>OY856411.1:1255922793-1257215793 GCA_963693085.1 Alisma plantago-aquatica | reverse complement strand
AACTATTTTCCTGTAGTGTCCCGGATCTGAATACTCAGTGTCATCATCCATCTCCTTGGTGTGATAATCCATAGGAGTGGATACTGGCTTAGAGTCAGTCATGCATGTTTCCTGTAGCAAGTCAAGCACATACTTCCGCTGAGATAGATTTATACCTGCATGGGATCTAAGAACTTCAATCCCTAGAAAATATCTCAGTTTCCCCAGATCTTTCGTGTGAAAGTGTTTTTGTAATCCTTCCTTCACACGTGATATGCCTGTAGAATCGCTGCCGGTAATCACAATATCATCAACATAGACAGCAATAATGATAGATCCACAAGAAGAGTTTGAATAAAATAGAGAGTGATCAGTCATGGAACGAGAGAAACCCATCTGTATAACAACATCACTGAACTTGTCAAACCAAGCTCTAGGAGATTGCTTTAGCCCATATATGGCTTTCTTCAGTTTGCACACTTTCTGACACTCACCCTGAGCAACAAAACCATGTGGTTGCTCGATATACACCTCCTCTTGGAGATCTCCATGAAGAAAGTCATTCTTGACATCCAGCTGAAAAAGAGGCCAGTCAAAGGTAGTAGCAAGAGATATAAGAATCCGCACAGAATTCAAACGAGCAACTGGAGAAAATGTCTCAAAGAAATCTACTCCATATGTCTGTGTGTATCCTTTTGCAACTAATCTGGCCTTCAGCCTTTCAACAGATCCATCAGGGTTGTGTTTGACTGTGAAAACCCATCTGCAGCCCACAATTTTCTTCCCTACAGGTAAGTCAACTAGATCCCATGTGCCATTGTCCAATAGAGCAGAAATTTCCAGTTGCATTGCCTGTTTCCAACCACTGTCCTTCATAGCATCTAAATGATTTCGTGGTATCTGAACTGAGTCCATCCCAACAGCAAAAGCACGGGCCTGTGTAGATAAGTGGGACAAACAACATACATTTGATATGGGATGTCTAACAGTACATGACCGAATACCTTTCCGGACAGCAATAGGAACATCAAGGTCAGATGCTGCTGCAGGAGTCTCTTGAGTAGAGGACGATGGAGGAAGCTCAGAGACTGGTGCCGCTACGTCTTCTGGATTCTGTCTACCTCGCCAGCTATAAACATGTGGATATGGCTGAATGACATTCTCATCATCATGCTGCTCTTCCTGAATGACAGTGTAGTCAGGAATAATAGGTGGCACTCGCTCACTCTGAATAGGAGGTGGCACTCGCTCACTCTGAATAGGAGGTGGCACTCTCTCACTCAGTTGTTCCCCCTTGCTCATAGAATTAGCAAAATATGGAGTGGTTTCATAGAAGGTGACATCCTTAGAAACAAACATACGACGCAAGCTAGGACAATAACACTTGTAACCCTTACTCGTATTGGAGTAACCAAGGAACAAGGTTTTGATAGACCTAGGTGAAAGTTTGTCGTTTTTAGGATCAAAATTATGAACGAAGGATGTACAACCAAACACTCGAAGAGGAACATGAAAGGGTTGATCCATAGGGCGTAAGACAGAGAAGGGAGTGCGTCCTTGCAAGACAGAGGAAGGTTGTCTGTTAATCAAAAACAGGCGGTGAGAAGGGCTTCAGATCAGAACCGTTTAGGCACATTCGATTCAAACATGAGGGATCTAGTAATATCTAAAAGATGACGATTCTTTCTCTCAGCAACCCCATTCTGCATAGGGGTATGAGGACAAGAAATATGATGAATCATTCCAACCGTACTGCAAAATTCAATCATTGCCTTTTGAACATATTCGAGAGCATTATCAGATTGAAAAGTCTTGATATTGCAATTAAATTGAACTTGAATTTCTTTATAAAAATGTTTAATGATGGGAAGCACAGACTCACGACTTTTCAACAAATAAATCCAAGTCATGCGAGAGTAATCATCTACAAAGGAAATAAAATAGCTAAAACCATTATAACTTTGGTTTTTAACAGGACCCCACACATCACTATGGACTAACTCAAACGGGCTAGAAGCTCGATTATTGACACGACTAGGATATGACAATCTATGATGTTTGCCCAACTGACACGATTGACACTCTAAAGAAGATAAATAGGCCAGATCTGGTTCCAACTTCTTCAGGCTTTCTAAGGATGGATGTCCATATCTGCAATGCCACAGCAAGGGGGAACCACTCATCATGACAGCTGAAACTGGAGCAGGAGGTGGATGGCGAGGTAGACAATCACCAGGGAAGAGGTAGAGATCACCTTTCCTAGGCCCCCCACCAATCATCTTCATACTCTTGAGATCCTGTAAAACAAAACAAGATGGCCCGAATGTTACTGTGCATTGTACAGTGTCAATTAGCTTGGCAACAGAAAGTAAATTAAATGGAAATTCAGGCACAAAGTGAACAGATTTTAAATCAATATCTGGTGTAAGAGACACAGATCCACTCGCTAACACCTTCCTCACTGAACCATCTGCCAAGGTAACAGACGGGTGAGGGATATATGAGTCAAGAGAGTGGAGCAATCATCTCATACCAGTCATGTGCTGGGATGCGCCAGAATCAACCACCCAAGAATTTGAAGATCCGGAAGCTATAAGTGATGTAGACTGATTACCCGCAGTGGATGCAAGGTTGGCTACCGAAGAAGAAGACGATGTTCCCATGTTCCAGTGCTGAGTTGCCAGAATAAATTTGTCGTATTCCTCCTGAGTAAGAGTAATGCCAGGAGCACTAGAACCCACAGCTGGAGATTCCGTAGTGGCACAGTTTGCAGCTCCAACAGGTGGGGCAGACGGTCTCCCATGTTTCTTCCAGCATTTATCTATAGTGTGCCCAGGTTTGTCACAGAATGTGCATCGAGGACGAGTCCCACGTCCTCTGCCTATACCAGGTCTATCAGATGTCGCAGGTCGTCCTCCTTTTACTGCCGCTGCAATAGAAGCATGAGAATTCCAAGAAGGAGCAATAGACATAGAATCAGTAGACTCAAAGGTGGACTGCTGAATCCTAGAATAAGCTTCTGCAAGACTAGGTAATTTATCTGAAGCAAGGATCACACTTCTGGCTGAACTGAAGGAGGAACTGAGACCAGATAGAAATTTAGCAGTGACTAAGTCATCCCTATCTTTAATCTGCTCAGCAACTGTCACAGGGTGATAGTAACTCAGTTCTTGAGAAATCGCCTGAATCACACCAAAATATTCTTCAAGTGACTTATCACCCTGTCTTTCTGCAAAAAGTCGGTCATAAATCATGAACTGGCGAAGAGCATTCTTTTCTTGCGCATAGTGTTGTTTTACAGCATCCCATATCTCCTTAGTTGTAGAGTAAAACATGAACCTAGATGCAATTGTAGGTTCCATTCTGCCCCATAACCAAGTTTTCACTAGACGGTCAAGACGTTTCCACTCGGCATAGTCTTTGTCAGTTATAGCTAGGGGTGCAGAATCAACGAACTTTGCCCTGTCTCGGGATTCCAAGACAGTATGAACGGCATTCATCCATAGCAGAAAATTCTTCCCGTTGAGTTTGATGGGAATAGGCGAGACCTCACTATAATAGATAGACGGCTTATTCTCCATAATGCAACGAGGATAAGTGACAGAGTGATACACGTCACAGAGAAGGCTGAAGTGACGGAGAGATACACGTCACAACTGAAACAAGATAGAGGATGCGTTACTGACGCATCAACAGCCTTCAAGAGAGAGGTTCCTAATCACACATGAAGGAGATGTGATTAGGAAGACACTTTGGGAGAGACGAGACCTCCGGTTTGGGCTTTAGATGGCCGTTTGATCAACCGGAGATCTTCAAACCGGAGAACAGCAGCTCTACCGGTTCCTTGTCCTGCCGCCCGACGGCGGTTAGAAGTTGCTGCTGCGGCGCCTTGTGGAGAGAAGGTGTGGCGGCGCCCTGTGGAGAAGAAGAAGGATCGGCGGCGCTTGGAGTTGAGGCGATGGACCGGTCGAAGTTACTGCTCTGATACCATGTTAGAAATGACGGAGGAAGAAGATGAGAACACCAATTACATGTTGACTGCTAGGTGCAGCAAACGTGAGTAGGGTTTGAGCCTACACACTTGTATTTATATATTAGGGTAGAATACATGAGATACAAGAAGAGAAAACACATAAAAATAACATTTTATAACAAAAATAGGTCAGCCGCCGGTTTACTGTTCCGTCGCTGTGCCGGTGTCGATACCATCGACTTGTGTCGATGGTATCGACGGAGTATTTTCTTTGCACCTGAACCAATCTCGATACTATCGACATGTGTGTCGATAGTATCGACCAAGATGCCGCTTGCTCCAATATGAACCTGAACAGATCTCGACCGAGATGCAGGTTGCTTCACAACATCCATAAGGTTAGATTATTCATAAGAATTGTGCAATCATCATAAATGAAGATGGGTACACATAAGATACATGTACTCAGGTACACAATTCTTTTAGCCATATATATAAATATATATATATATATATATATATATATATATATATATATGTATATGTACATATAGGTATATATGTATACATATATGTATATGTACATATAGGTATATATGTATACATATATATGTATATGTGCATATAGGTATGTATCTATACTTATATATGTACATATAGGTATGTATCTATATACATATATGTACATATACCTATATATACATATACATATCTATATGCATATACATATACATATATACATATGTATATATATATGTATATATATACATATGTATATATATATATGTATATGTACATATAGGTATATATGTATACATATATGTATATGTACATATAGGTATATATGTATACATATATATGTATATGTGCATATAGGTATGTATCTATATACATATATGTACATATACCTATATATACATATACATATCTATATACATATACATATACACATATGTAAATATATACATATGTATATATGTATGTATATATATACATATGTATATGTATACATATGTATATATATATATATATATATATATATATATATATATATATATATATATATATATATGTATACATATGTATATGTACATATATGTATGTATACATATGTATCTATGTATACATATGTATCTATGTATACATATGTATATATATACATATGTATACACACATACACACACACATACACACACACACATATAAGTTATCTCTAATGTACATATACGTACATACATATACGTACATTCACATTGGCATACAGGTGTACACATTTTAAAATTATATACATATAGATATATATACATGTCAATATTTATTTACATGAAAATTCATTGCAAATACTTATAGAGATATGCAAGTACATCCAATAAACAAAAGAATACAAAATATAGACACCTATACATGTAAATCTTTACATACCTTACAATTATATACATATACACATATACATGCACTAATATATACATGTAAATGTATACTATGTGCGTCATTACATGTATATGCTTATATATTATAGATACATACACAAATACATAAATATATAAACACAAATATACATGTTTAGGTACATATATATGTATATACACACACATATATAGATTATACACACATATATACATGTTTAGATACATATATATGTATATTTACACATATATATACATTATACATGTGCATATGAGGCTTAAATTGAGGTCTGAATTGAGGCTTACGCCTCATAAACGCCTCAACGCCTTTTGTACGCCTCGCCAAAATGAGGTGCACGCCTCTCACCTGGACAGTGAGGCGCACACCTCAGGGCGCATTAGAGGTCGCCTCGCCTCAAGGCGTACGCCTTTAAAGCGTTGAGGCGCGCCTTTTTTCCATGTTAACCATAGATGAGTTCATTAATTATGCAAATATATTGGCTCCAGTTCATCTCGTTTTATACAAGCATATATCATGTGTCTCAATGTGATCTTTGCGTGTCGGACTAGTGACAAAATGCATAAATCTTGGATAAACTCCTCGAAGTGTTTTTTTCTTGGTCGTATGCTTGTAAATTTCGAGGCAACAATACAGTTGGAGGAGTTATTGCTAATGTCATAATGTACAAATATCTTGGTGGTCACGGTAATTGTGTGCAATATCACTATAAATCATATAACCTCATAAATGAAACATGGTAGGTCATCATAGCCATAGATACAACTCCCAAACCTATTTGAAATATTTTCTTTGTAGATCTTGATAGAAGTGGAAGAAATAGAAGAGAGAGGTAGAAATAGGCTAGGAAGAGAAGAAACATAACTTAGATTGTTCGTAGAATGTCCAAGGAGTCACATAGCAAAAGCAGCAAACATGGTACCCATGTTTCTTGAATAACTTTTGTTTCTGTTGTTCCGTCAAAACAAGGCCCATTTATGACCTTTTTCTTATCATAAACACCTTGTTTTGTCGAAACATTAGAAAATGGTCAAAACACCAGCAAGATTTCTCAAAACACCCTACCAAGTCAGAGGTACACGTATTTCGCTACCAGATAGTCATCAGTGGCGAAATTTCAACATTTTTTAAGAGATTTTGAACAATGTAACCAACACCATCCAGAATTCCATATTGAATTTGCATAACTTGCAAGAAGATTATACATTCTATACAATGTT
The DNA here is from genome assembly GCA_963693085.1 of Alisma plantago-aquatica. NCBI lineage: Eukaryota > Viridiplantae > Streptophyta > Magnoliopsida > Alismatales > Alismataceae > Alisma > Alisma plantago-aquatica. Next base: position 1,257,209,196 of record OY856411.1, on the reverse strand, counting down.
TTAAAAATCGTGCTAGGTGGGCGCTTAAGTGTCACAAGGTCCTGGCGGATTAAAATGGAACTTAAGCGGGTGTTGAGCGGATTGGGGTTAAGCGGCCGCTTTTAGCCACTTTTTGTTGGACCGGATTTTGTCAGGCCCAAAACCTTTTTTTCTTCTTTTTGTGGTGATGTAAAACTGGTTTTATACAACACATTGTTTCTTATTACTGCTTATGTAATATTATCAATATGTTTACGGATTTCATCATGTTATATAGATATCTTCTACTGTCTAGCGTTAGCACACACTGTATTAATTATATCTTCTATGTTATATGTGATGTTAGCTAGTTTATACTCAGTAAGACAGTAACAATTATGTCAGTAATGTTATCTGCTATTTATCTGATTATATATATTTATATGGTTATATCAAATATGAATATAAATGTATCGTTGGCTACGGATTTAATATATTCTGAACTACTGATATATATATAGCTAATTAGATAATCTCTACTCAGTAACATTAACGTCAGTAATGTGATTTGATATTTATAGTTATACGAGTCTATACTTATACGCTGATATTAAACAAATATGAATGTATAGTTAGCTACTGATGTAATATCACTAGTTAGCTATCTTATACTAACAGTCTGACATTAATCAGGTTTTTTGCTGTAGATGGCTGAATTTATTAACTCTTTATTTTTGTTAATTAGTACTACATTTAAAGGAATACACGTTAACTATGTAAATCATTCACAATTTATATTTTATGGATGTATATATGTATATTAAATGTTAAAAAATATTTGAAAAATAAGCATCCGCTTTTTAGAAAAGCGCCCGCTTAGTCGCCCGCCTGGCGATCAATCGGCTACGAGGTCTTGTCCGCTCGCTTCCGCTTCACACTTTTTAAAACATTGGTTCTATAGTTTCTTTCATTTCATGGAAACCATATTTCCCTAAATTTTAATCCAAATTTCAGAATTTCCATTTCCAGTGGTCAAACTGCTTTGAAATGGGCGTGTCAAATCCTTGGACATATCGATAGTTTTTGGTAACGTCTAAAGATAGCAGTAGAGCTGACCTTAAACCTAAAATTTGGCGGTACTAATGCATAGCAGTGTCAATACTCTATATATAGCTATTTTATCAAAAAGAATACATTCCAAAAGAAAATGGTATCTAAAACATCATTCGGTACAGCAATAAGTTTGTTAGTAAAAATCCTGCAAGGGATTAAGTGGTTGTAGACATAATATTCAGTGACAGAAAATTGTTCACAGTACCTGAACCGCACTCGCTTGAGGTATTTCTCACCGCCAGGAAAACGGGAAACTGTAATATAAACACCTGGTTCAACTTGTTCAACCCACTCTGTCTCTTCAACTGCCTTGTTTCCATTACACTGTGGTGAACTGGTTGCATGCCCATTTGCTTCAGGTGTCTGTGAAGGCATCAGACTGCTTGTTTGATTCTCGCTTGAAGTTAGACAAAGAGCAGAAGTACTAGGAACATATGATGTATTTGGAGCATCGTTGCTATGCCCATCAGCCCTTCCAGCTATGTCCTTTAACTGTCAAAAGAAGGGAAAGGTGGTCAGGAATCAATTTGTGTGTGTAGTTTCACAAGGTAGATTCTTACAAATCAGATATATAAGGAGTATAAAGATACTTATATAGTTACAATAATAATCAAAATAAGCTAGTTTTCAGAAGTATCTTATTACTGTGGATGCATGCATTAAAATAGTAAACTCGCAAAGTACCAGGCTTGGTAGCTTTCAGGGATTGCAATACGTAGCCTTTTAAAGCTAACATTTACTCCTATGGAGACATTATTCCTCTGAATCTGCATACCAATTAAAAAGTTTATAATCTATTACATCTTGCATAGCTATAATAAGATGGCCAAGGCTTTCTATAGGGAGAGAATAGTCACAGATAGAAAATTCTTCATAGACACTATAATTCTTCAATCATTTGTCACATGAAATCGCAAATGGGATTACCTATGATGACCTCATACTTAGCAGATAATATTCCTGGGGTTTCACTTCAAATTCTAGATTTTCATATACGAAATTCAACAAAATCGATATTAACTAGTTGTCAACAATCATGCCAAATTATATAGATATTTATAGATACAGCATCTTGAAATGAAGAGGAAACAAATCTCATAAAAGATGCAACATTATGTAAAAGCAATACTAGCAAAGATAGTACAAATCTATTACAAGAACTTGCAAGTTAGTTGACCACTATAACTATATATACTTTATTGCAACATACTACCGAAAATCTAAAGAAGCAAAATAATAGTAATAGTGATACTAGCAATTAGCACTTTCATAAAAGAACTATTGTATCTGAATGATAATATAACACCAGCTATCTATCATCATCTGCACGTTGTACAGAGATGGCATGAATGATTTGTGTGTGCAATATGTAGACCGGAAGCAGAACGGGATATTAATATCCCAGTCTGCCACTCTGGGGGACAAGTACATACATCCAAGCAGCTCACTAGGGCCTCTTTGAACCCAGGAGGGGCTGCTTCCATAATCAATTGGGAATATTAAAGCCTGAATGAAATAGTTTGTCCAGAAAAGGAATTATCTACCTGTGCAGTAAGAGATTTGATAACTTCCTTTGCAGCTTTGCATTTTGCAGTTTCCTCGCTAGCTTTTGCAGTAGCCTCCCTCAATTGCCTTGTTGTTCTTTCCAGCTCAACTTCTAAAAGTTGAGATTTTCGTGTCAGATCTTCCACCTGTAGTTAGAGAAAGATGAAATTGTAACATATGTAAATCTGTGTTAATAACAACATCTAAGCATGAAATCACAAAAAAAGAAAATTACAAATGACAAATTATTGTTACACGGATCACAAGGGTAGAAGGTTAGGAAAATTGAGCATAGTTTATTTCTAAAATCTAACTCATCTTCCCAGACAATCCCACACAATTAGTGACAAAACCCTAGACTAGGTAATTGTGTAACAACCAGACAAATTTATTAAATATAGACCCTTATAACTTGGAATTTGGCAAATAAGTCCTAAAAACTGGTAACCTTGCAAATGAAATCTTAATGAGCAAAGAAATTATTAATATCACCTATTCAAGCCCAATCAGGGACTCTTGGAGGTCTTTGAGCTAGTACTAGGCTGCATATGCAGCTTGTCCTACATCAACTCCCCTACTCTCCGAAAGATGAGCCATGGGTGAGACGGGAATGGCCGCATAACACAAGTCAATGTATGTGACGCCACAACGGAGAAATGCAAGGTGGCCTAAAATGCAATACCTGTAATCCAAATGGAGACATGAGGCTTCGGCTGCTGATGGTCTTCTCCATCTAATGTAGCAATAATAGTGTGGTGTTGGACATGGTTTGTGTTTGAAGATGTCATCTACAACTGGATTGCAGAAGCCAAGAACAAAGGATCTAGTCCTCATCAATTGTGCATTACATGCTAGGATCAGACCAATGCTGGTGTGGTTTTAAGCATTGGAGATTTCTGCTGCTTAGTGGTGGTGGAGCCCTTTCCTATTGCAACGAAGCATGAAGGAACAAGATCTTATGACGGATGGATAGCCACTCAATGCGGTAGTGGCACGGCCACCAGGGACACATGACTGGAGTGTGGGACCACAGAGTTCCAGCTTTTACAACATACAGCAAAGCTGAATTTTCATTTCAATACACGATCAACTCACCGAAGAATGCCAACGAGTTGTGCCTTCATAGTGGTGTTGAAAGCACCAAACTACTCTTTATTTATTGTGATGACGACACACTCAGGAGAAGCCACAAAGGCCAGAGGCAGGGACCTTGTAGATGGAATCCATATTTAAAGGGTCAGACCAGTGTATTGAAAAACGTCCTGAGCGGCCGCTTAATCAGTCAAGCCATACCGCTTAAATATGCACTTAAACGCCCATAAATGGATCTAAAAAATTGGCCGTTTTTTGTCAGCTTAACCCGACCCCCCCCCCCCGTTTTTTGCCCCTTTTTCCCTGCTTTTTGCCCTTTTTTTAAATACTGCTGTAAACCTATAACATTAATGTAAAATATATGTTCCAAGTATTATTGACTATAATATATTAAATTTATATACACTAAAGGTTCTATGATAAGCTATAGTTCTAATAATAGGATATTGTTATAATGTATACAAGTAAATTACATGTAACTATTATCTAATTTAGAATACATACTTTGACTAAATGTACTGCTTTAATGCATGGCTAGTTGATGATATGCAAATATAACTGTAAGTTAGTAAGGTATCCATGACGAATCTACTGTTTACTGTTTAGCAAACATAACAATTGGGTGTTTTATATTGTTAGGTAGAGTGTTTTTTTTTTTAAATTGGCGATTTATTCATCCCATCGCCTGGGCTTGAACCTTCGACCTCTCAGTCGTACAACATCAACTTTACCAACTCGGATGCCACATCTTTGGCTGTTAGGTAGAGTGTTTGCATATATATGAAAGTTTCAAAAAGTATAGTATTTGTATACATATATGTGTAGTTTTGTATAAACTTATATAGGAAAGTAAAACCCGTTTTTTTTCAAAAATCGCCCGCTTACCGCTTAACCAATTACAAGATGTTGTGCTTACCGCTTAAAGTTTTATAAAACATTGGGTCAGACATTGCTTTGGACCCTCATAGGGCTTGGTGGTAGAGGAAAAAAGGACTACGTGGAGGGTCGAGATAAAGTTCTCATGGGCATGGATCTGAATATCGTTGGAGTTGGGTGAAATTTGCCAAAACTTTAAAATACGACCCTTGGCGAAGTAGAACCTTCGATACTTCACCTAGGTATTTACTTGTGAAGTTTGGCGAAGTCATGGAAGTTGAATTTAATTAATAAGGTTTCATCACAACTCCCACAAAATTGTGGTGATTTCTTTGAAGTTGGTGACAACATGGCAAAGTTTAGATGATATACCTAAGTTTGCTAAGATATGATGTAGGTATATGTGTTACTTCCATCAAAAATATTCGTTTTGACGTTAAGAAAGACAACCACCAAAAATATTTGATTATTATTTTTCGAGATCTAAGCTAGATACCAACTCCATTTATTTTAGATCAAAGCTACATCTAACTTATATTTATGATCCCACACGTATAACTCAAATGTTATACATCTTTGTTTGCAGAATCATACTTTATAGTTGTGTTATGGTTCAGTTGTATTGCATCTTATAGGTTTTAATTTGAAGTATCATTTTCTATGCTTTGTATCTTATATACGTAGTTTGTAACTCGTTTATCATGTGAACTAGTGTTAAGGAGTCTACCTACCTAGAGAGTGGGAATCATGTATTTGTGATTTTGTGTTGTGAATGCATGTAAAATAGATGATTATAGTATATTCAAAAGTTTTTCATCAAATTTCACCATTTTCTTAGATATAGGATATCGAAGTTTCATCAAAATTTTGCATTTAAACTTCTCTAAAGCTTCCTCAAAGTTTCCTCAAACTTGTGCTACCATTCCTAGCAAGGTTGATGTCATGTACTATGTTCATGTGTTGTATGCAGTCAATTACTGCAGCATTATATCATGAGGGAAAGAAGGAAGTCAGCCACTTGCAAGCTGGTAACAACCACAGGCATAGGGAAACATGTATAGGGGAGGTGCACAGCAGTTCAGCGATCCATGGTAGGAGATTGTGATGATTTTGAAGGGTACAACTCCGATAGACTTAAGGAACAGTGACAATAATGTGTCCGAAAGAGAGGACTACCCACAAGATCCCAGCTTCAGGTGGCAGTCAGCAAATTGGGCAGAAGGGTGGTGATCGACTACAAGTTGCAGACCGGGCGGAAGGGTTCAACAAGCGGGTCATGTCAAGGTCGTTGTGGTTGTGTGATGTGGTCATCAGTGCAGGCAACTGATGATGATTGGGTACAGGGAAGGCCATATTGCTCATGTATAAACAGTGCCCTGAGGTAACATGTGGACAGAGAGAATAAAGAAGGGGATGCTCTCTTATTTCAGGGTTAGGCTCTAGTACAAATTAATGTAGCACACATCGCAAGGCAGAAGAGAGTTAGGGAAAACTAGCCCAGTTCATTTCTCAAATCTAATTCATTTCCAAGAGAAATCCCAAAGTGTGGGTATTTATAACTAATGACTCAAACCTCAAATGACTATGGGCAATAAATTGAATTTAAATTTACTCCTGAAACTACAAAATTTCCAAATAAGTCATCAACTAGTAGATCTGCATAATAATTTTAATAATAATTAAATTAGCAATTTTATCTATACAAGCATACTCAAGCACTCTTAGGGGTCATGGGGGGATGCACGGGCTGAATATGTTTTACTACAACACACACAGTATTATTTATGATTGTTGGAAAGCCATTTAAAGTTTGTTTAAGAGCTTGAATAACTTAGTAGCAACTGCAACGAACACCTAAAACATGCAAACTTATGTTCTCAACAAAATGAATATTTCAGCAGCAACATAACGGCTCAATGGTCGAAAGTGAGGCAATGTTTATCTCTATGCCACCATATATTCATTTGTTGTCTAATAAGTATACAAGGCATTAAAACCTTTCCTAGAAGCAATCTCAAATCTCAACATAATGCATGTTTAACAACAACAAAACAACTCTCGAAATGGAGTCCCCCACCCCCTACCTATTGATTTTCATTATCAATGTCAGATATGGCTACTTCAGGTAGCAAACAAGAAAACATGTCTACCTGCGTGTCAACGCATAAATTAGTTTAGAAGTAAAAGTACAAGTTATTGGGACTTTTTGTAGTGCAATATTTTTCTGATAGTGAGCACATTGATTTGCTTTTAAAAAGCGTACAAGATGTTAAGACTTGTGCTGGCTATGTACAGCTAGACAATAAATAACTCAAATGGGACATCTTGTAACATTCATCTTGCCATACCCGATGGCTTTATGTTGATCCAATTGAATACCCCAACTTTTTAGAAATGCAGCCTCCCACTGCCAATGTCTATTTCTCTCTCTGCTGAAGATCAATCAAAGGAAGAAGATCGAGCTTCGGGAAAATGGGCACACCACACAGATTGACAATATTGTAAGGATCTTGTACACCAAGTTTCGCAAATTCCATTCATCCAGGCCATGAATGCCTCTCTGTGACACCATCATATAGGATGAATGCAGACTGCAGAGTTTCCGAATCAAAAGGCTGGATTGTTTGTCAATGCAGATACTCTGATTCTACTACAGTCCAATTTCCATCCTCTGGTCAAATACATCATAGCATCATTGAACATTGCACCTCTAAACCATGTCCCTAAGAAGCCTTCAATCAGCAATAGTTTGGATAAATCTTTGAGACCAAGGAATCCTGGTAATAAACTTTGCATTTCCAAGAGCATGCACCCCCCCCCCCCAGCAGGAGCCTTTACAAAAGTTCCTAAAGGAAAAAGAAGCGACCGCTTTCCAGGGATCACTTTCCATTTCTTCCACTTCGCCTACTCTAGGATTTGCTCAACTCTCCTTATTGTCCCAAATCATGCTAGGCCTTTGATTGTCATAGGCAGTCTTGTCGATCCATGCAGGAATCAACTCTGACTAGTCATTGGATAGTAAAATTTTAGAATAAGAAACATGTTATATCCATTCCAAAATGAAAATAAACAGGCTCTGATAGAATTTATATTGCCAATCAGGTATAAATTGTGTGACAGCAGCAAGAAGCAAGGATATTGAGTCATCGTGGAGAATTTTGGAAAGCCACAGAGATACTCCATTAAGATGCCAGCATTTGGAAACTCAAATTCTCAGCAGTAGATGATCATGAAATAGATGTAACAAGGTCTAGTTAAAATTGCAACTGCTCTTCTTCAAAAGAATAAATAATATGACATATTGAAGTAGGGATGGCAAAAATAACCACCCGAACCGAACCTAAACCGAACCCACCCGAACCAATCCGAATAAATCGATTGGATTAGAAACCGAAACTACTGATGTGTTCGGTTCGGACTCGGATGAAATCCGCAAACCACCCGGCACCCGAAGACTGCTAACTCATTCTCCTGCAGACTGACGAGAGGGTTTCTGTTGCCCTCTCATAACCCCAGCCACCATTCGCCGACTCTCCCTCTCCTAATCTGATAGACCTACTCTCGTCTGAAGCAGTGATGTCGACGTAGTGACGGTGCCTATCAAGGTCATCGTCAAAACAAGGAGGAGATTTGCAGCTTGGATCAGGTTCCTACAATGCTGGTGCTTCCTCTCGAGGTCATGGACAACGCCGGATTCTGGAGGACATTGTGCTGTCATCCGGATTCGTCACGAGGAAGAGATTCTGGAGGCCGTCCGGTGGTCATAGCCGGTGATGATTCTGCCCCTTTTTGTTTGGTCGCTATTTGTCGGCAAGAATTCCTCATTGGGGGGCCCTCCTCGTTCTCCTAGCACACAGGCACAGCAGCCGGTATTTCCGTTTGGGCATGAAACCAGTACAAAGATGATGGGTTTCTCTGCTCCTCTTCCATCTCTTGACTCTTCATGATCCACAAAATTTGCAGATTCTGCCGTATGCGGCATGGGAAGAGGAGATTTGCCCCTATTTTTGTTAATTAACACATGAGGCAACAGTTTTCGGTTCAAGCTGGGCGTGAGCAACTTAATGTATAATATATCAGTTTTTGGCAAACTTTTATGCATCGTGTACTCTATAGGGTGATGATTCACATTTGACTAGCATTATGTATTCAGCTTAAGAGTATATAATAGTGAAATTTTGAATACTTTTAAATCTTTGCTTGCTGTAAATATGAATGCATGGAATATAATGTTGGACATGTTAGGAATGTATGGAATATAATTTTTATTGTTATAAAATTTTGATCTGTTGCTTGTTGTGATACGCTGATCCGAATGGTTTTTACTGAATTCGGATAATTCGGTTTGGGTTAGGTTCTTACATTTGGGTTCGGGTATGGCCGGGTTCGGGTTAGTTCGGGTTTTATTTTGAGCTTCAATTTCGGTTCGGGTTCTGCTCAGGTTTGCTGATCGCAGTTCGGTTTGGGTTTGGGTCGGTTTCAGCAAAAACCGACCCATTGCCATCCCTATATTGAAGGTGCCTAATCCTTTCTTTCTTGAAAATCTTTCAAACAGTGGTTCACATCTTACGTGAATTGTGAAGATCAATGTGTACATGGATGGGCAGTTATTGATAAATTGATACCATATGATTGAAGGTTAGCACATATATTTCCAAAAAAAAACTGTATTTGGTGCTAGGAAGCACTGACACTTCCCGGAGGTTGCCGTGTCCAACACGGACACACGGCAGACACGTATCTGATGTGTCCACTTTAAAATTTTGTATTGTTGTGTTGTGCACGGGGCATATCGTGGACACATCCAAGACAAGCCAGCCCAACCCACTCAAGTGTAAGCGTAAGAGAAAACCCAAGTCTTCTCCAAATCCTCACCTCTTGCGCTCCGCTACTCCTTACCCTATTAACATCGCGTTAAGCTTCAGCTGCTACAATCAAGCCATTGGTACCCTTCTTCAGCAACTTTAGCAGTCATCATCAGCAGTATCATCTCCACTAATTGTTGCAACATTCAAGGACTGCCACAACAACCATTAGGAGGAAAACAATTGGATTCATTGCTTTCTCTTCCACTTCCATGTCACTCTTCCTCCTTTGCTTCCCCCTCCCTCCCTCCTCTTCCAGCTTCTTGTCCCCCTCCTTTTTTTCCTACTCTAAAGCGGTAGCAGCTGCAAGTGTTCCCTTCACCTCGGTTTTTTCCTACTCTATGTCTGCTTCTCCCTCATCTACTTTTCCTTCTCCTCCTCATGTTCCTCTTCGTATTCCTACACCTCTTTTTCTATTCGAATGTGGCAGAGGCCACAACACCACTCCTTGTCTCCCTATTCTTGTTTCATGTTAGTAGGGATGCCAAAAAATCCGCAACAACCGCATCCGGTCCGTTTAAACCAAACCGAACAGCTAAAAATTGATCAACCGTTTCTTATCGGATGTCTTGACTTGACCGCATCCAATACTATTATTCGGGTAACCTAACCATCTCTTTCCACCGAATCCCCGCTCCCTCTCTTAGACGCCACGACAAAAGCGCAAACCCTCATCATCTCGTTCTCCGCCCCGGCTTCGATTCCGTCGATTCCACACCTCCGTCGATGGATCCGGTTGGGAAATGACTAGAATTTATCTTTGGCAAGGAGATCTGCAACACAGCTCGTCAGCACCACCGTCGTCCCAACGTCGACTCCCTGCTTTTGTTGATGGAGAGGCACGCTGGAATCTTGCCATCAGATACCACTACAAACCGAGCAAGCTCAGGACAAATCGTCGTCAGGTTGTGATCCGGCCGCACATGCTTCACATCACGGCGGACCGGGGTTCCCTTTCCTATTCTCAGCAGCGGCGACAATGTAACCCTCCTCATGTCCCTGTTGTATCGGCATTTTACTCTTCCGTCCCCCCGCCTTGGGTCTACGTCCTCCGGCTCCTGTGTGACCTTCCTTCTTGTTGATCAGGCCGCACCTACGTCAAATCACGGCTGACCAGGGTTCCATGTTTGGGGAACTGGCATGAGAAGGAACGAGGAGTTGGTCCATGCTAAAAGAGAAGGCCAAGCAGCTTGCCACTTGCACCTTCGAACTGAACACCCGTTGGGGTAATGAGGTAGGTTATCACAGAAACGACTGATGAATTACATATGTTCGTGCAAATGCCTCATAGAACATGGCATGTTTTCCATAGGTAAGTCTCAGGTACTGGTAATGATGTTTGCCTTTGTGTTACTAGTGTTGTTTGTTTTTGTGTTATTAACTTGTTATGCTGAAATTTTTCATGATTTTCTGGATGGTTTAGGGAATTAACCTGGGAAAACTATTAGTCACCCACTCTGTCACGTTTTTTAATTTTTGCATTCAGTATCTTTTAATGTCTTTGGCTAATATTTCTTTTTCTATCTTCAACTTTTTCTATAAAACAGGAACTATTCATATTTTCCCTTAAAGTTTGGATGGTTTTGCTACTGGAGGAATGCTTTAGATGATGTTGCTGCTGGAGGGATGCTTATGATAATGATGCTTAATTTCTTTTTACTGTTGTGTGTTATGGGCAGTAGGAAACGTGTAACTGTAGATGAAAGTATGGTATTCGGCTGATCTTGGGCATTGTTAACGTAAGAAAATGTGTCAATGTTCTGTATATACATTTGAACACTTGTGCGGATATGTAGTTTCTCTTCCAGCAATGCATATAAAAATTTAATGGTTTTTTTTTTGGCAATTAGCAGCAATATTAGTGTGTTGTCCAGCAATTGGTTGCTCACGTCAATTCAGTGTGTCGACCAGAAAAAAATTTGAAAGTTTACTAAAAAAAACTAATTTGGTGTTTTGCGTAAAATCATTTCTCTATGGACCAAACAGCAAAAGTTCAGTATATACTGGTTATGTATGTTATCCGTACATCCATGGGTGCCCATCTTAGAACGTGTGGAACATCCATCCGCAAATGGTGTGGATGTCCAGATTTTCAATTTTAAACGGACCGGATTGGATATTGGTTAACGGATACGGATACCGTGATTTGTCATCCCTATCCTCCATGTCTCCTACCTTCTCTTGCCACTCATCCCACTACTCTTCTTCTTGCTCCAACACGCAAAAGCAGCAAAGCATTGTCTTTTCCTTGGTTCTGTATATCTCCATCTCCCCTCTTCTCTTCCCCCTCTAAGACACATTCATTCTCATCTCCTTCTCCACCATCAAAAACAACATATTTCCTCACCCAATCCCCTTATTCCTCTTGATAGTACATGTTGCTCATCATTACTTCCACCAACGATAAAAAAACTCATGTCCCCAAAATTTCCTTGCTCTTCGTTTTTACAATTCCATATGCATTTACTAAAACAACTTTACAATCGAGAATCTTAATATAGCTTATGATTTATTTAATATTTTGTGGATATAATGCTGTATTTTGACAGCTTGTTGGATTTCATGGTGATCGCCATTGTGATAATCGGTTTAGATCATTTAGCATATTTATGCATATGGCATATTATATGGCATACTGTATTTTCCATACACGAACACACACACACATATATATATGGCCATATATTCGTTAACCGAGTTGGGTAGCACTTTAGTCACTTGTGGATCCAATTTTGAGACCAGAAGGCACCAAACTGTAATGAGACGACCAAATTTGTAATATAAAGACTCGTTTTGTAAACTCAACGTCAATTTTGTATTTGTATTCTGCAAAATTAGTGAAAATGACATTTCTAGAAGAAGAAAAAAAACTTTGCCCCGAACTGTAATCAGGAGTGAAAATTTGTAACTAGAATGTAAAAATTGTAACTAGAAAGCTCAGTTTGTAACTAAAATCGTTGGGTAACTAATTTATGTTACCCAGCTGGGTAACGAATACATCCATATACATATATATAGATATATGTATATTCCACTGTTGTGTCCATCTAAATTTTTGGAATCTTCGTGTTTTGTGTCCATGTTTGTGTCTATGTTCGTGTTGTGTCCGTGCTTCCTAGGTTTGGTGTTGGTTTAAGGTTGTCTCATCCTTTAATAACAGAAACATGGGTTCATTCATCCATAGAAAAAACGTGCCTTTTGAATTTATGTGGATTCATCAATTGAGGTTTGAGGTAAGAGTATGTAATGATTGCTGCAAAAATATTCATGTAATATTTCAACAAGCAAATAATTAAGAAAATCTGGGATAATCAAAAATCTAAAACCTAAATTTTTCAAAGTGCAAAGTGAGAAGTGAGTGGACGGTCCTCCCTCAGAACTTCAACACTGCTTCTATAAAAGCAGACTTGTAGAGGAAAAATGTAGATACTTATAGCTAGCATAGTTGCTTTACTAAGCAGTGTCAAAGGTTTTCATATCACTAAAAGCATAGTTATCAAGGCCTTTACCTGCGCGTCGGCCGCGCCGCCTAGGCATGCTTAGGTGGGCTAAGCTTTGGAGGGTGTGTCCAAGTTCGGACATCTAGGCACCTAGTAGGCCAGGCGGGCGCTTAGAGCCTGTTAGGCCTAATTTAGGACCTTGTGTCACCATATTAGGTCAAATAAAGTCTACATCATGTCAAACTAGGTCATATATGGTCATTAGGACCAAATTAGGTCACTCTGTGTTTGATACATGTCGGTTTAGGTTTGACTTGGCTAAATTATGTTTGATTCAATTTAAGTCTAAATAGATTGAGTGAGATCAAATTTACGTCACATTATGTGTCAATCTAGGCAAGTTTAAGATTTATTAAGTTTTGGAATCAATCTAATATACTTAAAATACATACATAATTTAATAAAGGAAATAGGTATAAAATTATAAAATTTATAGAATACATGGGCCGCCTAGGTGGTGGCACCTGACCGCTTAGGCAACTAGGCTCCCAAGTCTTAGAGGTCACTACCCAGCCACCCAGACAACTGTGACTAAAAGCAACAGAGCAAATAAAAGAAATGACAAAAAACAAAATAGTAAATCAAAAGTGTTTCTTTGTTGCAAGGGAAAATGTCTACGAAAACTTCAAAATTGAAGTTCGAAAAAGTCAGGTGCATCATCCTTGTTCCCATTATTAGAAATACTAAATAAGCAATCATGATATATTTTCCAAAAATCAAAATCATTTTTCTCATGGCATCAGATTCAATATCATTATAATACTTGTTGGTTTTACTCGTCGTGTGTTTAATGTGAAGTAGTGTACACACGCTTAAGAGTGGCAACCCTTGTGTATGTCTGGTTTTATACTACTCATGTTGCCCCACTAGCTTCTGCAACTACTTCCAATATGATTTCAAAACTTTGATAGATTTTTTTTGCATTTGAGTTTAAGTCTACCCATTCAGTCTGGTCTTTTCCCCTATATCACTCTATGGGGTCTCCCTCCTTTTCATGGCTCTCGTGTTCCATTAATTTGACATTAAGTTGGACAAATGGCAATGCTTCATGTTTCTTCACGTCCAATACATTTTTCTTCTTTTTGTGAAACTTCAAAACTAAATAAAAAAAATTATAGTGTTAGAATGTTGCACAAAACTGCTCTATGAATAGTGAATAGGGAAAAGATAGTATGTCACAATGTAGCATCTCACCTCACACCTTGAAAATGTGCATGTCCATTTTCAGCATTTAAAGCCATTCAATGCGAGTAGGGCATAACCGGTCTATAACTTATCTACATTGCACTATAGATAAAAGTCAAAATAACTCATTCATGTGCAATACATCCAAATTATATATGCATTGAACAAGTGTTGAGTATGTGTCCTTAGTTTGACATAGTTAGATTCAAGTTATATGATCCCTGTCTAACTACATCTGATCTTCCAAAGATCCTATCATATCTCTATATACAGGTACCTCCTTCATCATGACTTCATCTTCGGTTTGTAAATTGGAGCAGAAAGTCTCAGTGCATTTCATGAGACCTTCCATTAGTGCATCATGCTATTGATGTCGGGGTTCTCCAAAAAAAGATACCTTGCATATGGCCAAAGCAAAGTAATGTGGAGAAATTTAATCAAAAGAGTGTCGGCGCATAACTCAAAAGAGTATTGTTGTTTTGTTAGTTGCATCGTGTAATAGATGATTCATGACTGCATATTCATCCTAGTTTTAGTAGCATTTTTAGTCTAGCTTTGCATTTAAATCTCTTACAAAGCCCTAGAAATAGCTTCATTAGTTCTATTTAGATTTTATGTCACTTCTAAGGATTTTGACACTTTTCTAGACTCCCTTTGTAGGTTTGGAGTTGTTATCTCTTCATTCCAATCATACCAGCACGGCCTAAGGGGTCTCACTGCCGTTCAGCGGGCAGGAGTCCGGAGGGGGACGCCTCTTGCGAGGTGCGCTGCCTTGCCCCTATCCAAAATGGATTTTGAGCATGTTCACAAGGCAGTTCGATCAACAGTTTTTGCTCAAGGTCGATCGACCTCATGATCGACCAAGTGATCGAGCTCCCAATCGAGCTCCGCTATCGAGTTTCAAGTGATGGGCCTATTAAAGATCGAGTTGTACCGATCGATTGCATGTTGATTGACCTCCCAGTCGAGCTCCAACATTCGACCCATCAATCAAGCTTCATAAATCGACGTCTTCCTATTGATGCATTATGATCGACCTACACCGATTGAGCTCCAAAAAACAAACGGCCTCCCAATTGACCTGCTAATGATCAATCACCCAATCAAGCTTCACCAATCACTGCATTTCTATCAAGGTCCATTAATCGATCACACTGATCGACCTACCAACCTACCAATTGAGTTGTATGATCGAGCTGCAATGATCAACCATTCAGCGATCAATTGTTTGTCTGAGCACTATTGATCGACCAGTTGGTGATCGACCATCCGGCAATTGGCCAACTCCAATCAAGCTCCATTGCTCGACCTGAAGGAACTGACTTCCATGCGCCAGCCAAAGCCAGTGATACTTTGTCTTATTGATGTTATTGCATTCACTGTGGGCATCTATTTACATTCCATGAAGGTTGATCACCTTCCTCTCTGCCTCCTATAAATAGAAGGCCATTTCCACCATTTGGGATCATCTGGAGACACCGAGAGGTTGTTGAACCTTGTCCAGAACTCCATCTTACATCCAGTGTAAGTTCGATCGATCGACCTCAAGAGATCGACCATTCAACCTCAAAAGAGCTCAACAAATCGACCTTCGCTCAGGTCCAACCGATTGACCTCGAAAGAGCTCGACCAATCGACCTCCGCCCCAGGCTGACTGATCGACCTCGAAAGAGCTCGATTGATCGATCTCTGCTCCAGTGATCGACCTGCACCGTTCTGCTACTTCGATTGATCGACCTCAAAAGAGAGCTTGATCGACTGTCATCCCAATAGCTTGGTCGATCATTCCACTCAGCAACCTATTGACCTCCAATGATGTTGCTCACCACCAAAGACGTCCCAAAGCTAGAAGACAAGCATCCATACGCCATGGTTGCTCATCTGTTTGCCTTTGTGATTATGGCATATTGTTCTCTATGCATTGTTAATCTTATATCTAGCAAGAGGAGAGAGTAGTCCCTCACTAGGGTACGGGGAGCAGCCTCGCTAAATTTATTTTTGCTCTAAACTCGTGTGAACTTTGTTACATACTGAAACTACTATTATTGCTTGTTTATCTATTTGGCCGACATATATGCATGTTTATCTGGACTTAGGTGTAGGGAGCTTTGAACCTAAGAGTAAGGATATTGATTAGATTCAACTATTCAAGTTTAATTCTTGATGAGAATTTCACATAGGTGTTTCCAAAGGTGACAGATACATGATCTCTAGGTTATGCAACATCGAGCTTAGAATATATCTGTCCAGTTATAATCTTAATTCTGGAAGGATGGTTTTATCCAACCTCAATGTGAATTGTTCATGGGCGAAATTGATGCAGTGAAAGAGTGAACTATAGGTAGCGGTGGTGAAACTCATTCACCCTAGTGTTCCCATCATCTGATAATCTAGAATTTTAATCTAGTCGTTCAATTATTGCAAATTTAGTTTAATCAAACAAGACTAATCTTTTGTGATAAATACTAGTTCGTGGTCATCTTGATCAAACAACCCTTAAAAATTTTGTCCCTTGAGTTCAATCCTAGAACTATACTACGATAAGATCCTTTCGCTTGCGATTGATGATTATTGTACATAGTTTAGGTAAAAATCTAGGAGCCTTTCCCTAGGCGCAATAAATCACACAACAGTGATGGAGCTTGTTGCCTTGCTAGTCACCCGATTTAACACCCATTATGTTATGATCTAGCGGCTCATCATTCCTGGTTTTCTTTAATATCATCCCTAGCATATATTGTAGCAACCCACAACATGTGTTTTCTCATCATCCATAAGTGATAAAATCTACAACAATAGCTCAAAAAAACTTAGCACCAATTGATCCCCCTTCCAAGAAAATGTGTCATGCAGATTGTGGCCCCAATTTTGATGCCATGTCATGACCAGGAGAATCCGCAATTTACCAGTTCATCAGAAATAAGCATCCTCCTTGATTCTTTAAAAGAATTTCCAATATAAGGAAAGCTATTAAATATATAGTGAAAAACAACCTAAACAAGTTGTACCCAGTGAAATGATATGGTGGTTGTATATAGATGTTATTAGTTTATTGACATTCTTCATTAAGTTTTGCACCCTCAACTTCCAAATCGTCTCTAGCATTAAGCCAATGCAATCATTGCGCAAGGAATCTATAAGATTGAAGGTTGCTTCTCCTTCAACAAATGACCTACTGCAAGATTCTTCGAGGCGTGTTGCTCACCACATGCACACATTTTTATTCTTCGACCTCCTCAAGTGTGCCATCAACAAGCTTCAATATGTGCTTCGTGCAGGGGGGGTAAGCGCAGTCTTGTGAATCAAAGGTTGAATAAAAGAGAAATATCTTTTTCATTCTATTCATATATCGATAATATGTAGCAAGAAGCCCCAAATCAAACACCTTTAGAAAGTATATTCCCCTTCTTTTATTATATATTCATCATGTTCATTCCACACTAGTTTATCTTGGCATCTGCTATAAAAGACAACCCAATCTGACTCCATTCTTCCACATACATTCAAGCGTCTGCCTAGTAGCTTCAACATTCTGCCTAAGTAATGACTCCCTCAGCTTGCAGTAAAGTTGGCTCTCAAATCCGGAGAGTAGTGGCCTATAGTTTCCATCACCACCTAACTGCTTTACTTGCAAGTAATAGTAGATGAATGTGACCTTAAACATGCACATTATCAGTGTCACGGGAAAAATTGTAGTTCATTCGAGATGGTACAATGGTGACAGACTATCTATTTTCATATATATAATTTATAACGGGGGTTGCCTAACAAGCTAAACATCAAAGTTTGTTATTTCATTGCCTAGCTCCACATAAAAAAGTGTATTGGATGTGAAGAAACTTGAAGCACTGATATTCATAATTTTAAACAATGACGCGCAAGGAAGGAGATCATTAGAGTTTAATGGTATGAATAAGCCTAAGACTCATTTGAAGAAGAAAGTTTATAGGTTTTGAAATCACATGACACAACTTAAGCAACATGGAAAGACAGTGGATTACGAGGATGTCAATTTTGATGATGATATGGAGTTAGGCAAAGATATTGAGGATGTTGAAATGAATAAAGGGAAGAAATATTCTAATATCTTTGATGGTGGGAGCAAGGATGATGCATGATGTTGATATGATTAGTTTCTCTTCCTAACTTCGATTTTGGAATTCATGTGCTATGACACAAAAATACAAACAACCCAAACTTGAGAGGTTTGTTTTGCCACATTTATGACTCACTAATGCATAGTGGTGTAGTGCAAATATATACATTATTTCAATGCGTGTATATATTTTTCAAGCAAAGGTAGATTGAGCACTATGAGAAGTTTTGTCACTTTCTTCCCACTTCACGCTTTCTTAAACTTAAATATGCATACATTAAGCGTACTAGAGTGCATTGTCAAAATAGATTTATTAAGCCATAAAAGATAACCATTCTTCATGTTTAAAGTTTGTTGGAACACAAAATTAATACTTTTCACAAGCTTATAATTGTCTATGTAGCTACGTGGTGGCCCATAGGACTGAGGAGACTAGACGTCTAGGTGGCTAGGTGTTGCTGCATAGGCAGCCCAAGCGTTCGATTATTTTTCTCATTTTCTGAACATGGTTTAGATAGTTTGCATGAATATTAGATATATTTATATTTATATTTATGCCTTTATTAGGCATAGCTATGTTGGGTTTCTGTAAACTTAACTAAAACCAGATTTACTCAAATCACACTCAACATCACTTAAATTAGACCTTACTTGCTATAATTTAACCTTAACCACGTGATGAATGCATATTCGTCCCATTCTTATTGCATGTTTTAGATTAAGTTTATCAACTTTGCAATCCTTATTTCCCCTTTTGAGGATGAATCAGTCTAATTTGCTTGTCTTCAAATTTAGGTTTTTCATGGAAATTATCGCTCTTTTGCATGGAAATACACATCATGACCCATTCCTCGTTTTGCCTTCATGTTTGGAAGCATTTGAAGGCTCATAGATGCATTCAGAATTGATCGAGGAGGTCAGTCGCATCGACTGGTCTCACCAATCGACCGGTTGGTCGGGCACAGAAGAAGTCCCTTAGGAGCATGTGAGTCAATCGACTCACCTAGTGAACTGATCTTTCGGTTTGGGACAAAATGTCACATGGTTTTATAGACTCTCTTGTGAGCCACAAGTCGGTCGACTGGACAACCTAGTCGCTCGACCCAACATCAGTATTACTTCATTAAATCAAGGCCAGTCAATCGATTGCCCAGTTGGTCGACCGACCAAAAATTCTCCGTAAGCCCTTATTAATAGCCAGTCGACCGATTGGCTATACTAGTCGGTTAGCAAGTGCCAACAAGTGAGTCAATCCACTCATGCGATGACTTGGTCGACTGGAGCTCCAGCTACGCACCCACTTAAAGGCCAGTTAATTGACTCAGCAATGTCTGTCAAGCAACCGGTGCGACGCATGCAGCCCGACCCATCCAAAGTTAGATTTGGTGGGTCCGGATCTTCCATATAAAAGGAAATTATACCCTAATGACATGGGAATCGATTACTCTTCTATTCTAATCTGTTTTTGGAGCAAGGATCCAAGAAGAGAGAGGAACGACCCAACATCAGTATTACTTCATTAAATCAAGGCTAGTCAATTGACTGCCCAACTAATCGACCGACCAAAGATTCTCCATAATGTTGACTCATGGTCAATTAGGTCAATGTTGACTCACGTCTAAATTGACTAAACCCGTGTTTTGATGATGACTAACCATTCCACATATTGGTCTCTAATGTCTCTACTTGAGTGATTTCAGATTAGGTATAGACACACTCCAAATGCCTTAACTTGCGCATATCAACTTGGAGAAAAGACAAGTCAAAGTCAATACAAGTGCACGTTTTTGTAGTATGATGTAAATCCATTAGAATCATGTTGTAAATCACCTGTAATGATTGTATGACTTGTAATTAGGATCAGAAAAAATTAGGAGCACTTAGATCGAATGTTTAAGCACTCAAAAGCTATTTTCCAAAATTCACATCAGGCTGTTCATCGGTCGAGTTCTGTGAGTTGCAAACTCGACCGATCCTGATTGGATCTTGAAAATGACTTTTGATCAGTCGAGTTTACACTACACAGAACTCGACCGATGGAGTACCAGACCAATTCGATTTTCATTGGTCAGTCGAGTTTCCCCAGGACAAACTCGACCGATAGTCTGAATATCGGCTTTGTCTTTTACTCTATCGGTCGAGTTACCCTTATAGAAACTCGACCGATCGCACTGTACGGAAAAGTGCAGAAAAGTGCTTCTAGCCGTTGTGGGGTTGCAACAAGTGAAAATATATCTGTTGCAAGCCACAAAACAGCTAGTTTTCGTTCTCAAGTGTTCCCAAAGGCTAAGAGGCATCCCCAGCTATAAATAGGACCCCTTGGGCTTCATTCCAAGGTTGAGCATTCAATGCAAACTCCATGTGAGGTTCCTATTCTATAGTTGAGTGCTTCCTACAGCCTCCTCTCTCTCTCTCTCTAAGCTTAATCACTTGCTACATCCATTAGAGTGAGTAGGAGATTTGTAAGAGAGCTCGTCCTACATGTATATCTTGTGAGGCTCTCACTTCCACCACCTCCCTTTCTCTCATTTCAACCATGAAGATGAAGGTTCTCTCTTTTGGCTAAGAGAGGTGAAGAAGTACAAGGGAAGGCGTCCCTTGGTGAAGATCAATGTTGAAGACTTGGAGCAAGAGTGGGTAAGCCTTTGGTGAAGGCAGAAGACTCCTTGCTCAAGTGGGTAAGTCCTTGGTAGAAGCTTCTCCAAGTGAAGGTGAAGTCAAAGGCGGAAGATCCAAGAAGAGTGGGTAATCCCTGCAAAGATGAAGACTTGTGCAAGAGTAGGTAAGTCCTTGGAAGAAGGCAGAAGACTCCTTGCAAAGTGGGTAAGTCCTTGGTAAGGTTCAAGACTCTTTGTATTTGATAGGTAAGTCCTTTGGTGGTCATGTATTGTATCTCTTATAATGAATATAATGAAGGTGCAAGGTTGAGAAATCCTAGAGGTTGACCTCTCTAGGTAGTGGACTGACTCACTTCTAGTTTGAAGTGTGGAACCACTCTAAACAGCTTGCAAATTGGTGTTGTTCAATCTCTCTCTCCCTTGCTATGCATGTTTTAGTCGCACACAAATTTCCTATTTAGCAACCTTATCTTGTGATATATCTTGAAGGTCTAATGAATTTTATTTTAAGTGCATTCAGCTCTATTCACCCCCCCTCTAGAGCATCTAATCACCCATCTAGGATCCAACACATAAGCCCTTATAAATAGCCAGTCGATCGGTTGGCTATACTAGTCGGTCAGCATGCGCCAACAAGTGAGTCAATCCACTCATGCGACGACTCAGTCGATTGGAGCTCCAGCGACGCACCCACTTAAAGGCCAGTTAATCGACCCAGCAATGTCAATCAAGCAACCAGTGCGACCCAGGCGGCGTCGACCCATCCAAAGTTAGATTTGGTGGGTTTGGGGCTCCCATATGAAAGAAAATTATACCCTAATGACATGGGAATCGATTACTCTTCTATTCTAATCCATTTTTGGAGTAAGGATCCGAGAAGGGAGAGGACCGCCATCTTCTTCGTGGAGATCGCCAGACCTGGTATTGGTGAAGGATATGTTGCCATGGACCACTGGAGTCATATTCCTTCGTCTTTTATGATGTGATTCTCTCTTCTTCTCCTTGTATCGGTGTTATTTCCTTGAACATGAGCGAGTAGTTCCCTCGTTGGGGCACGGGGAGTAACCTCGTCGCTCGTATTTCGTTCTTTTTGTTATCAAACTTTCTCTTTCGGATATTTTATATTTAGATTGCTTTCCAATCGTTTCTTGCTTGTTCTTTGATTTGATAAATTAACTCACATGTTTAATACAATCCTAGACGTAGAGATCACAAAATCTAAGATTAGATTATCGATTGGATGTGTTGAACCTCGGATAAGATCACGGAACGAGTTCTCTAAGACGATTAGTTGATGATTCGTAGGTAAGTAGACCCGGAATCTACGGGGAAACTGATCCTTGTGTAATTTGTATTCCGAAAGGATGTGAATTCACATGGTCCTAATCTAATTAGTCCTAATCGAGCAAGTTGGCAGGCAACGATAGTAAAATCCACAATGCCATGGTGTCTTTTATTCTAAACTCAATCATATGCTACCTCCTTTTTAATTGCTTGCAATTAGTTTTAATCAATCGATCAACCAACTATTTTCTAAAATTGATCTCAATTCCTTAGATTTAATAATGATTTCTTGAAAAGGTTGTCTCTTGGGTTCAACCCTATAGCTGACTGCAACCAGACTCGTCCTCTTGCGGGTGAGTGCTATTGCACGTTGAAATAGAATAAAACTAGGGTTCCTTGAATCAGGATAATTTCTCGATTGGTAAAAACTAAATATCACCAAGCCATACCAAATTAAACCTATGAGAAATATAGACCTAACATGGCCTAACTTCAATAAAATCAAACATAGACCGACCAATATAGCCCTAACAAGATCTAATTCATACCTCATTTAACCCTATTTGGAGCCAAAATGACTAAACTTGGGTTTAAATGGCCCTAGGCACCCACCCAGACCACTAGTGGTCCTAGGCGGGAAAGACTTGGATACATGCACCCAGAAACTAGCAACCCTAGGCATGTGTAATGCTCGGGCCCATTGCACAAGGCTCTAGTAAAGTTTCAAGAATGACGATTGGCCCCACAGACCACCATTGGCTTTAACTATGCGCTTTGTCCTTGCTCATGCACAAGCCGAGATCAACTTCTCGACCGGTCACCCATCCTAGTACTACTTCAAACTGAGTATGCTTAACTATGGGGTTCTTAGTGACGAGCTCCCTGAAAAAGAGGTGCACCTTGGTGATATGGGTAGTCTAATATTCCATTTAAGATCATTTTATCCGATGCCTCAAATCCTAGGACGTGACAATCTCCCCCACTTAGACTCTTGACGTCCTTATCAAGGGTCAACTATAAGGCCTCATAATCATTGTATGTTTCAGTGTAGACCTGGAATGACCCACGTACACACATCTCCAGATCACGACTACCAGCGCAAGGGTGGCTACATCACCAGGGACAATCATTTCCAACATGCATGGACTGCACAGCTCAACACTGGCATGCTACATGCCCATATGGGCCCCACCTACTAAAGGAGTTATGGCTTTGTTACCATTTGTAACGTATGGGCCCACTACCTAAGGCTCTAGTAGAGTTACAAGAATGACGAATGGCCTCACAGAACACCACTGGTCTTAGTTGTGCGTGTTAGAGAGTCTATATTAGCCTATTTAGTTAATAGGTTAATTAGTTAGTGGGCCTTTAGTGTCTCGGCCCGTTTAGATTACTTGGGACACAAGTCTCAGGGTTTCTCCCTTGCTCCTATATATAGGACAGGGGTGTCCAGTCTCGTATTCATCCCATTGCATTCAATCTAATCTTATTCTTTCACATGGCATCAGAGCGGTGAACAAAAACGACGACGTGAATAGTAGCGACGATGTGAACAGTAACTTTGACCGAAATTTATCGATCTTTTCACGACTTTTCTCGATTTTTTCCGAATTCCGATTTTTTCCAGCCAGCCGAAAAGTTGCCGAATCCCGAACTTGTTACTATGATCGGGATTAGGTCCATTTAATTTTTCTATCCAGATCTTACATTTACCCATTTAGCATATTCTCTCCAGTTATCGGTTTCATTCTCCACATATTACACATCTCCATATACACAAATTTCTCTCAAATCCACTAATTCCTTTCCCACCCACCCATATTATGTGTGTATCCCTTTCCACAGTGCATGGGGGTCATATGTCCATTTCTCCACACCAAACACTCACTCTTGTCGTATTTGGTGTGCGGGGGGGATAGAGAAGAGAGAAAGAGATGAGAAGAGAGAGAGAGAGAATATGTATGAGAGAGAGAGTATGAGAAGAGATGATATATGTATTCAGGCTATATATGTTCCAGGCTATTATCTTCATGGAGTTTCGCATTGTTCAGCACATCCGTTCTCTACTTCCAGACAACATTGAAGGATCTTCATTCAGCGTCAACACCGAGCTATCCGCGTTCGTACCGCGTTATGTACGTCAGGTGTTGATGGTGTACTTCTTCAGCTGCATTTACATGAGACGGATGGGTGTTTATTCAGACTTCTCAGAAGCTCAGCAATTTCAAGCCTGCCAAGTCTACATCTGCAAGGTTGATAGTTCATCCAGAGATATCTTCACCGAGCTACTTCATCATGTCTTCTCTGAGTTGCATCTGTTGTATTAGCATCACCTTCTGCTGATCTTCTTGGGACTTTCCTTGATGGATGATATCTCCTTTCATGTCAAGCCCCCAAGGTTCATGCGACAGAGTTATGGTACCTGCATCGTATCACCAGCATATCGTCCGTTCGTGTTTGTGCCACGTTATGCGTGTCTTCTCAGACGCTTTGAAGACACCACTACTGCTACATCACTGGAGATCCGCGTTCGTGCCGCGTTAAGTACATAATCCAATGAAGATGACGTAGTGATGGTATTGAGGATTGTCTGCTCCAAGTGGCGAAGTACTGTTGTAGTATCAGGTTTCATTCTCAGATGCTCTTCATTCCAGATGCACTCCAAAGACCTTCTTCAAAGCTCGAGGATCTCCAGCCTGCATAATATAATTTCAAAGAAGAGAGGCATTGCCACCACATGGTTCAGGGGAAGTATTGATTAAGGGGGAGTATCAATTTTTGTATGGGGAGTGATATTTATCTTTTATCTTTCATTTATCATTTCTTTTATCGTTTTATCGAGTCTTGTAACCTCCAAGCTTTGGACATGTGTTTCACCCATGCTCCAGCTTGAGGGGGAGTGTTAGAGAGTCTATATTAGCCTATTTAGTTAATAGGTTAATTAGTTAGTGGGCCTTTAGTGTCTCGGCCCGTTTAGATTACTTGGGACACAAGTCTCAGGGTTTCTCCCTTGCTCCTATATATAGGACAGGGGTGTCCAGTCTTGTATTCATCACATTGTGTTCAATTCAATACAATATTATTTCACAACTTTGTCCTCATTCACATGCAAGCCAAGATCAACTTCCCGACTGGTCACCCATCCTAGTTTTACTCCAAGTTGAGCATGCTTATCTACGGAGTTCTTAGTGATGGGCTCCCTAAAAAGGAGGTGCACTTTGGTGATATGGATAGTCCAATCATTCCGCTCAAGATCATTTTATTTGAAGCCTCAAATCCTGGGATGTTACAGCAGGAGCCTTGATAACTACATTCAAGCCGTATTTTTCTACTATGTTCAGCATTGTGTTCTGCACTGAGTGCATGCATGGTTGTTAGGACACCTAGGGTTCCGCATTGCCTTCCGCCTCGAGACGAATTGGAATGCCAACAATTTTGAGAAAATTTTACCTTTTTTCTCTTCACAACTCTTATTTGAGTAATATTTCTCTTTGTATGCACTTGACATGTATACCCTCTCCGAACTTAGAACTCAAGGTGAAATCTGAGACGGTCGGGTTTCGGGGTGCTAAAGAAATGAAGGTGTAGTTGCTTCCGAGTGAATATGCTAAACAAAATCTCAGTATCAATACATGATGATTTAGAAAACAAATTATTGTTAGGTGTAAATGACTCTGCTGTAAAAGACAATCTCAATATAGTAAATGTTTATGTCTGCGATTCTATTAATTAAGAAGTTCAAAAGTCTTACGAATAAAGTCACAAGATAAAGTATTGGTGAATGATAAATATATAAATAGACAGTAAGTGCATATGTATATTATTCTGAATGATAAAGACAGGCATGGCTCTAGCTAGGCTGTCGGGTTTTTCTGGCCAGTATAATGCCAATCTTCCTAATCCATTAAAAGAGTGAGAAAATTGAATATTCATTAATTGACCTTGAGAAAAAGAACGTCTATGCATGTGGTTTATTCCAACAATCTATTCAAGAATCAATAGTATGGTCATGAAGGAAATATTCTGTTGATGTGAACTGAAATCCATTTAGATAAAGATAACAATACTGTCATAATTTACAATACCAAGGGTTGTAACTGACTGGCTTAAGAAAGATATTAAGATTGCAAAAACAGTCATAAAAATGGTACTTAACCATTTCAAAGAAGAGAAATAATAGGAATCAAGTACTGATATAGAAACACGATAAAACAGTATATATTGGAAGAACAAAGCACACAAGCAAGATTTCTCACACCATGTTCAAGTACATCACAAAAACTGGAAATCATACTGGAATAATGTTATGAGCAAAGAAGTTCCATGACCCATGTTGATGATTAACTATAACTGAGCTCCCATGAATTCAAAAATAAAATATAAGATAACAAACAAAGAAAAAACTATCCTGAGACTTGAATCATTATAAAACCTAGTAAGTTTTAAACCTTTCAAAAAAATTAATGACAGACATGAAAGCATCAACAGCATTTCATGATAATAAACCTTTGGAACATTTTTTTATCAAAGTTGGCCATGAGGATATGGTATTGCACAGGAAATGAACATAAATGGGATTAGAATAGCTAGAATATAACAAGTATTTACCAGCAGTCTAAGCCTGACAACTTCTTTACTTGGATCATCTTCTGCTCTTCTGGGGTGAACAAAGGGAATTTCAGCTGCAGTAATGTCACTATGATTTTTTTGCAGGATGACATGAGGTGGGCTGGACCTTCTCGCAACAGGAGAAGTAGCCCGAGAAACCATCCTAGAACTTGGAACAGATGCAGAAAACATTTTCTTTGAGGAACCACTCGTGTTAGAAGATCTAGATGCGTAAAAGCTACCCCAAGGAGAGGTCACGTTAAAGAATGGGGTTGCCCGACTATAGTTAGATTCAAATTTCCCAAGTAGTTTTGAGTTCCTAATTTCAGTGGTTTTAAACGATTCAACTGAAGAAAGCCTAGAAAGCTGGCCATTTGGTCTGGATTCCATGTTTCCTTTATCAGACATGTCAGTGGACACCTGTGCTGCATTTCCATTTTGATTCTTTGTAAGACGTGAGGTAATTCCACATTCTAAAGCCTTCTTGAGCTTTACATAACATTCATCGCATACTCGATACGGCTTGTTGATATTTGGTGCTAGGCACGCCTTTACTGACTTTTGATTGCTGCATGCCTTGCAAAATACTAGTCCACAATTGTAACAGTTGTGTCGTTTCCTTCTAAAGCCAAATGGCAAACGACAACCTGAGCACATTGACTGATCAGCACTAGACATCCACTTGTGCAGGCATATCACAGCAGTGAAATTAGAACCACAGACAACACTCTTAACCTGTTTATCTTTTAGAGATTCAACGAGTGTTGGGTAGTGCCGGTCATCAAGATCTCCGTGTCCTAAACGGCCATTTGCTCCCTTTCCCCAAGTGTAGACTTCAGTTCTTGAGGTAAGAACGGCAACATGATAAGATCCACAAGCTATCTCTTCCACAAAGCTGTTAGTCAGTTTCCCCTCTACACAATTGGGGCGCTTGCCATCAGCTTCCTGATTCCCAAGCTGGCCATAAACGTTACTACCCATTGTGTATACCCGACCACTTGTTGAAAGAGCGACTGTAATATCATGACCACAAGCAACTTGGCAAAAGCTAGACTCTGGTAAAGAAGCTATGCAAGAGGGGAGTAGCCTTGCTTCTCTATCACCATGACCCAGCCGACCTTTGTCTCCATCTCCCCATGTAAATACCTTTCCGGAAGGAGAGCCAGCAGCACTTGGAGAACCACATAGGACTTCCACTACTGCAGCCGTGTGCCACACACCACAAGCAGCCTGGACAGCACGCATTCCCTTTAATGCTTCCACCTCCCTCGGCGTGTTGATACTTCTACGGTCCCCATGTCCTAAGGCACCAAAAGTGCCATCACCAAAAGTAAAGAGCTTCCCTGAAGATGTTACGACAGCAGTATGCCACGGACCACAAGATATGGAAGAGACGTGGAGCCCTTCCAATGGCCCAGTTACCTTTTTAGGAATCCAGTGACTGACTTCACTCCCATGGCCCAGCAAACCAAAATTATGAGTGCCGTCGCCCCATGTGTAAAGATCACCGGACATAGTCACAGAGCATGTATGATATTCACCACAAGCTACAAGTTCAATATTCATTCCACTTAGCGCTTCGATAAGCTTAGGGTGAGGAACATCAGCGTCAACCCCATGACCAAGCCTACCTCCTGACTCCTCACCCCAGCTGAAGACCTCCCCCTGTTTAGTAACTAACACAGCATGCCTACCTCCACAGGCAATATTATGGACATCTAAAACTACTGCAGGTTCTAGAGCTTTTGGAAGGAGAGCATCGATTCTGTTGGCCGACGCACCTCCAACCTTGTTCAATCCGCCACCAAGCAAACCATCACCGACACCTTCACCCCAAACGAAAACATCTCCCAAGGCATCGAAGTCATCGTGACCAGATCCATGGCTGGAAGAGCTGACTGCGCTCGAAAGACTGACCCTGAAAGTTTCAACTGCGGAACCCCGTCCATTCTGATTATCTACAATACCTCCAGAAGACAACGAGCCAAGAGAATTGCCTATTGAGTCAGCCACAACAGAACCCTTGGCAGAAGGTGCAGTATACAAAATTACATCTGAGAAAACTTTTCCCAAACCATTCCGAGGAGGACTTTCGCACGACAAATGAACCTGTTGAGTATCCCCAGACTCCTGAAAGCATGAAAAATAATGACCTCAGGAAACAAAAGACAAGATTTAACATGTATGAGCATTGCTTACCTTATGGAAAATATCACTGGGATAAAATGGAGAACTTAAGGGGGAAGGCTTCCTAGAATTGGAATGTGGACTATTGGTGTCAGAGGAAGCTCTGTCACTTTTGTTTTCTAGCCTCCACTTCCTATTGTTTCCACGAGAGATCAGAGCCTTGAGACCAACAAACCAGACTTCAGCCTCATCCTTGTCTTTGCAAATCTGAAACAAAGGTTCCAACAAATGCAGTTGAGGTAACGAACTACTGGTTTTGACAAATGGATATATTTTTTAAACAAGATGACCTCAAAGATAACGCGCTATAAATGGAGCTTACCAAATCTAATGATCTGTCACTATATATAAGAGAAAATGACTGATATTCCTTCTCGGGCCGTGGATAGCGCTGAAATATTGCCTGAAAGAAATATATTGCACACTATCGTATCAAATGCATTCATATCAAATAAAAGTGTAATGAATAATTCTAAACTATTTGCAAGGTCCAACTCAATAATCCTGGCAGCATAAGGAAAGCAAGCATTCTAAGCATACAACAGAAAGAGCATCTGTGAACATTAGTAATAAGCTCTTAAGTTAACATTTGATTTCCTACACATGTACATGTGCCTTTTATATTACCATGGCATCGCTGAGTCCATATCCAGTTATTTTAGAACTTGGGTGTCCGGACATGTTCTTGCCGTGATCGACGACTTTGTTCTATGTTTGCTATCAGTTTGTTTGACAAACCATCTGAGTGTGGCCTTGTCGTGATCGATGACTTGTTCTATTTTGCTATTAGTTTGTTTGACAAACCGCCTGAGTGTGGCCTTGTCGTGATCGGTGACTTGTTTGATTTTTGCTATTAGTTTGTTTGACAAACCATCTATGGGTGTGGCCTTGACGTGATGGGTGACTTGTTCGGTTTTTGCTTTGTTTGACAAACCATCTGAGTGTGGCCTTGTCGTGATCGGTGACTTGTTCCATTTTTTGCCATTAGTATGGTTGACAAACCATCTGAG
Organism: Alisma plantago-aquatica; assembly: GCA_963693085.1. Lineage (NCBI taxonomy): Eukaryota > Viridiplantae > Streptophyta > Magnoliopsida > Alismatales > Alismataceae > Alisma > Alisma plantago-aquatica. The sequence goes on along the minus strand of OY856411.1, from coordinate 1,257,179,259 downwards.
TGTGGCCTTGTCGTGATCGGTGACTTGTTTGTTTTGGCTATTAGCTTGTTTGACAAACCATCTGAGTGTGGCCTTGTCGTGATCAGCGACATGTTTGATTTTTGTCATTAGTTTGTTTGACAAACCATCTGAGTATGGCCTTGTCATGTTCGGTGACTTCGCTCTATATTTGCTATTAGTTTGTTTGACAAACCATCTAAGTGTGGCCTTGTTGTGAAGAGTGACTTATTCGATATTTGATAGTAGTTTGTTTGACAAACCATCTGCGTGTGGTCTTGTCATGATGGGTGACTTGTTCGATTTTTGCTATTAGTTTGTTTGACAAACCATCTGAGTGTGGCCTTGTCATGATGGGTGACTTGTTCGATTTTTTCCATTAGTTTGTTTGACAAACCATCTGAGTATGGCCTTGTCATGTTCGGTGACTTTGTTCTATATTTGCTATAAGTTTGTTTGACAAACCATCTAAGTGTGGCCTTGTTGTGATGAGTGACTTATTCGATATTTGCTAGTAGTTTGTTTGACAAGCCATTTGAGTGTGGCCTTGTCGTGATGGGTGACTTGTTCGGTTTTTGCTTTGTTTGACAAACCATCTGAGTGTGGCCTTGTCGTGATCGGTGATTTGATCCATTTTTTGCCATTAGTATGTTTGACAAACCATCTGAGTGTGGCCTTGTCGTGATCGGTGACTTTGTTCTATGTTTGCTATTAGTTTGTTTGACAAACCATCTGAGTGTGGCCTTGTCGTGATCGGTGACTTGTTCATTTTGGCTATTAGTTTGTTTGACAAACCATCTGAGAGTGGCCTTGTCGTGATCAGCGACTTGTTCGATTTTTGCCATTAGTTTGTTTGACAAACCATCTGAGTGTGGCCTTGTCGTGATCGGTGACTTGATCCATTTTTTTCCATTAGTATGTTTGACAAACCATCTGAGTGTGGCCTTGTCGTGATCGGTGACTTTGTTCTATGTTTGCTATTAGTTTGTTTGACAAACCATCTGAGTGTGGCCTTGTCATGATGGGTGACTTGTTCGATTTTTGCTATTAGTTTGTTTGACAAACCATCTGAGTGTGGCCTTGTCATGATGGGTGACTTGTTCGAGTTTTGCCATTAGTTTGTTTGACAAACCATCTGAGTATGGCCTTGTCATGTTCGGTGACTTTGTTCTATATGTGCTATTAGTTTGTTTGACAAACCATCTAAGTGTGGCCTTGTCGTGATGAGTGACTTATTCAATATTTGCTAGTAGTTTGTTTGACAAACCATTTGAGTGTGACCTTGTCATGATGGGTGACTTGTTCGATTTTTGCTATTAGTTTGTTTGACAAACCATTTGAGAGTGGCCTTGTCATGATGGGTGACTTGTTCGATTTTTGCTATTAGTTTGTTTGACAAACCATCTGAGTGTGGCCTTGCTGTCATGGGTGACTTGTTCGATTTTTGCTATTAGTTTGTTTGACAAACCATCTGAGTGTGGCCTTGTCATGATCGGCGACTTATTCAATTTTTTTTCCATTAGTTTGTTTGACAAACCATCTGAGTATGGCCTTCTCATGTTTGGTGACTTTGTTCTATATTTGTTATTAGTTTGTTTGACAAACCATCTGAGTGGGGCCTTGTCGTGATGAGTGACTTATTCGATATTTGCTAGTAGTTTGTTTGACAAACCATTTGAGTGTGGCCTTGTCATGATGGATGACTTGTTCGATTTTTGCTATTAGTTTGTTTGACAAACCATCTGAGTGTGGCCTTGTCATGATGGGTGACTTGTTCGACTTTTGCTATTAGGGGCCGTTTGGGTGAGCCCTTTTTAACTACTACAGTAGTTAATGATTACCGGATTTCAACTGCCCGATTAACAAAGTTAGCAGTTTTTCATTACTTCGTTTGGATAAAAGCAATTATGAAACACCCATCTCAACCACCCCGACCGTCAGAACCAGCAAAGCATAGCCCATCTTCCACAGCCTTTGACGACCCTCTTCAAGGCATTTGCGGCTGGATCTAGTTGTCGCGTCGAAATTGACAGAGTGATTGAGCAAGTTGGATGTTGGTAAAGGAGGTGAGCCCCCTCCGAGCTTGGTGGTCAGCAGGTCCAGCATGCTCTTGATGATTATGTGTTGGCGTAGGCTAAGAAGGTGAGGAGCGGGACATAAAATACATGCTCAACGGGAAGTCGACCTCGGTCCTGGAGCAGCGCAGATCACGGGCGAGCCACCAAGTGTCGTCATCGCTGCCGAATCGTAGTGAGCACGAACACCCCTAAGACCGACGGAGAAGGAAGAAAGACGGTGGGTGAAGGAAGAGAGGCGGAGAAGGAAGGAGGAGATGGTGGGGCGAGATGGATCAGATGAGGCAGGCGGCGATAGGTGTCGCGGGTATCGGGGAGGTTTGGGCCTAAACCCTTGCGTCTGTGGCCTTCGGCATTCCAAAATCACGCCGAATATGGCGTACTTTAAGAGCGTCGTGATTGAACGGGACAAATCCCGCAGGCCTAACTACCGGAATTCTGTAAATACTTCCTAATGTTTCCAAACGACAATATTGTGATTGTGGTACTTAAAATACCATACAAGATTACAATACCACCGCGAATTGCAGCATCCAAACGGCCCCTTAGTTTGTGATGGGTGACTTGTTCGATTTTTGCTATTAGTTTGTTTGACAAACCATCTGAGTGTGGCCTTGTCGTGATCGGCGGCTTATTCGATTTTTTCCATTAGTTTGTTTGACAAACCATCTGAGTATGGCCTTCTCATGTTCGGTGACGTTGTTCTATATTTGTTATTAGTTTGTTTGACAAACCATCTGAGTGGGGCCTTGTCGTGATGAGTGACTTGTTAGATATTTGCCAGTAGTTTGTTTGACAAACCATTTGAGTGTGGCCTTGTCGTGATGGGTGACTTGTTTGATTTTTGCTATTAGTTTGTTTGACAAACAATCTAAGTGTGGCCTTGTCGAGAAGGGTGACTTGTTCAATTGTTATTAGTTTATTTGACAAAAGATATGAGTGTGGCAATCTAATGGGTTCATCCAATGATTGTGATCAGAAGAGAAGTTTCACAAAGTTTTAAATTCAAGTTTGTGTCGCGAGTAATGGCAATACTATAATACCATATTTGTCTAAGCAGCTAGGCGGTCCTTACCACCCAAGGGAAGCCTAGGGGGGGCCTAGGCGTTTCTAGGCATTCTTCATATTTGTTTATATTTTACATATATATAAACGATCTTGTGTATACATTTCGATATATCCAAATACATACATCACTATGTACATTTCTATTGGTTATCCCTAGCTTCATCAATCAGAACTTCACTTGCATCACGCGTGTCATGACTCATGACCTAAGCTAGAACCTATTAGGTCTTAATTTGACCTAAGATGATCTAAATTGGACCTAATTTAACTTAGTTTGCCCTTGTTTGGCCTAAGTGAAACCTATTTTGGCATAGCATGTCCTAATCAGACGTAAATTCCCCTAGTTTGTCCTACAACGACCTAAACGAACCTTAATTTGGTGAAATGAAACCTAACTCCCCCAAATCAGACATGTTTTTCCCCTAATCAAACCTATTCCTCCCCCCCCCCTCAAACCAGACCTACTCTGCCAAATTAGATCTGATTTGGCCTAAATCAGATCTAGTTCTTCCCTAAAATAACTAAACTTCATGTCCGATCTATTTCTTCCCTAAAATAACTAAACTTCATCTAATTCGACCAAATTCTGACTTCATCCATGCTAATTTGGTCTTGAAGTGTTTTGATTTGGGCCTAAAAGGCCTTGGGCATCCACTTTAGTTATATGGAAGCCTAGGCGCCTAGTTTAAGGTGGCCCACCTTGAGCCTAGAGGGGGCCTAGGCGGAGCCCAAGCGCGAGCCTGGATAACTATGCGTAGTAATACATAGACTAGCAGGACGAAAACACTATCTCGGGGTCATTTTCTTAGTCCCTCTTCCCATTGTGACATAAATTTGTGAATTAAAAAACTTTGGGAAGTAATAAAACGAACTTACAGTCCTTTGACCAGGTATAATTTTGGAGACATGGCTCAGCTTGAGTTGTTTCTCCTCTTTACCAGAGTACCATATCAACACAGACTCATCCTGAAATAAATATAACCAGAATGAGTTACAGAGAGGATGAAAATTTTTGTTTAGCATAGCCTAGCAGGAATTCACCATCAACGACATGGATACCTACATTGGACAGTCTGAATGGACAGAACTTTGGCTTCCCTCGGCGCCCGTACTTGAGCAGCTGAGACCCCTTCTTGAGGGCAGTGATTGCCTGAACAACATAACAGGTGAAAGGGTGGTGAATTAGATCTTAGCAGTAGGTGCATTCCAACATCTTTCTCTTAGTTGCATTCTATGACGCTGCTGTTGTTGATTTTCAGTTCAAGATGAAGTATATGAAAATGCAAGGGGCCTACGAGCTCTTGTCAATGGCCATCAAGGACTCCGAAGGGAGACAGGCATTCTTTAACTGGATAGGTTAGTGGCGTTCGTTCGTTCGTGTACACGAAAATAGTTTTTATCGTTTCCATAGGTGTATACAACTAACTCTCAGGCACACGAGGTTCTGATAAGGATATCTTGGATTTTAAGAAAAAGACGGAGAGATGAGAAACAGTAGCCAGTGGGAAGCGTGTTACCTGTTCAACATCCCTCTCGACGGGACCATTCCGCATCAAGTCAGCCATGGAGCTACTCGGTCAATGAGAGGCAGAACCATTGGAGTGAAGAGAGACATCCATTCATTCCCCAAGGAGAAAGAGGAGGAGGGAGGGGGGGAAGAGGATCTGACGTGATCCGTGACTCAGTCCTACTCCCAGAAGACAAACAGATAGCAGTGGAATCTCGGCCTCTCCATGATGCAAGCCGTAGGGGAGTGCTCAATTCACAGGCACGAGTCACATTTGGAGGGGCCACAGCGCAAAAACCCTAAGCACCTCTCCGGTGGATGAACTCCGACGGAAGTGAGCTGCTCGAGGGGTTGAATCCGAGCCCCGGGAAACGAGAACGAATCCTTGCAGCGGAGGGACGGCCCACAGCCCCCGGGGTTGTGCAAGTAGGGACTAACTCGACGTCGGTACGGGGTGCGGCACCGCCCGGACCTGGACCACGGGAGAGATTGCGAAGCAGACTCCGGTGAAGTATAAGAGCCAGACGGAGAGCTGAGCAGAACAGTAGTTGCCCTAGCTTAGCTTGGCCTGCGCCTCCCTCCTCCCCCGTCGCCTAGGGAACCTTGGTGGCGGAGGGGGGGAGTAGGAACGAGGCCGGTGCACGGTGCGTCGTCAATCCCGAATCCCCTCAAGCTCCACACACCCGACGCAGGGCGCCGCTTCGAAGGACGCAGCCCGCGATCGCGCAATGCGGGGGCATTCCCTCTGAATCCGGGAAGAAAGGGCGATTCAGGGCGGGATAGGAGGGGGAATATGGATAAATGAAGGGGGGGCAGGCGGACCAAGCGAACAGCGGCAGCAGAAGGATAAGAGGGGAGCGGATTCCTGCTTCGTGGGGAAGTAGGACGTCTACCGTCGTGAATCTGCAGCAGTGGCGGCGTCGGCGATGCGGAGCGACAGCCGGCGAGATTCGGGAGTCGGGATCAATGTGCAAAGACCAGGGTCGGGAGGGGAGAGAGGGGGCACAGCTTGGACAGAGGAGGAATCCCACAGGGGTGGTGGAACCCAATAAACAATGAGTTTTTTCCAGAATCCCCCCTCACATTGACCAAAATTCCATAAACACCCCCCCCGCCTTATCTAAAATTCCTAAAACGGCCCTCCCTTTTATCCTTAATTCCTACAAACCCCCTCCACCTAACTCCGTTGTGAACAGAGCTAACGGCTGCTAATTATATTAGCATGCTTAATTATATAGAATAATCTCTAGCTCCTTGGATTACTAATAATGGTTATTTAAATACTTCATGTTATACTACTATTTAATATAAATAATATTTTTATATTGAAAAACTACTTTTGGACTCATCCCACTATGCAGACTTTGTGTTAGAGACCAGGATTTGACGGTGTCGTGTTATTTTATTTCTAACTAATAAAGGTATATTTTTAATCATGTCACAAATTCAGTCCCTCGGATTACCAAAATTTCATATCTGGGTCAATTTTAATTAAAAAAATATCAAGTGGATTTTCTATCATTCAGTCTTAAAATACATTCAAGTACAAATTTTGGTTTTGTCCATCCAAAACCAGAACTGATAAGCCCAAATTTTGGTTAGTCTATACACTAAGTATGTGAAAAATCTAATATCTTACAATCTAACATAGAGGTCACCTAGATGTGAATTTGTTCAAAATTAGATCTATTTTGAATCATGTATATCGAAACTTGGTACCAGTATATATCTACTTTTACCGGCTATAATTAAAATATAAATCAAAAAGTTGACCTCACCCGCCGATGTAATATCTATTTTTAAATTATAACTAAGCATTTGAATAATTATTATTATTTTAAAAGAAAAATATTATTATATATAATTATATATACTAATGTAATATACAACTAGTTAGAAAAAAATCGAAAAGAGCAACAGTCGTTAACTCCTATCTAACGGAGTTTGCTGGAGGGGGTTCTAGGAATTAAGGATGAAAGAGAGGTGATTGTAGGAATTTTGGATAACAAAGAGTGTTTAATGGAATTATGGCAAGATGAGAGGGGTTTTGAGAAAGAAAAAAAAAACTCATAAACAATAGTGGAGAGAGAATAGAGAGAGAGGTCCTGGCATGGTGGGGTGGGTTCGGAAGGGAAAGAAAGAAAATTTGGAAAGGAAACGTTGATTGGTTTTGTGTGGGGTCTACCTACTCAGACTCATGACGGGCGGGGCGAGGTAAATTCGGTCCGCAACCCACCCCGCATCGCACGCATTCCTCTCTCATCTCCAGACCCAGACCTCCACCCTTTTTCTCCGCCCTCCCGACCCACTGTCTCTTTCAGTCGCATCCCACCCACACACCCTTCGGCCATGACACATCATCGGTCGGGCAAGCGGGCCGGGTGGTGCGGGCGGCTAGCTTTATTTTTCGTTGAGGTTGGCGGGCAGCTGGGCACGCGATGATTTGGTACTATTATTATCCTTCTTTCTCATCTGGGCTCCGCAAGTAGGAGGAGTCAAGAGTGACAACTGTTTGTGGGTGTTGTTATTATCACATCCGGCGGACAAAGCCAGCCAGCCAAACCAGTCTGCTGCGGAGTTACGTCTCGCGATACGCGGGTGGCCAGCGACTGAATTCCGGTTTCCTGTACATACTAACACTTGTGCGGCAGTTGTGTAACAGTTTTCGTTTTTGTACGGATGGATGGATACATGTGACATTTTCTATGGTTCACATCAGCGGCGGGTGAATGGGTGATCGTGTAACAGTCTTAAGTAAGTAGTAATGTTTTACCAACATCCCTGCTGATTGTACAGTTCCTTTTAAAAAAATACTGTAGTGTGGACAGCATGGAATAGTATTTTGGAATATTTAATACGCCGTATGCGTCCTTATTTATAAAGCAAGGAGTGTAGGTAATAGTAGTAATAAAGACGGGTAATTAATGATAAGCATTATGGCAATGATAGTTATTATTGTTGTTATTATAATATAGAAGGAGGGTGGGGAATAGTTTTCGCACATTGATTTAACATTTTTTTTTGTATTTAAACAATGTACCATATGCTTTATTTTTTAATTAATATTGTTTTTCTTCTCTAACTACATGGCCATAGATAAAATTAAATCATTTAGGACAGTTTACAAGTGCATGCTACTCGGTCCAAATTTTTTGTTCCCGTAAAGTTTTGAATCCATAATCATACTTGTTTTGTAGTGCATACCCTGAAATTTCTATCATTTTCTATACTTATTCAAGGTATCGTTGCATGACGTTAAAATGATGCATAAACATGCATGATAACAAGAAAAACATAAATGATCCAACCCATCCTAGCCTAACTAAAAAAGGGTCATGACTTTTAGGTGTATATTTAGGTTTCATGTTTAGTCAAATTCAATTTGAGATGATCCAAGTTAGCTTAGCTTTAGCTAGGTTTGGGTCATCTCGGGTTTGGGTTAAAAACTTTTTGTAACTCGTGCTCGGATCGACCTTACTTGGGTCGGACCATATTTAAGTCAAGTTGAAAATTAAATCGACCAACTAACATTCATGTGCATATAGTACTTTTATTTATTCATATATCATCATGACCTTAAAATTTTGTGTCGATTTAAATTTGATATTTATCTCCATAAGCCTTACCTTCTCCAAAAATATTAACATTGAACTTTTTTTTCATCTCTTGATGGATGGTTGTAGACAAAAAGCTAGTAAACATGTGAACCCATTCAAAACTCAAACAAGGTCAACATAAACCTGACTCGACCCTACCTAAACAAGAGTTAGAAATGATCCAATATGAATCTAAAACCTAAACCTGGCCTAAATTGAGCCAAGGTCTCGTTAAAACTGGTTTGACACATATACCCATTTCATTTTGCAAACCTGTAAATTAGCATAGCATTTAGTGAAACATATTCTTATAATAGTAATATTGATTTTTATTCTCTTAAAAATATAGGCAGATTGGAAGTATGAGATGACTCATCGTAGACCGAAGAAGATGTGACTTGACCACAAAACTGACCTAATCTACATCAAATCAAATTAAATACCACCCGGCCGAATCTAAATTTAGTCCTAATAGACACCTAAAACCTAGATCGGTTGTCGGAATCAAACTTTTACATGCAAAAAATCACGTGGTAACGGTGGCAAGTAGCAAATCGAATAATTATTTGGACCCGGATTAACCTAAATAATATCAACTCTATCTATGGTTATATAGCAAGAGAAGAGGAAAAAAACAATTCAATGAGAAAGTAAATAAACAAATTAGCTAGTTGCGACAAGGTTAAGTACGTAATAAAAAAGAAGAAGAATGTATGACGTCAACATTAACGTTAGATAATAGTTGCGTCGAATGACTTGGGGATTACTTAGGATCTGTTTAATTATATGGGTTTATTTGGAAGTAGCAGTCAGTCACGGGCTATTAGAAGAAACTCATAAATAAACGCTGTGGATGTGCATTCCTGGCGTGCATTGCTTTGCGGTGAAGAAAAAGACAGAGCTCGGGACGTGGGAAATTGGGACAAGCAAAAGTGGGCATGAGTCGGACAGGTCCAACATCGGATGAGGCAAAACATGGGTCTCGGCATCACCGGTCCCCGGTCCCCCCAACCCAACCCACTCCCGTCCTGTGCACTAGCCGAAACGGAAGTGTGACCTTACCTCCCTACTCTGACGTACTTCCATATCGCTTTCACGCAAGCGCTGCTCATGTGACTTCATCAAATAGAAAAGGGGCTCGAACCTAGGCCTGTAAATAAATATGGAATTCATTATGGGTATAAATTTTTATAACCATATAACCACTTATCCTTATATCTATGTATCCGTCTTTTACTGGGTAAGGTTATGGTTATGTACAGTGGCAAAGCCAGAAATTTTTTATAGGGGGCACCGTATAAATATGAATCTAGAACATATGTCGATTATCTATTGGCAGTTTCAAAGAAACAAAGAGTTATATCTATTGGTAGTTTGAGAGGAACAAGGAGTTAGAGGGAAACGGAGAGTCTTCATTGGGACTTGGGAGTGGACGTACGTGGGAAGCCGAATGGACGCATAGATGGTTGGGATCACCCATACGAGAACGTTTCCTGCGGATCCTGGACGGGTAGGGCACTCCTATTAACGTTTATCTAGCGGTCGCTAAAATCGGAAATTTTACCTGCAGATTCCTTTTTTTAACTTGGCAACGGGTAGGGCCTGTGCCCTCCCGTGCCCACATGTGGCTACGCCACTAGTTATGTATGTACCCATACACTGTATACTCATATATCCATTTAATTATATATCATATAAATTCTTTATTTTAGAATGTAATGGTGCATATTTTAGCACTCAAATTTTGTAAGTATAAGTACCTTAAGGTAGTATAAGTTTATATTAGAATGTAATGATCTATACTCATCAATGTGAAGGCAAGTCAACATGATGTCTAAGATTAATCATTGACTTTATTATTATATTACTAATATAGTAAAAGTTTGTACTATTCACCAATAGAGCCAGCAGTTGTCATTCTTTTTGTTATATTTTGATTTAGTTGTATCAACATGTTACTCTTGATTGTCCTTTATAAGATGACATAATCTTTACTTATCAATATATTCACACAAAATAGAATATATTTGATGTCATACTAGTACCACTATCACCTAATTAGTTTATTGTTTGTTGTACCCACATTTTATGACGTGTTATTGTAGCAAGTTTATTCATAACCATATACCCAGTTACCCATCAAATACCCAACGGTTATGTGGGTATGGGTATGGTGAGGGTATAGTTTTTGAAAAAGTGGGTATATACCCATACCCATACCCTCTTAACTAAATGGTTACGGTTATGGATATGATCATAACCGCACCATATCCTACCTAGCTACAATCATTGGACCCGATTCCATCTTTAGACTTTGATCGTTCTCAACAGAGTTTGATTTATGGGACTCCCGTGACGCGTTGCAAAACCGCCCCTCTCAGTGCGAGTCGCGGTTTTGCTACTTTTTTTTTGGGGGGGGGGTAATAAAAGAGGAGAATCCGTTGTTTTGTTTATAATTTTTACTTCGTAATGAATTTTTGGACGAAACGAAATCTACCGGATTTGTTATAAAAAATATATTTGAACAAGACTAATATTGTTATATTTTGAAAAAAATCAAATAATAAAAAGTCAAATATTAACATAATACGCCTAATATGGTGTTAATACGTTTAATATGGAAATAAACACAAAAATATTATTTTGTATGCTCATCATCATCAACATGATTTACTGTTATGACAAATACACATAATTATACGATACATACTCCTAAATGAATAACCATGTGCGTAGTTGTAGAAAAGTGCCTAATTATGATACGAATGTGTCCAATTATGGTGTGAATGTGCCTACTTCTTAGAGTACGTGCATAAATAACAAACTAGCATAATGTATGGAAAATGCAAATATTTGTCTGGTAAATGCGCCTACTTGTGTGGTGAATGTGTCTACTTATCTGGTAAACGTGCATACTTGTATTCATAAATGCACGACTTTTGATTGAATGTGCCCACTTATAGCAAATGTGTCTACTTGTGTAGCAAATGCGCCTACTTGTGCGGTAAATGCACCTACTTATATGGTAAATGTGCATATTTGTATTGTCATGAGTGCATAAATTGTGATTGAATGCGCCCACTTATGTCAAATGTGTCTACTTACATGACAAATGTGCCTACTTATCTGACAAATGTGCCTACTTATCTGGTAAGTGTGCCTACTTGTATTGTCATGAATGCATAACGTTTGATTGAATGTGCCAAATTGTGGTGCAAATGCGCCCAATTATGGTGTGAATGCGCCTACTTCTTAGAGTGTTTGCATAAGTATCAAATTGACACAATGTATGACCAATGTGCCTATTTGTATGGCAAATACGCCTACTTATTTAGCAAATGTGCCTACTTGTCTGGTAAATGCGCCTACTTATTTGGTAAATGTGCATACTTGTTGTAACATCCCTGACCTGGGTTATGAATTAACCCTAGATGTTTTGTCTAATAAGGTTGAGTAGATTCTTAATCTTATCTTGGGAAAAGTAATTAGGCCTTATAAGAAACTTATGTTTCAATTTTGGTCCTGTTTGAGCAATGTTGAAGCAATGTTTGCTTATTTTGGACTAAAGTGCAAATTACCCAAGTCGAGGGGTTAACTTGCAAATTTTGCATGATAAGATGTTCCTCTGATGTTAAGACATCATAATAATGAATGTGATGTAGTGGTATTGTTTCCACAAGCTTGGGCACCAAGATTAAGCTTGTAAAGCAATGTTGTGCATTAAACCTAGTTTTGGTGAAAAGTGCAATTTATCCAAAATCTAGGGTTCAATATGCAAATTACCACTTCAATAAGGTCCCTAATGTTTCTTGGAATCATGTAGAGCAAATAAAATGAGATGGGTGCCTCATTTGAATTAAGTTGGAGGAGAGAGAATCTTGATATTAAAATAATCAAGATTAATGCCTAATTGAAACCCTAATTTGATTTAGGGCAAAAATGAATAAAAATAATTGAAGGGCTTTCAACCAAAATGTTTTGGGTTGATTTTGAATAAGGATGAACGTTCCTTTGCCAAGATAAGGAACGAAAATATTCTAAGTAGGTGAAATTCCACTCACCTTATTATAAGAAAAAGAAAACCCACTCACATATGGATATTAATATAATAAGCATTAAGGTACTTAATTTGATTTTCTTTAAATCAAGGATAATGAAGGAGAATTAAAGGCAAAGAAAGGTGCCTCGTCCTTAAGGGATTTGAGGGGGAAGAGGCGGCCATATTTTTGGAATTTAATGCATTTTCTCTCTCATCAATTTCCTTATAAAAGTGCCTTTTTCAAGCCAAATGAAAGGCTATTTCGGATTTTCTTCTTTCCCTTGCTTGCAAAACCGACCAAGGAGCTAGGGAGGAGCAGGAGGACATCTCCCAACCTGTTGGTAAGCTCTTGACCTTCGTTTTCCTTGATTTCATGGTGGAAATCAAAAATAAATTATGGATTCCTTCTTATTTCGATCTCCTCTTCAACCCTAGCCAACTTTTGCAATCAAAAGCTTGAGGACGAGCCTAGGGGGAGTTGCTAGAGCTTCATCCACCATTAATGGCGTGAGATTGGAGCTTTGGAGCTCAATTGGAGGCGGGTTTTATAACTCAAACCCTTAAACATTGCTATTGCATCAATTCTCTATGCTTTGTTGATTGATTTCTTCAATTTGATACACTCTTGTTTCTTTGCTGCAATTTCCATCAAGAACGGTTGCTATTCTTGGTTGTTCGAAGGAAGGGGATGATGACATCATCCTAGATGCTTATCCAAAGAAAATTACCAAGAAAAACCGTTTTTATAGCTACTCCAAATCGTTTTAATTTGATTGGCTATGCGGTTTCAGCAAACCGTTTAAGGGCAAACGGTTTGAAACCGTTTGGGAGCAAATGGTTTCAAGACCGTTTGAGATAGTTGACCAAGGGTTGACCATTTGGGAATTTTGTTCCTAATTATGTAGGATGATAACCCTCCAAATTTGAGGGATTAACTCCAAAGGAATCGAGAGTTCAAGGCCAATCAATTAGGCAATCGGATTGAATTATGTGCTGATTTTCAACCTGATTAACTTGACCTGGTTGAGAAAACGGTTTCAAGAACGTTTGAGATGGTTGACCAAGCGTTGACCGTTTGGGGTTCCTGTTCATAATTATGTTTATTAATAACCCTCCATATTTGAGGGATTAACTCCAAAGGAATCGTGAGTTGAAGCCTAATCAATTAGGGAAACCTAATTGGATTAAGTGCTGATTTTCAATCTGATTTAATTGAACTTTTTGGGCAAACGGTCTCAAGACCGTTTGAGTGCGTTGACCAAGCGTTGACCGTTTGGTATTACTGTTCCTAATGATGTTGGTTAATGACTCACCAAATTTTATGGATTTATTCCAAACGAGTCATGAGTTGAAGGCTAATCAATTGGGCAAACCCTAATTGAAATCAGTGCTGAAATTCCAATGAGTTAATTAGAGATTTTGGGTTGATTAGCCCAAACGGTTTCAAGACCGTTTGGAGATCACCCAAACGGTCTCAATACCGTTTGGGGATCACCCCAAGACCGTTTGGAGGTCTGGGGTCAAGTATAGTTTACCAATTGAAGGTCCAAAGGTACTAATCATATTGCAATGTAGTGCTGATTTGTTGATCAACTCGATAGACCAATCCATGATGAATTTTCACTAGAGTCCAAAGGTTGGATGGGAAAACGGTCTCAAGACCATTTGGAGCTCATCCAAACGACCTCAAGACCGTTTGGTGGTCACCCAAGACCGTTTGGAGGTCTAGGGTTGAGTATGGTTAGGTGTTTGAAGGTCTAAAGGTACCAAGTTGTTAAACAATGTAATGCTGATTTGGTGATCAATCCAATGAACCAAACCCTAATTGGATTGCTTAGATTTGAGTGATATGATGGGCAAACGGTCTCAAGACCGTTTGGAGCTCATCCAAATGGTCTCAAGACCGTTTGGTGGTCACCCAAGACCGTTTGGAGGTCTAGGGTTGAGTATGGTTAGGTGTTTGAAGGTCTAAAGGTACCAAGCTGTTATACAAGGCAATGCTGATTTGGTGATCAATCCAATGATCCAAACCTTAATTGGATGGCTTGGATTTGAGGGATATGATGGGCAAACGGTCTCAAGACCGTTTGGAGGTCATCCAAACTACCTCAAGACCGTTTGGGGTCAGGTCATACCCAACTTGGATGATGGTTCAATGGTTTCAAAGCAACTAGTCTTACATTGATTAGTGTTGTTGAATCATCGATTCCAAACCCTAATTCAATTGAATCAAACCCTAATTGATGACCAATTGAGGGTTAATTAAGGGTCAAATAAGTTGAAGGTTGACCTATTTAAACTCAATTGAAGTATGGGTATAGGTCCAATTGATGATTGGTTCCATGAATCCAATGATTGAAGGAATCAACATTGGAAACCCTAATTCAATTGGATACCTTATAAGGTCCAATGGATCAAACCTTTTTGAAAACCTAATGTGATTAGGTGGGAGATACCTTTAATGGTACTAGTCATTAATGCATAACAAATGCATGGATCCAATACATGATGTAAACCCTAATTGAGGCCGATTTCATGTATAACCCTATTAAGAGGTTGCCTACATGTGAAATCACTAATTAGGATGAATAGTAAACCCTAATTCCTTTGGATACCTTAAGTAATGGAGGTCCAATGTGATGATGAATGTACTATTGATCCAATGATGGTTAGTAATGCTAACCAATGAAGGAACAAAGGTTAAAACCCTAATAGTACCTAAGTGATTAGTGTCAATTAAGGGATGAACCCTAATTGCTGATAAGATCAATGACTTGGTACACTATGTAAATCATAGTTGTATGTACTTGATTGAAGGGTTGATATGACCTAATCAAGTTAAGAAGTTGATAGCATGAATTCATACATGAATATGAATCATGTGGTTTATAAGGGTTATGTGGGCTCCGATCTCCAAACCACGAATTAATCTCGATTTAAACATGTGCGGAAGCATTCGGTAAACAGCGGAAGACCAAAAATCACGAGAAATTAAAACTTTTTGAGACAAGAGCTTGAAACCACAAACCTTTTCTATAAAAAGGATTTAACTGTTTACATCACTAACAAAAACTTCTTGAGTGATTATATACAACATGATACAAAACTTCTCAAGAGTTCATACTCAAAACACTCCAGGACCTGAGAATACAGAGGACACATAGGACAAACTCTATACTACATCATGAAGCAGGTTGGATCTCCACCTGAGATAACTACTGCCCCTGATGCTGCTGGGATTGGTCACCTGAGTTCTTGTCCCTCCGTCTTCGACGACCACCTAAAAAGTAGAAGTCTACGGGGTGAGACAATTATACGTAATTGCCCCAGCGAGAGTTATAACTCTCCACTAGAAGCTTTATAAACAAAGCAGGGAATAACTAAAGCAATAATAGCCTTCAAGATATTCACTAGCAGTTTTAATGATAAGCAGAGTTCAATCAATATCAAAATATGAGAACCTCTATGCTGTTTAAAGTAACATCAATCAAATAACTCGTAGATAACTCTAACAGATATACTACGCTGTTGATTATGTTTTTAAGGGAGTGCAGGGATGCATCTCACCTCTTCGACTGTGCGGTGGGGAATGATGGACTACATGAATCTACATCAACTCCTCTCACCATTTCTCTTTTAGTGAAGGAATGACGGACTACACGAATCTACATCAATTCCTCTCACTAATTCTTCTTAATCAGTTAGGTACATTCAGTATTCTTATCATCTTACAATAACACAGCTATATATGAGAATACTTAAAATGTAGCAGGCCTAACTTTTCACAATCATCAGTTATTTCATCTCAAGTCATCTGTCAAGCATGACTTTGATAACATTTATGGCTCTTACAGCCCATAAATTATAAAAGATGTCACTCACAGTGCATCAACAAGGTTTACTATTCATAAAGCTTAAGACATGCTTTCAATGAATATATCATGGCATTCCATACCTGGATATGCCCATTATCTTATAACAATATGCAAAGCTCATTAGTATAACATGGCATTCCCTACCTGGATATGCCTATCATCTCATAACAACCTGCATGGTTCATTCAACAGACAATAGTAAACAATTCAACAATTAAGGATGCATTCTCAATTATGGTTTCACATGAGATTACCCTCAACTAGGGATTCACATGGAATCACCCTCAACTAGGGATTCACAAGGAATCACCCTCAATTAGGGTTAAAAACCCAAAAGTCCTGACAATAGGGGTTTATATACATGTTTAGGGTTTCATGATCTCTCTCTTCCTAAGGATCATACCCTTAAACACCACATGAATTATATTCAAATATGAATTCATGTTAACATCATCTCAAATTGATTAGGTCATATCAACCCTTTAATCAAGAGTATACAACTCTGCTTAACATAGTGTATCAGGTCATTGGTTCAGTAAGCAATTAGGGATTCATTCCTTAATTGGTACTAGTCCCTTAGATACTTATTAGGGTTCCAACCTTTGTACCTTATTTGTTTATCATTATTATTCACCATTGGGTCGATGGATCATTTATCATCTTGATTCTCAAGATATTCAATCACATTAGACCTCCTTTACATAAAGCACCCAAATGAATTAGAGTTTCCAATGTTGGTTCCTTCAACCATTGAATTCATGGAACCATTCATCAGTTGGACCTACCCTCATACTTCAATTGAGTTAAATAGGTCAACCTTCAACTGATTTGACCCTTAGTTAACCCTTAACTGGTCATTAACTAGGGTTTTATTCAATTGAATTAGGGATTACTATTCATTTTTCATGTCTTCACCCTAAACTTAGGGTTTACTATTCACTCCATGGTGAATTGTACTCATTACATCATCATGTAAGAGAAACATCATCATTAAGGCTCTTACTTAGGATTAAGATCCATTAGATATCATAATTAGGGTTTCCATGACCTCACATAGGTGGGTCATTCCCTAATCATGCACATTCATATGTATACGAAGTATCTTACTAGAGTTTCCTCCTAAAAAGGGTACTTTCTCTCTCTAGGATACTTCCTCTCTCTAGAAATACTTCCTCTCTCCTCTCACTAGTAGATGGTGACAACACCACTCTAGATCAGGTTGAGATAAGTTTCCATTGGCTAGCATAAGCCGAAACATCAGCATCATGTGATTAGGGTTTGCTTAGAACAAGGTTTTACCCTTTTAGACCCCTCAAGGGTATTTTGGTAATTTGCCACATGATCACCATCATGGGTTAACTTACTAATCACATAGTCCCTTAATGACCTAGGTTACCATTAGGGTTGAATCCTTCTCAATTAGGGTTTCAAATCGGATGGTCATCAATATTCAACAATGTGAATCATTTCAAGGTTGAACCTATCAATTGACCTCCAATTGGGCTCAAACTTGGACCAAACGGTCTTGAGGTCGTTTGGATATCCTCCAAACGGTCTTGAGACCGTTTGCCCAAAGTTTGACCAAGAACCAAGTCGTTTGGACTAG
The DNA here is from genome assembly GCA_963693085.1 of Alisma plantago-aquatica. Lineage (NCBI taxonomy): Eukaryota > Viridiplantae > Streptophyta > Magnoliopsida > Alismatales > Alismataceae > Alisma > Alisma plantago-aquatica. The sequence continues at coordinate 1,257,161,496 of OY856411.1, read as the reverse complement.
GGTTGAACTCCAATTAGGTCTAAAATCAGTATTTGTATCAATTCATCAACTTATTGCAATTGGTCCTTCAAACCATTAGATTATCTCAACCCTAGACCTCCAAACGGTCTTGGGTTGTGCCCAAACGGTCTTGAGACCGTTTGGGTCCTTCAACCCAAAACTCAACAAGATCTATACTTAGAAAACAGCAATTTGATTGTTTCACTAACCCACTGTAATTGGGCCCTCAATTGGTCAATTACCTTAACCCTAGACCTCCAAACGGTCTTGGGTTGACACCAAACGGTCTTGAGACCGTTTGGATGAGTTCCAAACGGTCTTGAGACCGTTTGCCCATCCATCCTTTGGACTCTAGTGAAAATTCATCAAGGTTTGATCTATAGAGTTGATCATCACATCAATACTTAATTGCAATATGGTTTGGTGCCTTTGGACCTTCAATTGATCAACTATACTTGACCCCAGACCTCCAAACGGTCTTGGGGTGACCCCCCAAACGGTCTTGAGACCGTTTGGGTGATTCCCAAACGGTCTTGAAACCGTTTGGGCTAAGCAACCCAAAATCTCAACTTAACTCATTGGAGATTCAGCACTAATTTCAATTAGGGTTTGCCTAATTGAATAGCCTTCAACTCATGATTCCTTGGGAGTTAATCCCTCAAATTCGGTGAGTCATTATATCACATCATTAGGAACAGTAATCCCAAACGGTCAACGCTTGGTCAACACACTCAAACGGTCTTGAGACCGTTTGCCCAAAAAGTTCAATTAAATCAGATTGAAAATCAGCACTTAATCCAATTAGGTTTCCCTAATTGATTAGGCTTCAACTCACGATTCCTTTGGAGTTAATCCCTCAAATTTGGAGGGTTATTAATAAACATAATTATGAACAGGAATACCAAACGGTCAACGCTTGGTCAACCATCTCAAACGGTCTTGAAACCGTTTGCTCAACCAGGTCAAGTTAATCAGGTTGAAAATCAGCACATAATTCAATTGGTTTTGCTAATTGATTTGCTCATAACTCACGATTCCTTTGGAGTTAACCTCTCAAATTTTGTGGGTGATTAACCTACATAATTATGAACAAGATTCCCAAACGGTCTTCGCTTGGTCAACGGGACCAAATGGTCTTGAAGACCGTTTGCCCTCAAACGACCCTGAAACCGTTTGCCCACCAAACGGTTTGAAACCGTTTTGAGCAATAGGTGGAGGTCGTTTGATAAAGTGAAAATCTGTGGATAAGCATAGGAATTAACGCCCTTATCTTCCACCTTAAGAACAGTAGCAGTTCTTCACGTTTTTGCTTGCAAGGATGCAAGGGAAGATAGGGAAGAAGAAGATCTATCAACTATATGCATAGAAAAGATGTATAATCAAAGCATAAAGTTTAGAGTTATAAAACCCGCCTAAAGCTTGCTCCTTGATCTCCAAGCTTTCGAGCTCCAAGCCTTTAATGGCGTCCTAGAAGCTCCATAGGTCGGCCAAGGTTAATCCTCCAAGGAAGGTTGAGAAAAGATGGCTAAAAAGATAGAATTAAGTAAGCTAGCCATGAATTTGCCCTTGAATCCGAATTCTAACCATGGAATTTGGGCAAGAAGGGGAATCCAAACCTACCTTGCACCCTTGGTCGTTTCTCCTGAGCTCCAGAGCAAGGCTTGGCCGTTTGAGAATGAGAGGGAGTGAATGAAACAGGAGCAAGGTCGTTTGCTCGTTTGCAAGGGAAAGAGCTTTTATAGCTTTAGCCTATTTTCTATTACAAGGACCTTTCAAACTCAAAATTCACATCTAGGTCCCTCCTTGCTCAAGGGCACGTCCAGGCCCATCTAATCTTATGCAAATCTCAAGAAAACTCAAGATCTAAGGGTAAAGGAATCCAACCTTCAACTAGGGTACATACATGAAAGGGTTTTGTACCCATTTTAGGTGATTTCTATCACAAAGATCATTTTTCTCATCTGATTAGTGAATGATGTATCTCCTTCATCATTTCTACTCTAAATGATGACAAGAGTCATAAAAGATGTTCTAGATGGTGAAAATTACAAGTTGGACCCCTCAATTTGGGTAAATTGCACTTTACCCCAAATTAGGGTTTCTGAGCATGGGGATTGCTTCCACAGCTGCACCTTGGTGCTCAAGCTTGGGAAATCCCTCAAACTTTATCATAGACATCTTCATGATGTCTTAACATCAAAAGAACATCTTATCTTGTGAAATTTGCAAGTTCAACCCTTAAACTGGGTAATTTGCACATAGGTCCCTGCATACAACACAATGCTACAACTTTATACAAAAAAAGGAGCAAAATTGAAAGTAAATGTTCCTGAGGAACTTAATTTCATGCCAGGGAGTGTTCGCAAGTATAATAATTACATATTTAGGCAAAACTTCTAGGGTTAGTTCATAACCCAGGTCAGGGGTGTTACAGGTTATGATCCTTAATCAAAGAGATCATGAAACCCTAAACATGAACATAAACCCTAATTGACAGGGTTATTGAATTCAACCCTAGTTGAGGGTGATTCCATGTGAAACCCTAGTTGAGGGTGATTCCATGTGAAACCCTAGTTGAGGGTGATTCAATGTGAAACCCTAGTTGAGGGTGATTCCATGTGAAACCCTAGTTGAGGGTGATTCCATGTGAAACCCTAGTTGAGGGTGATTCAATGTGAAACCCTAGTTGAGGGAGATTCCAAGTGAAACCCTAATTGAGGGTGCATCCATGTGGAACCCTAGTTGAGGGTGATTTCATGAGAAACCCTAATTGGGAATGCATCCCTAATTGCTTATAGGACCAATGACTTGGTACCCTATGTTAATCATAGTTGTATGCATATGATTGAAGGGTTGATGTGACCTAATCAAGTTGAAAGGATCAAATAATAGAATTCATATATTAATATGACTCATGTGATGATCCTATGTAGCACGACCGTGCAAGGCAGCACGGCCGTGGCGACTTTACTCAGCACGACCGTACAAGGTAGCACGGCCGTGGTAGTCTATGCTTGACTTAGAGCTGAATTGAAAGTGACCTAACATGGTCATTTTGTTAATTATCAACTTAAGGATGAGAGAGATACTCATACCTTGTGATGATAATCATTTAATGATAATTGATAAGAATAAATAAGTATGAGTGAATACTTATGGTATAAATGTTGGCTCCTAGATGTGGGGAGCAATGAACTAGGGTTTGATCATTGATAATATGATCTTGAAAATCTAAATGGTTAATAATGGAAAACCCTATTCTTAATGAAGGGTAATGATATGTGAGAGAAAGCCCTAATTGATGGAAAACCCTAACCCTGGTAAGGGAATAGTGGTGTTACCCTGGATTGCATGATGTGTTGTAAACCTGATAAGTCTATTATCATGTGTGACAATCATGCATGTTTCATGAGTTGATGATCATAGCCAGGTATGAGCTATGATGTTTATTTGATAAGAATTGATTGGCCATATGTGCCATTATGTTTTTGTTACTGAGAAAGAAGTAACAAGATGAGTTGGGCTTGTAAGCCTTTGTTTTAAGTTGTTGCCTAGTGAGAGGTGACAAGATGTGAATGGCCTTGTGCGCCATGTGAATAAAGTGGTTGCCTAGTGAGAGGTGACAAGATGTGAATGGCCTTGTGCGCCATGTGAATAAAGTTGTTGCCTAGTGAGAGGTGACAAGATGTGAATGGTTTTATGAGCCATGTGAATAAAGTTGTTGCCTAGTGAAAGGTGACAAGATGTACAATGTTCTGATGAGCCATGTGTAATGGAAATCCAAATCCTGATAAAGGATTAAGGGTAATACCCTTGAAATATTAATACATTGTTTTTGCATGGTATTGATAGATAATTGATGTACTGCTATTATATGTGCTAACCATGCAGGTATTATGAGATGATGAGCATAGCCAGGTCTGAGCTATGATGTATTATTAGTTTGAATTGTTAATTGGGCCTTGTGTGCCATAATATACCTTGTGCCTGGTAAGAGGTGGCAAGAGAGTTAATGTGCATCAAGTGCCATGATGGATGCTTGTGTAGCAAGTATCATACTTACCTTGGTCAAATGACCTAAAGGTGTTAGTTACCTGAGAAAGAGGTAAAAATGCTCAAGTGATGAACAAAGGGTTTGAATACCCAGGAATTCATGGTTATGGTATTGAAATTGTGAAAGGATGAGAAAAACCCAGTGATGAAGTGAGGGATTAAGATCCCAACACTTATGAAAAGAGTATGGCTACGGGCCATGACTCCACATTGAAAATGCCAGGCTTTAGATATATGATCTAAGCTTGAAGAAAGTTAATGCAGTGGTAATGATTCTGTTGTTTGAATAAATGTTATACATGTTCTTCCTATTCATTAAAGGATAAGTGACATGTTGATTCTATCAAGTTACAGTTGCAATGCTTTTGATATAGAATAATGATTTAATCTGTTAAACATTAAAATATCTGCTGTCAAATAAATATGATTTCCCTATTCATATTTATCTTATTAAGTTGCGATAATAATGTTTCTGGAGGAGAGTTATATCTCTCGCTGGGGCAATTTTTATAATTGTCTCACCCCCGTGGGAACCACATTTTTAGGTGGATGCGGACGAGGAGACAGGAATCCTTCAGGATGTGAAGGACATCAGCAGTAGCAGGGACAACAGTAAAGTCTCAGGTGGAGACATTAACTGTCATGTCATGTTCAGATGTATATAGAAGTCCTATGTGTCGTCTCTGTACTCTCAGGTCCTCGGAGTAGTAGTAGTTAGTGATTTCGAGATTTTGGCTTAGTGCCTCGAGGGTTTTATACTACCTGTGTACAGTTAAGACAGAGTAGTTAATGTTTGTATTCCTCGAGAAGCAAAAGTACATGAGATGTATATATATGAACCAGGATGTAAAGTTTTACTTTGGTTCTGAATGAAAGAGTTTTCCTATGAATGGATCCCTTTGCAAAAAGTTTTAATTTTTAGTGATTTTTGCTAATCCGCTGCTTGATGAACGCTTCCGCATTAGTTAATCTTGGTTTCGCAAGACGGTCGTCACAATTTAGTGGTATCAGAGCTCTAGGTTCGCTGAGTCTACAGAGACATAGGACTAAGGTTGTAGAGTTTGTTCTAAGCGTCTTCCAGTTTATCTAATAGTATCTTCTACTCAGATAGGAGAAGAAGAACTTGAAAATGACTGGAGAACATGAGGAACACATTGCTTAGGGCAATGTTGTTGCACCAAGAAGTGGTGCAAGGATCATGCAAGAATAGAATGAGTGCCTGAGAATCCCCATTAAGACCTGATCAGGATAGAGAATCCTATGATCATGCTCTTTTTGGGCAGATTAGGGCAACAATAATGCATATAGGGGACTGGATACTAGCCTTACAACCTAGATTATCAGTCCTTAGTACAGAAATCTTGAGCTTTAAAAGAGTTCCTAAATGACTTAGTCATGTTGGAACAAGGGAAAATGTGGGAAAGAATAATAAATGGCAAGAAAGTAGACTCTGCCATAAATCTGGACAAACAGTATATCTGTGATGGCAGTGCCCAAGAAGGGGCAATAAACTGAGAAGTAGGGAATGGTCTCTATAATTTTAGAGACATTTGCCTAATGGTTTTAAAAAGCCAAGTTTTTGGTACTAATAGTGCAATAAATGCCTAGTGTACCAGGGTAGTAGCCACTAAGTAAGTGTAAAGGTCTTAACCTTTCACATGTAAGATTCCATGGCTTAGTTTTTGCATTAGTAATAAGACTAATAAGACCATGATATGAGGACAAGGTATGTTATAAATGTGTACATGTTGAGTACACTAAACCCTTTTTGTTATAAAAAGGAAGATTGTTGATTTTGATTTCCCTATTGGTTTCTATATAGGGAAGAAATGATGAGAACTAGAATTTGAATTCTGTTCAATATTCTTATAAATGCTCTATATTGTTCTTACCTCTATGAAAGAAGAAGAGGTATAGAAGAGATGTCTGGATAAAATCCAGGTATGTTAAATCTTATGTTTATGATGATATGAAAAGCAAGGAATATGATAGCATGTAAGTGCATACTACCTAATCTCAATACTTATATACCCTGGCCAGGTATATGATTATTGAAGATAAGGCAAGTATGAAACTCTTAGATTGTTATCTTTTTGATTACTCTGATCAAGTAGTCATTATGAAACAATCTAGAGAGTATAATGAGAAAAAAAGGAAAAGCTATGTGAACATTCCCAACTAAAAGGAAAAGCTATGTGAACATTCCCAACAAAAAGGAAAAGCTATGTGAACATTCCCAACCAAAAGTAAAATCTATGTGAACATTCCCAACTAAAAGGAAAAGCTATGTGAACATTCCCAACCAAAAGGAAAAGCTATGTGAACATTCCCAACAAAAAGGAAAAGCTATGTGAACATTCCCAACCAAAAGGAAAAGATATGTGAACATTCCCAACTAAAAGGAAAAGCTATGTGAACAGTCCCAACAAATAGGAAAAGCTATGTGAACATTCCCAACTAAAAGGAAAAGCTATGTGAACATTCCCAACCAAAAGGAAAAGCTACGTGAACATTCCCAACTATAAGGAAAAGCTATGTGAACATTCCCAACCAAAAGGAAAAGCTATGTGAACATTCCCAACTAAAAGGAAAAGCTATGTGAACATTACCAACAAATAGGAAAAGCTATGTGAACATTCCCAACTAAAAGGAAAAGCTATGTGAACATTCCCAACCAAAAGGAAAAGCTATGTGAACATTCCCAACTAAAAGGAAAAGCTATGTGAACATTCCCAACAAAAAGGAAAAGCTATGTGAACATTCCCAACTAAAAGGAAAAGCTATGTGATCATTCCCAACTATAAGGAAAAGCTATGTGAACATTCCCAAATAAAAGGAAAAGCTATGTGAACATTCCCAACTAAAAGGAAAAGCTATGTGAACATTCCCAATTAAAAGGAAAAGCTATGTGAACATTCCCAACAAAAAGGAAAAGCTATGTGAACATTCCCAATTACATAGAGTTTGCTAAGTGAATTATCTTTGTTAGATATATATGTTTTTCCTTTTGATAAGTATTCTTGAGTGATTATTGAAGTATGTTCTTTTATGCTTCTTCCTTTCAATGATATGGACATCATATGTTAGGGGTTTATGACTTGATAAACATAAACAATGATAAGGAGGAATTAATGAAAGGAGCTTTGTGTGGAATCACAGAGTTCATGATATCTCCATGATATTAAGATGATATGTGGATACTTGAGGGCATGGTCAATGAACAATCTATCCCTTCTTTTCTTGGGATTTCGAGGACGAAATCCTTGTTAGGGGTTTATAATTTGTAACATCCCTGACCTGGGTTATGAATTAACCCTAGATTGTTTTGCTTAATAAGGTTAAGTAGATTCTTAATCTTATCTTGGGAAAAGTAATTAGGGCTCATGAGAAACTTATGTTTCAATTTTGGTTCTGTTTGAACAATGTTGAAGCAATGTTTGCTTATTTTGGACTAAAGTGCAAATTACCCAAGTTGAGGGGTTAACTTGCAAATTGCATATGATAAGATGTTCGTCTGATGTTGAGACATCATAAGGACGAATATGATGTAGTAGTATGGTCGCCACAAGCCTAGACACCAAGATAGAGCTTGTAAAGCAATCCTTGTGCATTAAAACCCAGTTTTGGTGTAATGTGCAATTTACCCAAAACCTAGGGTTCAATAAGCAAATTACCACTTCAATAAGGTCCCTAATGTTTCTTGGAATCATGTAGAGCAAATAAAATGAGATGGGTGCCTCATTTGAATTAAGTTGGAGGAGAGAGAATCTTGATATTAAAATAATCAAGATTAATGCCTAATTGAAACCCTAATTTGATTTAGGGCAAAAATGAATAAAAATAATTGAAGGGCTTTCAACCAAAATGTTTTGGGTTGATTTTGAATAAGGATGGACGTTCCTTTTCCAAGATAAGGAACGAAAATATCCTAAGTAGGTGAAATTCCACTCACCTTATTATAAGAAAAAGAAAACCCACTCACATATGGATATTAATATAATAAGCATTAAGGTGCTTAATTTGATTTTCTTTAAATCAAGGATAATGAAGGAGAATTAAAGGCAAAGGAAGGTGCCTCGTCCTTAATGGATTTGAGGGGGAAGAGGCGGCCATATTTTTGGAATTTAATGCATTTTTATAAGGTATATTCTCTCTCATCAATTTCCTTATAAAAGTGCCTTTTTCAAGCCAAATGAAAGGCTATTTCGGATTTTCTTCTTTCCCTTGCTTGCAAAACCGACCAAGGAGCTAGGGAGGAGCAGGGAGCACGTCCCCAACCTGTGTGTGAGCCCTTGACCTTCGTTCTCCTTGATTTCATGGTGGAAATCGAAAATAAATTATGGATTCCTTCTTATTTCGATCTCCTCTTCAACCCTAGCCAACTTTTGCAATCAAAAGCTTGAGGACGAGCCTAGGGGGAGTTGCTAGAGCTTCATCCACCATTAATGGCGTGAGATTGGAGCTTTGGAGCTCAATTGGAGGCGGGTTTTATAACTTAAACCCTCAAACATTGCTATTGCATCAATCTTCTATGCTTTGTTGATTGATTTCTTCAATTTGATAAACTTTTGCTTCTTTGCTGCAAATTCCATCAAGAAAGGTTGTTGTTCTTGGTTGTTCGAAGGAAGGGGATGATGACATCATCCTAGATGCTTATCCAAAGAAAATTACCAAGCAAAACCGTTTTGATAGCTACTCCAAATCGTTTTAATTTGATTGGCTATGCGGTTTCAGCAAACCGTTTAAGGGCAAACGGTTTGAGACCGTTTGGGAGCAAATGGTCTCAAGATCATTTGAGATGGTTGACCAAGCGTTGACCGTTTGGGAATTTTGTTCATAATTATGTAGGCTGATAACCCTCCAAATTGGAGGGATTGACTCCAAAGAAATTGAGAGTTGAAGGCCAATCAATTAGGCAATCGAATTGAATTATGTGCTGATTTTCAACCTGATTAACTTGACCTGGTTGAGAAAACGGTTTCAAGACCATTTGAGATGGTTGACCAAGCGTTGACCGTTTGGGATTACTGTTTAAAATGATGTTGGTTAATGACCCTCCAAATTTGAGGGGTTAACTCCAAAGGAATCGTGAGTTGAAGCCTAATAAATTAGGGAAACCTAATTGGATTAAGTGCTGATTTTCAATCTGATTTAATTGAACTTTTTGGGCAAACGGTCTCAAGACCGTTTGAGTGCGTTGACCAAGCGTTTACCGTTTGGGATTAATGTTCCTTATGATGTGATCTAATGACTCACAAAATTTTATGGATTAATTCCAAATGAGTCATGAGTTGAAGGCTAATCAATTGGGCTAACCCTAATTGAAATCAGTACTGAAATCACAATGAGCTAATTTGAGATTTTGGGTTGATTAGCCCAAACGGTCTCAAGACCGTTTGGGGGATCATCCAAACGGTCTCAAGACCGTTTGGGGTCACCTCAAGACCGTTTGGAGGTCTGGGGTCAAGTATAGTTGACCAATTGAAGGTCCAAAGGTACTAATCATATTGCAATGTAATGCTGATTTGTTGATCAACTCGATAGACCAATCCATGATAATGTTTCACTAGAATCCAAAGGTTGTATGGGCCAAACGGTCTCAAGACCGTTTGGTGGTCACCCAAGACCGTTTGGAGGTCTAGGGTTGAGTATAGTTCAGTGGTTTAAGGTCTAAAGATATCAATTTGATCTGCAATAGATTGCTGATTTGGTGAGCACTTCATTGAACCAAACCCTAATTAGACTGCTTGGATTGGAGTGATATGATGGGCAAACGGTCTCAAGACCGTTTGGAGCTCATCCAAACGGTCTCAAGACCGTTTGGTGGTCACACAAGACCGTTTGGAGGTCTATGGTTGGGTATGGTTAGGTGTTTGAAGGTCTAAAGGTACCAAGCTGTTATACAATGCAATGCTGATTTGGTGATCAATCCAATGATCCAAACCTTAATTGGATGGCTTGGATTTGAGGGATATGATGGGCAAACGGTCTCAAGACCGTTTGGAGGTCATCCAAACGACCTCAAGACCGTTTGGGGTCAGGTCATACCCAACTTGGATGATGGTTCAATGGTTTCAAAGCAACTAGTCTTACATTGATTAGTGTTGTTGAATCATCGATTCCAAACCCTAATTCAATTAAATCAAACCCTAATTGATGACCAATTGAGGGTTAATTAAGGGTCAAATAAGTTGAAGGTTGACCTATTTAAACTCAATTGAAGTATGGGTATAGGTCCAATTGATGATTGGTTCCATGAATCCAATGATTGAAGGAATCAACATTGGAAACCCTAATTCAATTGGATACCTTATAAGGTCCAATGGATCAAACCTTTTTGAAAACCTAATGTGATTAGGTGGGAGATACCTTTAATGGTACTAGTCATTAATGCATAACAAATGCATGGATCCAATACATGATGTAAACCCTAATTGAGGCCGATTTCATGTATAACCCTATTAAGAGGTTGCCTACATGTGAAATCACTAATTAGGATGAATAGTAAACCCTAATTCCTTTGGATACCTTAAGTAATGGAGGTCCAATGTGATGATGAATGTACTATTGATCCAATGATGGTTAGTAATGCTAACCAATGAAGGAACAAAGGTTAAAACCCTAATAGTACCTAAGTGATTAGTGTCAATTAAGGGATGAACCCTAATTGCTGATAAGATCAATGACTTGGTACACTATGTAAATCATAGTTGTATGTACTTGATTGAAGGGTTGATATGACCTAATCAAGTTAAGAAGTTGATAGCATGAATTCATACATGAATATGAATCATGTGGTGTATAAGGGTTATGATCCTTAATCAAAGAGATCATGAAACCCTAAACATGAACATAAACCCTAATTGACAGGGTTATTGAATTCAACCCTAGTTGAGGGTGATTCCATGTGAAACCCTAGTTGAGGGTGATTCCAGGTGAAACCCTAGTTGAGGGTGATTCAATGTGAAACCCTATTTGAGGGTGATTCCATGTGAAACCCTAGTTGAGGGTGATTCCATGTGAAACCCTAGTTGAGGGTGATTCAATGTGAAACCCTAGTTGAGGGAGATTCCAAGTGAAACCCTAATTGAGGGTGCATCCATGTGGAACCCTAGTTGAGGGTGATTTCATGAGAAACCCTAATTGGGAATGCATCCCTAATTGCTTATAGGACCAATGACTTGGTACCCTATGTTAATCATAGTTGTATGCATATGATTGAAGGGTTGATGTGACCTAATCAAGTTGAAAGGATCAAATAATAGAATTCATATATTAATATGACTCATGTGATGATCCTATGTAGCACGACCGTGCAAGGCAGCACGGCCGTGGCGACTTTACTCAGCACGACCGTGCAAGGTAGCACGGACGTGGTAGCTTTACTGTAACACCCCTGACCTGGGTTATGAGCTAACCCTAGAAGTTTTGCCTAAATATGTAATAATACACTTGTAAACACTCCCTGGTATGTACTTATGTCCCTCAGGGACATTTACTTTCATATTTTGCTCCTTTTGCATAAAGTTGTAGCATTATGTTGTATGCAGGGACCAATATGCAAATTACCCAGTTTAAGGGTTGAACTTGCAAAATTCACAAGATAAGATGTTCCTTTGATGTTGAGACATCATGGACATGTCTATGATGAAGTTTGAGGGATTTCCCAAGCCTGAGCACCAAGGTGCAGCTGTGGAAGCAATCCCCAAGCTTAGAAACCCTAATTTGGGGTAAATTGCAATTTGCCCAAATTGAGGGGTCCAACTTGTAATTTTCACCATCTAGAACATCTTTTATGACTCTTGTCATCATTTAGAGTAGAAATGATGAAAGGGATACATCATTTACAAATTAAATGAGAAAAAAAAATGATCTTTGTGATAGAAATCACCTAAAATGGGTACAAAACCTTTACATGTATGTACCCTAGTTGAAGGTTGGATTCCTATACCCTTAGATCTTGAGTTTTCTTAAGAATTGCTTAAGATTTGATGGACTTGGGCGTACCTTTGAGCAAGGAGGGACCTAGATGTGAGTTTTGGCTTTGAAAGGTCCTTATGTTAGAAATTAGCCTAAAACTATAAAAGACTTTTCCTTTGCAAATGAGCAAACGATCTTTCCCTGTTCCATTCACTTCCTTTCTTTCTCAAACGGCCAAGGACTTTCTCTGGAGAACAGGGAGATGAAGTAGCTTGCTCTAGGTAAGAAACCTCAAGTCTAGTTCGAATTCATGGTGGTTTGCACCTTCTAAGGTTGGTTTTATGGTTAGCTTGACCAGCCTTCTTGTTCTAGCCAACTAAAGCTTCGATTCCTTGGAGTTTTCATCCCTGATTGAGTTGTGGAAGCTTGGAGACGCCATTAAAGCTTGGACTTCAGAGTCTTGGAGCTTTAGGAACAAACTTGAGGCGGGTTTTATAACTCTGAACTTGTGCTTTATAATTATGCTTTGATTCTTGCAAATTTGCTAGTAAATCTCCTTCTATCTCCCTTCTTCCTTGCACGATTGCAATTGAACCAGTGGAGAAACCGACCTTGCAAGAGGTTGAAGATGAGGGGCGTGATTCCCTATGTTGCTTTTCCAAACGGTCTTGGACCCTTTTGGTCCAAACGGTCTCAAGACCGTTTGCTCCCAAACGGTCTTGCAAGACCGTTTGGATTGAAACGGTCTCAAGACCGTTTGAGGACGTTGACCAAGGGACGACCATTTGAGGGTCTGTTCCCAATAGGTTGAATTTCATCTCCGCAAAGAATCAAAGACTAATTCTTAACCAATTGAAAGTTGAAGGCACTTCAACATGGAACCCTAATCGGGTGAAAAGGGGCTGTTTTAACATATAGATCTTGTTGAGTTTTGGGTTGAAGGACCCAAACGGTCTCAAGACCGTTTGGGCACAACCCAAGACCTATTGAAGGTCTAGGGTTGAGTAAATCTAAGGGTTTGAAGGTCCAATTGTAGGAAATTGATGCATTGTTGAAAAAGTGCTGATTTTGACCTAATTGGACTTCAACCTGAGTCAAAACGGTTTGGATCTTGGTCAAACTTTGGGCAAGCGGTCTCAAGACCGTTTGGATGATGTCCAAACGACCTCAAGACCGTTTGGGCCAAGTTTGAGCCCAATTGGAGGTCAATTGATAGGTTCAACCTTGAATTGATTCACACTGTTGAACATTGATGACCAATCAACTTGAAACCCTAATTGAGAATGATTAAACCCTAATTGGTTTGCAATTGAGGGTCAATTGGATGTCTAAGTGGCTAAGGCTAACCCTAATTGACTCAATTTATAAGTGGTTAGCATAGGTTTAGCCAATTGAGGGCTTCAACACATGTATCTATATACTTTGGTGACCATTGAACCCCTTTGGAGGTCCAAACGGTTTGAGCCCATTTGGGCCAAACGGTCTCAAGACCGTTTGGACCCAAACGGTCTCAAGACCGTTTGAGACCAAACGGTCTCAAGACCGTTTGGGCTCAAACGACCTCAAGACCGTTTGGGCTCAAACGACCTCAAGGTCGATTGGTCCAAACGACCTCAAACCGTTTGAGGGTCCAAACGGTTTGGAAGTCAAACCTCCCAAACGGTCCTCACCTCCAAACGGTCTCAAGACCGTTTGAGGATCAAACGGTCTCAAGACCGTTTGGATGGTTGAGATCGTTTGAAGATTGGAAACCACTTGGAGATTTGTGGAGATTTGTGCCTAACTATTTGAAGGTGTAAATGGCTTAATGATGATTCAATCTAAACCCTAATGGTAACCTAGGTCATTAAGGGACTATGTGATTAGTGAGTTAACCCATGATGGTGATCATGTGGCAAATTACCAAAATACCCTTGAAGGGTCTAAAGGGGGGTAAAACCCTAATCTAATTAAACCCTAATCACATGATGTTGATTCCTTGGCTCATATCAGTCAATGGAGACTTGTCTCAACCTAATCTAGAGTGGTGTTGCCACCATCTACTAGAGAGAGAAAAGAGAAAGTGTTTCTAGAGAGAGAAAGTATCCTAGAGAGAGAAAGTGCCCTTTTTAGGAGGAAACTCTAGTAAGATACTTCTTTTACACATGAATGTGCATGATTAGGGAATAACCCACCCATGTGAGGTCATGGAAACCCTAATTATGATATCTAATGGACCTTAATCTTAATTAAGAGTCTTAATGATGATGTCTCTCTTATGTGATGATGTAATGAGTACAATTCACCATGGAGTGAATAGTAAACCTTAATTTTAGGGTGATGACATGAAAGATGAATAGTAAACTCTAATTGATAAGGTTATTGTGTGGAACCCTATTTGAGGGTGATTCCATGTGAAACCCTATTTGAGGGTGAATCCAAGTAAAACCCTAATTGGGAATGTATCCCTATTTACTGAATTGTTTACTATAATCTGTTGAATTAACCATGCAGGTTATTATGAGATGATGGTCACACCCAGGTATGGAATACCATAATTATATTCATTGAAGGCATGTCTTATGCTTTATGAATAGTGAACCATCTTGATGCACTGCTAAGTGACATCCTTTGTGATTCATGGGCTGTAAGAGCCATAAATGTTATCAAGGTCATGCTTGACAGATGACTTGAGATAAATAACAGATGATTGTGATAAGTTAGGCCTGCTACATTTTTGTATTCTCATATATAGTTGTGTTACTGTATGATGATTGGAATACTAAATGTACCTAACTAATCAAGTGAAATGTAGAGCCCTGATCATAGATCCATCATTGTCAGTTGTCTAAATGATGGTGAAACAAGTTTTCCTAAGGGAACTCCTGGAGCATATACTTTTGAGTATATGGGGTACATGGATGTGTAGAACCTGACATCCTAGTGTAGGTATTTGATGTAGATTCTTGTAGTCCGTCATACCTTCACTATAACAGAAATGGTGAGTGGATGATGTAGATTCTAGTAGTCCATCAGACCCCACCACAAAGTCCTAAAGGTGAGATGTATCTCTACACTCCCTTAAAGACATAAACCCCGTATCGGTGAAAGATAAACAAGAAATCTTCCGATAGCGAAGAGAGTACAGAATGCCACTGTAACTCTAAAAATAGCGAAGGACCAGAGTACCCTGGTGAGCTATTACAGAGACATCCCGCCAGATGTCAAACAATCAATCCTCTAACTGACTGAGGAAGGTGAGGTCATAAGAATCCGGCTCTTTTAATGACCTATGTATGATACTGATGCGACTTCTCAGCGATCAGTTGGAGTATGAGTGGTATGCCTCATCTCCACAGGGCATAACAATAATGTTTGAAAACATAATCAACAGCGTAGTATGTATGTTAGATTTATCTACGGGTTATTTGATTGATGTTACCTTGAATAGCATGGAGGTTCTCATATTGTTAATATTGATTGAACTCTGCCTATCATAGAACTGCTAGTGAATATCTTGAAGGCTCTTAATGCTTTAGTTATTCTCTGTTGTGCTTATAAAGCTTAGTGGAGAGTTATAACTCTCGCTGGGGCAATTATGTATGATTGTCTCACTCCGTAGAATTCAACTTTTTAGGTGGTCGCCGAAGACGGAGGAACCGGTCTCAAGGCGATCAGTCCCAGCAGCAGCACCAGGAGTAGTTGATCTCAGGTGGAGATCCAGTCTACTTCATGGTGTAGTTAGATGTTAGTCCTATGAGTCCTCTGTACTCTCGGGTCCTGGTGTGTTTTGGAGTGTGAACTCTTGAGAATTTTGTGTTGTATATAATTACTCAAGAAGTGATTCTGCCAAGTGTTGTAAACAGTTAAATCCTTTTATATAAAAGAGGTTTGTGGTTTCAAGCTCTAATCTCAAAAAGTTTTAATTTCCCGTGATTTTCGTCTTCCGCTGATTACCGAATACTTCCGCATGTATTTAAGTCGGGATTAATTCGTGGTTTGGAGATCGGAGCCCACAATTAAGTGGTATCAGAGCTCTAGGTTCGCCGAGTCTACAGAGGCATAGGACTTAGGAAGTTGAGTCTGTCTTTAGTATTCCTTCCTTATCTAATAGAATCTCCTGCTCCTCAGGAGAAGAAGATACTTAAGGATGTCCGAACCACATGACGAGAACATGGCTGAAGGTAGTTCTAATGCACCTCAAGGCGGTGCAGGAATACCTGAGATAGAGCAGCCTGTACCAGAACAACCTAGAGAGCCACCCCGGTTTGACCCAGCTGACTTGGGTAACCTGGTGGTTCAGGCGATGTTCGGGCAGTTCATGGCTGCTATGACCCACATAACTGACAGAATGCCGATGCCTGTTCCCAGGGCACCTATCCAACCAGAAGGTCAAGGTATCGGAAAGACTTTCGAGCGACTGCGTCGTGTCGGAGCTACCGAGTACCACGGGACTGCTGACCCCGCAGATGCTGATCTGTGGTTGACTGAGTTAGAGAAAGCTTTCAGGATCCTCCATATCCCTGAAGTGGAGAAGGTTAGACATGCTGTCTATCTCCTCAAAGGAAGTGCTGGTCACTGGTGGACCATGGAAGAGCAGAAGAGACCTGGGATAGAGATCTCGTGGGAAGATTTTCGGCGGGAATTTGTTAATAGATATTTCCCAAAGACCTTCCTAGACGATAAAATCTCTCAATTTGAGAGATTAAGACAAGGCATGATGAACATCAGTGAGTATGAAGCTAAGTTTATGGAGCTATTGCGATTTTGTCTGCATATGGCTGCCACAGAGGAGGAAAGGATCAGAAGATTCGAAAGAGGTTTGAATGCTGACATGTCAACCCCTGTATCTACCTTAGAGAACCGCGAAAGATTCTCTACCTTCGTTGAGTCAGTCCGAAGGATAGAGAGATCTGTGGTTGAGAAGAGGCAGACCCAAAAACGATATCCACAGTTCCAGGGTTCTTCATCTAGGGACTCTAAGCAGCCTAAATCCTCTGCACCTAACCCTCCACCATCTAGATCTAGTCCTCAGGCTGAGTGGTCTCCAAGTGGAGGTAGAGGGCAAGGACAACTACCCCAGGAGACTCACAGCTCTGCATCAATGTCCGTTACTGGACCACCAAGGCCACAAGAAAGAAGATGTTACAATTGTGGTAAGGTGGGACATTTGATGAAGGACTGCTGGTCTAAGCCTGTCAGTGTGACACAGCCTCCGAGACAAGAACATCAGGGATCACAGAGAGGACAATCTCAAGGGGCAGGTCGAGGACGCGGGCAAGCGTCCCAAGCCGGATCATCATCACCACCTCAACAACAGCCTATAGCAAGGTTCTATGCTATAAACTCACCTGAAGTAGTGGAAGATCCACAAGTGGAGACAGGTCAGATGGAACTTTTATATTCTGATATGTCCAAAACTTGTATAGTATCTATTTTGTTTGACCTGGGTGCTACGCGCTCTTTCATCACTCGAAGAGTGATTTCTAACTGCATCATGGCATTTAGTCATAAGGCAGGTAGCTGTTGTTGGAAACTCTGATGAGTAGGTTTATTACCTTGACATGCTTACTTATAAAAGAGAAGGATAAGAAAAATGTAAGTACATATTTTCTTACTTCAGTAATCATATACCCTGGCCAGGTATACAATTACTGATGATAAGGTAAATATGGAAACTCCTAAATGTTATCTTTTGATTATTCTAAAGCAAGTAGATAATCTGATATAATCCAAAGAGATATACAGTTTTGACAAAATAAGTAAGTAATATTAAAATTAAGAATTTTAAGAACATCCCTTGTTAGGGGTTTATGTTCTTAAAACAAACATGTCTGCTTTCCCCTTTTCTTTCTATGATTTCGGGGACGAAATCCTTGTTAGGGGTTTATGATTTGTAACACCCCTGACCTGGGTTATGAGCTAACCCTAGAAGTTTTGCCTAAATATGTAATAATACACTTGTAAACACTCCTTGGTATGTACTTATGTCCCTCAGGGACATTTACTTTCATATTTTGCTCCTTTTGCATAAAGTTGTAGCATTATGTTGTATGCAGGGACCAATATGCAAATTACCCAGTTTAAGGGTTGAACTTGCAAAATTCACAAGATAAGATGTTCCTTTGATGTTGAGACATCATGGACATGTCTATGATGAAGTTTGAGGGATTTCCCAAGCCTGAGCACCAAGGTGCAGCTGTGGAAGCAATCCCCAAGCTTAGAAACCCTAATTTGGGGTAAATTGCAATTTGCCCAAATTGAGGGGTCCAACTTGTAATTTTCACCATCTAGAACATCTTTTATGACTCTTGTCATCATTTAGAGTAGAAATGATGAAAGGGATACATCATTTACAAATTAAATGAGAAAAAAAAATGATCTTTGTGATAGAAATCACCTAAAATGGGTACAAAACCTTTACATGTATGTACCCTAGTTGAAGGTTGGATTCCTATACCCTTAGATCTTGAGTTTTCTTAAGAATTGCTTAAGATTTGATGGACTTGGGCGTACCTTTGAGCAAGGAGGGACCTAGATGTGAGTTTTGGCTTTGAAAGGTCCTTATGTTAGAAATTAGCCTAAAACTATAAAAGACTTTTCCTTTGCAAATGAGCAAACGATCTTTCCCTGTTCCATTCACTTCCTTTCTTTCTCAAACGGCCAAGGACTTTCTCTGGAGAACAGGGAGACGAAGTAGCTTGCTCTAGGTAAGAAACCTCAAGTCTAGTTCGAATTCATGGTGGTTTGCACCTTCTAAGGTTGGTTTTATGGTTAGCTTGACCAGCCTTCTTGTTCTAGCCAACTAAAGCTTCGATTCCTTGGAGTTTTCATCCCTGATTGAGTTGTGGAAGCTTGGAGACGCCATTAAAGCTTGGACTTCAGAGTCTTGGAGCTTTAGGAACAAACTTGAGGCGGGTTTTATAACTCTGAACTTGTGCTTTATAATTATGCTTTGATTCTTGCAAATTTGCTAGTAAATCTCCTTCTATCTCCCTTCTTCCTTGCACGATTGCAATTGAACCAGTGGAGAAACCGACCTTGCAAGAGGTTGAAGATGAGGGGCGTGATTCCCTATGTTGCTTTTCCAAACGGTCTTGGACCCTTTTGGTCCAAACGGTTGCAAACCGTTTGGGTTCAAACGGTCTCAAGACCGTTTGCTCCCAAACGGTCTTGCAAGACCGTTTGGATTGAAACGGTCTCAAGACCGTTTGAGGACGTTGACCAAGGGACGACCATTTGAGGGTCTGTTCCCAATAGGTTGAATTTCATCTCCGCAAAGAATCAAAGACTAATTCTTAACCAATTGAAAGTTGAAGGCACTTCAACATGGAACCCTAATCGGGTGAAAAGGGGCTGTTTTAACATATAGATCTTGTTGAGTTTTGGGTTGAAGGACCCAAACGGTCTCAAGACCGTTTGGGGATTCCTCCAAACGGTCTCAAGACCGTTTGGGCACAACCCAAGACCTATTGAAGGTCTAGGGTTGAGTAAATCTAAGGGTTTGAAGGTCCAATTGTAGGAAATTGATGCATTGTTGAAAAAGTGCTGATTTTGACCTAATTGGACTTCAACCTGAGTCAAAACGGTTTGGATCTTGGTCAAACTTTGGGCAAGCGGTCTCAAGACCGTTTGGATGATGTCCAAACGACCTCAAGACCGTTTGGGCCAAGTTTGAGCCCAATTGGAGGTCAATTGATAGGTTCAACCTTGAATTGATTCACACTGTTGAACATTGATGACCAATCAACTTGAAACCCTAATTGAGAATGATTAAACCCTAATTGGTTTGCAATTGAGGGTCAATTGGATGTCTAAGTGGCTAAGGCTAACCCTAATTGACTCAATTTATAAGTGGTTAGCATAGGTTTAGCCAATTGAGGGCTTCAACACATGTATCTATATACTTTGGTGACCATTGAACCCCTTTGGAGGTCCAAACGGTTTGAGCCCATTTGGGCCAAACGGTCTCAAGACCGTTTGGACCCAAACGGTCTCAAGACCGTTTGAGACCAAACGGTCTCAAGACCGTTTGGGCTCAAACGACCTCAAGACCGTTTGGGCTCAAACGACCTCAAGGTCGATTGGTCCAAACGACCTCAAACCGTTTGAGGGTCCAAACGGTTTGGAAGTCAAACCTCCCAAACGGTCCTCACCTCCAAACGGTCTCAAGACCGTTTGAGGATCAAACGGTCTCAAGACCGTTTGGATGGTTGAGATCGTTTGAAGATTGGAAACCACTTGGAGATTTGTGGAGATTTGTGCCTAACTATTTGAAGGTGTAAATGGCTTAATGATGATTCAATCTAAACCCTAATGGTAACCTAGGTCATTAAGGGACTATGTGATTAGTGAGTTAACCCATGATGGTGATCATGTGGCAAATTACCAAAATACCCTTGAAGGGTCTAAAGGGGGGTAAAACCCTAATCTAATTAAACCCTAATCACATGATGTTGATTCCTTGGCTCATATCAGTCAATGGAGACTTGTCTCAACCTAATCTAGAGTGGTGTTGCCACCATCTACTAGAGAGAGAAAAGAGAAAGTGTTTCTAGAGAGAGAAAGTATCCTAGAGAGAGAAAGTGCCCTTTTTAGGAGGAAACTCTAGTAAGATACTTCTTTTACACATGAATGTGCATGATTAGGGAATAACCCACCCATGTGAGGTCATGGAAACCCTAATTATGATATCTAATGGACCTTAATCTTAATTAAGAGTCTTAATGATGATGTCTCTCTTATGTGATGATGTAATGAGTACAATTCACCATGGAGTGAATAGTAAACCTTAATTTTAGGGTGATGACATGAAAGATGAATAGTAAACTCTAATTGATAAGGTTATTGTGTGGAACCCTATTTGAGGGTGATTCCATGTGAAACCCTATTTGAGGGTGAATCCAAGTAAAACCCTAATTGGGAATGTATCCCTATTTACTGAATTGTTTACTATAATCTGTTGAATTAACCATGCAGGTTATTATGAGATGATGGTCACACCCAGGTATGGAATACCATAATTATATTCATTGAAGGCATGTCTTATGCTTTATGAATAGTGAACCATCTTGATGCACTGCTAAGTGACATCCTTTGTGATTCATGGGCTGTAAGAGCCATAAATGTTATCAAGGTCATGCTTGACAGATGACTTGAGATAAATAACAGATGATTGTGATAAGTTAGGCCTGCTACATTTTTGTATTCTCATATATAGTTGTGTTACTGTATGATGATTGGAATACTAAATGTACCTAACTAATCAAGTGAAATGTAGAGCCCTGATCATAGATCCATCATTGTCAGTTGTCTAAATGATGGTGAAACAGGTTTTCCTAAGGGAACTCCTGGAGCATATACTTTTGAGTATATGGGGTACATGGATGTGTAGAACCTGACATCCTAGTGTAGGTATTTGATGTAGATTCTTGTAGTCCGTCATACCTTCACTATAACAGAAATGGTGAGTGGATGATGTAGATTCTAGTAGTCCATCAGACCCCACCACAAAGTCCTAAAGGTGAGATGTATCTCTACACTCCCTTAAAGACATAAACCCCGTATCGGTGAAAGATAAACAAGAAATCTTCCGATAGCGAAGAGAGTACAGAATGCCACTGTAACTCTAAAAATAGCGAAGGACCAGAGTACCCTGGTGAGCTATTACAGAGACATCCCGCCAGATGTCAAACAATCAATCCTCTAACTGACTGAGGAAGGTGAGGTCATAAGAATCCGGCTCTTTTAATGACCTATGTATGATACTGATGCGACTTCTCAGCGATCAGTTGGAGTATGAGTGGTATGCCTCATCTCCACAGGGCATAACAATAATGTTTGAAAACATAATCAACAGCGTAGTATGTATGTTAGATTTATCTACGGGTTATTTGATTGATGTTACCTTGAATAGCATGGAGGTTCTCATATTGTTAATATTGATTGAACTCTGCCTATCATAGAACTGCTAGTGAATATCTTGAAGGCTCTTAATGCTTTAGTTATTCTCTGTTGTGCTTATAAAGCCTAGTGGAGAGTTATAACTCTCGCTGGGGCAATTATGTATGATTGTCTCACTCCGTAGAATTCAACTTTTTAGGTGGTCGCCGAAGACGGAGGAACCGGTCTCAAGGCGATCAGTCCCAGCAGCAGCACCAGGAGTAGTTGATCTCAGGTGGAGATCCAGTCTACTTTATGGTGTAGTTAGATGTTAGTCCTATGAGTCCTCTGTACTCTCGGGTCCTGGTGTGTTTTGGAGTGTGAACT
The DNA here is from genome assembly GCA_963693085.1 of Alisma plantago-aquatica. Classification (NCBI taxonomy): domain Eukaryota; kingdom Viridiplantae; phylum Streptophyta; class Magnoliopsida; order Alismatales; family Alismataceae; genus Alisma; species Alisma plantago-aquatica. Next base: position 1,257,139,275 of record OY856411.1, on the reverse strand, counting down.
CTTGAGAATTTTGTGTTGTATATAATTACTCAAGAAGTGATTCTGCCAAGTGTTGTAAACAGTTAAATCCTTTTATATAAAAGAGGTTTGTGGTTTCAAGCTCTAATCTTAAAAAGTTTTAATTTCCCGTGATTTTCGTCTTCCGCTGATTACCGAATACTTCCGCATGTATTTAAGTCGGGATTAATTCGTGGTTTGGAGATCGGAGCCCACAATTAAGTGGTATCAGAGCTCTAGGTTCGCCGAGTCTACAGAGGCATAGGACTTAGGAAGTTGAGTCTGTCTTTAGTATTCCTTCCTTATCTAATAGAATCTCCTGCTCCTCAGGAGAAGAAGATACTTAAGGATGTCCGAACCACATGACGAGAACATGGCTGAAGGTAGTTCTAATGCACCTCAAGGCGGTGCAGGAATACCTGAGATAGAGCAGCCTGTACCAGAACAACCTAGAGAGCCACCCCGGTTTGACCCAGCTGACTTGGGTAACCTGGTGGTTCAGGCGATGTTCGGGCAGTTCATGGCTGCTATGACCCACATAACCGACAGAATGCCGATGCCTGTTCCCAGGGCACCTATCCAACCAGAAGGTCAAGGTATCGGAAAGACTTTCGAGCGACTGCGTCGTGTCGGAGCTACCGAGTACCACGGGACTGCTGACCCCGCAGATGCTGATCTGTGGTTGACTGAGTTAGAGAAAGCTTTCAGGATCCTCCATATCCCTGAAGTGGAGAAGGTTAGACATGCTGTCTATCTCCTCAAAGGAAGTGCTGGTCACTGGTGGACCATGGAAGAGCAGAAGAGACCTGGGATAGAGATCTCGTGGGAAGATTTTCGGCGGGAATTTGTTAATAGATATTTCCCAAAGACCTTCCTAGACGATAAAATCTCTCAGTTTGAGAGATTAAGACAAGGCATGATGAACATCAGTGAGTATGAAGCTAAGTTTATGGAGCTATTGCGATTTTGTCCGCATATGGCTGCCACAGAGGAGGAAAGGATCAGAAGATTCGAAAGAGGTTTGAATGCTGACATGTCAACCCCTGTGTCTACCTTAGAGAACCGCGAAAGATTCTCTACCTTCGTTGAGTCAGTCCGAAGGATAGAGAGATCTGTGGTTGAGAAGAGGCAGACCCAAAAACGATATCCACAGTTCCAGGGTTCTTCATCTAGGGACTCTAAGCAGCCTAAATCCTCTGCACCTAACCCTCCACCATCTAGATCTAGTCCTCAGGCTGAGTGGTCTCCAAGTGGAGGTAGAGGGCAAGGACAACTACCCCAGGAGACTCACAGCTCTGCATCAATGTCCGTTACTGGACCACCAAGGCCACAAGAAAGAAGATGTTACAATTGTGGTAAGGTGGGACATTTGATGAAGGACTGCTGGTCTAAGCCTTTCAGTGTGACACAGCCTCCGAGACAAGAACATCAGGGATCACAGAGAGGACAATCTCAAGGGGCAGGTCGAGGACGCGGGCAAGCGTCCCAAGCCGGATCATCATCACCACCTCAACAACAGCCTATAGCAAGGTTCTATGCTATAAACTCACCTGAAGTAGTGGAAGATCCACAAGTGGAGACAGGTCAGATGGAACTTTTATATTCTGATATGTCCAAAACTTGTATAGTATCTATTTTGTTTGACCTGGGTGCTACGCGCTCTTTCATCACTCGAAGAGTGATTTCTAACTGCATCATGGCATTTAGTCATAAGGCAGGTAGCTGTTGTTGGAAACTCTGATGAGTAGGTTTATTACCTTGACATGCTTACTTATAAAAGAGAAGGATAAGAAAAATGTAAGTACATATTTTCTTACTTCAGTAATCATATACCCTGGCCAGGTATACAATTACTGATGATAAGGTAAATATGGAAACTCCTAAATGTTATCTTTTGATTATTCTAAAGCAAGTAGATAATCTGATATAATCCAAAGAGATATACAGTTTTGACAAAATAAGTAAGTAATATTAAAATTAAGAATTTTAAGAACATCCCTTGTTAGGGGTTTATGTTCTTAAAACAAACATGTCTGCTTTCCCCTTTTCTTTCTATGATTTCGGGGACGAAATCCTTGTTAGGGGTTTATGATTTGTAACACCCCTGACCTGGGTTATGAGCTAACCCTAGAAGTTTTGCCTAAATATGTAATAATACACTTGTAAACACTCCCTGGTATGTACTTATGTCCCTCAGGGACATTTACTTTCATATTTTGCTCCTTTTGCATAAAGTTGTAGCATTATGTTGTATGCAGGGACCAATATGCAAATTACCCAGTTTAAGGGTTGAACTTGCAAAATTCACAAGATAAGATGTTCCTTTGATGTTGAGACATCATGGACATGTCTATGATGAAGTTTGAGGGATTTCCCAAGCCTGAGCACCAAGGTGCAGCTGTGGAAGCAATCCCCAAGCTTAGAAACCCTAATTTGGGGTAAATTGCAATTTGCCCAAATTGAGGGGTCCAACTTGTAATTTTCACCATCTAGAACATCTTTTATGACTCTTGTCAACATTTAGAGTAGAAATGATGAAAGGGATACATCATTTACAAATTAAATGAGAAAAAAAAATGATCTTTGTGATAGAAATCACCTAAAATGGGTACAAAACCTTTACATGTATGTACCCTAGTTGAAGGTTGGATTCCTATACCCTTAGATCTTGAGTTTTCTTAAGAATTGCTTAAGATTTGATGGACTTGGGCGTACCTTTGAGCAAGGAGGGACCTAGATGTGAGTTTTGGCTTTGAAAGGTCCTTATGTTAGAAATTAGCCTAAAACTATAAAAGACTTTTCCTTTGCAAATGAGCAAACGATCTTTCCCTGTTCCATTCACTTCCTTTCTTTCTCAAACGGCCAAGGACTTGCTCTGGAGAACAGGGAGACGAAGTAGCTTGCTCTAGGTAAGAAACCTCAAGTCTAGTTCGAATTCATGGTGGTTTTGACCTTCTAAGGTTGGTTTTATGGTTAGCTTGACCAGCCTTCTTGTTCTAGCCAACTAAAGCTTCGATTCCTTGGAGTTTTCATCCCTGATTGAGTTGTGGAAGCTTGGAGACGCCATTAAAGCTTGGACTTCAGAGTCTTGGAGCTTTAGGAACAAACTTGAGGCGGGTTTTATAACTCTGAACTTGTGCTTTATAATTATGCTTTGATTCTTGCAAATTTGCTAGTAAATCTCCTTCTATCTCCCTTCTTCCTTGCACGATTGCAATTGAACCAGTGGAGAAACCGACCTTGCAAGAGGTTGAAGATGAGGGGCGTGATTCCCTATGTTGCTTTTCCAAACGGTCTTGGACCCTTTTGGTCCAAACGGTTGCAAACCGTTTGGGTTCAAACGGTCTCAAGACCGTTTGCTCCCAAACGGTCTTGCAAGACCGTTTGGATTGAAACGGTCTCAAGACCGTTTGAGGACGTTGACCAAGGGACGATCGTTTGAGGGTCTGTTCCCAATAGGTTGAATTTCATCTCCGCAAAGAATCAAAGACTAATTCTTAACCAATTGAAAGTTGAAGGCACTTCAACATGGAACCCTAATCGGGTGAAAAAGGGCTGTTTTAACATATAGATCTTGTTGAGTTTTGGGTTGAAGGACCCAAACGGTCTCAAGACCGTTTGGGGATTCCTCCAAACGGTCTCAAGACCGTTTGGGCACAACCCAAGACCGATTGAAGGTCTAGGGTTGAGTAAATCTAAGGGTTTGAAGGTCCAATTGTAGGAAATTGATGCATTGTTGAAAAAGTGCTGATTTTGACCTAATTGGACTTCAACATGAGTCAAAACGGTTTGGATCTTGGTCAAACTTTGGGCAAGCGGTCTCAAGACCGTTTGGATGATGTCCAAACGACCTCAAGACCGTTTGGGCCAAGTTTGAGCCCAATTGGAGGTCAATTGATAGGTTCAACCTTGAATTGATTCACACTGTTGAACATTGATGACCAATCAACTTGAAACCCTAATTGAGAATGATTAAACCCTAATTGGTTTGCAATTGAGGGTCAATTGGATGTCTAAGTGGCTAAGGCTAACCCTAATTGACTCAATTTATAAGTGGTTAGCATAGGTTTAGCCAATTGAGGGCTTCAACACATGTATCTATATACTTTGGTGACCATTGAACCCCTTTGGAGGTCCAAACGGTTTGAGCCCATTTGGGCCAAACGGTCTCAAGACCGTTTGGACCCAAACAGTCTCAAGACCGTTTGAGACCAAACGGTCTCAAGACCGTTTGGGCTCAAACGACCTCAAGACCGTTTGGGCTCAAACGACCTCAAGGTCGATTGGTCCAAACGACCTCAAACCGTTTGAGGGTCCAAACGGTTTGGAAGTCAAACCTCCCAAACGGTCCTCACCTCCAAACGGTCTCAAGACCGTTTGAGACCAAACGGTCTCAAGACCGTTTGAGGATCAAATGGTCTCAAGACCGTTTGGATGGTTGAGATCGTTTGAAGATTGGAAACCACTTGGAGATTTGTGGAGATTTGTGCCTAACTATTTGAAGGTGTAAATGGCTTAATGATGATTCAATCTAAACCCTAATGGTAACCTAGGTCATTAAGGGACTATGTGATTAGTGAGTTAACCCATGATGGTGATCATGTGGCAAATTACCAAAATACCCTTGAAGGGTCTAAAGGGGGGTAAAACCCTAATCTAATTAAACCCTAATCACATGATGTTGATTCCTTGGCTCATATCAGTCAATGGAGACTTGTCTCAACCTAATCTAGAGTGGTGTTGCCACCATCTACTAGAGAGAGAAAAGAGAAAGTGTTTCTAGAGAGAGAAAGTATCCTAGAGAGAGAAAGTGCCCTTTTTAGGAGGAAACTCTAGTAAGATACTTCTTTTACACATGAATGTGCATGATTAGGGAATAACCCACCCATGTGAGGTCATGGAAACCCTAATTATGATATCTAATGGACCTTAATCTTAATTAAGAGTCTTAATGATGATGTCTCTCTTATGTGATGATGTAATGAGTACAATTCACCATGGAGTGAATAGTAAACCTTAATTTTAGGGTGATGACATGAAAGATGAATAGTAAACTCTAATTGATAAGGTTATTGTGTGGAACCCTATTTGAGGGTGATTCCATGTGAAACCCTATTTGAGGGTGAATCCAAGTAAAACCCTAATTGGGAATGTATCCCTATTTACTGAATTGTTTACTATAATCTGTTGAATTAACCATGCAGGTTATTATGAGATGATGGTCACACCCAGGTATGGAATACCATAATTATATTCATTGAAGGCATGTCTTATGCTTTATGAATAGTGAACCATCTTGATGCACTGCTAAGTGACATCCTTTGTGATTCATGGGCTGTAAGAGCCATAAATGTTATCAAGGTCATGCTTGACAGATGACTTGAGATAAATAACAGATGATTGTGATAAGTTAGGCCTGCTACATTTTTGTATTCTCATATATAGTTGTGTTACTGTATGATGATTGGAATACTAAATGTACCTAACTAATCAAGTGAAATGTAGAGCCCTGATCATAGATCCATCATTGTCAGTTGTCTAAATGATGGTGAAACAGGTTTTCCTAAGGGAACTCTTGGAGCATATACTTTTGAGTATATGGGGTACATGGATGTGTAGAACCTGACATCCTAGTGTAGGTATTTGATGTAGATTCTTGTAGTCCGTCATACCTTCACTATAACAGAAATGGTGAGTGGATGATGTAGATTCTAGTAGTCCATCAGACCCCACCACAAAGTCCTAAAGGTGAGATGTATCTCTACACTCCCTTAAAGACATAAACCCCGTATCGGTGAAAGATAAACAAGAAATCTTCCGATAGCGAAGAGAGTACAGAATGCCACTGTAACTCTAAAAATAGCGAAGGACCAGAGTACCCTGGTGAGCTATTACAGAGACATCCCGCCAGATGTCAAACAATCAATCCTCTAACTGACTGAGGAAGGTGAGGTCATAAGAATCCGGCTCTTTTAATGACCTATGTATGATACTGATGCGACTTCTCAGCGATCAGTTGGAGTATGAGTGGTATGCCTCATCTCCACAGGGCTTAACAATAATGTTTGAAAACATAATCAACATCGTAGTATGTATGTTAGATTTATCTACGGGTTATTTGATTGATGTTACCTTGAATAGCATGGAGGTTCTCATATTGTTAATATTGATTGAACTCTGCCTATCATAGAACTGCTAGTGAATATCTTGAAGGCTCTTAATGCTTTAGTTATTCTCTGTTGTGCTTATAAAGCCTAGTGGAGAGTTATAACTCTCGCTGGGGCAATTATGTATGATTGTCTCACTCCGCAGAATTCAACTTTTTAGGTGGTCGCCGAAGACGGAGGAACCGGTCTCAAGGCGATCAGTCCCAGCAGCAGCACCAGGAGTAGTTGATCTCAGGTGGAGATCCAGTCTACTTCATGGTGTAGTTAGATGTTAGTCCTATGAGTCCTCTGTACTCTCGGGTCCTGGTGTGTTTTGGAGTGTGAACTCTTGAGAATTTTGTGTTGTATATAATTACTCAAGAAGTGATTCTGCCAAGTGTTGTAAACAGTTAAATCCTTTTATATAAAAGAGGTTTGTGGTTTCAAGCTCTAATCTCAAAAAGTTTTAATTTCCCGTGATTTTCGTCTTCCGCTGATTACCGAATACTTCCGCATGTATTTAAGTCGGGATTAATTCGTGGTTTGGAGATCGGAGCCCACATTTACTTTGCACGACCGTGCAAGGTAGCACGGCCGTGGTAGTCTATGCTTGACTTAGAGCTGAATTGAAAGTGACCTAACATGGTCGTTTTGTTAATTCTCAACTTAAGGATGAGAGAGATACTCATACCTTGTGATGATAATCATTTAATGATAATTGATAAGAATAAATAAGTATGAGTGAATACTTATGGTATAAATGTTGGCTCCTAGATGTGGGGAGCAATGAACTAGGGTTTGATCATTGATAATATGATCTTGAAAACCTAAATGGTTAATAATGGAAAACCCTATTCTTAATGAAGGGTAATGATATGTGAGAGAAAGCCCTAATTGATGGAAAACCCTAACCCTGGTAAGGGAATAGTGGTGTTACCCTGGATTGCATGATGTGTTGTAAACCTGATAAGTCTATTATCATGTGTGACAATCATGCAGGTTTCATGAGTTGATGATCATAGCCAGGTATGAGCTATGATGTTTATTTGATAAGAATTGATTGGCCATATGTGCCATTATGTTTTTGTTACTGAGAAAGAAGTAACAAGATGAGTTGGGCTTGTAAGCCTTTGTTTTAAGTTGTTGCCTAGTGAGAGGTGACAAGATGTGAATGGCCTTGTGCACCATGTGAATAAAGTGGTTGCCTAGTGAGAGGTGACAAGATGTGAATGGCCTTGTACGCCATGTGAATAAAGTTGTTGCCTAGTGAGAGGTGACAAGATGTGAATGGTTTTGTGAGCCATGTGAATAAAGTTGTTGCCTAGTGAAAGGTGACAAGATGTACAGTGTTCTGATGAGCCATGTGTGATGGAAATCCAAATCCTGATAAAGGATTAAGGGTAATACCCTTGAAATATTAATACATTGTTTTTGCATGGTATTGATAGATAATTGATGTACTGCTATTATATGTGCTAACCATGCATGTATTATGAGATGATGAGCATAGCCAGGTCTGAGCTATGATGTATCATTAGTTTGAATTGTTAATTGGGCCTTGTGTGCCATAATATACCTTGTGCCTGGTAAGAGGTGGCAAGAGAGTTAATGTGCATCAAGTGCCATGATGGATGCTTGTGTAGCAAGTATCATACTTACCTTGGTCAAATGACCTAAAGGTGTTAGTTACCTGAGAAAGAGGTAACAGTGCTCAAGTGATGAACAAAGGGTTTGAATACCCAGGAATTCATGGTTATGGTATTGAAATTGTGAAAGGATGAGAAAAACCCAGTGATGAAGTGAGGGATTAAGATCCCAACACTTATGAAAAGAGTATGGCTACGGGCCATGACTCCACATTGAAAATGCCAGGCTTTAGATATATGATCTAAGCTTGAAGAAAGTTAATGCAGTGGTAATGATTCTGTTGTTTGAATAAATGTTATACATGTTCTTCCTATTCATTAAAGGATAAGTGACATGTTGATTCTATCAAGTTACAGTTGCAATGCTTTTGATATAGAATAATGATTTAATCTGTTAAACATTAAAATATCTGCTGTCAAACAAATATGATTTCCCTATTCATATTTATCTTATTAAGTTGCGATAATAATGTTTCTGGAGGAGAGTTATATCTCTCGCTGGGGCAATTTTTATAATTGTCTCACCCCCGTGGGAACCACATTTTTAGGTGGATGCGGACGAGGAGACATGAATCCTTCAGGATGTGAAGGACATCAGCAGTAGCAGGGACAACAGTAAAGTCTCAGGTGGAGACATTAACTGTCATGTCATGTTCAGATGTATATAGAAGTCCTATGTGTCGTCTCTGTACTCTCAGGTCCTCGGAGTAGTAGTAGTTAGTGATTTCGAGATTTTGGCTTAGTGCCTCAAGGGTTTTATACTACCTGTGTACAGTTAAGACAGAGTAGTTAATGTTTGTATTCCTCGAGAAGCAAAAGTACATGAGATGTATATATATGAACCAGGATGTAAAGTTTTACTTTGGTTCTGAATGAAAGAGTTTTCCTATGAATGGATCCCTTTGCAAAAAGTTTTAATTTTTAGTGATTTTTGCTAATCCGCTGCTTGATGAACGCTTCCGCATTAGTTAATCTTGTTTTCGCAAGACGGTCGTCACAATTTAGTGGTATCAGAGCTCTAGGTTCGCTGAGTCTACAGAGACATAGGACTAAGGTTGTAGAGTTTGTTCTAAGCGTCTTCCAGTTTATCTGATAGTATCTTCTACTCAGATAGGAGAAGAAGAACTTGAAAATGACTGGAGAACACGAGGAACACATTGCTTAGGGCAATGTTGTTGCACCAAGAAGTGGTGCAAGGATCATGCAAGAATAGAATGAGTGCCTGAGAATCCCCATTAAGACCTGATCAGGATAGAGAATCCTATGATCATGCTCTTTTTGGGCAGATTAGGGCAACAATAATGCATATAGGGGACTGGATACTAGCCTTACAAACTAGATTATCAGTCCTTAGTACAGAAATCTTGAGCTTTAAAAGAGTTCCTAAATGACTTAGTCATGTTGGAACAAGGGAAAATGTGGGAAAGAATAATAAATGGCAAGAAAGTAGACTCTGCCATAAATCTGGACAAACAGTATATCTGTGATGGCAGTGCCCAAGAAGGGGCAATAAACTGAGAAGTAGGGAATGGTCTCTATAATTTTAGAGACATTTGCCTAATGGTTTTAAAAAGCCAAGTTTTTGGTACTAATAGTGCAATAAATGCCTAGTGTACCAGGGCAGTAGCCACTAAGTAAGTGTAAAGGTCTTAACCTTTCACATGTAAGATTCCATGGCTTAGTTTTTGCATTAGTAATAAGACTAATAAGACCATGATATGAGGACAAGGTATGTTATAAATGTGTACATGTTGAGTACACTAAACCCTTTTTGTTATAAAAAAGGAAGATTGTTGATTTTGATTTCCCTATTGGTTTCTATATAGGGAAGAAATGATGAGAACTAGAATTTGAATTCTGTTCAATATTCTTATAAATGCTCTATATTGTTCTTACCTCTATGAAAGAAGAAGAGGTATAGAAGAGATGTCTGGATAAAATCCAGGTATGTTAAATCTTATGTTTATGATGATATGAAAAGCAAGGAATATGATAGCATGTAAGTGCATACTACCTAATCTCAATACTTATATACCCTGGCCAGGTATATGATTATTGAAGATAAGGCAAGTATGAAACTCTTAGATTGTTATCTTTTTGATTACTCTGATCAAGTAGTCATTCTGAAACAACCTAGAGAGTATAATGAGACAAAAAGGAAAAGCTATGTGAACATTCCCAACTAAAAGGAAAAGCTATGTGAACATTCCCAACAAAAAGGAAAAGCTATGTGAATATTCCCAACCAAAAGAAAAATCTATGTGAACATTCCCAACTAAAAGGAAAAGCTATGTGAACATTTCCCAACCAAAAGGAAAAGCTATGTGAACATTCCCAACAAAAAGGAAAAGCTATGTGAACATTCCCAACCAAAAGGAAAAGATATGTGAACATTCCCAACTAAAAGGAAAAGCTATGTGCACATTCCCAACAAATAGGAAAAGCTATGTGAACATTCCCAACTAAAAGGAAAAGCTATGTGAACATTCCCAACCAAAAGGAAAAGCTATGTGAACATTCCCAACTATAAGGAAAAGCTATGTGAACATTCCCAACCAAAAGGAAAAGCTATGTGAACATTCCCAACTAAAAGGAAAAGCTATGTGAACATTCCCAACAAATAGGAAAAGCTATGTGAACATTCCCAACTAAAAGGAAAAGCTATGTGAACATTCCCAACCAAAAGGAAAAGCTATGTGAACATTCCCAACTAAAAGGAAAAGCTATGTGAACATTCCCAACAAAAAGGAAAAGCTATGTGAACATTCCCAACTAAAAGGAAAAGCTATGTGATCATTCCCAACTATAAGGAAAAGCTATGTGAACATTCCCAAATAAAAGGAAAAGCTATGTGAACATTCCCAACTAAAAGGAAAAGCTATGTGAACATTCCCAATTAAAAGGAAAAGCTATGTGAACATTCCCAACAAAAAGGAAAAGCTATGTGAACATTCCCAATTACATAGAGTTTGCTAAGTGAATTATCTTTGTTAGATATATATGTTTTTCCTTTTGATAAGTATTCTTGAGTGATTATTGAAGTATGTTCTTTTATGCTTCTTCCTTTCAATGATATGGACATCATATGTTAGGGGTTTATGACTTGATAAACATAAACAATGATAAGGAGGAATTAATGAAAGGAGCTTTGTGTGGAATCACAGAGTTCATGATATCTCCATGATATTAAGATGATATGTGGATACTTGAGGGCATGGTCAATGAACAATCTATCCCTTCTTTTCTTGGGATTTCGAGGACGAAATCCTTGTTAGGGGTTTATAATTTGTAACATCCCTGACCTGGGTTATGAATTAACCCTAGATTGTTTTGCTTAATAAGGTTAAGTAGATTCTTAATCTTATCTTGGGAAAAGTAATTAGGGCTCATGAGAAACTTATGTTTCAATTTTGGTTCTGTTTGAACAATGTTGAAGCAATGTTTGCTTATTTTGGACTAAAGTGCAAATTACCCAAGTTGAGGGGTTAACTTGCAAATTGCATATGATAAAATGTTCCTCTGATGTTGAGACATCATAAGGATGAATATGATGTAGTAGTATGGTTGCCACAAGCCTAGACACCAAGATAGAGCTTGTAAAGCAATCCTTGTGCTTAAAACCCAGTTTTGGTGTAATGTGCAATTTACCCAAAACCTAGGGTTCAATAAGCAAATTACCACTTCGATAAGGTCCCTAATGTTTCTTGGAATCATGTAGAGCAAATAAAATGAGATGGGTGCCTCATTTGAATTAAGTTGGAGGAGAGAGAATCTTGATATTAAAATAATCAAGATTAATGCCTAATTGAAACCCTAATTTGATTTAGGGCAAAAATGAATAAAAATAATTGAAGGGCTTTCAACCAAAATATTTTGGGTTGATTTTGAATAAGGATGGACGTTCGTTTGCCAAGATAAGGAACGAAAATATCCTAAGTAGGTGAAATTCCACTCACCTTATTATAAGAAAAAGAAAACCCACTCACATATGGATATTAATATAATAAGCATTAAGGTGCTTAATTTGATTTTCTTTAAATCAAGGATAATGAAGGAGAATTAAAGGCAAAGGAAGGTGCCTCGTCCTTAAGGGATTTGAGGGGGAAAAGGCGGCCATATTTTTGGAATTTAATGCATTTTTATAAGGTATATTCTCTCTCATCAATTTCCTTATAAAAGTGCCTTTTTCAAGCCAAATGAAAGGCTATTTCGGATTTTCTTCTTTCCCTTGCTTGCAAAACCGACCAAGGAGCTAGGGAGGAGCAGGGAGCACGTCCCCAACCTGTGCGTGAGCCCTTGACCTTCGTTCTCCTTGATTTCATGGTGGAAATCGAAAATAAATTATGGATTCCTTCTTATTTCGATCTCCTCTTCAACCCTAGCCAACTTTTGCAATCAAAAGCTTGAGGACGAGCCTAGGGGGAGTTGCTAGAGCTTCATCCACCATTAATGGCGTGATCTTGGAGCTTTGGAGCTCAATTGGAGGCGGGTTTTATAACTTAAACCCTCAAACATTGCTATTGCATCAATCTTCTATGCTTTGTTGATTGATTTCTTCAATTTGATAAACTTTTGCTTCTTTGCTGCAAATTCCATCAAGAACGGTTGCTGTTCTTGGTTGTTCGAAGGAAGGGGATGATGACATCATCCTAGATGCTTATACAAAGAAAATTACCAAGCAAAACCGTTTTGATAGCTACTCCAAATCGTTTTAATTTGATTGGCTATGCGGTTTCAGCAAACCGTTTAAGGGCAAACGGTTTGAGACCGTTTGGGAGCAAACGGTCTCAAGACCGTTTGAGATGGTTGACCAAGCGTTGACCGTTTGGGAATTGTGTTCATAATTATGTAGGCTGATAACCCTCCAAATTTGAGGGATTGACTCCAAAGAAATTGAGAGTTGAAGGCCAATCAATTAGGCAATCGAATTGAATTATGTGCTGATTTTCAACCTGATTAACTTGACCTGGTTGAGAAAACGGTTTCAAGACCATTTGAGATGGTTGACCAAGCGTTGACCGTTTGGTATTACTGTTTAAAATGATGTTGGTTAATGACCCTCCAAATTTTAGGGGTTAACTCCAAAGGAATCGTGAGTTGAAGCCTAATCAATTAGGGAAACCTAATTGGATTAAGTGCTGATTTTCAATCTGATTTAATTGAACTTTTTGGGCAAACGGTCTCAAGACCGTTTGAGTTCGTTGACCAAGCGTTGACCGTTTGGGATTAATGTTCCTTATGATGTGATCTAATGACTCACCAAATTTTATGGATTAATTCCAAACGAGTCATGAGTTGAAGGCTAATCAATTGGGCTAACCCTAATTGAAATCAGTACTGAAATCACAATGAGCTAATTTGAGATTTTGGGTTGATTAGCCCAAACGGTCTCAAGACCGTTTGGGGGATCATCCAAACGGTCTCAAGACCGTTTGGGGTCACCTCAAGACCGTTTGGAGGTCTGGGGTCAAGTATAGTTGACCAATTGAAGGTCCAAAGGTACTAATCATATTGCAATGTAATGCTGATTTGTTGATCAACTCGATAGACCAATCCATGATGATGTTTCACTAGAATCCAAAGGTTGTATGGGCCAAACGGTCTCAAGACCGTTTGGTGGTCACCCAAGACCGTTTGGAGGTCTAGGGTTGAGTATAGTTCAGTGGTTGAAGGTCTAAATATATCAATTTGATCTGCAATAGATTGCTGATTTGGTGAGCACTTCATTGAACCAAACCCTAATTAGACTGCTTGGATTGGAGTGATATGATGGGCAAACGGTCTCAAGACCGTTTGGAGCTCATCCAAACGGTCTCAAGACCGTTTGGTGGTCACCCAAGACCGTTTGGAGGTCTAGGGTTGAGTATGGTTAGGTGTTTGAAGGTCTAAAGGTACCAAGCTGTTATACAATGCAATGCTGATTTGGTGATCAATCCAATGATCCAAACCTTAATTGGATGGCTTGGATTTGAGGGATATGATGGGCAAACGGTCTCAAGACCGTTTGGAGGTCATCCAAACGACCTCAAGACCGTTTGGGGTCAGGTCATACCCAACTTGGATGATGGTTCAATGGTTTCAAAGCAACTAGTCTTACATTGATTAGTGTTGTTGAATCATCGATTCCAAACCCTAATTCAATTAAATCAAACCCTAATTGATGACCAATTGAGGGTTAATTAAGGGTCAAATAAGTTGAAGGTTGACCTATTTAAACTCAATTGAAGTATGGGTATAGGTCCAATTGATGATTGGTTCCATGAATCCAATGATTGAAGGAATCAACATTGGAAACACTAATTCAATTGGATACCTTATAAGGTCCAATGGATCAAACCTTTTTGAAAACCTAATGTGATTAGGTGGGAGATACCTTTAATGGTACTAGTCATTAATGCATAACAAATGCATGGATCCAATACATGATGTAAACCCTAATTGAGGCCGATTTCATGTATAACCCTATTAAGAGGTTGCCTACATGTGAAATCACTAATTAGGATGAATAGTAAACCCTAATTCCTTTGGATACCTTAAGTAATGGAGGTCCAATGTGATGATGAATGTACTATTGATCCAATGATGGTTAGTAATGCTAACCAATGAAGGAACAAAGGTTAAAACCCTAATAGTACCTAAGTGATTAGTGTCAATTAAGGGATGAACCCTAATTGCTGATAAGATCAATGACTTGGTACACTATGTAAATCATAGTTGTATGTACTTGATTGAAGGGTTGATATGACCTAATCAAGTTAAGAAGTTGATAGCATGAATTCATACATGAATATGAATCATGTGGTGTATAAGGGTTATGATCCTTAATCAAAGAGATCATGAAACCCTAAACATGAACATAAACCCTAATTGACAGGGTTATTGAATTCAACCCTAGTTGAGGGTGATTCCATGTGAAACCCTAGTTGAGGGTGATTCCAGGTGAAACCCTAGTTGAGGGTGATTCAATGTGAAACCCTATTTGAGGGTGATTCAATGTGAAACCCTATTTCAAGGTATCGAGTCTGTGTTAATGTCCTCCAGTATACCCTATAATGATTTCTGCTTGTTCAGAGAAAGGGTAAAGTTTTAAAATGACTGGAGAGCACAAGGAACACATTGCTTAGGGCAATGTTGTTGCACCAAGAAGTGGTGCAAGGATCATGCAAGAATAGAATGAGTGCCTGAGAATCCCCATTAAGACCTGATCAGGATAGAGAATCCTATGATCATGCTCTTATTGGGCAGATTAGGGCAACAATAATGCATATAGGGGACTGGATACTAGCTTTACAATCTAGGTTATCAGTCCTTAATACAGAAAGTTTGAGCTTTAAAAGAGTTCCTAAATGACTTAGTCATGTTGGAACAAGGGAAAATCATGTGTGTATAATGATATGAATAGCAAGGAATATGATATCATGTAAGTGCATACTACTTGATCTCAGTATTTGTAAACCCTGGCCAGGTATACAACTATTGATGATAAAGTGGGTATGGAAACTCTTAGATTGTTGTCTTTTTGATTACTCTGATCAAGTAGTCATTCTGAAACAATCTAGAGAGTATAATGAGACAAAAAGGAAAAGCTATGTGAACATTCCCAACAAAAAGGAAAAGCTATGTGAACATTCCCAACTAAAAGGAAAAGCTATGTGAACATTCCCAACTAAAAGGAAAAGCTATGTGAACATTCCCAACAAAAAGGAAAAGCTATGTGAACATTCCCAATTAAAAGGAAAAGCTATGTGAACATTCCCAACTAAAAGGAAAAGCTATGTGAACATTCCCAACAAAAAGGAAAATCTATGTGAACATTCCCAACCAAAAGGAAAAGCTATGTGAACATTCCCAACAAAAAGGAAAAGCTATGTGAACATTTCCAATTAAAAGGAAAAGCTATGTGAACATTCCCAACTAAAAGGAAAAGCTATGTGAACATTCCCAACAAAAAGGAAAAGCTATGTGAACATTCCCAACAAAAAGGAAAAGCTATGTGAACATTCTCAATTAAAAGGAAAAGCTATGTGAACATTCCCAATTAAAAGGAAAAGCTATGTGAACATTCCCAATAAAAAGGAAGAGCTATGTGAACATTCCCAATTACATAAAGTTTGATGAGTGAATTATCTATGTTGGATATATATATATATTTTCTTTTGATAAGTATTCTTGAGTGATTATTGAAGTATGTTCTTTTATGCTTCTTCCTTTCAATGATATGGACATCATATGTTAGGGGTTTATGCTCTGCATAAACATTGATGAGGTTGAGCTAATGAAAGGATCTTTGTGTGGAATCACAGAGTTCATGATATCCCCATGATATTAAGATGATATGTAGAGACTTTAGGGCATGATTAATGAACAATCTATCCCTTCTTTTCTTGGGATTTCGAGGACGAAATCCTTGTTAGGGGTTTATAATTTGTAACATCCCTGACCTGGGTTATGAATTAACCCTAGATGTTTTGTCTAATAAGGTTGAGTAGATTCTTAATCTTATCTTGGGAAAAGTAATTAGGCCTCATAAGAAACTTTTGTTTCAATTTTGGTCCTGTTTGAGCAATGTTGAAGCAATGTTTGCTTATTTTGGACTAAAGTGCAAATTACCCAAGTCGAGGGGTTAACTTGCAAATGTTGCATGATAAGATGTTCCTATGATGTTAAGACATCATAATAATGAATGTGATGTAGTGGTATGGTTTCCACAAGCTTGGGCACCAAGATTAAGCTTGTAAAGCAATGTTGTGCATTAAAACCTAGTTTTGGTGAAAAGTGCAATTTACCCAAAATCTAGGGTTCAATATGCAAATTACCACTTCAATAAGGTCCCCAATGTTTTTTGGAATCATGTAGAGCAAATAAAATGAGATGGGTGCCTCATTTGAATTAAGTTGGAGGAGAGAGAATCTTGATATTAAAATAATCAAGATTAATGCCTAATTGAAACCCTAATTTGATTTAGGGCAAAAATGAATGAAAATAATTGAAGGGCTTTCAACCAAAATGTTTTGGGTTGATTTTGAATAAGGATGAACGTTCCTTTTCCAAGATAAGGAACGAAAATATCCTAAGTAGGTGAAATTCCACTCACCTTATTATAAGAAAAAGAAAACCCACTCACATATGGATATTAATATAATAAGCATTAAGGTGCTTAATTTGATTTTCTTTAAATCAAGGATAATGAATGAGAATTAAAGGAAAAGGAAGGTGCCTCGTCCTTAAGGGATTTGAGGGGGAAGAGGCGGCCATATTTTTGGAATTTAATGCATTTTTATAAGGTATATTCTCTCTCATTAATTTCCTTATAAAAGTGCCTTTTTCAAGCCAAATGAAAGGCTATATCGGATTTTCTTCTTTCCCTTGCTTGCAAAACCGACCAAGGAGCTAGGGAGGAGCAGGAGGACGCCTCCCAACCTGTTGGTAAGCTATTGACCTTCGTTTTCCTTGATTTCATGGTGGAAATCAAAAATAAATTATGGATTCCTTCTTGTTTCGATCTCCTCTTCAACCCTAGCCAACTTTTGCAATCAAAAGCTTGAGGACGAGCCTAGGGGGAGTTTCTAGAGCTTCATCCACCATTAATGGCGTGAGCTTGGAGATTTGGAGCTCAATTGGAGGCGGGTTTTATAACTCAAACCCTCAAACATTGCTATTGCATCAATTCTCTATGCTTTGTTGATTGATTTCTTCAATTTGATACACTCTTGTTTCTTTGCTGCAATTTCCATCAAGAACGGTTGCTTTTCTTGGTTGTTAGAAGGAAGTGGATGATGACATCATCCTAGATGCTTATCTAAAGAAAATTACCAAGCAAAACCGTTTTTATAGCTACTCCAAATCGTTTTAATTTGATTGGCTATGCGGTTTCAGCAAACCGTTTAAGGGTAAACGGTTTGAAACCATTTGGGAGAAAACGGTTTCAAGACCGTTTGAGATGGTTGACCAAGCGTTTACCATTTAGGAATTTTTTTCCTAATTATGTAGGCTGATAACCCTCCAAATTTGAGGGATTAACTCCAAAGGAATCGAGAGTTGAAGGCCAATCAATTAGGCAATCGGATTGCATTATGTGCTGATTTTCAACCTGATTAACTTGACCTGGTTGAGCAAACGGTTTCAAGACCGTTTGATATGGTTGACCAAGCGTTGAACGTTTGGGGTTCCTGTTCATAATTATGTTTATTAATAACCCTCCAAATTTGAGGGATTAACTCCAAAGGAATCGTGAGTTGAAGCCTAATCAATTAGGGAAACCTAATTGGATTAAGTGCTGATTTTCAATCTGATTTAATTGAACATTTTGGGCAAACGGTCTCAAGACCGTTTGAGTGCGTTGACCAAGCGTTGACCGTTTGGGATTACTGTTTATAATGATGTTGGTTAATGACTCACCAAATTTTATGGATTAATTCCAAACGAGTCATGATTTGAAGGCTAATCAATTAGGCAAACCCTAATTGAAATCAGTGCTGAAATTCCAATGAGTTAATTAGAGATTTTGGGTTGATTAGCCCAAACGGTTTCAAGACCGTTTGGGGATCACCCAAACGGTCTCAATACCGTTTGGGGATCACCCAAACGGTCTCAAGACCGTTTGGGGATCACCCCAAGACCGTTTGGAGGTCTGGGGTCAAGTATAGTTTACCAATTGAAGGTCCAAAGGTACTAATCATATTGCAATGTAGTGCTGATTTGTTGATCAACTCGATAGACCAATCCATGATGAATTTTCACTAGAGTCCAAAGGTTGGATGGGCAAACGGTCTCAAGACCGTTTGGAGCTCATCCAAACAACCTCAAGACCGTTTGGTGGTCACCCAAGACCGTTTGGAGGTCTAGGGTTGAGTATGGTTAGGTGTTTGAAGGTCTAAAGGTACCAAGCTGTTAAACAATGTAATGCTGATTTGGTGATCAATGCAATGAACCAAACCCTAATTGGATTGCTTAGATTTGAGTGATATGATGGGAAAACGGTCTCAAGACCGTTTGGAGGTCATCCAAACGACCTCAAGACCGTTTGGTGGTCACCCAAGACCGTTTGGAGGTCTAGGGTTGAGTATGGTTAGGTGTTTGAAGGTCTAAAGGTACCAAGCTGTTAAACAATGAAATGCTGATTTGGTGATCAATCCAATGAACCAAACCCTAATTGGATTGCTTAGATTTGAGTGATATGATGGGAAAACGGTCTCAAGACCGTTTGGAAGTCATCCAAACGACCTCAAGACCGTTTGGGGTCAGGTCATACCCAATTTGGATGATGGTTCAATGGTTTCAAAGCAACTAGTCTTACATTGATTAGTGTTGTTGAATCATCGATTCCAAACCCTAATTCAATTGAATCAAACCCTAATTGATGACCAATTGAGGGTTAATTAAGGGTCAAATAAGTTGAAGGTTGACCTATTTAAACTCAATTGAAGTATGGGTATAGGTCCAATTGATGATTGGTTCCATGAATTCAATGATTGAAGGAATCAACATTGAAAATCCTAATTCAATTGGATACCTTATGTCATTGAAGGTCCAATGGATCAAAACTTTTTGGAAACCTAATGTGATTAGGTGGGAGATACCTTTAATGGTACTAGTCATTAATGCATAACAAATGCATGGATCCAATACATGATGTAAACCCTAATTGAGGCCGATTTCATGTATAACCCTATTAAGAGGTTGCCTACATGTGAAATCACTAATTAGGATGAATAGTAAACCCTAATTCCTTTGGATACCTTATGTAATGGAGGTCCAATGTGATGATGAATGTACTATTGATCCAATGATGGTTAGTAATGATAACAAATGAAGGAACAAAGGTTGAAACCCTAATAGTACCTAAGTGATTAGTGTCAATTAAGGGATGAACCCTAATTGCTGATAAGATCAATGACTTGGTACACTATGTAAATCATAGTTGTATGTACTTGATTGAAGGGTTGATATGACCTAATCAAGTTGAGATGATGATAGCATGAATTCATATATGAATATGATTCATGTGGTGATTAAGGGCATGATCCTTAAAGTAGAGAGATCATGAAACCCTAATCATGAACATAAACCCTAATCGTCAGGGTTATTCAATTGAAACCCTAGTTGAGGGTGTATCCTTGTGAAACCCTAGTGGAGGGTGTATCATTGTGAACCCTGGTTGAGGGTGTATCCTTGTGAAACCCTAGTTGAGGGTGTATCATTGTGATTGTTTATAGGTAACTTTATAATAAAGCCATGCCTTAAACTAAGATAAGTCCATATCATGTGAGATAGCTGGACAGTTCTAATGTGTGGCCTATGGATTATATGCTAAGTGTAACATCCCTGACCTGGGTTATGAACTAACCCTAGGTGTTTTGCTTAAATATGTGATTTTATGCTTGTGGTTAACTTTTGAAATGTAATTAAGGCTCTTGAGGAACTCATATTTCAATTTCGGTCCTTTTTGAATAATGTTGAAACATTGTTTTGTTAATTTTGGACTAAAGTGCAAATTACCCAAGTTGAGGGGTTAGATTGCAAATTGTGTATGATAATGAGTTCCTCATGTGTTGATGCATCATAAGAGTGAAGATGATGCAGAGGTATGGCTTGTGATAGCCTGAATACCAAGAAAGTGCTGATAAAGCAAAGTTTGTACATTAAAACCTAGTTTTGGTGTAAAATGCAATTTACCTAAAACCTAGGGTTCAATATGCAAATTACCACTTCAATAAGGTCCCTAATAATCTTTGGCATCAAGTAGAGCAAAGAAAATGAGATGGGCACCTCATTTGAATTATCTTGGAGGAGAGAGAATCTTGACATTAAAATAATCAAGATTTAATCCTAATTGAAACCCTAATTCAATTTAGGGCAAAAATGAATAAAAATAATTGAAGGGCTTTCAACCAAAATGTTTTGGGTTGATTTTGAATAAGGATGGACGTTCCTTTGCCAAGATAAGGAACGAAAATATCCTAAGTAGGTGAAATTCCACTCACCATTATTATAAGGAAAAGAAAACCCACTCACATATGGATATTAATATAATAAGGATTAAGGTGCTTAATTTCTTTTCCATTAATTCTTGGATAATGAAGAGATTTTATGAAAGTTTGAAGGTGGTTTCGTGATCAAGTAATGGAGGAGTATTAGGGGGAAATTAGTATGGAATTTATTTAAGGAAAATGATTCATTTTCTCTTTCATCAAAGACCCATATACATATTCTTTATATATACCTTATTTCAATAACACATAAGGAACGTTTCCCTTAGCCTTTTCCTTATTCCTTTTGATTTGGCCGACCTAAGGAGATCTCAGGAGAAGGAGAAGGACGAACACCACCTGTAGGTAAGGTTTGATCATCTTCTACCTTGGATTCATGGTGAAAACCCTAAATCAATGATTGATTCTAGGTTTTCTTCACTCGATTTCCATTTCTAGCCATCCATTTCATCCAAAAGCTCAAGAACGAACCTTGGATAGTTGCTGGAGCTCCATCCACCATTAAATCCACGGAGCTTGGAGCTTGTAGATCAAATTTGAGGCGGGTTTTATAACTTAAACCCTCAAACATTGCTATTGCATCAATCTTCTATGCTTTGTTGATTGATTTCTTCAATTTGATAAACTTTTGCTTCTTTGCTGCAAATTCCATCAAGAACGGTTGCTGTTCTTGGGTGCACGAAGGAAGATGATGATGACATCATCATAAGCAAGCACCTCACCAAATATCTTGGGAGCAAATGATCTCATTGGTTGGGACCAAACGGTTTCACCAAAACCGTTTGGTGACCAAACGGTGGAAAACGGTCTCAAGACCGTTTGCGATGGTTGACCAAGCGTTGAACGTTTGGGAATCTCGTTCCTAATTATGTAGGATAATGACCCTCCAAATTTGAGTGGTTAACTCCAAAGGAATCATAGGTTGAAGGCCAATAAATTAGGCAAATCGAACTGAATTAAGTGCTGATTTTCAACCTGATTAACTTGACCTGGTTGAGCAAACGGTCTCAAGACCATTTGAGATGGTTGACCAAGCATTGACCGTTTGGGATTCCTGTTCATAATTATGTTTATTAATAACCCTCCAAATTTGAGGGATTAACTCCAAAGTAATCGTGAGTTGAAGCCTAATCAATTAGGGAAACCTAATTGGATTAAGTGCTGATTTTTCAATCTGATTTAATTGAACTTTTTGGGCAAACGGTCTCAAGACTGTTTGAGTGCGTTGACCAAGCTTTGACCGTTCGGGATTACTGTTACTTATGATGTGATCTAATGACTCACCAAATTTTATGGATTAATTCCAAACGAGTCATGAGTTGAAGGCCAATCAATCGGGCTAACCCTAATTGAAATCAGTGCTGAAATCACAATGAGCTAATTTGAGATTTTGGGTTGATTAGCCCAAACGGTCTCAAGACCGTTTGGGGGATCATCCAAACGGTCTCAAGACCGTTTGGGGTCACCTCAAGACCGTTTGGAGGTCTGGGGTCAAGTATAGTTGACCAATTGAAGGTCCAAAGGTACCAAATCATACTGCAACTAAATGCTGATTTGTTGATCAACTCGATAGACCAATCCATGATGAATTTTCACTAGAGTCCAAAGGTTGGATGGGCAAACGGTCTCAAGACCGTTTGGAGCTCATCCAAAAGGTCTCAAGACCGTTTGGTGGTCACCCAAGACCGTTTGGAGGTCTAGGGTTGGGTATAGTTCAGTGGTTGAAGGTCTAAAGATATCAAGTTGATCTGCAATAAATTGCTGATTTGGTGAGCACTTCAATGAACCAAACCCTAATTGGATTGCTTGGTTTTGAGTGATATGATGGG
This sequence comes from Alisma plantago-aquatica, assembly GCA_963693085.1. Lineage (NCBI taxonomy): Eukaryota > Viridiplantae > Streptophyta > Magnoliopsida > Alismatales > Alismataceae > Alisma > Alisma plantago-aquatica. The sequence continues at coordinate 1,257,116,668 of OY856411.1, read as the reverse complement.
AAAACGGTCTCAAGACCGTTTGGAGGTCATCCAAACGACCTCAAAACCGTTTGGTGGTCACCCAAGACCGTTTGGAGGTCTAGGGTTGGGTATAGTTCAGTGGTTGAAGGTCTAAAGATATCAAGTTGATCTGCAATAAATTGCTGATTTGGTGAGCACTTCAATGAACCAAACCATAATTGGATTTCTTGGTTTTGAGTGATATGATGGGCAAACGGTCTCAAGACCGTTTGGAGGTCATCCAAACGACCTCAAGACCGTTTGGGGTCAGGTCATACCCCATTTGAATGGTGGTTCAATAGTTATGAAGTAACTAGTCACACATTGATGAATATTGAAGGTTCATTGATTCTAAACCCTAATTCAATTGATTCCAACCCTAATTGAGGATAAATTGAGGGTCAATTGAGTATCAAATCAGTTGAGGGTTGATCTAATTAACTCAATTGATTAGTGTCTAACATGTGCAAGATCGATTGAAGGGTTCAACATTGAAAACCCTAATTCAATGTGATTGATGGAAACCATATTTGGTCCTTTCGGTTTTGAGGTGGTTTGGACCAAACGGTCTCAGGACCGTTTGAGTCCAAACGGTCTCAAGACCGTTTGGGACCAAAGGGTCTCAAGACCGTTTGGGACCAAACGATCCCAAATCAGTTGAGGCTTAAACAGTTTCAGAAGTTCAATTTTGTTAAGTGGTTTCAATTACTATCCTACTAAATGGTTTCACCTATTCCAAGATCACTTGGAAGGTAATCAACCAAAGAGTATGAACTCTCAAATTGGATAAAGGTCAGTGGTTTATGTAATCAATCACATGATGTAATCCAAGGGAGATTGAGTTCTTAATGATCTTGATATAATGACATATCCTATGATGTCAATTCTTCTTTCAAGATTGAGTTGACTTAGATTAATCAAGGTTGAAGTAACTTCATCTTATAGAAGATGAGGGATAAGTTATTAACCCTAATTGAGCTAAGGGAATGGTTACCCTAATTGAATTAAAAAGGAAACCCTAACCCTAGTAAGGGCATAGTGGGGTAATCCTTGAATAGTGATGTTATCATTATTTTGCATTGTACTGATATAAAATTGATGTGTTGTTATCATCTGTACTAATCATGCAGGTTTCATGAGGTATTGAACATAGTCAGGTATGAGATATGATGCCTTGTGTATTGAAAACACTTTATAAGTTCTATAAGCAATGATATGCCATGTTGCCTAGTGAAAGGTAACAAAAGAGTTTGATAGGCTTTAAGAGCCATGTGAAATACCTACATTACATTTATCATGTTTACACTGTTAGATGACTTGATGGCATTAAGTTACCTGTTAAAGTGGTAACATGTGTCTTGATGATTTAAGGGTTTGAACACCCATATTCTTGAATCATGATGATGAGATGATAAGGGATTGAGATCCCAATGTTAGGAAAGCTGTGAAATGAACTTGATAGAAATAGTACTCATTCTTTATAGCAAATGTTATAATGTTATATGATTGACAACATGCCTGATGCTAAAAGAATGCTGTAATGTACTTAAATAATCAAGCGAAATGATATCATGTAGAGCCCTGACCATAGATCCATCATCGTCAGTAGTCAGGTGATGGTGAAACAGGTTTTCCTAAGGGAACTCCTGGAGAGCATACTTTTGAGTATGTGGGGGTTATGGGCGCGAATATCCTTACGCCCTAATGAAGGAATTGATGTGAGATAAATACTAAATCTCTCAATTCTTCATTATATGTATATGCCGGGATGATGTATCACTAATCTCCCGATAATGTTGTTAATGCCGCATCGATGAGAGATAAACAAGAAATCCCTCGATGGCGAAGAGAGTACAGAATGCCACTGTAACTCTAATAGCGAAGTTGCCAGAATACCCTGGAAAGCTATTATAGCAGAGACATGAGATGTCCTGTATGTTGTTCCTCACACTGACTGAGGAGGATGAGGTCATAGAAATCCGGCTCTTCTGATGACCTATGTATGGTACCGATTTCGACTTCACAGTGGTCGGTTGGAGTATGAGCGATATATCTCATCTCCTCAGGGCATAAGTATGTTTGTAATATGTAATCAGCCGTGTAGCATATTTGCTTAAGGTTGAACTACGAGAATCAATGGTTGAGAATACATTGATTAACATGTTCTAGTTGGATAAATGATTTACATTATCTTTATATTTCTTCCTAAATGGATAACTTGCTACTTATTCAAGTTACAACTGAAATGATTGCATAGAGAATGCTGCTCTATTTAGTTTATCTAATGCATTACATGCTGATAAATGTTTATATTTCTACTGGTCAGTGTTATTCTATCATTTGCAATAACAATGTTACTGGCGGAGAGTTATATCTCTCACTGGGACAATTTTTATGATTGTCTCACCCCCGTGGGATTAAATTTTTAGGTAACCGCCGACGAAAAGGCAAGGAACCTATTATAGAGGAAGAGCAGCAGCAGCAGTAGCAGGGACAGCAGTAAATCCCAGGTGGGGATATGAGCTGTCAAGTTGTATATAGAAAGTCTTATGAGTCGTCTCTGTACTCTCAGGTCCTAGGAGTCAGTAGAGTGTTTGATGTTGATTTGAGATTTTGGCTTGAAGCCTCGAGATTTTTGTATCCTGCTCATGCATAGTTTAACAGGGCTGACAATGTTATGACTCTCGAGATGAAATGATACAGAGATGTAATGATGAATCAGTTTGTAAATAACTTACTTTGGTTCTTTATGTCAAAGTTTCACAGTTTGTGGATCTTCTTGCAAAAAGTTTTAATTTTTAGTGATTTTCAGTAATCCGCTGCAAATAATTCGCTTCCGCATTAGTTAATCCTATTTTCGCGAGACGGTTGTCACAATTTAGTGGTATCAGAGCTCTAGGTTCGCTGAGTCTACAGAGACATAGGACTAGGGTTGTTGAGTCTGTTCTATTGTCTTCCAATATATCTGAATAGTGTCTTCTGCTCATATAGGAGGAGAAGAGAAAACTAAAGATGTCTGGATCACACGAGGAACATGTTGCTGAAAGTAGTGTCGCTGCACACGGAGGAGGTGCAAGTGACCATCATAGGGAGGAGCATGTGCCTGAACCACCCCAGTTCAACCCAGCTGACATGGGGAATCCAGCCTTCCAAGCTATGTTTGGGCAGTTCATGACTGCCATGACACATATGACTGATAGGATGCCCATGCCTGCACCCAGGGCACCTACTCATCAAGAAGGACAAGGAGTCGACAAGACGTTTGAACGACTTCGCCGAGTTGGAGCCACAGAATATGCTGGGACAGCTGACCCAGCAGATGCTGACATGTGGCTAACTGAGCTAGAGAAGGCCTTTAGAATCCTTAACATCCCAGAAGCTGAGAAGGTCAGGCATGCTGTGTACCTTCTTAAGGGGAGTGCTGGTCACTAGTGGACCATAGAGGAGGGAAAAAGGCCAGGTGTGGAGATTGCATGGGAAGTATTTCGACGAGAATTTGTCAATAGATACTTTCCTAAGACCTTTCTGGATGAGAAAATCTCTCAGTTTGAGAGATTAAGACAAGGACCAATGAACATTAGCGAGTATGAGGCTAAGTTCATGGAGCTTTTGCAGTTCTGTCCGCATATGGCAACCACTGATGAAGAAAGGATCAGACGTTTTGAGAAAGGATTAAATGCTGAGTTGACCACCCCTGTGTCTGCTCTGGAGAACAGGGAAAGATTTGCTACTTTTGTAGAGTCTGTTAGAAGGATAGAGAGGTCTGTGACTGAGAAGAGACGGACCCAGAACAAGAAGGTGTACCCCCAGTTCCAAGGATCTTCATCCAAAGGTTTCAAGAAACCGAGGTTTTCTGCACCAATGGCACCACCTAGATTCAATACCCAGATGCAGTGGACGTCAAATAGGGGTAGAGGATGAAGTTTACCACCAGAAAGAGCTCACAGCTCAGCATCTGTATCGGTTACAGGACCATCCAGACCACAGCAGGGGATCAGAAGTTGTTTTATATGTGGAAAGGTGGGACATCTGATGAAGGATTGTAGAGCCCGAGAGGTGAGTGTGACTCAACCTCAAAGGCAGAGTCAGCAAGGTTCTCAAAGGAGGCAGTTTCCAAGTGGAGCTAGAGGACGTGGACAAGCGTCCCAAGCTGGATCATCAACACCTAGTCATCGGGCACCAAATCAACCACAGGCAATAGCGAGATTTTATGCGATGAATCCACCTGATGCAGTGATCAACCCTCGGGTTGTGACAGGTCAGATGAAACTATTTTATTCTGATATGTCTACATCCTGCATCGTATCTGTTTTAATTGATCCAGGAGCTACTCATTCCTTTATCACTCGGAGAGTGATTCTTGACTGCAACATGACTACAAGTCATAGAGCAGATAGTCTGTTGTTAGAAACTCCTTTAATGGGATCTGCTATGTTGTGGGAAGTATGTTCTCCCTGTATTCTTTCCTTTTCTAAACATTACATCCAAGTGGATCTTATACCACTTGAGATGCATGGGTTTGATATAATTCTTGGGATGGACACCTTAGAAAGGTACAAGGTTGTCTTGGATTGTGAGTCCAAGCAAGCTGTGTTTACAGATAACAGTGACACATGGATCTTTCAAGGAGACAGAAAGATCCTTCCAACCTGGTGTCAGCCATGGTAACTGAGAAGATGATGAGGCAAGGATGTTATGCATTCTTGGCCCATGTGGTAGATACCACCATGGAGAGTCCTAATCCTGCTGAAGCACCTGTAGTCAGGGAATTTCAAGATGTATTTCCTGAAGAACTTCCAAGTGTACCTCCACCCCGAGAGATTGATTTTGAGATTAATCTAATCCCAGGCACACAGCCAATAGCACAAACACCATATAGAATGGCGCCTGCTGAGATGGCAGAACTCAAGAAACAACTACAAGAGTTGCTTGAGAAGGGTTTTATCCGACCAAGTACTTCACCCTGGGGTGCTCCGGTCCTCTTTGTTAAGAAGAAGGATGGGTCAATGCGGTTATGCATTGATTACAGACAACTTAATAAAATGACTATAAAGAATAAGTATCCTCTGCCAAGGATTGATGATATGTTTGACCAGTTGCGTGGTGCAACCATCTTCTCAAAGATAGATTTGAGGTCGGGATACCATCAATTACGTATTAAGGAGGGTGACATACCTAAGTCTGCCTTCAGGACAAGGTATGGTCACTATGAGTTCATAGTTATGTCATTTGGACTAACTAATGCACCAGCTGCATTTATGGAACTCATGAATAGAATCTTCTGACCTTTTCTTGATCAATGTGTAGTCGTCATTATAGATGACATCCTGATCTACAGTAGAGATGCTCAGCAGCATGAGCACCATCTTCGTCAGGCTCTGACTTTGCTAAGAAAGCATAAGTTATATGCTAAGTTTAGCAAATGTGAGTTCTGGCTACCAGAAGTTTCTTTCCTTGGACACGTAATATCTGCTTCAGGTATTTGTGTTGACCCTAAAAAGGTAGAATCTGTTCTACAGTGGGAGCAACCGAAGACACCAATGGAGATTCGTAGTTTCTTAGGGTTGGCAGGCTATTATCGAAGGTTCATTAAGAACTTCAGTTCCATAGCCTTACCCTTAACCAAGTTAACCAGAAAGGATGTTCCTTTTGTGTGGAATGACAAGTGTCAATAATCGTTCCAGTTGTTGAAGGAAAGGTTGACTAGTGCACTTGTATTGGTGTTACCTGAGCAAGGGAAAGGGTATATAGTTTTCTGTGATGCCTCTAAGAATGGACTAGGATGTGTGTTAATGCAGGATAAGCAAGTGATTTCTTTTGCTTCCCGACAGCTTAAGAAACACGAGGAGAATTATCCAACACACGATCTAGAACTAGCTGTTGTAGTTCATGCCTTGAAGATCTGGAGACATTACCTCTATGGAGAAACATTTCAGATTTTCACAGACCACAAGAACCTAAAGTATATCTTTTCTCAGCATGAGCTTAACATGAGGCAACGTCGCTGGATGGAATTAATCAAGGACTATGATTGTACAATTGATTATCATCCAGGGAAAGCCAATGTGGTTGCTGATGCATTAAGTAGAAAATCAGCAACACCAGCTCTAGATAAAACACAGTTGAACTCCTTAGTGTGCTCTAAGAGAGATATGCTTATCTTCTTGAGGCAAAACAACATACAACTTAAAGTATCGTTGTTATCCGGGTTGTTAGTTGAGATGCACATAAAACCTACTCTGAGATAACAGATTAAGGAGGCACAGCAATCTGATGCTGTAGTTCAGCAGATTAGATCAGAATATGGTAGTGAGAAATGAGAAGGTTTCTATGATTCAGATGATCAGGTAGTCTGTTATCATGGTAGAATGATAGTACCTGATGCTGATAACTTAAGAAAGTTAGTCCTGGAAGAAGCTCATTCTTCTATGTATGCTATGCATCCAGGAAGCACCAAGATGTATCATAACTTGAAAGATATGTATTGGTGGCCTGGTTTGAAGAAGGATGTTGCTGAGTTCGTGATGCGGTGTCCAGTGTGTCAACAGGTTAAAGCTGAACACCAAAAGCCTGCAGGAACACTGCAACCTCTGCCTATACCACAGTGGAAATGGGATCATGTGACCATGGATTTTGTGGTTGGTTTACCCAGAACAGCCAAAGGTCATGATTTTGTTTGGGTAATAGTTGATAGGTTGACAAAGACATCACACTTCTTACCTGTCAAAACAACCTATTCTGCTGAGAAGCTGGCACAGCTATATGTAGATGACATAGTGCGGCTGCATGGGGTCCCAGTTACCATTGTTTCTGACAGAGGTCCCCAGTTTACAAGTCATTTTTGGGAGCGACTTCATAAAGCCTTAGGCACACAATTAAGGTTTAGTACAACCTTCCATCCTCAAACAGATGGACAGTCTGAGAGGACAATACAAACCTTGGAGGACTTGCTTAGGGCATGTGTCCTTCAGTTTACGGGAAGTTGGGATCTACATCTAAGCTTGATAGAGTTTGCCTACAACAATAGCTATCAGCACAGCATTGACATGGCACCTTATGAAGCTTTTTATGGTAGACGTTGTAGATCTCCCCTATGTTGGTATGAAACTGGTGAATATCAACTTTTGGGCCCTGATCTTGTGCAGCAAACCACCGAGAAGATTAAAATAATACAACAACAGTTGAAGACTGCACAAGATAGGCAGAAATCCTATGCTGACAAGCATCGTAGACCTTTAGAATTCCAGGTTTGAGACAGAGTATACCTCAAGGTCTCACCTTGGAAAGGAGTCCTTAGATTTGGAAGGAAAGGAAAGTTAGATCCTAGATTTATGGGACCTTATCCAATTATAGAACGTGTTGGAACGGTAGATTATAAGCTGGAGTTACCACCTGAATTGCAAAAGTTACACCCAGTGTTCCACATTTCCATGCTAAGGAAATGTCACCCTGACACAGAAACGGTTCTACAGCCTATGGAGGTTGAGCTTAATGATGATATATCATATGTTGAAGGACCTGTGTTGATTCTTGATAGAAGAATCAAGAAGCTGAAAAAGAAAGACATAAGTCTTGTGAAAGTCCTCTGGAATCATCGTGGTACTGAAGAAGCCACATGGGAACTAGAGGAAGAGATGAGAAGGAAATACCCTGCTCTTTTCTCTTAATATGTTTTGTAATGATTTCGGGGACGAAATCCTTGTAAGGGGTGGATAATTTGTAACATCCCTGACCTGGGTTATGAACTAACCCTAGGTGTTTTGCTTAAATATGTGATTTGATGCTTGTGGTTAACTTTTGAAATGTAATTAAGGCTCTTGAGGAACTCATATTTCAATTTCGGTCCTTTTTGAATAATGTTGAAACATTGTTTTGTTAATTTTGGACTAAAGTGCAAATTACCCAAGTTGAGGGGTTAGATTGCAAATTGTGTATGATAATGAGTTCCTCATGTGTTGATGCATCATAAGAGTGAAGATGATGCAGAGGTATGGCTTGTGATAGCCTGAATACCAAGAAAGTGCCGATAAAGCAAAGTTTGTACATTAAAACCTAGTTTTGGTGTAAAATGCAATTTACCTAAAACCTAGGGTTCAATATGCAAATTACCACTTCAATAAGGTCCCTAATAATCTTTGGCATCAAGTAGAGCAAAGAAAATGAGATGGACACCTCATTTGAATTATCTTGGAGGAGAGAGAATCTTGACATTAAAATAATCAAGATTTAATCCTAATTGAAACCCTAATTCAATTTAGGGAAAAAATGAATAAAAATAATTGAAGGGCTTTCAACCAAAATGTTTTGGGTTGATTTTGAATAAGTATGGACGTTCCTTTGCCAAGATAAGGAACGAAAATATCCTAAGTGGGTGAAATTCCACTCACCATTATTATAAGGAAAAGAAAACCCACTCACATATGGATATTAATATAATAAGGATTAAGGTGCTTAATTTCTTTTCCATTAATTCTTGGATAATGAAGAGCTTTTACGAAAGTTTGAAGGTGGTTTCGTGATCAAGTAATGGAGGAGGATTAGGGGGAAATTAGTATGGAATTTATTTAAGGAAAATGATTCATTTTCTCTTTCATCAAAGACCCATATACATATTCTTTATATATACCTTATTTCAATAACACATAAGGAACGTTTCCCTTAGCCTTTTCCTTATTCCTTTTGATTTGGCCGACCTAAGGAGATCTCAGGAGCAGGAGAAGGACGAACACCACCTGTAGGTAAGGTTTGATCATCTTCTACCTTGGATTCATGGTGAAAACCCTAAATCAATGATTGATTCTAGGTTTTCTTCACTCGATTTCCATTTCTAGCCATCCATTTCATCCAAAAGCTCAAGAACGAACCTTGGATAGTTTCTGGAGCTCCATCCACCATTAAAGCCACGGATCTTGGAGCTTGTAGATCAAATTTGAGGCGGGTTTTATAACTTAAACCCTCAAACATTGCTATTGCATCAATCTTCTATGCTTTGTTGATTGATTTCTTCAATTTGATAAACTTTTGCTTCTTTGCTGCAAATTCCATCAAGAATGGTTGCTGTTCTTGGGTGCACGAAGGAAGATGATGATGACATCATCATAAGCAAGCACCTCACCAAATATCTTGGGAGCAAATGATCTCATTGGTTGGGACCAAACGGTTTCACCAAAACCGTTTGGTGACCAAACGGTGGCAAACGGTCTCAAGACCGTTTGAGATGGTTGACCAAGCGTTGAACGTTTGGGAATCTCGTTCCTAATTATGTAGGCTAATGACCCTCCATATTTGAGTGGTTAACTCCAAAGGAATCATAGGTTGAAGGCCAATAAATTAGGCAAATCGAACTGAATTAAGTGCTGATTTTCAACCTGATTAACTTGACCTGGTTGAGAAAACGGTCTCAAGACCGTTTGAGATGGTTGACCAAGCATTGACCGTTTGGGATTCCTGTTCATAATTATGTTTATTAATAACCCTCCAAATTTTAGGGATTAACTCCAAAGTAATCGTGAGTTGAATCCTAATCAATTAGGGAAACCTAATTGGATTAAGTGCTGATTTTTCAATCTGATTTAATTGAACCTTTTGGGCAAACGGTCTCAAGACCGTTTGAGTGCGTTGACCAAGCTTTGAACGTTTGGGATTACTGTTCCTTATGATGTGATCTAATGACTCACCAAATTTTATGGATTAATTCCAAACGAGTCATGAGTTGAAGGCCAATCAATCGGGCTAACCCTAATTGAAATCAGTGCTGAAATCACAATGAGCTAATTTGAGATTTTGGGTTGATTAGCCCAAACGGTCTCAAGACCGTTTGGGGGATCATCCAAACGGTCTCAAGACCGTTTGGGGTCACCTCAAGACCGTTTGGAGGTCTGGGGTCAAGTATAGTTGACCAATTGAAGGTCCAAAGGTACCAAATCATACTGCAACTAAATGCTGATTTGTTGATCAACTCGATAGACCAATCCATGATGAATTTTCACTAGAGTCCAAAGGTTGGATGGGCAAACGGTCTCAAGACCGTTTGAATCTCATCCAAACGGTCTCAAGACCGTTTGGTGGTCACCCAAGACCGTTTGGAGGTCTAGGGTTGGGTATAGTTCAGTGGTTGAAGGTCTAAAGATATCAAGTTGATCTGCAATAAATTGCTGATTTGGTGAGCACTTCAATGAACCAAACCCTAATTGGATTGCTTGGTTTTGAGTGATATGATGGGAAAACGGTCTCAAGACCGTTTGGAGGTCATCCAAACGACCTCAAAACCGTTTGGTGGTCACCCAAGACCGTTTGGAGGTCTAGGGTTGGGTATAGTTCAGTGGTTGAAGGTCTAAAGATATCAAGTTGATCTGCAATAAATTGCTGATTTGGTGAGCACTTCAATGAACCAAACCCTAATTGGATTGCTTGGTTTTGAGTGATATGATGGGCAAACGGTCTCAAGACCTTTTGGAGGTCATCCAAACGACCTCAAGACCGTTTGGGGTCAGGTCATACCCCATTTGAATGGTGGTTCAATAGTTATGAAGTAACTAGTCACACATTGATGAATATTGAAGGTTCATTGATTCTAAACCCTAATTCAATTGATTCCAACCCTAATTGAGGATCAATTGAGGGTCAATTGAGTATCAAATCAGTTGAGGGTTGATCTAATTAACTCAATTGATTAGTGTCTAACATGTGCAAGATCGATTGAAGGGTTCAACATTGAAAACCCTAATTCAATGTGATTGATGGAAACCATATTTGGTCCTTTCGGTTTTGAGGTGGTTTGGACCAAACGGTCTCAGGACCGTTTGAGTCCAAAGGGTCTCAAGACCATTTGGGACCAAACGGTCTTAAGACCGTTTGGGACCAAAGGGTCTCAAGACCGTTTGGGACCAAACGATCCCAAATCAGTTGAGGCTTAAACAGTTTCATAAGTTCAATTTTGTTAAGTGGTTTCAATTACTATCCTACTAAATGGTTTCACCTATTCCAAGATCACTTGGAAGGTAATCAACCAAAGAGTATGAACTCTCAAATTGGATAAAGGTCAGTGGTTTATGTAATCAATCACATGATGTAATCCAAGGGAGATTGAGTTCTTAATGATCTTGATATAATGACATATCCTATGATGTCAATTCTTCTTTCAAGATTGAGTTGACTTAGATTAATCAAGGTTGAAGTAACTTCATCTTATAGAAGATGAGGGATAAGTTATTAACCCTAATTGAGCTAAGGGAATGGTTACCCTAATTGAATTAAAAAGGAAACCCTAACCCTAGTAAGGGCATAGTGGGGTAATCCTTGAATAGTGATGTTATCATTATTTTGCATTGTACTGATATAAAATTGATGTGTTGTTATCATCTGTACTAATCATGCAGGTTTCATGAGGTATTGAACATAGTCATGTATGAGATATGATGCCTTGTGTATTGAAAACACTTTATAAGTTCTATAAGCAATGATATGCCATGTTGCCTAGTGAAAGGTAACAAAAGAGTTTGATAGGCTTTAAGAGCCATGTGAAATACCTGCATTACATTTATCATGTTCACACTGTTAGATGACTTGATGGCATTAAGTTACCTGTTAAAGTGGTAACATGTGTCTTGATGATTTAAGGGTTTGAACACCCATATTCTTGAATCATTATGATGAGATGATAAGGGATTGAGATCCCAATGTTAGCAAAGCTGTGAAATGAACTTGATAGAAATAGTACTCATTCTTTATAGCAAATGTTATAATGTTATATGATTGACAACATGCCTGATGCTAAAAGAATGTTGTAATGTACTTAAATAATCAAGCGAAATGATATCATGTAGAGCCCTGACCATAGATCCATCATCGTCAGTAGTCAGGTGATGGTGAAACACGTTTTCCTAAGGGAACTCCTGGAGAGCATACTTTTGAGTATGTGGGGGTTATGGGTGCGAATATCCTTACGCCCTAATGAAGGAATTGATGTGAGATAAACACTAAATCTCTCAATTCTTCATTATATGTATATGCCGGGATGATGTATCACTAATCTCCCGATAATGTTGTTAATGCCGCATCGATGAGAGATAAACAAGAAATCCCTCGATGGCGAAGAGAGTACAGAATGCCACTGTAACTCTAATAGCGAAGTTGCCAGAATACCCTGGAAAGCTATTATAGCAGAGACACGAGATGTCCTGTATGTTGTTCCTCACACTGACTGAGGAGGATGAGGTCATAGAAATCCGGCTCTTCTGATGACCTATGTATGGTACCGATTTCGACTTTGCAGTGGTCGGTTGGAGTATGAGCGGTATATCTCATCTCCTCAGGGCATAAGTATGTTTATAATATGTAATCAGCCGTTTAGCATATTTGCTTAAGGTTGAACTACGAGAATCAATGGTTGAGAATACATTGATTAACATGTTCTAGTTGGATAAATGATTTACATTATCTTTATATTTCTTCCTAAATGGATAACTTGCTACTTATTCAAGTTACAACTGAAATGATTGCATAGAGAATGCTGCTCTATTTAGTTTATCTAATGCATTACCTGCTGATAAATGTTTATATTTCTACTTCTAAGTGTTATTCTATCATTTGCAATAACAATTTTACTGGCGGTGAGTTATATCTCTCGCTGGGACAATTTTTATAATTGTCTCACCCCCGTGGGATTAAATTTTTAGGTAACCGCCGACGAAAAGGCAAGGAACCTATTATAGAGGAAGAGCAGCAGCAGCAGTAGCAGGGACAGCAGTAAATCCCAGGTGGGGATATGAGCTGTCAAGTTGTATATAGAAAGTCCTATGAGTCGTCTCTGTACTCTCAGGTCCTAGGAGTCAGTAGAGTGTTTGATGTTGATTTGAGATTTTGGCTTGAAGCCTCGAGATTTTTGTATCCTGCTCATGCATAGTTTAACAGGGCTGACAATGTTATGACTCTCGAGATGAAATGATACAGAGATGTAATGATGAATCAGTTTGTAAATAACTTACTTTGGTTCTTTATGTCAAAGTTTCACAGTTTGTGGATCTTCTTGCAAAAAGTTTTAATTTTTAGTGATTTTTATTAATCCGCTGCAAATAATTCGCTTCCGCATTAGTTAATCCTATTTTCGCGAGACGGTTGTCACAATTTAGTGGTATCAGAGCTCTAGGTTCGCTGAGTCTACAGAGACATAGGACTAGGGTTGTTGAGTCTGTTCTAGTGTCTTCCAGTATATCTGAATAGTGTCTTCTGCTCATATAGGAGGAGAAGAGAAAACTAAAGATGTCTGGATCACACGAGGAACATGTTGCTGAAAGTAGTGTCGCTGCACACGGAGGAGGTGCAAGTGACCATCATAGGGAGGAGCATGTGCCTGAACCACCCCAGTTTAACCCAGCTGACATGGGGAATCCAGCCTTCCAAGCTATGTTTGGGCAGTTCATGACTTCCATGACACATATGACTGATAGGATGCCCATGCCTGCACCCAGGGCACCTACTCATCAAGAAGGACAAGGAGTCGGCAAGACGTTTGAACGACTTCGCCGAGTTGGAGCCACAGAATATGCTGGGACAGCTGACCCAGCAGATGCTGACATGTGGCTAACTGAGCTAGAGAAGGCCTTTAGAATCCTTAACATCCCAGAAGCTGAGAAGGTCAGGCATGCTGTGTACCTTCTTAAGGGGAGTGCTGGTCATTGGTGGACCATAGAGGAGGGAAAAAGGCCAGGTGTGGAGATTGCATGGGAAGTATTTCGACGAGAATTTGTCAATAGATACTTTCCTAAGACCTTTCTGGATGAGAAAATCTCTCAGTTTGAGAGATTAAGACAAGGACCAATGAACATTAGCGAGTATGAGGCTAAGTTCATGGAGCTTTTGCGGTTCTGTCCGCATATGGCAACCACTGATGAAGAAAGGATCAGATGTTTTGAGAAAGGATTAAATGCTGAGTTGACCACCCCTGTGTCTGCTCTGGAGAACAGGGAAAGATTTGCTACTTTTTTAGAGTCTGTTAGAAGGATAGAGAGGTCTGTGACTAAGAAGAGACGGACCCAGAACAAGAAGGTGTACCCCCAGTTCCAAGGATCTTCATCCAAAGGTTTCAAGAAACTGAGGTTTTCTGCACCAATGGCACCACCTAGATTCAATACCCAGATGTAGTGGACGTCAAATAGGGGTAGAGGATGAAGTTTACCACCAGAAAGAGCTCACAGCTCAACATCTGTATCGGTTACAGGACCATCCAGACCACAGCAGGGGATCAGAAGTTGTTTTATATGTGGAAAGGTGGGACATCTGATGAAGGATTGTAGAGCCCGAGAGGTGAGTGTGACTCAACCTCAAAGGCAGAGTCAGCAAGGTTCTCAAAGGAGGCAGTTTCCAAGTGGAGGTAGAGGATGTGGACAAGCGTCCCAAGCTGGATCATCAGCACCTAGTCATCGGGCACCAAATCAACCACAGGCAACAGCGAGATTTTATGCGATGAATCCACCTGATGCAGTGATCAACCCTCGGGTTGTGACAGGTCAGATGAAACTATTTTATTCTGATATGTCTACATCCTGCATCGTATCTGTTTTAATTGATCCAGGAGCTACTCATTCCTTTATCACTCGGAGAGTGATTCTTGACTGAAACATGACTACAAGTCATAGAGCAGATAGTCTGTTGTTAGAAACTCCTTTAATGGGATCTGCTATGTTGTGGGAAGTATGTTCTCCCTGTATTCTTTCCTTTTCTGAACATTACATCCAAGTGGATCTTATACCACTTGAGATGCATGGGTTCGATATAATTCTTGGGATGGACACCTTAGAAAGGTACAAGGTTGTCTTGGATTGTGAGTCCAAGCAAGCTGTGTTTACAGATAACAGTGACACATGGATCTTTCAAGGAGACAGAAAGATCCTTCCAACCTGGTGTCAGCCATGGTAGCTGAGAAGATGATGAGGCAAGGATGTTATGCATTCTTGGCCCATGTGGTAGATACCACCATGGAGAGTCCTAATCCTGCTGAAGCACCTGTAGTCAGGGAATTTCAAGATGTATTTCCTGAAGAACTTCCAAGTGTACCTCCACCCCGAGAGATTGATTTTGAGATTAATCTAATCCCGGACACACAGCCAATAGCACAAACACCATATAGAATGGCGCCTGCTGAGATGGCAGAACTCAAGAAACAACTACAAGAGTTGCTTGAGAAGGGTTTTATCCGACCAAGTACTTCACCCTGGGGTGCTCCGGTCCTCTTTGTTAAGAAGAAGGATGGGTCAATGCGGTTATGCATTGATTACAGACAACTTAATAAAGTGACTATAAAGAATAAGTATCCTCTGCCAAGGATTGATGATTTGTTTGACCAGTTGCGTGGTGCAACCATCTTCTCAAAGATAGATTTGAGGTCGGGATACCATCAATTACGTATTAAGGAGGGTGACATACCTAAGTCTGCCTTCAGGACAAGGTATGGTCACTATGAGTTCACAGTTATGTCATTTGGACTAACTAATGCACCAGCTGCATTTATGGAACTCATGAATAGAATCTTCCGACCTTTTCTTGATCAATGTGTAGTCGTCATTATAGATGACATCCTGATCTACAGTAGATATGCTCAGTAGCATGAGCACCATCTTCGTCAGGCTCTGACTTTGCTAAGAAAGCATAAGTTATATGCTAAGTTTAGCAAATGTGAGTTCTGGCTACCAGAAGTTTCTTTCCTTGGACACGTAATATCTGCTTCAGGTATTCGTGTTGACCCTAAAAAGGTAGAATCTGTTCTACAGTGGGAGCAACCGAAGACACCAACGGAGATTCGTAGTTTCTTAGGGTTGGCAGGCTATTATCGAAGGTTCATTAAGAACTTCAGTTCCATAGCCTTACCCTTAACCAAGTTAACCAGAAAGGATGTTCATTTTGTGTGGAATGACAAGTGTCAACAATTGTTCCAGTTGTTGAAGGAAAGGTTGACTAGTGCACCTGTATTGGTGTTACCTGAGCAAGGGAAAGGGTATATAGTTTTCTGTGATGCCTCTAAGAATGGACTAGGATGTGTGTTAATGCAGGATAAGCAAGTGATTTCTTTTGCTTCCCGACAGCTTAAGAAACACGAGGAGAATTATCCAACACACGATCTAGAACTAGCTGTTGTAGTTCATGCCTTGAAGATCTGGAGACATTACCTCTATGGAGAAACATTTCAGATTTTCACAGACCACAAGAACCTAAAGTATATCTTTTCTCAGCATGAGCTTAACATGAGGCAACGCCGCTGGATGGAATTAATCAAGGACTATGATTGTACAATTGATTATCATCCAGGGAAAGCCAATGTGGTTGCTGATGCATTAAGTAGAAAATCAGCAACACCAGCTCTATATAAAACACAGTTGAACTCCTTAGTGTGCTCTAAGAGAGATATGCTTATCTCCTTGAGGCAAAACAACATACAACTTAAAGTATCGTTGTTATCCGGGTTGTTAGTTGAGATGCACATAAAACCTACTCTGAGACAACAGATTAAGGAGGCACATCAATCTGATGCTGTAGTTCAGCAGATTAGATCAGAATATGGTAGTGAGAAACAAGAAGGTTTCTATGATTCAGATGATCAGGTAGTCTGTTATCATGGTAGAATGATAGTACCTGATGCTGATAACTTAAGAAAGTTAGTCCTGGAAGAAGCTCATTCTTCTATGTATGCTATGCATCCAGGAAGCACCAAGATGTATCATAACTTGAAAGATATGTATTGGTGGCCTGGTTTGAAGAAGGATGTGGTTGACTTCGTGATGCGGTGTCCAGTGTGTCAACAGGTTAAAGCTGAACACCAAAAGCCTGTAGGAACACTACAGCCTCTGCCTATACCACAATGGAAATGGGATCAAGTGACCATGGATTTTGTGGTTGGTTTACCCAGAACAGCCAAAGGTCATGATTTTGTTTGGGTAATAGTTGATAGGTTGACAAAGACAGCACACTTCTTACCTGTCAAAACAACCTATTCTGCTGAGAAGCTGGCACAGCTATATGTAGGTGACATAGTGCGGCTGCATGGGGTCCCAGTTACCATTGTTTCTGACAGAGGTCCCCAGTTTACAAGTCATTTTTGGGAGCGACTTCATAAAGCCTTAGGCACACAATTAAGGTTTAGTACAACCTTCCATCCTCAAACAAATGGACATTCTGAGAGGACAATACAAACCTTGGAGGACTTGCTTAGGGCATGTGTCCTTCAGTTTACGGGAAGTTGGGATCTACATCTAAGCTTGATAGAGTTTGCCTACAACAATAGCTATCAGCACAGCATTGACATGGCACCTTATGAAGCTTTGTATGGTAGACGTTGTAGATCTCCCCTATGTTGGTATGAAACTGGTGAATATCAACTTTTGGGCCCTGATCTTGTGCAGCAAACCACCGAGAAGATTAAAATAATACAACAACAGTTGAAGACTGCACAGGATAGGCAGAAATCCTATGCTGACAAGCATCGTAGACCTTTAGAATTCCAGGTTGGAGACAGAGTATACCTCAAGGTCTCACCTTGGAAAGGAGTCCTTAGATTTTGAAGGAAAGGAAAGTTAGATCCTAGATTTATGGGACCTTATCCAATTATAGAACGTGTTGGAAAGGTAGATTATAAGCTGGAGTTACCACCTGAATTGCAAAAGTTACACCCAGTGTTCCACATTTCCATGCTAAGGAAATGTCACCCTGACACAGAAACGGTTCTACAGCCTATGGAGGTTGAGCTTAATGATGATATATCATATGTTGAAGGACCTGTGTTGATTCTTGATAGAAGAATCAAGAAGCTGAAAAAGAAAGACATAAGTCTTGTGAAAGTCCTCTGGAATCATCGTGGCACTGAAGAAGCCACATGGGAACAAGAGGAAGAGATGATAAGGAAATACCCTGCTCTTTTCTCTTAATATGTTTTGTAATGATTTCGGGGACAAAATCCTTGTAAGGGGTGGATAATTTGTAACATCCCAGACCTGGGTTATGAACTAACCCTAGGTGTTTTGCTTAAATATGTGATTTGATGCTTGTGGTTAACTTTTGAAATGTAATTAAGGCTCTTGAGGAACTCATATTTCAATTTCGGTCCTTTTTGAATAATGTTGAAACATTGTTTTGTTAATTTTGGACTAAAGTGCAAATTACCCAAGTTGAGGGGTTAGATTGCAAATTGTGTATGATAATGAGTTCCTCATGTGTTGATGCATCATAAGAGTGAAGATGATGTAGAGGTATGGCTTGTGATAGCCTGAATACCAAGAAAGTGCTGATAAAGCAAAGTTTGTACATTAAAACCTAGTTTTGGTGTAAAATGCAATTTACCTAAAACCTAGGGTTCAATATGCAAATTACCACTTCAATAAGGTCCCTAATAATCTTTGGCATCAAGTAGAGCAAAGAAAATGAGATGGGCACCTCATTTGAATTATCTTGGAGGAGAGAGAATCTTGACATTAAAATAATCAAGATTTAATCCTATTTGAAACCCTAATTCAATTTAGGGAAAAAATGAATAAAAATAATTGAAGGGCTTTCAACCAAAATGTTTTGGGTTGATTTTGAATAAGGATGGACGTTCCTTTGCCAAGATAAGGAACGAAAATATCCTAAGTAGGTGAAATTCCACTCACCATTATTATAAGGAAAAGAAAACCCACTCACATATGGATATTAATATAATAAGGATTAAGGTGCTTAATTTCTTTTCCATTAATTCTTGGATAATGAAGAGCTTTTACGAAAGTTTGAAGGTGGTTTCGTGATCAAGTAATGGAGGGGGATTAGGGGGAAATTAGTATGGAATTTATTTAAGGAAAATGATTCATTTTCTCTTTCATCAAAGACCCATATACATATTCTTTATATATACCTTATTTCAATAACACATAAGGAACGTTTCCCTTAGCCTTTTCCTTATTCCTTTTGATTTGGCCGACCTAAGGAGATCTCAGGAGCAGGAGAAGGACGAACACCACCTGTAGGTAAGGTTTGATCATCTTCTACCTTGGATTCATGGTGAAAACCCTAAATCAATGATTGATTCTAGGTTTTCTTCACTCGATTTCCATTTCTAGCCATCCATTTCATCCAAAAGCTCAAGAACGAACCTTGGATAGTTGCTGGAGCTCCATCCACCATTAAAGCCACGGATCTTGGAGCTTGTAGATCAAATTTGAGGCGGGTTTTATAACTTAAACCCTCAAACATTGCTATTGCATCAATCTTCTATGCTTTGTTGATTGATTTCTTCAATTTGATAAACTTTTGCTTCTTCGCTGCGAATTCCATCAAGAATGGTTGCTGTTCTTGGGTGCACGAAGGAAGATGATGATGACATCATCATAAGCAAGCACCTCACCAAATATCTTGGGAGCAAATGATCTCATTGGTTGGGACCAAACGGTTTCACCAAAACCGTTTGGTGACCAAACGGTGGCAAACGGTCTCAAGACCGTTTGAGATGGTTGACCAAGCGTTGAACGTTTGGGAATCTCGTTCCTAATTATGTAGGATAATGACCCTCCATATTTGAGTGGTTAATTCCAAAGGAATCATAGGTTGAAGGCCAATAAATTAGGCAAATCGAACTGAATTAAGTGCTGATTTTCAACCTGATTAACTTGACCTGGTTGAGCAAACGGTCTCAAGACCGTTTGAGATGGTTGACCAAGCATTGACCGTTTGGGATTCCTGTTCATAATTATGTTTATTAATAACCCTCCAAATTTGAGGGATTAACTCCAAAGTAATCGTGAGTTGAAGCCTAATCAATTAGGGAAACCTAATTGGATTAAGTGCTGATTTTTCAATCTGATTTAATTGAACTTTTTGGGCAAACGGTCTCAAGACCGTTTGAGTGCGTTGACCAAGCTTTGACCGTTTGGGATTACTGTTCCTTATGATGTGATCTAATGACTCACCAAATTTTATGGATTAATTCCAAACGAGTCATGAGTTGAAGGCCAATCAATCGGGCTAACCCTAATTGAAATCAGTGCTGAAATCACAATGAGCTAATTTGAGATTTTGGGTTGATTAGCCCAAACGGTCTCAAGACCGTTTGGGGGATCATCCAAACGGTCTCAAGACCGTTTGGGGTCACCTCAAGACCGTTTGGAGGTCTGGGGTCAAGTATAGTTGACCAATTGAAGGTCCAAAGGTACCAAATCATACTGCAACTAAATGCTGATTTGTTGATCAACTCGATAGACCAATCCATGATGAATTTTCACTAGAGTCCAAAGGTTGGATGGGCAAACGGTCTCAAGACCGTTTGGAGCTCATCCAAACGGTCTCAAGACCGTTTGGTGGTCACCCAAGACCGTTTGGAGGTCTAGGGTTGGGTATAGTTCAGTGGTTGAAGGTCTAAAGATATCAAGTTGATCTGCAATAAATTGCTGATTTGGTGAGCACTTCAATGAACCAAACCCTAATTGGATTGCTTGGTTTTGAGTGATATGATGGGAAAACGGTCTCAAGACCGTTTGGAGGTCATCCAAACGACCTCAAAACCGTTTGGTGGTCACCCAAGACCGTTTGGAGGTCTAGGGTTGGGTATAGTTCAGTGGTTGAAGGTCTAAAGATATCAAGTTGATCTGCAATAAATTGCTGATTTGGTGAGCACTTCAATGAACCAAACCCTAATTGGATTGCTTGGTTTTGAGTGATATGATGGGCAAACGGTATCAAGACCGTTTGGAGGTCATCCAAACGACCTCAAGACCGTTTGGGGTCAGGTCATACCCCATTTGAATGGTGGTTCAATAGTTATGAAGTAACTAGTCACACATTGATGAATATTGAAGGTTCATTG
The DNA here is from genome assembly GCA_963693085.1 of Alisma plantago-aquatica. Classification (NCBI taxonomy): domain Eukaryota; kingdom Viridiplantae; phylum Streptophyta; class Magnoliopsida; order Alismatales; family Alismataceae; genus Alisma; species Alisma plantago-aquatica. The sequence goes on along the minus strand of OY856411.1, from coordinate 1,257,095,850 downwards.
ATTCTAAACCCTAATTCAATTGATTCCAACCCTAATTGAGGATCAATTGAGGGTCAATTGAGTATCAAATCAGTTGAGGGTTGATCTAATTAACTCAATTTATTAGTGTCTAACATGTGCAAGATCGATTGAAGGGTTCAACATTGAAAACCCTAATTCAATGTGATTGATGGAAACCATATTTGGTCCTTTCGGTTTTGAGGTGGTTTGGACCAAACGGTCTCAGGACCGTTTGAGTCCAAACAGTCTCAAGACCATTTGGGACCAAACGGTCTTAAGACCGTTTGGGACCAAAGGGTCTCAAGACCATTTGGGACCAAACGATCCCAAATCAGTTGAGGCTTAAACAGTTTCATAAGTTCAATTTTGTTAAGTGGTTTCAATTACTATCCTACTAAATGGTTTCACCTATTCCAAGATCACTTGGAAGGTAATCAACCAAAGAGTATGAACTCTCAAATTGGATAAAGGTCAGTGGTTTATGTAATCAATCACATGATGTAATCCAAGGGAGATTGAGTTCTTAATGATCTTGATATAATGACATATCCTATGATGTCAATTCTTCTTTCAAGATTGAGTTGACTTAGATTAATCAAGGTTGAAGTAACTTCATCTTATAGAAGATGAGGGATAAGTTATTAACCCTAATTGAGCTAAGGGAATGGTTACCCTAATTGAATTAAAAAGGAAACCCTAACCCTAGTAAGGGCATAGTGGGGTAATCCTTGAATAGTGATGTTATCATTATTTTGCATTGTACTGATATAAAATTGATGTGTTGTTATCATCTGTACTAATCATGCAGGTTTCATGAGGTATTGAACATAGTCAGGTATGAGATATGATGCCTTGTGTATTGAAAACACTTTATAAGTTCTATAAGCAATGATATGCCATGTTGCCTAGTGAAAGGTAACAAAAGAGTTTGATAGGCTTTAAGAGCCATGTGAAATACCTGCATTACATTTATCATGTTCACACTGTTAGATGACTTGATGGCATTAAGTTACCTGTTAAAGTGGTAACATGTGTCTTGATGATTTAAGGGTTTGAACACCCATATTCTTGAATCATGATGATGAGATGATAAGGGATTGAGATCCCAATGTTAGCAAAGCTGTGAAATGAACTTGATAGAAATAGTACTCATTCTTTATAGCAAATGTTATAATGTTATATGATTGACAACATGCCTGATGCTAAAAGAATGCTGTAATGTACTTAAATAATCAAGCGAAATGATATCATGTAGAGCCCTGACCATAGATCCATCATCGTCAGTAGTCAGGTGATGGTGAAACAGGTTTTCCTAAGGGAACTCCTGGAGAGCATACTTTTGAGTATGTGGGGGTTATGGGCGCGAATATCCTTACGCCCTAATGAAGGAATTGATGTGAGATAAACACTAAATCTCTCAATTCTTCATTATATGTATATGCCGGGATGATGTATCACTAATCTCCCGATAATGTTGTTAATGCCGCATCGATGAGAGATAAACAAGAAATCCCTCGATGGCGAAGAGAGTACAGAATGCCACTGTAACTCTAATAGCGAAGTTGCCAGAATACCCTGGAAAGCTATTATAGCAGAGACATGAGATGTCCTGTATGTTGTTCCTCACACTGACTGAGGAGGATGAGCTCATAGAAATCCGGCTCTTCTGATGACCTATGTATGGTACCGATTTCGACTTCACAGTGGTCGGTTGGAGTATGAGCGGTATATCTCATCTCCTCAGGGCATAAGTATGTTTGTAATATGTAATCAGCCGTGTAGCATATTTGCTTAAGGTTGAACTACGAGAATCAATGGTTGAGAATACATTGATTAACATGTTCTAGTTGGATAAATGATTTACATTATCTTTATATTTCTTCCTAAATGGATAACTTGCTACTTATTCAAGTTACAACTGAAATGATTGCATAGAGAATGCTGCTCTATTTAGTTTATCTAATGCATTACATGCTGATAAATGTTTATATTTCTAGTGGTCAGTGTTATTCTATCATTTGCAATAACAATGTTACTGGCGGAGAGTTATATCTCTCACTGGGACAATTTTTATAATTGTCTCACCCCCGTGGGATTAAATTTTTAGGTAACCGCCGACGAAAAGGCAAGGAACCTATTATAGAGGAAGAGCAGCAGCAGCAGTAGCAGGGACAACAGTAAATCCCAGGTGGGGATATGAGCTGTCAAGTTGTATATAGAAAGTCTTATGAGTCGTCTCTGTACTCTCAGGTCCTAGGAGTCAGTAGAGTGTTTGATGTTGATTTGAGATTTTGGCTTGAAGCCTCGAGATTTTTGTATCCTGCTCATGCATAGTTTAACAGGGCTGACAATGTTATGACTCTCGAGATGAAATGATACAGAGATGTAATGATGAATCAGTTTGTAAATAACTTACTTTGGTTCTTTATGTCAAAGTTTCACAGTTTGTGGATCTTCTTGCAAAAAGTTTTAATTTTTAGTGATTTTCAGTAATCCGCTGCAAATAATTCGCTTCCGCATTAGTTAATCCTGTTTTCGCGAGACGGTTGTCACAATTTAGTGGTATCAGAGCTCTAGGTTCGCTGAGTCTACAGAGACATAGGACTAGGGTTGTTGAGTCTGTTCTAGTGTCTTCCAATATATCTGAATAGTGTCTTCTGCTCATATAGGAGGAGAAGAGAAAACTAAAGATGTCTGGATCACACGAGGAACATGTTGCTGAAAGTAGTGTCGCTGCACACGGAGGAGGTGCAAGTGACCATCATAGGGAGGAGCATGTGCCTGAACCACCACAGTTCAACCTAGCTGACATGGGGAATCCAGCCTTCCAAGCTATGTTTGGGCAGTTCATGACTGCCATGACACATATGACTGATAGGATGCCCATGCCTGCACCCAGGGCACCTACTCATCAAGAAGGACAAGGAGTCGACAAGACGTTTGAACGACTTCGCCGAGTTGGAGCCACATAATATGCTGGGACAGCTGACCCAGCAGATGCTGACATGTGGCTAACTGAGCTAGAGAAGGCCTTTAGAATCCTTAACATTCCAGAAGCTGAGAAGGTCAGGCATGCTGTGTACCTTCTTAAGGGGAGTGCTGGTCACTGGTGGACCATAGAGGAGGGAAAAAGGCCAGGTGTGGAGATTGCATGGGAAGTATTTCGACGAGAATTTGTCAATAGATACTTTCCTAAGGCCTTTCTGGATGAGAAAATCTCTCAGTTTGAGAGATTAAGACAAGGACCAATGAACATTAGCGAGTATGAGGCTAAGTTCATGGAGCTTTTGCGGTTCTGTCCGCATATGGCAACCACTGATGAAGAAAGGATCAGACGTTTTGAGAAAGGATTAAATGCTGAGTTGACCACCCCTGTGTCTGCTCTGGAGAACAGGGAAAGATTTGCTACTTTTGTAGAGTCTGTTAGAAGGATAGAGAGGTCTGTGACTGAGAAGAGACGGACCCAGAACAAGAAGGTGTACCCCCAGTTCCAAGGATCTTCATCCAAAGGTTTCAAGAAATCGAGGTTTTCTGCACCAATGGCACCACCTAGATTCAATACCCAGATGCAGTGGACGTCAAATAGGGGTAGAGGATGAAGTTTACCACCAGAAAGAGCTCACAGCTCAGCATCTGTATCGGTTACAGGACCATCCAGACCACAGTAGGGGATCAGAAGTTGTTTTATATGTGGAAAGGTGGGACATCTGATGAAGGATTGTAGAGCCCGAGAGGTGAGTGTACTCAACCTCAAAGGCAGAGTCAGCAAGGTTCTCAAAGGAGGCAGTTTCCAAGTGGAGCTAGAGGACGTGGACAAGCGTCCCAAGCTGGATCATCAACACCTAGTCATCGGGCACCAAATCAACCACAGGCAACAACAAGATTTTATGCGATGAATCCACCTGATGCAGTGATCAACCCTCGGGTTGTGACAGGTCAGATGAAACTATTTTATTCTGATATGTCTACATCCTGCATCGTATCTGTTTTAATTGATCCAGGAGCTACTCATTCCTTTATCACTCGGAGAGTGATTCTTGACTGCAACATGACTACAAGTCATAGAGCAGATAGTCTGTTGTTAGAAACTCCTTTAATGGGATCTGCTATGTTGTGGGAAGTATGTTCTCCCTGTATTCTTTCCTTTTCTAAACATTACATCCAAGTGGATCTTATACCACTTGAGATGCATGGGTTTGATATAATTCTTGGGATGGACACCTTAGAAAGGTACAAGTTAGTCTTGGATTGTGAGTCCAAGCAAGCTGTGTTTACAGATAACAGTGACACATGGATCTTTCAAGGAGACAAAAAGATCCTTCCAACCTGGTGTCAGCCATGGTAACTGAGAAGATGATGAGGCAAGGATGTTATGCATTCTTGGCCCATGTGGTAGATACCACCATGGAGAGTCCTAATCCTGCTGAAGCACCTGTAGTCAGGGAATTTCAAGATGTATTTCCTGAAGAACTTCCAAGTGTACCTCCACCCCGAGAGATTGATTTTGAGATTAATCTAATCCCGGGCACACAGCCAATAGCACAAACACCATATAGAATGGCGCCTGCTGAGATGGCAGAACTCAAGAAACAACTACAAGAGTTGCTTGAGAAGGGTTTTATCCGACCAAGTACTTCACCCTGGGGTGCTCCGGTCCTCTTTGTTAAGAAGAAGGATGGGTCAATGCGGTTATGCATTGATTACAGACAACTTAATTAAGTGACTATAAAGAATAAGTATCCTCTGCCAAGGATTGATGATATGTTTGACCAGTTGCGTGGTGCAACCATCTTCTCAAAGATAGATTTGAGGTCGGGATACCATCAATTACGTATTAAGGAGGGTGACATACCTAAGTCTGCCTTCAGGACAAGGTATGGTCACTATGAGTTCACAGTTATGTCATTTGGACTAACTAATGCACCAGCTGCATTTATGGAACTCATGAATAGAATCTTCTGACCTTTTCTTGATCAATGTGTAGTCGTCATTATAGATGACATCCTGATCTACAGTAGAGATGCTCAGCAGCATGAGCACCATCTTCGTCAGGCTCTGACTTTGCTAAGAAAGCATAAGTTATATGCTAAGTTTAGCAAATGTGAGTTCTGGCTACCAGAAGTTTCTTTCCTTGGACACGTAATATCTGCTTCAGGTATTCGTGTTGACCCTAAAAAGGTAGAATCTGTTCTACAGTGGGAGCAACCGAAGACACCAATGGAGATTCGTAGTTTCTTAGGGTTGGCAGGCTATTATCGAAGGTTCATTAAGAACTTCAGTTCCATAGCCTTACCCTTAACCAAGTTAACCAGAAAGGATGTTCCTTTTGTGTGGAATGACAAGTGTCAATAATCGTTCCAGTTGTTGAAGGAAAGGTTGACTAGTGCACTTGTATTGGTGTTACCTGAGCAAGGGAAAGGGTATATAGTTTTCTGTGATGCCTCTAAGAATGGACTAGGATGTGTGTTAATGCAGGATAAGCAAGTGATTTCTTTTGCTTCCCGACAGCTTAAGAAACACGAGGAGAATTATCCAACACACGATCTAGAACTAGCTGTTGTAGTTCATGCCTTGAAGATCTGGAGACATTACCTCTATGGAGAAACATTTCAGATTTTCACAGACCACAAGAACCTAAAGTATATCTTTTCTCAGCATGAGCTTAACATGAGGCAACGCCGCTGGATGGAATTAATCAAGGACTATGATTGTACAATTGATTATCATCCAGGGAAAGCCAATGTGGTTGCTGATGCATTAAGTAGAAAATAAGCAACACCAGCTCTAGATAAAACACAGTTGAACTCCTTAGTGTGCTCTAAGAGAGATATGCTTATCTCCTTGAGGCAAAACAACATACAACTTAAAGTATCGTTGTTATCCGGGTTGTTAGTTGAGATGCACATAAAACCTACTCTGAGACAACAGATTAAGGAGGCACAGCAATCTGATGCTGTAGTTCAGCAGATTAGATCAGAATATGGTAGTGAGAAACGAGAAGGTTTATATGATTCAGATGATCAGGTAGTCTGTTATCATGGTAGAATGATAGTACCTGATGCTGATAACTTAAGAAAGTTAGTCCTGGAAGAAGCTCATTCTTCTATGTATGCTATGCATCCAGGAAGCACCAAGATGTATCATAACTTGAAAGATATGTATTGGTGGCCTGGTTTGAAGAAGGATGTTGCTGAGTTCGTGATGCGGTGTCCAGTGTGTCAACAGGTTAAAGCTGAACACCAAAAGCCTGCAGGAACACTGCAGCCTCTGCCTATACCACAGTGGAAATGGGATCATGTGACCATGGATTTTGTGGTTGGTTTACCCAGAACAGCCAAAGGTCATGATTTTGTTTGGGTAATAGTTGATAGGTTGACAAAGACAACACACTTCTTACCTGTCAAAACAACCTATTCTGCTGAGAAGCTGGCACAGCTATATGTAGATGACATAGTGCGGCTGCATGGGGTCCCAGTTACCATTGTTTCTGACAGAGGTCCCCAGTTTACAAGTCATTTTTGGGAGCGACTTCATAAAGCCTTAGGCACACAATTAAGGTTTAGTACAACCTTCCATCCTCAAACAGATGGACAGTCTGAGAGGACAATACAAACCTTGGAGGACTTGCTTAGGGCATGTGTCCTTCAGTTTACGGGAAGTTGGGATCTACATCTAAGCTTGATAGAGTTTGCCTACAACAATAGCTATCAGCACAGCATTGACATGGCACCTTATGAAGCTTTGTATGGTAGACGTTGTAGATCTCCCCTATGTTGGTATGAAACTGGTGAATATCAACTTTTGGGCCCGGATCTTGTGCAGCAAACCACCGAGAAGATTAAAATAATACAACAACAGTTGAAGACTGCACATGATAGGCAGAAATCCTATGCTGACAAGCATCGTAGACCTTTAGAATTCCAGGTTGGAGACAGAGTATACCTCAAGGTCTCACCTTGGAAAGGAGTCCTTAGATTTGGAAGGAAAGGAAAGTTAGATCCTAGATTTATGGGACCTTATCCAATTATAGAACGTGTTGGAAAGGTAGATTATAAGCTGGAGTTACCACCTGAATTGCAAAAGTTACACCCAGTGTTCCACATTTCCATGCTAAGGAAATGTCACCCTGACACAGAAACGGTTCTACAGCCTATGGAGGTTGAGCTTAATGATGATATATCATATGTTGAAGGACCTGTGTTGATTCTTGATAGAAGAATCAAGAAGCTGAAAAAGAAAGACATAAGTCTTGTGAAAGTCCTCTGGAATCATCGTGGTACTGAAGAAGCCACATGGGAACTAGAGGAAGAGATGAGAAGGAAATACCCTGCTCTTTTCTCTTAATATGTTTTGTAATGATTTCGGGGACGAAATCCTTGTAAGGGGTGGATAATTTGTAACATCCCTGACCTGGGTTATGAACTAACCCTAGGTGTTTTGCTTAAATATGTGATTTGATGCTTGTGGTTAACTTTTGAAATGTAATTAAGGCTCTTGAGGAACTCATATTTCAATTTCGGTCCTTTTTGAATAATGTTGAAACATTGTTTTGTTAATTTTGGACTAAAGTGCAAATTACCCAAGTTGAGGGGTTAGATTGCAAATTGTGTATGATAATGAGTTCCTCATGTGTTGATGCATCATAAGAGTGAAGATGATGCAGAGGTATGGCTTGTGATAGCCTGAATACCAAGAAAGTGCCGATAAAGCAAAGTTTGTACATTAAAACCTAGTTTTGGTGTAAAATGCAATTTACCTAAAACCTAGGGTTCAATATGCAAATTACCACTTCAATAAGGTCCCTAATAATCTTTGGCATCAAGTAGAGCAAAGAAAATGAGATGGGCACCTCATTTGAATTATCTTGGAGGAGAGAGAATCTTGACATTAAAATAATCAAGATTTAATCCTAATTGAAACCCTAATTCAATTTAGGGAAAAAATGAATAAAAATAATTGAAGGGCTTTCAACCAAAATGTTTTGGGTTGATTTTGAATAAGGATGGACGTTCCTTTGCCAAGATAAGGAACGAAAATATCCTAAGTAGGTGAAATTCCACTCACCATTATTATAAGGAAAAGAAAACCCACTCACATATGGATATTAATATAATAAGGATTAAGGTGCTTAATTTCTTTTCCATTAATTCTTGGATAATGAAGAGCTTTTACGAAAGTTTGAAGGTGGTTTCGTGATCAAGTAATGGAGGAGGATTAGGGGGAAATTAGTATGGAATTTATTTAAGGAAAATGATTCATTTTCTCTTTCATCAAAGACCCATATACATATTCTTTATATATACCTTATTTCAATAACACATAAGGAACGTTTCCCTTAGCCTTTTCCTTATTCCTTTTGATTTGGCCGACCTAAGGAGATCTCAGGAGCAGGAGAAGGACGAACACCACCTGTAGGTAAGGTTTGATCATCTTCTACCTTGGATTCATGGTGAAAACCCTAAATCAATGATTGATTCTAGGTTTTCTTCACTCGATTTCCATTTCTAGCCATCCATTTCATCCAAAAGCTCAAGAACGAACCTTGGATAGTTGCTGGAGCTCCATCCACCATTAAAGCCACGGATCTTGGATCTTGTAGATCAAATTTGAGGCGGGTTTTATAACTTAAACCCTCAAACATTGCTATTGCATCAATCTTCTATGCTTTGTTGATTGATTTCTTCAATTTGATAAACTTTTGCTTCTTTGCTGCAAATTCCATCAAGAATGGTTGCTGTTCTTGGGTGCACGAAGGAAGATGATGATGACATCATCATAAGCAAGCACCTCACCAAATATCTTGGGAGCAAATGATCTCATTGGTTGGGACCAAACGGTTTCACCAAAACCGTTTGGTGACCAAACGGTGGCAAACGGTCTCAAGACCGTTTGAGATGGTTGACCAAGCGTTGAACGTTTGGGAATCTCGTTCCTAATTATGTAGGCTAATGACCCTCCATATTTGAGTGGTTAACTCCAAAGGAATCATAGGTTGAAGGCCAATAAATTAGGCAAATCGAACTGAATTAAGTGCTGATTTTCAACCTGATTAACTTGACCTGGTTGAGCAAACGGTCTCAAGACCGTTTGAGATGGTTGACCAAGCATTGACCGTTTGGGATTCCTGTTCATAATTATGTTTATTAATAACCCTCCAAATTTGAGGGATTAACTCCAAAGTAATCGTGAGTTGAAGCCTAATCAATTAGGGAAACCTAATTGGATTAAGTGCTGATTTTTCAATCTGATTTAATTGAACTTTTTGGGCAAACGGTCTCAAGACCGTTTGAGTGCGTTGACCAAGCTTTGACCGTTTGGTATTACTGTTCCTTATGATGTGATCTAATGACTCACCAAATTTTATGGATTAATTCCAAACGAGTCATGAGTTGAAGGCCAATCAATCGGGCTAACCCTAATTGAAATCAGTGCTGAAATCACAATGAGCTAATTTGAGATTTTGGGTTGATTAGCCCAAACGGTCTCAAGACCGTTTGGGGGATCATCCAAACGGTCTCAAGACCGTTTGGGGTCACCTAAAGACCGTTTGGAGGTCTGTGGTCAAGTATAGTTGACCAATGGAAGGTCCAAAGGTACCAAATCATACTGCAACTAAATGCTGATTTGTTGATCAACTCGATAGACCAATCCATGATGAATTTTCACTAGAGTCCAAAGGTTGGATGGGCAAACGGTCTCAAGACCGTTTGGAGCTCATCCAAACGGTCTCAAGACCGTTTGGTGGTCACCCAAGACCGTTTGGAGGTCTAGGGTTGGGTATAGTTCAGTGGTTGAAGGTCTAAAGATATCAAGTTGATCTGCAATAAATTGCTGATTTGGTGAGCACTTCAATGAACCAAACCCTAATTGGATTGCTTGGTTTTGAGTGATATGATGGGAAAACGGTCTCAAGACCGTTTGGAGGTCATCCAAACGACCTCAAAACCGTTTGGTGGTCACCCAAGACCGTTTGGAGGTCTAGGGTTGGGTATAGTTCAGTGGTTGAAGGTCTAAAGATATCAAGTTGATCTGCAATAAATTGCTGATTTGGTGAGCACTTCAATGAACCAAACCCTAATTGGATTGCTTGGTTTTGAGTGATATGATGGGCAAACGGTCTCAAGACCTTTTGGAGGTCATCCAAACGACCTCAAGACCGTTTGGGGTCAGGTCATACCCCATTTGAATGGTGGTTCAATAGTTATGAAGTAACTAGTCACACATTGATGAATATTGAAGGTTCATTGATTCTAAACCCTAATTCAATTGATTCCAACCCTAATTGAGGATCAATTGAGGGTCAATTGAGTATCAAATCAGTTGAGGGTTGATCTAATTAACTCAATTGATTAGTGTCTAACATGTGCAAGATCGATTGAAGGGTTCAACATTGAAAACCCTAATTCAATGTGATTGATGGAAACCATATTTGGTCCTTTCGGTTTTGAGGTGGTTTGGACCAAACGGTCTCAGGACCGTTTGAGTCCAAAGGGTCTCAAGACCATTTGGGACCAAACGGTCTTAAGACCGTTTGGGACCAAAGGGTCTCAAGACCGTTTGGGACCAAACGATCCCAAATCAGTTGAGGCTTAAACAGTTTCATAAGTTCAATTTTGTTAAGTGGTTTCAATTACTATCCTACTAAATGGTTTCACCTATTCCAAGATCACTTGGAAGGTAATCAACCAAAGAGTATGAACTCTCAAATTGGATAAAGGTCAGTGGTTTATGTAATCAATCACATGATGTAATCCAAGGGAGATTGAGTTCTTAATGATCTTGATATAATGACATATCCTATGATGTCAATTCTTCTTTCAAGATTGAGTTGACTTAGATTAATCAAGGTTGAAGTAACTTCATCTTATATAAGATGAGGGATAAGTTATTAACCCTAATTGAGCTAAGGGAATGGTTACCCTAATTGAATTAAAAAGGAAACCCTAACCCTAGTAAGGGCATAGTGGGGTAATCCTTGAATAGTGATGTTATCATTATTTTGCATTGTACTGATATAAAATTGATGTGTTGTTATCATCTGTACTAATCATGCAGGTTTCATGAGGTATTGAACATAGTCATGTATGAGATATGATGCCTTGTGTATTGAAAACACTTTATAAGTTCTATAAGCAATGATATGCCATGTTGCCTAGTGAAAGGTAACAAAAGAGTTTGATAGGCTTTAAGAGCCATGTGAAATACCTGCATTACATTTATCATGTTCACACTGTTAGATGACTTGATGGCATTAAGTTACCTGTTAAAGTGGTAACATGTGTCTTGATGATTTAAGGGTTTGAACACCCATATTCTTGAATCATTATGATGAGATGATAAGGGATTGAGATCCCAATGTTAGCAAAGCTGTGAAATGAACTTGATAGAAATAGTACTCATTCTTTATAGCAAATGTTATAATGTTATATGATTGACAACATGCCTGATGCTAAAAGAATGTTGTAATGTACTTAAATAATCAAGCGAAATGATATCATGTAGAGCCCTGACCATAGATCCATCATCGTCAGTAGTCAGGTGATGGTGAAACACATTTTCCTAAGGGAACTCCTGGAGAGCATACTTTTGAGTATGTGGGGGTTATGGGTGCGAATATCCTTACGCCCTAATGAAGGAATTGATGTGAGATAAACACTAAATCTCTCAATTCTTCATTATATGTATATGCCGGGATGATGTATCACTAATCTCCCGATAATGTTGTTAATGCCGCATCGATGAGAGATAAACAAGAAATCCCTCGATGGCGAAGAGAGTACAGAATGCCACTGTAACTCTAATAGTGAAGTTGCCAGAATACCCTGGAAAGCTATTATAGCAGAGACACGAGATGTCCTGTATGTTGTTCCTCACACTGACTGAGGAGGATGAGGTCATAGAAATCCGGCTCTTCTGATGACCTATGTATGGTACCGATTTCGACTTTGCAGTGGTCGGTTGGAGTATGAGCGGTATATCTCATCTCCTCAGGGCATAAGTATGTTTGTAATATGTAATCAGCCGTTTAGCATATTTGCTTAAGGTTGAACTACGAGAATCAATGGTTGAGAATACATTGATTAACATGTTCTAGTTGGATAAATGATTTACATTATCTTTATATTTCTTCCTAAATGGATAACTTGCTACTTATTCAAGTTACAACTGAAATGATTGCATAGAGAATGCTGCTCTATTTAGTTTATCTAATGCATTACCTGCTGATAAATGTTTATATTTCTACTTCTCAGTGTTATTCTATCATTTGCAATAACAATTTTACTGGCGGTGAGTTATATCTCTCGCTGGGACAATTTTTATAATTGTCTCACCCCCGTGGGATTAAATTTTTAGGTAACCGCCGACGAAAAGGCAAGGAACCTATTATAGAGGAAGAGCAGCAGCAGCAGTAGCAGGGACAGCAGTAAATCCCAGGTGGGGATATGAGCTGTCAAGTTGTATATAGAAAGTCCTATGAGTCGTCTCTGTACTCTCAGGTCCTAGGAGTCAGTAGAGTGTTTGATGTTGATTTGAGATTTTGGCTTGAAGCCTCGAGATTTTTGTATCCTGCTCATGCATAGTTTAACAGGGCTGACAATGTTATGACTCTCGAGATGAAATGATACAGAGATGTAATGATGAATCAGTTTGTAAATAACTTACTTTGGTTCTTTATGTCAAAGTTTCACAGTTTGTGGATCTTCTTGCAAAAAGTTTTAATTTTTAGTGATTTTTATTAATCCGCTGCAAATAATTCGCTTCCGCATTAGTTAATCCTATTTTCGCGAGACGGTTTTCACAATTTAGTGGTATCAGAGCTCTAGGTTCGCTGAGTCTACAGAGACATAGGACTAGGGTTGTTGAGTCTGTTCTAGTGTCTTCCAGTATATCTGAATAGTGTCTTCTGCTCATATAGGAGGAGAAGAGAAAACTAAAGATGTCTGGATCACACGAGGAACATGTTGCTGAAAGTAGTGTCGCTGCACACGGAGGAGGTGCAAGTGACCATCATAGGGAGGAGCATGTGCCTGAACCGCCCCAGTTCAACCCAGCTGACATGGGGAATCCAGCCTTCCAAGCTATGTTTGGGCAGTTCATGACTTCCATGACACATATGACTGATAGGATGCCCATGCCTGCACCCATGGCACCTACTCATCAAGAAGGACAAGGAGTCGGCAAGACGTTTGAACGACTTCGCCGAGTTGGAGCCACAGAATATGCTGGGACAGCTGACCCAGCAGATGCTGACATGTGGCTAACTGAGCTAGAGAAGGCCTTTAGGATCCTTAACATCCCAGAAGCTGAGAAGGTCAGGCATGCTGTGTACCTTCTTAAGGGGAGTGCTGGTCATTGGTGGACCATAGAGGAGGGAAAAAGGCCAGGTGTGGAGATTGCATGGGAAGTATTTCGACGAGAATTTGTCAATAGATACTTTCCTAAGACCTTTCTGGATGAGAAAATCTCTCAGTTTGAGAGATTAAGACAAGGACCAATGAACATTAGCGAGTATGAGGCTAAGTTCATGGAGCTTTTGCGGTTCTGTCCGCATATGGCAACCACTGATGAAGAAAGGATCAGATGTTTTGAGAAAGGATTAAATGCTGAGTTGACCACCCCTGTGTCTGCTCTGGAGAACAGGGAAAGATTTGCTACTTTTGTAGAGTCTGTTAGAAGGATAGAGAGGTCTGTGACTAAGAAGAGACGGACCCAGAACAAGAAGGTGTACCCCCAGTTCCAAGGATCTTCATCCAAAGGTTTCAAGAAACTGAGGTTTTCTGCACCAATGGCACCACCTAGATTCAATACCCAGATGCAGTGGACGTCAAATAGGGGTAGAGGATGAAGTTTACCACCAGAAAGAGCTCACAGCTCAACATCTGTATCGGTTACAGGACCATCCAGACCACAGCAGGGGATCAGAAGTTGTTTTATATGTGGAAAGGTGGGACATCTGATGAAGGATTGTAGAGCCTGAGAGGTGAGTGTGACTCAACCTCAAAGGCAGAGTCAGCAAGGTTCTCAAAGGAGGCAGTTTCCAAGTGGAGCTAGAGGACGTGGACAAGCGTCCCAAGCTGGATCATCAGCACCTAGTCATCGGGCACCAAATCAACCACAGGCAACAGCGAGATTTTATGCGATGAATCCACCTGATGCAGTGATCAACCCTCGGGTTGTGACAGGTCAGATGAAACTATTTTATTCTGATATGTCTACATCCTGCATCGTATCTGTTTTAATTGATCCATGAGCTACTCATTCCTTTATCACTCGGAGAGTGATTCTTGACTGCAACATGACTACAAGTCATAGAGCAGATAGTCTGTTGTTAGAAACTCCTTTAATGGGATCTGCTATGTTGTGGGAAGTATGTTCTCCCTGTATTCTTTCCTTTTCTGAACATTACATCCAAGTGGATCTTATACCACTTGAGATGCATGGGTTCGATATAATTCTTGGGATGGACACCTTAGAAAGGTACAAGGTTGTCTTGGATTGTGAGTCCAAGCAAGCTGTGTTTACAGATAACAGTGACACATGGATCTTTCAAGGAGACAGAAAGATCCTTCCAACCTGGTGTCAGCCATGGTAGCTGAGAAGATGATGAGGCAAGGATGTTATGCATTCTTGGCCCATGTGGTAGATACCACCATGGAGAGTCCTAATCCTGCTGAAGCACCTGTAGTCAGGGAATTTCAAGATGTATTTCCTGAAGAACTTCCAAGTGTACCTCCACCCCGAGAGATTGATTTTGAGATTAATCTAATCCTGGACACACAGCCAATAGCACAAACACCATATAGAATGGCACCTGCTGAGATGGCAGAACTCAAGAAACAACTACAAGAGTTGCTTGAGAAGGGTTTTATCCGACCAAGTACTTCACCCTGGGGTGCTCCGGTCCTCTTTGTTAAGAAGAAGGATGGGTCAATGCGGTTATGCATTGATTACAGACAACTTAATAAAGTGACTATACTGCCAAGGATTGATGATTTGTTTGACCAGTTGCGTGGTGCAACCATCTTCTCAAAGATAGATTTGAGGTCGGGATACCATCAATTACGTATTAAGGAGGGTGACATACCTAAGTCTGCCTTCAGGACAAGGTATGGTCACTATGAGTTCACAGTTATGTCATTTGGACTAACTAATGCACCAGCTGCATTTATGGAACTCATGAATAGAATCTTCCGACCTTTTCTTGATCAATGTGTAGTCGTCATTATAGATGACATCCTGATCTACAGTAGAGATGCTCAGCAGCATGATCACCATCTTCGTCAGGCTCTGACTTTGCTAAGAAAGCATAAGTTATATGCTAAGTTTAGCAAATGTGAGTTCTGGCTACCAGAAGTTTCTTTCCTTGGACACGTAATATCTGCTTCAGGTATTCGTGTTGACCCTAAAAAGGTAGAATCTGTTCTACAGTGGGAGCAACCGAAGACACCAACGGAGATTCGTAGTTTCTTAGGGTTGGCAGGCTATTATCGAAGGTTCATTAAGAACTTCAGTTCCATAGCCTTACCCTTAACCAAGTTAACCAGAAAGGATGTTCATTTTGTGTGGAATGACAAGTGTCAACAATTGTTCCAGTTGTTGAAGGAAAGGTTGACTAGTGCACCTGTATTGGTGTTACCTGAGCAAGGGAAAGGGTATATAGTTTTCTGTGATGCCTCTAAGAATGGACTAGGATGTGTGTTAATGCAGGATAAGCAAGTGATTTCTTTTGCTTCCCGACAACTTAAGAAACACGAGGAGAATTATCCAACACACGATCTAGAACTAGCTGTTGTAGTTCATGCCTTGAAGATCTGGAGACATTACCTCTATGGAGAAACATTTCAGATTTTCACAGACCACAAGAACCTAAAGTATATCTTTTCTCAGCATGAGCTTAACATGAGGCAACGCCGCTGGATGGAATTAATCAAGGACTATGATTGTACAATTGATTATCATCCAGGGAAAGCCAATGTGGTTGCTGATGCATTAAGTAGAAAATCAGCAACACCAGCTCTAGATAAAACACAGTTGAACTCCTTAGTGTGCTCTAAGAGAGATATGCTTATCTCCTTGAGGCAAAACAACATACAACTTAAAGTATCGTTGTTATCCGGGTTGTTAGTTGAGATGCACATAAAACCTACTCTGAGACAACAGATTAAGGAGGCACATCAATCTGATGCTGTAGTTCAGCAGATTAGATCAGAATATGGTAGTGAGAAACGAGAAGGTTTCTATGATTCAGATGATCAGGTAGTCTGTTATCATGGTAGAATGATAGTACCTGATGCTGATAACTTAAGAAAGTTAGTCCTGGAAGAAGCTCATTCTTCTATGTATGCTATGCATCCAGGAAGCACCAAGATGTATCATAACTTGAAAGATATGTATTGGTGGCCTGGTTTGAAGAAGGATGTGGTTGACTTCGTGATGCGGTGTCCAGTGTGTCAACAGGTTAAAGCTGAACACCAAAAGCCTGCAGGAACACTACAACCTCTGCCTATACCACAATGGAAATGGGATCATGTGACCATGGATTTTGTGGTTGGTTTACCCAGAACAGCCAAAGGTCATGATTTTGTTTGGGTAATAGTTGATAGGTTGACAAAGACAACACACTTCTTACCTGTCAAAACAACCTATTCTGCTGAGAAGCTGGCACAGCTATATGTAGGTGACATAGTGCGGCTGCATGGGGTCCCAGTTACCATTGTTTCTGACAGAGGTCCCCAGTTTACAAGTCATTTTTGGGAGCGACTTCATAAAGCCTTAGGCACACAATTAAGGTTTAGTACAGCCTTCCATCCTCAAACAAATGGACATTCTGAGAGGACAATACAAACCTTGGAGGACTTGCTTAGGGCATGTGTCCTTCAGTTTACGGGAAGTTGGGATCTACATCTAAGCTTGATAGAGTTTGCCTACAACAATAGCTATCAGCACAGCATTGACATGGCACCTTATGAAGCTTTGTATGGTAGACGTTGTAGATCTCCCCTATGTTGGTATGAAACTGGTGAATATCAACTTTTGGGCCCTGATCTTGTGCAGCAAACCACCGAGAAGATTAAAATAATACAACAACAGTTGAAGACTGCACAGGATAGGCAGAAATCCTATGCTGACAAGCATCGTAGACCTTTAGAATTCCAGGTTGGAGACAGAGTATACCTCAAGGTCTCACCTTGGAAAGGAGTCCTTAGATTTTGAAGGAAAGGAAAGTTAGATCCTAGATTTATGGGACCTTATCCAATTATAGAATGTGTTGGAAAGGTAGATTATAAGCTGGAGTTACCACCTGAATTGCAAAAGTTACACCCAGTGTTCCACATTTCCATGCTAAGGAAATGTCACCCTGACACAGAAACGGTTCTACAGCCTATGGAGGTTGAGCTTAATGATGATATATCATATGTTGAAGGACCTGTGTTGATTCTTGATAGAAGAATCAAGAAGCTGAAAAAGAAAGACATAAGTCTTGTGAAAGTCCTCTGGAATCATCGTGGCACTGAAGAAGCCACATGGGAACTAGAGGAAGAGATGAGAAGGAAATACCCTGCTCTTTTCTCTTAATATGTTTTGTAATGATTTCGGGGACGAAATCCTTGTAAGGGGTGGATAATTTGTAACATCCCTGACCTGGGTTATGAACTAACCCTAGGTGTTTTGCTTAAATATGTGATTTGATGCTTGTGGTTAACTTTTGAAATGTAATTAAGGCTCTTGAGGAACTCATATTTCAATTTCGGTCCTTTTTGAATAATGTTGAAACATTGTTTTGTTAATTTTGGACTAAAGTGCAAATTACCCAAGTTGAGGGGTTAGATTGCAAATTGTGTATGATAATGAGTTCCTCATGTGTTGATGCATCATAAGAGTGAAGATGATGCAGAGGTATGGCTTGTGATAGCCTGAATACCAAGAAAGTGCTGATAAAGCAAAGTTTGTACATTAAAACCTAGTTTTGGTGTAAAATGCAATTTACCTAAAACCTAGGGTTCAATATGCAAATTACCACTTCAATAAGGTCCCTAATAATCTTTGGCATCAAGTAGAGCAAAGAAAATGAGATGGGCACCTCATTTGAATTATCTTGGAGGAGAGAGAATCTTGACATTAAAATAATCAAGATTTAATCCTATTTGAAACCCTAATTCAATTTAGGGAAAAAATGAATAAAAATAATTGAAGGGCTTTCAACCAAAATGTTTTGGGTTGATTTTGAATAAGGATGGACGTTCCTTTGCCAAGATAAGGAACGAAAATATCCTAAGTAGGTGAAATTCCACTCACCATTATTATAAGGAAAAGAAAACCCACTCACATATGGATATTAATATAATAAGGATTAAGGTGCTTAATTTCTTTTCCATTAATTCTTGGATAATGAAGAGCTTTTACGAAAGTTTGAAGGTGGTTTCGTGATCAAGTAATGGAGGAGGATTAGGGGGAAATTAGTATGGAATTTATTTAAGGAAAATGATTCATTTTCTCTTTCATCAAAGACCCATATACATATTCTTTATATATACCTTATTTCAATAACACATAAGGAACGTTTCCCTTAGCCTTTTCCTTATTCCTTTTGATTTGGCCGACCTAAGGAGATCTCAGGAGCAGGAGAAGGACGAACACCACCTGTAGGTAAGGTTTGATCATCTTCTACCTTGGATTCATGGTGAAAACCCTAAATCAATGATTGATTCTAGGTTTTCTTCACTCGATTTCCATTTCTAGCCATCCATTTCATCCAAAAGCTCAAGAACGAACATTGGATAGTTGCTGGAGCTCCATCCACCATTAAAGCCACGGATCTTGGAGCTTGTAGATCAAATTTGAGGCGGGTTTTATAACTTAAACCCTCAAACATTGCTATTGCATCAATCTTCTATGCTTTGTTGATTGATTTCTTCAATTTGATAAACTTTTGCTTCTTTGCTGCGAATTCCATCAAGAATGGTTGCTGTTCTTGGGTGCACGAAGGAAGATGATGATGACATCATCATAAGCAAGCACCTCACCAAATATCTTGGGAGCAAATGATCTCATTGGTTGGGACCAAACGGTTTCACCAAAACCGTTTGGTGACCAAACGGTGGCAAACGGTCTCAAGACCGTTTGAGATGGTTGACCAAGCGTTGAACGTTTGGGAATCTCGTTCCTAATTATGTAGGATAATGACCCTCCATATTTGAGTGGTTAATTCCAAAGGAATCATAGGTTGAAGGCCAATAAATTAGGCAAATCGAACTGAATTAAGTGCTGATTTTCAACCTGATTAACTTGACCTGGTTGAGCAAACGGTCTCAAGACCGTTTGAGATGGTTGACCAAGCATTGACCGTTTGGGATTCCTGTTTATAATTATGTTTATTAATAACCCTCCAAATTTGAGGGATTAACTCCAAAGTAATAGTGAGTTGAAGCCTAATCAATTAGGGAAACCTAATTGGATTAAGTGCTGATTTTTCAATCTGATTTAATTGAACTTTTTGGGCAAACGGTCTCAAGACCGTTTGAGTGCGTTGACCAAGCTTTGACCGTTTGGGATTACTGTTCCTTATGATGTGATCTAATGACTCACCAAATTTTATGGATTAATTCCAAACGAGTCATGAGTTGAAGGCCAATCAATCGGCCTAACCCTAATTGAAATCAGTGCTGAAATCACAATGAGCTAATTTGAGATTTTGGGTTGATTAGCCCAAACGGTCTCAAGACCGTTTGGGGGATCATCCAAACGGTCTCAATACCGTTTGGGGTCACCTCAAGACCGTTTGGAGGTCTGGGGTCAAGTATAGTTGACCAATTGAAGGTCCAAAGGTACCAAATCATACTGCAACTAAATGCTGATTTGTTGATCAACTCGATAGACCAATCCATGATGAATTTTCACTAGAGTCCAAAGGTTGGATGGGCAAACGGTCTCAAGACCGTTTGGTGGTCACCCAAGACCGTTTGGAGGTCTAGGGTTGGGTATAGTTCAGTGGTTGAAGGTCTAAAGATATCAAGTTGATCTGCAATAAATTGCTGATTTGGTGAGCACTTCAATGAACCAAACCCTAATTGGATTGCTTGGTTTTGAGTGATATGATGGGAAAACGGTCTCAAGACCGTTTGGAGGTCATCCAAACGACCTCAAAACCGTTTGGTGGTCACCCAAGACCGTTTGGAGGTCTAGGGTTGGGTATAGTTCAGTGGTTGAAGGTCTAAAGATATCAAGTTGATCTGCAATAAATTGCTGATTTGGTGAGCACTTCAATGAACCAAACCCTAATTGGATTGCTTGGTTTTGAGTGATATGATGGGCAAACGGTCTCAAGACCGTTTGGAGGTCATCCAAACGACCTTAAGACCGTTTGGGGTCAGGTCATACCCCATTTGAATGGTGGTTCAATAGTTATGAAGTAACTAGTCACACATTGATGAATATTGAAGGTTCATTGATTCTAAACCCTAATTCAATTGATTCCAACCCTAATTGAGGATCAATTGAGGGTCAATTGAGTATAAAATCAGTTGAGGGTTGATCTAATTAACTCAATTTATTAGTGTCTAACATGTGCAAGATCGATTGAAGGGTTCAACATTGAAAACCCTAATTCAATGTGATTGATGGAAACCATATTTGGTCCTTTCGGTTTTGAGGTGGTTTGGACCAAACGGTCTCAGGACCGTTTGAGTCCAAACAGTCTCAAGACCATTTGGGACCAAACGGTCTTAAGACCGTTTGGGACCAAAGGGTCTCAAGACCGTTTGGGACCAAACGATCCCAAATCAGTTGAGGCTTAAACAGTTTCATAAGTTCAATTTTGTTAAGTGGTTTCAATTACTATCCTACTAAATGGTTTCACCTATTCCAAGATCACTTGGAAGGTAATCAACCAAAGAGTATGAACTCTCAAATTGGATAAAGGTCAGTGGTTTATGTAATCAATCACATGATGTAATCCAAGGGAGATTGAGTTCTTAATGATCTTGATATAATGACATATCCTATGATGTCAATTCTTCTTTCAAGATTGAGTTGACTTAGATTAATCAAGGTTGAAGTAACTTCATCTTATAGAAGATGAGGGATAAGTTATTAACCCTAATTGAGCTAAGGGAATGGTTACCCTAATTGAATTAAAAAGGAAACCCTAACCCTAGTAAGGGCATAGTGGGGTAATCCTTGAATAGTGATGTTATCATTATTTTGCATTGTACTGATATAAAATTGATGTGTTGTTATCATCTGTACTAATCATGCAGGTTTCATGAGGTATTGAACATAGTCAGGTATGAGATATGATGCCTTGTGTATTGAAAACACTTTATAAGTTCTATAAGCAATGATATGCCATGTTGCCTAGTGAAAGGTAACAAAAGAGTTTGATAGGCTATAAGAGCCATGTGAAATACCTGCATTACATTTATCATGTTCACACTGTTAGATGACTTGATGGCATTAAGTTACCTGTTAAAGTGGTAACATGTGTCTTGATGATTTAAGGGTTTGAACACCCATATTCTTGAATCATGATGATGAGATGATAAGGGATTGAGATCCCAATGTTAGCAAAGCTGTGAAATGAACTTGATAGAAATAGTACTCATTCTTTATAGCAAATGTTATAATGTTATATGATTGACAACATGCCTGATGCTAAAAGAATGCTGTAATGTACTTAAATAATCAAGCAAAATGATATCATGTAGAGCCCTGACCATAGATCCATCATCGTCAGTAGTCAGGTGATGGTGAAACAAGTTTTCCTAAGGGAACTCCTGGAGAGCATACTTTTGAGTATGTGGGGGTTATGGGCGCGAATATCCTTACACCCTAATGAAGGAATTGATGTGAGATAAACACTAAATCTCTCAATTCTTCATTATATGTATATGCCGGGATGATGTATCACTAATCTCCCGATAATGTTGTTAATGCCGCATCGATGAGAGATAAACAAGAAATCCCTCGATGGCGAAGAGAGTACAGAATGCCACTGTAACTCTAATAGCGAAGTTGCCAGAATACCCTGGAAAGCTATTATAGCAGAGACACGAGATGTCCTGTATGTTGTTCCTCACACTGACTGAGGAGGATGAGGTCATAGAAATCCGGCTCTTCTGATGACCTATGTATGGTACCGATTTCGACTTCGCAGTGGTCGGTTGGAGTATGAGCGGTATATCTCATCTCCTCAGGGCATAAGTATGTTTGTAATATGTAATCAGCCGTGTAGCATATTTGCTTAAGGTTGAACTATGAGAATCAATGGTTGAGAATACATTGATTAACATGTTCTAGTTGGATAAATGATTTACATTATATTTATATTTCTTCCTAAATGGATAACTTGCTACTTATTCAAGTTACAACTGAAATGATTGCATAGAGAATGCTGCTCTATTTAGTTTATCTAATGCATTACCTGCTGATAAATGTTTATATTTCTACTGCTCAGTGTTATTCTATCATTTGCAATAACAATGTTACTGGCAGAGAGTTATATCTCTCGCTGGGACAATTTTTATAATTGTCTCACCCCGTGGGATTAAATTTTTAGGTAACCACCGACGAAAAGGCAAGGAACCTATTACAGAGGAAGAGCAGCAACAGCAGTAGCAGGGACAACAGTAAATCCCAGGTGGGGATATGAGCTGTCAAGTTGTATATAGAAAGTCCTATGAGTCGTCTCTGTACTCTCAGGTCCTAGGAGTCAGTAGAGTGTTTGATGTTGATCTGAGATTTTGGCTTGAAGCCTCGAGATTTTTGTATCCTGCTCATGCATAGTTTAACAGGGCTGACAATGTTATGACTCTTGAGATGAAATGATACAGAGATGTAATGATGAATCAGTTTGCAAATAACTTACTTTGGTTCTTTATGTCAAAGTTTCACAGTTTGTGGATCTTCTTGCAAAAAGTTTTAATTTTTAGTGATTTTCAGTAATCCGCTGCAAATAATTCGCTTCCGCATTAGTTAATCCTGTTTTCGCGAGACGGTTGTCACACTAAGGGTGAGTATTTTGTGATAGAATGTATTAAGAGGGGAAATACCTTAATACAAGACAAAGTTGGTTAACTCAAGAGGGTCTGAATTAATGAGAAATGGGGAACCCTAACCCTAATTTGGGGAAAAGGGAATGATAAGCCCTATTTGATAGTGAACCCTAATTCCTGGTTAAGGAATGATGGTGTTACTATTGTATCATATGATGTGATGAATATCTTGTATGACTGCTATCATGCCTAATAACCATGCAGGTATGATGAGATGATGAATATAGCCAGGCTTGGGCTGTGACATTTATATAATAAATGTTGATTGGCTTTTTGTGCGTTGATGTTGTTGTTGCTTAATAAAAGTAACAATGTGTATGAATTTTATAAGTTGTTGCCTAGTGAGAGGTGACAAGATGTGAATGGCCTTATGAACCATGTGAATAAGTTGTTGCCTAGTGAGAGGTGATAAGATGTGAATGGCCTTGTGAGCCATGTGAATAAGTTGTTGCCTAGTGAGAGGTGACAAGATGTGAATGGCCTTGTGAGCCATGTGAATAAGTTGTTTCCTAGTGAGAGGTGACAAGATATGAATGGCCTTGTGAGCCATGTGTGATTCTTGGGTAACAAGTATCATGTTTCTTTGTAGCATTTGTGTTAATAAGTTATGCTAGAGAACTTGGCTGATGTTACATTTCTGTTATATATCTATAGTTCATTGATGATTATTCATATCTGTTGTATTCATTACAAGTAGATGGATGAACTATGAGTCTACCATGGGTAGATGCAATGCTCTTATTGAAAATGGAGATTTTCTTATTCTGTTCTATGAAGAATAATTCTGCCTATTAATGTAAAAGTAACCCCTGCTCAGTTTAATTTCATAATCTGCTATAACAATGTTTCTGGCGGAGAGTTATATCTCTCGTTGGGGGCAATTTACAATTGTCTCACCCCCATGGGAAACATGTTTAGGTATGCATGAAAGGCAGAGCAGAAACCCTAGAACAGGGAAAGAGCAGCAGCAACAGCAACAGCAGGGATAGCAATAAGATCTCAGGTGGAGATATTGTCTGTCTAGTCATATAGATAGTAGTCCTATGTGTCGTCTCTGTACTCTCAGGTCCTCGGAGTTTTTAGTCAGTGTTTTTGATATATCAGTCTGAGGTTTTGGCTTGATGCCTCGAGATTTGTATGCTGCCTGCATATATGTTTATAAGGCAGCTGATGATGTAGTCTCTGAAAAGAGATGGTACAGGATATGTACGTTTGAAACATAATGTATATGATATACAATGGCATTTGTTGGAAAAGAGTTTTCCTATGAATGGATCTGTTTGAAAAAACTTTTAATTTTTAGTGAGTTTTGCTAATCCGCTGCTTGATGAACGCTTCCGCATTAGTTAATCTTATTTTCGCGAGAGGGTCGTCACAATTTAGTGGTATCAGAGCTCTAGGTTCGCTGAGTCTACAGAGACATAGGACTAAGGTATCGAGTCTGTGTTAATGTCCTCCAGTATACCCTATAATGATTTCTTCTTGTGCCGAGAAAGGGTAAAGTTTTAAAATGACTGGAGAGCACAAGGAACACATTGCTTAGGGCAATGTTGTTGCACCAAGAAGTGGTGCAAGGATCATGCAAGAATAGAATGAGTGCCTGAGAATCCCCATTAAGACATGATCAGGATAGAGAATCCTATGATCATGCTCTTGTTGGGCAGATTAGGGCAACAATAATGCATATAGGGGACTGGATACTAGCTTTACAATCTAGGTTATCAGTCCTTAATACAGAAAGTTTGAGCCTTAAAATAGTTCCTAAATGACTTAGTCATGTTGGAACAAGGGAAAATCATGTGTGTATAATGATATGAATAGCAAGGAATATGATAGCATGTAAGTGCATACTACTTGATCTCAGTATTTGTAAACCCTGGCCAGGTATACAACTATTGATGATAAAGTGGGTATGGAAACTCTTAGATTGTTGTCTTTTTGATTACTCTGATCAAGTAGTCATTCTGAAACAATCTAGAGAGTATAATGAGACAAAAAGGAAAAGCTATGTGAACATTCCCAACAAAAAGGAAAAGCTATGTGAACATTC
Organism: Alisma plantago-aquatica; assembly: GCA_963693085.1. Lineage (NCBI taxonomy): Eukaryota > Viridiplantae > Streptophyta > Magnoliopsida > Alismatales > Alismataceae > Alisma > Alisma plantago-aquatica. Next base: position 1,257,070,749 of record OY856411.1, on the reverse strand, counting down.
CCAACTAAAAGGAAAAGCTATGTGAACATTCCCAACTAAAAGGAAAAGCTATGTGAACATTCCCAACAAAAAGGAAAAGTTATGTGAACATTCCCAATTAAAATGAAAAGCTATGTGAACATTCCCAACTAAAAGGAAAACCTATGTGAACATTCCCAACAAAAAGGAAAAGCTATGTGAACATTCCCAACCAAAAGGAAAAGCTATGTGAACATTCCCAACAAAAAGGAAAAGCTATGTGAACATTCCCAATTAAAAGGAAAAGCTATGTGAACATTCCCAACTAAAAGGAAAAGCTATGTGAACATTCCCAACAAAAAGGAAAAGCTATGTGAACATTCCCAACCAAAAGGAAAAGCTATGTGAACATTCCCAACAAAAAGGAAAAGCTATGTGAACATTCCCAATTAAAAGGAAAAGCTATGTGAACATTCCCAATTAAAAGGAAAAGCTATGTGAACATTCCCAATAAAAAGGAAGAGCTATGTGAACATTCCCAATTACATAGAGTTTGATGAGTGAATTATCTATGTTGGATATATATATGCATTAAAACCTAGTTTTGGTGAAAAGTGCAATTTACCTAAAATCTAGGGTTCAATATGCAAATTACCACTTCAATAAGGACCCTAATGTTTCTTGGAATCATGTAGAGCAAATAAAATGAGATGGGTGCCTCATTTGAATTAAGTTGGAGGAGAGAGAATCTTGATATTAAAATAATCAAGATTAATGCCTAATTGAAACCCTAATTTGATTTAGGGCAAAAATGAATAAAAATAATTGAAGGGCTTTCAACCAAAATGTTTTGGGTTGATTTTGAATAAGGATGAACGTTCCTTTGCCAAGATAAGGAACGAAAATATCCTAAGTAGGTGAAATTCCACTCACCTTATTATAAGAAAAAGAAAACCCACTCACATATGGATATTAATATAATAAGCATTAAGGTGCTTAATTTGATTTTCTTTAAATCAAGGATAATGAAGGAGAATTAAAGGCAAAGGAAGGTGCCTCGTCCTTAAGGGATTTGAGGGGGAAGAGGCGGCCATAGTTTTGGAATTTAATGCATTTTCTCTCTCATCAATTTCCTTATAAAAGTGCCTTTTTCAAGCCAAATGAAAGGCTATTTCGGATTTTCTTCTTTCCCTTGCTTGCAAAACCGACCAAGGAGCTAGGGAGAAGCAGGAGGACGCCTCCCAACCTGTTGGTAAGCTCTTGACCTTCGTTTTCCTTGATTTCATGGTGGAAATCAAAAATAAATTATGGATTCCTTCTTATTTCGATCTCCTCTTCAACCCTAGCCAACTTTTGCAATCAAAAGCTTGAGGACGAGCCTAGGGGGAGTTGCTAGAGCTTCATCCACCATTAATGGTGTGATCTTGGAGCTTTGGAGCTCAATTGGAGGCGGGTTTTATAACTCAAACCCTTAAACATTGCTATTGCATCAATTCTCTATGCTTTGTTGATTGATTTCTTCAATTTGATACACTCTTGTTTCTTTGCTGCAATTTCCATCAAGAACGGTTGCTTTTCTTGGTTTTTCGAAGGAAGGGGATGATGACATCATCCTAGATGCTTATCTAATGAAAATTACCAAGCAAAACCGTTTTTATAGCTACTCCAAATCGTTTTAATTTGATTGGCTATGCGGTTTCAGCAAACTGTTTAAGGGTAAACGGTTTGAAACCGTTTGGGAGCAAACGGTTTCAAGACCGTTTGAGATGGTTGACCAAGCGTTGACCGTTTGGGAATTTTGTTCCTAATTATGTAGGATGATAACCCTCCAAATTTGAGGGATTCACTCTAAAGGAATCGAGAGTTGAAGGCCAATCAATTAGGCAATCGGATTGAATTATGTGCTGATTTTCAACCTGATTAACTTGACCTGGTTGAGCAAACGGTTTCAAGACCGTTTGAGATGGTTGACCAAGCATTGACTGTTTGGGGTTCCTGTTCATAATTATGTTTATTAATAACCCTCCAAATTTGAGGGATTAACTCCAAAGTAATCGTGAGTTGAAGCCTAATCAATTAGGGAAACCTAATTGGATTAAGTGCTGATTTTCAATCTGATTTAATTGAACTTTTTGGGCAAACGGTCTCAAGACCGTTTGAGTGCGTTGACCAAGCGTTGACCGTTTGGGATTACTGTTTCTAATGATGTTGGTTAATGACTCACCAAATTTTATGGATTAATTCCAAACGAGTCATGAGTTGAAGGCTAATCAATTGGGAAAACCCTAATTGAAATCAGTGCTGAAATTCCAATGAGTTAATTAGAGATTTTGGGTTGATTAGCCCAAACGGTTTCAAGACCGTTTGGGGATCACCCCAAGACCGTTTGGAGGTCTGGGGTCAAGTATAGTTTACCAATTGAAGGTCCAAAGGTACTAATCATATTGCAATGTAGTGCTGATTTGTTGATCAACTCGATAGACCAATCCATGATGAATTTTCACTAGAGTCCAAAGGTTGGATGGGCAAACGGTCTCAAGACCGTTTGGAGCTCATCCAAACGACCTCAAGACCGTTTGGTGGTCACCCAAGACCGTTTGGAGGTCTAGGGTTGAGTATGGTTAGGTGTTTGAAGGTCTAAAGGTACCAAGCTGTTAAACAATGTAATGCTGATTTGGTGATCAATCCAATGAACCAAACCCTAATTAGATTGCTTAGATTTGAGTGATATGATGGGAAAACGGTCTCAAGACCGTTTGGAGGTCATCCAAACGACCTCAAGACCGTTTGGTGGTCACCCAAGACCGTTTGGAGGTCTAGGGTTGAGTATGGTTAGGTGTTTGAAGGTCTAAAGGTACCAAGCTGTTAAACAATGTAATGCTGATTTGGTGATCAATCCAATGAACCAAACCCTAATTGGATTGCTTAGATTTGAGTGATATGATGGGAAAACGGTCTCAAGACCGTTTGGAAGTCATCCAAACGACCTCAAGACCGTTTGGGGTCAGGTCATACCCAATTTGGATGATGGTTCAATGGTTTCAAAGCAACTAGTCTTACATTGATTAGTGTTGTTGAATCATCGATTCCAAACCCTAATTCAATTGAATCAAACCCTAATTGATGACCAATTGAGGGTTAATTAAGGGTCAAATAAGTTGAAGGTTGACCTATTTAAACTCAATTGAAGTATGGGTATAGGTCCAATTGATGATTGGTTCCATGAATTCAATGATTGAAGGAATCAACATTGAAAATCCTAATTCAATTGGATACCTTATGTCATTGAAGGTCCAATGGATCAAAACTTTTTGAAAACCTAATGTTATTAGGTAGGAGATACCTTTAATGGTACTAGTCATTAATTCATAACAAATGCAAGGATCCAATACATGATGTAAACCCTAATTGAGGCCGATTTCATGTATAACCCTATTAAGAGGTTGCCTACATGTGAAATCACTAATTAGGATGAATAGTAAACCCTAATTCCTTTGGATACCTTATGTAATGGAGGTCCAATGTGATGATGAATGTACTATTGATCCAATGATGGTTAGTAATGATAACCAATGAAGGAACAAAGGTTGAAACCCTAATAGTACCTAAGTGATTAGTGTCAATTAAGGGATGAACCCTAATTGCTGATAAGATCAATGACTTGGTACACTATGTAAATCATAGTTGTATGTACTTGATTGAAGGGTTGATATGACCTAATCAAGTTGAGATGATGATAGCATGAATTCATATATGAATATGATTCATGTGGTGATTAAGGGCATGATCCTTAAAGTAGAGAGATCATGAAACCCTAATCATGAACATAAACCCTAATCGTCAGGGTTATTCAGTTGAAACCCTAGTTGAGGGTGTATCCTTGTGAAACCCTAGTGGAGGGTGTATCATTGTGAACCCTGGTTGAGGGTGTATCCTTGTGAAACCCTAGTTGAGGGTGTATCATTGTGATTGTTTATAGGTAACTTTATAATAAAGCCATGCCTTAAACTAAGATAAGTCTATATCATGTGAGATAGCTGGACAATTCTAATGTGTGGCCTATGCATTATATGCTAAGGGTGAGTATTTTGTGATGGAATGTATTAAGAGGGGAAATACCTTAATACAAGACAAAGTTGGTTAACTCAAGAGGGTCTGAATTAATGAGAAATGGGGAACCCTAACCCTAATTTGGGGAAAAGGGAATGATAAGCCCTATTTGATAGTGAACCCTAATTCCTGGTTAAGGAATGATGGTGTTACTATTGTATCATATGATGTGATGAATATCTTGTATGACTGTTATCATGCCTAATAACCATGCAGGTATGATGAGATGATGAATATAGCCAGGCTTGGGCTTTGACATTTATATAATAAATGTTGATTGGCTTTTTGTGCGTTGATGTTGTTGTTGCTTAATAAAAGTAACAATGTGTACAAATTTTATAAGTTGTTGCCTAGTGAGAGGTGACAAGATGTGAATGGCCTTATGAACCATGTGAATAAGTTGTTGCCTAGTGAGAGGTGACAAGATGTGAATGGCCTTGTGAGCCATGTGAATAAGTTGTTGCCTAGTGAGAGGTGACAAGATGTGAATGGCCTTGTGAGCCATGTGAATAAGTTGTTTCCTAGTGAGAGGTGACAAGATATGAATGGCCTTGTGAGCCATGTGTGATGCTTGGGTAACAAGTATCATGTTTCTTTGTAGCATTTGTGTTAATAAGTTATGCTAGAGAACTTGGCTGATGTTACATTTCTGTTATATATCTATAGTTCATTGATGATTATTCATATCTGTTGTATTCATTACAAGTAGATGGATGAACTATGAGTCTACCATGGGTAGATGCAATGCTCTTATTGAAAATGGAGATTTTCTTATTCTGTTCTATGAAGAATAATTCTGCCTATTAATGTATAAGTAACTCCTGCTCAGTTTAATTTCATAATCTGCTATAACAATGTTTCTGGCGGAGAGTTATATCTCTCGCTGGGGCAATTTACAATTGTCTCACCCCCGTGGGAAACATGTTTAGGTATGCATGAAAGGCAGAGCAGAAACCCTAGAACAGGGAAAGAGCAGCAGCAACAGCAACAACATGGATAGCAATAAGATCTCAGGTGGAGATATTGTCTGTCTAGTCATATAGATAGTAGTCCTATGTGTCGTCTCTGTACTCTCAGGTCCTCGGAGTTTTTAGTCAGTGTTTTTGATATATCAGTCTGAGGTTTTGGCTTGATGCCTCGAGATTTGTATGCTGCCTGCATATATGTTTATAAGGCAGCTGATGATGTAGTCTCTAAAAAGAGATGGTACAGGATATGTACGTTTGAAACAGAATGTATATGATATACAATGGCATTTGTTGGAAAAGAGTTTTCCTATGAATGGATCTCTTTGCAAAAAGTTTTAATTTTTAGTGAGTTTCGCTAATCCGCTGCTTGATGAACGCTTCCGCATTAGTTAATCTTATTTTCGCGAGACGGTCGTCACACTTGTATTCATAAATTTACGACTTTTGATTGAATGCGTCCACTTATGACAAATGCGCCTACCTGTGTAGAAAATGTGTCTACTTGTGCGGCAAATGTGCCGACTTATCTCGTAAATGTGCCTATTTGTATTATCATGAATGCACAAATTTTGATTGAATGCGCCCACTTATGCCAAATGTGCCTACTTGCATGACAAATGCACCTACTTGTCTGGCAAATATGCCTACTTATCTGATAAGGGTGCCTACTTGTATTGTCATAAATGCACAACTTTTGATTGAATGTGCTCACTTTTGTTGATTGAATGTGCCCAATTACGGTGCAAATGCGCCCAATTATGGTGTGAATGCGTCTACTTTTTAGAGTATGTGCATCAATAGTAAATTAACACAATATAATGGCAAATGTGCCTACTTGTCTGGAAAATGTGCCTACTTGTGTGGTAAATGTGCCTACTTATATGGTAAATGTGCATACTTGTATTCGTGAATGCATGACTTTTGATTGAATGTGCCCACTTATGGAAAATGCGCCTACTTGTGTAGCAAATGCGCCTACTTGTGTGGCAAATGCACCTACTTATCTGGTAAACGTGCCTATTCGTATTGTCATGAATGCACAAATTTTGATTGAATGCGTGCACTTATGTCAAATGTGCCTACTTACATGACAAATGTGCCTACTTGTCTAGAAAATGTGCCTACTTATCTGGTAAGTGCGCCTACTTGTATTGTCATGAATGCACAACTTTTGATTGAATGCTCCCAATTTGATTGAATGCACCCAATTATGATATAAGTGTGCCTAATTATGGTGCAAATGCGCCTAATTATGGTATGAATGTGCCTACTTGTTAGAGTATATGTACATAAATATCAAATTAACATGATGTATGATAAATGTGCCTACTTATATGGCAAATGTGCCTACTTGTGTGGTAAATGCACCTACTTGTATAGTAAATGTGCCTACTTGTATTGTCATGAATGAACAACTTTTGATTGAAGCACCAACTTTTGATTGAATGTGCCTACTAATGACGTCAATGCACTCACTTTTGATTGAATGTGCCTAATTATAGTATGAAAGTGCCTACATCTTAGATGTTGTGCATCAATAAAAAACTAGCACAAATCTTAACACAATGCACCCAATGTTTGTAGAAAAATGCCCAATTATGGTGTGAATGCACCCAATTATAGTGTGAATACACATAAATCTTAACATAATGTGCCCAATAGATGTATAAAAGCACCTACTTTTGTTTGAATGCGCATATCATTGTCCTCAATGCGCCAATTTTGATTGAATGTGCCTCTTATTATCCTCAATGCGCCCATTTTTTATTGAATGTGCATACTATTGTCTTCAATGCGCCCACTTTTGACTAATTGAATGTGCCCACATTTGTCTCAATGTGCCCAATATTTGAAGTAAGGCACCCACATTTTAAGAATTAAAATGTGTGTATTGCTCATATAAGTGCGAGCATTCAACTAAAAAGTGCACAAAATCCACTAAATATCGGATTAAAAGTTATAAACAACTTTTAACTTTTTTTTATTATCCTTTACTTTTCTCTTCACACTCATTACGGGTCATTATGCATAAAAATGTTTTTTTAATATATGAATATTAGTCTTGTTGGATTGTATTTTTTGTAACAATCCAATGGTGTTTATTTCGTCAAAAAACTCATTACAAGTTAAAAGTTATGTACGCAATAAATTTTTCACTGCCTTTTTTCCTTTTCTCTCTCTTCCTTTCCCCACCTGCCACCTCATCGCAAAACTACCTACCCTCTCTATAAAACAATCCCACCCATCCCAAAACCACCCCCTCACCTCACATCAGTACCGTGTAACCTAACCAGCGCGTCAGGTTACGATTTTCATTCTCAACATTGTTGTCGCCAACCAACCGTTTAGCACTGCGCTTGTGTTATAGATGGAATAGTTTACTATTTATGGAATTTTCACCTGCTAGTCTATTGGGTCAGACTCTTCGTCAATGGGGTTTTTCCCTCATTCTGGACCCAAACATCATGAAGACTGGAGAGGTTCATGTTGGCTAAATTGAACATTATTATAATCCCTTTGTTTCGATGATGACAAACATTTCATTCTTGTGGATCTAACGTGCTACTTGAGTGTTGCATGAATTAGGTGGATGACAAACTACTTGGAAGATCTATATGCTCTAATTGCTTTAATTCATGATTGTAATCAAATGTAAAAACTTGTACAAGTATATAATGTACAAGTACTTAGATATCATGTAAATCAAGCATTTAGATTTTCCCTAGTCAATCACAACATTTAGATAGGTCATCCCCTAAAATAGTTTTACAACTGCACACTCATACACACACTTAGTACTTAGTTTAAAACATTGAAACAAGGTTAATCTCGGTCGACAAAATTCTCGATCGAGACACTCTCGGTCGACAAACTCTTCGACCGAGAATGACCAGGTAGCCGTTAGACACAACAGACAAGGTAGTTGGGAGTTGGATTAGAACGTTATATACACTTGCTCCAGACAGTCCCTCGGTCGACAAGTCCTCGACCGAGAAGGACTTTCGGTCGACAATTCTTCGACCGAGATGAGTTCTGTCTGCACTTTTCAGAGTTAATTAACTAGTTGTTGCTAAAGCAACTAATTGTTACCTAATGGCTAGTTAAGCACTAAGAACCCCCTAGAAAGTGTCTAGAACGTCCTTAAGCATCCATAGGACATTCCTATAAATAGGACAAGCCATAGGACACCCAAGATACACTTGAGCATTCATACTTGCATTGGCAATTCATTCTTGTGAGCAATTGAGCAATTCTAACATTGGCTATACATTTCCATTGCTCTAAATTCGTGTCCTATAGGCTAGCATCTCCTATCCACCACACTTACACTTCCATACACATTGGTTAGGAGATAAAAACACTTGATATAGGAAATCAAGTCTTGTGCTACTACGGTATTGTAATTTCTATTTTTCCTTCTTGTTCCTTTATATCTTTTGTACTCTCCTTGCTACTCCTAGGGTTGGAGGATGTGGATTGGAGAGGGTTTGACTTATCAGGTGGAGAAGGGTCATCTCGGTGGAGAAGGTGGACTTTGGACTACTTCAAGAAGGTTGTCTCAACGGGAAGCTACTTCAAGAGGAATGCTACTTCAAGGGGAGCTTGAGGTTACTTCAAGGAAGGCTGCTTCGAGGTTGGTGAGACTACTTCTAGGTGAAGGCTGTCCGAAGGGTTTGGTGAAAGTGTTGTAATTTTATGTAACATCCTTGTGAGGTAATAAAATAAAATACTTTCAAAATCCCGGTTGCGTAAGCAACCGGGTAGTGGATTGACTGCCTTAGTATTTGCTAAGGTTGGAACCACTCTAAACCCTTGTCCCCTTGTCCAATATTTTTATAGTTGCTTAATTTGGTTGAAATAATATAAAATATCATAAAATCCTATTCACCCCCCTTTAGTGGTTTTTCAATTGGTATCAGAGCAGGGCTTCAAGGAACTCTAACAAAGTCTTGAAGAATGGGTGACGGGGTACTCAACAACCTCAACCTAGAAGGGACACTCGTGGCTAGACCTCCACCTTTTGATGGCACTAACTACACCTACTGGAAAAGAAGGATGCAATTCTACTTCCAAGGAATTAGCTGGGATCTATGGAGAATGGTATCAAATCCATATGAATTCCCTCCAACAGAGTATGCAACTTGGGATGCTAATACGGTAAGATCAGCCCAAATGAATGCAAAAGCTGTAAGTATACTCTATTGTCCAATTTCCGTTAGTGAATTCAATAGAATATCAAATTGTGAAACGGCATATGACATATGGCATAGACTCTCTATAACATATGAAGGAACTTTTCAAGTTAAAAATTCTAAAATCGGAATGCTTAAGCAAAAATTTGAACAGTTTCGTATGGATCAAAATGAGTCTATTAGTGAAATGTATGCAAAATTCTCTTCTATTGTGAATGGTTTAAATGCCTTAGGTAAAGTAATTAGCGAAGAAGATCAAGTTTCAAAAATCCTTAGGTCTCTTCCTCCCAAATACAAGCCTAAGGTGACTGCTATTGAAGAAGCAAATGATCTCACTCGGCTAAGGATGGAACAACTCATTGGCAACCTAGAAGCACATGAGGCAACTTTAGAAGAGGAAGAAAGACGAGAAAGTGAACTTAAACAAGGGAGAAAGAAGGACATTGCATTCAAAGCATCAACTAAGATTAGTCATGACACAAGTGAAGATGATAGTGAATAAGAAACTCTCATTGTAAACGGTAAGCAGTATAAAAGTTTTAAAACTAACAAAACTTCTAGTGTTTCTTCTTCCAGGTGCTTTGAATGTGGCAAAAAGGGACACATGAAAGGTGATTGTCCAAAACTCAAGAAAGGGAAGAAATCATCCCACAAGAAGAAAGAAAGAGCATATAAAGCTGCATGGGATGATTCAAGTGATGATGGAAAAGAAGAAGTAGAATGTCTTATTGCTACAACAAATGAAGAAGAAGAAGAGGTAAATCTTTTTGATCTACCAAAAGAAGATTTAATTGCTAGTCTTTAAGATACACATGAGAAATATATTGAGTGCAAGAAGAAATTTAAGAAATCAAATAAAGTAAATGATGAGTTACATGCTAAACTTCTTGCTCTCACATCTGAAAATGAAGATCTCAAAAAGGCTATTGAAGATCATGATATTAAGCTGAAATCTGTAGAAGCAAATTGCAATCTTCTTTCCTTAGAAAAGCTAAACTTGCAAACTCAAGTAAATGATCTTCAAAAACAACATGTTTTGTGTACACATCTAGATTATGACATTATTGTGAAAGAAAGAGATTCTTTATTATCTAATCTAGATCAATGACATGTATTTTACTACGCGCTTAAACGCAAGTATACGCGTCGAGTAATATAGGCCTTGTGAGGCCCGATTCGAACTCAGGGATATGTGAATTATTGGAGACTTCTACTAACTAATCGCAATCAGCTAGACCGATTAACAAAATAGGGTTTTGTTGTTGAAATTAAAAGAAAATAAAAATCAAACAAAGAAAACAATCGATTAAAGGTTAATTTAATCAATTCAAAGGGATATCTTTAGGATGGCAGTTTCACCGCGGGTCAACATTGTATTAGGTTTCATATAATTCCTCACACTTCTCTCTCTATCCGGGTAGTGGCCTGAAATGAGAATTACCCACTGTCGTGGTGTAATTCACTACTTAGGTTTAGGTTGATTCCACCATCGTAGTAATCATTCCCCTAAACTAAGCGCATTAAGAACGGTCTCTCAGTTCCCACCATTAATTTTACAACTCCTTTATCAAGGGTTTTATTGATTAATGTAGAATTCGTCTCTTTTCAACAGTTAATCCTTCTGTCGAAGTGATTAAGGGTGTTAAATTATTATTATGGTGATCAAGCATAACAATAGAAATGGAGAAAACGAATCTATACCACGGATTTGAAATATGAATTATTGATATAAAAATGTCATACAATGCATTCCCGGGCTACTCCCGGTCCTAAAGAATGAGGGTTTTAGCCTCTCATGTTCATCTCACACGAATACATGGTAGATATAGGGGAATTCATAAGAAAAACGGGAAATAAATGAGAAAACCCCTGAACGGAGAAGAACCGGTGGATCCTTGGCGTAGAACACGAGCTTCCCTGCCTGTCGGTGGTGGAAATCATCTTCGGCAGCGTCCGAATCACCCGGGATGAGCTTCTCGGCCTCCGTTCTCCTTTTTCTCCTCCTCGGCACTCGTGCAATCCAAATTGAGACCCCCCTTCGTATGGGCGGCCGTCATTAGGTATAAGTCCCTAATTAGGTCGTCAAATAACAAAAACCGTCCGATCGAGATCAAAACAGATCCAACGCATATCTACCGACGTCGATACCATCGACTCGGGTCGATGGTATCGACGCAGCGGATTAGCGGCAACTTTCCTTGCTTTTATTCTGAGCGCCTGTGGTCATCTCGATACCATCGACTTGGGTGTCGATGGTATTGACTCTCTTTAGCGTCGGTTGTTGTCATTTAGCGATGCTGTAGCTCTCCATGTGTCGATGGCATCGACTTGGGTCGATGGTATCGACTCTGTGCTGCTCTTCTCGGCTAGCAACCTGTGGCTTGGTCGATGGTATCGACGGAAGCAGATACTCATTTTTCCTGAAATTTCACAATAAGACCAAGTAAATCCACACAAATTATGATAATATGATAAATAATGCTCAAAATGGTAAAACAAAGGGGATTTGATATAATATGATGGCAAAGACCAAATTAAGTGAATTATGCAATATTATCCATAAAAATGAGTAATTAGAGCACAAAACACATATGAAATAGGTCTATAAATGCGACTCAAAATCATCGCATCAAACTCCCCTAAGCTTAAACATTGCTCGCCCTCGAGCAACTAATCCTTAGAATAGAATTGCAGATGTCAACTAACAATCAACATACCAACCTACATCACACATGACTCCCACTGGACGTTCTCAAACCGGCCTTTCCTAATCACAGAACAGTAATTACCCTACAGGCGACAATAATCATCAATAAAAGAAATTATCCTTCAAACCGATGAACACTATCACATAAGGCAGTTAACATAATAAAATTTGCCGATTCAGCATTGGTGCATCTTGTGATCGCCTACACTACGTTTCTCGCCCTAACTACCATCTACATGGAAGCAGTTCTCCTGATAAACATGAGTGAGGAGAAAATCACGGTGGCCTACCAATCCGAGCAACGGGTGGATGGAATGGGTGGTTCATGGAAGAATTTGGAAGTATTACACAGTTTCAAAATGCATAAAACAAAATGCCCTAAATGATGTGAATGCACATTAAAAATGCCCTAATGTCTATAATTGGGTGGAATGATGCATGCACTAACCTTCCACCTCAAAAAGAGATAGAAATCTAATTAAGCCACATCATGTACTCAATTTCCTTGTTATGCAAGTGATATCATGTTCCTTTCTCCCTCTTATTCCATTTCCTTCTAAATTCTCTTTTCTTTTTCTCAATTTTTTTCAGATTTTTAGAAATTGTTTTTTTTCTTTGCCAACATATCCATAATTGCTTAGAAATACATGTGTTAGGCTATTTTCTTCATGATTGGAAATCTTTGTACTAGTTCGAGGGTATGGAACAATTTAGATCACTTTTTAAGACAACCTGAGGTACACGGTGTACTTAAGCATGAAAATCATGAAAGTTATGAGTGCAACTACATGACATGCACCTAAAGGTAATGTGCATGAATCACTATACATTTTTTTATGCAAAAGTATGGAAAATATCAATGCAATTCCTATCTAAATGCTATGCACACAAGAAGGAATTGAAACTGCACTTTACTTCCAATTCTTAGGTGGATTATGGAAAAATATGAAGTGGATTGATCACAAGATTAAGTTACTGAACCTTAGAAAAATATCATGTGTCCCTCCTTACTGACATGTGTAGTAGTTCAAAGGGTTCTTTCTCTTATATCCAATTAAGGTCTCATTACCATTTGATTAGGTTAGGCTCAAACAACCGTTACTATCCACTTTTCATGAGTCAATGGGGGTGTGGGTGTGACATATTGCTTCAAAGTTGACATAATCAATCATTTTCATAGGACAAGTTCCCCAAGGACAACCAAGTCAAGCTCCCTTAAATTTCCCATGAAAACAGCGAGATGACAATTTTTAAGACATCCACAGTTACACTAGATTGATGTGGATCCTAAACAAAAACTAAAATTGCAAGAACAAATAACAAAGTAAAAACTAAAAACAACAAAAGAAAAAGATAGAGCTGTTCCAGCTACCCCCCTAAGCTTGAATTCGACTATGGCCTCATAGTCAAAAACCAACTTAAGGGTGGAACAGTGATACCCTGATCAATCCTGTGGAGGCGGTGGTGGGTATTGCTAGGGTCGTAGGGTCCGGATTTGCTCTGGATGACACTTGGCGCAAGTGGAGGAAGAACTCATTGATGACTTCATTTGACCAATAACTCCATCTTGAATAACTGACACCGACAATGCTGTGTGCCTGTCGATACCATCGACGGAAGTCGATGGTATCGACTCGCTGATTAGGGCAACTGCCTCGCGAGTCCGGCCGCCGCCTTTTTCACTTGAAAATGTCGATACCATCGACACACCCGTCGATGGTATCGACTCCACTGAGTCGATTTCTTTTGAAAATCTCCAGAGATCTCGATGGTATCGACTGGCATGTCGATACCATCGACCTTTATTGTGCAGCCTGCCTGTAGGTATGTCGATACCATCGACGGGACCGTCGATAGTATCGACTCAGTGCGATTTTTGCAGCTGTCAACCTGCACCCATGTCGATACCATCGACCAGTGTGTCGATGGTATCGACCCTGCCTGTTCCTGCACATTTAACAAACGGATCAAGGTATCTTTTTTAAACTAAAATCTAAACGAAATAAAAGCAATCTACAACTATAACTAAACTATCCTAATGTACCAATGGTTGGGTTGCCTCCCAACAAGCGCCCTTCTTTAACGTCTTAGGCTAGACGGCTTGACAATCATCATCTTTTCACCTTGGGAACTGCGCTTAGAGGATCATGCGGTAATTGGAATTCAACTCGATCTTCTCCAATTCCCAAAGACAAAGTACCTCTTCCTAAGGCAGTCACGACATCTGCCGTTGCTTGAAACGATCTTCCTAGGAGAATTTCACAGCTGTGGAGCGGTGGCATATCCATGACGACAAAGTCCACCGGAAATATGAATCTATCCACTTTAACTAGAACATCTTCACATACTCCATAGGGTCTCACTGTAGACCCATCCGCCAATTCAATTGTTGCGGTTGACCTCTTTATCTCTTTTAACCCCAGCTTTTGAAATGTAGCCAAAGGCATGAGATTTATACTAGCGCCGGAATCACATTGCGCTTTAGAAACATGTTGACCACCTATTGAACACGGAATGTAAAAACCTCCTGGGTCCTTTCTCTTCTTTGGTGAACTCCCATGAATCATCGAGCTCACCGTCTCATTCATCCAATAAATTTCATCGTCTTTTATCCGCCTCTTCTTATTAATGATTTCCTTGATGAACCTCCCATAGGCGGGTACTTTCTCGATCATTTCCACTAATGGAATATTGATGTGGAGTTTTCGGAATATCTCCAGGAATTTTTTAAAGTGACGATGCTCTTTCTTTGACTTAGGATTAACCACATTTGAAACATCAGCTGCCTCAACACGCCTATGAGGTGGCACATACGTGCTTTTCGGGGGTACCTCCCCTAAGCTTGCTTCAATCACTCTTTCCGACGTGGGCTTTGGCGAGACATCCTCAATAGTATCAGCTTGTTGTGGTTCCTCTCTCGCCTTAGATGTCTCCACATGTGCACAAACAACTTGCACTTGTTCTGCCTGCCTAGGTGGAGATATAGTATTCACAACTCTTTGTGATTTTCTAAAGAAAGGGTTTCCGCCCGACAATCCATAGTACGTGCGTGGATATGGTATCGCCGGTGTTGCGTTCACATTGAAAGTCATCTTTCTTTCTTCTACAACTTCTTGCACCTGAGATTCCTCCTCAGTGCTTACCACAGACATGTACTTGACCTGATGGTGTGCTTGAGCCACATTTGCATTCTCGGCTGGTTTCTGTTGGTTGGCGTGCTTAATGGCCGCCACTTCACTCGAAATCTGCGCCACGGTGGTCTCTAATGCCCGCATTTGTGCTCCATGGCTTTGCAGCGTCTGCCCAAATTTGGTTAGAATGTCACCTTGAGATTGCAATTGCTTACCAAACATGGCCATCATCTCCTGGTTCTGCTGTACCAATTGACTCAGTAGTTCAGTGCTCTTATCCTCGACTCTTGGCTGTGGCTTGGCATCCGGATCCTGCAGAAAATTATTCGGATCCTTCCATGAGAATTTTTTATCCTTCCTCCATGCATAGTCATTGTTTCTATAACCCTGTTGTTGCATGAATTTCACTTGGGCCTCCCCATCATCAGATGCATCCTCCTTAGTTAGCACCTTCTTGGCTAGAAGATCTAACTTGGCATTCAGCTCCCTCACTATTCTGGATTCACCAGCAGCCTTGACATGTTCCACAGCCCCTCTATCACCCCATGACTGTTTCCTAGCCATGTTTTTCAGTATCTCCCAACATCTGGTATCCGTATTATTCAGAAAAAATCCGGATCCGGATGAATCAAGATTACTTCTATCGTGCTCGAAGAGAGCAAAATAGAAGATTTTCACTTGTCTCCTTGTCCAATCCATGATGTGGACATCTCCTCAACATGACTTGGAATCGCTCCCAAGTCTCAGAATATGTTTCACCCGCTTGTTGGGTGAAATTGTGAATCTTCCGGATCATATCATTGGTCTTCTCAGGAGGGAAGAACCTCTCGAAGAAAACCTCCACCATGTGATCCCATGATTCAACAAACTCATCGTCGAGGTTATGTAGCCACTCTCTTGCTGCTCCTGCCAACGAACTTGGGAATAACTTGAGGTAGAGCACATCCTGTGGAAATCGATCTATCTTCACCATATCACAGTTCTCCACGAACTGGCTGATGTGGGCCACTGGATCTTCATTTTTTAATCCGTGAAATGCGTTTGATTTAACCAGGTTAATCAATGCTGGATCGATCTTGTAGGTTGGAATGTTTAGCCCCTATTTCTTTATAGGCCCCTTTGATGCTGATGAAGAAGACGCTTTGATCTTCTCCCATATCGTCTGTGGTTCGGCCATTTCTTCTTCTTGTTCTTGCTCAGATTCAGAATTTATATCACTTTGGTGTTGGTCCTCGTAGTAGTCCTCGTCCTATGGTCCCGCAGATGGAACCTCAGGTGTGCGATTCACGTAGTCTCGACTACGTGTGTGCACCATGAAAAGTACCTGAAATATGGAAATAGGGGTTCAGTACAATGCTTTGAACGAGTCAACACAATTATAGAGAAATAAAGGAATTTTTGAAATTGTTTTTAAAATAAAAAAAATGTGGCCTAGAGTGGCCGCTCTTAGCACTCAAAGTGCCAATAATTCGCCGTATGCCCGGCAACGGCGCCAAAAACTTGACGTGTATTTTACTACGCGCTTAAACGCAAGTATACGCGTCGAGTAATATAGGCCTTGTGAGGCCCGAGTCGAACTCAGGGATACGTGAATTATTGGAGACTTCTACTAACTAATCGCAATCATCTAGACCGATTAACAAAATAGGGTTTTGTTGTTGAAATTAAAAGAAAATAAAAATCAAACAAAGAAAACAATCGATTAAAGGTTAATTTAATCAATTCAAAGGGATATCTTTAGGATGGCGGTTTCACCGCGGGTCAACATTTGTATTAGGTTTCATATAATTCCTCACACTTCTCTCTCTATCCGGGTAGTGGCCTGAAATGAGAATTACCCACTGTCGTGGTGTAATTCACTACTTAGGTTTAGGTTGATTCCACCGTCGTAGTAATCATTCCCCTAAACTAAGCGCATTAAGAACGGTCTCTCAGTTCCCACCATTAATTTTACAACTCCTTTATCAAGGGTTTTATTGATTAATGTAGAATTCGTCTCTTTTCAACCGTTAATCCTTCTGTCGAAGTGATTAAGGGTGTTAAATTATTATTATGGTGATCAAGCATAACAATAGAAATGGAGAAAACGAATCTATACCACGGATTTGAGAGAGAAATATGAATTATTGATATAAAAATGTCATACAATGCATTCCCGGGCTACTCCCGGTCCTAAAGAATGAGGGTTTTAGCCTCTCATGTTCATCTCACACGAATACATGGTAGATATAGGGGAATTCATAAGAAAAATGGGAAATAAATGAGAAAACCCCTGCACGGAGAAGAACCGGTGGATCCTTGGCGTAGAACACGAGCTTCCCCGCCTGTCGGTGGTGGAAATCGTCTTCGGCAGCGTCCGAATCACCCGTGATGAGCTTCTCGGCCTCCGTTCTCCTTTTTCTCCTCCTCGGCACTCGTGCAATCCAAATTGAGATCCCCCTTCGTATGGGCGGCCGTCATTAGGTATAAGTCCCTAATTAGGTCGTCAAATAACAACAGCCGTCCGATCGAGATCAAAACAGATCCAACGCATATCTGCCGGCGTCGATACCATCGACTCGGGTCGATGGTATCGACACATCGGATTAGCGGCAGCTTTCCTTGCTTTTATTCTGAGCGCCTGTGGTCATCTCGATACCATCGACTTGGGTGTCGATGGTATCGACTCTCTTTAGCATCGGTTGTTGTCGTTTAGCGACGCTGTAGCTCTCCATGTGTCGATGGCATCGACTTGGGTCGATGGTATCGACTCTGTGCTTCTCTTCTCGGCTAGCAACCTGTGGCTTGGTCGATGGTATTGACTTCCGTCGATGGTATCGATGGAAGCAGATACTCGTTTTTCCTGAAATTTCACAATAAGACCAAGTAAATCCACACAAATTATGATAATATGATAAATAATGCTCAAAATGGTAAAACAAAGGGGATTTGATATAATATGATGGCAAAGACCAAATTAAGTGAATTATGCAATATTATCCATAAAAATGAGTAATTAGAGCACAAAACACATATGAAATAGGTCTATAAATGCGACTCAAAATCATCGCATCAATCAAGCAAAATTAGATATCAAGAAGAAAATGGATGAGATTATGAAGTTACAAAAAAATGAGCATCTTGAGTAACAATAATATTCTTGATAATATCTTAAATAATTCTTATCGTCAAATTGGAAGGAGAGGACTAGGTTATAATACTAAGGGAAAATCTTATAAAAAACCTAGTTGGAGAAGGAAACAAGTGCTAGAGAATCAATCCTTGTATGTACCCAAGAACAACTCAACTCCTAGAAAGAGAAATGAGATTGACTCTATTAGTTGTCATTATTGCTTGCGTCTTGGACACTACTCTTTCTCATGCCCATACAAGAAAAGGAATGATGATCTAGCCTGGGTTCCTAAAACTTAGAGGTTTGAATTTGACTTGTTGAGATTTGACCTAAACTGATTCTTGATATACAAATTTCATATCTCAACACAATTGAGCTTTCACTTTCATATTCTTATTTTACTTGGAAACAATTACTGAAAACAGTTCTGAAACAATACAGAAACTTTCTCGGTCGAGAAACTGTTCGACCGAGAACATTGTCGGTCGATAAATAGTCGACCGAATAGGTTACTATTATCAAGTCTGCAACAAATCCAATAAAATATGTACAAATAGCAGCATTCTCGGTCGAGAAAAACGTCGACCGAGATAAATTCGGTCGACAAACAGTTCGACCGAATCAAGTTCTGCTGAACCTATTTTCAATTAATCCAGTTTGCTATCAATTTGTTATTAATGATTGATTTAATATGCAAATCAAGAATAAATCTTGGAGACCATCTTTGAAACAAGACATATTGATCTTTTTGCATCATGAATTAAGATATAACATTATGAATATAAAATCCTTAAATATATTGCAAAAATGTTATATGAAGACTGATTTTGAACAAACCTTATTCATTGATTGAAAAAGTTTATTAAGCATGTTCAGTTACATGGTTTGTATTAAAATTAAAAACTTATGAACCTGAATGAGATTATTTTGATTTATTCTCTAAATAGTTTGGCTTAAAACTGAAAATATGAACCATGATTAGTTTAATCAAGGAAATTACTATTTTATCATAATCCACATGGTTTTTCCTAAATTATTTCTTGGTCTATCCATATAAGAACCATGTGTATTGAAATTTAGTTTAAATGATCATGAAATTATATGCTTCTACTGTTCTATCATAATCATTGTGCCAAGCTCATTATGTTTCATTGGTTTGTCTAAAATAAATATTTGATTCATATATACAAACCATGAATGGATATTTTTTAGCTCATAAGAAAATGCCATTTTGCATAAACAGTAAAACTTCATGGCACAAATGCATTTTAAATTAAAAACCTGCAGAAATTATACTTCACATATAAGTGTTCAAATTAGAAATCTGCAGAAATTGCCTCTTGGTTGAAATCAAAGTTTGACCAAGGGGCACTATGGTCAAAGTCAAGGTCGACCTAAAATAAGCTTGACAAAATGCTTATTTGTACATCATTTTACTGCACTTAATCTTAGTATCTTGATTCAAAATGTGTTTATCATATTGAAAACATAATTTTAGTGCATAACTCTCATAAAAGGTCAACTTCTTATGATCTAATATTGATTGTGACCTTAGAATCCTTAAATCATCTTGACTATAAGATTAAGTGGGATCTCACACAAACTACCTTGATTATAAGATTAAGAAGCTTACAAAACTTTGTAAACATCATTTGAAGCTTGTTATGACCTTAGTATCCTTAAAAGTAATTCTGGTTATGAAAACAAAGAAATCTACAATATTCATGAATATGACATATATATTGTTCTTAATGGAATTCTCTAAACAAATTAGGGCTTAACATCTCATGTATTTGATTAGAGATATATTCTACTATAAGCTTAAAGGATTCTCATTTCATTTTCAGGGCTTAACATCCCTTGTAAAATGGATGAGAAATCAATACACATATGCCATGGACTTAAAAGGAACTCATATCATTTCAAGGCTCAACATCCTTTGCAAATGATTGAGAAATAAATTGTGGCTAAATTTAACAATAATTGGATGACATTAATCCCTTGCTTTTAAATTGAATATCTCTTTAAGGGGGAGCATAGCATAAAATTTAAGGGGGAGAAATAAAAAATCATACTAAATGATTATCTTGGATATCTTTTTGAAATGACAAAGGGGGAGAAATAATATAAAATAAAATGAGTTTCATAATATCTCGGCCAGCACACACTTGCAAAATAAGAATGGCTACAAAAGGTAAACTTCGGGTATGAAACTGATATAATTTATATTTCCTTATTTTATATTTTGGAAATGTTTGTCATCTTCAAAAAGGGGGAGATTGTTGGCTAAATTGGACATTATTATAATCCCTTTGTTTCGATGATGACAAACATTTCATTCTTGTGGATCTAACGTGCTACTTGAGTGTTGCAGGAATTAGGTGGATGACAAACTACTTGGAAGATCTATATGCTCTAATTGCTTTAATTCATGATTGTAATCAAATGTAAAAACTTGTACAAGTATATAATGTACAAGTACTTAGATATCATGTAAATCAAGCGTTTAGATTTTCCCTAGTCAATCACAACATTTAGATCAGTCATCCCCTACAATAGTGTTACAACTACACACTCATACACACACTTAGTACTTAGTTTCAAACATTGAAACATGGTTAATCTCGGTCGACAAAATTCTCGACCGAGACACTCTCAGTCGGCAAACTCTTCGACCGAGAATGACCCAGGTAGCCCTTAGACACAACAGACAAGGTAGTTGGGAGTTGGATTAGAACGTTATATACACTTACTCCAGACAGTCCCTCAGTCGACAAGTCCTCGACCGAGAAGGACTCTCGTTCGACAATTCTTCGATCGAGATGAGTTCTGTCTACACTTTTCAGAGTTGTTGCTAAAGCAACTAATGGTTACCTAACGGCTAGTTAAGCACTAAGAACCCCCTAGAAAGTGTCTAGAACGTCCTTAAGCATCCATAGGCCATTCCTATAAATAGGACAAGCCATAGGACACCCAAGATACACTTGTGCTACACTTGAGCATTCATACTTGCATTGGCAATTCATTCTTGTAAGCAATTGAGCAATTCCAACATTGGCTATACATTTCCATTGCTCTAAATTCATGTCCTATAGGCTAGCATCTCCTATCCACCACACTTACACTTCCATACCTATTGGTTAGGAGATCAAAACGCTTGATATAGGAAATCAAGTCTTGTGCTACAACGGTATTGTAATTT
The DNA here is from genome assembly GCA_963693085.1 of Alisma plantago-aquatica. Lineage (NCBI taxonomy): Eukaryota > Viridiplantae > Streptophyta > Magnoliopsida > Alismatales > Alismataceae > Alisma > Alisma plantago-aquatica. The sequence goes on along the minus strand of OY856411.1, from coordinate 1,257,049,368 downwards.
CTATTTTTCCTTTTGTTCCTTTATATCTTTTGTACTCTCCTTGCTACTCCTAGGGTTGGAGGCTGCGGATTGGAGAGGGTTTGACTTCTTAGGTGGAGAAGGGTCTTCTCGGTGGAGAAGGTGGACTTTGGACTACTTCAAGAAGGCTGTCTCAACGGGAAGCTACTTCAAGGGGAGCTTGAGGTTAGTTCAAGGAAGGCTGCTTCGAGGTTGGTGAGACTACTTCTAGGTGAAGGCTGTCCGAAGGGTTTGGTGAAAGTGTTGTAATTTTATGTAACATCCTTGTGAGGTAATAAAATTAAATACTTTCAAAATCCCGGTTGGGTAAGCAATCGGGTAGTGGATTGACTGCCTTAGTATTTGCTAAGGTTGGAACCACTCTAAACCCTTGTCCCCTTGTCCAATATTTTTGTGGTTGCTTAATTTGGTTGAAATAATATAAAATATCATAAAACCCTATTCACCCCCTTTAGTGGGTTTTCAGTTCAATATTCTTTATTTTGTTTTATTATACAAGTTAGTTTACATACAATTAAAAATAGTTCATTACATACGAATCAGCCAAATAAATGATATTACCAAAACACCTACAAAAATCCAAATAAAAAAAGAGAAAATGAATGGACCACAATATCATAATATCTAGTTATCACAAATTAAATAGACATCTAATTCTACTAAAAACGTAAAGTCAAGATTTTATAGATGTGTATCAGTCGGTTAAAAATCAAGTCTAATAAACAAAAAACTAAAGTCTTTCCGAAGAATTATTTTTTCAAGAAAAAAATCATGACATAAGTAATATTTTATTTCCTATTTAATTTCTTAGAACGTATAAACTTTGATTAAACAAATAAAATAAAAGAAACAAAAAATTAAAATGGTAACATTATTAGAAATAAACACACAAAAAATGACCATGCTATCTATAATTATTATCTATTAGATAAATAGATGCCTAGTACCACATTAAAAGTACATACTAAAAATTAGTCACCAAAACTTTTTAATTGTGGACCAATCCAGTGTTGCAACTAACATTACCATAAGATTAAACAAAAAATGTCACAATATCCTAGTTATTATTTATTAAATTTTTTTATTATTAACTGTGATACACCTTCCTTATTAAAAAAATAAGGTACATATTAATTGGTTGTAAACCAAATAAATGTCAACCTATACATATATAGGCTACCAAAATCTCGAATGAACCAACACCACACTTGTGCATCGTCACTGGTAATTTTATTTTTCATATACCATCCATGACACAAGATGGTCACAACCAACAAATGGCATTTCCTTCCCAGATGTCATCAACACATTTAGGCATAACTGACTCTCAGAGTATGTTCGACTCCAAATGTTCTTTGTAAAAATTCATTAATTAGAAGTTCTAACACTTCAAAAACCAAACAAAAGAAACTCGTAAAACTTAAATTATGAACCAAAGAGACATTCTAATGTTACTAAATAGATATTATTAAGAAAGGACCACAATGTGTACCACCAATAATTTCTACCTAATTAAATAATCACTTTAGATAGTAATTAACTTGAAAGTTCAAATGGTGCCCATGTTCAATTGGGAATTTCTTTGATTTTAACTACTATTTGAATATACAACTCTGTTGCATTGGTTATTTTAGTTCTTAATTCTAAATGCTTTACTATTATTGTGTGTGTGATTTGTGTTGTTCTTATATAGAACTGTTTACTTGTATACACACTTCACATACGTTTGGGTAAAAAGATCTGAGTACAATGTGGGTATGTTTTTTATAGTGCTGAAAAGTTTAACATACTCACGTATATGGGTGCTATAAAGAGAATAAAACTAATGATATAGCCAACCAAGAGCAGTTGCTAGGGTAACATGGACATCTCGAAAAATCCTTGACTTCATTAAGCTTAAGAAGGTCCTTCATCGTCAAATCCTACAAGCTTATGTGGTTTGTGAACACCACACACGTAAGAGGGGGTAGAACAAAAGCAAGGCATGTGTCAGTCATACCAATATATGTGCATTTAAGATAAAGCACAAGAAAATTTTGTTCCCATTGAATCAGGAGGATGGTAAACATGTAGGCAGTAATAAATGGAGAGTAGCAACATCAATAGTAATGGAACCTTTATTTTTAGAGAGATAAACAATTAATGTGTTTTTTATCATTTTAAATCATTTCAAAATCAGTTGCATAGAATAATGTATGTAGATTGTAAGAATAGTAACACTACTAAAAGCGGGATTGGGACATCATAATATCGTGAGCCAAGGGTGAGTGGAAAGAAACACCCAATATGTACAATTGATTGCAAAGGCACAACCTTATATATATATATATACACATTTATATATAAATACATATAGAGAGAGTGAGAGTTTGCTTTTAATACCCATGTTGGTACTGTAGGAACGCTACCCGTCTATGAAAAATGTGGCAGCAATTTTATATATATTGAAAAATGGTGAATTGAGTTGAATTCATTTTAGAAGGCGTGGTTGTACATAGGAGTAATGAAAAGCAATTCACAAGGTTTTCTCTGCCCCAAAAATCCCCAAATCAAGAGATAGTTTCATTTTTAGGGATTCCAGTCCACTTCTCCAATTCCAACACAGAAAATTAGAAGTAATTCCTTGTTAAGCATTCCACTCAATTTCTTTCATTTGCATATGCGTCGCTGCTGGTGTTGATTAACTTGGTGTTCGCTATTGTGTTTGTCCAGAAACATGCAAAGACAGAGAAACCAACTGCCCAATGTTCGTTATTGTGTTCAAATGGGTAGAACAGAAGCAACTATAAAGAAGGCAAGTGTAAAGAGGCAAGATCACCTCCTTACTAAAATATGATAATCAAAACTCATTGGAAATTAGTGGGAAAAAAATTTCTGACGAAATCAATTTCATAAAAGATTGTACAAATACAACAACAATCTCCCTTTTAGGGTTACATCAACATACAACAATTAGGATCTAGATAGAGGGAAGTCCAACTACTCCAGTCTTGTCTCCAAGAAACATATCCATCATCTAACTCCAAGCCAACTGCTAAGATCTTCACGCCTTATCCATCACCTTGCTCATCTCCTGGGTGGTTGGGAAAGCACCTGGAAAAAGGGAAAGGGAAGAAAAGTATATGTCACAAAAACTATTCTAAGATGGAAAGATAAGTAAAGCATGTAAAAGTAGGCTAGGGTTCATCATAAGATGAAGATACAAGAGAATGAGGCCATATATAAAAGAAGCTTTCAATAGATGCTTGCCATAAACAAATTATAATAAAAGAATTGCATGCATGATTAATATTGACTACCTTAACTAAGTAGAGTTGAGGCACTTACCAGACGTTTAATCAAAAGGTGAGGAGAGAATAAGACATTCCCAGTCACCTACACACATTTTGTGTGTGGGGAGAATAAGACGTTCCCCATGGGAGAAATAACACATTCCCCGACTATGGGTGGTTGTACATAAGTACCACTACTATAGCTAGTTATTCTAATAGAATCAACATGCTACAATCAATGGCAAGTAATAGAATCATTCAAATAGAGCATAGCAGTGGGGTACCAAGACCCAAGAACAATATTCCAAACCAATTATGAGGCATATATAGCAAAAGAATCATGATCATAGGATATAGGGTTCAAATAAACCTCATTGTGTAAAAATTAGGAAAAGGCACAAATATTTTCCAACTTAATGTGTAAATGCACATACCTTTAATATTGATTCCAATTATCAACTTGCACCACTTAATCGATTCCATATTCTACTTTTCCTAATATCAACACCATGTTCATATAAAGTTACTAATTTTTTTGTGCAAACCTTCGAATTAGATTATGAAAACATCACCATTGTCTTAGTTAGGGTTTTCTGATCAAAATGACATATAATATTATGTATTTTAAAGATACAGAGTTTTAGATGCATTTTTGATGTTTTTAACTAATTAATTCATTCTCAATTTTTTTTCTCGAAAAACATAGAATCAGGCATCAAAAATATTTTTATTAGAAATCTCATCTTTTTCTGATTCCAGAACATATCTTACTTTCATTTTTTGACCAACGAATCAAAAGATACGAATTTTCTAAAATGGACCAATGATAACTTACCATGTAGGCACTTTGTTTGAAAAAAAACAGACCAAAAGACCGGAGTGCCCCCGCGTGAGCATAGTGAGAGAAGAGAGGAGCGTGCGGGGGTAGAAATGTAAACTGACACGGGGTTGTCTTCCCCCTTCACTCAGTCCGACATGGCCGACGACCGCAAGCTGCTGCTTGCTAGGCTTTTGGGCGAATCCGGGTTTCTCAACAAAAATTGACGCTCAAGTATGCGAAAGAAAGAGCAAGAAGAACCGAACATGATGGTATCTTCAATTTGCTCGAAGAGAAGCAAGGAGAGAGAGATAGGCATCACAAGTCCTGCTGCTTCGACCGCTCTCCAGAGGGTCAAACGACGATGAATCTCAAAATTAATGGGTGTGTTGTGTTGCAAAGACGATTGGTGGTGCTACAAGTATAGATATTTATAGGCAAGGGAGCATGGAATAGGGTTTTGGTACCCAAGGTGAGAGAAGAGCTTCGAACGACTTGGGAAACCTCAAATATTCACCAAAACACAATAATCTTGGGATGGGTAGATGTGGAATCGCGAGAGGAGTCCAGAGCAACAAAAATCGTTCGATTTGGTTGAGTGTAGACAGAGATATCACATAACAAAAAATCCAAAAATTTCTTCCTATTTTCCAATCTGAACTGAGGTAGGGGACAAGCTCTCAACTGTCTGATCAGCATCCAACAACCGCGAGCCGCGTAACAAAATAAAGCGAAAGTCCTTATTCAAATCGAATTTCGACTAAAGTGGAGCATTAAATTATTAAATGAATTTATCTCTCTTCATTTGAGGGCTTAAATGGTTTCTAAAAATAACTAAAATTTATAATATGACTGATTTTGACACGTAGAATCCAAATATGAAATTAGTTTTACCTTTTGGGGACTTTTAGTAGGCTAAATAATTCAAATTATATTTTATCTTTCTTCATGCATTAATAACTCTAGGATTCTCCAAAAATAATAAAACTTCACCTATAAGTCATATTAAGTATGTTGGATATGAATTTTCTATTATTTCTATTTGTTGGTGTTGTTTATTATTTTGATTAATGATTTTAAGGTTTTATACACTTTCTCTCTCATTAAATTTATCTTCTCATCAAATATTTTCCAAATTGATTCAAAATTCATACAAAGATATATTTTAACTTGTAGATCATGAATTAGGCATTAGTTTATTTTTTTGAAGTCTGTTATTCTTTTATTTAATTCATTTAAATTTTATCACTTATTTATCCTTTTAATTTATCAGAGGCATCTAGAAACTTTCTAAAAATACGAAACTTGATATAAAAGTAATACTAAATGCGAGGAACATGAATTTGTCATTAGTTAATTTTTTTCAATATATATTTAACATTTTTGGTCTTTAAATCATTTTCTCTCTCCTAAATAAAATAAAATATTAAACATTGACTAAATTAGATACAAATTCACACATAGATTAATTTTGATATGTAGATTACGAATTTGGATTTATTTTTCCAATTTGAAGATGTTAGATATTTTATTTCACCTTATTGGCTTATCTCCTATTTTCTTTTAATAAATACTTTAATATATGCATTTATCTTCCAAATTAGGTGATACTTGGCCCTTAAATTTCTTTTAGGTCAAGAAAACGAATTTGCATATCAAATTATATTATGGTTTCCTATTTGGGATTTTTGGAACAATATATTCCACATTATCTCATATTATCTAATATATCCCATAATATCTCCAATTATTACGTTTATCATCTCCTTTATGTATATTTCGAGATTTCCTTTCTTTTTCATATTCTAAAAATCCCTAGAAAGTTCTAGCATGAATTTCTTTATTCTTTTTAGCACATAGGTGGACATTTTACATATTAAACCCATTGCTAAGCTTTTATTGAGGTATTTGTGCATAAACCCAAATATTGGAATAAAAGGTGAACAAATGTTCATTAGACCATCATATTTTCCACAAATTGAACAGAAAGGACAAAGAGGATATAATTGAAAGGAAAATATGGGAAAGAGGATCAAAAGATAAAATGTCCAGAATTCGGTATGTTACAGCAAGTAAGGGCAGTAAAAAAGTAATAAGAAGAGGACGGTTGCACAACAACATACTATGATGTGGTCGATAAAATTGGAGAAGAATAATTTGCAGATATTGTACAAGGAAATATTGTAATCGAGGAAGATCTTGAAGAGGAAAATGTACAGGGTGCAATGAAAAATACAAAGAAAAGTAAGAAAAAGAGGAGTAGCAGGAAGGGGACTGCTTATAGTACAAAGAAAAGTATTATTGTAGGAGATGAGATTGCTTTAGATGAGACTGTTGGAGCTAAAGGAACTGAATAATTTGTTGTTGAAGATGAGAATGTTGGAGTTGAAGGTACTGAAGAAGTGGTTTTTGAAGTTGCGTGTGAGAATGAAGAACACAAAGCTACTGAAGAAGGATCTGGTACAAGATCAAAAGAAGAAGAAAACTAGGAAGGAAAGCAACAGCTAATTCTGAAAGATAAGACAAAACCAAAAGGTAAGAGAAAGAGTGTAGAAGGTAATGTTCCATATATCTAAAGTGGACTGCAGAAGGTAATGTTCCATATATCTGAAGTGGACATTTAGCCTTTTAGTATCATTCTGTCAATAGAAGTTACACTTTATATACAAAAATGTAACTCTATGTACCAAAAAGTAACCGTGCTAACCAAAAAGTAACTTTGCTAATAGAAAAGTAACTATGCAATTTGAAAAGTAACTATGCCAAATTAAAAGTAACTATGTTAAGAATAAAGTATATGTTAACTAAAAAGTAACTCTGTGAATAGAAAATTAACTATGTTAATTGAAAAATAACAAGGTCAACAAAAAGAAACAATGTGAAACGAAAAGTAACTCTATAAATAGAAAAGTAAATATGTCAAATGAAAAGTAACATTGTAAATAGGAAAGTAACTGTGAACTGGAAAGTAAGTAAGTAAATTAACATAAACTTTTGATATTGTTATGGGTAAATAAGTGTTACGACCTCGCCTCCTAGTAACCCCCAATTAAGGGAGACCAAAAGGACAGAGCTGTTAACCAATAACCCAAATCAAAGGTTTGACAATTAACCAAGAACAATTATCAAATTTTAACAGACAAAACTGAAAAGCTGTAAGAAAATAAACTTTTGCATACCTTTATTATTATTATTTTTGAAACCTTGGATCTCTAAACTTATATCCACTGAAGGATTCTACTCTAACTAATCCTCCTTGTATTTCACTTCATTTATTTCCCGATATGACGATTTACTGTTTGTTCTTTTGGCTTGTACCTAAAACGCCGAAAAACAAAACGTCGGTCAGCCAAAGATGGTATGTGGGGGAAACACTAATCATGCAATTATTCTTAACAATGTAATCATTCAATTAATCATTTAACAACCAAGATTATGTTTTAAGCCACACTACTCAATCCTTACCTATCCCCTAACTTTGTGCTATCCCTGTAGTGGACTTGTATGCTACCTCTATTTAGGTAGATTCTTACCACCATGGTCCTACCTTATAGGTAGCCAATACATAGGGTAATAGAGTCGCATGGCACTACACTAAGGTAGCCCAATATCTAACTCAATGTGACTTGATGGACCTACCCCATTGGTAGCCATGTACTAAGTCATCCAATGACCTGATGGACCTACCCCATAGGTAGCCATGTACTAGGTCAACTAATAAGCCACAAAGGGGACCAAGATCTGAGCTAGTAGGCACATATCTTAGGTGATAGTCATATCCACATTATAGTTTGAATGAATTAAAATCATCCGACAATTAATTCATGTCATCGATGAAAACTTTGGTAAACCTCAGAAAACTAACTCGATATATTCATAAGCGTAACCACATACCTGATCTGATGATTTGAACAAAAATATCCATGCAAATAAGAATCCAAGAAAGCAAGCATTTTCAACAAGATCCTGAAATAATCATGTAATTCCCTTTTTACTATTCATGTCATCAAGATCTACTAAACCTAGCTCGTTTCCTAGGGTTTCTAATTCCCTTTTAGGGTTTCCATAGCAATTAGGGTTTCCCTTCATCTTTTACTATTTCAAACCCTAATTTTATATCATTACTCATAAACCCTTATTATCTCATCTATTCTTCAATATTAAGGTTATCTTAGCTACATATAACCCTATTTTCATATTATAGGCACATTAATCATCAATTAATTTCATTAAGCTTCTTTTTCACTAAAGCTACTATTTTTATCCTTTTAATCTATGACAAGATCATTATGCGTATCTATCATCAATTTCAAAGTTCATTATGGTTTTAATCTCATATGAACTCGATTTGTCATAATGAAGAACTTTAATGCTCGAAATAGATTAGAACCATCATATAACAACATATTCTTACATTTTTCAAATTAAATATGATCTTATCCTCTTTGACCCTAAATTAGGGTTTCTAAGGTTTCTTACAAAATCCTAATCATCTTAATTATCTTCATTAAGGATTCTCTAATCCAAACTATGTTCAAGAATCATTATATTACAGTTGTATTCTTGCAATATCGTGTTATGACCACTACAACTCATATTTACTCAAATCAGGGTTTTAGTCCATTAAACCATGTTCATGATCATAAAACCCTAAAACCAACATACTAATCATCCTTTTATGATTTTACCATTCCTTTTATTTTTAACAGGTTAAGATTGATCAAAAACATATAAAAGATTCATCATGTTTGTTTTTATATCATTCTAGGGTTTTTCTATCAATTAATGCATCAAAAGATGTAAAACCCTATACTTTTTTAGTTTCAAGCAGAATTAGACTTCAAACATAATGTCTTTATGTTCCTCTCGTTCTGAGGATCAATTTTCATATATTACTTGTCCTAATCGGAGTTACCCATATTTAATTATGAATTTTGCAAGTAAAAATACCTTTTGGCCAATCATGGGGCGCCATGTGTCCCCTTTCCATGCAGCGTGCCTTGTAAGTTGAGAACATAACTGAATTATGAAACTACCCTTCATTAAGTGATGGCTTTCTTTAGAACACGGAGGGAAGAAGCGCCCAACGGACCTCCGAGCTTCTTCAACCTTGAGTTGCCCTAACAGGGCCGCGTTGCAGCAGGTTGCGGGCACTCCTTCTCTCTCCTCCAGGGCCTGATGGCTGCCGCCGACCCCAGCCCCAGCTCCGCCGACCTCCGTCGCCCTTGGGGCGTCGCTCCAACGCAGCCAACATGGCCGATCTGCGCGTGCAAAGCCTGCACGATGCGACTCTTCTTGCAGCCGTGTTGCTGCTTCTATGAAGGGGTAGGAGCACGACGACGATGGCCAACCTTTTCTCCGTCAACTTGGGCTAGTAGGCTTCCATCGCATCCCTTCTTTGGCCCCTTCCAGCTTCACGCTCATGTTGCTATCTATGATTAGGGTTTTTGTACGAAATCGTGGAAGAAGAGGATAAAACGAGGTGTGGGATCTTCTGGGCTCTGTCCATGGTCTTTCCCTTATATAGGGAAGGTAAATAAGCCCCAGTATGGCTTGCCCACGAAGAAACGCAACCCCTTTCCAAAAGGAATTTGATTTCTTCATTACCAAGTAAGTTCATCTTTCTCTCTCTACTAAACATCTCTTTAATATACCTTATTTCTTGACTATTTTTGGAATACGAAAATCCTTACTCTCTTTATTCTTGCCTTTTAGTTATTTTTCACGAAATCATATTTTCTTTTAATAGAAAATACCACCTTTTGAAAAAACAACACAAAATTCATTAATAATGTATCACATTATCCTTTTATTTTGCAATTTTGGTATTTTCTCTTTCTTTCCTCTTTATTGGGACTCCTCGGATCCCAAGACACTCCATTATTTCGAGATTCTTTTTATTGGATACTTATTATCCTTCTAGATGCATCTTTATGCATTATTTCACATTATCTTGTTTATTTCTCATTAAAAATATCTCTTTTTGAGGATTTCTCTTTATTTCTCTTTTATTTTCCTCATTGGCATTCCTTTTAATATTAGCAACCTCATGGATACGAAATTTCACCAAGAAATCTCATTTATGCCTATTTCCACTCATTTTCCACATTTTATCATTATTTTTAATTTATTTCTTAATAAAGAAATACTTAATTAAACTTTTCTTTTCTTATTGCCTTCTATATGCAACTTTGGACTACTTGGAACCCAAGGAACCCAACAGACATGAAATCTTCTTTGGATGTGCTTTCAGAGGTTTCCATATTTCCCTTTTTTTCAAATATTCAATTACTAATTGAATTTTCTTTGTTATTTGGGCCCAATAGCCAATAAATCCCACAACACAAACATCAAGGCTATTGTAAACAAAATCCATGCATTCAAAACAAATTATACCATTCTTTGTTCAATTATCTTTAATATGAGAAATTACATTTCTCACCAGATGAACCCAAAAAAATCGGGGTTGTAACATCCTTCCCCTCTTATAGGAATTTTGTCCTCAAAATTCAATCAAGCAAAACAAACAATTTAGGATAAGACTTTTCAATGTCCATCAACGGCCCCTATGTGGCTTTACCTTACCCATGGCGCTTCCAAAGAACCTTTATCATCACATATTCTTTTCTCTGAGTTCTTTCATCCTGGCGTCTATAAACTGCACAGGTGACTCATGCCATTTCAGCCTCCCTTGGGGCTCACTAGGTTCATTGTTTAGCTCATGGTCTGGTACCTCACATAGTGCTCTAACTAGGACACTTGGAACTCATCACACCTTTCTTTATCCCGAGGGATAAGGTTATCCATAACCTTCTCCACCAATCCATCTCAAATGGACCCATGTATCGGGGACTCAACTCTCTTAGCTATAACTTAGAGGGGTTGGATTTTCATGTCTCATATTCTCCCACAGTGAACTGCATGTCAGTCTACTTTGCATCCGCTCATGACTCCCATCGTCTCCAAGCCCCTTTCAGCCATTGCATGATCAAAGTGACTTCATCTACACACACTGTGGTTCTTTTCTAACCATCACATGGTCCTTTCACCAACATCACCTTACTGAAGTGGTGACCGACACAACCTCTCTTATAGAGCTTCTTAAAAACCCGATATTGGCTATGGTGGTCATCATTACATCTTTCATAGGATAAGAGCTGTCTCTAGCTATCACCCTGAACGAGCACATATGCTCTCATCAGACCCTTTAGTCTGGATCATACTATCCATTAGTTAGGGGTGATAAATTGTACTAACATAGAGTTCTTCATGTACCTTCTTCCACCTTATGGAAGTAACCCTTTAGGTTATACTCAAGAACTTCTGAATTCACCTCATGGTGTAGTTGAACCATCCCTCTCATATGTAGTTCAACCCGATCTGTTCCTTGACAGTACTCTTTCTTTCTCATGTCATCTAGGTAAGGTGATCTACCATAACCCACATTGCATCTTGACCTTCCTTGGTCTAGAGGAGACTTATCACAACATCCATAGTGATGAACTCCCATTCCCTCTCGGAAACTCTTTATCCTCTATATCAATGCATTGGGTTACTGATGTTCATCCTTCACCTTTTGTCATGCATGGCAACATATCACATGTAGCCTCATCTCCAACATCCATAGTATTACTACTACTCATTATCTCAGTAATATCATGGTGTAAGGTGATCTCAACATCATTATTTCTTATATGTCATGATTCCTTAAGATAGATTCCTCAGAAACCCTAAACCACTCTCATCAGGGTTTCATCACCTTCCTATCTAAAGCATGCATTGGAGGTTCTACAACCATCCTTTCATTGCATCCAGGCCTAGGCTGGCTAACCAAACAACCATTAACTTGTTCCACAGATCTCATTACATCTGAGTATTCGCTAAACTTATCTCCTTTCCAAACTTAGGGTTAGCCAAACAACCTCTTCTAGCTTCTAGCCAAACTAGGCATGTATATCTCCACCAGAGCATCCATTACCACTTCACATCCTTTAGTATTAGGTAATATAGAAGACATACTACCTCCATGTATTCTGCTTAAGTCTCATCTCAAACTCTAAGTTTATCTTCATCAAGAAAACTCTGTGATCATCCTCCCAGTTATCGAACTCAACCTTGTATCACATGCAGATTCCACATAGCTCATGATAAAACATTCTCATAAGGTGATTATCTTAATACTCTTATCGTTTGTACCTGTCCATGTATCATTCACTTCACCAAGGTATGTTATCATCTCTGTCCCCATATCACATGGAAACGTTCCAACCCACATCATCTTTATCCTTCGTGTATGGCATGCGTACTGTCCTATCTCTCTCTCCCATAACAAGAGGAAATAAGCATTTGGCTACAGTCCAAATACAAAGTTCTTCCTATTCCAAAAGTTGAGATGGTACATCCCACCTTGCCAGTACACCTTTAAATCTAAGTTGAAACATGCCGTTTATGCCTCTATATTATGATCATCTCGGTATCAAAGTTACTTCCAGGGAAAACGGGTTTCGAACCTACTTGGGTCACCATACAATCCTTAGTCATCCCCTCTAGGTCTATAGGGTGCCGACACTTTTGGGGTCATCCCTTTTCCCTTATGCATCCAGAGAGTGCCCTACTCATCTGCCCTTTGGGTCCCATGAGTTCATGAAGGTGATCAATCTCCTAACCCGTGGCCCTCATACAATGATAGCTGTTACCTCCTAACCCTATGGTCATGTGCAACCAGGGAATTAGGCAACTCCTTCTTCCATCGGTCTTATCCCTACCTGACCCTAGGATAGACTGAGGATTCTATCATAGTACATGTTCAACTTAGAACCTTACCCAAGCCTTCATCATCTCTCTCTCTGCATTCATGGGATGACTTTCATCCTTTTATAGGGATCATGGCAACCCGCATACCTTGGTCAGGCCCAAATCGGTCACCTCCATGGTAACACATCCACCTGCACTTAGAGATGAATATCTATGGGTTTGCAGGTTCATTCTCATACCATGTACTTTTCACTTAGCTTCTCAAGATCCTATGAGACCTCTTCAGGTTACCTTAAACCAACAAAACTGATATACACCCTACCAAAGGGGTCCCTCTCCCAGGATGGGAGGAAAACTACCTCTTGACAACAAGGTCACAAAAGCTCTTAGGTCTAGGGTTTACATCCACATGAGCCTACTTAACCCTAGCAAGCTATTAAGGCACAAGCAGATCACCTACTGAACCATGCTAGGTCATACTTGTCATCTTTTCTCAATCCTGGATCAAGATCATACCTTCCTTTATTATCAACCTAGCCGTGGGGGTTCATCAAACATACCTTAAACTTAAGGGACTTCCCTTTTCCTCTATACATGAGGAGTACCATGCTCGAAACTATAGCAACTTAATTCTCGTCATGAGCATTAGGTATACCACTTCCCCTCTTAGGCCTAGGAACCCTAGGTTCACTTTTAGGTGTCCAACTGCATGCTCTATCTCTTAACCACGAACCAAGCATGCAAAAGGCATGACATGCACTTCCTGTCATCCTTCAACTCGAGCAACACTTAGAGTTGGGTCCTCCTCAAGGACAACCAACAAGGCATAAGGCCCCACAACCTGTCACTAAACCTCTACATGGTTTATGGAACTCTTCTTCTCATCTATACCATAGGTATAGAGGTACCAGCAGACTCATCCTCTCTCTAGGGTTTGGTTCCTCTCATGGCAACCAAGACATCAACAACCTCTAGGGATCAAGCATGTGGTGACCACTATCATCCACTTAGATCACATCATACTCAACTTCCTACATATCTCAGAGTTTAGGATTCCAACCTCCTTGCTGGGTTTCCTGCTCTCTCTCTAGAGCTAACTACCCCCACCATTAGAGGTCCTCTCTTCATGAAGGATCAACCTTGAAAGCATGCCCCTACCTGGATGAAGCCTATGTTCAACTTATGTTTGCTCAAGGTTATCCCTAGTTCTTTATACTTGTCACATAAGCTATCCATCAAACTCATCCCAGCCAGGGTTTCAACCTATTTCTCACACCACTAATGCCTACTGGGTGCCTATTATGCCATGCTCATATCAGCTCATGGGGTTCCATAGGTTATTCTTTAACCTCAACAATGAAGGAGCTATCCTTCACTCTAACATGAACGACCCTTCCTAGGGTTGGGTTGCCAGAGGTACTAGGTCATCCAACCTCTCATGGCCAATACGTCATCCAGGGCATGTCCATTCAAACACTTGGTCTAACTCATCATGCCATCTCTCTCTCTAACCTTCACTTAGGGTTAGGGTTAACATCATCCTTAGAGGATGTGCCAGGTCTCTACTTGCAATGGAGATTTCTATCTCCAAGACTAACTCTCTTTATCTATCCTCCTGATATGAAGGTCTAGCCTCAGGTCTCTTCTGAGGGCATGACGACTTATGTCATACGACCTAAGCATGTATATATTCTTTTAGTTTGCGCTTAATCTATTAAGCTTATGTCCATGACATCTTATTTACATGTTTTTCATTTAATTTGGTGGAGGATTCCTTAGACCTTATTAACCTTACCCATACCACAAGAGGGTGAGGAGGAGAGAGAAAACCCTAATCCTTAAAGTCCTTAACATAATTTGAGTTGAGAAGGGATGAATCAAGATGAGAAAGTCCTAAAGGTATCTTATTTCGATTCATACCCTATGACTTTGGCCAGGCAGTCACACAGATTCGGGAGTCCTCGTATTCTGACTAGCGGTGCGGAGGAAAATATTGCCAGTCCCCGGTCGTGATCCTTTTCTAGACACCTCCGTCTTTTGAATAATCCTCTAATAACTCCCTTGGGTTCTACGGAGTTTGTAAAATTTAATAATTATTAATGGTTAACTGAGGAACCCACACTCTGATACCAAATGTTACGACCCGCCTCCCAATAACCCCCAATTAAGGGAGATCAAAAGGACAGAGCTGTTAAACAATAACCCAGATCAAAGGTTCGACAATTAACCAAGAAAAATTATTAAATTTTAACATACTAAACTGAAAAGCTGTAAGAAAATAAACTTTTGCATACGTAATTATTATTATTTTTGAAACCTTAGATCTCTAAACTTCTATCCACTTAAGGATTCTACTCTAACTAATCCTCCTTGTATTTCACTTCATGTATTTCCCGATATGATGATTTACTATTTGTTCTTTTAGCTTGTACCTAAAACGCCGACAAACAAAACGTCGGTCAGCCGAAGCTGGTATGTGGGGGAAACACTAATCATGCAATTATTCTTAACAATGTAATCATTCAATTAATCATTTAACAACCAGGATTACATTTTAAGCCACACTACTCAATCCTTACATATCCCCTAACTCTGTGCTATCCCTGGAGTGGACTTGTATGCTACCTCTCTTTAGATAGATTCTTACCACCATGGTCCTACCTTACAGGTAGCCAATACATAGGGTAATAGAGTCGCATAGCACTACCCAAAGGTAGCCCAATATCTAACTCAATGTGACTTGATGGACCTACCCCATTGGTAGCCATGTACTAAGTCATCCAATGACCTGATGGACCTACCCCATAGGTAGCCATGTACTAGGTCAACCAATAAGCCAGAGAGGGGACCAGGATCTGAGCTAGTAGGCACATATCTTAGGTGATAGTCATATCCACATTATAGTTTGCATGAATTAAAATCATCCAACAATTTATCCATGTCATCGATGAAAACTTCGGTAAACCTCGGAAAACTAACTCGATATATTCATAAGCGTAACCACATACCTGATCTGATGATTTGAACAGAAATATCCATGCAAATAAGAATCCAAGCAAGCAAGCATTTTCAACAAGATCCTGAAATAATCATGTAATTCCCTTTTTACTATTCATGTCATCAAGATCTATTAAACCTAGCTCGTTTCCTAGGGTTTCTAATTCCCTTTTAGGGTTTCCATAGAAATTAGGGTTTCCCTTCATCTTTTACTATTTCAAACCCTAATTTTATATCATTACTCACAAACCCTTATTATCTCATATATTCTTCAATATTAAGGTTATCTTAACAACATATAACCCTATTTTCATATTATAGGCACATTAAGCATCAATTAATTTCATTAAGCTTCTTTTTCATTAAAACTACTATTTTTATCCTTTTAATCCATGACAAGATCATTATGCATATCTATCATCAATTTCAAAGTTCATTATGGTTTTAATCTCATATGAACTCGATTTATCATAATTAAGAACTTTAATGCTCGAAATAGATTAGAACCATCATATAATAACATATTCTTACATTTTTCAAATTAAATATGATATTATCCTCTTTGACCCTAAATTAGGGTATCTAAGGTTTCTTACAAAATCCTAATCATCTTAATTATCTTCATTAAGGATTCTCTAATCCAAACTATGTTCAAGAATCATTATATTACAGTTGTATTCTTGCAATATCGCGTTATGACCACTACAACTCATATTTACTCAAATCAAGGTTTTAGTCCATTAAACCATGTTCATGATCATAAAACCCTAAAACCAACATACTAATCATCCTTTTATGATTTTAACATTCTTTTTATTCTTAACAGGTTAAGATTGATCAAAAACATATAAAAGATTCATCATGTTTGTTTTTATACCATTCTAGGGTTTTTCTATCAATTAATGCATCAAAAGATGTAAAACCTTATACTTTTTGAGTTTCAAGAAGAATTAGGCTTCAAACATAATTTCTTTGTGTTCCTCTCGTTCTGAGGATCAATTTTCATATATTACTTGTCCTAATCGGAGTTACCCATATTTAATTATGAATTTTGCAAGTAAAAATACCTTTTGGCCAATCAGGGGGCGCCATGTGTCCCCTTTCCATGCAGCATGCCTTGTAAGTTGAGAACATAACCGAATTATGAAACTATCCTTCATTAAGTGATGGATTTCTTTAGAACACGGAGGGCAGAAGCATCCAACGGACCTCTGAGCTTCTTCAACCTCGAGTTGCCCTAACAGGGCCGCGCTGCAGCAGGTTGCGGGTGCTCCTTCTCTCTCCTCCAGGGCCTGATGGCCGCCGCCGACCCCAGCCCCAGCTCCACCGACCTCCGTCTCCCTTGGGGCGTCGTTCAAACGCAACCAACATGGCCGATCTGCACGCGCAAATCCTGCACAATGCAACTCTTCTTGCAGCCGTGTTGCTGCTTCTATGAAGGGGTAGGAGCACGACGACGATGGCCAACCTTTTCTCCGTCAACTTGGGCTAGTAGGCTTCCATCACATCCCTTCTTTGGCCCCTTCCAGCTTCACGCTCATGTTTCTATCTATGGTTAGGGTTTTTGTACGAAATTGTGGAAGAAGAGGATAAAATGAGGTGTGGGATCTTCTGGGCTCTGTCCACGGTCTTTCCCTTATATAGGGAGGGTAAAGAAGCCCCAGTATGGCTTGCCCACAAAGAAACATAGCCCCTTTCCAAAAGGAATTTGATTTCTTCATTACCAAGCAAGCTCCTCTTTCTCTCTCTACTAAACATCTCTTTGATATACCTTATTTCTTGACTATTTTTGGAATACAAAAATCCTTACTCTCTTTATTCTTACCTTTTAGTTATTTGTCACAAAATCATATTTTCTTTTAATAGAAAATACCACCTTTTGTAAAAACAACACAAAATTCATTAATAATGTATCACATTATCCTTTTATTTTGCAATTTTGGTATTTTCTCTTTCTTTCCTCTTTATTGGGACTCCTCGGATCCCAAGACACTCCATTATTTCGAGATTCTTTTTATTGGATACTTATTATCCTTCTAGATGTATCTTTATGCATTATTTCACATTATCTTGTTTATTTCTCATTAAAAATATCTCTTTTTGAGGATTTCTCTTTATCTCTCTTTTATTTTCCTCATTGGCATTCCTTTTAATATTAGCAAACTCATTGATACAAAATTTCACCAAGAAATCTCATTTATGCCTCTTTCCACTCATTTTCCACATTTTATCATTATTTTCAATTTATTTCTTAATAAAGAAATACTTAATTAAACTTTTCTTTTTTTTATTGCCTTCTCTATGCAACTTTGGACTCCTTGGAACCCAAGGAACCCAAGAGGCACGAAATCTTCTTTGGATGTGCCTTCTAGAGGTTTCCATATTTCCCTTTTTTTCAAATATTCAATTATTCAATTACTAATTGAATTTTCTTTGTTATTTGGGCCCAATAGCCAATAAAGCCCACAACACAAACATCAAGGCTATTGTAAACAAAATCCATGCATTCAAAATAAATTATACCATTCTTTATTCAATTATCTTTAATATGAGAAATTACATTTTTCACCAGATGAACCCAAAAAAATCGGGGTTTAGCAATAAGTTATTTACCATAGATGTTATATAAAGAGTTATAATAGCATCCCAAATAGCATGTGCTTAGAAAAAACCAATTGGAAATGATGAGATCAAGCCCTTTCGTGAACTTGATAGCCACACCTCATCTAATTATAGATGTGGCTTTTTTAGAATATTTAATTAAAAGATATATTGAGGATGACAAATTCATGATAGCACCAGGGGTTGAAGCTAGTATGACAATAGAAGATGTTGCGGTGATACTAGGCTTACCTAGTAGTGGTATAGATATTGTGCCAAGAAAAAAGTCACAAATTGTAGAAAAAGTTTGGGGGGGTCTCTTGTAAGAAAAGGAGAGGATGAAAGTCGAGAAGGTGTTCGAACAAAAAAAAGAGAAGGATCTATTGCATAAAGATAGCTTAAGGAAGTTGTGGCAATAATTTGCAAAGAATGACGTGGAAGAAAACTACCCAAACATGTGTAGACCATGGATGTTGTGTTGGTATGCATGCCCGGAGAGTCAATCATGTGATGATTGGAGTGAGGCATTAGATACTTGATTTGATAAATCATAAAGGTAATTTCGTCTATTATGTCTATCTTAGTCTTGAGGTGATGAAACAAATGTAAGTAGATGTCTAGAGGATGATGATACTCGATGACATATGCCTTCAGGTTTAGGACCTGAATGATGAGATCATATGTATGATAAGAGTACATACATTCTTGTTATGTCCCTAGTCAGTTATTACTGTTGAAGAAAAATAGAATATAGTAATACATAATACTAGAGTGTGTGTTGACTAATGACAGAGACTCATTAGTCATGATATGTGATATCAAGTCAAGCACACAGATGCATGTTAGTGAACAGTGTATCAGACACACCCACCATGAGAGTGATACATGGAAACTATGGAATGGTATTCAAAATCATCTCTCTTAGTGATGGTGATGATTGTGGTTCTTAGACCTAAAATCACTACACTCATCACATGCCATTGGGTATACTTTGACATCATCAAATGAAGTCCTGAAACATGGGATGTTACAACGATAATGATTGAGTGACTTTGACACATGGGGATTGAATGTGAGTGATACAAATGGGATTTGTCCCTCCTACTGGAGATTGATATCTAGGGCCCCTTAATAAGTGAGACTGAGAGTGTACGGATGTACCCATGTGATTCAATATATGATATGTGAACTCACATGCATCTCAGACAGTCTGCTCTAGTTCAAGGAACATGGAGTGAACATTGAGAGGATGGAAATTCCATGCCTCGAGTTCAATCTGGATATTAAAGACAAAGGAGCTATACGATCACGATAACACTTTTCACGGATTATAGGTTGTAGTTGTTCTCCAACTTTTTGAATTACTTGGGTAGAAATGATGTGTGACTAGGCACCATTCTTTGCTTGTGATGTCATAAGTTGTTATGGACATTCACTGCCAATGTAATTCTGGACCTATAGGGCCACACACATAGATACACTTGGATTTAAGGAGTGTACTCATGAATGATGCTTTGATTGAATGCTAAAGGTGCTTAAGTATTCAATTAAATAATAGAGCAACTGACTAGACTCAAAATCATCAAGTTTAAGTGTTGGACTGACTGATTGGAGTGTCAAGTTAATTGGAATTGATTACTAAAGTGTTTAGGTATTCAATTCATGCACCAACAACTGACTTCACTTCCAAATGGCCATCTTAAGTGTTGAGACGGGCGTATGGGGTGCCAAAAGGCCATATCAAGTGTTGAGACAGGCGTCTGGTTTGTCAAGGTGGTTGGAACGAAGTTGGTTGCCCAAATTGAGGTGAACCGACTGGCTCAGCTCTGTTCACCAGATGACTGTCTGGGTGAGCGAGACAGCTATCTCACATGTGAGAGATCACTCTATTAGGCTGGGGAAGGTTCTAGATACTTTCCCAAATTTTCTTGGATTGCATAATACTTGTTGTGTAAGAAAAATCGATGTTTAACATTGATTAAAAGTAAATTGTCAATTCTGTGTGCAAACATGAAACTACAGAAGCACAAGACGACCATTTCACACTACGAAAAGATTGTCTCGTACACGAGACGATCGTTTTATAGTGCAAACAACCATCTCACAGTCTGTAGATTCCATAACATTCATGTTTCTGGACCCTTCTACTCCCACATCAACTGAGAACCCTGACCCTACCCTCTACTATAAATAGAGGGGCACTGGGGGCTTCCCAACACACACAATTAGGATCAGTGGCCTTGACAATTGTTGTCCTCTTTGGTTGTAGTAACCACGAGAGTCCAAGAAAGTCATACCCGACTAGGGAGGGATAACAAGGGAGGAGCAACTGAGATCGGTTGTTGTGGGAGAGCATGCCAGTGACTAGTACGCTAACAAAAGGGGACAACTCCTTCTTATTGGCTCTAGTAGTGCAACGTGGAGATCCCAGTGCTCCATGTGGAACTCTAGAGGTAGGAGTCCTTTGGATTCTTCTAGGAGGATGACGTTAGCCTACAGTCCATGGCAAGTCCACTAAAGGTGCTGCAAGAGTTGTTCGAGTCTGTCGTCCATGGTGAAAACTAGGAGCTACATAGACATCGTCTAAGATTGTAATTGTAGGGCGATGTTGCTGGGCTTGCTTTAGGTCCAAGTATAACCTTGAAACCCTTCCTTCCCAGATACATTGTCGTTGACAAGATTCTTCTGGTTTCTGGGAAACATGCAAATAAAGTTTTTTGTTTCCGCTGCCTATATCTGTGCCCGATTTCCCAACATGTTGTACTTGTTGGCAGTAGTCCTATTATTGGATAAAAACTACTAAATTCATATAAGAAATATATGATACACATATTACACATTATTGGCTTTGTGATGATTAATGTGCACAAGTTTTGAAAAAGTTGAAGAAGGATGACATGGATGACTAGGAAGCTACAAAGAGAGTCAAAGAATTACCATTTTTTCTTGCAACAAATTAGGAAAAGAGTAAGGAAGTGAATACTAGGGTAGTTAAATTAGTTTGTACAAATAGGACAGTCCCAGATATGTTGAAGAAGAGTGTCCATATTCTTGAGGACAAACTAAGACTACAGAAGGAGGTCTGCAATAAAATAGCAGTAGAAGCTTTTTCTTCTTTAAGAGAAGAAAATGAGAGGTTGAGGAAAATATTGTTAGAAGTTGAAGAGGAAAATATAAGGTTGAGGAAATAAAATGAAGATCATAGGCATATAGCAGATGCAAATACATCGACTCTCAATTTTAGTGAGAATGTTAGGTGGTATTCAGTAGATGTAAATGAAGTTAGAAAGAGGATAGAGGAGCTGACAAAGAAGTCAGTAGATACATACCAACATGGGACAAATGGATATTTCATTTTGAAGAGGCAAGAGATGAAATCTGGTGGTTTAATAACTAAATCTACAAGCAATAATGAAGAGAAGGAAGAAACACCAAGAATCAACAAACTTCGTCTAAAGAGGAAAGTGGTTGAGAAAGAGCATAAGCAAGATTTAGCTACAATGCAAGAAGATGACAAAGTCAAAGAAGGAGATGCTCAACCTTTAGAAATTATCATAGAAGATGCTCAGTCTAGAGTAGAAGTTCAAGTGAAAAAGATGAAGATGATAAACAAAACATAATGATGGATGTGGACATTGAAGCTGAACTGAAAGAATTTGAGACAACTGATATAGAAAAAGAAGTTGAAATACCTTCTGATGAAGTTGAGAAAAAATGCCTAAAGTGTTGAGAAATTGTAAGAGGAACATGAAGACGGATATTGGAAGCATAGAAGAAAATATCAAAATTGGAAGGCATGCACATGTAAGGGTACAACATAGAAGAAAATATCTAAATTTTATGTATCTTTTAGAGAAGTAACTAACATAAGTTGCACTTTAAAAACTACAAAAGAGTTCAACATTCATAGGATTAGAGCACTTCAAGACAAATGAAATGAAAGAGGTTGTACATGAATTCATTTAGAACATAGACGAAGTGTAAGGAGTTACTTTTTGTACTCATATACTAAAATTTAGTTACACAGTAGACATTATAATTACTTTTTAAATGTGCACCAATAAATTAGACATAAACTTCTATAGTTACTTGTTAAAGTCAATAGAAACATTCAATATAGATTAGTTGCTCAACTTATAAATTCTATGTCACATCTTTAGTATGAAACTTTTGGAAAAAATAAACAATATGCAAGTCTAGGATAGAATGGAGTTTTGGGGAAGATACTTGGTGCATGGGGAAGGACCTATCAACACTATTGTTGAAAGACAAAATGATGCATTCACCTATAAGAAGTGAAGTTGTAAGTATTTATAACTATATTATGGATTGCTAACTGACGATTCTATATTTTTAGGTTATGGGATTGATTTGTGAAAATGTTGAAAGAAATAACAAGCAAAAAGAGGAAGAAGACGTTGTCATGGCATTGTTTGATCACTTATGTGTCGGTAAGACAAACCACTATCACACTAGATTACAACAACTTACCACAATACAATAACGGTTACACTATGTAATTTAGAATATTGTTTTTACAGCAAAAGCTAGACATGATGGTGGTTGAAATAACACTAAAGGAGATCAATATTCTATCACCTCTATTCAATGTACCAGACCCCATATTTATGACAATGGATTCAATGTTTGTGATACTTAACCATGACAATCACTGAGACTTGCTTGAAGAAAGTTTTAGGGATGGGGTGCATAGATCTTACAGTTCATTTTTGAGAAATTCCAATTCTAATAAAGAAGTCATTACATGGGTAAGAGAAAACAAATATTGTTAATGCATTTTTAATGCAATGGTGTTGGTTACATTGTACTTGACAATGTTTGGTTTTGCATGCAGGTGAGGCTTCATTCATGAGTTCTTCAGGGGAGTGCCAGCGTGTGGAAGTCAAATGTCTCAATAGACAATTGAGTACCTTGAATGACCACAACAAGAAGATGATGGTGTTTATTATGGAGTATATGTTATGAAGTATCTTGAATGTTTGGTGAATGGAAAATAAATGAACTCACAAGTAAAGACATTCTTGAAATTAGGGTAGAGATCTTCCAAGGAATTATAAAGAAGGGAAGATTGCAGCCAGTTAGAGAACCTACTCATGATCAAGAAGAGAAAAAAGGAGTAGGTGACAAGAAGAATGAAGAAAATTTTGAGGATAACATGCCAAGCATGAATACATGGCTTGTGTCAGATTAAGTACAACGTTTCCAAAAAAATGTAGTAAAACAATGTGATTTTGAAATGATGCTTGAGAAAATGTGTATGTAAACTCAGAAAATACAGTTCAAGTCTAGATTATGTTTTGGGTTGAACAAAAAGTTCCAATTGGAGTCATGAGAGAATATGAGTTCTCTGGGATTATCTTTATGCAAATGTTATGGTTTCGATCATAGTAAATTCTATGGGTTTGATGCTTTTTGTATGATGTTTGAACCTATTAATTTTATGTTCTTTACATGGTTTTCTAACTTTAGCTAGCTGATGTTCATATGCATGAGAATTAATGTGTATGAATTTTGTATCACAAGTCATATAAAATCTGAAAAATAATGATTGTGATCAGTTGATTATGTTAGGAAGATGGGTGTTATTACCCCGTCTTACTGCTTTCTCTGTAATAATAATGAAGAGGATACTACTTACTACATGTTTACTTGTGTGTACTCTAGTTTGGTCTGGAGTGAAGCTACTAAGCTAGTTCTTCCTATTTTTCCAGCTAACACAACTGATCCGGTTCACTGCAGCAGTAAGAAAAGCCACCTTTTTTGTTGAAGTTCAACTTATGGTAGTTGGAAATGTTGTTGTTTTCTTTTGATGATGTATTTTCTCCTCTTCTTGTTGTTAACATCTGGAAATCTACTTCTTGGCTTATTCTATTTGGTCTAGAGAGGGTGTAGGAGATCTTATTCTTTGCAATGTTCTTTCCTTGCTTCTATCTCCTTTTGTGGGATTCTTGTTTCCTTTTGTACAATTTCTCTTTTGTGTAGATAACTGATATTGTAACTCAAAAACACAAAAAAGTTATACGAAAGATTGGTTTACCAAAAAAAAATGGTAAGATGCGAGGTGCTAGCTCCATCTATAAAGTAACTCTATGAACTGAATAGTAACTATGTGAACATAAAATAACTTTGTGAACAGAAAAGTAACTATGAGAATAGGAAAGTAACTATGTGAAAAAAAAAGTAATTGTGCATTGGAAAAATAATTCTTGGACATATAAAGTTACTTTTGGTCAAAAAATTAACAAAAGGTTCTGAAATGTAACTTAAAGGGACTCTTAATAAGAATGCAACTAACAAAACATAAGTTTACACATTTGTTGTGTTATTACGACTTAATAACAAAGTATGATCATTTTATATATAAATTAGCTATCTGAACTTGAGAAGTAACTATGTCAACTGAAAAGTAACAACATGAGGTTACAAGTAACTATATCAACCCAAAAGTAACAATGTGGACAAAAAAGTAATTGTTGGACATATAAAGTAACTTGGGTCCACAAGAGTAATGTAGGGTTCCACAATGTAACGACAATGGATTCTAGTATGATGAACGGTCATTCTTATTCAAAATGGTTGTGTTTAATTAGAATGGTCATTCTATATATCTGAGAATGAAAACTTTCATTATGATCAACATGTTCATAAGGTTGAACAGATTCTTGTGTGGTTGATGTTGAATAATAAAGTGTGATTATTCTAGTTATAAATTAACACTTTCAACAAAAATATAAATATGACAAATGACAAGTAACACTATGAACATAAAAGTAACTATGTGATATAAAACATAACCTATTAAATCGGAAAGTAACTCAACAAACCGAAAGGTAACTGTGTAAAGTACAATTCAACTATGAGATGTATTTGTTAAGTCTGAGCCCACAAATGGTTCCATGAAAGTAACAACATGGGATGCTTGATAAAAATGAAATTGTATTAACATAACGTTATACAATTGTTTGTTGCATCTTCTAAATAACAAAGTGTCATATTTCTAATTACAAAGTAAATCTATGAACATAAAAGCAATTATATGAAATGAAAAGTAACTTGATCAACATAAGCATAAAATGTTGAACCAAAACGTAAGAATTTGACCCTAAGTAACTAAAGGGTACAAAAGTAACTTTTTGGTTCAACTATAAGAGAATGATCCTGATCTTAAGTAAGGAGTAGATTGTAACAAGAATAATTTCTCAAAACTAATACTGAATAATGGAAAGAAGAGATGAAATCACAAATCCAATATGTAACAAAAAATGGATGAATGTATCACATGCCAAATGAACTTTAAAGAACCTTTGACATACATTTGAATTCGATACAAAGGTATCTCCATAGAAAAGAGTAACAAAAAATTGAAGTGTAATCAATTGTGAACACAAAGTACATATGAACCGTTATTATAATGACCCATTTTCAAATTAGTCATCTAATTAGGGTTTACTTGGATGATTGTATGCTTAACTAAGTTGATCATGGTTTAAAGATTTATTAATGATGACAGTTAAGTTTTTTGTTTTAAAATAACAAGAAGGTTTAATCATACTTTGATTTACATAATTAGGGTTAAGATTTGGAAACCCTAATCGGCCCAAATTAGGGTTTTGATGACATATGAATACATAATTTGATAAGTATAGTGTCTCACTAAATGATTTTTATTATTTTATGTGTAACTCTATTTTAATTAAAATTTAGATATGATTTGGATATATAAAATTTTAACACTATTGAAAAATATTAGATTTTTTGAAGAATATTCTGATCTGTTTGTCAATCGAGTTTCAAACTCGACTGACCATATTTTCAGATTGATATAGAAGTGTGGAAATTGAATTTTATCTTTTTATTGGTATATCCAATTTATCTCAAATTTTAAACATAGTTGAAAAACTCTATTATAGATATACTATTAAATTTTCGTAATTTTTAGATGATTTTGTATCCCTACAAATAGGAGTGTCGGTCGAGTTCTGTGAAGGACAAACTCGACCGACCATGCTGCTGACTGCAATATAGTAGTGTAGTATTTGATTTTTAATTATTTATTGGTAATTCCAAATGATCTAAATTTTTAATTTTTCTTAAAAAATCAATTTCATACATTGGGTTAAAATTTCATAAATTTTAGATGATGTTTGAGTTCTTAAAATTGTGGTGTCGATCGAGTTTATAACTCAGCCGACCAACCAGTTTGGGCAAAATAAAAAATACGAGGGGCTTGTTTGCAATTGTTATAAGCACCTCAATTCATCTATATGACTAACATAACACAAAAGGAGCTCTCACAACTCGTCCTTCCTATCAAATAAATGAAATTCTAGAGAGAGAGGAGAGCTAGGGTTTTGAGAAGAGAAAGTGGAGGAGATGTTGACCTAGAGTTTCTCTATTCAAGATATGATGAAATCAAGTAAGTTTAGCTTCTTTGCATAGCATTTCATGGTGAATCTTCTCTCACATGTTAAGATTTTGTCCCTACCCTATTTTGATTCGAAATCACATCAAATATCCCCCTTTTCTCACTCTTTCTCTTCTAATCCCCATTTCTAGGGTTTCTGAGTTGAGAGGAGAAAGAATTGGATTCATTTGCTAGAGTTTGATTGTGTTTCCAAAAAGTCAGAGTTTGACCTACGAATTTAATGTGCTTGGAATCTGAGGTGAGTGTTTTTCTCCCTCCTAAGCTTTGTATTCATGTTGAAGGCCTAATTCTATCCGGCTAAAATAATCAGAAACCTTGTTTGTATATGTATGTGATTGGATTTGATTTGGGAAAGATATTAGGGAATCCAATTCCACTGATTTTGATTATTTCTCATTGATTGGAACTTGATTAGTTCCTAATATATTGATTGAGGATCCATGGGTATTCTTATGGGTAGATGACTATGCTATTTCATGTGAATTTTACCTAAAAATCAGCCCAATGGCCGATATGCTTGGAATTGAATTGACATGTATAAAATCATATTGGAATTGTACTAGATTGTATTATACAAGTGTATTGTTGAATTTTAATGGAATTGATTGACAACATATCTTGATTGGGATTTGTGTTGAGGAAGTGAATCAAATGAGTCAATTAATCAATGTATACTTATGATTGATGAATGAAATGTGTGAAAATGGAAACTAGAGTTTCCATGTTTGTCAATAACCCTAATGAACCCTTGAGTCATGATTGGATTACTGAATGATACGATTCTTATGATATATTGAACTAAGGAATGACTTATTTATAACCCTAAAAGTTTATTATTAAGATGATTATGAGTGATAAATCTAGAACTTGTATATGATGTTGTAAATGTGATCAAATGCTGAAGTTGAAAGTATTAATACTTCAATTGAATATGACGAGTCTTACTAATATTATCTAAGTCTAATGCATTTGTTTTAGTATAACAAAGAATGATCATTGTTGATTATGGGAATGATATTAGAAGTCAATGACATGGTACACTTATCTAATAAGAAATGATATGAAGAAAAAATGAATTGATGATGATGGCAAGTTAAAGATGAAACTAATGAAGTTATTATGATGAAGTCTTTAATCCTTTGTTTTAATTACATGTGGCTAAGACAAATTGAATGAAACATACTAAAACTAGACTTTGATGGATATCAATGAAAAGAGAAGTATTGTATATGAAGTGACTTAAAAATGTTTGGTTCTAGTAATTTAATGAACATGACATAAGAGAAGTTGAGATTAATGAATATGAATTGAAGGAAAAAGATGAGAATTAGTAGATGAATTTAAGAAACAAACTCTAACCCTAAAATGTTGAGATAGATGGTGCTAATGAATGACAATATCAAATGAGGGATTAAGGAATGTACATAATTGTAGTTTAATTCAATTAAAAGATCAGATTCAAGCATTTGAATTGATTTACAAGAATGGGTTCTTGTATTGGGATTGTTTGATAGAATACTTGTACTATGAGAATGAATGTTTTGATGGAATTCAAATGATAATCAACATGTGTTGATTAGTAACCCCGTATGAAGAATGTGAAATAAAAGAAGAAGAGAACTAAATCTGTTATGCATGTATATGCTTGAAATTTATTGGCATCTATTGAGATTAGATGGAACAAGCATATGTCGTATGATAAATCTATTCTAAGTATGATGAATGATGATATCTAAATGCTTTTACTGTTGCTAGTTCTACTGCCTCTACTAATATTTGTTCAAAACTAAGATATACAATGAAATGATAAGATTTATGTTGAAGTTAAATTTAATATGCACTCCTTACATTGAGAAACCCTGATAAGGGTAAATATTGCATAATGAGATTATGTCTAGGGCTGAAAGCCCACAGATGATGTTAAAACCCTGATGGGGTAAATGATGGACAATAAGATTATGTCTTGAGCTGAAGACCCACTGTTGATGATTGCTATGAGTTGATGTAGAAGATAGAAATAATCATATGTGTTGCGATATATAGATTTATTGTGCTTCTTACTTTGATCATTGTCCTTATTGATAAACTTAATATGTTTCATGTTATTCTAGTTACATGAGAATACACAGATATGATATATGATGTTTTGAATTCTTTTAAGATGAGTAAAAGAGATTACTAATAAGTGAAATGATGGAACATCTAGTTAGGTGCCCTGAACACTGTGAGTTTCCCCCGAGGACCACATTGGGGAAACAAAACAGATCTCCTTGTAGTAATTGATGAATTATGAGAAGGATTTTTAGAGTGTGGATCGAGACCTTAGAGGTTAGACCACGAGGATTTAGGAGTGAGTCATCTGGAGTGGCTCTGGCCCTAAATCCTTGTTGTGAAAGTCTATGTCCAGATGGAATAGACTCTGATGAAATGAAATATGTGAAATGTGAAATGAAAAATATGTGAAATACTATGATATGTGATATACTGTTTTGCTAGTTCCTATCTAGTATACCCGAGATGAGGGCGTGAGCCTCTTTAGGCAACCCTGAGGCGGCCAGGGTTTGTTGTTGATATCTTAGGGTGGCCGACTAAACCCTAAGATTGTGATGGTGAGTCGTTGACACGAGAATCAGGCGTGGCGACTTCTACTTGGTGAGGTACAAGCCAAGTAGTTTCAGGGCAAATGAATAAAAGATGATAAGCTGTGTAGAACATGATTTGAATGATTACTACATTCCTTGTACTGCTACTTGATGATTTGTCATTATTGAGTATGCTTCTTGTTGTGGAAAGTAATCATGCTGCTATGGACATTTTCTATTTCATATTATGATACGTCATGTTGACAAGTTATAAATGATCGGATTTATATCCATTCTGAATATGAGTTGGATTGCCTGCTATTTGATAGTATTGCTTGGTAGATATGTATTATGTGTACCTCAACTTCAGGACTGCATGATGTGTTCCTGGTCCGGCTGGTGGAGTGTCACAAATATAATGTTATAGTTATGTATTGATTCAAAATGCTTAGAACTTGACTTATTACTCATACAGTAGGATTCTGAATCTGAACTAAGAAGTATATGTTGATTTGTTCATAGACATGCTTTCAAAGATGTTTCAAAGCTATAATTGGTTTAAGTGATTACATTATCTTTTGGTTTAGATTTCCATTGTGAGATAGATTTGACTTATGATAGAATTATCTGTTAGACTTTTCAATATCTACATGTTTCTGTTAAGTTTATTATACTTAATCTGATGTTGATGCATGTACCTAGCTTGAATGAGAGGTATCCACTCACTGGGGCTCTATATGAGTCTCATGAGGTTGTTTCAAATGTTTTTTGGTATAATGTTATCCAGCGGAGAGGTCATGACAAAGAAAATATAAATAGCATAATCTAGATAGAATAGAATGTCCATGTACTCTCTCTTTCCTGGGATGGGTTGTAGACTATGTTTGTTCATCAATTTACATGTATCTAATATAAACTAAACTACATATGAGAATAAGATTTGATTTTGGTTTTAATGGAGTTGAATAAGATTTTTGATATCTAAATGTGATGTCCTTGATGTGACATTGATTTATGAATTTGTTAAGAAAGAAAAAGGAAAAAATTATCTGTGCTTTTCATATATTGTTTAATCATCTTTGTCGAGAATTCATTGTTTTATTTCATAATCTAAGCTTAGGTTTTGGGATTATCTCTAATGGTTGTTATTTATGCTAATCAAAAGAGTGGGTCCTGACAATTACATTTAGATCAAATTTTAACATGACTCACACACACACAAAATTGGATAACATTACACAAAAACAATACAATAAATCAAGTTCAACAACAATAGTAGCAACAACGTAGATGAGAGATCCACATCAGGAAGCCAAGATAATAAGAAATAGTAGCAACAACAAAGGGGAACATCATTACAGATCAACCAAGACAATAACATATCAATAAGCAACCCCATAATCCAGAATAACCACCACAAAATTGCCAACCAAACATGCTTGTTCCTACTCATAAACAAAAAAAGGTAAGAATATGATTATGTAGAGTTGTAAAATATATTTACTTAAAAGGTAACACACACTCACCTATTTCTTCAAAGGACAATTTCTGCTATCATGATTGATGTTGTGTTGTAAGTAATTTTTACACTGCCTCACTTTAAACTAAGAAATTTTAACTCCAAATTTATACCGCACATCAGTCGCTTTAGGTCTTCCTTTATTTTTGGAAAAATGAGGAATATGGAACTTGACAGTATAAGAAGAAGTTGTATTTGAACCAGTTACACCAACATGAGCAATATCTAATTCCAACAACTCCTTTTACAAAGCAATGAGCTTTTCATGACAAAGATCTATGGCGTTGTTCCTACACACTATGTTCACAACTGAATTATAAGCAGAAACCAACTAAAGTGTCCTCCTAGTAGATGAATGCAGAACTGATAGTTTGCCAAAAACCAAAGGGTGATCTCCATATCCTTTGCTCCACCTCATTAATGTATATGGCTCAGGAAGAGTACAAAATCATGACTCTTTAGATAAGAAAGAATGTGCCTACATGGAATTTCTTTGAATTCTAACATGAAACATTTACATGATACCATATCCGTAGATGAATCTTTATTTTAAACACAAGGACAAATAGAATCAACAACACGATAGACCTCAAACACACCTTCATCAGAAGTTTCCTTCATATTATACACCATACTTTGATGAAATTCAGATTGAAAGTTATTAAAAATAGACTTGGCGTATGTACCTCTCAATTTCTCGTCTAAAGGCCACAATGAAGCCAAAAGTAGATTAATGTATTCATCATCAAAATTCTTGAAATTTTCTATCTCCTGTACATGAGAATAAGCAGTCTCCAAACTATAAATAAGCTCAAAGAGAGTTTTCCTATTGTTGATGTGACTTCTAATGAATGCACTAAGGCTCTCACTTCCTTGTGTTGTCCTCATGCTAGCAAAGAAGGAATCTTGCATAAAACATGGCACCCACTTCCACCACATAACATACACATCACAAAACCAACTAATGGATAATAAACCATTCTCTTCAATACAAAACTCCATCTCTCTTCAAAGTTGTCTGCATCATCAATGTTCCAAAGAAAATCATTCAAATCACTAAAGATTTGATCCTTACTAGGAATCTCGTCGAGTTTTGAGGGGAGTTTCTATAGAATATGCCAACTATAGAAATGATGCTTGCATGATGGAAAAATAGTAATGATCGCAACATTCATTGATGGGTCTTGATCATTTATGATGGAAAGTGGCTCTTTTCAATACACAATAAATATTGACTGAAAACCTATAAAAATGAATTATACTTCTCATTCAACAACAAGGCTGACAAAAATAGTATTGTTTTACAATGGTGATCAACACCACCAAACATTCAAACACCATGAAATACTTATTGGTATGATATGTAGTATCAAATACAATTGCATCGCCAAATAATGCACTGTCATCAATAGAGACCATATCACACCAAAACAAGTGTATAAAACTACCATCAGAATCTTTTTGATACACATGATTTTTTTTAATCCAAAATCGTAAAACTTGCAAACGATCCAACACCATATCTATATTGTATTTGGATGACTCCTTTCTCTTGCTATTAAGGTGTCCCTGAGCTTGTCTACTTGTAAATGTCAACTTGTCATAACTTCCAGATGTGGATGCTATTAATGCAAGTTGTTTGGAGACAGATATATTTGCTTGACTCATAGAAGAAAGCATGTCTTTTTTATTTGGTCAAGAGATGAATTACACTTCAAGTAGCACAAGTGAATGTAACCAAAAGATCATGATTGTGCTCATCAACAAATGAAGTAATAACCCATTTAGATAAGGACTTGTAAAGTTTAAATCAGATCATGGCTTTTCACCCATACCTTTTCACAGAACGCTTATGCTTCTTGAACAACTTCTCATGTAGATCACCAACTTCATCACAAATAAGGATCAAAAGACCTTTAGATCTCTTCAAATGACTAAGATGACCTTGCTTATCACAAACCAAATCTTTAGCAATAAAAATCTTGGTACCTTGTTCATAACAATTGTCATCTTTCCTAACATTAAACCCAACCATACCAACATATCTACAATAGAAGGATATGCCATCATCTAAACTTCCAAATTCAAGTCAAATTCTAGGGACATCAACTAAGGACATAATATCATCATCAACAGATGAAGAAGAATGAAAATTATCATCATCACAATCAATAATAGCATTGCTAGCATCAATATCAAGACTAGGATTCATAAAAGATTCAAAATCACTAGCAAAACCAACATAAAAACAATACATAAATAATTGATAAACAAACATACAAAAATCCAATTTAGATAACATAAAACCAATGAATTTTGTTGAAATAAATAGTTAGAAAAGACACGAATTTTAGGTACATACTCATCCAACTACATTTTAATAAAAATTCATTTCAAATAACAGAAAACAATGAATTGAGTTACTATGTATATGTATTAAAACAATTAATTCCAACAACTTCATTACAGTTACTAGTCATATTCTGTCTATTTCAATGAAATGTGCTCCATGTATATAAACCACTATATACTAAATTGGAAAGTAAGTAAGTATTGTGGAGCGTTGAGCTATACTCCTCATATAAGCATGGAGGGACCAACCACTATACTTAATTGATATGCATATATGTTGCTGCCACTAATTCCTTGATAGAAAAGCAAAAATGAGTTACATTTAGTTCCAATCCCCATGTACACATGGCCTATGTAGTACACATATGCTATATGCTTGTTTCTTCTTCTCACCACCACCCGAGGAACACACACAGAAACAGTCACAATCCCAAACACACACCCAAAAAAGTTCCCAGTGTTATCATCACCACTTCAAGGAGCATAAAAAAGCAACCCACCATGGATAAAGGTACAAAGTTATTTGTTATATGATTTGACACTAAGAATTGAGAAAGAGACATTACTACAGAACTAAAACTGATTACAACAAGGACAAGTAATAATAGCAACTAAAAAATAACTATCTCAACGTTAAATTCACACAGTGAACAACAAAGTAACTATTTAGCAAAAAAAGTAAATGTGGGTAAACAAAGGTAACTCCGTGTTACATAAAGTAACTACAATAAATGAAAAATAACTATTAAAACTAATTGATTGATTTAGAGACCAAAATATGCATCAAATATTATTGAATCTTTAAAATAAAATTTATAGATAAAGGAAGAGTAGAAACTAAGAATACAAAGATTACTTGTTGCCTCCGACTGCAAAAGATACAATCTACAAGCAACAATAGATTGGGAGTACGAGGAAGAATGGTGAGCACCACATGCACAAGGCACGACAATGAAGAGGAGAAGGTGTTCTCAAGATGGTGGATCATGGTTGTGATGGGAAAGAAGTTTGTGAGGTGAGATTCGACGGCCGTGAGATGCACTTCATTGCTGATATATTTCCAGAGCAAAGTTTAGAGGGGAGAAGGTCCTCGTTGTCATATGTGGGTAGAGTTCCATGGGGAAAAGGTCGTCGGATGTGGTTGGAGTTCTAAGAGGAGAAGGTTTCCACCTTCGGATATGGGAAATTAGGGATGGAAGTCAGCCTCAACCTTTTTAAGAGACGGCATAATCAAAGGAAACGGGAGTTGGTCCACAAGCTTTTTCAATATATATATATATATATATATATATATAGAGAGAGAGAGAGAGAGAGAGAAAGAGAGAGAGTCAGGCTAGAATACACTCGAGTGTACATATCACGCCGTACACCCCAATGGTGTTTGCCTATCTACACTATGTTTTTCCAAAATATAATCCATTGATATTTATGGTTACAATAATAATAGGTCACATACAAAATTTGAACTGATTTGGATGAGTATAAGTCACTCATCCAAGGACAACAAAATCGATGCACAAAACTAATTTGAAATACATGATTTTTGCCTCCTTTAGATGCACGACCTATAAGTGTCCAAATGAGCTAAAATTTATTATATAGTATGTTCTTATGATTATTAAGAAGGTCAATGGTTTAGATTTTTCAAAAAATTATTACATATTAAAAAATGACTTAGGTGTACGGTGCCTCTGGTACACTCGAGTGTACACTAGCCTGACTCTCTCTCTCTCTCTCTCTCTCTCTCTCTCTCTCTCTCTCTATATATATATATATATATATATATATATATATATATATATATATATATATATATATATATATATATATATATATATATATATATGCATACTGCAATGCAGACTCAAACTGACCAAGTAGTGTGGGAAGATCATGGGGTCTGGCTCTTCCATAGATCTTGTATGGCGCTGATTTTGACTTAGAAGTGAACAATTGGATTTAGGTGGTATGACTCAAATCCTCAGGGAAAATAGAAGATGTAATGCAGCCATGCAGTATATTTACTTAGGGTCAAATATGATTAACATTGGATGACCCCTTGCCTTGTTCCTTATATAGTTAGTTGATAAAGGTTATACATGTTCTTCTATTCCTTTTGAAAGTATAAGATGTTCTATTGTTCAGTTGTAGATGCTTAAACTACCTAATATGTGTTATTAGCTTTACTCATATCATTTAGTTGAATCTGTTCATCCTGATAATAGTGCTATCTTCTTGCTTTAGTATATATATGTGTTAATAATAGTTGTTGAAAGAGATTTATATATCTTGCTGGGACGTTGGTCTCACCCCATTGGTTTCCACATATTTTAGGTGGCTGTGCATGATGAGGTATAGATCGTGCAGTTGAGGTTGAGCAGCAAGAGGAGTAGTCATTGCTTGAAGGTTGGACATGTTGCTAGTATTTTGTAGTAGATTTCTATGCGTCGTCCCTATACTATCAGGTCCTTGGGGTGTGTTGTAGATGTTGTTTATTGATATGAGATTTTTGGCAGTATGCCATGGTTTAACAGATATAGCTTGTAAATGTGGACATGTTATCATATGTAATAGGTTGTGGTAGGATGGTCACTGAACACTGATGTGTAATACTCTTTTGGCATGATATATGGTACATGTCACACAATCTATGGACTCAGATGTAATATATTTCAGATTTTGTGGTTATATAAGGTCAGTTTTAGTTTACCCTATTTTATGGTAATTTGTATGTATATTTTTAGTACCGTGCTTTGTTTTGAGTTATCTTGCTCATGTGGCAGTGGGTTGTCACATGATAAAGGTTGGTATCAGAGTTTTAGGTTTACTAAGTCTACATGCACATAGGTCTAGGGTTTGTGTCTGTTGATGTGTATCCAACATATCTGATGGTAACTTCTACTTATGTAGAAGAAGAAGAAGAAGAAGAAGGGAAAAGATATGTATGGAGAACATGAAGAACATGTAGAGAGCAGTGTGGTTGCACCAGGAGGTGACAAGAGATTATGGAATGCCTGAAATGCCTTAGTTTGACCCAAAAACTGTGGCCAATCCCTCTTTTTAGTCCATGTTTGGACAGATTATGGTCACGATGACGCATATGATGGATAGAATTCCCATACCCCAAGCAAGGGTTGTGGTTCCCAATGCAGAATCTTAAGGTTCTTGGAAGACCTTCAAGAGGTTGAGGCATGTGGGGGTGATAGATTATGCTGGTACATCAGACCCAACTGATGTGGACATGTGGTGGATCGAGCTGAAAAAGCCTTCAAGATCCTCAATATACTAGAAGAGGAAAGGTGAAGCAGGTAGTGTACCCGTTGAAGGGGAGTGTTGGATATTGGTGGGTCATCGAGGAGGAGAAGAGGCATGGAGTGGTGATCAGTTGGGAAGATTTTTGGTGGGAGTTTGTGAGCTGATACTTCTCCGAGATATACCTAGATGAGATGATCACATAGTTTTAAAAGATCCGATAGGGATCTATGGTGATCAATGAGTATGAGGCAAAGTTCATGGAACTTCTATGGTTTTTCCCACACATGTCTGCGATGGATAAGGAGAAGATTATGAGTTTTGAGAAATGTTTGAGTTCAGAGTTGATGAGGCCAATGTCAGCCTTGGAGAAGAGGGAGCAGTTTGTGATGTTTGTGGATCTAGTGAGGTGGATAGAGCGGTATACCAAGAAGAGACTAGAACAACATCAAGAACTGTCATCTGGAGGCTTTAAGAAGCCTATATTTTCAACACCTCAGTCACTGTAAAGGTCAACACTACAGTCTCAGTGGTCACTGAGCAAGGGTAGAGGTCGTACCTTTCCACCAGTAGGAGCTCATAGTGTTGCATCGGTGTCAGTGATAGGGCTGTCTAGGCCATGGTACAAGATCAACACCTACGGTAAGTGTGGGTAGGTTGGGCATACGAAGTGGTTCTACCCTATGAAGATGAATAGGTGACACAACAGTCGAGACAAAGTCAGTAAGGGTCACAACAACTATAGTTCAACATTGGTGGAGGTCGAGGATGTGGTTAGGCGTCACATGCTGGTTTGTCTGGGCAAGCCAGTAGAGGATGAGGACAACAACATGCAATGACTCGCTTCTATTACATGAGTCAATCAAAGGGAGTAGTCATCTTGAGGGTTGCAACAGGTCAAATGGAGTTATTTCATTCTGATTTGTCTTCTTCCTATTTTATATCAATTTTGGTTGACCCAGGTGCGATGCACTCTTTTATCACTAGAGAAGTGATCGCTAGATATTTTTTGCATGTTAGTCGTAGATGTGATAATATTTACCTAGAAGCCCCTTTGGTTGGTTCCGTCGAGTTGCGGGAGATGTGTCCTTCTTGTGTTCTTTCTTTTTTAGGATGCATCATTCAAGTGGATCTCATACCACTTGACATGCATAGAATCAACGTGATCCTTAGAATGGACACTTTGGAGAAGTATCAAGCGGTCTTGGACTGTGATTCCAAGGTGGGGATGTTTGTCGAGGTGATGTTTCGTGGGTCTTTTAAGGAGATAGGAAGATCCTTCCGATGTGCATAGTGTCAGCAATGACGATAAAGAGGTTGATGAGATAAGGTTGTGAGCATTTTTGGTGCATTTGATGGATACAAAGACGAGGAGTCCTAGTATCCAAGAAGTTCCAGTTGTATATGAGTTTGATGATGTGTTTCCCCATGAGTTTCTTGGTCTTCCCCCACCTCAATATATTGACTTTGAGACCAATCTAGTTCCCAATACATAGGCAATAGTGCAGACACCATACAAGATGACACTAGCTGAGATGTAAGAGCTGAAGAAGCAATTATAGGAATGTCTTGAGAAGGGCTTTATCAGACTGAGCACATCCCCTTGGGGTTCTCAAGTGTTGTTTGTTAAGAAGAAGGACAGTTCCATGAGGTTGTGCATCGACTACCTCCAGTTGAACAAGGTGACGATCGAAAACAAGTACCCTTTATCGCAGACCGATGACCTATTTGACCAGTTGCGAGGTGCTATAGAGTTCTTGAAGATAGATCTAAGGCCAGGATATCATGAGTTGTGGATCAAGGCAGATGACATACCAAGTCAACTTTGAGGACTCAGTATGGTCACTACAGGTTTGTGGTTATGCTGTTTGGGCTAACCAATGCACCAACAATGTTCATGGACTTGATGAACAAGGTGTCTAGGCCTTATCTTGACCAGTTTGTGGTTGTGTTCATAAATGACATCTTGGTCTACTCTAGAGACATCCAACAATATGAGCAACATTTATGGTAGGCGTTGACCTTGTTGAGACAACACAAGCTATTTGCTAAGTTCAACAAATGTGACTTTTTGGCTGAAGGAGGTGTCTTTTTTGGGACACGTCATATCTACTAAAGGAGTGTGTGTGGATCCCAAGAAGGTTTATTCTATGCTAGAATGGGAGAATCCAAAGACACTAACATATGTTCGTAGTTTCCTTAGTTTAGCAGGCTATTACAGGAGGTTTATCAAGAACTTTAGCGTAGTGGTGTTACCCCTAATGAAGCTGACAAGTAAAGGTGTGACATTTTTCTGGGATGACAAGTGTCAACGTTCTTTCTAGTTTTTGAAGGAGAATCTAACTAGTGCACCAATGTTAGTGTTTCCTAAGCAAGGGAAAGGTTATATAGTCTTCTATGATGCGTCAAAGAATGGTTTGGGTTTTGTGCTGATGCAAGATAAGAACACGATTTCTTTTGCTTCATGACAGTTTAAGAAACACAAGGAGAACTATCCCACACATGACCTAGAATTAGTAGCAGTAGTTCACGCTTTGAAGATCTGGAGGCACTACCTTTATGGTGAGAAGTGTTAGATCTTCACCAACCACAAGAATCCACAGTACATCTTCTTGAAGCAGGAGTTGAACATGCGGCAAAGACGCTAGATGGATCTGATCAAGGATTATAATTGCACCATAGATTACCATCCAAGAAAGGCAAATGTGTTGGTAGATGATTTGAGTAGGAAGTCTTCTTCGTCATCATTTGCTGACAAGGCACAACTATGCTCTTTGATGCACCATAAGAGAGACATGTTGGTCTCCTTGCATCAAAGGAATGTAAAGTTGGAGGTGTCCTTGTTAGCAGGATTGTTGGCATAGTTACATGTGAAGCCTACATTAAGGTAGCAGATCATAGATGCTCAACGTGATGATACTGTGATTCAGTAGATCTGAGCAAAGTTTGGCAAAGAGAAGCTTGATGGCTTCCACAAGTCAGTAGATGGGACAATATGTTACCACGATAGAGCAGTGGTACCTAATGTAGATGATCTAAGAAAGTTGGTTCTAGAAGAGGCTCACTCTTCGATGTATGTTATGCATCCAGGTAGCACCAAGATGTACTACAATTTGAAAGATTTGTATTCGTGGCCTGGCTTGAAGAGAGACATAGCTGAGTTTGTGGTGAAATGCCTTGTGTGTCAGTAGGTTAAGGCAGAGCATCAGAAATATACAGGGACTTTGCAACCATTACCTATATCACAGTGGAAATGGGATCATATAGCGATGGACTTTGTGGTTGGACTTACTAGAAATCCAAAGGCCATGATTCCATTTGGTTTATTGTTAATTAGTTGACTAAGTTAGCACATTTCCTTCCCATGAAGACAACATATACAACTAAGAAGTTGGCACAAGTTTATGTTGATGAGATAGTACGTTTACATGGTATCCCAACTACCATAGTGTCTGACAGAGGTCCTCAATTTACCAGTCACTTTTTGGAGTGTCTACATACAAACATGGGTACGCAATTGAGATTCATCACAACATTTCCCCTGTAGAAAAATGGGCAATCTGAGAGGATTATACAGACTTTAGAAGATCTATTGAGAGCACGTGTCTTGCAGTTTTTGGACAGTTGGGATGTGCACCTCGGTTTGATAGAGTTTGCCTACAACAATAGATATCAAATGAGTATCGACATAGCATCGTATGAGGCTTTTTATGGGAGACATTGCATATTTCCCTTGTATTGGTACGAGATTGGCGAATATCAACTTTTGGGTCCTGAGCTTGTACAACAAACCATAGAGAAGATTAAGATGATACAACAACAATTGAAGGTAGTCCAGGATAGGTAGAATTATGGTGATACTCATAACAAGCCCTTTGGAGTTCCAAGTGGGATACAAGGTGTATCTCAAGGTCTCTCTTTGGAAATTCATGTTGAGGTCTGGGAAGAAGGGTCAGTTGGCTCCCATGTATATGGGACCTTAACCTATGGCGTTTTGGGAAGGTGGCTTATAATTTGGAGTTGCCACCCAAGTTGCACAGGTTTCATCCAGTGTTTTCATGTTTAGATGTTGAGGAAGTGTCACCTTGACACAGAGTTTATGTTTCATCCGATGGAGGTTGAGCTGGATGAGGATGTGTCGCATGTGGGAGGTCTTGGGTTGATCATTTATAAAAGGGTGAAAAAGTTTAAGAAGAAGGATATCGTGTTGGTTAAGGCTTTGTGGCATCATTGTGGTGTAGAGTAAACCACATGGGATCTTGAGGACTAGATGCGTAGGAAGTACCCATCTCTTTTCACGTAGGATTTTGGGGGTGAAATCCTTGTTAGGGGTTTATGATTGTAAGACCCCTAACCTAGCTTAGTGCTTGATTATGCTTGCTTTGCTTAAAAAGATGCTTAAACCTTAATCTAATCTTGTGATGCACCTTAATAACATGTGACAAGTTTATTTTTTTTATTTTGGTCCTGTTTGGTTGATGTTTGAGTTAGTTATGCTTATTTTGGATCAAGTTGCAATTTACCCATGTTGAGGGTTAATCTTGCAATTCATCACATGTAAGTTGCATCTTTTATGCCTTAGCATCATGAGAGAGAGAGAGAGAGTTATGCTTAGAGGCATCTTGTTTTGAGCCTTGGTTGGTGATGTGTCATCATGTGTGGTTATAGGGTTTGCATGCTTTGCATGGGTTGCATGGATGGTGCTGTCGACGTTGTTGTGTTCCTTGAGGGCAGTAACCATGTGTTTTGGTGCCTTGAGAGTTCTTTGACTGATACACCTTATTTTGGTGGTGTTTGTAGCAACCTAGGTATCTTGGCTTTGGTTTTGGTCACTAGGGTTTCCTTGTGTTGAGATGGGTTGCAACTTAACCTAGGATGGTTTGTGTTGCGGCCAATACTATGTGTTTTTCTTTGACCTAAGTAAGGTGAGGACCTAAGTGGTCGCTACACCACATAGATTTTAATGATCCTCTTGCATGTGTGTTTGCATGGTCGATCTATCGTGGGACATGTGTCCTTTTAGCTCTCTCATATCTTGACACCTCATATCTTTCACCTCTCTCCTACCCTTGAGTATATATGCTCTCTCTTTAACATGCAAGTATCCCCTTTAGCTATCTCATTCCTCTGTACTTTCTTGTGTTCAACCTTGAGCTTGGTGGTGCAAGTGGAGGTGCTGATCTTGGAGAAGGTGGATGATCTTGTAACGCCTGGGCCCACTTCCCAAGGCTCTAGTAGAGTTTCAGGAATGACGACTGGCCCCACAGACCACCACTAGCCTTAACTGCACACTTTGTCTACACTGACGCGCAAGCCAGGATCAACTTCCCGACTGGTCACCCATCCTAGTACTACTCCAAGCTGAGCACGCTTAACTATGAAGTTCTTTAGTGATGGGCTCTCAGAAAAGGAGGTGCACCTTGGTGATATGGGTAGTCCAATCATTCCTTTTAAGATCAACTTATCTGAGGCCTCAAATCCTGGGATGTTACAATCTTCCCCACTTAGACTCTTGACGTCCTCGCCAAGTCTCAACTATATGGCCTCATAATCTAACCCCATTTCAGTGCAGACCCAAAATGGCCCATGGACACCCAACTCCCGTCCACGGCTACCAGCACAAGGGCGGCTCCATCTCGTCTCTACAGATAGCCCTTTCCAAGGATGGTTTGTGTTGCGGCCGATACTATGTGTTTTTCTTTGACCTAAGTAAGGTGAGGACCTAAGTGGTCGCTACACCACATAGATTTTAATGATCCTCTTGCATGTGTGTTTGCATGGCCGATCTATCGTGGGACATGTGTCCTTTTAGCTCTCTCATATCTTGACACCTCATATCTTTCACCTCTCTCCTACCCTTGAGTATATATGCTCTCTCTTTCACATGCAAGTATCCCCTTTAGCTATCTCATTCCTCTGTACTTTCTTGTGTTCAACCTTGAGCTTGGTGGTGCAAGTGGAGGTGCTGATCTTGGAGAAGGTGGATGATCTTGTAACACTTGGGCCCACTGCCCAAGGCTCTAGTAGAGTTTCAGGAATGATGACTGGCCCCACAGACCACCACTAGCCTTAACTGCACACTTTGTCTACACTGACGCGCAAGCCAGGATCAACTTCTTGACTGGTCACCCATCCTAGTACTACTCCAAGCTGAGCATGCTTAACTATGAAGTTCTTTAGTGATGGGCTCCCAGAAAAGGAGGTGCACCTTGGTGATATGGGTAGTCCAATCATTCCTTTTAAGATCAACTTATCTGAGGCCTCAAATCCTGGGATGTTACAATCTTCCCCACTTAGACTCTTGACGTCCTCGCCAAGTCTCAACTATATGGCCTCATAATCTAACCCCATTTCAGTGCAGACCCACAATGGCCCATGGACACCCAGCTCCCGTCCACGGCTACCAGCGCAAGGGCGGCTCCATATCGTCTCTACAGATAGCCCTTTCCAACTTTCCTGGACCGCACGGCTCAAGACTAGCATGCCACATGCCCATGTAGGCCCCACCTACTGGAGGGGTTATGACTATGATACCATTTGTAATGCCTGGGCCCACTGCCCAAGGCTCTAGTAGAGTTTCAGGAATGACGACTGGCCCCACAGACCACCACTAGCCTTAACTATGCACTTTGTCTACATTGACGCACAAGCCATGATCAACTTCCCAACTGGTCACCCATCCTAGTACTACTCCAAGCCGAGCACACTTAACTATGGAGTTCTTTAGTGATGGGCTCCCAGAAAAGGAGGTGCACCTTGGTGATATGGGTAGTCCAATCATTCCTTTTAAGATCAACTTATCTGAGGCCTCAAATCCTGGGATGTTACAGATCTCCTCTTGCATGTGGTGATCTTGAGCCTGATCATCTCTCTTGCGGTGATTCTGTAAAGAGTGGGACCCGAAAGGGGATCCACTCAAATGATATAATACAAGAGCCATGTAATAATAAAGTAGCATAAACAAAACTATTACAAAGTCACTTCATGATTCATTTATACAATTGTTCCTCACCATAATAGGTGATTTTACAAAAACTTGAACTAAGTACAACTAAAGCCAGTAGCAGAGGGTAACCCGACCATTCCAAGCTATCCTTAAGTTCATGTCGTGTTAGTGATCTTTTTCAGCTCTTGTCTTTCAATGTACCTAAACCTGGGTGGAAGGGAACATCACCCAGAACATAGGAAACAACATAAAGGTCAGTAAAGGCTAAGTATGTACACATAATAAACTTTGAGCATTATATTGGGGTAAAAATGCAAAAAGAGATGTTCCCACAAGAAGGGGGCTATTTGCAATTAGGTAAGTTCAAAAAGGAATATAACAAAATAAATGAGGCATATTAAATTTAGATTTCAAGCATGATAATAAAAGTGTCTTACCATAATAGTAAACCACAATTCCAATTTAAAACAATAAACATTTGCATGCATAACAATGTAGACTAAATATACCTAAAATAGGGCCATAACACCATAGGATCACAGCCTAAAAGAAATAAGGGTGGAAACGCACACCCCGAGCGGAAATGCACGCCCTATATAAGTATGGTTGTACATAAGTACCACTATTCTAGATATTCTAGTCAAACATGTAGCATGCATTAAATAGAGAGGCAAGACTAGCAGTTTAGTCAATTCTTCATAAAATGGCAATCATAGCAAGGGGGTCCAAGAACCCATATAAATAGAGTAATTCATCAACTACATGAATATAATGAATAAGGAGCATGAGATATGAATGTCCAAGTAAATGAATTTCAAGTGGAATTAAAAGTTCAATAGATGCCTCATTAAAAGAAAAGTAGATTTCAGTCAAATTATGCCCAAAATAAAATAGAGGATGTACATACCTGATCTTCATAGCTAAGGCTTAA
The DNA here is from genome assembly GCA_963693085.1 of Alisma plantago-aquatica. Taxonomy (NCBI): domain Eukaryota; kingdom Viridiplantae; phylum Streptophyta; class Magnoliopsida; order Alismatales; family Alismataceae; genus Alisma; species Alisma plantago-aquatica. Next base: position 1,257,004,881 of record OY856411.1, on the reverse strand, counting down.
CTCAGTCTATATATTTGATCCACGAGGTCATGTTTTATCCTAGGAACATATTAGGTATGTTAGTCAACCAAAGAGAATAGGTGTATACATTCCCATTATAGATATTCATATTGACCTTACCCTAATTCTTCTTATCTAGCGACATATTAGTGTTCTTAATCTCATTGCATGGAGATAGCATCCAACATATATCATATGTACATAGGGATTATAACATTGATAGATTATGTTACATGTCCATTTAATTCAAATGTCTAATTTGTTTCCCTAAAGTTCATCCTAGACATCACATTCAACATGTAGGTGTGCATACACATTTTATTATCACATTATTGAATATGCCATTTGTATGAGTATGTACTATCTAGATCAATGAATTTATATTGAGATATTAATCTTAATCAAATTGGCATCCATACTTATATTCATAAAGAAATGTTCCTAATAATAGCTCTTACATCATACCCCCATCTCATTCAACATAAGTAAACTTTAATGATGTATTTCTAATATCCTTATGCATTAATAATTACCCATCGAATCCATTAAACACATGTATGAGTCCTAGAGTTCCTATTTAACAAGGCTTAAGTTTGCAATTGTCTTCTTAACAACCCATCAACTCGATCTGATTCACTACCACAACCAAGTTCTATTTATAAAGTCATCTAGCAAACATCTAACGAATAGTTAAGACACCATCATTAAGTAGTTCACTAAATATAGTAGTTAGTAGAGATAGAATGCCTAATGTGAATACTTATATATGTGGATGTTAATATGTTATGATGTTTTGAGTGTGCAAGATTAGATAAGATAACCAATATAATTAGACTAACAATTTGTTCATCATCTAAGATACTTTCTAAACTAAAATCACAAAGATAAATTGACCTTTTAGTTTGTTGTTCCCCTACGAGACCTTGATGAATTGGTTCTTCTGTTAAACCAATCGTGGTGGCGTTCATTGGAGACAGAGGGAGTGACAGTACCAGATGAGAGGCATCATCTCGACCATCTACTCACAGTTGTAGGTCCGATTTTTAGGAAGGATGAAGAGAAGAAGAAGGAGGGTAGGAGAAGGCATGGTCGCTGGTGATGAAGCTGATGGCGGTGGGGTTATGTGGTGGTGTGGCTGAGGAAGCAGGATGTGGCTGGCGATGTTCCTGGATCATAGGTTGCAGGTGGTGTCGGTGTCGTTGAGCAAGATTGATGTGGTGTTGGTGGTTGACGAAGAGCCATTGTTGATCGAAGCTAGGCTCTGACCGGAACTGGTTTTGTTCATTGTTGGAGAAGGCAAATCACACGAGCAACTCAGAGGAGTTCAAGGGACATTCAGGGTAGGGATCGGTGGGAAAAAGGATGTTGGTATTGTAGGTTGTTAAATGCCTAAAGGTTTGAATTAGTCACCATCATTGTTGATCACCTTAGGATGATGTCATTGATGTGTATATCACAGTGAAGGAGGAGGAAGCATCGTGGCCACTGGATCTGTAGTGGTCACTGTTGTACGGTGAGATCTTCCTTGCAGTAGCCACCATAGGCGGTAGGGAAGCCCTACAGTCATGTTGTTTGGGGTGCAGGGTGAAAGAGACGCATGATAATTACCGATCGATGATGCTACCCAGTGTTGCTTAGCGGCGCTACCCGGTGTTGCTTGGTGCCACCTGGCGATGCTTGGTGCTGGCATTGCTATGCACAAGTGGAGGAGGAGAAGAGGAGACAGTAGTTCCGTCTATGATGCGGGACTCTGTTTGGTGTTGGGTCACCCTCAGGAGCTGGGTGAGGAGGATATTCACTGTTGTGTTGCAGAACTGATGATGTGGTCGGCTGCAGGTCTTCCACATTCACAACCAAGCTGAGGAACTACAACCCATGGGTGAAAAGGAGACGAGTCTGGTGAATGTAGACATGATGACGACCTAGAGAGGGAGGGGAAGGAAGGAGGCACTAGATTTGTAGTCTGTGTGGGAGTAAAATGAAGAAGGACATCCCAGGGTGTGTAGGAGGTCGCTACCTCATCAGTGGAGGTGTAGGTTGGGGATGAAGAGGAGAAGGATGCGAATGGGGTAATGGAGAGGCGGAGGATGGATAAGAGAGGAGATAGGGAATAGGAGCATGTGAGGAGGAGGTGTGGAAGTAGTCTCCGATCGCTTAGTTTCCAATCATTGTGGGCGCTAGGTCAGCTGAGATCGCAGATAGGGAATGGGGAGATGCAATCATGTTGGTTTACAGTTGCATGATCACGACACAAGTAAAAAAGGGTGGCAGGGAAATGTAAATATAATTTGATCCAACAAACTTAGGTGATTTGTAACCTTTGTCCTTTATTAGGGTGCAAACACGGTCCAATTAAGTTGATACTTTGCATGGTATCTATTTAAGGTGCAAGAAACATGATTCTTAGATAAAATTTGCATTTTGTTGCCATTGAATTTTCAATTTAATTAGTTGTATGTTAGTTGTTCATATAGTGTATTCATTACTTTCTTTCTCCCAATTATATGATTGAAATTTGTATTTCTCTAATTTCCTCAACTAATCACGAAGGAAGCTTATGTAGGTTCAAATTAGGAATTAGCTCAACAATTGACATATTTGTGACTAATTCATCAATTTCCCTTAATCATATTATTGGAGTTAATACATCCTAAAATTCCATGACTATGAGTTCTTAATGAGTCAATTAGGGTTATAAAGTCCCCAAAAATGTTTAATCTATCATAAATCAGTAAATTATGCATACAAATGGTATGTATTCAAAATAAGGTCAAATAGAGATAAAGAAGGAGGTTGGATATCACACAGACGAGTAGGGGCTTAGAAGAATGGAGGATTAGCCTGTGTATGCAATTGAGTATGTTACAGATTCTTGGTGATATTCCTTCTTGGCAAGTTGTTATCTTCCTTGATCTCATTTCCTTTGAACCCTACCTCTTCCTTTTCTTCTCCTTGGCCATGAGACTATGGATCACCATGGTGGCTATCTTTAGGAACTTCTCTCCATAGAGGTAGAAATCCATGGTTTTCCATGGGAGTACCTAACTGAGATGAAGTCCTCCTCTTTTTTTTTCTTTCTTGTTTGGCCTAGGGTTTGTGCTTTATTATTCTTGAGCTTTCCTTTGACCTTGGTGTGTTCTTATCTTCTTGAGGTGACCTTGCAGCCGTGGAGTTGATCCAAGTTTGGAGTTCCTTCTCTCTCTTGGAGATCGTGGCTTTGGATCTTGATATTCATCTTAAGACAGGTTATATAACTTTCCCCTCTTCTATTATTGAACCTCTTATCTTGATTGCATGTTACTATTTCATCTCTAAAACATGATCATAATGTACTAGATGTTGATATCTTGATATAGGGCTTAAGATTTTGAAGTATTCTTGTGTAGATTACTCCTTCTCCTAAACCCTAATTCATGATACAAGAAATAGTAGTGATAGTGGATGTTGCTGCCTCTTGCATGCATCATGTTTGTTGTTTTTGTTACCATGTTTTGGGTCAATTTTACTTGATGTTGGAAGTCTTGACTTTGATTTACATGAGTTAGTCACATGGTTACTTGATAATCTTGGAGGATATCATTTTAGGTTTTTTTTATGTGTATCTTTCATGGAGTTTTCTCTATGGTGATGCTTGAGTCTCTTGGTGTTTCTCTTCTGCTTTGATCGACATGCTTCTTGGAGTTAACCACCTGTTTGGGTAATTAAATGCCTTAAGTTTTGTGGGTTTCTATGTTGAGTGTACTCACTCTTTGGTCGCTACGCTTGTGGTGGTTCACCTTGAGGTTGCTACATGCATAGAGTTGTTTTGATCACAAGGCTAACCCTAACCCTAGTTTGGGTCACTACATATGCCATGTGTGTTGGTCGCTACCCTTGGTTTAGTTGGTTTGGTCATTACCATCGTTGATTCTTGGATGGTCGCAACATGTTGGTCGCTACTCCCTAGTGGTCTCTACACTTGGTGTGTGTAGTGGGCGCTACACCTAGGGTGGTGTAGATGGTTTGTTCGCTACCTATGGAGATGTGTTACAGTCGCAACAAGGTGTTGAACTAGTATTGTGGTCACTACACTTGTGAGTCATGTGGTTGTTATGTGGGTTGGTTGACACTCATGTTTCCTTGTGTGGTCTCTACATATAGGGTGTAACCCTAATGGTCGCTACAATACCTTATCTCCATGGTCGATACATGTTGATGTTTACATGTTTGTGATGTATGATTGAATGTGCTCCAAGAATGTGGGAATGATGTGTTATGATAAGTGTTACATGGAACCCTAACCCTAATCGGGGATACATGATGAAACATTTATCTTTGTTGAATTGCTTACCATGAGATGATGTTTCTCTCTCCTACTTGTGTAACCCTAACTTTGGAGGTGGAATAAATATCATAGACAATGGTTGCTATGGTGTATTTGATATGACTCAAGAAGATGATTATAAGCCTTTGTAAGGCATGATGAGAATGTGGTGTTATACAAGAACTATATGATTGGGTCTTATGACTTGGAAGAGGCTCAACGCTTAGTGTGAGGGGTATCCTCCAGTTATGAGATGTGGAATTTTTATCCCCTAGTGATGTGATATTGTTGGCTTTGTATGGCAGTGATATCAAGTGACGATGTGATAAGTTTTTACCTCATACATTTTATATGTTCTAGAGTTGTACCTTTACCCCCATCTTGGTAAAATTTGTTTAGGGTTTGTACGTTGTAACTTGATTGATGCATTAAAAGATACCCAATTGGCATAACTAATCAAGTGAAGCCCTAATCATGTAGTGCCCTATGCCATAGACCCATCCCAGAGTCAGGACTTTGTTGGATGGTGAATCGGGTACTCCCAAGGGAAAATTGGAGTGCATACTATTGAAGATGTGAGGTGCAAGTGACTGTGTGTCCTTGACATCTTAATCCCAAGTGTTTTGAGAATGAGTACGTTTAGGTTTTAGTGATGGTGAAAATGTGATATGATGTGATGGAGGATAACTGTGGTTGTACCTCAGTGATTTGGTTATGTACCCTAGTTTCTAGTGTCGTGGCCTATACAAAGGTATGCTAGGTGTTTACAGGACTATAGCTTTGACTATAAGCTTATGTTTTATAGTTTGGCTAATATGTCACTACTGTGGAGACTTGAACTGACCGAGTAGTGTGGGAAGATCATGGAGTCTGACTCTTCCATAGATCTTGTATGGCCCTGATTTCAACTTAGCAGTGGTCAGTTGGATTTGGGTGGTACGACTCAAATCCTTAGGGCCAATAAAAGATGTAATACAACCGTGTAGTATATTTTCTTAGGGTCAAATACGATTAACATTGGATGACCCCTTGCCTTGTTCCTTATACTATTTAGTTGATAAAGGTTATACATGTTCTTCATATTCCATCTGAAAGTATAAAATGTTCTTCTTCTTAGTTATAGATGCTTAAACTGCCTAATCTGTGTTATTAGCTTTACTCATATCATTTAGTTGAATCTGTTCATCCTGATAATAATGCTATCTTCCTGCTTTAGTATATCTGTGTTAATAATAGTTGTTGGCGGAGAGTTATATCTCTTACTGGGATGTTGGTCTCACCCCGCGGGTTTTGACATCTTTTAAGTGGTCGTACACGATGAGGTAGAGATTGCGCGGTTGAGGCTGAGCAGTAAGAGGAGCAGTAGTTGTTTGAAGGTTGGACGTGCTGCTAGAGTTTTGTAGTAGAGTCCTATGTATCATCCTTGTACTCTCAAGTCCTTGGGGGTGTTTTGTAGATTTTTTTTATCGGTACGAGGTTTTTGGAAGTATACCATGGTTGTACAGAAAAGGCTTTTATATGTGGACACTGATGTGTAATACTCTTTTGGCATGATATATGATATAGGTGGCACAATTTGTGGACTCAGGTGTAATATGTTTAAGCTTTTGTGGTTATATAAGATCGATTTTGTTACCCTATGTATGGTAATATGGATGTTTAGTTTTAGCTTCACGCTTTGTTTTGAGTTATATTGCTTGTGTGGTAGTGGTAAGCTTCTTGACCTAAACATGAGCACATACATTGGCAAGATGTTGAAGGGTTTAACATAAAAGACTCAATGAAAAAATATGTCCATATTCCATGGGAGTAGTCTTTTAAGAACCAAGTGTTCTAATTCTTGTGAAGAATGGGAAAGCACGAGTAAGGTTCCATATGCATTCACAATTGGATCTATCATGTATGCAAGGTAATGTAATTATTCCATTATCTTGTATGTATTGGACATGACAAAATGATATCAGTCAGATTCCAACGAAGATAATTGGAATACCATAAAGAACATCCATAAGTTCTAGAAGCACTAAGGATCAATTCCTAGATTACGGAAATAAGAAAGAGTTGGGTGTAAAGGGTTACATTGATGCAATCTTCCAGAATGACAAAGAAAATTAATGGTCCCAATCTAAACTTTATGTTTGGCCTTAACAAGAACTGTAATCTAGAAAAGTTATGACCAATAGACAATTGTCTAATTTTATAATAGAAGTCAAGTATCCTAGTGTTATGAACACAACAGAGGATATTGTATGAATTGAGAAGTTCATGTAGATGAACGTATGGGATGTTCCTACCATTGATGACATAGTAGATATACTATGGTAACAATGGATCTACTAGTTAGGCAAGGAATATCACATAGCATATTACAACAATTTTATCTCATAAGAGAGGTCATACAACAAAGAGATGTGAAACATGCAATACATTGACTAAAGACAAATGTTGCTAAGCCACTGGATTAGCACTTATGTAGCGGAAACATGATGGACATTTTTAAAAATCACTAATAATAAGATTTATGTGTTATTGACTATAAGCGCATGTGGGAGTCTGTTGGTATGTATGTCGAGAGAGACAATCATATGATGATTGTAATAGCATATCTTATAAATGATTTGATTAATAATAAAGGCAATCTTCTGATTTATTCAGTTATGAGATAATGATGAAACATAGTGAATGTCTAAAGAGTGATATTACTCAATGATGTACATATCTGGGTTGAGGACCTGAATAATGAGATCATATGAATGTCCAACAAATACATTTTTGTTATGTCCCTATTCGAATGTTATTATGGAAGGCTGATTGACAACAATGACACACAAGACTAGAGTGTGTGTTGGTTGATGACATGGTCTCATTAAGTCAAGATATGTGATATCAAACCAAACACATAGATACTTGTTAGAGAATAGTGTATCAGACATACCCACCTTGAGAGTGACACATGGAAACCATGGCTGGTATTCAGAATCATCTCTCATAGTGATGGTGGTGATTGTGGTTCCTAGACCTGAAATCACTACAAGCATCACATGTCATTTGATGTACTTAGAAATCATCAACCATGAACTTGAATAAGGGTTGCCATAAAGGTGGTGCTCGGGTGCATAATAACAGACGGGGATGACTGTGAGTGATGTAGATGAGAATTGTCCCTCCTATAGGAGTTTGATATTTGAGCCACTTGATAAGCGAGACCAAGAAAAGCATGCACATGCAAATGAGAATCAATATATGATATTGAGTTCACATATATCTCAGACAATCTGCTATAGTTCAAGGGACATGGATTGATTGTTGAAAGGATGACAATTCCAGGCCTCGGGTTCAATCATGATATCAATGACAAAGGAACTATATGATCACTGTAACACCATTCACAAATTGTAGGTTGAATTTGTTCTCCAACTTTCCAATTACTTGGGTAGAAATGATGTCTTTCTAGATGCCAATCGTTGCTTGTGATGCCATAAATTAGTTATGGACACTCACTGCCAATGTAACTTGGAACCTATAGCGTCACACACATATGGTACACTTGGAATAGGAGTTTATTCATGGATGTGGTTTAAACTTGATTACTAAATTTAGATATTCAATTTAAACAACAATGGTTAAATGTGGACTGACTAGACTATGAACCGACTAGTTCAAGTGTTGAACCAATAATTTCAAAGTTTTAGGTGAACTGAACCAAGATTGGCAATATGGACCATAAGATGACTGGTTCAAGAAGTGAACCGATCGACTCAGGCCCATAAACCAATTGGTTCAGGTTGTGAACCAACTGTTTGGTTGATCAATTCAATTGGATCAAGGATTAATGCCAATGTCATGTTGTGCATTAATAAAAAATTTATTTCCAATACAATTGCAATTGGAAACATAGTGAAATGACCAACTCAAAGGGTTTAACCGATCAGCTCACATGCCGACCAACTGGTTCACCATTAAACTAGCCGTTCTTTCGTTTGTAGGTTATGAAAATTCATGAATTACCATCCCCTTCAATTCTTGCACAAACTAAAACTCCTAAACCCGACTCTCCTATAAATAGAGGGTTAGTTGAGGCTTTCTAGAGACACAACAATCACTCTGAAAATTGTTGTCTTCTTTGGTTGTGGTAACTGAGAGAACCCAAGCAAGTGCTACTCGTCAAAGGGAGGGATATTAAGGGAGAGACAATTGAGGGAGAGTAAGTCGTTTCTAGCTGTAAGGAGTGCGGGATCACCCCCTTACTAAAAATTTGAAGAATAAAACATCCATTCCAAACACACTCAAAGGTATGCTTGAATAAGTGCAAAATTTCCAAACTTCAATAAATGGTATTCAAAACAACCAAAGTATAGTAGCAGAATAAAAATAATGACTATATTCAATTTTCACAAAAGATTACAAAAGTACATCACAATATCCCATAAGGGTTTACATGTATGATACAACATAAGGATCTAAGTAGAGGGAAATATAAACCATAACAACTTTGTCTCCAAGCTTTAACTCCCTAAGATAGTCCAAAAAATCATGCCTTATCATCCAAGTCCTTCACCTAGGGTTGGAAGCATACCCCAGCAAGAAGAGAAAATAGATGACATCAACAAAGGCTGGTATGTGCATACTAAATAGGAAAATTGAGCTATATATGGAATAAAGGACAACATATATAAAAGGCTTCCCATGGAAAGGATAAGGACCACCCAAATGGGTATTAAGAGAAAAGGAATTGAAATCATATGATAACAAAAGAATACTTGCCATTAATAAAACATAAAGATTGTACCACACAAGAACATGTAAAGAATTAGGGCACACACCCCATATCATCAACCTGCATGTATGTGAGATAAAAATAGCCCTAGAACAATATAAACACAAAGGTGGCCAAGTCTCATAAACTTGAAACTTCATAGAGAAAGGAATACTGCCAATCTCTGAAATATATAAAATATGGGCCAAGAATCACACATCTTGCCCTGGGTATGAGGTTTCTTTCCAACCCAAAAGAGTAGGAAATATCACATTTGCTCGGTAAGAAATAACACATCTGCCATAAAAACCAATGCAATTATACTACTCTAGTACTACTGAATCACATAGCATGTTAAATGTAGAGGCAAGTAGAAAGTATAGTCAGAATATATAAACTAGTCACCACATAAGTGACCAAAATATACATCCACCTCATAAGTGGTAAAAATACATCACATGTCATCTTTTAGAGTTCCATCACGAACAAAGCATAAGATAAGAGTTCAAAAGAATATCTATGATCACATGATCAATATAAAATAAGGTAGTTCACATGAACCATGCTTTTAAAAAGAAAAGACATTATGTATAGGCTAATATCCATAGGACAAAGATAATGAATAAGCATAAGTGAATTTCTCAACATAGAAGAATAGGGGATACATCATACCTCAACTTCAAAGTTTAAATAGTCTAAATCAATCCTAGATCCAAGCCTAGGCCTCCAAAGAACCTCTAGGGAAGGTGGACATGTCCAATAAGTAAGGTTCCCAAGCTTAGAGAGGCTGGTTTCTCCAACAAAGCTCCTATCTCGAGAAAGAAGCACCTTCTCCACTTTAGAGGTGAAAAACCCTAACAAAAGAACATGGAGATGAGGTGTTTATGGGTTATAGGTGGGGTTACACCATGGAAAAAACCCTAACAAAAGAACATGGAGATGAGGTGTTTATGGGTTATAGGTGGGGTTTCACCATGGAAGTCCATGGTTTCGACCTAGAGGAAGGTGGAAGGAAGATTAACAATATGAAAATAGGGAAGGAAAGGAGGATACTTACTAGTTTTGGTCAAAATCACCAAGGAGGAGCTTAAGAAATTCTAAATAGAGAAATTTGGAACCCTAAGAGCCTTCTTCACCAAGGTAGGCACCTTATTTTATCTTGGGACATCACCTCCATGGCCAAACAGATTAGGAGTTATGACCTAAGCTAGAGGAAATAAAGAAGGGCAAGAGTTTTTTAATTTGGAGTTGGGAATGGGTAGATATGGATATATAAAGGAAGAGGTCAAGTATGAGGTGTCTATGAGACTTTCCATGTGTCATGTATAAGGGTGTCCATGGACATGTAATCCTTTATGGATAAGAAAGAAGTCAAGCACGAGGTGTCAAGTTACTTTCCATGTGTCCAATGCTAAGGGTGCCTATGGACATGCAAACCTTTATGGATAAGGAAGAAGTCAAGCATGAGGTGTCCATGGAGCTTTCCATATGTCCTTAGCCTAGGCATTTCATAGCCATGCAAGAGGACGGCTCATAGAGGCTTCTTGAATATCAAATTTTAGTTTATGGACACTTATAGGCCATCCCAACTGACCTCCAACCAAAGAAATAATCCATTGGTTGATAGCTTCTAAAGATAAGCTCATTTATAAAGAGAGTAATCCCTAAAATGCCCTCGGAAAGAAACACCTTCAAACCAAGGTGCAAATAGGCACCCTATGGTTCAAAAACTAGAGAATTGTAAGGGAATATATAAGGATTATAATGCATGTGACAATTTGCAATGAAAACCTCCCAATTGAGTAAATTGTAGAAAAGTCCATGATGTACCTAAAATTGCAAAACTTGCACAAACAACATCCAACTTGGACCAAACTTCATCCATAAGTTATCTTTGATGTGTTGAATATGAATTTGACATTATTTCCATATTTTGAAGTTATATAATAACATTATTCATTACTTATGCCTTTTACTCATTTTCTCTCTACTAAACTTATCCTAATATTTCAAGGTCATCCAAATTAGATGAAATTTGACATGTATGCTAATTTTGATATGTAGATTTCCAATTTGAAGTTTGTTTCCACTTTTGAGACTTCTTTTTATGAGATATGTCATATGGCCCATTAACGACCCATTATCTAAATTATTCATCCAATTAAGTTCCTTATCTTCATATTACCATGAAAATGAGTTATGTGGCATGTTTTATGTATCCATTATAAACCTAAGATTAATGTTAGAACATTAGGTTACATTAAGGTGATCTATACATGCATTAGCTCATTTGGGTTATACTAAACATCTATTTAGGTCTAACCTTCAACCTTTGTTTGGCTAAGTCCAAAATGTCAACTTCTAGGGTAGAGTCTGAGATCTAGTATGTTACAACACACCACTCCTTAAAGGGATTTCATCCTCGAAATCAAAACATCCACATATAAGAAAACAACTTATTCACCACCCCTTAAAGGATTCAAACCATTAAGTCAAAACTAATCTTTAGGTACAAAAGGTTCAAATACACTTCCTTACATCCAAATACATAAGCATCATGCAAAAAAAAGAAGCATAACTTATAAAGATTAAATATGAACTATGGGTTAACTTGCTCTTGTCCATCCTCAAACAAGTCTTTACACCTTGGAGACTAGTTCAACATATTAGGGTCCCTAAAGATAAATCATATAGATGTCTAAGGCTACTATTGCCTAAAAGCATGCTATTTTGAACAATTCATATTAGCTCAGGTCAGACCAATATCATATGGACTCTGGAGTCCTCGTAAACCAAGCTAGTGGTGCGGAGGAAAATCTTGCCAGCCCCTGAACCCTGATCCTTTCTAGACACCTTTGCTTTCAACTTCATGTCCTAGTAGCTTCCTAAAGGACAAGCTAAACAACCTCAAGTTACTATGGTTACTTATGCATCTTTTACTTGTAAGTATTTCAAGGATCTATTCATCATTATTCTATGTGAAACTATATGATCCTAAATCAACCCTTCATCATCTATTGATCAACTCTAGGGCAAACATGCCACTTAAAGGTAAGGCAAGGATTTTAACTAGGGAGACAAAATTGAAATAGTCAGATTCTGACTACTATGGGCTCTGATACCATGCTGTAAGGAGAGCGGAATCACCCCCTTACTAAAAATTTGAAGAATAAAACATCCATTCCAAACACACTCAAAGGTATGCTAGAATAGGTACAAAATTTTCAAACTTCAATAAATGGTATTCAAAACAGCCAAAGCATAGAAGCGGAATAAAAATAATGACTATATTCAATTTTCACAAAAGATTACAAAAGTACATCATAATATCCCATAAGGGTTTACATGTATGATACAACATAAGGATCTAAGTAGAGGGAAATCTAAACCATAACAACTTTGTCTCCAAGCTTTAACTCCTTAATCTAGTCCAAAAATTCATGCCTTATCATCCAAGTCCTTCACCTAGGGTTGGAAGCATACCCCAGCAAGAAGAGAAAATAGATGACATCAACAAAGGCTGGTATGTGCATACTAAATAGGAAAATTGAGCTATATATGGAATAAAGGACAACATATATAAAAGGCTTCCCAGGGAAAGGATAAGGACCACCCAAATGGGTATCAAGAGAAAAGGAATTGAAATCATATGATAACAAAACAATAGTTGCCATTAATAAAACATAAAGATTGTGCCACACAAGCACATGTAAAGAATTAGGGCACACACCCCATATCATCAACCTACATGCATGTGAGATAAACATATCTCTAGAATAATATAAACACAAAGGCAGACAAGTATCATAAACTTGAAACCTAATAGAGAAAGGAATACTACCAATCTCCCAAATATATAAAACATGGGCAAGAATCACACATCTTGCCCTGGGTATGAGGTTCCTTTCCATCCCAAAAGAGCAGGAAATATCACATCTGCTCGGTAGGAAATAACACATCTACCATAAAAACCAATGCAATTACACTACTCTAGTGATACTAAACCACATAGCATGTTAAATATAGAGGCAAGTAGAAAGTATAGTCATGATATATAAAGTATTCACCACATAAGTGACCAACATATAAATCCACCTCATAAGTGGTCAAAAGATATCACATGTCATCTTTTAGAGTTCCATCATGAACAAAGCGTAATATAAGAGTTCAAAAGAATATACATGATCACATGATCAATATGAAATAAGGTAGTTCACATGAACCATGATCTTCAAAAGAAAAGACATTGTGTATAGGCTAATGTCCATAAGATATAGAGAATGAATAAGCATAGGTGAATTGCTCAACATAGAAGAATAGGGGATACATCATACCTCAACTTCAGAGTCTAAACAGTCCAAGTCAGTCCTAGATACAAGCCTAGGCCTCCAAAGAACCTCTAGGAAATGTGGACATGTCCAATAAGTAAGGTTCCCAATCTTAGAGAGGCTGGTTTCTCCAACAAAGCTCCTATCTCGGGTAAGAAGCACCTTCTCCACTTTAGAGGTGAAAAACCCTAACAAAAGAACATGGAGATGAGGTGTTTATGGGTTGTAGGTAGGGTTTCAAAATGGAAGGCCATGTTTTTGACCCAGAGGAAGGTGGAAGGAAGACTAACAACATGAAAATAGGGAAGGAAAGGAGGATGCTTACTAGTTTTGGTCAAAATCACCAAGGAGGAGCTTAAGAAATCTTAAATAGAGAAATTTGGAACCCTAGGAGCCTTCTTCACCAAGGTAGGCACCTTCTTTTACCTTGGGATAACACCATGATGGAAAAATAGAGTAGGAGTTATGCTCTAAGCTGGAGGAAAGAAAGAACGGTAAGAGTTTTCAAATTTGGAGTTGGGAAGGGGTAGATATGGCTATATAAAGGAAGAGGTCAAGTATGAGGTGTCTATGAGACTTTCCATGTGTCATGTATAAGGGTGTCCATGGACATGCAGGCCTTTATGGATAAGGAAGAAGTCAAGCACGAGGTTTCAAGTTACTTTACATGCCTATGAACATGCAAACCTTTATGGATAAGGAAGAAGTCAAGCATGAGGTGTCCATGGAGCTTTCCATGTGTCCTTAGCCTAAGGTTTCATGGCCATGCAAGAGGACAACTCATAGAGGCTTCTTGAATACCAAATGTCTATTTATGGACACTTATAGGCCATCCCAACTGACCTCCAATCAAAGAAATAACCCCATTGGTTGATAGCTTCTAAAGATAAGCTCATTTATAAAGAGCGTAATCCCTAAAATTCCCTTGGAAAGAAACACCTTCAAACCAAGGTGCAACTAGGATCCCTATGGTTAAAAAAATAGAGAATGGTAAGGGATTATATAAGGATTATAATGCATGTAACAATTTTCAAATAAAACCTCCCAATTGGGTAAATTGCAGAAAAGTCCAAGATATACCTAAAATTGCATAACTTACACAAACAACATCCAACTTGGACCAAACTTCATCCACAAGTTATATTTGATGTGTTGAATATGAATTTTCCATTATTTAAATATTTTGAAGTTATATAATAACATTGTTCATTACTTATGCCTTTTACTCATTTTCTCTCTCCTAAACTTATCCTAATATTTCAAGGTTGTCCAAGTTAGATGAAGTTTGACATGTATGCTAATTTTGATATGTTGATTTCCAATTTGAAGTTTGTTTCCACTTTTTGAGACTTATTTTTATGATATATGCCATATGGCCCATTAACAGCCCATTATCAAAATTATTCATCCAATTAAGTTCCTTATCTTCATATTACCACCAAAATGAGTTATGTGGCGTATTTTATGTATCCATTATAAACCTAAGATTAATGTTATACCATTAGGTTACATTAAGGTGATATATACATGCATTAGATCATTGGGGTTATACTAAACATCTATTTAGGTCTAACCTTCAACCTCATTTGGCTAAGTCCAAAATGTCAACTTCTAGGGTAGGGTCTGAGATCTAGTATGTTACCCTAGCACACTGACTAGAAGGGACAACTCCTTCTTATGTGTTCTTCTAGAACAACATGAGTTCCAGGTGGCCTGTGTAGACTACTACAGAGGTGACGAGGCTATTTCCTATAGCTAGGAGGAAGAGGTCAACTGCTATCCATGGTGATCAACTAGGAGGCTGTTGGTGATGTTATTCAGGTGCAACTTGAAGAAAGGTGCATGCTTCTACAAGGAAATTGTCATTAGAATTGATCCAGGATCAGGTATAACCTTGCAAACCATCCTTCCCACTACATATTGTTGTAATGAGAATGTACATAACCCTATTTATTCCGGCCTGGTCCGGTATGGAATGAACTTATAATATGATGATCGAGTCAATTCCATGATTATAAGTTCATAGCCCCAATCCATTCCTATCCTATTTTGGGCAGAATATATCTACTAATTCTTTAATTCCAGTAAGATCAACAGTTCAAAGGGGAGTATGACCGTTAAATTTTTGTTTCTGCTTCCATATCTAATGTCAAATTTTTGAACAAAAGGTTGATGATAGGGTTTTCTAGTTATTTTAGAGGTTTCAACATCGAGAAAAGATATTTCATAAACCACATATCCTTCTAAATAGGAATGCATAAAAATAAGTTTACATGCCATGAGGGACCCATATGTTGCTTCTTTTTCTGGGTGGCCATTGGTGGAATGCCACATACTGCTCACGTGGTACCCTTGAGGAATGAGTCAATCCACTAGGTGCCCGTGAGTATGAAACTTGGATTTTTTTCTTAATTGAGTTTTTGACTTTCTAGACATTTCTGAATATATCTCAAATGCATATTTGTTTCTATTAATGAGATTGTGTCTGTAAGTGATAAACTTTGAAATCAAACAAAAGGGGAGAGAATAATATGATTGATTTAATGAGTGGAATAATATGAATCATTATGGTATAAATTAGATAAATTCCATCCTTAACTAGAGAAATGATATGACAATGATCTTTAACCGACTAGACAAAACAGAATGTCAGTAGGATAGGTAACACTAACCTAATGTTAAAGGGTGTAAGAAAATATAAGGATTAGATATATTCCTTAATTTGGTTATGTTACATCAAGTTTGGATGCATGTGCATACAAATTGAAATAATTAAGTGCGATTATAACTATATCCATATTCGTACCATTTCCAACTTACCACCACATCATCAAAAATGACATTTTGATAGTTTAGTCACTCAGTTTGTTCCTCAATGATTTTACCACACTGTTTTACAAGTGCGGTTTTCAGGTACATATTCATGTTATGTACTATACAATCATGAAATGGATCTAAACTTATGACTTATTGATCAAATTATGTGTTTTCTCTTGTGAATTTATGATATAACTAGTTTAAATATATAATATTATGGAACTTGAATTTCCATGTTATCACAGAGAATAATTTAGAAAGAAGGATATAGAACTCCTAACTTTGGTTTAGTTTCCACGATGGAACTAGTTAATATAAATTGGTTTCTTTTGAATAAACTCCAAGGCATGAACCATATAGGCGCACATATTCATACCATGATAGCTTTTACTAGGTCAAAATGTGAAAAGTAGTTTTAGGGCATAAATGAACTAAATGCAACTGTTCTTTTTGTTGAATATTACTTGCACACTTAATATATCATGTTTTTGTTTATTCATTTCCTTAAAAAATATACATTAATCAGGTCATGCAAAAATATAATGATGAAATTTATCTACCTTAAATATACAATTGAAGATGAAATTGTGGGTACTTTCTCTTAATG
The DNA here is from genome assembly GCA_963693085.1 of Alisma plantago-aquatica. Lineage (NCBI taxonomy): Eukaryota > Viridiplantae > Streptophyta > Magnoliopsida > Alismatales > Alismataceae > Alisma > Alisma plantago-aquatica. The sequence continues at coordinate 1,256,988,070 of OY856411.1, read as the reverse complement.
TGTTATCTTCTCACTAAGACAATGACTATAAACCATTGAATTTTTTAGGTATATTTTGGGAATCAACTTTTTGGTTGCAACCCATATTTCTAGTGATATCCTTGTCTATTTGTTAAATAGTTATAAGGGAAATGTATTATAGAGAATATAAAAAATGACATAGCAAATAATAATAACAAATCATGTCGGTAGGTAGTGTAGAATCTCTTCATCAAGCATGTATAAGTTCCTTCAAAAGGAATCATGTTCATAAGATGAACAAGTTTAGAAGAGCATGTCTATAAAGTTCATTTAAAATTGGTAAGTTGACACATATTTAATATTCTTAACTTAAAGGAGGAGGAACTTTTATGAGTCTTGAATAAGTATATATTGGAGAGTGGGTGTTTTAGTGACTCACACTTATGCAGAATATGGTTCATTCTTTTTCAGTATGAAAGAAACTAAAATTCCCAAAAATATATATGAACCTTTTTCATATTTGAAATAAGAACTCAATTATGGTATCAATATTGTGTTGGCATAAAAAAATAGAGTATATCATTAGAAAAATGGCACCATGATTAATCATACAAGCACCCGGAAACCTACAATATACACGATATGTAAGAGCCACAAGTCATGATAGAGAGATTGTGACCAAGTGTCCTTAATAAGAGCAATGATGACACCAATATTTACTAAAACATGTAAATCATAAATAGCTATTATCTTTCAAAGAGAGACATCACATGAATGCTCATGTAACCAGACCATGATATATGATCCACAATTGTATTATGATCCTACTAGATACAATTAGACACTATCTCTTGGGTGTTGTACACCTATCTATGGGTTGCATATTAGTGCCAAAATGAATGAACGCTTTAGTATAATTGGGAAGTGGCTTTGAGAAATATGAGGAGTTTTATGTAAAACTAGGTTACATGTTTTGTCAAAAAATAATAAAGAACATGTAATCTTGTGAAAATAACCATACACGACCACCCATATTTAAACAATTATATATTAAGGACCATTATCTACATTCCTTATCATTCCTCCTTGTTATGTTTTATTCTAATAATTAAAAAAACAACATAATATATGGTAAAAACATGAAATATCATGAAGGGATCAAAAATTTAAAAGTCATATAATGTATTAGCAATCATCTTGTTCATTACCATCTAAATTGCATAATTCCTCAAAATGAAGTCACCCAAAGGCGAGCATGAATCAATCAAGTGCCTCTTATTGTTGGCGCCAAAATGCCGTATCAAAATTGCACCACCCAAAGGTGAGCATAAACTAGTGACAAGCCTCTTATGGTTGGCATCAAAGTGCCCTTTAAATCCTGCAACACTATTCCCTTGAAAACTTGACAATGTCAGGCATAAATGCACACAAAGTGGCACATGCTAGAAATAGCCTTAATAGGGATAGGTCTCAATGCGGCTTATTAATCCTTAATTTAAACCACGAGGGGTTACTACATAGATAGATATGGATATATAATAATACACACTAAATGAAAATGAATTTTGAAATGTATATAATTGATGCAACCCTGTTTCAGGGCTTCATCTTGTGCCTTTTTGCATTCTTATCACATCTAAACATGTTAGATTGCAAGTTTATTCCCCTACTATGCAATTTTATATCAAATCCACTTATGGTGGCTTTTTGTGTGTTTTTCGAGGTGTTTGTACATGCATTGGATGTAAAGGAGAGAGAATGAGAGGATCCTTGAGTTTTTACATCCTACTATTGGACCTAGATCTTCCCCAAGCATCTCTTGAATAGGAAAAAAAATTGGTCCAAGGCAAAAAGCATCCATTTGGAGGAGCTAAGAGCAAAGTTGAGCAGCTAAGCCCTCAACACGGGCTGTGTTACTCTACAACGACCATGTCCAAATCACCAAAATCATAATAACAAAGTCAAGGAAAACCAAGGATTCACCACGTTTGTGGCCTCCAAAATAGCCGTGGCACTGAAGACCCTGCTGGCCCATGACAACAACCATGACTGAGATGAAGGACTTCTATAAAGATCAGGATTCCAACCAGCACGACCACGGCCATCATCCCTTGAAGCCACCTAGACTATGGAGCCCGGTATGGTATTCAACATCGACAATGACCTCCTCAGTAGAACGACCATGGTACCTCCCTCCAGCACAACCGTACCACTTTCCACCTACCACAACTATGGCGCCCACCAGGACTGTGGCCACCACCAGGAATGTGGCCACTGAGCCTCAAAGGTCCATTTTAAAATGTCATTTTAGCCTTCACCACCTCCCTTGTTCCCATCCACCATGACCTGGATGACCCTCGTTCACCACAACCGTGGGACTAACCTAGGACTACCTATTTTTGCATTGTTTTCCTCATTTTGCCTCGACTTAACCTAGTGCTTCCTTACCACCTATATAGAATAGTGGTGGCCAAAGCTCCAATTTTAGCCATTATTACAGCCCCACTTAGCACTCTATAAATCTCACCTACCCTCTTCTACCCCCACTCCATTTCCACCTTCCATTACCTCAAAAACCTAGTTTTCTAGGGTTTCCACCATAGAACCTTATCTTCCTGTGCCATGTATCCACCTTGGAGGGAGGAGATCGAGCTACAAAAACTAGGAGGTGAAGCAAGGAAAAGCTTCCATAATATTCCATGCCCTTATATCTACTTCTTCTATCTCTTTTCCTATTTTGTTTGATTATGTGTAGCTAAGTCCCCTTGGTGGGCTGTTTGGGGGATTAAATGTCACTTTGATACCATGTTGGGGGCATATAACTTGTAATGAACATATTTTCATTCTAAGATGATTGTTTATTGCTTCTATCTTTCTTCCCTTTATTCTACTTGTAATTTATGCTTCTAAACATGGATTACTTATTGTTTGATGCTTGACAACACCTAGATTCTAGGGGAAAATGAATTGTATGTGGCTATCTTAGGAATTGCTCCTAGGTCCAATTAATAGATCCCTATCTGGCACCCTATCTTACTACATACAAATCTCTTCTCTTACAACTAAGTGTGAGATCTAAGTAGCTAGTGTAAGAGTGATTAGTGCAATTGCCTAGAGTTTTCTAAATACTAGATGGTGAGTAACATGAGGTGAAACACCCTAATCTCTACTCTCCCTTCCTATCCTTGGCTCTCGATTTCCCTACTAACTCTTACCCTAGAAACCTAGATTAGTTGAATCCAATTGAGATCCCACCTAGACCTTGGTCCAATTGAGCCTCATAAGGCTAGATAGGGGGTGTAAGGGTGTATTTCCCCTCACACACTCTATTTTGTCCATGGCCAACCAATAGTTTAGGGCGATTTCATTACATTTGACCTACTATTTGGTTTGGCAAGCTAGAATGAAAAGATAGGATTTACTTGTCGTATAAACCCTGAAATTGGATTCATATGACATTCCCCCAAATGATTCACTCTTCCCATAACTTGTCTAAAACCCATCTTGCTATCTTAGCTTTCTCATGCTAGTGTATTTGCTTACTTTAGTTGCTCTTTAGTCAACTGCATAGTTCTTGTTAGTTAATATTTGCTACGGTAGTTAGTGCATCTTTGTGCTTGATTAATCAAGATAGTGGTAGTTTAGGTATCTAATTGCTCTAGTTCCTTAATTGCTAGTCTAGTGTAGTCTAGTGCTCTTGCTTAAGTGGTTACTTTCTTTGTTAATTAGAATTATTTGTTTAGGGTTAACTTAGGGATTTTGCTTGTCTACTTTCCTTTCCTATCTATTTGCTTGCATCGTAGTGTAATCAACCAAATCAAGATCAAACCCTAAAAACTCTAATATCCACTTTAGGAGCGTAACCCACACTAACTAAGCTCTAGTGCCCCCTCTCTCCCTACGGATCGACCCTTATCTTGCTTCTTGCCTATACTATAACATGACCCCGTGCACTTGCGAGTGGAGTGTGATTGGTCTAAGTAAGTGTGTTAGAATTGGTCCTTTTATAAATATGAAAGATACATGTGTGTTTTATCTGTGTGCGTCCAATCAAAGTTCAATTGATTTGGGTGTGAGTTGAGAATCACACCAAGCTTTCTGGCACCGTTGCCAACGAGAAATACGCTCAACCTAGATAGTTAGTGTAGCTTCACTTTCCCTACTACCCTCACCATTTCTATTATTAGTTCTTTGTGTTACTTTTACATCTTAATTTGCTAAATTTATCTCTTTTGTTTGGTTGTCCTTGTGCATGTGACAAGAAGCCCATTAAAGTCAAGATGGTAGACCGAGATGTACAAACCCCTCCAATTCCTCAACTATACATGATGAAGATACTGGTAGACATGGTATATCTCATGAAGATTCATGTGGGAGGTTATTATAATCTCTCTGTCAACTCCATGGAGGCCCTTTTGAAGATGTGTAAGTTATGTAATCTTATGGCATCCATAATAACCAAGCCCCATGTCAACCTCTTACACTTCAAAATGGAGAAATCATCCAAACTTTACATGGGAGCAACACGGTGACCAAGAGCCAAGAAACAACTCCATATTTGAAGAAGAAGTTCTTGCGAGGTTAAGAAACCTTGATGAAGTGAAGAGAGGTGCCCTATCATAGACAAACCATTGATTGGCTTGAGCAAAGGCTGGATCAGATTTCCCTTGCACTTGCCCTTTGTGAGGAGGGAAGACCCCCTTCCCAAACCATGGTCAAACCAAACAATGTGAATGGTTCTATGGGTGATCCTCAAGGAATCTATGTTCCACCACCTCCTCAACCTTCGTACAACTTCCAACACACTTCAAAATCACCTCCACAATATCAACCATAAGAACCACCCCATACCAACCACCTCAACAAAAACCTCCACAACAACCATCCTACATTCTTCAAATCCTAATCCACCACACCAAAAACCACCACCACCACCACAATCACCACATGCTTCCCCTCCTCCGGATGAGAAAGTGAGTATGGTTTTGGTCTTGAGGTGTGACAAGGTTGTTGAGAATCTCAACAAGGGAGGGAAGCAATTTGATAAAGATTATGATGGAGAACCCTTGCCTAGAAGTCCTTGTGCAAGTGCACTAGAGATTTTTCCGTATCGCCTCCTAGTGAGAGTGCCAAGGATACTAGAAAATATATTGTTCCAACTCCTTTTAGAGAAATGATACCAAGTCTCCCACCTTCATTTGATATTATACCACCACGTGCCCCAATTACTGATCTAAGACATCCCAATGTTATATTTCAAGTTTCTCAAGTGTTCAATATTATTGATACCTCTCTCTTTGATGCATATGAAGACCCATTCGCCATGGGAAAGCAAAAGTATGGAATGAAAATTCCAAAGGTATTAAGGTTGATTAAGTTAAACACCTTATTGTTTGACATCATCAAGTAAAACCCAACTTATTTGAAGTTCCATACGGGTGTGTATACCTTCAAGAAGAAGGTAAGAGAGATGATGCCTAAGGGGATCATTTTGAATGAGCTGAAAAGTTTTATTGATGATGATTCTTACTTTGAGATCTATGATGATGACCCTGGAGGAGAGGAAAATGAAGAAAAACACTAGAGAAGCTCGCTTGACCCTTGTGAGGAAGATCAAGTAATGAAGGCATTTGAGAGGATTTCCTATGATGAGGATGATTTTTTTTATTTTTGGATAATGGTTGATTGAATCAAAGAACAATAAGCCTGGATGAAGGCTATAAACTTAGTTCTAGTGGGAGGCAACCCACGTCAATTTGAGACTCTCATAAACCCTTTTCTTGATTACACTTTTGTTTTACCAAGAAATACACACACACACACCATAATTACTGGTTTCTATATTTGTGAATAATGTTCATATAGGTACAATGGAGAAAAGATGATGCATGAAGGAGATGGCTAAGGAGAATATCAAAGTTGAAAAGAAAAATGAAAATTAGTGAAAAAGCTACATGAAGGAGTCCTGTATGACCATTCCTCATAACATGGGCACGATGCTTGCAAGCCACACACCCATTTTACACAGAACGATTGTGATGGTCTTTCCTTGGTCACCTAATGCTATGTTGATCACTCCACCTATTTTTTACTATGACCCCATACTCTCTAACTTACTATCATAAACTTGTACTTCATGATGATGACAACATTGATTAAAAGTTCGTGGTGGTAGGGCGGTAAGCCTTCCTTTACCTCATTTTTCTATATGTTCATTGTTCTATTTTTTTCACTAGATGATCAAATAGTCTAACTAACTCTTATACTTTCCCATCCATACTTTGTGTGTTTGTTTTGCATTCATTCATATTGTGTAGTTAATTTCATGCATTTTGTGTAATTTATCAAAATGTTTGCTCTTTTTGTCATTCCATCTCATGCATTGCATTTTCATGTATTTTTTGATATTTTTTGTGTTTTAGTTAGGATTTGCATGCTTTATGTTTTCCTTTCCCTAAAAGTAGGTTTGGATGTGATTGAGTGAAAATTGGCACCATTTTGGCCAATTTTGCCCAAATTTGAAACTTCTTACCTAAAAGCATGTTTCGACTTAAATATATACTTATTGAACTAAAAGTCTTGATCTATGACAAATGCATGCCAAATTCCTATGATATATTAAAAAATGGTATTATTTGTTGAATTCCTACATGTGAATCACTTCTCTCATGTTTGTGAATGTTTTGGTTGAATTATGATTTAAGCAAGCTATGAACACTTAGGGTTTTTGGGATCATAAGATATAAGTTTGAATTTCATGTTATTCACTCATATGGTGTGACATTGTTTGATGACATGTTGAAATAGTTTTCATGCAGGAGATTTTATGTTGAGAACCACACTAGCAACCCCTCTTTGACCTGACTCTTCTTTCATCATGTTCTTACCTGTCCGCCTCATGAAAGGATTCCAAAGTACACATATTCAGCCTTGACCACCTCCAAAAGTTTGGGGTGGCCATATATATATCTCCCCACTTCACTCTCACCACCACATCACCTCCTTACACATGGGGCAAATAAAAAGAAAAAATAAATAAAAAGAAAATACAAAAAGAAAACAAAGACACTCCTATGTAATAACATACAAATAAAGAAAATATGAGTGCTCTATGTAATAGCACTCCAACCTCTCAATACAATCCTTTCTTCTATATTCATACCCATGAAGCTAGGAAACATCAAACATAGATCACTTCACCCTTTTTTCGTAGCCATGTGGGTCACATGGTGTGGTTTGAAGTATGTAATTGAATGCATGAAAGTGAAACACCACTCCTAGTCATCATTGATTATCACCATCATGAAATGATATACCAAGATCTACATGAAAACCATATGTATTGATTATGTGTTCTATGCCCTATATTTGAAGTTTGTATGCTCAATGCTCTAGTGGTGATAGGATTGTAAAAGTGGAGAGGAGAGAGGTGGTGCACACGTACTTAGTCACCTTTAAGCCCATTTCATCAATAATCATCAATTGCAATGAATTTATCATTCTTGTTTGTTAAGTGAAGCTGAAGGGATATTAAGTTGAAGCATACTTGAGGACAAGTATATTTTAATTTTGGGGTGGTGATGAAACCCTATTTTAAGGCTTCATATTGTGTCTTTTTGCATTCTTATCACATCTAAACATGTTAGATTGCAAGTTTATTCCCCTAATATGCAATTTCATATCAAATCCACTTATGGTGACCTTTTGTGTGTTTTTCAAGGTTTTTGTACATGCATTGGATGCAAAGGAGAGAGAAGGAGAGGATCCTTGGGTTTCTATACCCCAGGATTGGACCCATATCTTCCCTAAGCATCCCTTAAATAGGAAAAAATAGTCCAAGGGAAAAAGCATCCATTTGGAGGAGCTAAGGGCAAACTTGAGTAGTCGATCCCTCACTACGGGCCGTGTCTAAATAACCAAAATCATAGTAATGAAGTCAAGAAAAATCAAGGATTCATCACGACTATGGCCTCCAAAACATTCGTGGTGCTGAAGACCCTCCTTGCTCGTGGCAACTACCACAACCATGGAGAGGAGGTTATACAAAGATCAGAAATCCAACCAGCACAACCGTGGCCGTCAACATGACCGTGGCTATCGATACGACCATGGCTGATCAAAGCCACCTCAGTCATGGAGCCGGCCATGCCCATGGTATTCAACATTGACAATGAACTCCTCATCAAAATGGCCATGGTCACCTTCCTCTAGCACAACCATGCTCCGCTCCGTGCCCGTACCACTTTCCACCCACCACAGACGTGACACCCATCGTGGTCGTGGCCACTGAGCCTTCAAGGTCCCATTTTTAATTGTCATTTAAACCTTCACCACCTCACCTGTGCCCATCCACCATGATCTGGATGACCCTCATCTACCACATCCATTATGACTACCCTAACCCTACCTATTTTTGCATTGTCTTCTCCATTTTGCCCCACATACCCTAGTGCTTCCCTACCACATATATAAACTAGAGTGGTAGACAAAGCACCAAGTTTAGCCATTATTGAATCCCCCCTTATCATTCTAGATATCTCACCTACCCTCTCCCACCCCCACTCCATTTCCACCTTTCACTTACCTCAAAACCCTAGTTTTCTAGGGTTTCCACCACAAAACCTTACCTTTCCATGCTATCTATCCACCTTGGAGGGAGGATCTCGATCTACATTAGTTAGGAGGTGAAGCAAGGAGGAGCTTCCATGAGATTCCATGGCCTTCTTCCTCCTTATTCTATTTATTTTTCTATTTTTCTTGATTATGTGTAGCTAAGTCCCCTTGGTGGGCTATTTGGGGGATTAAATGTCACTTTGATACTGTGTTGGGGGAATATAACTTGTAATGAACACATTTTCATTCTAGGATGATTGTCTCTTACTTATATCTTGTTCCCCCTTATTTTACTTGTGATTTATGCTTCTAAACATGGATTTCTTATTGTTTGATGCTTGATAGCACATACATTCTAGGGAAAATGAATTGTATGTGGCTGTATTAGGAGTTGCTTCTAGGTCCAATCCATGGATCCCTAGATAGCACTCTATATTCCTACATACAAATCTTTTCTCTTACAACTAAGTGTAAGATCTAAATACCTACTGTAAGAGTGATTAGTGCAATTTCCCAGAGTTTTCTAAAGGCTAGATGGTAACATGAGGTGAAACACCCTCATATCTACTCTCCCTTCCTATCCTTGGCTCTCAATTGACCTAGTAAAACTTACCCTAAAACCTAAATTAGTTGAATTCAATTGAAATTCCACCTAGACCTTGGTCCAATTGAGCCTCATAAGGCTAGATAGGGGGGTGTAAGGGTGTAGTTCCCCTCACACACTCTATTCTATCCATGACCAACCAATAGTCTATGATGATTTCATTGCATTTGACCTATTGTTTGGTTTGGCAATCTAGAATGAAAAGATAGGATTTACATGTTATATCAACCCTCAACTTGGATTCATATGACATTCCCCCAAATGGATCACTCTTCCCATAACTTTTCTAATACCCATCTTGTTATCTTAGCTTGCTCATGCTAGTGTAGTTTCTTACTTTAATTGCTCATTAGTCAATTGCTTAGTTCTTGTTAGTTAATCTTTGCTAGGGTAGTTAAGGCATCTTTGTGCTTGATTAATCTAGATAGTGGTATTTTAGGTCTCTAATTGCTCTACTTCCTTAATTTCTAGTCTAGTGTAGTCTAGTGCTCTTGCTTAAGTAGTTGTTTTCTTAATTAGAATTGCTTGTTTAGGGTTAACTTAGGTATTTTGCTTGTCTAGTTTCCTTTCTTGTCTATTTTCCTGGATCGAGTGTAATCTACCAAATCAAGATCAAACCCTTAAAACTATAATCTTTGCTTTAGGAATGTACCCCACACTAACTAAGCTCTAGTGCCCCCCTCTCCCTGTGGATTGAACCTTATCTTTCCTCTTGCCTAAACTATAACATGACCACGTGTGCATGCGGGTGAAGTGTGATTGGTCTAAGTAAGTGTGTTAGACTAGGTCCTTTTATAAATTTGAAAAATCTACGTGTGTTTTCTTTGTGTGCATCCATTCAAAGTTCAATTTATTTGGGTGTGTGTTCAAAATCACACCAATAATTGAACTTATTAACTTCATGATGTTGTATTCATTAAAGGTTAATATCTATGCTTTATCTAAGTGAGATTTCAGTATATTCCCCAAGAAAATAAAAAAAATACAAACTCATCTTCAGAAATAAATCATAAAAAGTATATAACTCTATGAACTTATTTATACAAATAAGTTTTTGGGAAATAACATATATTTGTCAGATATATAAGCATGGAAGTTGATCTCGTACATATAACTATATCCATAAGAGAAAATCTGAATTACTAAAAGTATAGTCTAGGGAAGTGAACAAACTATATAAACCAATTTTGTAAATTTCCAACAAACAAATATTTAGTAACAACAATTTTATGATAAAAATAACTAGAGTAAAGGAGGAGAACCACACGTAGCATATTTCCATATTTTAGTGTTTCCTAATTTGTGCCTCATTAGATTTTCAATCCAGCCATGATAGCACTGACCAAATCACCTAGTTCAATCACTCTGATGAGCCCCAATATTTTGAAACCAGTTCTGCATCTTCCTACATCTCCTAGACCCCACCAATGCATTAAGATAACCAAACATCCTACAAATTTTGGATGCAGGAGAGAATCAACTCTTCTTATTTAAACCCCACCCCTTAGACCCTCTTCTATAGAAACAAATGTGTACTGGAATTGGAACCTGGTCACTCGACCTATTTCCCTCCAAGCAAGCTCGGTGATCTAAAATCACTACCCAGATTTCCTCAGACCTAGGCCATTTTTCATAAAACTATGTGAGACCTACAAAACTTGGCTCATCTTTAGTTTGATTCTATGAGCAAGAAGATCAAAAGGAAATAGTTTTGGCCTACGTCTGGTCCTATAGACAGATCATCAAAAGACCACTATTCCTCTACCATAATATGTATCTCAGTTTCTTCTTTCTTATTTTTAAGCTAATTTAATTTATTAGTTAAATGAGATTGATATAACAAAGTATGAAATATTGATTTATATAATCATTACATAGTTTACTAGCCTTAAAATATATATATATATAAAGGTACTTATGTGATACTTATGTGTATAGTATATTGATAGAAACTCTATAGTTTGATGATTAATGAGTTTACATTTATTCTGGTATGTATTAGAGGCTACACAAAAATGTAATGGAAAATACAATAATTTATATGAGAATAACATGAATACTAATTTAGAATTATCATGAATTCAAACCCTAATATTTTATGGATCAATGAAATACACTTATTTTATTTGGTTTTAGTTTGGATAAATTAGTATATGTGAGATATGATGCATATAAGAAGTTTAACCTTATAAATATGACTTAATATTTAGACATGATTAGTTTGGATGAAATTTGTATGGGAATACTCTATTATCTTTCATCTAGATGCATACTTATGTACAAACTTAAGACTTAAATATGATTATATGTTTATTATGTGTTGAGATATGTATCACTTGAACCCTAGATTCTTAATAAGGGTATTTTGATAAGTCATAACCTAACCAAATTACATTATGTGAAACTTGAGGACTTAATCTACAAAAAATATGATATACTTTATGGAGAAAAGATATGGTGGAAAATTCCCCTTGTGTGTTGTTTTTCTTCTTGATAGAAGGGAAACCCCCTCTCATGCAAATAGGATAAGGGGGAAGCATACACACTCAATACAAGCTCTAATGGGCCAATACACAATTGGGACCATATAACAAATGGACTGAACAACTTAACTAAATAAACTCTATAACACTCCCCCTCAAGTTGGAGCTTGGGATAATCCCAATTCAGCTTGCAAATAGACATACAAGCTAAAGAAAAATAATAAAAGATAAACTAAGCATATATAAAATTGTTTCTCCCCTAAATATTACAATAAAGTACTCAATCACTAAAGAAAGTAGGCAACTAGGTTGAATCCAAGGAATGTCGTAGGTTGCAAATAGGTAGAAGAAGCTTCTTGATAAAAAAGATGTGGCATTAGGATGAGTAGTAACTTCAACAAGAAGGTGTGATAGTCTTTATCACATTCATTGTTGTCGTAGTTCAGAGAGTGTTGGCATACAATAGAAAAGTCCTAGAGTGTTGGTAATGTAGAAAAGTCCAAAGAGTGTAGTTCATAGTAGAAAAGTATAGAGAGATGGTTCATATTGGAAACTCTAGAGGGTGCTGGTTCATAGAAGAAAAGTCAATGTGCATAAGGCACATACAATGTCAACATGAAAATAAAAAACACGAACAAAAAGATTCAACATGTGCAAGGCACAAACAAACCAGAGAGTACTGGCACATAACAACAGAAAGTAGAGGATGTAAATAGATAAAAGACAAGTGTGTAAAGTAGCAAGCAGATAAAGGACTCCAAGATGAACAACAGTAGCATAATAATCATGACACTCCATCATATCCTTGTAAGTCACCAACAAAAATATTAATCACCTCTTATCTTCATAAGTTTACATAAGAATATCAAATGTTATAGTCCATAGAAGTGGTCTACATGTGCAAGAACAAAGAGTGCAAATAAAGCATAGATGACATATAGTACAAAGGAACAAAGTAACAAGTAAAATTTGCTAATCATAGTACAAGTACCAAGAATGACGTCACTACATATGAAATTAGTCAACTGATAGCACAAGTAAAGTATATAACCTTATAGAATCAATCGAGATAGATGATGAATTGATTCTCACAAGCCCTCTGTAAGATAGGAAGATAAATAATAGCAATAGAAGGATTCACATAGAAGTATCATGAAGATCAACAAAGCAACATAACTCAATTCATCATTTTCTCTCTTCCATCTGATCTCTTCCCTCTATTCATTATCCAGTGTTCTCCCCCTCATGCCAACCATGAAAAATCAAGAGAGTGGTTGGGTGGAAAGTAAAAACTAATGGTAGGGAAAGGGCTATGTAGACAAGTATGTGGAGGAAGAAATTATCAATCAAGGAAGGAAAAAATAGCATGGACTCCTCCCTATTATTTATGTTTTTTAAATTAACACATATTGTTTGATTTTTTTTGTCATAATCAAGTTGTTGTGGGTCAAAGTCTGGTCAAAGTCTTTCCCATTTTATTTCCTTTGTAAGTTCAGAAGTGCTTTATTAGGGAGAGATTTTATTAGGCTAGTCAAAATGAGTATTTTATTTACTAGGGAGTGCTTTATTATGTTGGTAAAAGGCTGGTATACAAATTGAATGATGCCTTTAATATGAATGCACATGGATTCACAACTTTGTGGATGATTTTGGAAAAAAATTCATGACTTCATCCCCTTTTTCTTAATTTATTTTACTAATTCAGAATATTATTTTGTCAATCAGAGGTTGGTCCAAGACATATTGGCCAATTTTTATCCTTTGGCAATCGTTATGTTAGCAACATTGTGCTATTTTTTGTATCTTTGTGTGTTGGCAAACACATTAATAACTAAGACACAAAAGTAGGGGGAGAATAATAAGAAAAGGTAAGGAAAAGGGGCGAGTATAGTGGAAGAGTCAAAGGCAAAAGGAGACAATAATGTGAGATATAGAAAGCAAGTAATAATCGAGAATTAAAAGGTTAAGGAAAATAAGAAAGGAAAAATGTTGACGAAACCACTAAGATTTAAAAGGGAAATGAAAAAAGGTGAAAGTAGAAGCAAGAAGCCTGCAGGCTGTACACAAAGGTAGCAGCAGGAGGCCTGTTGTATGAAATAATGGATTTTTATGGAAGAAGAAGAGATAAGATGAACATGGAAGTCAGGATGATCTCTGGTGTGAAACCAACTAAGAAGAAACGATGGACACTCATAGGCATAGACTTCTTCTTTGTCTCTCTGAGTTAGAATCAATGCTATGATATCATGTAGAAAAATGATATGACGTGAAATTCCCCTTGTGTGTTGTTTTTCTTATTGATAGAAAGACAACCCCCCTCTCCTATAAATAGGATAAAGGGGAAGGGTGCACTCTCAAGACAAGACCTAATGGGCCAATACACAATTGGGTCCATATAAAAAAGAGACTAAACAACTTAACTAAATAGACTCTCTAACATACTTGATTATACAATATTGATAGTATAAAACACACACACACACACAAATATATATATATATATATATATTGATGGTAAAGTATGGTATAGTAATGAGAAGTTTCTCAAGTTGAGTCGAAAGACCCTTGGTTTGCTGACTATGTTAATTATCTTACAACATGTGTCCTACACCCTGATTACAATGGACATACTAAAGCACAATTTTTACATGATGTCAAACAATATTATTGGGATGATCTTTATCATTTTAGGCTACGTCCTAATGGTTTCTATTGTAGGTGTGTTATTTTGGCTCCACCGGAGGGCACATGAATTTTCAAAAAATATCTAGGAAAGTTCTCCAATGTAGTTTCTTTTGGCCTACCTTATTTCAAGATTCCTATGAATTTATATTAACCTGAGATCAATGACAAAGGCTTGGGAACACTTCAAAGAGAGATCAAATGCCCATGAATTCTTAGCAAGAGATAGAGATCTTTGACGTTTGGGGTATGGATTATATGGGACCCTTTACTCATTACTGTGGGTACCAATATATTTGAGTGGCTATAGATTATGTTTCAGAATGGGTAGAAGCCATCCCCACCAAAACTTGTGACTTCAAATATGTTAAAAAACTTTTCAAAGGAATCATTTTCCATAGGTTTGGGTTAGCTCACACCGTAATTTTGGACAAGGGATCAAACTTTCTAGAGGAAAGTTCAGAATCCCTACTGAAAAGATATGGAGTCCACCATAAAGTCACCACCCCTTCCCACCCTTAGACCAATGGTCAAGTTGAGGTTTCAAACTGACATATTAAGTCCATCCTAGAGAAAACCGTCAATCACAATAGGAAAGATTAGGCTTTGAAAATTAATGATGCCTTGTGGGCATGTAAAACTGCCTACAAAACACCTATAGGTACCACTCCATTTAGATTGATCTATGGCAAGTCTTTCCATCTACCCATAGAGTTGAAGCACAAGGCTAGCTGGGCCATCAAAACCTTTAACTTCGACTTATCTGCAGTAATAAAAATGTTTTCTTCAAATGCAAGAGTTAGAGGAGCTCAAAAACCGCCAATGAGAATGCAAGAATCTACAAAGACAAAACCAAACTATGGCATGATGACCATATTAGGCAGAATGATATTTAGGAGGGTGATCAAGTTCTAGTCTATAACTCCAGGTTAAGGATTTTCCATGGAAAACTCAAATCTAGATGGTATGGACCTTATGTTGTCAAGCGTTCCTATTGATATGGACATTTTCTCCTCTAAGATAAGGTGCATGTGAGTTTAAAGTTAATGGACATAGGATAAAACTGTATATTACTGTCAAGGATTTTATAGCATCCGAGGCACATAAGATTTCATTGCCTGAAGACCTTGACTTAAGAGGTCCTCCACTGCTCCCAATCCTAATCTAGAATAAGCCCCATGAATGACATATGTCAGACCTTCAACAATAAACTAGGCTCTTGCTGGGAGGCAACCCAAAATTTTCTTTATCATCACTTTGTTTTGTTTTACCTAACCTTTTCTTTGTTTCCAATTCAATTCAGTTATCCATTTCAAAAAAAGGGGGTGAAATAGAAGGTTGTCTACCTAGCTTGGCATCCGACCCTGACAAAACTATGTATTCCAAAACGAGCCAACTAACAATTTCATGAAATGACATGATCATCTTAGCCACTTGACTGATTTGAAGTGTAAATGCAACATCACCTCCCATGAAAATCCAACTGATTGTTTCATAAATCAAAACAATCATCTCAGTCCCACTACGTTGTTTCAAAATGAACAGCTGCATGGGGAAGTGTAAATGTCTTGGCACTTACCAGTGACACATGAAATACTCATTTCATGTACCCTAATGGTCGGCTCAATCAACCTAAACTCTCTATATAATAAGTGGATGGGGGAGGGCAACAATCATCATCACCAAGCCCTAGCCACCTCTTCTTCCGCCAAGCCCTAGCTGATGAATCCCAGTAATAACAACTCTCCTCCTCTGATTATCTTCTCGTCCACGCCAATCGCCCATCTCACACCCTCTGATGATCGTTTCGTACCGACTTCACCCACACAGCTAGGCATCTCATATATGAGCCAATCATCTCACTTTCCACCCATTGATAGTTTTCATCACCCTGACCCTCAACACCATGCCTCCTTTCACCCCAACCACAACGTTTCTGCCGCTGTCTAGACGTGACTAGATGATTGACTGACCATCTAGACTGTCCGCCTTGCCCCTAAAAACCATCTTCACTTCCGACACATGTTGGGCATTTGTCCAAACAAGCTGGCCATGTCATGGTTCTGCTCCATCATCCGTCAACGATCCTAAAAGCCCCCTTTCCATCCATTCTCTTCATTCACCCAGCTGGACGCACTACCCAACCAATCATGCTACCCTTTCAAATGAGTGGTTCATGCGATCCAGTCACTAGACTCACCAACTAAGTCGAGTGTCTCAACACTAAAATGAGTCACTCATTAGGCAAAATGACCATTTCATGGTCCAAGCCAAGCATCTTGTCCTTCCAACAACACCACAATGTCTTAGGACAGCTCATGAGGTGGATTCTTCAACTGCCTCCACAAGGGCAAGGCCCAACTAAGACGAGTATTTCCCAAGAGCCTCCTCACTACTCTACCTCGGGGACCATTACACACATTTGGGAACATAATGGAGAATCTTCACCCTAGATGCTAGAGGAAATGATGCATGACATCAAAGAGGCAGAACAATTCATCACTGAGATTGTGGTAGGTGGGTCATCTCGACATGACCCAGAGTCCACCATACCTTGCCTATCACACATATCTCTTGTTCTGGGAAGCTATGTTTAGTTACTCAACTTCAAACACTAAGCAATTCATTTTGATGTTTACGGTGGGAGTCACGCTCTCTAAATGGGCATGCAAAACCACCTTTAATGCTCTAGGCATTAGGGATGCTATCAATGACATCTTATAAAAGAACCACATCCTTCTTTTTCTCTACCATGTCACCTCCGTGTAAAGTGATCTCACCCTACCGCTTCAACTACTCATTAGACTACTAGCTCTCATGCTACATTGAGCACTGCCACGACGCCTACTCCGATTACCACAACATGGAGAAATTCTAGGCAGACATCACAAGACTTCCACCCAAGCTGCCTAGTGGCTCTAAACCCTCCAACATCAGCAACCTAGTAGTTCGATACTTTCACCGTATCTTAGTCTACACTATCTTCAACAAGGAAGGTACTCAAGGCATCGTCACTCATCTTGAGCTCAACTCCTTATGGTTCCTTCTAAACAACATGCTTTTTAATTGGGGGAATGCTATGATTAACCATCTCACCACTAAGGCCATCCGCACCATCGCTTATTCTTTCTGCATTTTCCTCATAGTAACATGCATATCCATCTTTTTGGGCTACACTCACATTTTCTTCCCATCATTGGAACTCAAGCATTATCTGATAGATCTACCCTACTTAAAAACAAGCAAGTTCATCTGCTTTAGTGCAGATGACATTTACTATTTTCTATTTAAAGATACTCGTGTTGTCCTCGAGCTTCCCCGACATGCTAGGTTTGTAGTAGCAAATCTGATTTTCGATCTAATCGATCTACCGATACACATCCAACGATTCCATTTGGAGAATTTTGACCTAGATAACGTCCCCGAGCTTTCATCCCATAGGAGGAGTGTTTTTGTGGAGGCACATGATGATACGACTGGCCCTCCTCCTCCACCATCCTACTATCACACCAGGAGGCACACTGGCGATGCTACCAGTGCAGATAAGCCCTCTAGGTTATATGAGGTTCGAGATCAACTTGATGAAATCTAGTGGGAGCAACAACATCAGGGCCACTAGCTCAAAAGCTCAACCACATGTATCTCATGCAACACTCCCAAGAGTCTTGGCATGTGGATTGTGGCTACTATGCCCCCAGTTGACCGTCTTATGAGGAGTATGGGTCTCATCAGGCTTACCCTGACTCCAACTCCCTATATTAGGGGAATTACTACTACAATCCGACCTCCTCATCTGCTCCACCACCTTATTATCCACCACCACAATTATCTTTTTCTCTCCATCTCAGGTTTGGGATATGGTCAGGATGAGCAAAATTCGAAGTCTGAGGTGGAGATGGGTGGTACATAAGAATCCACCCCCTATCTTCCCTTTTTCAACATTATGTTTTGTCATTTCAATTGTTACATGTAGTTGCTTTTATTTTTTCTCCTTATTTTGAAAAAAAGTAGGAATTTATCAAGTCGATCGATATGAATAGACTTGAATCATATCACCCCTTTGAATTCAATAAATCTTTCTTGCAAAATTTTTACGAATCGTCGTGATAAAAAACATCATGCCACTTAGGACTCCCAAAACTAGCATCACTCCTTGGAAGTGTTGGCAAGTCATATGGAATCGATAAGAAGCGAACATGAATTTTCTATATTTTAAATTGTAGATTAACTTGTCATAATCTTGTAAAATTTGTTGACAGGAAGAATCATTCCAATGCAATTACACTCCTAAAAAAAGTGGAAGTTTATAAGCACAAGAACAACCTTCTCCCTCCTTCTCTCAAATCAAAAGAAAAAAAACCCATCCCAGTACAAACTCTGAATCTGGGGTGGAATGTTCACCATTCTTCCATACCCCTCATGTCTAATAGGGGTGTACCATCAAAAGATGCCAAAGAGCACACAAAAAAATCTGATCAATGTAACTACAGTTAACAAATAAATATATCTGGAGTCTAATAGGGGAGGGATCATCTTCTTCCACACCTCCTTTGTCCTATTCCTATGCAAAAAACTCACAAAAATAAAGAATAATGTGAGTGTCAAAGTAGAAGTGAGAGGAATACCATTTCTTACAAAATCTCGATTTAGAAACAAGCTATGAAACATGTTGTAATAGGAAATATAGAATTTTGTGTTATGTGGTTCTGGGAGATTGGTTTGCTTGGCCTAATAAGGAGGTAAGGAACAAAGTGATTCTATGAGGGTGAGGATATACATGTTGCTAGTACAAATTGGATAATTTTGATTTTATTTGCTTGAGGACAAATAAAGATTCAATTCTAGGGTATTTTGATGAATGTATATTCATCTCCATTTAGATATAAATTTCATAACATTTTTCATAGGATTTTATTCTCTTTTTGATAATTTTCTAGAAATGATTGCAAATAGTCACTTTTGACTAATAATGCAAATTCTTATCCTTTTCATTTATGTTTTGTTGATTTTTTCTTCGAAGCATAATTTTGACCATCTCAGTAGCTGAGCTGAATGACATCCTTTAAAATGGTTATTTCAGTTTGAAGGGCACCACTTCTCAAAACCCATATAGCCACTTCGTCCTCACCATTTTCCTGTGCTATGATAGACATCCCCAACCTTCCAAACACTCATTTTGTGGTGCCAATCGATCGTCTCAATTCACAAAATGATCATAACAACTCACTTCACTACCAAGTTTCCTCAACATGGAGCCGCCACCTTGCCTTAGGGTTTCTCCCATGGCTCGCACACGCTCAAGAGTCAATCATGCATTTCACTTCTTTAGATGACCAATTCAATGTTACTTCATGATCAAGACTTGACAGCCAGAGGTGCCGCCACCCCACTCTCATTAGGTTTTGACCGCTCCCCTCAATCCACATCCTAGAAGTTGTGAACTGGACTATTCACTTGACAAACCATTCAGTTCACACCCAAAAACCAACAATTTCAAGTAGCAGTTGACTCCCTTTTTTTCTCTCCCCCATTCTAGGGTTTCTACCCCTCCTTCCCCTAAAAAGGAGGGTGGGACTCCACAAGAAAAAGGATCTGACTTTTTGCACATGATAATTTATTTTTAGCACTTGTTATTTCATTCTTGCATGTGTAATCTTTTAGTTTTTGAATAAAGTTAGTTTTGTTCTCAAGATCTTCAATTTTCATTCTATTTTTCTTGGTCTTCTTTCAAAACAAGGAATTAAGGAGGTTAGCCATTTAATTGTCACTAGCTAAGATCCCTTTTGGGATTCTTTTTCCTTTAGTTTACAACTTGCTTCCTTTCTTCCTTCATTCTCCTTTTAGCTATTATGGATCATGAGTACTTTCTCATATCGAGGTGTGGGGAGTAACCTCGTAGCCATGTTGTAATATAGATCAATTTCTTTTGTATGATTTCATCCATTAGATGGTATTTTGTTTGGATAATCACTAATTTAAATGACTTCATCTCTCATTTCTATTGAAGGTTAGTCTTGGGGGATGTAACCATAGAACCCAAGGCTTGGGACAACCAACCAAATGCATAAGAATATGAATGATACCTTAGAAGGATTCTTATTGGGATGATCAAGCTAGGATCGATGAATGCCAAGACCAATGGGTTCACATGGAGTTCATCTTTTGCAAATGTATTTATGAATGTTTTACATGCCCTCTTCTATCTCATTTTATCATATGAATTCCGTCGATCTTGTTTCACACCAGATGTGGTGGTAAAACCCATAGCCTTGATATCCTTTCCCATTAATTCAACCTCGTTCTCCAAATGCTTGTTTCAATCGTCTCCTTTTCTTACTTGCAATTTACTTCTTGCTCTTAGATAATTATTTTCTTATTGCTCTAACCACAAATCTCTTTCCTTTTATCCTTAGCATAACTTTTCTTTACTTGATCTTAGGATATATTTTAATTTGTTGCAATTTTACTTCATTGTTCTAGTGTAATCATCCATCAAACCAACATTTCTTCGTTTCCTATTGAAATAAAAAAATCATTCAAAAGTATTGTTCAAATTAATTTGGGTTCAAAAACCAATCTTCAAACATTGTCCCGTGGGATCTATCCTTGTATACTAATAAACAATCTCAATTGATATTTTATCCATAAAAAATGTTCAACTCTAGGATAATCCCCTAGGGAATTAATGTGCTAAACAATGTGTATCATGTCCCCATTCAAATAATATAGTGGAATCAAAATAGACAAAAATAATACACAACAATAGAGTGTGTGTTGGCTGATGATATAATCTCATTAGTCATGATATGTGATATCAAACCAAGAACATTGGTACATCCTAGAGAACAATGTATCAGATAGACCCACTTTGAGAGTGATACATGAAGACCATGGAATTGTAGTTGTAATCAAATCTGATAGTGATAGTGATGATTGTGGTTCTTAGGCTTAAAGTCACTATGCTCATCACATGACATTCAATGCATTTTGACATCATCCAACGGACCTTGAATAAGGGTTGCCATAAAGGTGGTGCTTGGGTATGTTGTGAAACATGGGGATTGAGTGAGTGATGTAGATGGGATTTGTCCCTCCTACATGAGTTTGATATTCAGGACACTTGATAAGAGAGACTGAGAAACATATGGCAATACTCATGTGACACAATATATGATATGTGAACTCACATGCATCTCATACAATCTACTCTAGTTCAAGGAACACGGATTGAACATCAAGATGATGATGATTCCATGCCTTTAGTTCAATATGGATATCAAAGACAAAGGAACGATACGATCACTATAACACTAATGATGGATTGTAGGTTAAGTTGTTCTCCAACTTTCCAATTACTTGGATAGCAATAATGTGTTGCCAGATACTACTGATTGCTTGTGATGTCATAAGTTGGTTATTGAGATGACCCGACACCGTACCGATAAACAAATCATTATAATTAATGCAAAATTAAACATAAGCAGCAGATTACTGAAAATCACTAAAAATTAAAACCATTTACAAAGAGATCCATTTCCAAGAAACTCTTATAACAAGAACCAAAACATTATATATACATTCTGGTCCACAAAGTACATACCATGTACCTTCTTTTCTCGAGGATTACATACAATAGTTGCTCTGTTAAATCTACACATGAGAAACATAAAACCTCGAGGCATTCAATACCAAAATCTCGGATCGATCATAAACCACTGAATACTGACTCCTAGGACCTGAGAGTACAAAGACGACACATAGGACTCTTATTTATAAGACATGACAGTCAGTATCTCTACCTGAGATGTCAGTGCTGTCCCTGATGTTGCTGTCCTTCGTCTGCTATAGGGTTTCTACCTCCTCATCCTCATCCACCTAAAAATGTTGGATCCCACGGGGGTGAGACAATTGAAATTGTCCCAGTGAGAGATATAACTCTCCACCAGAAATGTTACTATTGCAGATAAATAGTAATAAATTGAACAGAGGAATCTTTATTGAACAACATGATTTAATCATTATTAAGCAGAATAGAGAAATATCACCTTTCAAAGCATTACAGCTATAAATGATAAGACAATAATTCATCTATTCATTTTAATAAGGAATATGAAGAACATGTATAATATCTATCCATTTAGGATATAATAAACAATGTAAAATCAACCAAAGATTTTTGTATTTCATCCTTAAGAAAATATGCTACATGGCTGATTACATTTTACAATCACACTTATGTCCTGAGGAGATGAGGTATACCGCTCATACTCCACCCAACCACGATTACGTAAAGCATCAGTTCCATACATATGTAGATGGAAGAGCCGGACTCCATCACCTAATCTGTCTCGGTCAGTATGAGACCACATGCAGGACATCTCGTGCCTCTGCTAAATAGCTTTCCATGGTATACTAGCAACTTCGCTATAGAGTTATAGCCCATAGCATATACTCTCTTCAGGATATTGCCCGTAGCCAATGCCTGGTATTGTGGAGTTATGGCCCATAGCCATACTCTTATTGGGATATGGTCCATAACCATTCCTGTGCATAGGATATGGCCCGCAGTCATTCCTATGAGGCGTAAGGATATATTCGCCATTACCCCTACATATTCAAAAATATGCATTCCAGGAGTTCCCATAGGAAAACCTGTTTCACCATCACCAATTACTGATGATGATGGATCTATGTCCAGGTATCTACATGATAAGATTTCACTTGATTAATTAAGTGCATTACCATATTCTTTTAGCATCAGCCAAGTTTTCAAACATAAATTATCATGACAAATGCTACAAAGAAACATTTAATAATTCTATCAAGTGATTTTCAAAACTTTACAGAACATTGGGATCTCAATTCCTTATCTCATCACTAGGAATTCACACCCTTCATCAAATATCATCATCATGTTTATTGAATCTGGGTATTCAAACCCTTAGTTCATCACTACACATGTTTACCACTTATCATGTAACTAATACCTCCAGGTCATCTGACCAAGGTATTCATGATACTTGTTACACAAGCATCTCACATAGTTCACCATGCATAATCAACTTCTTGTCACCTCTCACTAGGCAACAATTAAAATAATGGCTCACAAGGCCCATTAACATCATAGTTCATACCTGGTTATGCTCATCATCTCATGATACCTGCATGGTTAGTATACTTGATAACAACCATATCAATTACATATCAATATTATGCAATACAAAGATAACATCACTATTCTCTCATTAGGATTAGGATTTCCCATCTTTACCAATTAAGGTTTCATATAACACCACCCTATATTAGGGTTTCACATAACATCACCCTATATTAGGGTTTTACATAACATCACCCTACATTAGGGTTTCACATAACATCACCCTATATTAGGGTTTTACATAACATCACCCTACATTAGGGTCTCACATAACATCACCCTATATTAGGGTTTCTCAACCTTAAGCCTAAAATTAGGGTTAGGGTTTCCCTTCTTTATTAATTAATTAGGGTTTTATGATTATCTCTTTAATCCAAACCCTAATTCAGTGCTTCCACATATCTTGGAGCACATAACATTATTTAAGTATTAAGTCATCCTTATCATTGTTTCATGTATTAGGAACACACATCACCATCATATCTTATTCAATTGACTTAAACTTTCACTAAGTACATACACCTATGCTTATCATAGGGTATGGAGTTTATTACTTTCATAGGCATCAAGTGATGATCACTCTAATTATACTAATCACCTAAGTACTTTAGAGGTACTTCTATTGGAATCATCCTTGAAATACTCTTCAACCACTTATGAGGTTGTTAGCACTCACATGATTGAATCAATTAGTCCTTCAAACAGTTTGAGACCGTTTAGACCTTCAAACGGTCTTGGTCTGGTTGAATCTTCAAATGGTCTTGGGGTGACTTGACCTTCAAACAGTCTTGGTCCAAATGATAGCCAAGGTCTCTAATGGTGAATGAAGCTCCTTCAACTATCCAAGGCTCGTTTCCAACTCTTTGGATGAAAATGATAGCCAAGGTTGAGCATTGGTTGGAGAAAAGAAGAAAATGAATGTTGAAATCCGATTTCAACCATCAATTCAAGGTTGAAGATGATCATGGAGCTTACCTTCAGCTTGGGGAAGGTTTTCCTCCTGCTCCTAATCTCCTTGGTCTTCGTCCAAAGCAAAGAAAAAAAGTGGTTTGCAAAATGGCCTTTCAAGTAAGGAGAAAATTGAATATATGTGATTGATTTTCTAGGAGAGAGAAAGTAGAAGGAATTTCATCCATTTTCTTGCCACATGCCCCCTTCCTTCCTTGCCTTCGAAGCCATATTCCTTTTCCCTCAATATCCTCTCATTTATCCTTGAATTAAAAGCAACCACTTTAAACACCTTAATTAATATAATAGTATTATCCATTTTTAGTGGACATTACTTTTTAATTAACAAATGTGAGTGGATTTCTTCACCTATTTAGGATATTTCGGTGAAACTCAAGGCATTTGGACATCTTTGCATTATAGGATTTCAGCCAAAGCCTTATTAATTGATGGGCACTTCAATTAATATATTTATTTTTGCTACAAATTAAATTAGGGTTTCAATTATGCTTAAATCATGATTATTTTATTATCAAGATTATCTCTCCTCAAAAGTAGTTCAAACAAGACGCCCCTTTATTTTTCTTTTCTATAAATGATACCAAGAAACAGTAGGGACACACTTGAAGTGGTATTTTACATGTTCAATCCTAGGTTTTGGGTAATTTGCAAATTACACCAAAACTAGTCATTTAATGCACACACGTTATTCAAATGAGCTCATTTTTGGAACTTAGGCTTGTGTAAGCCATACCTCAAAATCATTCTCATTATTATGATGCTACAAAACTTGAGGAACATTTATCATGTAACATTTTCAAGGTAACCCCTTACATTGGGTAAATTGCACTTTAGTCAAAAACAAGTAAAACATTGTTTCAACATTATTCAAATAGGACCAAAATTGAAACATAAGCTCTCCTTTAGTCTTAATTAATTTTCAAAAGATAAAGACAAGAATCTAAATGACTTACTTAGGTAAAACCTCTAGGGTTAAACCATAACCCAGGTCAGGGATGTTACAGTTATGGACATTCACTGCCAAAGTAACTTGGTACCTATATGGTCACACACATAGGATGCACCTGGAATAGGAGTTTATTCATAACTTATGTTTAACTTGATTCTAAAAGTGTTTAGGTATTCAATTTAAACAACAATGGTTAAAAATTGACTGACTCGATTGTGAACTATCTGGTCTAAGTGTTGAACCAATCGATTCAAGTGTTAGGTCAATTTAAACTACATTGACTGAACATTTCCTAAACTAGGATATGAATCGACCGATGCAAGGTCTGAAACAATCAGTTCACCTTGTGAATTGCCTGGTTCAATGATCAATATGATTGGATCAAGGATTCCCGCTAACGTCATGTTGTGCATTAATTGAATATTAAAAGCCAATGTGGTTGAGAATAGGAAAGCAAGTGAACTGAGCGGTTCAAGTGTTGAACCAATCTTACCACATGTGAAGCGAATGGTTTAATAGTGAACCAATTAGTTTGACACACACAACTTTTGGGAAATACGAGCACAGAGTATAGCAGCAGAAACAAAATTTTATCTATCTGTATTCCCATAAAAGCAAGATCACGTCAAATACTATGAAACAGGAAGGATGGTTTTAGCGAGTTATACCTGGTCCTGGAACAAGTCCAACAACAAAACTCACTTCTTTGCAACTGCTGACAAGTTGCTCTTGGACGGTGGTTGTGGAGCTCCTGGTCTTCATCATGAACAACTTTTTACTCAACCTCTGTAGTGACTCTGGTGGTCTATCTGTGGACTGTAGGTTGACTTTACTCTCCGAGCAATAGCCAAAGGACTCCTTCCTCTAGAGTAGTCCACACAGACCAACTAGAAATCCCTCCATTCACTAAGAACGGATAGGAAGGGCTTGCCCCTCCCGTTGGTGTACTTGTCACCAACCTACTCTCCCACAACAACTACTTCTCAGTTGTCCTCTCCCATTGGCTATGCCTCCCTGTTGGGTAGGACTTGCCTGGGATCTCTCAGTTACCACAACTAGAGAGGAAAATAGTTGTTAGAGAACTGATTCTTAGGTTTCTGTGTTGTGCTTTGGGAAGCCCCCAATACCTTTCCTTATAGGTGAGGTTTTGGTCACGGTTCCCAGTATGTACGAGATTGTGTGGGAGTGGAATAGACCAAAAGAACTTAACCTTTCACAACCTACAACATGACAAACAATCATCTGCCACACCTAGACAATCATCTGGTGAGCGAGATGGTCATCTCGCACAACCAAATGGTTGTTTGGCAGTTTTCTAATTGTATACAAATTTGCCAATTTTCAATTCAAATTAATATCACATATTACTTTACTTGCATTCCAACTTTGTACAATCGAAACAATCCAGGAAATACCCCAAACCTTCATTCAGACCAAATGAGCCGTATCACCCAGATGATACTCTTATCTGACTCACCCAGATGGCTGTCTAGTGAGTTCAGTCGATCCGGTCAGTTCAATCACATTGAACCAGTTGATTTAAGGGCATAACTTAGCCAATTCAAACTCTGATTAGCTTGACCATCCAAATGATTATCTCAACACTTGAGACGACTGTCTGGCTTGCCCAAACAATCATCTCACTAAATAAGATGGTTTTTTGGCACACTAGCCAGCCAATCAGTCAATTTGTTGCATTAATAGAATACCTAAACACTTTAATCATCAATCCAATTATTATTCAAGATCAAACTCCTCTTCTAGACGAGTTCCTATGTGTGTGACCCTATAGGTCCCATATCACATTGGAAGTGAATGTCCATAACTAGCTTATGACATCACAAGCAAAGAGTGATTCCTAGTTGCACATCAATGCTACCTAAGTGAATGGAAAGTTGGAGAACAACTTCAACCTACAATCTATGTAAGGTGTTGCAGTGATTGTTAATTCCTTTGTCACTGATATCTAGGATAAACTCAAGGCATGAAAGGTCATACTCTCAATGTTGAATCCATGTTCCTCGAACAAAGAGTGGACTGTCTAAAATAATGTGATCTCAATATCATACATTGATTCACATGTGCATGCACATGCATTTCTCAATCTCTCTTATCAAGTGGCCAGGATATCATACTCCAATAGGAGGGACAAATCCCATATCTATCACTCCCAATCTATCTCCTTGTATCAAAGTCACCCAATCATCACCGTTATAACAACCCATGTTTCATGACTGTGAGTGATGATGTCAAAGTGTACCCAACAACATGTGATGAGTGCAGTGATTTTAGGTCTAAGAATCACAATCACCACCTTCACTATGAGAGATGACTGTGACCACCACAACCATGTGTCATTCTCAAGGTGGGTTTGTCTGATACACTATTCTCTAATATGTATTTGTGTACTTGGTTTGATATTTCCATATCATGACTATTGAGATTTAGTCATCAACTAACTCACACTCTGATCTTATGTGTTATTATTATCTATCAATCTTCCACAATAACAACCGCTCAGGGACATAATGAGAATATGTATATGTACTCTTATCATACGTATGATCTCATCTACAAGGGTAGTAACCTGAATACATACTTCATTGAGTAATATTATTCTCTAGACATTCATAGTGTTTCTCATTATCTCATAACTGAATGAAACAAAATGAATTGGAAGCTTGCCTTTATAAGTATTAATAAAATTCTTTAAGTTATATGCCATGCCAATCATCATATGATTGTCTCTATGGGCATACCTCACCAATATACTCCCACTTGCACTTAGAGCCAATCACCAAAGGATCCCATCCTTAGTGGCCTAAACATGTACAACATGCTTCTGCTACGCTAGTGCTGATTTTGCGGGTTGCAACATTTTGCTTATAGCCGGGATATTGCATGTTCATATTCTCTTCAGTGTACTATTTCTCATATGAGACGAAACTGTCGTAATATGATATCTGATATTCACTGCCTAACAATTAGCTCCATTGTTGTCACAACATTTCTACTGAGTCATAAATGGTTGGAACATCTATAAGTTCATCATCTGAACCTTTAGATCCATATAGTACCACTCTGTGTTCACAACACAAGTATAGTTGTTCTATTATAGAATAGAATTAGTGGACATTAGTACAAAACCTTTCCTGCTAATCATCTCCTTTTCCCTTTAAATTCAAATATGTTTTATTGCGATCACTAGGTCATTATGGAAGCTTACATTGATGTAACTCTTTACATCCAACTCTTGCTTTCATTACTATCCTTATTGACTAGCAATATCTTTAAGTACTTCATAAGTACTCATGGATATCTTTATGACATTTCAATAGCCCTTATTGGATATTACCATCATCTTGTCATGCCTGGTACATATAATATTATATGGGATAAGTATATTCACATCAATCATGACAGATCCATTGTTATACCAACCTATGGAATCTTATTCATGTTATTTCCATTCTTCACAAGAATTGGAACATATGGTTCATAAAAGGAAAATCCGGATTATCCCTTATTGAATCTGTTCTTGTTGATCTCTTTCAACACATTGCTATTGTACATGCTCAAACTTTCATTATGAAGCATTTAATAACAATCTCATAGGTTTTCTTCCTTATCTCATGAGATATTTCCCTCATTCCTTCATTGCTGAATGGGTTTTCATGCCAAATCTCAATATTGAGATGTTATTCCCCATCATATGTGGAATGTTCATGTATACTCCCACTAAATCTTTTGAAATCATAGATTTCATATTTTTATCTTGATTCAAGTCAAACTCTTTGACCATTTTGTCAAGTTTAAAAGATTCCATTTCGGAGTCACTTATTTTAATCTCAGATTGAACTATGTAGTTCATAGACTTTATTGGCATTCTTGAAGGTATAAAACCTTTTAGGTTATGTCACATACACATCCTTTGATGTATTCCTTTTAAGGAATCTAGTTTCAATCTTCATATGCCAAATCTTTGAGTCTATTTTAATTAATTACAACAACAAGCTAGACAATTGGTGATGGAATTTATATCATGTTCAACAACTTGAACTGATTTGAAGTCCTATTCAACCAATCTGCCATTTTATGTTGACCATGTAGGTCTATGCCACAATACCCTATTGCACCCTTTAGGTGTTACCCCTTTAGGTGGCGCTATTAAGGTCCTACCTTGTTAGCTTACATGAATCCCATATTACTCAGAAATAGCTTTTAGTTGACTAGTTGGTTATCTTGAATGACCAACCCATCTGAATTGTTGGATTCACAATCTTAAATCTCATATATGTTCTACTATAACTATTTTATTTTGTGTTACGTGATGAACCTGAGATTCCACTACAACTTGTAATTCTTACGGTTCTTATTGTACCCATTTATTGACCTGGAACATTTTGAGTTTTATTATTACTCCCAATGATTATTTAGTAACTCAATTATACTTTCAAAAAAACATTTTTGCTACTATATTGGGATTAATAGTAATCTTCAACAATCATGGTTTGTAGATAAATATTTTCAAGAAACTTCTTTATTAATGTAGGTTTCAATCCTTTTAGATGTATTGGGACATTCCCGCTTCATATATGATGTCTTACAAACTATTTAGACAGTAAATCATTCATGACAGCTTTATATTTATGAGGATAAGAAAATTGGTTCAATTTGATAATCATATCATGAATCATCATTGTATAATTCCTTCATTCTGACACATCCTCATGTTCATATGGACTTGATTTGTAATACATTATCACAGTACATTCCTGAAGGTACTCAGGGAATTGATGTAAAGTATTTCAACATTTGATCTTATCAATGTTTATTAATAATTTCATCAAAGTCATACTTCATTTATAATCTCCTTGAACATTTCAAGAAATTTCTATTTTACTGAGTACATATCATCATATTACAAGTAAATGGATATGTGGTATAAGTAATCATCTATAGCATTCTTTCATAGGATCTTTATGCATCATATGCATGAGGTCTGATGAAAGCTTTATCCTCCCACTACGTTTAGTGAAGAATGTCATGTCATATTGTGTGTGAATAAGACTTGTATGTTTCCTTAGGTTCAATAACCACGGGAATCAAGATCGACATCAATATGTATTTTGGGCATGAAATTCTCATATTCATACAAGATGACTAATGCTAATGATAGTCTTGAGTTATCAATTATTATCCTTTGGTATAAACATTATAAACATTCATCTTTGGATCATTTCACATAAATATTATAAGATGTTTTCAGGCCAATGCCATACAAGATCATATCTATTGAAATAGAAGCACCAACAAATATTTATTTGTAATCATCCTTGTCCATACAATATGCATAAAGAAAA
Organism: Alisma plantago-aquatica; assembly: GCA_963693085.1. Lineage (NCBI taxonomy): Eukaryota > Viridiplantae > Streptophyta > Magnoliopsida > Alismatales > Alismataceae > Alisma > Alisma plantago-aquatica. The sequence continues at coordinate 1,256,957,289 of OY856411.1, read as the reverse complement.
TGTTTCTATTCTAATGGCATAATGAAATAGAAGTTCTAGTAACTCTGTTTCATGCCCATTAGGCTAAGGTAAATTTAAATGTAGACTATGGCTTCTGCAACACTTGCTCCGCATTGTCTATCTTTGTCCTTCTATGAGGGCTTTTACTTCTTGTCAGATCTAGCACATGAGTATGCCAAATATCTTATCTGGTATCATATACCAAAACTTAAGAAATAGTGGAATTTATCTTATATTGTTTTATATTGAAGTGGAGGCCTCAATTGTTGGTATGTATGCCCTGAGAGCCAATCATGGGATGATTGGTGGGATACATTAAGATTGATTTGATAAACATTAAAGGCAAGCTTCCAATTCTTTCTGGTTCAGTCATATGAGATAGTGATAGAACATATTGAATGTCTAGAGAATGACAATACTCAATGACGTATGCTTTCAGGTTAAGGACCTGAACGATGAGATCATACAGATGCTAAGAGTTTGTACATTCTCATTATGTACCTAGTCGGATGTCATTATGGAAGGTAGATAGACAACAATGACACACAAGACTAGATTGTGGTGTTGGTTGATGACAGAATCTTATTAGTCATGATATAGTGATATCAAACCAAACACATAGGTACTTGTTAGAGAACAAGTATACCAGACATACCCACCGTGAGTTTGACACATGGAACCATGACATGGTAGTCATAGTCAGTACTCACAGTGATGGTGGTGAGTGTGATTCTTTGACCTGAAATCACTACACTCAACACATGTTGTTGGGCACACTTTGACATCATCAAACGCAGTCCTGAAACATGGGTTGTTATAAAGGTGATGATTGGGTGGTTTTGACACATGGGGCTTTTGAGGGGTGAGTGATAGATATGGGATTTTTCCCTTCTGAGGGAGTTTGATATCCAAGGCCACTTGATGAGTAGGATTGAAATAGGCGTGCACACGCATGTGTGAATCAATATGTGATATTGATGTCATACATATCTCTTCCAATCTGCTCTGAGATCAAGAAAGTGAATGAACGTTGACAGGATGACTGTTCCATGCCTCGAGTTCATTCGGGATATCTGTGACAAAGGAATTATACATTCACTGTAACACCATTCACGGATTGTAGGATTGAAAGTTGTTCTCCAACTTTCTATTTCACTTGGGTAGCACTGATGTGTGATTAGGCACCGCTCTTTGCTTGTGAAGTCATAAGTGTTATGGACTTTCACTGCCAACGTGAAAAGGACCTACAAGGTCACACACATAGGATTCAACCTGGAAGAGGAGTTTGTCCACAAACAATGATTACTAAATGAGTTTAGTAGTTCAATTAAACACTCAATTAATTGATAGCTCAAAATCATAGTGTTTAAGGTGTTGGACAGATTGATTAGAGTATTGGATTGATTGAAACTGCAATTGACTGTTTCTGCACAATTTACACTCCCAACCGATCGGCTCATGTGATGAACCGATCGACTGAGCATGGTGAACCGATCGACTCAGGTTGTGAGTCGATTGGCTCATGTGATGAACCGATCGACTGAGCTTGGTGAACCGATCGGCTCAGGTTGTGAGTCGATCGGCTCATGGATAGGGTGAAATGATTACTTCAAGTGTTGAAATGATCGGTTCAACTGATGCAACCGAGCAAGTTGGGAAAGTAAGATTGGTGAAAAATTTCCTTTTTGTTTTTACTTGTCCAATACAATTGGAATTAGAAACAAAAGAAGGAAAGTCAATCAGGAACTGATCATGACCACGAACCGACCAGTTCAGAAGTGAACCGACCGTTTCATGGGTCCCAACGGATCAGTTGAGGTGTCAACCAACCAGTTTAGGTCCCCAATTGACCGTTTCAGTTGTAAAACGATCCGTTCAGGTTGCGCAGTTGGTTGTTTTTGTGGAAAATCTCGAACCCTTCTACTCCTGCTTTAGTCCCATATTGCCCGGGATGGAGAACCCTGTCCTATGACCCTCATATATATATAGGGGTTTTTTGGGCTTCTCATAGAAAAACTCAGTGCAACCAATTTTTCTGTAAAGTTGTCGTTCTCTCTGGTTTTGGTAACCGAGAGAGCCCGAGCAAGTGCTACCCGATAAGGGAGGCACATCAAGGGAAAGATAACTACAGAAAGCGACTGGTGGCAGGAGAGTGTGTCGGTGAGTAGTACGCTGACAAGAGGGTGTGACTCCTTCCAATTCATTGTGAGACAAGGAGATTGGAGTTCCAGGTCGTCCGTGTGGACTACTTCAGAGGAGGGAGATTTCTGCCGCTCGGAGGACAGTTGTCAATCCCGACTGTCCCGGTGAGACCAGGAGTCGTCAGTCCCGATGCAACCAGGAGATGCATAGACACCATCCAAGACCAGAGGTGAAGACCGCGCAAGCCGCGAGATATTTTCGCCAAGCAAGCCTCGGGATAAGGTATGATACCATAAACCTTCCTTTCCTATTGTATAGACATTGACGCGTTTCCTTGTTCTGGGTTTGGGGAGGAGAAAATTTTGTTTCCGCTGCCTTCTCTGCCTCCCCTAAAACCCAACAGTGGTATCAGAGCCACATCAACTGCTCTATACTTTAGGATTATCGATATGATCGATTTTGGTTTGTCGTCTTTATTTATTGCATACGATGCAAATAAAATTGGCTTTATGCATGTCCAATCCTAAATCCACAAATCCCAATTTACATATATGATATGTATTATGAATGCACTCGATGCGCGTCACCCTTAAATGAGTTTTGTGGTGGATGTATAGTGTGGTTATGGCCAATAAACCCTATCTGTGTATGGTTGTATGTGGTTGCTTGCATCTCGATCTGCGCACCGATCTTCCTTCTCCTATTCCTGATGTAACTTGAAATAATTCGAGATTTCTTTCCTACCTTTGCTCCCCTCGAATGTAACTCAAGGTTTCTCTTTTTACAATGTAAAATAGGATAGAATTTCATTTCCTGTTATGTCAAAGAATGGAGGACATCCTGACGACATCTGAGACGATTGGTTCAAGGCGTGAACCGATCAGTTGACGTTCGAGCCGATCGGTTCAAGGAGTGAGCCGATCGGTTGATAACTAGTTCGAGGAGCAAGATGAGCAGGTGGCGGCCATGATGAGATGCATGACGACCAGGAAAACCGATCGGTTGGAGGAGCCAACCGATCGGCTGGTGGCACCCAGCCGACCAGTCTGATGGTGAGCCGATCAGTCATGTGATGAGTTGATCAAACCCAAAAAGGCAAAGCACAAAGTTCATCTTGTACAGGTTGCATGTGATGTAGACCTAGATGACTGTGATTCCTCTTGGCTCGATGAATCACATTAGGATGGCCATAGTCATCACTTTTATCATTTTCCATTTTTTCTGTGGGATATAGCATGTATATGATACATATTATGTATTGTGGTGATTGGATATGTATATGTATATAAAAACAAATCCCTCATTAAATATTAAGTTTTAGATGCCTTCCAAAAGCGACACACGTGAAAAGCTTGATCGACTAAGTGTGGGCATGCCCAAGCGTGGTGCATCGTCTATCTCGTGGAAGCGTGAAGGATGGATATGTGGGTCTGCCCAAGCAGGGTGCATATTCATCGTGTTTGCTTTGGTTCGGACTTAACAAGGTGACCTAGATAGGATCTAGCACCTTGAGTCATGGAGATGATCATGGCAAGGAGTTGCATATGACATCTTATCAAGAGTTTCATATGATGCAATTGGCAAGAGTTGCCTACCTGAGAGATCTAAGTTGTGGGTGACAGCCCAAGCTGGTCCATGACTTAGAGGATTTCAGGATCTTGCCCACTAGAAGGTTGTACGCTGCAATCTTCCGAATTGATGGTGAGGGCTATCAATTTGAAGTAAAATAGTGGGAGAGATAATTAATTAATGGCCTAATTATATTGTCAACTTTTCAAATCAATCAAATAAGTCAAAAGAGTTTTGGAATAAAATTGCATATATTTCCTTTTGTTAAAATAAATGGTTAATAATCATTTTATTTGCGATCGGTCTTTGAGACCAACAAATTAAATGGGAATAATTCCACGACTGGTTAGGATGATGAGAAGTGTTCTCAATCAAAGAGCGAAAGCTCTAAGTCCTAGTTATACTAGAACCAGATGAACTCGATCCCACCACATCAATGGCTGAAAGTATGCTTATGGAAGCATACAGAGGATGACATTGATGAGGAGTGCTTGATGTTGTGTTCTCTGAACTATGAGTTGCAGAGACAACATGAGACATATGATGTCTCCAAGACATTATCCTAATATGTCATGACATAAGGAGATCCAGTAAGGTATTCACACACTCAATATGATTGGGTATGTGGAAAGACCTGACTAAGAAGGATTCCCTCTGAGCCAAGAGTTGGCTATTGGTATGATACTGCAAATGTTGCGAGGATTATACAATTCATGATAAGCTACAACATGAAAAACTTTGACAAGCGTTGACAGAGGTATTGGACATGTTGAGGATAGTAGAGGCAAAGATGAAGAAAGACAAACCATAATCTTTGATGTGATCAAAGAAAAAGGTAATTCTTAAGGGCAAGGATAAGGGCAAAGCAAATAAGTGTTCTATTGCTATCCAGCAATCCAAGCCGCCTTCAGCCTCAAGGCACATGGGGAAAGGGTGTATGAGGGATTGCCCTCTATATATGGAAGAACAAAAGAAGATGAAGGAGGGGATGGAGATCTCTACCTAAGGTATCATGAAATGAACCGCTTCTTTATCTGAGGTATATGATACCAAGATATGGATATGTCATATATGATATGCAATATCCACAAAGAAGTGATGGCCTTTGTGAAAGGACCAAGAAAGGAGTACTCATTATTGGGGCAAGTGTTGCTACCATAGATAGGAGTATCTTTCAGATTATTTCAGCCTAAAGGGCACGAAATAGAGTAGAGAACTGCTATTTCAATTTTCCAATAGATAGAAACACTTTATTTTTGCATATTGTATGACAATGATGACACTAATAAAGTTGATGTTTAAATCTTAACGATATGATCTTTGTGTCAATGCCTTGTTTATCTTGTGATACATGGTATGCATAAGATAAAATGATACCTAAAGTTATTGATAACTCAAACAATCAAATTAGCATAAATCATAAGAAATTCATTTCTAGTTTCCATGTGATGGATAAATCTAGACTCTTTTGATTAGAGAACCAGTAAGAGACATGAATCTCTTGTACATGATTGATCAATATTCACTAATGGTAGTGGGAGAATGATTATCCAATTAGGTATAATACATGTGATGTATTTACATACCTATTGGAGTAAATGCTAATACTTCAAAAGGTGTTTAGAGAAATACCAATATGAATATCTTGAAGTGTCCAAGAATATCATAGATGAAGTACGAATTTGGTAAAGTGTTAATTCTTGGTGAGATCAATGAATGAAATACTAAGACCAAAATGTTTGAGATCCTAATGAGTGATTATGATAATGTATCATAGTGAGCTCATGATTAAGGCATAGTGATGTCTAAATCAAAAGGGGAATCATACTCTAAGGAGTTAGAGAATGATTATCAAACAACTAAATTCTTCTTAAATAAAGAATACCCCACACTAATAAAAGACATTAAGAATCACAAAGGTTGTGAGTTCTCATATCCTTGACAGATACATATCGATCATCTATATGATGAGTTGGTCATGTGATGAGTCAACTATCTAGATGAATGAGAGGAACCAAATTTTGAGTTATGGTAGATGACCATTACATCCTAAATGACTTCCATGTAAACCATAAGGTATGACCTTGATGGTATCACTCATTGGGATGAAATCCATAAGTGCGAATAAGTCTTAAGTGTTAAGACACATGGATGACATTTTGAGAAGGATGATGCTTGTTGATTGCAACTTAATGACTAAGCCATTTGGCATATGGATACTAAAACTGCATTCCTATGAGGAATAAAATAAGGATGTGTACGTGTCACAACCTATAAGTTTTATGAATCCACTAATGCAAATGAAGTATATAGGTTACAATGGACTAATCAATGTGATTGATTGAGTAAAAGCAACTCAGAATTGGATCTTCACTTTGATGATATAGTCAAAGGGTTTGACTGATATGTCAAAGATAAAGAAGGGATCTATGATTTAGTGGGAGCGTATTCACATTCCATATATTGATGTGAAATGGAAATGTTCTAGAATGGAAATCCAAAGTGGAAATTATCTTTAAGGAAGATAGAGATGTTTCCTATGAGATAGGAATATAGATCTATAGATATAGTTCTCGAAAACCTCTTGACCTAGAAAAGAGAGAGCATACATTGGCAATCTGTACTGAAGGGTTCAGTATACACAGATTCAGTGGGAGAAAACTTATCCATGTTACATGGAGTTAGTATCCCAAGGCCAAGTGTCCAATTCTTATGAAGAATGGGAACACTAAGAATAGATATGGATCTATCATGTATGTAATCATCCCATTATCTTGCATGTATGGACATGGCAAGAATAAAATGCATTCATCATCTTGTATGTAGGATATGACAATATGATGTGCATATCCTGATAACTCGTATGTGGGACATGACGAGTGGATGTCTGTCTACTTCCAGTAAGGGTTACTGGAAACCATAAGAACTTGATAAGTACTTGAGAAGTACTAGTTCTATGGAGATAAGGAAGAGTTTGATGTAAAGAGTTACATTGATGCGAACTTCCGAAAAGGACAAAAAATTAATCGCAAAATATATATAGGATATATAAAAGTGAAAGTTTGTTGATAATTGGAAGTGTTCCAATGAAACCATTTAAAAGGAAATGCCGAGTATCCGTGTGTTAGAGAACAACAGTGGATACTATATGGATCTGGAAGTTCATGAGATGAACTTATAGATATTCCGGTCATTGATGACAAGTATGGAATCCTTGATCATGCAATGTGGCTAAAGGTTAGCAAAGGAATACTGGATCACATATTATGATGACTCCATCTCATACATGTGACGTACAACGAAGAGATGTGAGACATGCAAGTAATACTGACTTTGGCAAGGTGTTGCCATAACTCACTATGCTGGCACAAGAGCACAGTAACATGTGGGACATGTTTGAAAATCACTATGAATATGATTCAAGGGTGATTGGCTCGTAGTGCAAGTAGGAGTCTGTTGGTATGTATGTCCTGAGATCCAATCATGGGATGATTGGTGGGATACATTAAGATTGATTTGATAAACATCAAAGGCAAGCTTCCAATTCTTTCTGGTTCAGTCATATGAGATAGTGATAGAACAGATTGAATGTCTAGAGAATGACAGTACTCAATGACGTATGCTTTCAGGTTAAGGACCTGAACGATGAGATCATACTGATGCTAAGAGTTTGTACATTCTCATTATGTCCCTAGTCGGATGTCATTGTGGAAGGTAGATAGACAACAATGACACACAAGACTAGATTGTGGTGTTGGTTGATGACAGAATCTCATTAGTCATGATATAGAGATATCAAACCAAACACATAGGTATTTGTTAGAGAACAAGTGTACCAGACAGACCCACCGTGAGTTTGACACATGGAACCATGACATGGTAGTCATAGTCAGTACTCACAGTGATGGTGGTGAGTGTGATTCTTTGACCTGAAATCACTACACTCAACACATGTGGTTGGGCACACTTTGACATCATCAAACGCAGTCCTGAAACATGGGTTGTTATAAAGGTGATGATTGGGTGGCTTTGACACATGGGGCTTTTGAGGGGTGAGTGATAGATATGGGATTTGTCCCTCCTGAGGGAGTTTGATATCCAAGGCCACTTGATGAGTAGGATTGAAATAGGCGTGCGCACACATGTGTGAATCAATATGTGATATTGATGTCATACATATCTCTTCCAATCTGCTCTGAGATCAAGAAAATGAATGAACGTTGATAGGATGACTGTTCCATGCCTCGAGTTCATTCGAGATATCAGTGACAAAGGAATTATACATTCACTATAACACCATTCACAGATTGTAGGATTGGAAGTTGTTCTCCAACTTTCTATTTCACTTGGGTAGCACTGATGTGTGACTAGGCACCGCTCTTTGCTTGTGAAGTCATAAGTGTTATGGACTTTCACTGCCAATATGAAAAGGACCTGTAGGGTCACACACATAGGATTCAACCTGGAAGAGGAGTTTTTCCACAAACAATGATTACTAAAGGAGTTTAGTAGTTCAATTAAACACTCAATTAATTGATAGCTCAAAATCATAGTGTTCAAGGCGTTGGATATATTGATTAGAGTATTGGATTGATTGAAACTGCAATTGACTATTTCTGCACAATTTGCACTCCCAACCAATCGGCTCATGTGATGAACCGATCGGCTGAGCTTGGTGAACCGATCAGCTCAGGTTGTGAGTCGATCGGCTCATGGACAGGGTGAAACGATTACTTCAAGTGTTGAAACGATCGGTTCAACTGATGCAACCCAGCAAGTTGGGAAAGTGAGATTGGTGAGAAATTTCCTTTTTGCTTTTACTTGTCCAATACGATTGGAATTAGAAACAAAAGAAGGAAAGTCAATTAGGAACTGATCAGGACCACGAACCGACCGGTTCAGAAGTGAACCGACCGTTTCATGGGTCCCAACCGATCGGTTGAGGTGTCAACCGACCGGTTCAGGTCCCCAACCAACCATTTCAGTTGTGAAACGATCGGTTTAGGTTGCGCAGTTGGTTGTTTTTGTGGAAAATCTCGAATCCTTCTACTCCTACTTTAGTCCCATATTGCCCAGGATGGAGAACCCTGTCCCATGACCCTCCTATATATAGGGGTTTTGGGGGCTTCTCATAGAACAATTCAGTGCAACCAGTTGCTCTGTAAAGTTGTCGTTCTCTATGGATTTGGTAATCGAGAGAGCCCGAGCAAGTGCTACCCGATAAGGGAGGCACACCAAGGGAAAGACAACTGCAGAAAGCGAATGGTGGCAGGAGAGTGTGTTGGTGAGTAGTACGCTGACAGGAGGGTGTGACTCCTTCCAATTCCTTGTGAGACAAGGAGATTGGAGTTCCAGGTGGTCCATGTGGACTACTTCAGAGGCAGGAGATTTCTGCCGCTCGGAGGATAGCTGTCAATCCCGACAATCCCAGTGAGACCAAGATTCGTTAGTCCCGGTGTGACTAGGAGCTGCACAGACACCATCCAAGACCAGAGGTGAAGACCGCGCAAGCCGCGAGGTATTGTCGCCGAGCAAGCCTCGGGATAAGGTATGATTCCACAAACCATCCTTTCCTTTTGTATAGACGTTGACACGTTTCCTTGTTCTGGGTTTGGGGAGGAGAAAATTTTGTTTCCGCTGCTTTCTCTGCCTCCCCTAAAACCCAACATCAATGCCATCTTCTTCTTTAGTTCCTCTAACTAGAATGTACAATTTCTTTTCCAATGTCCAGGCTGGTGAAAATGGTGATAATCACCTCTTTGTTTCTTTACTCCACCTTTTGCCTTGAAATCAAAAGACTTGGGATTCTGGATAGATTTAGCTTTTCCTTTGCCTTTAGACTTCCCCTTTGTCTTGTTGATCACCATCATATACTTAGGCTTGTCTTCATTTCTATCTCAGCTGTTCTCAACATGCCTAACAACTTTGTCAACGGATTGTCAAAGTCATTCATGTTGTAGTTCATGACAAATTGACTATATGACTCTGAATGGGACTGTAAAATCATGTCAGTGGCCAACTCTTGACCCAAGGGGAATCTCTGTCTATCTAGGTTCTCCAAATACCCAATGATCTTGAGTAAATGAGGACCTACTGTATCTCCTTCTGCCATACTGCACTTGAACAATGCCTTGGAGACATCGTACTCTCCCGTCTTACCTGATCTTGGTACATGTTCTTGAGGCGTGTGACCATCTCAATGACCCCCATGTTCCCATGCTACCTTTGCAACTCATGGTTCATGGAGCATAACATTAGACACTTGACATATATGATGTCTACAATATGCTTCTTATAAGCATCCTTGTCATCCCGTGGAGTATTTTGAGCTGGTTCCTCTGGTTTTGGAATTTCCAGGACATAGAGCTTGTGCTCCTGTGTGAGAATGATTCTCAACGTCCTAAACCTATCATGGAAATTGTTCCCAGTATGTTTGTCCTTCTCAAGGACCTATCATAGAGAAAATTGATTGTTTGTTGTTGCCATTTAGTTCTTAAAAGAATTTGCAATTTTGTCAAAAACTCAATTTTGATTTGATTTGATTTGATTAAATTTGGGTGATGATAATTAGGTCTTTAATTCATTATCATTCTCATTATTTTTGTTCAAATTGATAACCCTGAGGTATCAATTCAGAAAATTATAGTGAACAATTTTCTAATGAGTTAAGATCCATATTTCATCAAGTCATGAGTCAGCTTTGGCTGATCGCCCACAACCTGAGTATTTAGGTAGGCCATCATGCCAATTGCATCACATGAAACTCTTGGATAGATGATATGCGCAACACCTTGCCATGATCATCTGCATGCCTCTGGGCTTGGGCTCTCCAAGTCACTAGTTAAGGCTGAACCAATAGCCAATATGATAGGTACGCACCATGCTTTGAGAAAATCTACATATATACCATCACACTTCCACGAGATAGACGAAGCACTATGCTTTTGCAAATCTATGCTTGGTCAATCATGCTTTTCATGTGTATCTCTATTAGAAAGCATCTTAGACTTAATATTTTTGATTGAGGGGTTTTGATATATATCATTTTTATATATGCATATACTGTATCCAATCACTACATATATAGTACATATCATATACATGCTATATCCCACAATGTAAACATGCAATATAAAACAAAAAATGATGGTTATGGCCATTCCTACTTATTTATATTAAATCACTCAATGAATATTAAGTCTAAGATGCTTTCTACAAGAGAGACACATGAAAAGCTTAATCGACCAAGCATAGGTTATGCCAAAGCATGATGCGTCGTTTATCTCTTGGAAGTATAAAGTTAGATATGTGGTCTGCCAAAGCAGGGTGCATATTCTATCATGTTGAATTTTGGGTTAGATTTAAATATGTGACCTGAATGGGATTAAGTGCCTAGAAGCATACATATGGAGTATGGAAAAGAGTTGTGTATACTGTCTATCCAATAGTTTCATGAGATGCAATTGGCAAATGTTACCTACCTTAATAATTAGTTATGAGCGCCGACGTTGGTTGAGTATTAACATATTTTTTTTGGATCTTGGATCACTAGAAGATTATTCACTGCAATATTCCAAATTGGTGGTGAGGGCTATCAATTTGAACAAAATAGTGGGAGCAGTAATAAATTAAAAGCCTTGTTAATATCAACAAAGTTATCAAATCAAACTAAAAAGCATTTTGACAAAAATTGAAAACTTTATTTTGTAGAATCTAATGGAAAAAAAACACATTTTCTTTGCAATCGGTCCTTGAGAAGGACAAGTTGAATGGGAACAACTTCCATGATGGTTCCAGACTTTGAGAATCATTTTCACTCAAGAGCGCATGCTCTATGTTTTAGAGACACCAAATCCATATGAACCCGCTCCCATCGCGCGTAAGTCTAGCATGGATGCTTACTCTAAATACATGTGGATGTCCAGTTCTTGCTTCTATGCTCAATGAACTATGAGTTGTAGATACAACATGAGAACATGGATGTCATTGAGATGGTTACACATCTTAAGAACATGTATCAAGATCAGTCATGATGGGAGGGGTATGATGTCTCTAAGGCATTTTTCAAGTGCAACATGGAAAAAGGATATCCAGTAAGTCCTCATGTACTCTGGTTGATTGGATGTGTAGAGAACCTTGCTAGAGTGGGATTTCCCTTGGGTCAAGAGTTGGCCACAAATGTGATTCTGCAGTCACTGATGAAATCATACAACCAATTTTCCATGAACTGCAACATGAATGATTTTGACAAGCCATTGTCAGAATTACTTGGCATGTTGTGAATAGTTGAAGCACAGATGAAGAAGGACAAACCCAAATTAATGATTATGACGAGTAGAGGGAAGTCCAAGGGCAAAGTTAAAGCTAAGAAAGAGTTCTAAATCTAGCCAAAAATCAAAGTCTTCTGCATTGAAAGCTAAGGGAGGAGTGAATAAGGAAGGAAAGTGCCACCACTGTCACCCACCTAGACATTGGAAAAGGAACTTCCCTCTTTATATAGAGGATCTCAAGAAGAGTGGGAGATAGATATCTCTAGTTTAGGACACTAGAAGAAGTAAACTAGAACTATGTGGAGTAAGAGTTTCTACCACTACAGTTATAATATGTCATTCACCTGATGGGCATGTAATAGAACTGGTGAATTGCAATTATGTACATGCCATTAATGAAAAGCATCATGTATCTTGTATGGACAAGAATATTATGAAAAATTAATGTTTTGTTTTAAAATATAAGATCTTATATTGCAGTGCCCTAAGTCTCAAAATCTATACTTGATAGTTGTAGAGACAAATATGTATTACACATATACTTGACTCAAATAGTGATACTGATAGAATTTTCATCTAGAGAACACAAATCAGAAATGCATTTATAGAATCCATCTAGATGGTTGTGTAAGCTCTTTTGGTTATTGATCCAGTAGATACATGCAAGTCCTATTTATTGGGCAATATCACCTTTCACTAGTTGTAGTGGGAGAGCAAATATTCTATTATGGCTCATACATACTGATATATATCAAACTTTTAGAATAAATGCTAGAGGTGTTTAATAGTACCTCATTATATTTTCTGATGTTCTTAATAGATATTATAGATTGCATTGAATGATATATACATTTAAATATCTTGAAGTATTCAAGGAGATCATGAATGAAGTTCATAACCCACTTAGTATAAGTATTAAAACACTTCAATATGATGGGTGTGGAAATGTTTTAACCAAGAGTTTGAGGACCTTTTGGGAAACCATGATAGCGTATTATGATGAACTACACTTGAAACACAATGATAGTGTGTCAGAAATAAGAAATCACACCTTTTGGTCATGGTTCGATTATCAATAAATCTCGCTAATCTTACAATTTCTTTTTCTAGCACATGCTTTACACTAAAACAATGTACCGTCTAATAAGGTTCAAAAGAAACCACATGAGATATGGCATGGAAGTGTCCCAATATGTCTTTTTATAAAGATTAGGAATATAATCTTATATAAGAAACTAGTGATAACACCCACACTTAGGCAATTATGATAAGTATTTATTTATGGTTTTGTGTCATTATAGCCTTAATATGCCCAAAATAACCCTAGATTCTCATCTTTTAGTAATTTACATCTTTTCATATATAGAGTTGCTCAACTATCCAATTTTCGGACTTGCACACAAACTCAAGAAGACATCTATTCTCCAGTTTATGCTCCACAAGCATCGCGTTACGTGCACCATCTTAGGAGACGGTGATCCCACTAACTGACCAGCAAGCCCAAGAAACTTTTGATATCTTGGACCCTATTTTTGATGGCCAATCCTTTATCATAAAGCATCCTCATCAACCAGGAGGTTCATCGACATGAGCCCATCGACCACTAGTAATAGCCCCCTGGGGTAGGTTTGTCCACAAAGGATTGGGAAGATGACCGCGATCACCCATCTCGACTGCTACCACCATCATGACTGCAACTGCCCATCTCGATCACTATGACTGTCACGACTGCTACGATGTCCTGACCATGATGATGTCCTGACTGGTACATCCATCTCAACCACAATAACCACGACTCCTATAAATACTCACCCCCTGCTACCAAGGAGGGGGTTCTGTGATTCTGACTTTTAGATGTTTCTTTCAGCGGCCAACAGTTCCCAGAGCTCCATGGGAGAGCTCTAAGGTCAGAGTGGGCCAAAGAGCATATTCTACATCCATCCCTACATCCAGCCTACATCCACCATCATTCTCTACCTCCTCCCAAACATTCCCACCATCATTCACCCATTTTCTAGCCACCATCCACCTCCATACATCCATTGAGGTTGCTGTTTTGGGGTGAAATCAAGGAGAAAGGAGGATAAGGAGTCCAGAAGACCAAGGAGGATGATTCAAAGGACGCGATCTAGCCCTTTCAGAGGCTAAGGAGAGAGATCCACCTCTCCTCTATGGGATAAATATCTTCCTTAACCTATTTCTTCTACTTTTCTCCTTCGTTTCTATACAAATGAAGTTCTTCCATCTTTGTTCGGTGCCAACTATGCTTGTCCATGGCTAGTTGAGCTCCTTCTTGGCTATGTAACCCACTTTGGGCATGTTTATGTAATTTTACTATAAGCAAGTAGTTTTATTCCAGATCTCTTATGTTTTCTATTCTATCTTCTCTTTCTTGTTATGATTGCTTGATTGGTTGATCTCTTTCTTTCTTGAACTTTCATTTCTACACAGATCAAGAGATTAGTGGTAGAAATGGATGAGAGAAGGTAGTTTGGATTGAATATGAAAAGAGGAGGTCTAAGGGAGTGGTTCCTAACAACTTTGACTTGATGACCTGAACTTGGCTTAGTGGAGATGACTTTGGGAGATAGACTTGAAATTGCTTGGAAATCCCTCTTTTGAGTGAAAAAGTTGTTTCTTTCATATAAACCCCAAATGGGAAATTTGTTAGTATGTATGCCCATAGAGATAACCATGTGATGATTGTAATGGGGAATCATGTACTTGATTTTATAATGATAAAGATAATTCCAAATATTGTGTTTGTCTCAATCACGAGATGATGATGCAAACATGGTAGATATCTAAAGAATGATGTTGTTTTATGACATAAGTCTTTCAGTTGAGGAACTAAAAAATGATATCATATGTATGATAAGAGTACAAATATTCTTGTTATTTACTAATGAATATATATTCATATATTTTTATATATAAATTTCATAATCTTTTTCATAGGATTTTATTCTCTTTTTGTCAATTTCCCAGAAATAATTGCAAATAGTCACTTTTGTCCAACAATGTAAATTCTTATCCTTTTCATTTATGTTTTATAGATTTTTCCTTCAAAGCACAATTCTGACCATCTAAGTCACCGAGCTGATCAACTCATACACTAAAATAGTCATTTCATTGTGAAGGGTGCCACTTCCCAGAGCCCATATGACCGTTCAACCTCACTATTTTCGTTTGCTATTCAACAATTGAGATGGACATCCCCAGTCTTACAAATGCTTGGTTCATGGAACCAACCAATCATCTCAATTTACAAAATGATTGACTCAGATCGCTTCATTGACCGTTAAATTTTTGTTTCTGCTTCCATATCTAATGTAAAATTTTTGAACAAAAGGTTGATGATAGGGTTTTCTAGTTATTTTAGAGGTTTCAACATCGAGAAAAGATATTTCATAAACCACATATCCTTCTAAATAGGAATGCATAAAAATAAGTTTACATGCCATGAGGGACCCATATGTTGCTTCTTTTTCTGGGTGACCATTGGTGGAATGCCACATACCGCTCACGTGGTACCCTTGAGGAATGAGTCAATCCACTAGGTGCCCGTGAGTATGAAACTTGGATTTTTTTCTTAATTGAGTTTTTGACTTTCTAGACATTTATGAATATATCTCAAATGCATATTTGTTTCTATTAATGAGATTGTGTCTGTAAGTGATAAACTTTGAAATCAAACAAAAGGGGAGAGAATAATATGATTGATTTAATGAGTGGAATAATATGAATCATTATGGTATAAATTAGATAAATTCCATCCTTAACTAGAAAAATGATATGACAATGATCTTTAACCGACTAGACAAAATAGAATGTCAGTAGGATAGGTAACACTAACCTAATGTTAAAGGGTGTAAGAAAATATAAGGATTAGATATATTCCTTAATTTGGTTATGTTACATCAAGTTTGGATGCATGTGCATACAAATTGAAATAATTAAGTGCGATTCTAACTATATCCATATTCGTACCATTTCCAACTTACCACCACATCATCAAAAATGACATTTTGATAGTTTAGTCACTTAGTTTGTTCCTCAATGATTTTACCACACTGTTTTACAAGTGGGGTTTTCAGGTACATATTCATGTTATGTACTATACAATCATGAAATGGATCTAAACTTATGACTTATTGATCAAATTATGTGTTTTCTCTTGTGAATTTATGATATAACTAGTTTAAATATATAATATTATGGAACTTGAATTTCCATGTTATCACTGAGAATAATTTAGAAAGAAGGATATAGAACTCCTAACTTTGGTTTAGTTTCCACGGTGGAACTAGTTAATATAAATTGGTTTCTCTTGAATAAACTCCAAGGCATGAACCATATAGGCGCACATATTCATACCATGATAGCTTTTACTAGGTCAAAATGTGCAAAGTAGTTTTAGGGCATAAATGAACTAAATGCAACTGTTCTTTTTGTTGAATATTACTAGCACACTTAATATATCATGTTTTTGTTTATTCATTTCCTTAAAAAATATACATTAATCAGGTCATGCAAAAATATAATGATGAAATTTATCTACCTTAAATATACAATTGAAGATGAAATTGTGGGTACTTTCTCTTAATGTGTTATCTTCTCACTAAGACAATGACTATAAACCATTGAATTTTTTAGGTATATTTTGGGAATCAACTTTTTGGTTGCAACCCATATTTCTAGTGATATCCTTGTCTATTTGTTAAATAGTTATAAGGGAAATGTATTATAGAGAATATAAAAAATGACATAGAAAATAATAATAACAAATCATGTCAGTAGGTAGTGTAGAATCTCTTCATCAAGCATGTATAAGTTCCTTCAAAAGGAAGCATGTTCATAAGATGAACAAGTTTAGAAGAGCATGTCTATAAAGTTCATTTAAAATTGGTAAGTTGACACATATTTAATATTCTTAACTTAAAGGAGGAGGAACTTTTATGAGTCTTGAATAAGTATATATTGGAGGGTGGGTGTTTTAGTGACTCACACTTATGCAGAATATGGTTCATTCTTTTTCAGTATGAAAGAAACTAGAATTCCCAAAAATATATATGAAACTTTTTCATATTTGAAATAAGAACTCAATTATGGTATCAATATTGTGTTGGCATAAAAATTAGAGTATATCATTAGAAAAATGGCACCATGATTAATCATACAAGTAGCCAGAAACCTACAATATACACGATATGTAAGAGCCACAAGTCATGATAGAGAGATTGTGACCAAGTGTCCTTAATAAGAGCAATGATGACACCAATATTTACTAAAACATGTAAATCATAAATACCTATTATCTTTCAAAGAGAGACATCACATGAATGCTCATGTAACCAGACCATGATATATGATCAACAATTGTATTCTGATCCTACTAGATACAATTAGACACTATCTCTTGGGTGTTGTACAATTAGACTTCTTATTGCTAGCGCCAAAATGCCTTATCAAAATTGCACCACCCAAAGGTGAGCATAAACTAGTGACAAGCCTCTTATGGTTGGCATGAAAGTGCCCTTTAAATCCTGCAACACTATTCCCTTGAAAACTTGACAATGGCAGGCATAAATGCACACAAAGTGGCACATGGTAGAAATAGCCTTAATAGGGATAGGTCTCAATGCGGCTTCTTAATCCTTAATTTAAACCACGAAGGGTTACTACATAGATAGATATGGATATATAATAATACACACTAAATGAAAATGAATTTTGAAATGTATATAATTGATGCAGCCCTATTTTAGGGCTTCATCTTGTGCCTTTTTGCATTCTTATCACATCTAAACATGTTAGATTGCAAGTTTATTCCCCTACTATGCAATTTTATATCAAATCCACTTATGGTGGCTTTTTGTGTGTTTTTCAAGGTGTTTGTACATGAATTGGATGCAAAGGAGAGAGAATGAGAGGATCCTTGAGTTTTTATATCCTACTATTGGACCTAGATCTTCCCCAAGCATCTCTTGAATAGGAAAAAAAATTGGTCCAAGGCAAAAAGCATCCATTTGGAGGAGCTAAGAGAAACTTTGAGAAGCTAAGCCCTCAACACGGGTTGTGTTACTCTACAACGACCATGTCCAAATCACCAAAATCAAAATAACAAAGTCAAGGAAAACCAAGGATTCACCACGTTTGTGGCCTCCAAAACAGCCGTGGCACTGAAGACCCTGCTCGCCCATGACAACAACCATGACTGAGATGAAGGACTTCTACAAAGATCAGGATTCCAACCAGCACAACCATGGCCATCAGCATGACTGTGGTCCTTGAAGCCACCTAGACAAAGGATCCTGATATGGTATTCAACATCGACAATGACCTCCTTAGTAGAATGACCATGGTACCTCCCTCCAGCACGACCATGCCACTTTCCACCCACCACAACTATGGCGCCCACCAGGACTGTGGCCACCACCAGGAATGTGTCCATTGAGCCTCAAAGGTCCATTTTAAAATGTCATTTTAGCCTTCACCACCTCCCTTGTTCCCATCCACCATGACCTGGATGACCCTCGTTCACCACAGCCGTGGGACTAACCTAGGCCTACCTATTTTTGCATTGTTTTCCTCATTTTGCCCCGACTTAACCTAGTGCTTCCTTACCACCTATATAGAATAGAGTGGTGGCCAAAGCTCCAATTTTAGCCATTATTTCAGCCCCACTTAGCACTCTATAAATCTCACCTACCCTCTTCTACCCCCACTCCATTTCCACCTTCCATTACCTCAAAAACCTAGTTTTCTAGGGTTTCCACCATAGAACCTTCTCTTCCTGTCCCGTCTATCCACCTTGGAGGGAGGGGATCGAGCTACAAAAACTAGGAGGTGAAACAAGGAAAAGCTTCCATAAGATTCCATGCCCTTATATCTACTTCTTCTATCTCTTTTGCTATTTTGTTTGATTATGTGTAGCTAAGTCCCCTTGGTGGGCTGTTTGGGGGATTAAATGTCACTTTGATACCATGTTGGGGGCATATAACTTTTAATGAACATATTTTCATTCTAAGATGATTGTTTATTGCTTCTATCTTGCTTCCCTTTATTCTACTTGTAATTTATGCTTCTAAACATGGATTACTTATTGTTTGATGCTTGACAACACCTAGATTCTAGGGGAAAACGAATTGTATGTGTCTATCTTAGGAATTGCTCCTAGGTCCAATTAGTAGATCCCTATCTGGCACCCTATCTTACTACATACAAATCTCTTCTCTTACAACTAAGTGTGAGATCTAAGTAGCTAGTGTAAGAGTGATTAGTGCAATTGCCTAGAGTTTTCTAAATACTAGATGGTGAGTAACATGAGGTGAAACACCCTAATCTCTACTCTCCCTTCCTATCCTTGGCTCTCAATTTCCCTACTAACTCTTACCCTAGAAACCTAGATTAGTTGAATCCAATTGAGATCCCACCTAGACCTTGGTCCAATTGAGCCTCATAAGGCTAGATAGGGGGTGTAAGGGTGTATTTCCCCTCACACACTCTATTTTGTCCATGGCCAACCAATAGTTTAGGGCGATTTCATTACATTTGACCTACTATTTGGTTTGGCAAGCTAGAATGAAAAGATAGGATTTACTTGTCATATAAACCCTGAAATTGGATTCATATGACATTCCCCCAAATGATTCACTCTTCCCATAACTTGTCTAAAACCCATCTTGCTATCTTAGCTTTCTCATGCTAGTGTATTTGCTTACTTTAGTTGCTCTTTAGTCAACTGCATAGTTCTTGTTAGTTAATCTTTGCTATGGTAGTTAGTGCATCTTTGTGCTTGATTAATCAAGATAGTGGTAGTTTAGGTCTCTAATTGCTCTAGTTCCTTAATTGCTAGTCTAGTGTAGTCTAGTGCTCTTGCTTAAGTGGTTACTTTCTTTGTTAATTAGAATTATTTGTTTAGGGTTAACTTAGGGATTTTTCTTGTCTACTTTCCTTTCCTATCTATTTTCTTGCAACGTAGTGTAATCAACCAAATCAAGATCAAACCCTAAAAAATCTAATATCCACTTTAGGAGCGTAACCCACACTAACTAAGCTCTAGTGCCCCCTCTCCCTACGGATCGACCCTTATCTTGCCTCTTGCCTATACTATAACATGACCCCGTGCGCTTGCGAGTGGAGTGTGATTGGTCTAAGTAAGTGTGTTAGAATTGGTCCTTTTATAAATATGAAAGATACATGTGTGTTTTATCTGTGTGCATCCAATCAAAGTTCAGTTGATTTGGGTGTGAGTTGAGAATCACACCAAGCTTTCTGGCACCGTTGCCAACGAGAAATACGCTCAACCTAGATAGTTAGTGTAGCTTCACTTTCCCTACTACCCTCACCATTTCTATTATTAGTTCTTTGTGTTACTTTTACATCTTAATTTGCTAAATTTATCTCTTTTGTTTGGTTGTCCTTGTGCATGTGACAAGAAGCCCATTAAAGTCAAGATGGTATACCGAGATGTACAAACCCCTCCAATTCCTCAACTATACATGATGAAGATACTGGTAGACATGGTATATCTCATGAAGATTCATGTGGGAGGTTATTATAATCTCTCTGTCAACTCCATGGAGGCCCTTTTGAAGATGTGTAAGTTATGTAATCTTATGGCATCCATATTAACCAAGGCCCATGTCAACCTCTTACACTTCAAAATGGAGAAATCATCCAAACTTTTCATGGGAGCAACACGGTGACCAAGAGCCAAGAAACAACTCCATATTTGAAGAAGAAGTTCTTGCGAGGTTAAGAAACCTTGATGAAGTGAAGAGAGGTTCCCTCTCATAGACAAACCATTGATTGGCTTGAGCAAAGGCTGGATCATATTTCCCTTGCACTTGCCCTTTGTGAGGAGGGAAGACCCCCTTCCCAAACCATGGTCAAACCAAACAATGTGAATGGTTATATGGGTGATCCTCAAGGAATCTATGTTCCACCACATCCTCAACCTTCGTACAACTTCCAACACACTTCAAAATCACCTCCACAATATCAACCATAAGAACCACCCCATACCAACCACCTCAACAAAAACCTCCACAACAACCATCCTACATTCTTCAAATCCTAATCCACCACACCAAAAACCACCACCACCACCACAATCACCACATGCTTCCCCTCCTCCGGATGAGAAAGTGAGTATGGTTTTGGTCTTGAGGTGTGACAAGGTTGTTGAGAATCTCAACAAGGGAGGGGAGCAATTTGATAAAGATTATGATGGAGAACCCTTGCCTAGAAGTCCTTGTGCAAGTGCACTAGAGATTTTTCCGTATCGCCTCCTAGTGAGAGTGCCAAGGATACTAGAAAATATATTGTTCCAACTCCTTTTAGAGAAATGATACCAAGTCTCCCACCTTCCTTTGATATTATACCACCACGTGCCCCAATTACTGATCTAAGACATCCCAATGTGATATTTCAAGTTTCTCAAGTGTCCAATATTATTGTTACCTCCATCTTTGATGCATATGAAGACCCATTTGCCATGGGAAAGCAAAAGTATGGAATGAAAATTCCAAAGGTCTTAAGGTTGATTAAGTTAAACACCTTATTGTTTGACATCATCAAGCTAAACCCAACTTATGTGAAGTTCCATAAGGGTGTGTATACCTTCAAGAAGAATGTAAGAGAGAAGATGCCCAAGGGGATCATTTTGAATGAGCTGAAAAGTTTTATTGATGATGATTCTTACTTTGAGATCTATGATGATGACCCTGGAGGAGAGGAAAATGAAGAAAAACACTTGAGAAGCTCGCTTGACCCTTGTGAGGAAGATCAAGTAATGAAGGCATTTGAGAGGATTTCCTATGATGAGAATGAATTTTTTATTTTATTTTTGGATAATGGTTGATTGAATCAAACAACAATAAACCTGGATGAAGGCTATAAACTTAGTGCTAGTGGGAGGCAACCCACGTCAATTTGAGACTCTCATAAACCCTTTTCTTGATTACACTTTTGTTTTACCAAGAAATACACACACACACACACCATAATTACTGGTTTCTATATTTGTGAATAATGTTCATATAGGTACAATGGAGAAAAGATGATGCATGAAGGAGATGGCTAAGGAGAATATCAAAGTTGAAAAGAAAAATGAAAATTAGTGAAAAAGCTACATGAAGGAGTCCTGTATGACCATTCCTCATAACACGGGCACGATGCTTGCAAGCCACACACCCATTTTACACAGAACGATTGTGATGGTCTTTCCTTGGTCACCTAATGCTATGTTGATCACTCCACCTATTTTTTACTATGACCCCATACTCTCTAACTTACTATCATAAACTTGTACTTCATGATGATGACAACATTGATTAAAAGTTCGTGGTGGTAGGGCGGTAAGCCTTCCTTTACCTCATTTTTCTATATGTTCATTGTTCTATTTTTTTCACTAGATGATCAAATAGTCTAACTAACTCTTATACTTTCCCATCCATACTTTGTGTGTTTGTTTTGCATTCATTCATATTGTGTAGTTAATTTCATGCATTTTGTGTAATTTATCAAAATGTTTGCTCTTTTTGTCATTCCATCTCATGCATTGCATTTTCATGTATTTTTTGATATTTTTTGTGTTTTAGTTAGGATTTGCATGCTTTATGTTTTCCTTTCCCTAAAAGTAGGTTTGGATGTGATTGAGTGCAAATTGGCACCATTTTGGCCAATTTTGCCCAAATTTGGAACTTCTTACCTAAAAGCATGTTTCGACTTAAATATCTACTTATTGAACTAAAAGTCTTGATCTATGACAAATGCATGCCAAATTCCTATGATATATTGAAAAATGGTATTATTTGTTGAATTCCTACATGTGAATCACTTCTCTCATGTTTGTGAATGTTTTGGTTGAATTATGATTTAAGCAAGCTATGAACACTTAGGGTTTTTGGGATCATAAGATAAAAGTTTGAATTTCATGTTATTCACTCATATGGTGTGACATTGTTTGATGACATCTTGGAATAGTTTTCATGCAGGAGATTTTATGTTGAGAACCACACTAGCAACCCCTCTTTGACCTGACTCTTCTTTCATCATGTTCTTACCTGTCCGCCTCATGAAAGGATTCCAAAGTACACATATTCAGCCTTGACCACCTCCAAAAGTTTGGGGTGGCCACATATATATCTCCCCACTTCACTCTCACCACCACATGACCTCCTTACACATGGGGCAAATAAAAAGAAAAAAAAAATAAAAAGAAAATACAAAAAGAAAACAAAGACACTCCTATGTAATAACATACAAATAAAGAAAATATTAGTGCTCTATGTAATAGCACTCCAACCTCTCAGTACAATCCTTTCTTCTATATTCATACCCATGAAGCTAGGAAACATCAAAACTAGATCACTTCACCCTTTTTTCATAGCCATGTGGGTCACATGGTGTGGTTTGAAGTATGTAATTGAATGCATGAAAGTGAAACACCACTCTTAGTCATCATTGATTATCGCCATCATGAAATGATCTACCAGGATCTACATGAAAACCATATGTATTGATTATGTGTTCTATGCCCTATATTTGAAGTTTGTATGCTCAATGCTCTAGTGGTGATAGGATTGTAAAAGTGGAGAGGAGAGAGGTGGTTCACAAGTACTTAGTCACCTTTAAGCCCATTTCATCAATAATCATCAATTGTAATGAATTTATCATTCTTATTTGTTGAGTGAAGCTAAAGGGATATTAAGTTGAAGCATACTTGAGGACAAGTATATTTTAATTTTGGGGTGGTGATGAAACCCTATTTTAGGGATTCATATTGTATCTTTTTGCATTCTTATCACATCTAAACATGTTAGATTGCAAGTTTATTCCCCTAATATGCAATTTCATATCAAATCCACTTATGGTGGCCTTTTGTGTGTTTTTCAAGGTTTTTGTACATGCATTGGATGCAAAGGAGAGAGAAGGAGAGGATCCTTGGGTTTCTACACCCCAGGATTGGACCCATATCTTCCCTAAGCATCCCTTAAATAGGAAAAAATAGTCTAAGGGAAAAAGCATCCATTTGGAGGAGCTAAGGGAAAACTTGAGTAGTTGATCCCTCACTACGGGTTGTGTCTAAATAACCAAAATCATAGTAATGAAGTCAAGGAAAATCAAGGATTCATCATGACTGTGGCCTCCAAAACATTCGTGGTGCTGAAGATCCTCCTCGCTCGTGGCAACTACCACAACCATGGAGAGGAGCTTCTACAAAGATCAGAAATCCAACCAGGACAACCGTGGCCGTCAACATGACCGTGGCTATCGATACGGCCATGGCTGATCAAAGCCACCTCGGTCGTGGAGCCTGCCATGCCCATGGTATTCAACATTGATAATGACCTCCTCATCAAAATGGCCATGGTCACCTTCCTCTAGCACAACCATGCTCCGCTCCGTGCCTGTACCACTTTCCACCCACCACAAACGTGGCACCCATCGTGGTCATGGCCAATGAACCTTCAAGGTCCCATTTTTAATTGTCATTTTAACCTTCACCACCTCACCTGTGCCCATCCACCATGATCTGGATGACCCTCATCTACCACATCCATTATGACTACCCTAACCCTACCTATTTTTGCATTGTCTTATCCATTTTGCCCCACTTACCCTAGTTCTTCCCTACCACCTATATAAACTAGAGTGGTAGACAAAGCACCAAGTTTAGCCATTATTGAATCCCCCCTTATCATTCTAGATATCTCACCTACCCTCTCCCACCCCCACTCCATTTCCACCTTTCACTTACCTCAAAACCCTAGTTTTCTAGGGTTTCCACCACAAAACCTTACCTTTCCATGCTATCTATCCACCTTGGAGGGAGGAGCTCGATCTACATTAGTTAGGAGGTGAATAATGGAGGAGCTTCCATGATATTCCATGGCCTTCTTCCTCCTTATTCTATTTATTTTTCTAATTTTCTTGATTATGTGTAGCTAAGTCCCCTTGGTGGGCTATTTGGGGGATTAAATGTCACTTTGATACTGTGTTGGGGGAATATAACTTGTAATGAACATATTGTCATTCTAGTATGATTGTCTCTTACTTATATCTTGTTCCCCCTTATTCTACTTGTGATTTATGCTTATAAACATGGATTTCTTATTGTTTGATGCTTGATAACTCATACATTCTAGGGAAAATGAATTGTATGTGGATGTATTAGGAGTTGCTTCTAGGTCCAATCCATGGATCCCTAGATAGCACCATATATTCCTACATACAAATCTTTTCTCTTACAACTAAGTGTAAGATCTAAATACCTACTGTAAGAGTGATTAGTGCAATTTCCTAGAGTTTTCTATAGGCTAGATGGTAACATGAGGTGAAACACCCTCATCTCTACTCTCCCTTCCTATCCTTGGCTCTCAATTGACCTAGTAAAACTTACCCTGAAACCTAAATTAGTTGAATTCAATTGAAATCCCACCTAGACCTTGGTCCAATTGAGCCTCATAAGGCTAGATAGGGGGGTGTAAGGGTGTAGTTCCCCTCACACACTCTATTCTATCCATGACCAACCAATAGTCTATGATGATTTCATTGCATTTGACCTATTGTTTGGTTTGGCAATCTAGAATGAACAGATAGGATTTGCATTTTATATCAACCCTCAACTTGGATTCATATGACATTCCCCCAAATGGATCACTCTTCCCATAACTTGTCTAATACCCATCTTGTTATCTTAGCTTGCTCATGCTAGTGTAGTTTCTTACTTTAATTGCTCATTAGTCAATTGCTTAGTTCTTGTTAGTTAATCTTTGCTAGGGTAGTTAAGGCATCTTTGTGCTTGATTAATCTAGATAGTGGTATTTTAGGTCTCTAATTGCTCTACTTCCTTAATTTCTAGTCTAGTGTAGTCTATTGCTCTTGCTTAAGTAGTTGTTTTCTTAATTAGAATTGCTTGTTTAGGGTTAACTTAGGGATTTTGCTTGTCTAGTTTCCTTTCTTGTCTATTTGCCTGGATCGAGTGTAATATACCAAATCAAGATCAAACCCTTCAAACCATAATCTTTGCTTTAGGAATGTGCCCCACACTAACTAAGCTCTAGTGCCCCCCTCTCCCTGTGGATTGAACCTTATCTTGCCTCTTGCCTAAACTATAACATGACCACGTGTGCATGCGAGTGAAGTGTGATTGGTCTAAGTAAGTGTGTTAGACTAGGTCCTTTTATAAATTTGAAAAATATACGCATGTTTTCTTTGTGTGCATCCATTCAAAGTTCAATTGATTTGGGTGTGTGTTCAAAATCACGCCAATAATTGAACTTATTAACTTCATGATGTTGTATTCATTAAAGGTTAATATTTATGCTTTATCTAAGTGAGACTTAAGTATATTCCCCAAGAAAATAAAAAAATACAAACTCATCTTCAGAAATAAATCATAAAAAGTATATAACTCTATGAACTTATTTATACAAATAAGTTTTTGGGAAATAACATATATTTGTCAGATATATAAGCATGGAAGTTGATCTCGTACATATAACTATATCCATAAGAGAAAATCTGA
The DNA here is from genome assembly GCA_963693085.1 of Alisma plantago-aquatica. NCBI lineage: Eukaryota > Viridiplantae > Streptophyta > Magnoliopsida > Alismatales > Alismataceae > Alisma > Alisma plantago-aquatica. The sequence goes on along the minus strand of OY856411.1, from coordinate 1,256,930,769 downwards.
ATTACTAAAAGTATAGTCTAGGGAAGTGAACAAACTATATAAACCAATTTTGTAAATTTCCAACAAACAAATATTTAGTAACAACAATTTTATGATAATAATAACTAGAGTAAAGGAGGAGAACCACACGTAGCATATTTCCATATTTTAGTGTTTCCTAATTTGTGCCTCGTTAGATTTTCAATCCAGCCATGATAGCACTGACCAAATCACCTGGTTCAATCACTCTGATGAGCCCCAATATTTTGAAACCAGTTATGCATCTTCCTACATCTCCTAGACCCCACCAATGCATTAAGATCACCAAACATCCTACAAATTTTGGATGCAGGAGAGAATCAACTCTTCTTATTTAAACCCCACCCCTTAGACCCTCTTATATAGAAACAAATGTGTACTGGACTTAGAACGTGGTCACTCGACCTATTTCCCTCCAAGCAAGCTCGGTGATCTAAAAGGAAATAGTTTTGATTCTATGAGCAAGAAGATCAAAAGGAAATAGTTTTGGCCTACGTCTGGTCCTATAGACAGATCATCAAAAGACCACTTTTTCTCTACCATAATATGTATCTCAGTTTCTTCTTTCTTGTTTTTAAGCTAATTTAATTTATTAGTTAAATGATATTGATATAACAAAGTATGAAATATTGATTTATATAATAATTACATAGTTGACTAACCTTAAAATATATATATAAAGGTACTTATGTGATACTTATGTGTATAGTATATCGATAGAAACTCTATAGTTTGATGATTAATGAGTTTACATTTATTCTGGTATGTATTAGAGGCTACACAAAAATGTAATGGAAAATACAATAATTTATATGAGAATAACATGAATACTAATTTAGAATTATCATGAATTCAAACCCTAATATTTTATGGATCAATGAAATACACTTATTTTATTTGGTTTTAGTTTGGATAAATTAGTATATGTGAGATATGATGCATATAATAAGTTTAACCTTATAAATATGACTTAATATTTAGACATGATTAGTTTGGATGAAATTTGTATGGGAATACTCTATTATCTTTCATCTAGATGCATACTTATGTACAAACTTAAGACTTAAGTATGATTATATGTTTATTATGTGTTGAGATATGTATCACTTGAACCCTAGATTCTTAATAAGGGTATTTTGATAAGTCATAACCTAACCAAATTACATTATGTGAAACTTGAGGACTTCATCTACAAAAAATATGATATACTTTATGGAGAAAAGATATGGTGGAAAATTCCCCTTGTGTGTTGTTTTTCTTCTTGATAGAAGGGAAACCCCCTCTCATGCAAATAGGATAAGGGGGAAGCATACACACTCAATACAAGCTCTAATGGGCCAATACACAATTGGGACCATATCACAAATGGACTGAACAACTTAACTAAATAAACTCTATAACACTCCCCCTCTCATGAAAAGATATGGAGTACACCATAAAGTCACCACCCCTTCCCACCCTTAGACCAATGGCCAAGTTGAGGTTTCAAACCGACATATTAAGTCCATCCTAGAGAAAACCGTCAATCACAATAGGAAATATTAGGCTTTGAAAATTAATGATGCCTTGTGGGCATGTAAAACTGCCTACAAAACACCTATAGGTACCACTCCATTTAGATTGATCTATGGCAAGTCTTTCCATCTACCCATAGAGTTGAAGCACAAGGCTAGCTGGGCCATCAAAACCTTTAACTTCGACTTATCTGCAGTAATAAAAATGTTTTATTCAAATGCAAGAGTTAGAGGAGCTCAAAAACTGCCAATGAGAATGCAAGAATCTACAAAGACAAAACCAAACTATGGCATGATGGCCATATTAGGCAGAATGATATTTAGGAGGGTGATCAAGTTCTAGTCTATAACTCCAGGTTAAAGATTTTCCATGGAAAACTCAAATCTAGATGGTATGGACCTTATGTTGTCAAGCGTTCCTATTGATATGGAAATTTTCTCCTCTAAGATAAGGTGCAGGTGAGTTTAAAGTTAATGGACATAGGCTAAAACTGTATATTACTATTGAGGATTTTGTAGCATCTGAGGCACATAAGCTTTCATTGCCTGAAGACCTTGACTTAAGAGGTCCTCCACTGCTCCCAATCCTAATCTAGAATATGCCCCATGAATGACATATCTCAGACCTTCAACAATAAACTAGGCTCTTGCTGGGAGGCAACCCAAAATTTTCTTTATCATCACTTTGTTTTGTTTACCTAACCTTTTCTTTGTTTCCAATTCAATTCAGTTATCCATTTCAAAAAAAGGGGGTGAAATAGAAGGTTAGCTACCTAGCTTGGCATCCGACCCTGACAAAACTATGTATTCCAAAACGAGCCAACTGACAATTTCATGAAATGACATGATCATCTTAGCCACTTGACTGATTTGAAGTGTAAATGCAACATCACCTCCCATGAAAATACAACTGATTGTTTCATAAATCAAAACAATCATCTCAGTCCCACTACGTTGTTTCAAAATAAACACCTGCATGGGGAAGTGTAAATGTCTTGGCACTTACCAGTGACACGTGAAATGCTCATTTCATGTACCCTAATGGTCGGCTCAATCAACCTAAACTCTCTATATAATAAGTGGATGGGGGAGGGCAACACACATCATCACCAAGCCCTAGCCACCTCTTCTTCCGCCAAGCCCTAGCCGATGAATCCCTGTAATAACAAATCTCCTCCTCTGATTATCTTCTCATCCACGCCAATCGCCCATCTCACACCCTCTGATGATCGTTTCATACCGACTTCACCCACACAGCTAGCCATCTCATATATGAGCCAATCATCTCACTTTCCACCCATTGATAGTTTTCATCAACCTGACCCTCAACACCATGCCTCCTTTCACCCCAACCACAACTTTTCTGCCGCTGTCTAGACGTGACTAGATGATCGGCTGACCATCTAGACTGTCCGCCTTGCCCCTAAAAACCATCTTCACTTCCGACACATGTTGAGCATTTGTCCAGACAAGCTGGCCATCTCATGGTTCTGCTCCATCATTCGCCAACGATCCTAAAAGCCCCCTTTCCATCCATCCTCTTCATTCACCCAGCTAGATGCACTACCCAACCAATCATGCTACCCTTTCAAATGAGCGGTTCATGCGATCCAGTCACTAGACTCACCAACTAAGTCGAGTGTCTCAACACTAAAATGAGTCACTCATTAGGCAAAATGACAATTTCATGGTCCCAGCCAAGCATCTTGTCCTTCCAACAACACCACAATGTCTTAGGACAGCTCATGAGGTGGATTCTTCAATTGCCTCCACAAGGGCAAGGCCCAGCTAAGACGACTATTTCCCAAGAGCCTCCTCACTACTCTACCTCAGGGACCATTACACACATTTGGGAACATAATGGAGAATCTTCACCCTAGATGCTAGAGGAAATGATGCATGACATCAAAGAGGCAGAACAATTCATCAATGAGATTGTGGTAGGTGGGTCATCTCGACATGACCCAGAGTCAGCCCTACCTCGCCTATCACACATATCTCTTGTTCTGGGAAGCTATGTTTAGTTCCTCAACTCCAAACACTGAGCAATTCATTTTGATGTTTACGGTGGGAGTCACGCTTCCTAAATGGGCATGCAAAACCACCTTTAATGCTCTAGGCATTAGGGATGCTATCAATGACATCTTATGGAAGAAACACATCCTTCTTTTTCTCTACCATGTCACCTCCGTGTAAAGTGATCTCACCCTACCGCTTCAACTACTCATTAGACTACTAGCTCTCATGCTACATTGAGCACTGCCACGACGCCTACTCCGATAACCACAACATAGAGAAATTCTAGGAAGACATCACAAGACTTCCACCCAAGCTGCCTAGTGGCTCTAAACCCTCCAACATCAGCAACCTAGTAGTTCGATACCTTCACCATATCTTAGTCTACACTATCTTCAACAAGGAAGGTACGAAAGGCATCGTCACTCATCTTGAGCTCAACTCCGTATGGTTCCTTCTAAACAACATGCTTTTTAACTGGGGGAATGCTACGATTAATCATCTCGCCACTAAGGCCATCCGCACCATCACTTATTCTTTCTGCATTTTCCTCATAGTAACATGCATATCCATCTTTTTGGGCTACACTCACATTTTCTTCCCATCATTGGAACTCAAGCATCATCTGATAGATCTACCCTACTTAAAAACAAGCAAGTTCATCTTCTTTAGTGCAGATGACATTTACTATTTTCTATTTAAAGATACTCATGTTGTCCTCGAGCTTCTCCGACATGCTAGGTTTGTAGTAGCAAATCTGGTTTTTGATCTAATCGATCTACCGACACACATCCAACGATTCCATTTGGAGAATTTTGACCTAGATAACGTCCCCGAGCTGTCAGCCCATAAGAGGAGTGTTTTTGTGGAGGCACATGATGATACGACTGGCCCTCCTCCTCCACCATCCTACTATCACACCAGGAGGCACACTGGCAATGCTACTGGTGCAGATAAGCCCTCTAGGTTATATGAGGTTCGAGATCAACTTGATGAAATCTAGTGGGAGCAACAACATCAGGTCCACTAGCTCAAAAGCTCAACCACATGTATCTCATGCAACACTCCCAAGAGTCTTGGCATGTGGATTGTGGCTACTATGCCCCCAGTTGACCTTCTTATGAGGAGTATGGGTCTCATCAGGCTTACCCTGACTCCAACTCCCTATATTAGGGGAATTACTACTACAATCCGACCTCCTCATCCGCTCCACCACCTTATTATCCACCACCATAATGATCTTTTTCTCTCCATCTCAGGTTTGGGATATGGTCAGGATGAGCAAAAATCTAAGTATGAGGTGGAGATGGGTGGTACATAAGAATCCACCCCCTATCTTCCCTTTTTCAACATTATGTTTTGTCATTTCAATTGTTACATGTAGTTGCTTTTATTTTTTCTCCTTATTTTGAAAAAAAGTAGGACTTTATCAAGTCAATCGATATGAATAGACTTGAATCATATCACCCCTTTGAATTCAATAAATCTTTCTTGCAAAATTTTTACGAATCACCATGATAAAAAAACATCATGCCACTTAGGAATCCCAAAACTAGCATCACTCCTTGGAAGTGTTGGCAAGTCATATGGAATCGATAAGAAGCAAACATGAATTTTCTATATTTTAAATTGTAGATTAACTTGTCATAATCTTGTAAAATTTGTTGACAGGAAGAATCAATCCAATGCAATTACACTCCTAAAAAAAAGTGGAAGTTTATAAGAACAAGAACAACCTTCTCCCTCCTTCTCTCAAATCAAAAGAAAAAAAACCCATCCCAGTACAAACTCTGAATCTGGGGTGGAATGTTCACCATTCTTCCATACCCCTCATGTCTAATAGGGGTGTACCATCAAAAGATGCCAAAGAGCACACAAAAAAATCTGATCAATGTAACTACAGTTAACAAATAAATATATCTGGAGTCTAATAGGGGAGGGATCATCTTCTTCCACACCTCCTTTGTCCTATTCCTATGCAAAAAACTCACAAAAAGAAAGAATAATGTGAGTGTCAAAGTAGAAGTGAGAGGAAGACCATTTCTTACAAAATCCCAATTTAGAAACAAGCTATGAAACATGTTGTAATAGGGAATATAGAATTTTGTGTTATGTGGTTCTGGGAGATTGGGTTGCTTGGCCTAATAAGGAGGTAAGGAACAAAGTGATTATATGAGGGTGAGGATAGACATGTTGCTAGTACAAATTGGATTATTTTGATTTTATTTGCTTGAGGACAAATAAAGATTCAAGTCTAGGGTATTTTGATGAATGTATATTCATCTCCATTTAGATATAAATTTCATAATATTTTTCATAGGATTTTATTCTCTTTTTGATAATTTTCTAGAAATGATTGCAAATAGTCACTTTTGACTAATAATGCAAATTCTTATCCCTTTCATTTATGTTTTGTAGATTTTTTCTTCGAAGCATAATTTTGACCATCTCAGTAGCTGAGCTGAATGACTCATCCTCTAAAATGGTTATTTCAATTTGAAGGGCACCACTTCTCAAAACCCATATAGCCACTTTGTCCTCACCATTTTCATGTGATATGATAGACATCCCCAACCTTCCAAATGCTCATTTTGTGGTGCCAATCGATCGTCTCAATTCACAAAATGATCGTAACAACTCATTTCACTACCAAGTTTCCTCAACATGGAGCCGCCACCTTGCCTTAGGGTTTCTCCCATGGCTCGCACGTGCTCAAGAGTCAATCATGCATTTCACTTCTTTAGACGACCAATTCAATGTTACTTCATGATCAAGACTTGACAGCCAGAGGTGCCGCCACCCCACTCTCATTAGGGTTTGACCGCTCCCCTCAATCCACATACCAAAAGTTGTGAACTGGACTATTCACTTGGCAAATCATTCAGTTCACACCCAAAAACCAACAATTTCAAGTAGCAGTTGACTCCCTTTTTTGCTCTCCCCCATTCTAGGGTTTCTACCCCTCCTTCCCCTAAAAAGGAGGGTGGGACTCCACAAGAAAAAGGATCTGACTTTTTGTACATGAAAATTTATTTTTAGCACTTGTTATTTCATTCTTGCATGTGTAATCTTTTAGTTTTTGAATAAAGTTAGTTTTGTTCTCAAGATCTTCAATTCTCATTCTATTTTTCTTGGTCTTCTTTCAAAACAAGGAATTAAGGAGGTTAGCCATTTAATTGTCACTAGCTAAGGTCCCTTTTGGGATTCTTTTTCCTTTAGTTTACAGCTTGCTTCCTTTCTTCCTTCATTCTCCTTTTAGCTATTATGGATCATGAGTACTTTCTCATATCGAGGTGTGGGGAGTAACCTCGTAGCCATGTTGTAATATAGATCAATTTCTTTTGTATGATTTCATCCATTAGATGGTATTTTGTTTGGATAATCACTAATTTAAATGACTTCATCTCTCATTTCTATTGAAGGTTAGTCTTGGGGGATGTAACCATAGAACCCAAGGCTTGGGACAACCAACCAAATGCATAAGGATATGAATGATACCTTAGAAGGATTCTTATTGGGATGATCAAGCTAGGATCGATGAATGCCAAGACCAATGGGTTCACATGGAGTTCATCTTTTGCAAATGTATTTATGAATGTTTTACATGCCCTCTTCTATCTCATTTTATCATATGAATTCCGTCGATCTTGTTTCACACCGGATGTGGTGGTAAAACCCATAGCCTTGATATCCTTTCCCATTAATTCAACCTCGTTCTCCAAATGCTTGTTTCAATCGCCTCCTTTTCTTACTTGCAATTTACTTCTTGCTCTTAGATAATTATTTTCTTATTGCTCTAACCACAAATCTCTTTCCTTTTGTCCTTAGCATAACTTTTCTTTACTTGATCTTAGCATATATTTTAATTTGTTGCAATTTTACTTCATTGTTCTAGTGTAATCATCCATCAAACCAACATTTCTTCCTTTCCTATTGAAATAAAAAAATCATTCAAAAGTATTGTTCAAATTAATTTGGGTTCAAAAACCAATATTCAAGCATTGTCCCGTGGGATCTATCCTTGTATACTAATAAACAATCTCAATTGATATTTTATCTATAAAAAATGTTCAACTCTAGGATAATCCCCTAGGGAATTAATGTGCTAAACAATGTGTATCATGTCCCCATTCAAATAATATAGTGGAAGCAAAATAGACAAAAATAATACACAACAATAGAGTGTGTGTTGGCTGGTGATATAATCTCATTAGTCATGATATGTGATATCAAACCAAGAACATTGGTACATCCTAGAGAACAATGTATCAGATAGACCCACTTTGAGAGTGATACATGAAGACCATGAAATTGTAGTTGTAATCAAATCTGATAGTGATAGTGATGATTGTGGTTCTTAGGCTTAAAGTCACTATGCTCATCACATGACATTCAATGCATTTTGACATCATCCAATGTGACCTTGAATAAGGGTTGCCATAAAGGTGGTGCTTGGGTATGTTGTGAAACATGGGGATTGAGTGAGTGATGTAGATGGGATTTGTCCCTCCTACATGAGTTTGATATTCAGGACACTTGATATGAGAGACTGAGAAACATATGGCAATACTCATGTGACACAATATATGATATGTAAACTCACATGCATCTCATACAATCTACTCTAGTTCAAGGAACATGGATTGAACATCAAGAGGATGATGATTCCATGCCTTGAGCTCAATATGGATATCAAAGACAAAGGAACTATACGATCACTATAACACTAATGACGGATTGTAGGTTAAGTTGTTCTCCAACTTTCCAATTACTTGGATAGCAATAATGTGTTGCCAGATACTACTGATTGCTTGTGATGTCATAAGTTGGTTATTGAGATGACCCGACACCATACCAATAAACAAATCATTATAATTAATGCAAAATTAAACATAAGCAGCGGATTACTGAAAATCACTAAAAATTAAAACCATTTACAAATAGATCCATTTCCAAGAAACTCTTATAACAAGAACCAAAACATTATATATACATTCTGGTCCACAAAGTACATACCATGTACCTTCTTTTCTCGAGGATTACATACAATAGTTGCTCTGTTAAATCTACACATGAGCAACATAAAACCTCGAGGCATTCAATACCAAAATCTCAGATCGATCATAAACCACTGAATACTGACTCCTAGGACCTGAGAGTACAGAGACGACACATAGGACTCTTATTTACAAGACATGACAGTCAGTATCTCTACCTGAGATGTCAGTGCTGTCCCTGATGTTGCTGTCCTTCGTCTGCTATAGGGTTTCTACCTCCTCATCCTCATCCACCTAAAAATGTTGGATCCCACGGGGGTGAGACAATTGAAATTGTCCCAGTGAGAGATATAACTCTCCACCAGAAATGTTACTATTGCAGATAAATAGTAATAAATTGAACAGAGGAATCTTTATTGAACAACATGATTTAATCATTATTAAGCAGAATAGAGAAATATCACCTTTCAAAGCATTACAACTATAAACGATAAGATAGTAATTCATCTATTCATTTTAATAAGGAATATGAAGAACATGTATAATATCTATCCATTTAGGATACAATAAACAATGTAAAATCAACCAAAGATTTTCGTATTTCATCCTTAAGCAAATATGCTACATGGCTGATTACATTTTACAATCACACTTATGTCTTGAGGAAATGAGGTATACCGCTCATACTCCACCTGACCACGATTACGTAAAGAATCAGTTCCATACATAGGTAGATGGAAGAGCCGGACTCCATCACCTCGTCTGTCTCGGTCAGTATGAGACCACATGCAGGACATCTCGTGCCTCTGCTAAATAGCTTTCCAGGGTATACTGGCAACTTCGCTATAGATTTATAGCCCATAGCATATACTCTCTTCAGGATATTGCCCGTAGCCAATGCCTGGTATTGTGGAGTTATGGCCCATAGCCATACTCTTATTGGGATATGGTCCATAACCATTCCTGTGCATAGGATATGGCCCGCAGTCATTCCTATGAGGTGTAAGGATATATTCGCCATTACCCCTACATATTCAAAAATATGCATTCCAGGAGTTCCCATAGGAAAACCTGTTTCACCATCACCAATTACTGACGATGATGGATCTATGGCCAGGGCTCTACATGATAAGATTTCACTTGATTAATTAAGTGCATTACCATATTCTTTTAGCATCAGCCAAGTTTTCAAACATAAATTATCATGACAAATGCTATAAAGAAACATGTAATAATTCTATCAAGTGCTTTTCAAAACTTTACAGAACATTGGGATCTCAATTCCTTATCTCATCACTAGGAATTCACACCCTTCATCAAATATCATCATCATGTTTATTGAATCTGGGTATTCAAACCCTTAGTTCATCACTAAACATGTTTACCACTTATCATGTAACTAATACCTCCAGGTCATCTAACCAAGGTATTCATGATACTTGTTACACAAGCATCTCACATAGTTCACCATGCATAATCAACTTCTTGTCACCTCTCACTAGGCAACAATTAAAATAATGGCTCACAAGGCCCATTAACATCATAGTTCATACCTAGTTATGCTCATCATCTCATGATACCTGCATGGTTAGTATACTTGATAACAACCATATCAATTACATATGAATATTATGCAATACAAAGATAACATCACTATTCTCTCATTAGGATTAGGATTTCCCATCTTTACCAATTAAGGTTTCATATAACACCACCCTATATTAGGGTTTCACATAACATCACCCTATATTAGGGTTTTACATAACATCACCCTACATTAGGGTTTCACATAGCATCACCCTATATTAGAGTCTTACATAACATCACCCTACATTAGGGTCTCACATAACATCACCCTATATTAGGGTTTCTCAACCTATAGCCCAAAATTAGGGTTAGGGTTTCCCTTCTTTATTAATTAATTAGGGTTTTATTATTATCTCTTTAATCCAAACCCTAATTCAGTGCTTCCACATATCTTGGACCACATAACATTATTTAAGTATTAAGTCATCCTTATCATTGTTTCATGTATTAGGAACACAAATCACCATCATATCTTATTCAATTGACTTAAACTTTCACTAAGTACATACACCTTTGCTTATCATAGGGTATGGAGTTTATTACTTTCATAGGCATCAAGTGATGATCACTCTAATTATACTAATCACCTAAGTACTTTAGAGGTACTTATATTGGAATCATCCTTGAAATACTCTTCAACCACTTATGAGGTTGTTAGTACTCACATGATTGAATCAATTAGTCCTTCAAACGGTTTGAGACCGTTTAGACCTTCAAACGGTCTTGGTCTAGTTGAACCTTCAAACGGTCTTGGGGTGACTTGACCTTCAAACGGTCTTGGTCCAAACCTCCAAACGGTTTAGGACCGTTTAGACCTTAAACTGTCTTGACCTCTTGCTCATCAAACGGTTTGAGGACCATTAGACCTTAAACGGTCTTGGTCTCAACATCCTTAAACAGTTTGAGACCGTTAGACCATCAAACGGAACCCTTTACTCACCAAATGGTTTTGAAGACCGTTAGACCATCAAATAGTCATGGTATACACCTTCAAATAGTATGAAGACCGTTAGACCTTAAACGGTCTTGATAATTAACACCTCAAATGGTTTGAAGACCGTTTGGTCAAATCAGAGTTGAAACCGATTGAACCTAAATTAGGGTTTTGACTTCAATTGATCTAGGGTTTTAAAACCATTTGAACTAGGGTTCTGAAATCAATTGAGTTTGATTATTTGAAGTCATTAGATCATGAAATCAATCAATCCTTGAACACATTGAAACCATTTAGTCTTCTAACGGTTTGAAACCGTTTGCCCTCCAATCGGTTTTGAAACTGTTTGGTCACCAAACGGTTTGAAACCGTTCGGTCTAAAACGGTTTGAAACCGTTTGACCAACACAATGAAACTGTTTGCTTCTAATATTTCTTGATATGTGTGCTAATATGATGTCATCATCATCAAGCTTCAGACCTCCGATTTCTATTGCCATATATATGAAAAATTCAGCAATTATTCAAGAAGAAATAAAGGATCAACATATGATGAGAAATTGAAATCAATAACAACATCGATGGGTTCAAGTTATATAATCCACCTTAAAAGTAGCTTCAAAGCTTAAAGCTTCATGTCTCTAATGGTGAATAAATCTCCTTCAACTATCCAAGGCTCGTTTCCAACTCTTTGGATGCAAAGGATAGCCAAGGTTGAGCATTGGTTGGAGAAAAGAAGAAAATGAATGTTGAAATCCGATTTCAACCATCAATTCAAGGTTGAAGATGATCATGGAGCTTACCTTCAGCTTGGGGAACGTTTTCCTCCTGCTCCTAATCTCCTTGGTCGTCGGACAAAGCAAAGAAAGAAAGTGGTTTGCAAAATGGCCTTTCAAGTAAGGAGAAAATTGAATATATGTGATTGATTTTCTAGGAGAGAGAAAGTAGAAGGAATTTCATCCATTTTCTTGCCACATGCCCCCTTCCTTCCTTGCCTTCGAAGCCATCTTCCTTTTCCCTCAATATCCTCTCGTTTATCCTTGAATTAAAAGCAACCACTTTAAACACCTTAATTAATATAATAGTATTATCCATTTTTAGTGGACATTACTTTTTAATTAACAAATGTGAGTGGATTTCTTCACCTATTTAGGATATTTCGGTGAAACTAAAGGCATTTGGACATCCTTGCATTATAGGATTTCAGCCAAAGCCTTATTAATTGATGGGCACTTCAATTAATATATTTATTTTTGCTACAAATTAAATTAAGGTTTCAATTATGCTTAAATCTTGATTATTTTATTTTCAAGATTATCTCTCCTCAAAAGTAGTTCAAAAAAGATGCCCCTTTCTTTTTCTTTTCTATAAATGATACCAAGAAACAGTAGGGACACATTTGAAGTGGTATTTTACATGTTCAATCCTAGGTTTTGGGTAATTTGCAAATTACACCAAAACTAGTCATTTAATGCACAAACATTATTCAAATGAGCTCATTTTTGGAACTTAGGCTTTTGTAAGCTGTACCTAAAAATCATTCTCATTCTTATTATTCTCCAACACTTTAGGAACATTTATCATGTAACATTTTCAAGGTAACCCCTTACGTTGGGTAAATTGCACTTTAGTCAAAAACAAGTAAAACATTGTTTCAACATTATTCAAATAGGACCAAAATTGAAACATAAGCTCTCCTTTAGTCTTAATTAATTTTCAAAAGATAAAGACAAGAATCTAAATGACTTACTTAGGTAAAACTTCTAGAGTTAAACCATAACCCAGGTCAGGGATGTTACAGTTATGGACATTCACTGCCAAAGTAACTTGGTACCTATATGGTCACACACATAGGATGCACCTGGAATAGGAGTTTATTCATAACTTGTGTTTAACTTGATTCTAAAAGTGTTTAGGTATTCAATTTAAACAACAATGGTTAAAAACTGACTGACTCGATTGTGAACTATCTGGTCTAAGTGTTGAACCAATCGATTCAAGTGTTAGGTCAATTTAAACTACATTGACTGAACATTTCCTAAACTAGGATATGAATCGACCGATGCAAGGTTTGAAACAATCAGTTCAACTTGTGAATTGCCTGGTTCAATGATCAATATTATTGGATCAAGGATTCCTGCTAACGTCATGTTGTGCATTAATTGAATATTGAAAGCCAATGCGGTTGAGAATAGGAAAGCAAGTGAACTGAGCGGTTCAAGTGTTGAACCAATCTTACCACATGTGAAGCGAATGGTTTAATAGTGAACCAATCAGTTTAACACACACAACTTTTGGGAAATACGAGCACAGAGTATAGCAGCAGAAACAAAATTTTATCTATCTGTATTCCCATAAAAGCAAGATCACGTCAAATACTATGAAACAGGAAGGATGGTTTTAGCGAGTTATACCTAGTCCTGGAACAAGTCCAACAACAAAACACACTTCTTTGCAACTGCTGACAAGTTGCTCTTGGACGGTGGTTGTGGAGCTCCTGGTCTTCATCATGAACAACTTTTTACTCAACCTCTGTAGTGACTCTGGTGATCTCTCTGTGGACTGTAGGTTGACTTTACTCTCTGAGCAATAGCCAAAGGACTCCTTCCTCTAGAGTAGTCCACACAGACCAACTAGAAATCCCTCCATTCACTAAGAACGGATAGGAAGGGCTTGCCCCTCCCGTTGGTGTACTTGTCACCAACCTACTCTCCCACAACAACAACTTCTCAGTTGTCCTCTCCCGTTGGCTATGCCTCCCTGTCGGGTAGGACTTGCCTGGGATCTCTCAGTTACCACAACTAGAGAGGAAAATAGTTTTTAGAGAACTGATTCTTAGGTTTCTGTGTTGTGCTTTGGGAAGCCCCCAATACCTTTCCTTATAGGTGAGGTTTTGGTCAGGGTTCCCAGTCTGTACGAGATTGTGTGGGAGTGGAATGGACCAAAAGAACTTAAACTTTCACAATCTGCAACATGACAAACAATCATCTGCCACACCTAGACAATCATCTGGTGAGCGAGATGGTCATCTCGCACAACCAAATGGTTGTTTGGCAGTTTTCTAATTGTATACAAATTTGCCAATTTTCAATTCAAATTAATATTACATATTAATTTACTTGCACTCCAACTTTGTACAATCAAAACAATCCAGGAAATATCCCAAACCTTCATTCAGACCAAATGAGCCGTATCACCCAGATGAGACTCTTATCTCACTCACCCAGATGGCTGTCTAGTGAGTTCAGTCGATCCAGTCAGTTCAATCACATTGAACCAGTTGATTTAAGGGAATAACTTAGCCAATTCAAACTCTGATTAGCTTGACCATCCAAATGATTATCTCAACACTTGAGATGCCTGTCTGGCTTGCCCAAACAATCATCTCACTCAATGAGATGGTTGTTTGGCACACTAGCCAGCCAATCAGTCAATCTATTGCATTAATAGAATACCTAAACACTTTAATCATCAATCCAATTGTTATTCAAGATCAAACTCCTCTTCTAGACGAGTTCCTATGTGTGTGACCCTATAGGTACCATATCACATTGGAAGTGAATGTCCATAACTAGCTTATGACATCACAAGCAAAGAGTGGTGCCTAGTTGCACATCAATGCTACCTAAGTGAATGGAAAGTTGGAGAACAACTTCAACCTACAATCTATGTAAGGTGTTGCAGTGATTATTAATTCCTTTGTCACTGATATCTAGGATAAACTCAAGGCATGAAAGGTCATACTCTCAATGTTGAATCCATGCTCCTTGAACCAAGAGTGGACTGTCTAAAATAATGTGATCTCAATATCATACATTGATTCACATGTGCATGAACATGCATTTCTCAATCTCTCTTATCAAGTGGCCAAGATATCATACTCCAATAGGAGGGACAAATCCCATATCTATCACTCCCAGTCTATCTCCTTGTATCAAAGTCACCCAATCATCACCGTTATAACAACCCATGTTTCATGACTGTGAGTGATGATGTCAAAGTGTACCCAACAACATGTGATGAGTGCAGTGATTTTAGGTCTAAGAATCACAATCACCACCTTCACTATGAGAGATGACTGTGACTACCACAACCATGTGTCACTCTCAAGATGGGTTTTTATGATACACTATTCTCTAATATGTATTTGTGTACTTGGTTTGATATTGCCATATCATGACTATTGAGATTTAGTCATCAACTAACTCACACTCTGATCTTATGTGTTATTATTGTCTATCAATCTTCCACAATAACAACCGCTCAGGGACATAATGAGAATATGTATATGTACTCTTATCATACGTATGATCTCATCTACAAGGGTAGTAACCTGAATACATACTTCATTGAGTAATATTATTATCTAGACATTCATAGTGTTTCTCATTATCTCATAACTGAATGAAACAAAATGAATTGGAAGCTTGCCTTTATAAGTATTAATAAATTTCTTTAAGTTATATGCCATGCCAATCATCATATGATTGTCTCTATGGGCATACCTCACCAATATACTCCCACTTGCACTTAGAGCCAATCACCAAAGGATCCCATCCTTAGTGGCCTAAACATGTCCAACATGCTTCTGCTATGCTAGTGCTGATTTTGCGGGTTGCAACATTTTGCTTATAGTCGGGATATTGCATGTTCATATTCTCTTCACTGTACTATTTCTCATATGAGACGAAACTGTCATAATATGATATCTGATATTCACTGCCTAACAATTAGCTCCATTGTTGTCACAATATTTCTACTGAGTCATAAATGGTTGGAACATCTATAAGTTCATCATCTAAACCTTTAGATCCATATAGTACCACTCTGTGTTCACAACACAAGTATAGTTGTCTTCTATTATAGAATAGAATTAGTGGACATTAGTTCAAAACCTTTCCTGCTAATCATCTCCTTTTCCCTTTAAATTCAAATATGTTTTATTGTGATCACTAGGTCATTATGGAAGCTTACATTGATGTAACTCTTTACATCCAACTCTTGCTTTCATTACTATCCTTATTGACTAGCAATATCTTTAAGTACTTCATAAGTACTCATGGATATCTTTATGACATTTCAATAGCCCTTATTGGATATTACCATAATCTTGTCATGCCTGGTACATATAATATTATATGGGATAAGTATATTCACAACAATCATGACAGATCCATTGTTATACCAACCTATGGAATCTTATTCATGTTATTTCCATTCTTCACAAGAATTGGAACATATGGTTCATAAAAGGAAAATCCGGATTATCCCTTATTGAATCTGTTCTTGTTGATCTCTTTCAACACATTGCTATTGTACATGTTCAAACTTTCATTATGAAGCATTTAATAACAATCTCATAGGTTTTCTTCCTTATCTCATGAGATATTTCCCTCATTCCTTCATTGCTGAATGGGTTTTCATGCCAAATCTCAATATTGAGATGTTATTCCCCATCATATGTGGAATTTTCATGTATACTCCCACCAAATCTTTTGAAATCATAGATTTCATCTTTTTATCTTGATTCAAGTCAAACTCTTTGACCATTTTGTCAAGTTTAAAAGATTCCATTTCCGAGTCACTTATTTTAATCTCAGATTGAACTATGTAGTTCATAGACTTTATTGGCATTCTTGAAGGTATAAAACCTTTTAGGTTGTGTCACATACACTTCCTTTGATGTATTCCTTTTAAGGAATCTAGTTTCAATCTTCATATGCCAAATCTTTGAGTCTATTTTAATTAATTACAACAACAAGCTAGACAATTGGTAATGGAATTTATATCATGTTCAACAACTTGAACTGATTTGAAGTCCTATTCAACCAATATGCCATTTTATGTTGACCATGTAGGTCTATGCCACAAGACCCTATTGCACCCTTTAGGTGTTACCTCTTTAGGTGGCGCTATCAAGGTCCTACCTTGTTAGCTTACATGAATCCCATATTACTCAGAAATAGCTTTTAGTTTACTAGTTGGTTATCTTGTATGACCAACCCATCTGAATTGTTGGATTCACAATCTTCAGTCTCATATATGTTCTACTATAACTATTTTATTCTGTGTTACATGATGAACCTGAGATTCCACTACAACTTGTGATTCTTACAGATCTTATTGTACCCATTTATTGACCTGGAACATTTTGAGTTTTATTATTACTCCCAATGATTATTTAGTAAATCAATTATCCTTTCAAAAAAACACTTTTGCTATTGTATTGGGATTAATAGTAATCTTCAACAATCATGGTTTGTAGATAAATATTTTCAAGAAACTTCTTTATTAATGTAGGTTGCAATCCTTTTAGATGTATTGGGACATTCCCGCTTCATATATGATGTCTTACAAACTATTTAGACAGTAAATCATTTAGTGATAGCTTTATATTTATGAGGATAAGAAAATTGGTTCAATTTGATAATCATATCATGAATCATCATTATATAATTCCTTCATTCTGACACATCCTCATGTTCATATGGACTTGATTTGTAATACATTATCACAGTACATTCCTGAAGGTACTCAGGGAATTGATGTAAAGTATTTCAACATTTGATCTTATCAAGGTTTATTAATAATTTCATCAAAGTCATACTTCATTTATAATCTCCTTGAACATTTCAATAAATTTCTATTTTACTGGGTACATATCATCATATTACAAGTAAATGGATATGTGGCATAAGTAATCATCTATATCATTCTTTCATAAGATCTTTATGCATCATATGCATGAGGTCTGATGAAAGCTTTATCCTCCCACTACGTTTAGTGAAGAATGTCATGTCATATTGTGTGTGAATAAGAATTGTATGTTTCCTTAAGTTCAATAACCACGTGAATCAAGATCGACATCAATATGTATTTTGGGCATGAAATTCTCATATTCACACAAGATGACTAATGCTAATGATAGTCTTGAGTTATCAATTATTATCCTTTGGTATAAACATTATAAACATTCATCTTTGGATTATTTCACATAAATATTATAAGATGTTTTTGGGCCAATGCCATACAAGATCATATCTATTGAAATAGAAGCACCAACAAATATTTATTTATAATCATCCTTGTCCATACAATATGCATAAAGAAAATGTTTCTATTCTAATGGCATAATGAAATAGAAGTTCTAGTAACTCTGTTTCATGCCCATTAGGCTAAGGTAAATTTAAATGTAGACTATGGCTTCCGCAACACTTCCTCCGCATTGTCTATCTTTGTCCTTCTATGAGAGCTTTTACTTCTTGTCAGATCCAACACATGAGTATGCCAGATATCTTATCTGGTATCATATACCAAAACTTAAGAAATAATGGAATTTATCTTATATTGTTTTATATTGAAGTGGAGGCCTCAATTGTTGGTATGTATGCCCTGAGAGCCAATCATGGGATGATTGGTGGGATACATTAAGATTGATTTGATAAACATAAAAGGCAAGCTTCCAATTCTTTCTGGTTCAGTCATATGAGATAGTGATAGAATAGATTGAATGTCTAGAGAATGAAAATACTCAATGACGTATGCTTTCAAGTTAAGGACCTAAACGATGAGATCATACAGATGCTAAGAGTTTGTACATTCTCATTATGTACCTAGTCGGATGTCATTATGGAAGGTAGATAGACAGCAATGACACACAAGACTAGATTGTGGTGTTGGTTGATGACAGAATCTCATTAGTCATGATATAGAGATATCAAACCAAACACATAGGTACTTGTTAGAGAACAAGTATACCGGACAGACCCACCGTGAGTTTGACACATGTAACCATGACATGGTAGTCACAGTCAGTACTCACAGTGATGGTGGTGAGTGTGATTCTTTGACCTGAAATCACTACACTCAACACATGTTGTTGGGCACACTTTGACATCATCAAACGCAGTCCTAAAACATGGGTTGTTATAAAGGTGATGATTGGGTGGCTTTGACACATGGGGCTTTTAAGGGGTGAGTGATAGATATGGGATTTGTCCCTTCTGAGGGAGTTTGATATCCACGACCACTTGATGAGTAGGATTGAAATAGGCATGCACACGCATGTGTGAATCAGTATGTGATATTGATGTCATACATATCTCTTCCAATCTGCTCTGAGATCAAGAAAGTGAATGAACGTTGACAGGATGACTGTTCCATGCCTCGAGTTCATTCGGGATATCAGTGAAAAAGGAATTATACATTCATTGTAACACCATTCACGGATTGTAGGATTGAAAGTTGTTCTCCAACTTTCTATTTCACTTGGGTAGCACTGATGTGTGATTAGGCACCGCTCTTTGCTTGTGAAGTCATAAGTGTTATGGACTTTCACTACCAACGTGAAAAGGACCTGCAGGGTCACACACATAGGATTCAACCTGGAAGAGGAGTTTTTCCACAAACAATGATTACTAAATGAGTTTAGTAGTTCAATTAAACACTCAAGTAATTGATAGCTCAAAATCATAGTGTTCAAGGTGTTGGACAGATTGATTAGAGTATTGGATTGATTGAAACTGCAATTGACTGTTTCTGCACAATCTGCACTCCCAACCGATCAGCTCATGTGATGAACCAATTGAGTGAGCATGGTGAACCGATCGGCTCAGGTTGTGAGTCGATTGGCTCATGTGATGAATCGATCGACAGAGCTTGGTGAACCGATCGGCTCAGGTTGTGAGTCAATCGGCTCATGGACAGGGTGAAACGATTGCTTCAAGTGTTGAAATGATCGGTTCAACCGATGCAACTGAGCAAGTTGGGAAACTAAGATGGGTGAAAATTTTCCTTTTTATTTTTACTTCTCCAATACAATTGGAATTAGAAACAAAAGAAGGAAAGTCAAAAGCGGGAACTGATCAGGACCACAAACCGACCAGTTCAGAAGTGAACCGACCGTTTAATGGGTCCCAACCGATCAGTTGAGGTGTCAACCAACCGGTTTAGGTCCCCAACTGACCGTTTCAGTTGTGAAACGATCCGTTCAGGTTGCACAGTTGGTTGATTTTGTGGAAAATCTCGAACCCTTCTACTCCTACTTTAGTCCCATATTGCCCGGGATGGAGAACCCTGTCCTATGACCCTCATATATATATAGGGGTTTTTGGGCTTCTCATAGAACAACTCAGTGCAACCAATTTCTCTGTAAAGTTGTCGTTCTCTCTGGTTTTGGTAACTGAGAGAGCCCGAGCAAGTGCTACCCGATAAGGGACGCACATCAAGGGAAAGATAACTACAGAAAGCGACTGGTGGAAGGAGAGTGTGTCGGTGACTAGTACGCTGACAGGAGGGTGTGACTCCTTCCAATTCATTGTGAGACAAGGAGATTGGAGTTCTAGGTGGTCCATGTGGACTACTTCAGAGGAGGGAGATTTCTACCGCTCAGAGGACAGCTGTCAATCCCGACAGTCTCGGTGAGACCAGGAGGCGTCAGTCGTGATGCGACCATGAGATGCACAGACACCATCCAAGACCGGAGGTGAAGACCGCGCAAGCCGCGAGGTATTTTTGCCAAGCAAGCCTCGGGATAAGGTATGATTCCATAAACCATCCTTTCCTATTGTATAGACGTTGACGCGTTTCCTTATTCTGGGTTTGGGGAGGAGAAAATTTTGTTTCCACTGCCTTCTCTGCCTCCCCTAAAACCCAACAGTGGTATCAGAGCCACATCAACTGCTCTATACTTTAGGATTATCAATATGATCGATTTTGGTTTGTCGCCTTTATTTATTGCATACGATGCGAATAAAATTGGCTTTATTCATGTCCAATCCTAAATCTACAAATCCCAATTTACATATATGATATGTATTATGAATGCACTCGATACACGTCGCCCTTAAACAAGTTTTGTGGTGGATGTATAGCGTGGTTATGGCCAATAAACCCTATCTGTGTATGGTTGTATGAGGTTGCTTGCATCTCGGTTTGCGCTCCGATCTTCCTTCTCCTATTCCTGATGTAACTTGAAATAATTCGAGATTTCTTTCCTACATTTGCTCCCCTCGAATGTAACTCGAGGTTTCTCTTTTTACAATGTAAAATAGGATAGAATTTTATTTCCTGTTATGTCAAAGAACGGAGGACATCCTGACGACAGCTGAGATGATTGGTTCAAGGTGTGAACCGATCGGTTGACATTCGAGCCGATCAGTTCAAGGAGTGAGCCGATCGGTTGATGACCGGTTCGAGGAGCAAGACGAGTAGGTGGCGGCCATGATGAGATGCACGATGACCAGGCAAACCAATCAGTTGGAGGATCCAACCGATCGGCTGGTGGCACCCAGCCGACCAGTCTGATGGTGAGCCGATCAGTCATGTGATGAGTTGATCAAACCCAAAAAGGCAAAGCACAAAGTTCATCTTGTACAGGTTGCATGTGATGTAGACCAAGATGACTGTGATTCCTCTTGGCTCGAGGAATCACATTAGGATGGCCATAATCATCGCTTTTATCATTTTGCATGTCGTCTGTGGGATATAGCATGTATATGATACATATTATGTATTGTGGTGATTGGATATGTATATGTATATAAAATCCAAATCCCTCATAAAATATTAGGTTTTAGATGCCTTCCAAATGCGACACACATGAAAAGCTTAATTGACTAAGTATGGGCATGCCCAAGCATGGTGCACCGTCTATCTCGTGGAAGCGTGAAGGATGGATATGTGGGTCTGCCCAAGCAGGGTGCATATTCATCGTGTTTGCTTTGGTTCAGACTTAACAAGGTGACCTAGATAGGATCTAGCACCTTGAGGCATGGAGATGATCATGGCAAGGAGTTGCATATGACATCTTATCAAGAGTTGCATATGATGCAATTGGCAAGAGTTGCCTACCTGAGAGATCTAAGTTGTGGGTGACAGCCCAAGCTGGTCCATGACTTAGAGGATTTCAGGATCTTGCCCACTAGAAGGTTGTACGCTGCAATCTTCCGAATTGATGGTGAGGGCTATCAATTTGAAGTAAAATAGTGGGAGAGATAATTAATTAAAGGCCTAATTATATCGTCAACTTTTCAAATCAATCAAATAAGTCAAAAGAGTTTTGGAATAAAATTGCATATATTTCCTTTTGTTAAAATAAATGGTTAATAATCACTTTATTTGCGATCGGTCTTTGAGACTAACAAATTAAATGGGAATAATTCCACGACTGGTTAGGATGATGAGAAGTGTTCTCAATCAAAGAGCAAAAGCTCTAAGTCCTAGTTATACTAGAACCAGATGAACTCGATCCCACCACATCAATGGCTGAAAGTATGCTTATGGAAGCATACTGAGGATGACATTGATGAGGAGTGCTTGATGTTGTGTTCTCTGAACTATGAGTTGCAGAGACAACATGAGACATATGATGTCTCCAAGACATTGTCCTAATATGTCATGATAGAAGGAGATCCAGTAAGGTATTCACACACTCAATATGATTGGGTATGTGGAAAGACCTGACTAAGAAGGATTCCCTCTGAGCCAAGAGTTGGCTATTGGTATGATACTGCAAATGTTGCGAGGATCATACAATTCATGATAAGCTACAACATGAACAACTTTGACAAGCGTTGACAGAGGTATTGGACATGTTGAGGATAGTAGAGGCAAAGATGAAGAAAGACAAACCATAATCTTTGATGTGATCAAAGAAAAAGGTAATTCTTAAGGGCCAGGATAAGGGCAAAGCAAAGAAGTGTTCTGATGCTAGCCAGCAATCCAAGCCGCCTTCAGCGTCAAGGCACATGGGAAAAGGGTGTATGAGGGATTGCCCTCTATATATGGAAGAACAAAAGAAGATGAAGGAGGGGATGGAGATCTCCTCCTAAGGTATCATGAAATGAACCGCTTCTTTATCTGAGGTATATGATACCAAGATATGGATATGTCATATATGATATGCAATATCCACAAAGAAGTGATGGCCTTTGTGAAAGGACCAAGAAAGGAGTACTCATTATTGGGGCAAGTGTTGCTACCATAGATAGGAGTATCTTTCAGATTATGTCAGCCTAAAGGGCACGAAATAGAGTAGAGAACTGCTATTTCAATTTTCCAATAGATAGAAACACTTTATTTTTGCATATTGTATGACAATGATGGCACTAATAAAGTTGATATTTCAATCTTAATGATATGATCTTTGTGTCAATGCCTTGTTTATCTTGTGATACATGGTATGCATAAGATAAAATGATACCTAAAGTTATTGATAACTCAAACAATCAAATTAGCATAAATCATAAGAAATTCATTTCTAGTTTCCATGTGATGGATAAATCTAGACTCTGTTGGTTAGAGAACCAGTAAGAGACATGAATCTCTTGTACATGATTGATCAATATTCACTAATGGTAGTGGGAGAATGATTATCCAATTAGGTATAATACATGTGATGTATTTACATACCTATTGGAGTAAATGCTAATACTTCAAAAGCTGTTTAGAGAAATACCAATATGAATATCTTGAAGTGTTCAAGAATATCATAGATGAAGTACGAATTTGGTAAAGTGTTAATTCTTGATGAGATCAATGAATGAAATACTTAGACCAAAATGTTTGAGATCCTTATGAGTGATTATGATAATGTATCATAGTGAGCTCATGATTAAGGCATAGTGATGTCTAAATCAAAAGGGGATTCGTACTCTAAGGAGTTAGAGAATGATTATCAAATAACAAAATTCTTCTTAAATAAAGAATACCCCACACTAATAAAAGACATTAAGAATCACAAAGGTTGTGAGTTCTCATATCCTTGACAGATACATCTCGATCATCTATATGATGAGTTGGTCATGTGATGAGTCAACTATCTAGATGAATGAGAGGAACCGAATTTTGAGTTATGGTAGATGACCATTACATCCTAAATGACTTCCATGTAAACCATAAGGTATGACCTTGATGGTAGCACTCATTGGGATGAAATCCATAAGTGCGAATAAGTCTTAAGTGTTAAGACACATGGATGACATTTTGAGAAGGATGATGCTTGTTGATTGCAACTTAATGACTAAGACATTTGGCATATGGATACTAAAACTGCATTCCTATGAGGAATAAAATAAGGATGTGTACGTGTCACAACCTATAAGTTTTATGAATCCACTAATGCAAATGAAGTCTATAGGTTACAATGGACTAATCAATGTGATTGATTGAGTACAAGCAACTAAGAATTGGATCTTCACTTTGATGATATAGTCAAAGGGTGTGACTGATATGTCAAAGATAAAGAAGGGATCTGTGATTTAGTGGGAGCGTATTCACATTCCATATATTGATGTGAAATGGAAATGTTCTAGAATGGAAATCCAAAGTGGAAATTATCTTTAAGGACGATAGAGATGTTTCCTATGAGATAGGAATAGAGATTTATAGATATAGTTCTCGAAAACCTCTTGACCTAGAAAAGAGAGAGCATACATTGGCAATCTGTACTGAAGGGTTCAATATACACATATTCAGTGGGAGAAAACTTATCCATGTTACATGGAGTTAGTATCCCAAGGCCAAGTGTCCAATTCTTATGAAGAATGGGAACACTAAGAATAGATATGGATCTATCATGTATGTAATCATCCCATTATCTTGCATGTATGGACATGGCAAGAATAAAATGCATTCATCATCTTGTATGTAGGACATGACAATATGATGTGCATATCCTGATAACTCGTATGTGGGACATGATGAGTGGATGTCTGTCTACTTCCAGTAAGGGTTACTGGAAACCATAAGAACTTGATAAGTACTTGAGAAGTACTAGTTCTATGGAGATAAGGAAGAGTTCGATGTAAAGAGTTACATTGATGCGAACTTCCGAAAAGGACAAAAAATTAATCGCAAAATATATATAGGATATATAAAAGTGAAAGTTTGTTGATAATTGGAAGTGTTCCAATGAAACCATTTAAAAGGAAATGCCGAGTATCCGTGTGTTAGAGAACAACAGTGGATACTATATGGATCTGGAAGTTCATGAGATGAACTTATAGATATTCCGGTCATTGATGACAAGTATGGAATCCTTGATAATGCAATGTGGCCAAAGGTTAGCAAAGGAATACTGGATCACATATTATGACGACTCCATCTCATACGTGTGACGTACAACGAAGAGATGTGAGACATGCAATTAATACTGACTTTGGCAAGGTGTTGCCATAACTCACTATGCTAGCACAAGAGCACAGTAACATGTGGGACATGTTTGAAAATCACTATGAATATGATTCAAGGGTGATTGGCTCGTAGTGCAAGTGGGAGTCTGTTGGTATGTATGTCCTGAGAGCCAATCATGGGATGGTTGGTGGGATACATTAAGATTGATTTGATAAACATCAAAGGCAAGCTTCTAATTCTTTCTGGTTCAGTCATATGAGACAGTGATAGAACAGATTGAATGTCTAGAGAATGACAATACTCGATGACGTATGCTTTCAGGTTAAGGACCTGAACGACGAGATCATACGGATGCTAAGAGTTTGTACATTCTCATTATGTCCCTAGTCGGATGTCATTGTGGAAGGTAGATAGACAACAATGACACACAATACTAGATTGTGGTGTTGGTTGATGACAGAATCTCATTAGTCATGATATAGAGATATCAAACCAAACACATAGGTACTTGTTAGAGAACAAGTGTACCGGACAAACCCACCGTGAGTTTGACACATGGAACCATGACACGGTAGTCATAGTCAGTACTCACAGTGATGGTGGTGAGTGTGATTCTTTGACCTGAAATCACTACACTCAACACATGTTGTTGGGCACACTTTGACATCATCAAACGCAGTCCTGAAACATGGGTTGTTATAAAGGTGATGATTGGGTGGCTTTAACACATGGGGCTTTTGAGGGGTGAGTGATAGATATGGGATTTGTCCCTACTGAGGGAGTTTGATATCCAAGGCCACTTGATGAGTAGGATTGAAATAGGCGTGCACACACATGTTTGAATCAGTATGTGATATTGATGTCATACATATCTCTTCCAATCTGCTCTGAGATCAAGAAAATGAATGAACGTTGACAGTATGACTGTTCCATGCCTCGAGTTCATTCGAGATATCAGTGACAAAGGAATTGTACATTCACTGTAACACCATTGACAGATTGTAGGATTGAAAGTTGTTCTCCAACTTTCTATTTAACTTGGGTAGCACTGATGTGTGACTAGGCACCGCTCTTTGCTTGTGAAGTCATAAGTGTTATGGACTTTCACTACCAATATGAAAAGGACCTGTAGGGCCACACACATATGATTCAACCTGGAAGAGGAGTTTGTCCACAAACAATGATTACTAAAGGAGTTTAGTAGTTCAATTAAACACTCAATTAATTGATAGCTCAAAATCATAGTGTTCAAGGTGTTGGACAGATTGATTAGAGTATTGGATTAATTGAAACTGCAATTGACTATTTCTGCACAATCTGCACTCCCAACCGATCGGCTCATGTGATGAACTGATCGGCTGAGCTTGGTGAACTGATCAGCTCAGGTTGTGAGTCGATCGGCTCATGGACAGGGTGAAATGATTACTTCAAGTGTTGAAACGATCGGTTCAACTGATGCAACCCATCAAGTTGGGAAAGTAAGATTGGTGAGAAATTTCCTTTTTGTTTTTACTTGTCCAATACGATTGGAATTAGAAACAAAAGAAGGAAAGTCAATCGGGAACTGATCAGGACCACAAACCGACCAGTTCAGAAGTGAACCGATTGTTTCATGGGTCCCAACCGATCGGTTGAGGTGTCAACTGACCGATTCATGTCCCCAACTGACCATTTTAGTTGTGAAATGATCGGTTCAGGTTGCGCAGTTGGTTGTTTTTGTGGAAAATCTCGAACCCTTCTACTCCTGCTTTAGTCCCATATTGCCCAGGATGGAGAACCCTGTCCCATGACCCTCCTATATATAGGGGTTTTGGGGGCTTCTCATAGAAAAACTCAGTGCAACCAGTTGCTATGTAAAGTTGTCGTTCTCTCTGGATTTGGTAACCGAGAGAGCCCGAGCAAGTGCTACCCGATAAGGGAGGCACAACAAGGGAAAGACAACTGTAGAAAGCGAATGGTGGCAGGAGAGTGTGTCGATGACTAGTACACTGACAGGAGGGTGTGACGCCTTCCAATTCCTTGTGAGACAAGGAGATTGGAGTTCCAGGTGGTCCGTGTGGACTACTTCAGAGGCGGGAGATTTCTGCCGCTCGGAGGATAGCTGTCAATCCCGACAGTCCCGGTGAGACCAGGAGTCATCAGTCCTGGTGTGACCAGGAGCTGCACATACACCATCCAAGACCAGAGGTGAAGACCACGCAAGCCGCGAGGTATTGTCTCCGAGCAAGCCTCGAGATAAGGTATGATTCCACAAACCATCCTTTCCTATTGTATAGACGTTGACACGTTTCCTTGTTCTGGGTTTGGGGAGGAGAAAATTTTGTTTCCGCTGCCTTCTCTGCCTCCCCTAAAACCCAACATCAATGCCATCTTCTTCTTTAGTTCCTCTAACTAGAATGTACAATTTCTTTTCCAATGTCCAGGCTGGTGAAAATGGTGATAATCACCTCTTTGTTTCATTACTCCACCTTTTGCCTTAAAATCTAAAGACTTGGGCTTCTGGATAGATTTAGATTTGCCTTTGCCTTTAGACGTCCCCTTTGTCTTGTTGATCACCATCATATACTTAGGCTTGTCTTCATTTCTGTCTCAGCTGTTCTCAACATGCCTAACAACTCTGTCAACGGATTGTCAAAGTCATTCATGTTGTAGTTCATGACAAATTGACTATATGACTCTGAATGGGACTGTAAAATCATGTCAGTGGCCAACTCTTGACCCAAGGGGAATCTCTGTCTATCTAGGTTCTCCACATACCCAATGATCTTGAGTACATGAGGACCTACTGTATCTCCTTCTTCCATACTGCACTTGAACAATGCCTTGGAGACATCGTACTCTCCTGTCTTACCTGATCTTGGTACATGTTCTTGAGGTGTGTGACCATCTCAATGACCCCCATGTTCTCATGCTACCTTTGCAACTCATGGTTCATGGAGCATAACATTGGACACTTGACATATATGATGTCTACAATATGCTTCTTATAAGCATCCTTGTCATCTCGTGGAGTATTTTGAGCTGGTTCCTCTGGTTTTGGCATTTCCAGGACATAGAGCTTGTGCTCCTATGTGAGAATGATTCTCAACGTCCTAAACCTATCATGGAAATTGTTCCCAGTATATTTGTCCTTCTCAAGGACCTATAATAGAGAAAATTGATTGTTTGTTGTTGCCATTTAGTTCTTAAAAGAATTTGCAATTTTGTCAAAAACTCAATTTTGATTTGATTTGATTTGATTAAATTTGGGTGATGATAATTAGGTCTTTAATTCATTATCATTCTCATTATTTTTGTTCAAATTGATAACCCTGAGGTATCAATTCAGAAAATTGTAGTGAACAATTTTCTAATGAGTTAAGATCCATATTTCATCAAGTCATGAGTCAACTTTGGCTGATCGCCCACAACCTGAGTATTTAGGTAGGCCATCATGCCAATTGCATCACATGAAACTCTTGGATAGATGATATGTGCAACACCTTGCCATGATCATCTACATGCCTCTGGGCTTGGGCTCTCCAAGTCACTAGTTAAGCCTGAACCAATAGCCAATATGATAGGTACGCACCATGCTTTGAGAAATCTACATATCTACCATCACACTTCCACGAGATAGACGAAGCACTATGCTTTTGCAAATCTATGCTTGGTCGATCATGCTTTTCATGTGTATCTCTATTAGAAAGCATCTTAGACTTAATATTTTTGATTGAGGAGTTTTGATATATATCATTTTTATATATGCATATAGTGTATCCAATCACTACATATATAGTACATATCATATACACGCTATATCCCACAATGTAAACATGCAATATAAAACAAAAAATGATGGTTATGGCCATTCCTACTTATAGTTCCTTGGTCCCACAAGGAATTACTACCACCTAGGTCAATCATCACAATGCATGATCCCGATATTGGTGTAGACCTGTGCTGCCAATCTGGGTTGCCGGTTCAACCCTCTAAACCAGTCGTCTCACCTCTTGGCCGATCGGTTGGTCCTCCTATCCAACTGATGTTTGGACTCCTTCCAAACGGTTGTTTGGACCATTGGGGCAATCATCTGGACCATTAAGGTGATCGTCTGATCTCATGTCCAATCAATGTTTGGAGTCCTTCTAGACAGTCGATTGGGCTCACCAGACAGTCATCTAGTTCCATCGTTATATCCCCCATGGTCCTCTAGATGGTAGGCTCGTCTCACGAACTAGTCATCTCACCCAATTATGAACATCTTCAATGTCATTGTAACAAAATAAACTATTCTATTGCTATTTTATTACATTGAATAAGAGAAACCTCGAGTTATATTCAAGAGGGTAAAAGGTAGGAAAGCATTAACTTTACGCAAGGAAGAGGGAGGTAGAGGCCTGGTATGTAGACCAAGATAAATAGGAACCAAACCATCCAACCACACACATATATAGCGTTTAGGAAATAACCACGCTACACATCCATCATCAAAAGCGATTTTAGGGTGACACATGTAAATTGCATATATATCATATATATTAGTTTGCGTTATGTGGTCTTTGATCGGATATGCATATGAGAGTAGTTTAAATATTCACATCGTATGTAATATATACATGATAAAACCAAAAATCCAATAATATCAATTATCCTAAAACATAGTAAATTGACATGGCTCTGATACCACTGTTGGGAAATATGGGCACAAAGTATAGCAGTAGAAACAAAATTTTATCTATCTGTATTCCCATAACAACAAGATTGCAACAACTACTATGAACTAGGAAGGATGGTTTTAGCAATTTATACCTGGTCCTGGAGCAAGTCTAGTGACAAAAATCACTTCTTTACAACTGCTAACAAGTTTCTCTCGAATGATGGATGTGCAGCTCCTGGTCTTCACCACAAACATCTATCTACTCAACCTCTGTAGAGAATCCCGTGGTATCGCCACAGACTGTAGGTTGAGTTTTCTCTCCAAGTAGCAGCCAAAAGACTCATGCCTCTAGATTAGTCCATAGAGACCAACTAGAACTCCTGTAGTTCAACAAGAATGGATAGGAAGGAGTTGCCCCTCCCATTTCTATACTAGTCACCAACCTACTCTCCCACTACAACAACTTCTCAGTTGTTCTCTCCCGTTAGCTATACCTCCCTATCGGGTAGGACTTGCCTGGGCTCTCTCGGTTACCACAATCAGAGAGGACAATAGTTGTTAGAGGAATTGATTCTCAGTTGTCTATGTTTGTTTTGGGAAGCCCCCAATACCCCTCCTTATATAGGTGAGGTTAAGGCCAGAGTTCCCAATTTGTATGGAATTGTGCGGGATTAGAAAGGACCTAAAGAACTTGAAATTTTGCAACCTATGAGATGCCAAATGATCATCTAGCACACCTAAACGATCATCTAGTATGTGAGACGGTCGTATCATACTGCCAAATGACCATTTGGTAGTTTGCCAATTGTATACAAATTTGGCAATTTTTGATTCAAATTAATATCACATATTAATCATTACTTGCACTCCACATTTGTGTAATTGAAACTATTTGGGAAACATCCTGAACCTTCATTCGTCCCAATCAAGCACTATCACTCATGCGAGATGCTCTTCTCACTCACCCAGATGGCCATTTGGTGAGTTGAGTCGAGCTGGTCGGTTCAATCACATTGAACTGATCGGTTTAAGGGCAGAACTTAGCCAATTCAAACTATGATTAGCTTGACCATCCAAACGGCCATCTCAACACTTGAGACATCCATATGGCATTCCCAAACGATCATCTCACTCAGTGAGATGGTCATTTGGCACACTAGTCAGCCAATCAATCGACCTATTGCATGAATAGAATACCTAAACACTTTAATAATCAATCCAATTGTCATTCAAGATCACACTCCTCTTCTAGATGAGTTCCTATGTGTGTGACCCTATAGGTCCCATATCACGTTGGTAGTGAATGTCCATAACTAGCTTATGACATCACAAGTAAAGAGTGTAGCCTAGTTGCACATCAGTGCTACCCAAGTGAATGGAAAGTTGGAGAACAATTCAACCTACAATATGTGTAAGGTGTTGCAGTGATTCTATAATTACTTTATCACTAATTACCAGGATGAACTCGAGGCATGGAAGGTCATCCTCTCAATGTTCAATCCATGTTCCTTGAACCAAGAGCAGACTGTCTGAGATAATGTGACCTCAATATCAAATATTGATTCACATATGCATGCACATGCGTTTCTCAATCTTGCTTATCAAGTGGTCAATGTATCATACTACAGTAGGAGGGACAAATCCCATATCTATCACTCATAATCTATCCCCATGTGTCAAAGTCACCCAATCACCACCATTGTAACAGCCCATGTTTTAGGACAACATTTGATGATGTCAAAGCGTACCTAATGACATGTGACAAGTACAGTGATTTCAGGTCTAAAAATCACAATCACCACCTTCACTATGAGACATGACTGTGACCACCACAACCACATGTCACTCTCAAGGTGGGTCTGTCCAATACACTATTCTCTGACATGTATCTATGTGCTTGGTTTGATATTGCCATATCATGACTAATGAGATTTAATCATCAACGAACTCACACTCTGATGTTATGTGTTATTGTTGTCTATCAACCTTCCACAATAACAACCAATCATGGACATAATGAGAATATGTATATGTACTCTTAACATCCATATGATCTCATCCACAAGGGTAGTAACTTGAATACATATGTCATTGAGTAATATTATTCTCTAAACTTTTATAATGTTTCTCATTATTTCATAATTGAATGAAACATAGTGAATTGGAAGATTGCCTTTATAACTATTAATCAAATCCTTTAAGGTATATGCCAAGTCAATCATCATATGATTGGCTCTATGGGTATAACTTACAAATAGAAAATTCCTTAAAATTTATGAAAGCCTATCTCTTCGACTCCCAAATGATCTAGAAGCCCTGACCCTGGCCATCATATAAATAGGGGGCAATCAAGGTTTTCATAAGACACAACAATAACCTCTGACAATTATTGT
Source organism: Alisma plantago-aquatica (assembly GCA_963693085.1). Taxonomy (NCBI): domain Eukaryota; kingdom Viridiplantae; phylum Streptophyta; class Magnoliopsida; order Alismatales; family Alismataceae; genus Alisma; species Alisma plantago-aquatica. The sequence goes on along the minus strand of OY856411.1, from coordinate 1,256,898,539 downwards.
CCTCTCATAGTTGTGGCAATGTGAGAGTCTGAACAAGTCTTACTTGTAAAAGGGAGAGACAATAAGGGAGATACAATAAGGGAGATAAAGTCAACAATAGCATGCTGATGGTCAAAGGAAAAACTCCTTCCCGTTGGCTCTAGTAGCACGAAATGGAGTTTCCGGTGGTATGCCTAGACTACATAGAGGTTTAGCGACAGTTATCACCATGCTAGGAGGACACCAACCACCATTGTCTGTGGTGCTGTACCAAGAGGTCATTTCCAGTTGTCTATGTACATATTGCAAAGAGTGCGAGGACCAAGTATACCTCTTTCTACCTTTTTTCCTAGATACATCGTTGTTGAGACGATTCCCTGATCAGGGAATAGGGATAATTTTTTTTGTTTCTGCTTCCTTATCTATAGTCCCTATTCCCAAACATTGACATCAGATCCATGTTAATTTAAGGTGTATATGGATTTAAATCTATATGATCAGATTTATTTTATTACATATTGATGTAAAAATTAGAACGATTAATGTGCATATCCGATTAAATATCATATTCAATCCCTATATATATGATACATATGCAATCAATAAATGTTGTTCTAAAAGTGTTTTGATGTTGGATGTATGTGTGGTTATGGCCAAAACCCCTATAGATGTGTGTGCATGGTTGTTTGGCTTTCTTTCCTATTGTTACTTGGTTTGCATACCAAGCCTCTCCCCTCCTTTCAAAATGTAAATTAATGCTCTTCTTCCTATATTCCCCTTAAATGTAACTTGAAGTTTTCCCTTTTACAATGTAATATGGAAGAGGATAGTTTTATTTTATGCTTCATCGTGAGAAGACACTCTATACTAGATGAATTGACCGACTGAGATTCGAGTCGATCGATTGGAGGACCAAGGAGGCAAATGATAGGGAGATGTGGATCCAATCGATCGAGTGGAGGCCCAACCAATCAACTCGAGGATTCCATCAAATCGCCTAAACTAGGAAGCTAATCAACTGACATGAAGGCCAATTGATCGACTAAAGGATTTAGATGACCAACCGGGCTAACACAAAAAATCCAGTACATGTTGCTACATGTGATGTGGACTCTAGGTGGTAGAAACTCTTTGTGGATCCAAAGAATTGCGATAGTATGGCTATAACCATCGCTCATATATTTTATGATTGCATGTTTTCATTTGTGGATATAACATGTATATGATATGTACTATAAGTATATGGTGATTGGATATGTATATTTATTTATATTAAATCACTCAATGAATATTAAGTCTAAGATGCTTTCCAAAAGAGAGACACAGGAAAAGCTTAATCAACCAAGCATAGGTTATGCCAAAGCATGATGCGTCATTTATCTCTTGGAAGTATAAAGTTAGATATGTGGTCTACCAAAGGAGGGTGCATATTCTATCATGTTGAATTTTGGGTTAGATTTAAATATGTGACCTGAATGGGATTAAGTGCCTAGAAGCATACACATGGAGTATGGAAAAGAGTTGTGTATACTGTCTATCCAATAGTTTCATGAGATGCAATTGGCAAATGTTACCTACCTTAATAATTAGTTATGAGCGCCGACGTTGGTTGAGTATTAACATAATTTTTTTGGATCTTGGATCACTAGAAGATTATTCATTGCAATATTTCAAATTGGTGGTGAGGGCTATCAATTTGAACAAAATAGTGAGAGAAGTAATAAATTAAAAGCCTTGTTAATATCAACAAAGTTATCAAATCAAACTAAAAAGCATTTTGACAAAAATTGAAAACTTTATTTTGTAGAATCTAATGGAAAACAAAAGCACATTTTCTTTGCAATCGGTCCTTGAGAAGGACAAGTTGAATGGGAACAACTTCCATGATGGTTCCAGACTTTGAGAATCATTTTCACTCAAGAGTACATGCTCTATGTTTTAGAGACACCAAATCCATATGAACCCGCTCCCATCACGCATAAGTCTAGCAGGGATGCTTACTCTAAATACATGTGGATGTCCAGTTCTTGCTTCTATGCTCAATGAACTATGAGTTGTAGATACAACATGAGAACATGGATGTCATTGAGATGGTTACACATCTTAAGAACATGTATCAAGACCAGTCATGATGGGAGGGGTATGATGTCTCTAAGGCATTGTTCAAGTGCAACATGGAAAAAGGATATCCAGTAAGTCCTCATGTACTCTGGTTGATTGGATGTGTAGAGAACCTTGCTAGAATGGGATTTCCCTTGGGTCAAGAGTTGGCCACAAATGTGATTTTGTAGTCACTGATGAAATCATACAGCCAGTTTTCCATGAACTACAACATGAATGATTTTGACAAGCCATTGTCAGAATTACTTGGCATGTTGTGAATAGTTGAAGCACAGATGAAGAAGGAAAAACCCAAATTAATGATTATGATTAGTAGAGGGAAGTCCAAGGGAAAAGGTAAAGCTAAGAAAGAGTTATAAATCTAGCCAAAAATCAAAGTCTTCTGCATTGAAAGCCAAGGGAGGAGTGAATAAGGAAGGAAAGTGCCACCACTGTCACCCACCTAGACATTGGAAAAGGAACTGCCCTCTTTATATAGAGGATCTCAAGAAGAAGTGGGAGATAGAGATCTCTAGTTTAGGACACAAGAAGAAGTAATCTATAACTATGTGGAGTAAGAGTTGCTACCACTACAGTTATAATATGTCATTCACCTGATGGGCATGTAATAGAACTAGTGAATTGCAATTATGTACATGCCATTAATGAAAAGCATCATGTATCTTGTATGGACAAGAATATTATGAAAAATTGATGTTTTGTTTTAAAAGACAAGATCTTATATTGCAGTGCCCTAAGTCTCAAAATCTATACTTGATAGTTGTAGAGACAAATATGTATTACACATATACTTGACTCAAATAGTGATACTGATAGCATTTTCATCTAGAGAACACAAATCAGAAATGCATTTATAGAATCCATCTAGATGGTTGTGTAAGCTCTTTTGGTTATTGATCCAGTAGATACATGCAAGTCTTATTTATTGGGCAATATCACCTTTCACTAGTTGTAGTGGGAGAGCAAATATTCTATTAGGGCTCATATATACTGATATATATCAAACTTTTAGAATAAATGCTAGAGGTGTTTAATAGTACCTCATTATATTTTCTGATGTTCTTAATAGATATGGTAGATTGCATTTAATGATATATACATTTAAATCTCTTGAAGTATTCAAGGAGATCATGAATGAAGTTCATAACCCACTTAGTATAAGTATTAAAACACTTCAATATGATGGGCGTGGAAATGTTTTAACCAAGAGTTTGAGGACCTTTAGGGAAACCATGATAGCGTATTATGATGAACTACACTTGAAACACAATGATAGTGTGTCAGAAATAAGAAATCACACCTTTTGGTCATGGTTCGATTATCAATAAATCTCGCTAATCTTACAATTTCTTTTTCTAGCACATGCTTTACACTAAAACAATGTACCGTCTAATAAGGTTCAAAAGAAACCACATGAGATATGACATGGAAGTGTCCCAATATGTCTTTTTTATAAAGATTAGGAATATAAGCTTATATAAGAAACTAGTGATAACACCCACATTTAGGCAATTATGCTAAGTATTTATTTATGGTTTTGTGTCATTATAGCCTTAATATGCCCAAAATAACCCTAGATTCTCATCTTTTAGTAATTTACATCTTTTCATATATAGAGTTGCTCAAGTAGCCAATTTTGGGACTTGCACACAAACTAAAGAAGACATTAATTCTCCAGTTTATGCTCCACAAACATCGCGTTACGTGCACCATCTTAGGAGACGGTGATCCCGCTAACTGACTAGCAAGCCCAAGAAACTTTTGATATCTTGGACCCTATTTTTGATGGCCAATCCTTTATCATAAAGCATCCTCATCAACTAAGAGGTTCATCGACATGAGCCCATCGACCACTAGTACTAGCCCCCTGGGGTAGGTTTGTCCACAAAGGATTGCAAAGATGACCGCGATCACCCATCTCGAATGCTACCACCATCATGACTGCAACTGCCCATCTCGATCGCTATGACTGTCACGACTGCTACGATGTCCTGACCATGATGATGTCCTGACTGGTACATCCATCTCAACCAAAATAACCACGACTCCTATAAATACTCACCCCCTGCTACCAAGGAGGGGGTTCTATGATTCTGACTTTTAGATGTTTCTTTCAGCGGCCAACAGTTCCCAGAGCTCCATGGGAGAGCTCTAAGGTCAGAGAGGGCCAAAGAGCATATTCTACATCCATCCCTACATCCAGCCTCCATCCACCATCATTCTCTACCTCCGCCCAACCATTCCCACCATCATTCACCCATTTTCTAGCCACCATCCACCTCCATACATCCATTGAGGTTGCTCTTTTGGGGTGAAATCAAGGAGAAAGGAGGATAAGGAGTCCAGAAGACCAAGGAGGATGATTCAAAGGACGTGATCTAGACCTTTTGGAGGATAAGGAGAGAGATCCACCTCTCCTCTATGGGATAAATATCTTCCTTGACCTATTTCTTCTACTTTTCTCCTTCATTTCTATACAAATGAAGTTCTTCCATCTTTGTTCGGTGCCAACTATGCTTGTCCATGGCTAGTTGAGCTCCTTCTTGGCTGTGTAACCCACTTTGGGCATGTTTATGTAATTTTACTATAAGCAAGTAGTTTTATTCCATATCTCTTATGTTTTCTATTCTATCTTCTCTTTCTTGTTATGATTGCTTGATTGGTTGATCTCTTTCTTTCTTGAACTTTCATTTCTACACAGATTAAGTGATTAGTGGTAGAAATGGATGAGAGAAGGTAGTTTGGATTGAATATGAAAAGAGGAGGTCTAAGGGAGTGGTTCCTAACAACTTTGACTTGATGACCTGAACTTGGCTTAGTGGAGATGACTTTGGGAGATAGACTTGAAATAGCTTGGAAATCCCTCTTTTGAGTGAAAAAGTTGTTTCTTTCATATAAACCCCAAATGGGAAATTTGTTAGTATGTATGCCCATAGAGATAACCATGTGATGATTGTAATGGGGAATCATGTACTTGATTTTATAATGATAAAGATAATTCCAAATATTGTGTTTGTCTCAATCACGAGATGATGATGCAAACATGGTAGATATCTAAAGAATGATGTTGCTTTATGACATAAGTCTGTCAGTTGAGGAACTGAAAAATGATATCATATGTATGATAAGAGTACAAATATTCTTGTTATTTACTAATGAATATATATTCATATATTTTTATATATAAATTTCATAATCTTTTTCATAGGACTTTATTCTCTTTTTGTCAATTTCCCAGAAATAATTGCAAATAGTCACTTTTGTCCAACAATGTAAATTCTTATCCTTTTCATTTATGTTATATAGATTTTTCCTTCAAAGCACAATTCTGACCATCTAAGTCACTGAGATGATCAACTCATACACTAAAATAGTCATTTCATTGTGAAGGGTGCCACTTCCCAGAGCCCATATGACCGTTCAACCTCACTATTTTCCTTTGCTATTCAACAGTTGAGATGGACATCCCCAGTCTTACAAATGCTTGGTTCATGGCACCAACCAATCATCTCAATTTACAAAACGATTGACTCAGCTCGCTTCATTGACCGTTAAATTTTTGTTTCTGCTTCCATATCTAATGTCAAATTTTTGAACAAAAGGTTGATGATAGGGTTTTCTAGTTATTTTAGAGGTTTCAACATCGAGAAAAGATATTTCATAAACCACATATCCTTCTAAATAGGAATGCATAAAAATAAGTTTACATGCCATGAGGGACCCATATGTTGCTTCTTTTTCTGGGTGACCATTAGTGGAATGCCACATACCGCTCACGTGGTACCCTTGAGGAATGAGTCAATCCACTAGGTACCCGTGAGAATGAAACTTGGATTTTTTTCTTAATTGAGTTTTTGACTTTCTAGACATTTCTGAATATATCTCAAATGCATATTTGTTTCTATTAATGAGATTGTGTTTGTAAGTGATAAACTTTGAAATCAAACAAAAGGGGAGAGAATAATATGATTGATTTAATGAGTGGAATAATATGAATCATTATGGTATAAATTAGATAAATTCCATCCTTAACTAGATAAATGATATGAAAATGATCTTTAACCGACTAGACAAAATAGAATGTCAGTAGGATAGGTAACACTAACCTAATGTTAAAGGGTGTAAGAAAATATAAGGATTAGATATATTCCTTAATTTGGTTATGTTACATCAAGTTTGGATGCATGTGCATACAAATTGAAATAATTAAGTGCGATTCTAACTATATCCATATTCGTACCATTTCCAACTTACCACCACATCATCAAAAATGACATTTTGATAGTTTAGTCACTCAGTTTGTTCCTCAATGATTTTACCACACTGTTTTACAAGTGGGGTTTTCAGGTACATATTCATGTTATGTACTATACAATCATGAAATGGATCTAAACTTATGACTTATTCACTATGGCCAATCAAGAATGTTATGTACTATACAATCATGTTATGAATTCCATCGATCTTATTTCACACTACTATGGTGGTAAAACCCATAGCCTTGATATCCTTTCCCATTTATTCCACCTCATTTCTTCAAACACTTGTCTCAATCGCCTCATTTTCTTTCTTGTAATTAACTTTTTGCTTTTATATAATTCTTTTCTTGTTATTCTAACCACAAATCTCTTTATTTTTGTCCTTAGCATAAATTTTCATTACTTTCTCTTAGCATAACTTTTAATTCATTGCAATTTCATTGCATTGTTCTAGTATAATCATCCATCAAACCAACAATATTTCCTATCTTGTTCAAATTAATTTGGGTTCAAAAACCAATCTTAGAAATGTTTTCCTATGGGATCGACCCTTCTATTCTAATAAACAACCTTAATTGGTAGTTTTGTGTAAAAAAAGTTAAACTCTAGAATAATCCCATAGTGAATTGGTGTGCTAAATGATGTGTATCAATTTAGGCACCGTTGTCGGGAAGAACATATCATTTTTTTCAAACCCAAAAAATTTGAATTTTTTTTCCTTTTTCTGCCTTCAGAGTAACATTTTGGATTTGCTACTCCTCCTTCTACTGAGTTTCTATTCCAGCAGTCTATTTTTTCTGCAACTTCTTATATATATTCAATTATAACTGTGCATGCAATGCTTGCAACATGTTGATTTTATGCCACCAATTTTTGACTCAGAAATTGAAAGGACGTTCCATTGCTTAAATTAACAAAACCATCTTAGGATGGATGGGGAGGATGTTGCTCATAGGATCAAGCAATCACTCATTGTTCAAAGGGAGGCCATGATGGCTGAGAGTGTGGCTCAAAAAGCCAATTTGTGTGCAATATACATGGCCAAACAAGAGGCGTTAGAAGTCGCTCAACGGGAAACTGAAAGACAAAAACAATTAAATGACTTCTCAGTCCCTAAAACTGGATATGCACTATACCTTGTTGTGCCACCCAGAATCACAACCCCTCAATTTGAGACCTACACCCAATGGATCACCATGCTTCAAGCCAATCTCTTTTTTGGTAATAAGGGTGAAAGCTATTAATACCACCTCCCGTGTTTCTCTGATCTATGTTCCTTACATAAGATCCCGTCCATTTTCTAGGACACCGTCTGACTTAAATTGTTCAAATACTCTCTTTCTAGGAAAGCCAATAGTTGGTATAATGCCATGGAGGGTGGAGAACGTGTCACCACTTGGGAGACACTGCAATCCAAATTTTTAGAAAAATATTACTCTCCTTCCCTTACTTACAAAATTAGGGGACAAATCCTTCTTTTTTCTATGGTCCTAGGTGAAACACTAGGAGAAGCTTGGGAAAGGTTTAAGGACCTCCTCCGATGTTGCCCCCACCATGATATTACCCAAGCCCAACTTATCTAGATATTCTACCATGGTGTTGACAATGACACTAAGGTCTTCATTGATTCCTCATCTGGAGCGGATTTCATGTTTTAAAGCTTAGATAGTGCCCGGGATGTTGTTAAACATGCTTTTGAAACCCAAGAATGTTAGGGAATCGGTGGGTCCTCAAGGTAGCTAAGGCTGAGGAGAATCTTTACATCAAAAATACCACTGAAAGCCTTACGCTTATTGCATTGAAATGAGATCATCTAGAGTCTTCTTTTAGTGCCTATGAGAGGATAGAGCAACCTCAACAAGTAAAGACATCATACTCGCTTTGCAAAATTTTCTTAGGGTATGATCACTCTACCCTACAATGTTAATATCTTTACAATGTCCCCATGCAGCCAGAAGTTGGACAACAAATGGAGGACCTCAACTCCATTAATAGCATATCAAGGCAAGCTTATTACAACCCAAACAAAACTAGAAACCACCCTAGATTCCAATATGGAAACCCATCAGGTGCTGAAAATGCTTCCCTACTTGCTACCCAACAAAGCCCTCCTCATCCTCAAGCCAACAATTGTCCACCACATGCTTTCAATAAAAAAACAACCAGAGGAAGTTTGGGAATCAAGGAAATTACAAGGGTAATTTCCAAAATTGTGGGGCCTACCAAGGACAACAATATAAAAATCTAAACCAGCCACCACCTTAACCTCAGCAAAATGTCCCCTCTCCTCTTTCTGATAGTGAGCGGATAGCTTCTCTAGAATAATGCATCCTTTACACAAATCAAGTCCTCCTTTCTCAGCCTTCCCAACAAAAGGCAACTGACGCTTAGTTGGCCCAATTCATTGCCCAACAAAAACCTCCTACCGACACTTTTTTTAGGCAGCCAAAAAACAACCCCAAGCACCCTGAACAACTTAAGGTCATCTCTGCCCATTTAGGGAAGGCACATTCCCCTCCCCTCCTATAGAGAAACCCCATGTTGTGTCCTTAGATTTTAAGGATGATGACACTGTGGTCATTGAAACCCCACCTTCACCAGAACCCACCATTCATGTCCCAGAAGTCCCACAAGTGGAAGATGATGAGCCTGAAATCCTTATTTAGAAACCTCGTCCACCATACCAGGCCCGCCTAAAGCAACTAGGCTTGATACTCATTTCATGAAATTTAGAGAGGCCATCAAAAAGTTACATGTGGACATTCCTTTCTTGGATGCGCTTGCTGACATGCCTGCTTGGTTCAAGTATATGAAAACCTTATAAACTAGGAAATATTCTATAAAAGAGTATGAAGTGATAAAACTTGTAGGATCACCTCATATATCATTCAAAGAAAAATGCCTAAAAAATAGATAGACCCCAGTTCCTTTGGGATTGGGTGTTACTTAGGCGATAATGCTTGGAGAAAAGGCCTTGCAGACTTAGGCTCTAGTATTTCGATTATACTATATAGTCTTTATAGGAGAATGGGGTTTTTGGATATGCTTCCCACTACCATGACCATCCAATTGACATGCACATCCATGACGAAACCTAAGTGTATCGTTAAAGATATACACACAAGGGTTGGAAAGGATGCATACGTTCCATGTGATATCGTGATCATGGACATCAAGGAAGATTTATGTTATCCTCTCATTTTTGGACATCCCTTCTTGGCCAGTGCCAGAGCCCTGATTGATGTTGAGGCTGGAACCATTCTTTTGCTCCTTGGGAGACAAATGATACACTTTAGGGTTTTTGAAATCATGAGGGGACCAAGCCTCCAAGAAGAGGTATACCTCCTCGATTGCATTGATAAGCTTTCCTAGTCAAGACAAGAATCAGAGTTACTTGAGGATCCCCTCCATACTACCCTCATGGCCCCTTCCAATTGTGGGTATGAAGATGCGCAATTAGATCAATGCATGGCCCATTTGGATAGCTTTAAAGAAGTTTCTGATGAGGAATTAGAGGACCTTAAGATGGTCTCTCTTGTAGAAGAGAAGCCTGAACCTCCTAAGGCCCCAGAAATGAAACCTCTCCCAGAAGGACTTAAATACGTTTTTCTTGATGAGCAACAAATATGCCCTGTTATCATTAATTCTGATCTTACTCATGACAAGGAAATCAAGCTCATGATCGGGCTTAGGAAAAGGAGAGATAACCTAGGGTATAAAATGAATGATTTGACATGGATTAATCGAGCAATTTTCATGCATAAAATCCCTATGGAAGATTACAAACCATCTTGGGATCCTCAAAGGAAACTAAATCCTATCATGAAGGAGGGTGTCCGATTGGAGTTTATCAAGCTCTTAACCTTAGGAATTATCTATCCCATCTCTGACTCCCCTTGGGTCAGCCCTATCCAAGTGGTCCCCAAAAAGGGGGAACTACTATTGTGAAGAATGTTGATGATGAGATCATCCCCACCCATACTTTTACGGGAAGGAGTACGTGCATTGACTATAGAAAGATGAATAAGGCCACTAGGAAAGATCATTTTCCTCTTCCTTTCTTGGATCAAGTACTATAAAGCCTTGCCCATCAACAATACTTCTACTATCTTGATGGCTATTCAAGTTTTTATCAGATTACCATTCATCTTGACGATCAAGAGAAGACAACCTTCATCTTCCAGTTCAATGCCTATCCATTCAGGAAAATGTCCTTTAGATTATGTAATGCCATGGCCACCTTCCAGCAGTGCATGTCCTCTATTTTCTCTGGGTTTACTGAAACTATAATTGAGGTGTCTGTGGATGAATTCTCTGTGTATGGAGAATGTTTTGATTCTTGTCTTAGACATCTATCCCTTGTTTGAAGAAGCAAACTCGGTTTTAAATTGGAAAAAATGTCTCTTCATGGTGACATAACTTGTTTTGGGAAACTGAGTTAGAAACCATGACATATAGGTAGATAGAGCCAAGATTGATGTGATCACCAAACTTCCCACTCCTACTTCTGTCAAGGATGTTTGTACATTTCTTGGGCATGCTGGTTTCTATCAGTGATTTATCTGTGATTTTTCAAAAATCTCCAAACCTCTAACCAACCTTCTCCAAAAAGATGTTCCCTTCTCCTTTGACCATGCATGTATGACCGACTTTCTTTGTTTAAAGGAGGCATGTAAGACCCTGACCTTGCTTTGTAGTTGGACATTCCCGATTACCTTAATTGTATTCTTAAAACCTTAATCTAACCATAAGATGTGCTTTTATATCATCTTACAAGCTTAAGTTTCAAGTTTGGTCCAGTTTGAGCACTATTCGTGCAAGTTATGCAATTATGTGCTTGTTTTGGACATTTATGATATTTACCCACAACTGAGGTTTTTCTTGCAACTTGTCACATTCTTGTTATGCCTTAACTATTTTTATGATGCTTGAGTTATTTGTGGCACGTGGCACCTTGTTGCACCTTGGTTTGGTGGTGTTACCTTTCTAGGGTTGAGTTAGGGTTTTTGCCCTCATGAATGAGCTACCTTGGAGGCCATCACTCGATGGTCCTCCTATTCAGATGGGATCTGATGGTGACTCCTTGATGGTTTCTAGAGGTGTTTGGTTTCATGGGTCGACCATTCACCTAGGAGGGTGCTCAAACAATGATTTTCACCCTTGTGACCTAGGCTCCAAAACTGATGGTCACCATGTGTTAAAACTCAATGGTTGGCCTGGGAAGCCAACAAATGATGGCCATGAAAACTGTCACAACCTATGAATCTACTTCTATGCATGGATGTGGCTATTTAATCCACAGACACATGACACACCTTAACTCTCTCTCCCTTTTTACCCTTAGCTTCTTATACCTTCCCTCTTGCAACCAAAGGAACCCTTTGGTCCCCACTTTCTATTCCTTGCTATCTATATCTTCTTCTTACTTGTCTAGATGGAGAAGAAGGTGCCCAAGGTAGAATAAGGTGACCAATCTCCTTGCATGTGCACCTAGGGTTCACATCTACCTTCTCTTGGTGCTTGTGGAGATTCTTTTGCTTGTTCTTGACCTAAGCAAGTAAGATTTCCCTCTTTTGTTTGTTTTCCTTGCTTTCCTACCTCCTTCTTCCTTCTTATTGGATGGAGCCATGGTGTTTCATGGTAGATATTGCTCTTGAGATTGAATAACCCATCTTTCTTTCTTCCTTGACTTTGGGTTTGCTTCCTCTTTGGAGAAAGAGCTAGCTTGGCTGAGTGGAGAGCTCAAGCTAGGGGTTTCTCCTCTTTTTTTTGAGCTTCCCTGCTGTTGGGAGATGCATCTTCTTTCTAGAGGCAAGTTATATAAATTTCTCCACGTTTATTGCTTACTTATATCTTGTATATGCTAGATATTTCTTAAAAACTAAGTTTTACGCTTAAAAGATGCTACCTTGCTTAACGTTTAAGCTTAAGTGATGTTTCTTGAGTAGTATACCACCATGGATGAATACTAAACCTTGTGCTTGAACCTTCCTTGGTATAGGGAGACCTAGACCTTGCTTTCATGTGGTCAAATGATGGTTTTCCTTCTCAAATGATGGTCTTGTCTCAGGGTTTTTGAGCTGCTTTCTCTTCTTCTTTTGCAACCTGATGGTTTAGTTCTTGTTGTTGTCTTGTTTGGTATTTGTGTGCCAATCGATGGTCATGGTTAATATATTGTTTTGGATTCCATCTAGAGAACACAATTGATGGTTATGTATCCCCTCACAATGATGTCTTTAGTCTCTCAAGCGATGGTCCTTTGCTTAGGGTTTTGAGCTGATCTTCCTTCTAGTTTTGAAACTTGATGGTTTTGTGCTTGGTGCTATTTTGGTTGCCTTTCTTTTTGTTGGGTTTTAGGTGAGGGAGAAGGCAGTGGAAATAAAAAAATTTCTCTCACCACAAAACCATAACCACAAATCACATCAACAACTATCAAATAGGAAGGATGGTTTTAGCAAGATATACCTGGTCCCAAGGCTTGCTCAGTGACTATACCTCACAGAAAGTGCGGTCTTCACCCACCAGTCTTCAATGGCATATGTGCAACTCCTGGTATCTACCCAGTCTGCGGTTGACTGTCGTCCTCCTGAGCGGCAGAAATCTCCCACCTCTATAGATAGTCCACATGGACCACCGAGAACTCTAGTCATCTTGTCCCACAAGATACTAGAAGGAGTCGTCCCCTTCTGTCGGTGTACTAGTCACCAATACACTCTCCCACAACTAGTTGCTATCCTACAATTATATTTTGCTCACTATTCCTCCCTGGATGGGTAGAACTTTCTTGGGCTCTCTCGGTTACCACAACCAGAGAGGACAACAACTTTGCAGAGCAAATAATGTTATGAGTTGTGCTATCTGAGAAGCCCCCAGTACCCCTCTATATATAGAAGGGGTCAGGGTTCTCAGCCCCAGGCAATGTAGGACTAAAGTGGGAGTAGAAGGGTATGGAATTTCCATGAAATGATTGCACTACGACAGCCAAACCAGTCATTTCACAAATGAACTGGTCGATTGGGAGTGTGAACCGATCAGTTCACCAGTTGAACCAGTCGTTTCACATTCCTGAGTCACCTCCAATTGACTTTCCCCTTTCATTTCCTACTAATCCAAAGATTAATTCTTGTCCCAATCGAATTATACAAGTGAAACAAAAACTATTCTCACAAACTGGGACAACCCAACACCGTTCATTTGGACACATGAACTGATCAGTTCACCAGAGTGAACCAGTCGTCTCACTGGGCATGAGCCGATTGGTTCACCCAGTGAACCGATCAGTTGGTGGTCCAGATTGTGTAGCACACAGTCAATGTAGTTCTCAATCAATTCGACACTCAAATCAGCTAGTTCAATACTTGAACTTGATGATTTTGAGTCAAGTCTATTGATTGAATGTTTGATTGAGTACTTAAAAACCTTTAGTAATCAATCCAAACATCATTCATGGATAAACTCCTCTTCCAGGTAAATCCTTTGTGTGTGACCCTATAGGTCCCATTTCACATTGGCATTGAATGTCCATAACTAGCTTATGACATCACAAGTAAAGAGCGGTGCCTAGTCACACATCAGTGCTACCCAAGTGAAAAGGAAAGTTGGAGAACAACTTTCAATCCTACAGTCTATGATTGGTGTTTTAGTGCATGTATAATTCCTTTGTCTCCGATATCCTAAATGAACTCAAGGCATGGAGCTGTCATCCTTTCAACGTTCATTCATGTTCCTTGATCCAAAGTAGACTGTTTGAGATATGTGTGCCATCAATATCACATATTGACTCATACGTGCATGCACATGACTTTCTTAGTCTTGCTTATCAAGTAGCCATGGACATCATACTCCCTCAGGAGGGACATATCCCATATCTATCACTCATAGTCAAATCCCCATGTGTCAAAGTCACCCAATCATCACCTTTATAACAATCCATATATCAGGACCACGTTTTGATGATGTCAAAGTGTACCCAATGACATGTGATGAGTGCAGTGATTTTAGGTCTAAGAATGACAATCACCACCATCACTATGAGAGATGACTGTGACTACCATGTCATGGTTCCATGTGTCACTCTCACGGTGGGTCTGCCCGATACACTGTTCTCTAACATGTATTTGTGTTCTTGGTTCGATATCATATATCATGACTAATGAGACTCTATCATTAACCAACACACACTCTAGTCTTGCTGTGTCATTGTTGTCTATCAACCTTCGACAATGACATCCGACTAGGGAATAATAAGAATGTACAAACTCTTAGCATTCGTATGATCTCATTCTTCAGGTCCTCAACCTAAAGACATATGCCATTGAGTATTGTCATTCTCTAGACATTCATTCTATTCTACCATTATCTCATAATTGATTGAACCAGAATAAATTGGAAGCTTGCCTTTGATATTTATCAAATCAGTCATAATGTATCCCAATCCAAATCATCATATGATTAGCTCTCAGGGCATACATACCAACTAATGTGGTTTTTATCGTACTAACAAACTCACTCGGGGTTGAAATCCCCGAGATTTTACCAAAACCTCATGCAATAATACCACCCGCAAGTGGACGGGTCTTATCACAGTATAGTTAAGGATTGAATCCCAAGGGACAACATTTTAAAGAATTTTTGTTAGTCGAATCTAGGACAAGTGAGACTAATATTTTGAACGATTGATTTGGTTGTGGTTGATTAAACTAATTGCAATAAAGTAAAAGAGCAAAATTAAAGTTTGTTCTAGATTAATGATATGGAATCGCTGGGATGGTACCGGGTTTCACCACCACTGTACATGCAATCCAAACATCAAACATCCAGGAAAGAATCTAACTATCCAAATGGAACTGCTGCGAACCCTCCCTAAGGGATGTTTAGGCCCGCGTAAGCGTCTCCTTAGGCATCAAATTTCTCGTCACCATCCAGATCATGCACTCACGATTCCGAAGATACAATATCCAACTCAGGCTGAGGTCCTCCCTAAGGGATGTTTAGACCACAGAAGTGTCACCGTAGGCTAGATGTATCGTCCCCTCACAGATCATACACTTACGACCTCAAGGAATCCCTTTCTATTTCTAGTCGGGGAGTCAACTGCGCTAATCGACAAGCGAGAAGGTGATTAATCTACAAGCAAACATCAATGATTAACAAAGAAGATACAAAATCCAACTAAGGCTGTGGCCTCCCTAAGGGATGTTTAGGCCATAGAAGCGTCATCGTAGGCTAGATGGATCGTCCCCTCATGGATCATACACTTATGACCTCAAGGAATCCCCTTCTATTTCTAGTAAGGGAGTCAACCACGTTAATCGACATTCTACCCTACATAAAGAAGAACTCGCAACATAGGGAAGAACAAGATAGAAGAAAGCATGTAATCAAACTACAAGCATGAACTATTAGAAACAAAATGGAAAGTTATATACATTGCCTTAGAATGTTTAAATGAAAAGACATGAAAGCATGGGCAGCGGGGCTAGTCCCCGCACCCCAGCAAAAAGTGACTACTCGCTCATGGTGTGAGAAACAAGAAGAACAAGAGAGAAGGAAGATTCTGCCATGAGCATGATGAAGAAGGTAGTCACATCTCGGTGAAGATGATGCAGTCTTCTACGTCGTATCGGGGCAGATCTGGACGAGGAGGAAGAACCACCAAGGCAGGCTGGGCAGACCTTCTTCTCCACCTTCTTTCTCTTCTCAGCCTCCTTGCTCACAGCAAGAGGAGGTGTGGAAAGCGTGGCAATGGCTGAAGATGGGGGAGCGGCGACAGTGTGGAAGGGAGACCGATCCTTGCTCAAGCATCCTTTCGACCTCCTGGAATAGATGCCAAATGAGGACTCTTGCGGTCCTATTTATAGGCTCGGATGGGGTCTTCACATTTTATGCATGAACCTACTCCAAACAGTTTGGAGCAAATGGTCTGGTTAAACAGTTTGGAGCAAACGATCTTGGAGACCGTTTGACGTCCAAACGGTCTTGGAAATATGCCTTCAAACGGTCTTGCAGATCGATCGAATGACCAAACGGTCTTGGGAATGACTGGCCTATTGGTGTTGAGACCGTATGGCGCCAATCAGTCTTGAAATCATTAGTCGCCAATCTGTCTCCTCATGCTGGCTTCATTTTGGTCTTCAGTGATCATATAGTCATGAGGGAAAATGGTCTTGGGACCGTATGGCTACAAACGGTCTTGGGACCGAATGGCTCCAAACGGTCTTGGGACCGAATGGCTCCAAACGGTCTTGGGACCAAATGGTATTTGCTTGTGTGTCCCAAACGGTCTTCATCCAAAAGGACTTGGATCTTCATTGTCCAAACAGTCTTGAGGACCGATGTCCATCAAACAGTTTTCATTGTTCAAACAGTTTCGTTGTCCAAATAGTTTGGCGATGCAAACAGTCTCGAAGACCGATGGGTTTCAAACTATCTTGAGAACGTTTGGCCTCATGCGATTTTGAGACCGTATAAGGAGGAATGATGGAAGGGGGACTGTGTGGGTGAAAGGCTAAGACTGAGAGGTGAAAACCGAATGGGTAGACTGCTAGGACAAAACGTTTGGTGAAATCGTTAGGTGAGACCATTTGGTCAAGACCAAGGATGAGAGGTTCTTGAGTGAATTCCATATGATGGTTGAACCTCATCATTATCTACAAAAAATCAATATAAATATAGTTAATAATATTGATAATTGAATCAATTAAGAAATCTTGAATTTTGTGAGATTTAGGAGATGAAATCGAAAGTATTGAATCGAATATGTCCCAAAAAGGTGATTGAAAACATGATGAATAGAGATTCATCAGAATACCCCGAACTTAAACGTTGCTCATCCTCAAGTAACACAAAATCTGAAATAGTCGCCAAATGAATACTTTCAACTCGTGTAGTTGCCTCATCTTCGCATCACAATTGTTTCCTTTCTGCTCAGTATAACTAAGCATCTCAACTTATTGAGACCACTGAACACATCTTACCATATCTTCGTTCCTGAGTTCACTTTCCAACATCACTTCCTCCTCACTTTTTTTTCTTTCAATAATAAGCATGTCAAAGAGTTTTTTAAGAGTCTAGAGATACCCGCAGAACCACAAGTGTGCATCTGATCTGACACTGGTGTTTTTCAGGATAGCGGAGGCATTCATCGCGCCTTTAGGTAGAAAAGGGAGTGAAGGGTGGTATGGGAGGAAGAATTAGATCTCTCCTCTATTTGACTTGATATTTTTATTTTATGATTGCAATTACATTGATTACATTTTTTGTGCGAATATATCCTCTATTTGACTCGAGATTGCATTTTTTGTGTACACATTGGCATCTTTTCTTGGTGGTACGCCCCTATTGATTTGCGAGGGGTATGGAAGAAGAGATTGTAGAGGGAAGTGGCGTTCCACCTCGAACTTAGGGTTTGGCACTATTTTTGGCTATTTTTGTTTCTTTTTGATGGATGGAGGGGTACGAAGATGATAGAAGAAGTGTAGAAGAGAGTTCAGATCAGAATGCAACTTGATTTACAATTTAGTGCACCAGGTGATTCTCTGTATCGTACTCTACTCAAACAATGACTAGATGAGGATCCGCTGGGGGTTCCATGTTATTGTTCCACTCGTCAGTTAGGAAGGACGATGTGTTTGATCCCTATCAATTCGACATAAACTTGCCATTTTTGCAGAAGGAAGATGATGTAAGGATTCATAAGTTTCACAAGATGATTTCAATCAAAAGGCTAGTGTTTAGAAGAAGGTCCTTTTGAGGATCTGCTTCGAATAAGGGGGGTATAATGATACAAAATGCATAGAGGTTGAAATGAAAAAGTGTTAAAACTTCATCACATTTATGTGCAATTTCTTTGGAAAACTTTAAAATTTTGAAAATTTTGGTAAAAAATGCAACGATGAAATCTTAAGTCTGAATTAGATGGGTGAAGGTGGAAAGTAAGATACGTACCACTCACCCTCCACCCTAAACTTAGAAATTTTCTCATCCTGAGAGAACTCTAAATCTGAGATGGAGGGGAAAGTTCATGCCGTTTGGACCACCCGATGTGGTTGCGTTCCAATCAGCGTGCGTCCTCCATATGAAAATCTTAAACATAAAGACCATTCAAAACTCAAGATAGCATCTCGTGATGCAATTTTATTTGGTACAAAATTATCTAAAAAGAAAAGTAAAAACAAAATTAAGAAAAATATCTAATTAAAACTAAATATGAACTTAGTGATTGCATTGCCTCCCGACAAGCGCCTTTGTTTTATGTCGATGGCTCAACTTGGTTTCTTCAACTTTCATGGTGGATATGTTGGATTGGTGAGTTCCAGTATTATTTCAGTGCCTGTGTCGGCTGAGGTGAAATATCTCTTCAGTCGTTGACCATTTGCCACGAATTCACCTGACTTTTCAGTCCATAGAGAAAAAACACCATGTGGGGAGATGCTCTTGATGATGTAAGGTCCTGACCAGTGGGAATGGAGTTTTCCTGGGAATAAACTTAGTCTTGAGTTGAACAGAAGAACTTGGTCTCCCACTTGAATGTCCTTCCTATTGAGATGACCATCATGCCACAACTTTGTGCGTTCTTTATAGATTCTAGCATTCTCATAAGCTGTCATTCGGAGTTCTTCCAGCTCTCGGAGTTGCAGATTCCTGGCTGGGCCTGCTTCTTTCATATCAAAATTTAGTTGTTTTATTGCCCACCATGCCTTGTGTTCCAATTCTACCGGACGGTGGCATGAATTTCCATAGATTAGTCAAAAAGGTGTAGTCCCAAGGGGAGTTTTAAAAGCAGTTCGGTAGGCCCACAAGGCGTCATTGATTTTTACCGACCAATCTTTCCGATTGCGGCCTATAGTCTTTTCCAAAATAGCCTTGAGTTGATGGTTAGAAACCTCTACCTATCCACTAGTTTTTGGATGGTAGGGTGAGGCTACCTTGTGAGTTACACCATATTTCCTCAGTAGTGCTTCAAAGCTTCTTTCCCGAAAATGAAAGCCTCCGTCAGAAATCACAGTGCGTGGGACTTCGAATCAGAGGAATATAATATCTTTGAACATCTTGATGATGGGTTTGGAATCACTATTGATGCTCGATATGGCTTCAACCCATTTTGAGACGTAATCCACCACCACTAGGATGTAGGAAAATCCATGAGACGATGGGAAAGGACCCATATAGTCCACACCCCAAACATCAAATTTCTCGACTTCTTGCCACAAGTTCAGTGGAATCTCATCTCTCTTTGTTATGTTACCTATTCTTTGGCATTTGTTGTTGGTATGTATGCCCTGAGAGCCAATCATGGGATGATTGATGGGATACATTAAGATTGATTTGATAAACATCAAAGGCAAGCTTCCAATTCTTTTTGGTTCAGTCATATGAGATAGTGATAGAACAGATTGAATGTCTAGAGAATGACAGTACTCAATGACGTATGCCTTCAGGTTAAGGACCTGAACGATGAGATCATACAGATGCTAAGAGTTTGTACCTTCTTACTATGTCCCTAGTCGGATGTCATTGTGGAAGGTAGATAGACAACAATGATACACAAGACTAGATTGTGGTGTTGGTTGATGACAGAATCTCATTAGTCATGATATAGAGATATCAAACCAAACACATAGGTACTTGTTAGAGAACAAGTGTACCGGACAGACCCACCGTGAGTTTGACACATGGAACCATGACATGGTAGTCACAGTCAGTACTCACAGTGATGGTGGTGAGTGTGATTCTTTGACCTAAAATCACTACACTCAACACATGTCGTTGGGCACACTTTGACATCATCAAACACAGTCCTGAAACATGGGTTGTTATAAAGGTGATGATTGGGTGGCTTTAACACATGGGGCTTTTGAGGGGTGAGTGATAGATATGGGATTTGTCCCTCCCGAGGGAGTTTGATATCCAAGGCCACTTGATGAGTAGGATTGAAATAGGTGTGCGCACGCATGTGTGAATCGGTATGTGATATTGATGTCATACATATCTTTTCCAATATGCTCTGAGATCAAGAAAGTGAATGAATGTTGACAGGATGACTGTTCCATGCCTCGAGTTCATTCGGGATATCAGTGACAAAGGAATTATACATTCACTGTAACACAATTCACAGATTGTAGGATTGAAAGTTGTTCTCCAACTTTCTACTTTCACTTGGGTAGCACTGATGTGTGACTAGGCACCGCTCTTTTCTTGTGAATTCATAAGTGTTATGGAATTTCACTGCCAACGTGAAATGGACCTGTAGGGTCACAGACATAGGATTTAACCTGGAAGAGGAGTTTTGTCCACAAACAATGTTTAGATTGATTACTAAATGAGTTTAGTAGTTCAATTAAACACTCAATCAATGATAGCTCAATGTCATAATGTTCAAGGTGTTGGACACATTGATTCGAGTATCAGATTGATTGAAATCACAATTGACTGATTCTGTACAATCTGCACTCCCAACCGATCAGCTCATGTGATGAACCGATTGGCTGAGCTTGGTGAACCAGTCGACTCAAGTGTTGAGTCGATCGACTCATAGTCAGGGTGAAACAATTGATTCAAGAGTTGAAATGATCGATTCAACTGGTGCAACATAGCAAGTTGGGAAAGTAGGATTTGTGGGAATTTTCCTTTCGTTTCACTTGCCCAATTTGATTGGGAAATAGGATTGGTATTCGATACCAATTAGAAACAAAAGAAGGAAAGTCAATTGAGAACTGGTCAGGACCACGAACCTACCGGTTCAGAAGTGAACTGACCGGCTCATGGGTCCCAACCGATCGGTTGAGGTGTCAACCGACCGGTTCAGGTCCCCAACTGATCGTTTCAGTTGTGAAATGATCGGTTCAGGTTGCAAGTTGGTTGTTTTGTGGAAAATCTCGAACTCTTCTACTCCTGCTTTTAGTCCCGCATTGCTCGGGACGGAGAACCCTGTCCCATGACTCTCCTATATATATAGGGGTATTGGGGGCTTCTCAAAGTACAACTCAGTGCAAACTAGTTGCTCTGCAAAGTTGTCATTCTCTCTGGTTTTGGTAACCGAGAGAGCCCGAGAAAGTGCTACTCGATAAGGGAGGCACAACAAGGGAATGACAACTGCAGTTGCGACTGGTGGCAGTAGAGTGTGTTGGCGACTAGTACGCTGACAGGAGGGTGCGACTCCTTCCAATTCCTTGTGTGAAAAGGAGATTGGAGTTCCAAGTGGTCCGTGTGGACTACTTCAGAGGCGAGAGGTTTCTGCTGCTCAGGAGGACAACTGTCAATCCCGACAGTCCCGGTGAAACCAGGAGTCGTCAGTCCCGGTGCGACCAGGAGCTGCACAGACACTGTCCAAGACCGGAGGTGAAGACCGCGCAAGCCGTGAGGTATTGTCGCCGAGAAAGCCTCGGGACAAGGTATGATTCCACAAACCATTCTTTCCTATTGTATAGACGTTGACACATTTCCTTGTTCTGGGTTTAAGGAGGAAAATTTTTGTTTCCGCTGCCTTCTCTGCCTCCCCAAAAACCCAACAGTGGTATCAGAGCCACGTCAACTGCTCTATACTTTAGGGATTATCGATATGATCGATTTTGGTTTGTCACCTTTATTTATTGCATACGATGCGAATAAAATTGGCTTTATGCATGTCCAATCCTAAATCCACAAATCACAATTTACATATATGATATGTATTATTAATGCACTCGATACGCGTCACCCTTAAATGAGTTTTGTGGTGGATGTATAGCGTGGTTATGGCCAATAAACCCTATCTGTGTATGGTTGTATGTGGTTACTTGCATCTCGGTCTACGCACTGATCTTCCTTCTCTTATTCCTGATGAAACTTGAAATAATTCGAGATTTCTTTCCTACCTTTGCTCCCCTCGAATGTAACTTGAGGTTTCTCTTTTTACAATATAAAATAGGATAGATTTTATTTCCTATTATGTCGAAGAACGGAGGACATCCTGACGATAGCTGAGACGATCAGTTCAAGGCATGAACCGATCAGTTGACATTCCAGACGATCGGTTCATGGTGTCAGCCGATCGGTTGATGACCGGTTCGAGGAGCGAGATGAGTGGGTGGTGGCCATGATGAGATGCACGATGACCAGGTGAACCGATCGGTTGGAGGAGCCAACTGATCGACTGGTGGCACCCATTCGACCAGTCTGATGGTGAGCCGATCATTCATGTGATGAGTTGATCAAACCCAGAAAGACAAAGCACAGAGTTCATCTTGTACAGGTTGCATGTGATGTAGACCTAGATGATCATGATTCCTCTTGGCTCAAGGAATCACATTAGGATGGCCATAATCATCGCTTTTATCGTTTTGCATATTTTCTGTGGGATATAGCATGTATATGATACATACTATATATTGTGGTGATTGGATATGTATATGTATATAAAACCAAATCCCTCATTAAATATTAAGTTTTAGATGCCTTCCAAATGCGACACACATGAAAAGCTTGATCGACCAAGTGTGTGTACGTCCAAGCGTGGTGCAGCGTCTATCTCGTGGAAGCATGAAGGATGGATATGTGGGTCTGCCCAAGCAGGGTGCATATTCATCATGTTGGCTATGGGTCGGACTTAACAAGGTGACCTAGATAGGATCTAGCACCTTGAGGCATGGAGATGATCATGGCAAGGAGTTGCATATGACATATTATCAAGAGTTGCATATGATGAAATTGGCAAGAGTTGCCTACCTGAGAGATCTAAGTTGTGGGTGACAGCCCTAGCTGGTCCATGGCTTAGAGGATTTCAGGATCTTGCCCACTAGAAGGTTGTATGCTGCAATCTTCTGAATTGATGGTCAGGGCTATCAATCTGAACTAAAATAGTGGGAGCGATAATTAATTAAAGGCCTAATTTTATCGTCAACATTTCAAATCAATCAAACAAGTCAAAAAGAGTTTTAGACTAAAATTGCATATATTTCCTTTTGTTAAAATAAATGGTTTATCAATAAATCACTTTATTTGCGATCGGTCTTTGAGACTAACAAATTAAATGGGAATTTTTCCACGACTAGTTAGGACATTGAGAAGTGTTCTCAATCGTAGAGTGAAAGCTCTAAGTCCTAGTTATACCAGAAATAGATGAACTCAATCCCACCACATCAATGGCTGAAAGTATGCTTATAGAAGCATACCGAGGATGACATTGATGAGGAGTGCTTGATGTTGTGTTCTCTGAACTATGAGTTGCAGAGACAACATGAGACATATGATGTCTCAAGGACACTGTCCTAGTATGCCATGACAGAAGGAGATCCAGTAAGGTATTCACACAATCAATATGATTGGGTATATGGAAAAACCTGACTAAGATGGATTCCCTCTGAGCCAAGAGTTGGCTATTGGTATGATACTGCAAATGTTGCGAGAATCATATAATTCATGATAAGCTACAACATGAACAACTTTGACAAGCATTGACAGAGTTGTTGGACATGTTGAGGATAGGAGAGGGAAAGAGGAAGAAAGACAAACCATAATCTTTGATGTGATCAAAGAAAAGGTAATTCTTAAGGGCAAGGACAAGGGCAAAGCAAAGAAGTGTTCTAATGCTAGCCAGCAATCCAAGCCGTCTTCAGCCTCAAGGCACATGGGAAAGGGTGTATGAGGGAATTGCCCTCTATATCTGGAAGAACAAAAGAAGATGAAGGAGGGGATGGAGATCTCCTTCTAAGGTATCATGAAATGAACCGCTTCTTTATCTGAGGTATATGATACCAAGATATGGATGTATCATATATGATATGCAAGATCCGCAAAGAAGTGATGGCCTTTGATAGAGGACCAAGAAAGAAGTACCCATCATTGGAGCAAGTGTTGCTGCCATAGATAGGAGTATCTTTCAGTTTATTTCAGCCTAAAGGGCACGTAATAGAGTTGAGAACTGCTATTTCATATATTTCCAATAGATAGAAACACTTTATTTTTGCATATTGTATGACAATGATGGCAATTAATAAAGTTCATGTTTCAATTTTAAAGATATGATCTTTGTGGCAATGCCTTGTTTATCTTGTGGTATTTGATATGCATAAGATAAAATGATACCTAAAAGTTATTGATAACTCAAACAATCAAATTAGCATCAATCATGAGAAATTCATTTCTAGTTTCCATATGATGGATAAGTCTAGACTCTTTTGGTTAGAGAACCAGTAAGAGACATGAATATCTTGGACATGATTAATCAATCTTAACTAAAGGTAGTGGGAGAATGATTATCCTATTAGGTATGATACATGTGATGTATATACATACCTATTGGAACTAATGCTAATACTTCAAATGGTGTTTAGAAAAATACCAATATGAATATCTTGAAGTGTTCAAGATTATCATAGATGAAGTGAAAATTTGGTAAAGTTTTAATTCTTGATGAGATCAATGAATGAAATACTTGGACCAAATGTTTGAGATCCTTATGAGTGATTATGATATTGTATCATAGTGAACTCATGATTAAGGCATGGTGATGTCTAAATCAAGAAGGAATCATACTCTAAGGACTTAGAGAATGATTATCAAATAGCTGAATTCTTCTTAATAAAAGAATACCCCACACTAATAAAGGACATTAAGCATCACAAGGAGTTGTAAGTTCTTATATCCTTGACAGATACACCTCAATTATCTATGTGATGAGTTTTTCATGTGATGAGTCAACTATATAGATGAATATGAGGAACCAGATTTTGAGTTATGGTATATGACCATTACATCCTAAATGACTTCCATGTGAACCATAAGGTATGACCTTGATGGTATCACCCATTGGATGAAATCCATAAGTGCAAATGAGTCTTAAGTGTTAAGACACATGGATAACATTTTGAGAAGGATGATGCTTGTTGATTGCAACTTAATGACTAATACATTTGGCATATGGATACTAAAACTGCATTCCTATGAGGAATAAAACAAGGATGTGTACGTGACACAACCTATAAGGTTTATGAATCCATTAATGCAAATGAAGTCTATAAGTTATAATGGACTAATCAATGTGATTGATTGAGTACAAGCAACTCAGAATTGGATCTTTACTTTGAAGATATAGTCAAAGGGTTTGACTGATATGTCAAAGATAAAGAAGGGATCTGTGATTTAGTGGGAGCGTGTTCACATTCCACATGTTGATGTGAAATGGAAATGTTCTAGAATGGAAATCCAAAAGTGGAAATTATCTTTAAGGAAGATAGAGATGTTTCCTATGTGATAGGAGTAGAATCTATAGAGATAGTTCTCGAAAACCTCTTGACCTGAAAAGAGAATGCATACATTGACAATCTGTACTGAAGGGTTCAGTATGCAAAGATTCAGTGGGAGAAAACTTGTCCATAATACATGGAGTTAGTATCCCAAGGCCAAGTGTCCAATTCTTATGAAGAATGGGAACACTAAGAATAGATATGGATCTATCATGTACGTAATCATCCCATTATCTTGCATGTATGGACATGGCAAGAATAAAATGCATTCATGATCTTGTATGCATGACATGGCAATATGATGTGCTCATCCTGATAACTCATATGTGGGACATGATGAGTGGATGTCTGTCTGCTTCCAGTAAGGGTTACTGGAATACCATGAGAGCTTGATAAGTACTTGAGAAGTACTAGTTCTATGGAGATAAGGAAGAGTTCAATGTAAAGAGTTACATTGATGCTAACTTCCGAAAGGATAGAAAATTAATCGCAAAATATATAAAAGTGAAAGTTTGTTGATAATTGGAAGTGTTCCAATAAAACCATTTAAAAGGAAATACCGAGTATCTGTGTGTT
Organism: Alisma plantago-aquatica; assembly: GCA_963693085.1. Lineage (NCBI taxonomy): Eukaryota > Viridiplantae > Streptophyta > Magnoliopsida > Alismatales > Alismataceae > Alisma > Alisma plantago-aquatica. The sequence goes on along the minus strand of OY856411.1, from coordinate 1,256,872,381 downwards.
AGAGAACAACAGTGGATACTATATGCATCTGGAAGTTCATGAGATGAACTTATAGATATTCTAGTCATTGATGACAAGTATGGAATCCTTGATCATGCAATGTGGCTAAAGGTTAGTAAAGGAATACTAGATCGCATATTATGGAAACTCCATCTCATACGTGTGGCGTACAACGAAGAGATGTGAGACATGCAATTTATACTGACTTTGGCAAGGTGTTGCCATAACTCACTATATTGGAACAAGAGCATAGTAACATGTGGGACATGTTTGAAGATCACTATGAATATGATTCAAGGGTGATTGGCTCGTAGTGCAAGTGGGAGTCTGTTGGTATGTATGCCCTGAGAGCCAATCATGGGATGATTGATGGGATACATTAAGATTGATTTGATAAACATCAAAGGCAAGCTTCCAATTCTTTCTGGTTCAGTCATATGAGATAGTGATAAAACAGATTGAATGTCTAGAGAATGACAGTACTCAATGACGTATGCCTTCAGGTTCAGGACCTGAACGATGAGATCATACAAATGCTAAGAGTTTGTACGTTCTTGTTATGTCCCTAGTCGGATGTCATTGTGGAAGGTAGATAGACAACAATGACACACAAGACTAGATTATGGTGTTGGTTGATGATAGAATCTCATTAGTCATGATATAGAGATATCAAACCAAACACATAGGTACTTGTTAGAGAATAAGTGTACCGGACAGACCCACCGTGAGTTTGACACATGGAACCATGACATGGTAGTCACAATCAGTACTCACAGTGATGGTGGTGAGTGTGATTCTTTGACCTAAAATCACTACACTCAACACATGTCGTTGGGCACACTTTGACATCATCAAACACAATCCTGAAACATGGATTTTATAAAGGTGATGATTGGGTGGATTTGACACATGGGGCTTTTGAGGGGTGAGTGATAGATATGGGATTTGTCCCTCCCGAGGGAGTTTGATATCCAAGGCCACTTGATGAGTAGGATTGAAATAGGCGTGCGCACGCATGTGTGAATCAGTATGTGATATTGATGTCATACATATCTCTTCCAATCTGCTCTGAGATCAAGAAAGTGAATGAACGTTGACAGGATGACTGTTCCATGCCTCGAGTTCATTCAGGATATCAGTGACAAAGGAATTATACATTCACTGTAACACCATTCACGGATTGTAGGATTGAAAATTGTTCTCCAACTTTCTACTTTCACTTGGGTAGCACTGATGTGTGACTAGGCACCGCTCTTTGCTTGTGAAGTCATAAGTGTTATGGACTTTCACTGCCAATGTGAAATGGACCTGTAGGGTCACACATATAGGATTTAACATGGAAGAGGAGTTTTGTCCACAAACAATGTTTAGATTGATTACTAAAGGAGTTTAGTAGTTCAAATAAACACTCAATCAATTGATAGCTCAATGTCATAATGTTCAAGGTGTTGGACACATTGATTAGAGTATCAGATTGATTGAAATCACAATTGACTGATTCTGCACAATTTGCACTCCCAACCGATCGGCTCATGTGATGAACCGATCGACTGAGCTTGGTGAACCGGTCGGCTCAAGTGTTGAGTCGATTGGCTCATAGTCAGGGTGAAACGATTGCTTCAAGAGTTGAAACGATCGATTCAACTGGTGCAATAGAGCAAGTTGGGAAAGTAGGATTGGTGGGAATTTTCCTTTCATTTCACTTGCCCAATTTGATTGGGAAATAGGATTGGTATTTGATACCAATTAGAAACAAAAGAAGGAAAGTCAATCGGGAACTAGTCAGGACCACGAACCGACCGGTTCAGAAGTGAACCGACCGGCTCATAGGTCCCAACCGATCAGTTGAGGTGTCAACCGACTGGTTCAGGTCCCCATCGACCGTTTCAGTTGTGAAATGATCGGTTCAGGTTGCGAGTTGGTTGTTTTGTGGAAAATCTCGAACCCTTCTACTCCTGCTTTTAGTCCCGCATTGCTCGGGATGGAGAACCTTGTCCCATGACCCTCCTATATATAGGGGTATTGGGGGCTTCTCAAAGTACAACTCAGTGAAAACCAGTTGCTCTGCAAAGTTATCGTTCTCTCTGGTTTTGGTAACCGAGAGAGCCCGACCAAGTGCTACCCGATAAGGGAGGCACAAGAAGGGAAGGACAACTGCAGTTGCGACTGGTGGCATGAGAGTGTGTTGGCGACTAGTACGCTGACAGGAGGGTGCGACTCCTTCCAATTCCTTGTGCGACAAGGAGATTGGAGTTCCAAGTGGTCTGTGTGAACTACTTCAGAGGCAGGAGGTTTCTGCCGCTCAGGAGGACAAATGTCAATCCCGACAGTCCGAGTGAGACCAGGAGTCGTCAGTCCCGGTGCGACCAGGAGCTGCACAGACACCGTCCAAGACCGGAGGTGAAAACCAAGCAAGCCACAAGATATTGTTGCCGAGCAAGCCTCGGGACAAGGCATGATTCCAAAAACTATCCTTTCCTATTGTATAGACGTTGACGCGTTTCCTTGTTCTGGGTTTAAGGAGGAAATTTTTTGTTTCCGCTACCTTCTCTGCCTCCCCTAAAACCCAACATTTGTCACATGATAGAACAAAGTCATAGGAGTCTTTTGATATGGTAGGCCAAAAGAAACCACATTGCAAAACCTTTAAGGCAGTTTTCTTGGGGCTCATATGGCCTCCAACTGGGCCTGAGTGACATTGCTCCAAAATAAGTTGAGCTTCTTCTTCAATGATACATCGTCTGTATAGGCCATTAGCACAAAGCTTGAAGAGGTATGGCTCATCCCAGTGATATTGCTTCACATCATGCAGGAATTTCTTCATTGCATTTCTGGTGCATTCGGGGTGAATGACGTCGGCGGTGAGATAGTTCACATAGTCTGAGTACCAAGAGATAGCTTCTGAAACTTCCATAAGCTAGTCGTCTGGAAGAGAATCGTTGATGGGGATTTTCTCAGTTTCAAGGGTGTGGATACAACTGAGGTGGTCTGCCACGACATTCTCTGTACCTTTCTTGTCTCTTATCTCCAAATTAAACTCTTGTAAGAGGAGAATCCATCTAATTAACCTAGGTTTAGCATCTTTCTTTGTCAATAGGTAACAGATAGTGACATGATCCGTGTAGACAATGAATTTTGAACCAATGAGGTAGGATCTTAACTTGTAAAAGGCATACATGACCGCAAGAAATTCTTTCTCAGTAGTTGCATAATTCCTTTGAGCTTCATCTAGGGGTTTTGATGCATAGTAGACCACATAGTGTTTCTTTTCTATACATTGTCCCAAGATAGCACCGACAACATAATCACTGGCATCACACATAATTTCAAAAGGGTGACCCCACTCAGGGGCTCTGATGATGGGTGTTGTTGTAAGAGAATGCTTTAAATGGTTGAAACTTTTAACACATTCTTCGTCAAAATTGAATTCAACATCCTTAAGGAACAAATTCATCATCGACTTGGTTATCTTTGAGAAGTCCTTTATAAACCATCGGTAAAAGCCTGCATGACCTAGGAATGTGTTAACCTCCCTCACATTAATAGGGATAGAGAGCTTGTATATTACTTCAATCTTGGCCATGTCTACTTCAATTCCTCGATTACTGACCCTATGGCTGAGGACAATGCCTTCCTTTACCATAAAGTGACACTTCTCCCAGTTTAACACAAGATGTGCTTCTTCAAACTATTTGAGGACAAGGGAGAGGTGTTTTAGGTAGGATTCAAATGAATCTCCGTATACAAAAAAAATCATCCATAAAAACTTCCATAATTGTTTCAGTGAGACCAACGAATATGGCAGCCATGCAACACTGGAAGGTTGCAGGTGCATTACAGAGGCCGAATGACATTCTTCTAAATGCGTACGTTCTGAATGCGCATGTGAAAGTAGTTTTCTTTTAGTCATCTGGATGTATGGGTATTTGATAGAATCCAGAGTAACCATCAAGATAACAAAAATATTCTTGATGAGCCAACCTTTCTAATACTTGATCAAGAAAAGGCATTGGGAAATGATCCTTTCTAGTTGCCTTGTTTAACTTCCTGTAATCAATGCACATCCTCCACCCTGTAACCATTCGAGTGGGGATGAGTTCATCATTTTCATTCCGTATTACAGTAGTTCCACCTTTCTTTGGGACCACATGCACGAGGCTCACCCATGGTGAATCTGATATCAGATAGATTATCCCAGAAGTGAGCAGTTGAATGACTTCACGACAGACTACTTCCTTCATATTTGGATTCAATTTGCATTGATGTTCAATAGTTGGCTTGTGATCTTCCATCATGGGGATTTTGTGCATGCACAACGCTTGACTAACCCCAGTGAGGTTGCTCATCTTGTAGCCGATTGATTTTCTTCTTTCCTTCAATTCCTTTAATAGTTTGTCTTCTTGTTCTGCCGTTAGATCTGAATTTATGATGACGGGGCAGACCTTGAGTTCATCTAGAAACACATATTTCAATCCTTCTAGTAAGAGCTTCATTTTAGGAGCTTGTGGATTTTCACATGCTTGATAACGCCAAATATTGTGATGTTTTAGACTATTTTTCTGCTATCAAAACTACCCTTTTAAACTGTTTTCCTCTCTTTTATATGTACTTTCACAATAATTGGACAAACGATGCTCTTAATCCAATATTTCCATCTTTTGCAGAGTTTTTCCTCATTTTGGTACATTTTGTCATCAATGAGGCCGTCCCGGCCCACAAATAAGCTCCACCTGCATCGGCCTTCCAGATGTCCGATACAATCGTTGCCCGACAGGGTAGCGCGACACAACGACGCGTGACATGGGGATGCCGTGCAAGAAGAAACTGACGGGCGACACGTCTTTTACCCGACAGGGAGTCGAGCTCGCCACAATAACTCAAGCTTGTCGCACGACACAGGCCACACACCGGCGGGCACCGCCCGTCACATGACCGATAGCCGACACCTTGTGCCGGGCGATACCAGTATCAGCCATCCACCGACCCGCGAATAGGGAGGATACATGGCACCCTAAGCACCATAACTTCCCCCAACCGCTGCCTATAAATAGCATCTATAGGAAGACGAAAAGACAGGTCGGAACCCTGAGCAAATCTTCGGAGGAAGCTGCGAGAGCAGAAGTATCACGCCTGAGTGTTCGTGCCGGGCAACTCTAGGTGAGCTCTTTCCCGTCCCGAGAGGGAGGGGATGGTTCACGTAGGACCGTCCCGGGCGATACTGCAGGCTGATATCGACCAACGTGGATGAGCGACACAAGTGCCCGACATAGATGCGTTACTACTAGCCCGACACGATATCGAACCCGATACGCTTCGCCCGTCATGGCATGCCGCCCGAGAGGGTGCCGCCCGACTTGAGCGTATCGGCCAGGGTCCTTGAATGATACAATCGGCCGTTACAGTGTGCCACCTGAGAGGGTGTGTCGCCCAACACTGTTGTATCGGGCTAGGCTCCTGACCGGTATCGGGCTGGAGAGCCGCTGTAGTCAGTCGTCCTTCTACATCAAGAAGGCGACCTCTATCTTTATTTATGTTATTTAATTCTTTACTTATGCACTGTAATTAAGACCCTTATTGTTTATGGAAATGGAAGAGTTTAATTATCTGCTACTGTATGCTTGGCACCCTTGTTGGATGGATGCTATGTTTAATATCCGAACTCTAGCTTGCACATTGGATCACGTTCCGATTAGCTACCGAATCGCGTTTTCCCGTCATAACAACCTTGAGAGAGGTGTTGTGGCTCTAGTGTTTGGTCCGATTCTGGAGTACGAGAGTGCCCGGAATCAGAGTTGCTTCAGTAACATTTCACTCTAACTTAAAGTCCAGCAACCTCGAGAGAGGTGTTGATGCTTGGTTAGAGGTACCCGCTCTGAGAGGAGGGGTACATGATGTTCCTGGTGCCGTTTGTTTTACCGAAGTTTTCTCCTTCGTACCTTGCAATAGTTCTAGTATTATCTCTATGTTTCTGTTGCATGAAAACCCCTAAAAACTGCTAAATGCTTAAAAATCTAAGTTTTCCTTGTAACTCCAGTTGGAGACAGGGTTTTCTCTTATTTTATCGTTCTTGTTCTGCTGTTCCCTTTTGGGAACTTTATCATATCTCTACCCTTGCTGGAGTGTAGCGTGTCGATTCTGAGTTCTCAACACTACCACCATCGTCCCTGTGTTCGACCTCGTATATCTACTTCGACCCCGTAAACAAAGTTGCGGGGGCCTAGAAGGATTCAGGTTATAAATGTAAAAGCTCGACTACCTCATATCCACCTCCAATTTTAGGACGCACAATTTAGGCCGGTCAACTTTTTGGCGCCGTTGCCAGGGACGAGGCAAAACTGCACTGTTGACGAATCCGAATCCACTAACTACACTCCCGTGCCTCAAGCTTAGAAATGAGCTTGACAACACTCTTTTCTATTATTATTATTATCATTATTATCATTACTCTTTGCACAAAATAAATAATTCTATTTTCTAAACTTGATTTCTCGTGCCATTTCAGGAACTCTGAAGAACGGTGATCTATTCCATCAAGCTCTGACACCATGTCTCGCTGTGAGCAATCTCTGTCTGAGGGTGAACGTCAAGGCCGAGATGGGATTTCACACCAACCCAATTTGGTTGGTCAGTTGTTTGCTTACATAAAGAGACAAGACACTATCATCAACCAGCTGGCACAGGGAGCGCTCGCCAGTCCTGGAGCTTTGAATTCCATGCAACACTAGATGGCGAGTCTCCAGATGCGGCAGCACGAGGTCAATCAACGATTGGCCCAGATGGCCGCTTTGAGAAAGGACCCTGCCGGAAAGACACTCACCTACCCTGAAACTGCCAGAATGACAGTACTAAGGTCTGGAAAGATGGTGGAACACACTGATGAAGCCAGACCAGAGCCTGAGCCAAGGCTTGAGAGTGCGATTCCGGCAGAGGACGAAGGTAGACAAGCAGAAGCTCGAGAGTCTGCACAGAAGCCTTCCGATGAGCTATCTAGTGGGAGGAATCCTTATGCTCCCAGGCTGCGATTTCCTTATAAACTGATCAAGGCAAATCTAAAAAAGCATCACGAAAGGTTCATGGAGTCGATCAGGAAACCACAACTTGAAGTCCCCTTCCTTGATGCCTTGGAGGAGATGCCGACCTATGCCAAGTTCCTTAAGGATCTTATCATGAAGAAAGGAAGAGGAGGGAGGGTTGAGACCGTGCACCTAGCATCTGCTTCCTCAGCCTTCGTGAAGCATGACCTGCCAAATAAAAGAGGGGACCCTGGAGATTTTATGATCCTGTTTGCCATCGGGGACAACGTTGAGCGAAAAGGTCTTGCCGACTTAGGGGCAAGTATCAACCTCATGCCCCTGAGCTTCGCGCAAAGGTTGGGTTTAACCGACATGGTTTGTACCGATATGAGGATCGAACTGGCGGACCATACCTTTAAGATTCCAGTCGGCGTTGTTGAAGATGTGTCGATCAGGGTCGGTAATTTCTTCATACCTTGCGACATAGTAGTCGTTGACACAACAGAAGGCCCCCACTGCCCGATTATCTTTGGACGTCCTTTTCTGGAAACAGGAAGGGCGTTGATTGATGTCTCTGAGGGGATTATCACGCTGAGGGTCAGAAATGACCACCTGGACTTCAAGCTGAAGGAGGGGATGAAAGGTCCTTCCCTGTCTAAATCCACATGCTTCGCGGATAGCTACGATAAATTCTGCGAGGAGATAGAGGAGGACATCTGGATAGTGGACCCCTTTGCGAGGGCTATAAGCTGTCAGGATTCTGACTTCAAAGATCATGAAATTGCGAAGTATCTCGATCTTTTTGACCTATCTGACGAAGATCTGCACGAAGAGGATGAGGTGGTGGAGTCCATGAAGTATGCCTCTCTCGAAGAGGAGCCTCAAGAGAAGGCATCCAGAGCAAAACCTGAGTTGAAACCGTTGCCCGAAGGTCTAAAATATGAATTCTTAGATGAAGAAGAGAGAAACCCTATCATCGTAAACGCCAATCTTTCGAGAAACCTACTGGATCGACTCCTTGAGGAGTTCAGACTCCACAGGGGGGTATAGGATATTCTGTAGAGGACATCAAAGACCTTAGCCCCTCCTTATGCATGCATCACATCAACTTAGAAGAATCCGCCAAGCCTCTGGCTCAACCCCAGAGGAAGCTGAACCAGATGCTCAAGGAAGTCATCAAGAAAGAGGTAATCAAGCTAAGGGATGTGGGGATCATTTACCCAATCAGCGATAGCAATTGGGTGAGTCCGATTCACGTAGTACCCAAAAAGGGCGGGATGACAGTTGTAAAGGGTGAAAAGGGCAATGAGGTGGCGGTTAGGACCATCACCGGATGGAGGATGTGCATCGATTACTGAAAGCTAAATCAGGATACAAAAAAGATCATTTTCCACTACCTTTTATTGACCAAGTTCTTGAAAGATTAGCGCATCACGATTTCTTTTGTTTCCTTGATGGCTTTTCAGGATTTTATCAGGTATCTATCTTGCCCGACGATCAGGAGAAAACAACATTCACCTGCCTCTACGGCATTTATGCTTTCAGAAGGATGCCCTTCGGTCTCTGCAATTCTCCCGCCACCTTTCAAAGATGCATGATATCAATGTTTTCAGATTTTCTGGAAGATATCGTAGAAGTTTTCATGGATGATTGTTCAATCTATGGAAAGGACTTCGATACCTGCTTGAAAAATCTGTCGTTGGTTCTTCAAAGGTGCGAGGAGAATAGCCTGGTTCTAAACTGGGAAAAGTGCCATTTCATGGTACGAGAGGGTATTGTTCTGGGGCATAAGATCTCAAGGCGTGCAATCGATGTGGACACCAACAAGGTGGAAGCCATATCCAAGCTTCCTCCCCCGAAGTCCGTGACGGGAGTGAGGAGCTTCCTCGGTCACACCAACTATTACCGCAAATTCATAAAGGACTTCTCAAAGATTTCAAAGCCTTTCTCCAATCTGCTGGTAAGGGATGTTGAATTTGTTTTCTCTGATGACTGTCTCAATGCTTTTCAGGCTTTGAAAAACGCTTTGGTATCCCCACCCATCCTCCAAGCACCAGATTGGGATTTACCCTTTGAGCTTATGTGTGACGCTAACGACTATGCGGTAGGAGCAGTCCTGGGGAAGAAGAAAGATAAAAAGCACCATGTGATCTGCTACGCTAGTCGCACGTTGGATGAAGCTCAGGTAAATTACACAACCACGGAAAAAGAGATTCTGGAAATTGTCTTCTCCTTCGATAAGTTTAGGTCGTATCTAGTTGGAGCAAAGGTCAAGGTATATACAGATCATGGGGCTATAAAATATCTAATGCAAAAGAAAGACACAAAGCCCAGGCTGTTGAGGTGGGCCTTATTGCTGCAAGAGTTCGACCATGAAATTATCGACAAGAAGGGCGCAGAAAATGTGGTCTCCGACCACCTATCGAGGATCATAGCTGAAAGGCAAGGGGAACCACCGATCAACGATGACTATGCCGATGAAGCTCTTATGCTGGCAGAAGCTAAAGAAGAAGACTTGCCATGGTTTGCAGATATCTGCAACTATCTTTCTTGTGGAGAGCTGCCTCCTAACATTACTTACAATAAAAAAAAGAAGTTGTTCGCGGATGCTAAAAATTACTATTGGGATGATCCTCTCCTCTTTAGAAGATGCGCTGACAATCTATACAGGAGATGCATCCCCGAGAAAGAAACTGCGAACATTATGAAGAAGTGCCACGCCTCCCCCTACGGTGGACACCTGGGTAGCGAAAGAACGACTGCAAAAGTGCTACAGTCAGGTTTCTACTGGCCCTCGCTATTCAAAGATGCTGCACAATTTGTGAAAGTCTGCAAAGAGTGCCAGTCTACAGGGAATATATGGAGGAGAAATGAAATGCCGATGGCAAGCTGGATCGAAGTAGAGATTTTCGATGTGTGGGGGATTGATTACATGGGACCGTTTCCCCCATCCAGGGGGTATCAATACATACTAGTGGCAGTGGACTATGTATCGAAGTGGGTAGAAGCCGTAGCAACCCAAACATGTGACACCAAGTCAGTAATGAAGCTATTCGAGAAGAAGATCTTTCCTAGGTTCGGTGTACCACGCACAGTAATAAGCGACGGCGGGTCGCACTTCGGAGAGAGACAGTTCGAAGCACTCCTACGTAAGTATGGAGTGAAGCACAAGATCGCTACACCCTACCACCCACAAACCTCAGGGCAGGTAGAGGTTTCAAACAGACAAATTAAGCAAATCCTAGAGAAAACTGTCAGCCGAACGAGGAAAGATTGGTCTATGAAGCTTGACGATGCACTATGGGCCTATAGGACCGCCTACAAAACACCCATTGGAACCACCCCCTACAGGCTGATCTACGGAAAATCCTGCCATCTACCTTTAGAACTCGAACACAAGGCCCTTTGGGCAATTAAATTCTTAAACATGGACCTCGAGAAAGACAGGGAAAAGAGATTTTTGCAGCTTCAAGAGCTTGAAGAGCTAAGGATGAATGCCTATGAAAATGCAAAAATCTACAAACAGAGGACCAAAGTGTGGCATGATGCCCACCTCAGGAGAAAAGACATAAGCGAAGGGGATAAGGTTCTACTATTTAAATCCTCCATTTGTCTTTTCCCTGGGAAGCTATAGACAAGATGGTCGGGACCATTTACTGTGTCGAAGATATACCCATCAGGAATGATGGAACTCTAAGACAAAGATGATCCGACCAAGGTCTTCAAGGTGAATGGGCACAGATTAAAGAGGTATTATGAAGATGAAGCTTTTTTCAAGAGAGCAGAGATCGACTTGCAGGATATGGGTAATGTCGAAGACTGAATGTGAAGAGCTTACACCGGTTGAGCTGGCGACGCAAACTTCAACGCTCCTCGGGAGGCAGCCCGAGTTTTTCTCTCTTTTCTTAGAATAGGATGCATTTTATTTTCCTGTAAAACAAACACTACAAACATTATGGACTGTAATAAGGCTCGAGTCAGTGTGTGCGCCTCATGCGGTGACTCTTCTATTTTTATGGGCCACCGCTGTATTTTACGAGCTTTGAGGAGTAATACCTTATGAGGTCGGGGACCTAACCCTGAACCGATGATGTCTTGCTCGTCAAACATTTTTCCGCTTAGTTTTAGTTTTCGGCTGCCTATTTTTAACTGTATCGGGCAGCAGCTCAGCTGGCGTGTAAGACCGCTTGTATCGGGCTATAGTCTCTCGGGAGTCGCAACGGCCGTGACAGACGGTATTCCTGGGCGGTGTGCATCCGTATCGTGCATACGAGTAATTGCCCTTAATGAGACTGATGGGACCGTCGTCTCAGGAATGACATGTCTCAACGGTCGATGCGCACCCCAGAACTGCCCGATTTACCCCCAGCTGAGTTTGCTATATATAGTAAGGAGGGCTCAACGTGTCGGGCTACTACACTTACTCTTTTTCGCCACCTGTACCACATGCAGTAACACATTTTTTGCTCGCGGGTCGGCCAACTTGCCTTTACCCTTGTATCGGGCGATGGCTCCAAAGAGCAAAAGTATAGCCCGACAGCCTGTTTTCCCGACACGGGTTTCATATCGTGCGCTTCTTATCGAGTTGACGAACTTAGTCGATTTATCTTGTATCACCCGACGCATGTGAAGCACTACACGACGGCCGATCGTGCTTGCGCGATATGCTATATCGGGCGACACGTTTTTCTGTCATGACATCCTATCAGGAAGTTATTTTCATGCGACCTTATCGCCCGACATACCCGTGCCGAGCAGCGTGTTGTGCCGCGCACATCCCCCTTATCACCCGATCTCGTATCGCCTCAGATTTTTCTTTTGATGAACGATACGCTGGGCTTTACCTCGCGACAAGTTTTATTGTGATTCTAGTTTTTCCCGACCTAACATATAAGTGATCAATGGGCTTGATAACAGGTATGGCTCACACGAAGCAAACCTCTAGCCGAGCTGACAACCAAGGCACAAGAATCAGAATTGTGGACGCAGCTGAAGCAACAACTGTCGGGCAAAAATGTCAGAATCCCGAGGCAGCTAGCCATGAACAGTCAAAGAGAGAGAGAGGATGGATTTTTCTTGATTTGGTAGCTCCGAAGGAGGATCACTTTCTTATCATAGTCTGTCTTCTGCGATGGTTTAGGACCTTTCCAAAAGAGTATATCAGTGGAAGTCCTTCTCCAACGGCCCTTGGATTGAATGTGGATATTTTGGGTCCGTCAACCATAGTATCCACAAGTGTTTTCAAGAGCTCTCTGTCATAATATGCTCGAGCCTCAATCTTCCTTCTTGAGAGCTTTGCACTTGTTCCGGCTTCATCCAGCTGGGGAAATAAAATGGAGGCAGCAAAGAAGCATATTGCAGCTTCTCGAAGGCACAAGCGCAACCACCATCTAACCTTCACTGGACTAGCATGACCTCACCCTGTCTTCTTCACTACTCTGGGACAGAGTGTGGAGTAAGTTTGGGGGGGGGGGATACCCATGTACCAGTGAAGGAGGTATAAAAATTTTCTTCTTCACCTCCACCCTTTATGCCATTTTGTTCTTCTCCTATATCATGTGTATGTACCCATGCTCGTATAAAATGCCATGCTCATATAAAAATTTTGAATTTTTTTACTTATTTTGTTCTCTCACATATGTACAAAGTCGCTATATTAGTAAAAACCTGATGCAACTTCTTGCCAAGTTTGTTTTCTTTATGCTCAACGAAATGTAAGTTCTGTTATATCTTCCTGATAATGCTGCTTCAAACGAACAAAAGATTACATTCTTCCATGACAAAAATTTCGAAAAATAATATATATCTTGCAAACAGCTAAGAGACGAGTATGGAAAAGGAAAAAGCTGCCCAAACAGCAGAAATCCCTCTTATTTCGCCTTACCCAACAAAAATCCCAAAAAGAGAAAGCAACCTTATGAGGGTGAATAAAAGCATGAGAGTTGTGCCCAATAAAAGAAAAGAAAAAAATATATACACACTTGTTTTCCAAAAGTACCCATCTTTAGGCATGGTAGATCCAGGGCAGTGGCACGTAGGATGTGACATCACTGCTCTAAAGCCAACTGGCTTGGACTGCAGGGACCACTTTCCCACTAACGGACCCTTACCTGGATGGACTGATGGATATAAGAAAAAGCCCCAAAAGCCTTAGCCTACCCTATACACAACTTTCTGCCCCAAAAATAAAGTTGTTTGGTGTGGAAGCTAACTTCGGAATCATGCACCAAAGTCTCGCTGAAGCTGTAGCAAAAATTTTTACTGAAATAATAAGGTAGGAAACGCAAGGTCTTTTGTTTGTAGTGGGGAAACATTATCTCTAAAGGCATTATGATACTTGTTTTTACCTCTTGGCCTGGAAGCTACACCGAGCAAGAAGAAGCATCACTAAATAAAGTTTAAATATTGATTGAGGACAATCAAAACGCTAAGTTTGGGGGAGTTGATAACGCCAAATTTTGTGATGTTTTAGACTGTTTTTCTGCTATCAAAACTGCCCTTTTAAACTATTTTCCTCTCTTTTATATGTACTTTTGCAATAATTGGCCAAACGACGCTCTTAATCCAATATTTCCATCTTTTGTAGAGTTTTTCCTCATTTTGGTACATTTTGTCATCAATGAGGCCGTCCCGACCCACAAATAAGCTCCACTTGCATCGGCCTTCCAGATGCCCGATACGATCGTTGCCCGACAGGGTAGCGTGATACAACGACGCACGACATGGGGATGCCACACAAGAAGAAACTGACGGGCGACATGTCTTTTACCCAATAGAGAGCCGAGCTCACCACGACAACTCAAGCTTATCGCGCGACACACGCCACCCACCGGCGGGCACCGCCCGTCACGTGACCGACAGCTGACACCCTGTACCGGGCAATACCAGTATTAGCCATCCACTGACCCGCGAATAGGGAGGATATGTGGCGCCCTAAGCACCATAACTTCCCCCAACCGCTGCCTATAAATATCAGCTATAAGAAGCCGAAAAGACAGGTCGGAACCCTGAGTAAATCTTCAGAGGAAGCTGTAAGAGCAGAAGTATCACACCTGAGTGTTCGTGCCGGGCAACTCTAGGTGAGCTCTTCCCCATCCCGAGAGGGAGGGGATGGTTCACTTAGGACCATCCCGGGCGACACTGCAGGCCGATATCGGCCAACGTGGATGAGCGACACAAGTGCCCGACATAGATGCGTCACTACTAGCCCGACACTATATCGAACCTGATACGCTGAGCCCGTCATGGTGTGCCGCCCGAGAGGGTGCCGCTTGACTTAAGCGTATCAGCCAGGGTCCTTGAACGATACAATCAGCTGTCACGGTGTGCCGCCCGACACTGTTGTATTGGGCTAGGCTCCTGACCAGTATCGGGCTGGAGAGCCGCTATAGTCAGTCGTCCTTCTACATCAAGAAGGCGACCTCTATCTTTATTTATGTTATTTAATTCTTTACTTATGCACTGTAATTAAGACTCTTATTTTTTATGGAAATGGAAGAGTTTAATTATCTACTGTTGTATGCTTGGCACCCTTGTTGGATGGATGCTATGTTTAATATCTGAACTCTAGCTTGCACGTTGGATCACGTTCCGATTAGATACCGAATCGTGTTTTCCCGTCACAACAGCCTTGAGAGAGGTGTTGTGGCTCTAGTGTTTGGTCCGATTCTAGAGTACGAGAGTGCCCAGAATCAGAGTTGATTTAGTAACATTTCACTCTAACTTAAAGTCCAGCAACCTCGAGAGTGGTGTTGATGCTTGGTTAGAGGTACCCGCTTTGAGAGGAGGGGTACAGGATGTTCCTGCTGCCGCTTGTTTTACTGAAGTTTTCTCCTTCGTACCTTGCAATAGTTCTAGTATTATCTCTCTATTTCTGTTGCATGAAAACCCCTAAAAACTTCTAAATCCTTAAAAATCTAAGTTTTCCTTGTAACTCCAGTTGGAGATAGGGTTTTCTCTTGTTTTATCGTTCTTGTTATGCTGTTCCCTTTTGGTAACTTTATCATATCTCTACCCTTGCCGGAGTGTAGCGTGTCGATTCTAAGTTCTCAGCACTACCACCCTCGTCCCTGTGTTCGACCCTGTATATCTACTTCAACCCCATAAACAAAGTTGCGGGGGCCTAGAAGGATTCAAGTTATAAATGTAAAAGCTCGACTACCTCATATATGCCTCTAATTTTAGGACGCGCTATTTAGGTCGGTCAATGCTTCTTCAGCAACATCCACTTCTTTTAATTCCTCAACCTTGGCTTTAGGATCTTCTTTAGCATCATCTAGGTGGAAAATACAACTTTTCACTTGTTCGTCATTTGAACTTTCTGCATTTGGATTAGTAAGGGTCATCCCTAAAGGGTCTTATTGTTCATAATTCTCTTGTGTGAGGAGTGACATCTATTCTATGCACTCAATCAAGTATACTTCCTCTTGCATGCTTGGTCTTCGCATGCTTTCACAAACCTTGAATTTGAGAATTTCTTTACCTAATTGGAGTAGCAAAGTTCCTGCTTTGATGTCGATCAAAGCTCTTGCGATAGCGAGGAATGGACGTCCAAATATGAGAGAGTATCTAGTGTCTTGCTTTATGTCCATGATGACAAAATCACAAGGAACATAGGAATCTTTTCCTACCTTGACAGGGACATCTTCGATGATACCCATAGGAAGGGTCACTGTGTTCTCTGCAAGCTGTATGGTCATGCCAGTTGGAAGTAGTTCACCAAACCCTAGCCTCTTGCAAAGGCTAAGTGGCATGATGGAGATACTAGCACCAAGATTTTCCAATCCTTTCTTACAAGATGAATCACCGATGTGACAAGAAATCCCAAAAGATCCTGGATCTTTCTGCTTCTTAGGCATCTTGCTCATGATGATATCAGAAGTAGTTGTTGCTAACTTCACTATTTCATATTATTTGGTTATATACTTCCTTGTGAGGAGAGACTTTAAGTACTTTGTCCATGCTGGTATCTCAGCCAGCACATCTAGAAAGGGTATATCAACATGGAGTTTCTTCATGGCTTCTTTGAACTTATTGAAATGAGTATCCAACTTGGTTTGCCTCAAATGAGTTGGGAAGGGTATACGAGACTTGTACATTGGTACTTATGGCTCTGGTGTTTCTTTTTCGGTAACAGTAGGCTCTTCAAAACTTTCCTCATTTGTCTTATCGACAATTACTGCCCTTTTTGGTTGAGACTCAGATGTTGTAGAGTCTTGGATAACCACAAAGTCATCTTCGTCTGTAACTATTGGTGTCTTGATAGGGGGATCTGAACAGTCTTTTCCAGACCTGGTGGTGATAGCCTTCAGTTGCTCAAGATGCTTAGGATTGTTCTCGGGTTGGCTGGAAAAGGTTCCAGTAGGTGGCTTCATGCTTGCTGCAAGTTGAGCTAATTGAGATTCAATAGCCTTCTGGTGGGCTTGCTGGTTAGCTATCATAGTTTTCTGGCTAGCTATCAATGTTTTTTGCGACTGTAACATCTTCTCAATGGCCGACAACTTGTCATCAGAAGAGATGGGGCTGGCTTGTTTCCCTTGTTGTTGTTGGTAGGGGACTTGGTTGGGATTCTAGAACTGAGAATTGTTCTGATACTGGTTCTAATTCCGGTTCTGAAAGTTACCCCTAAAGTTTCCTTGATTCCCGAAATTTTATTGCTGGTTATACTGGAATCCTGGTGGGCCTTGTTGCTAGTTATTAGAACCAAGTTTTCATGAGTTTTCCACTCCTGAAGGATTTCCATATTGAAAACCAGGATGGTTCCTATTCTGATTTGGATTGTAATATCCTTGACCAGGGATGGTGTTTACATCATTAAGATTTTCCATTTGACTATTATCTCCTTATCTGCATGCGTTTCTTAGAACAACATCATAGAGAACATTGCATGCCAAAGTGTAATAATTAGTACCTTTACATGCTTCATAGAACAGTGAAGCTGACTTGATCTGTTCTTGTTGTTGAGAGGGTAAATGTCTTCTTTCGAAAGCAGCAAGGGATGATTCAATATGGTCTTACTTTGCAACTAAGATTTTGAGGGTTTCCACAATAGACTTGAACTCGGGAGTAGCTTCATCCATAACTACTTTCAACACTCCTTTACCTACAGATCTGCCCCAATTAGCTTGATTTTCAGCTCCAAGGGTGACAACCTTCCATGCGTTGTCATAACTTTGATGCATGAAGTTTCCTCCAGATGAGGAATCTAAGAATCCCTTGATATCGTCATCCACACCCCTATAGAAGATCTCGATGAGTTGATTCTTGGGAATGCCATGGTGTGGACACTTGCATAGAAGCTCCTTATATCTTTCCCATTCTTCAGCAAGGGTTTCCCCAGGGGCTTGAGTGAACATAGTTATACGTCCCCTAATTTCATAAGTGAGAGAAGGAGGATAGAACTTTTCTAGAAAAGCATTTTAAAGCTGCTCCCAAGTAGTGATGGGTTCATACTGTAGGGAGTTGTACCAACTTATGTCTGTATCAGCAAGGGAATACTTGAAGACTCGGAGTCGAATAACATCACCAGACACTCCGTTTTGCTTCGTCATAGCACATAGATCGATGAATCTCAGAAGATGTTCTTGACTATATTCTCCTTGTTTACCATAGAATGGGTTGTTTTACAGTAAGGTAATCCAATGTGCTCGTATCTCAAAGTTGGGAGTATGGATGGGAGGAGGTTGGACTGGATGATGAACATCAGCAACCTTAGGGATTGAGAATTCCCTAAGGTCCTTTTGTAGTTCTGCCGCTTGCACTGCTGCTTGTACTGCTAGGATTTCTTCTTGAACAGTAGCTTTGGCTTCTTGCATGAGCCTCTCTCTCTGTACATTGATGGCTTGAACCACCCTTCGAGCTAGTTCCTCTTCTTGAGCCATTCTTTCTTGGTTCTCTCTATTTTGATGATGAAAGGTTCTGTCTATCTCCGGATCAAAGCTGGCGGTGAGTCCAGGATTGTTCAAACGGTGCATGCACTAGTCCTTCATGAAGTACCTGAAATAAAAATATTTGAAGTAAGATTGATGGAGTAGAGTGAAATTCAAGTAGATGATCAATTGTTTCAAAAGAAAAAGCAAAATCCTAGATTAGCCAAAAGAACTAGATTTGACTAACTGATTCCGTTGTCCCCGACAACGGCGCTAGATTTTAATGTGGTTTTTATCACACTAACAAACTCACTCGGGGTAGAAATCCCCGAGCTTTTACCAAAACCTCATGCAATAATACCACCCGCAAGCGGACGAGACTTATCACAGTATAGTTAAGGATCGAATCCCAAGGGACAATGTTTTTAAGAATTTTTGTCAGTTGAATCTAGCACAAGTGAGACTAATATTTAGAATGATTGATTTGGTTGTGGTTGATTGAACTAATTGCAAGAAAGTAAAAGAGCAAAATTAAAGTTTTTTCTAGATTAATGATATGGAATCACTGGGATGGTACTGGGTTTCACCACCACTGCACATGTAATCCAAACATCAAACATCCAGGAAAGAATATAACTATCCAAATGGAACTACTGTGAACCCTCCCTAAGGGATGTTTAGGCCCACGTAAGCGTCTCCTTAGGCTTCAAATTTCTCATTGCCATCTGGATCATGCACTCACAATTCCAATGATACAACATCCAACTGAGGCTGAGGTCCCCCCGAAGGGATGTTTAGACCATAGAAGCGTCACCATAGGCTAGATGGCTCATCCCCTCACAGATCATACACTTACGACCTCAAGGAATCCCTTTCTATTTCTAGTTGGGGAGTTGACCGTACTAATCGAAAAGCGAGTAGATGATTAATCTACAAGCAAACGTCGACGATTAACAAAGAAGACACAAAATCCAATTAAGGTTGTGGCCCTCCCTAAGGGATGTTTAGGCCATAGAAGCATCACCGTAGGCTAGATGGCTCATCCCCTCATAGATCATACACTTACAACCTCAAGGAATCCCCTTCTATTTCTAGTCAGGGAGTCAACTTCATTAATTGACATTCTACCCTACATATAGAAGAACTCACAACATAGGGAAGAACAAGATAAAAGGAAGCAGGTAATCAAACTACAAACATGAACGATTAGCAACGAAATGGAAAGTTATATACATTGCCTTGGAATGTTTAAATGAAAAGACATGAAAGCATGGGCAGGGGGGCTAGTCCCCACACCCTAGTGAAAAGTGACTACTCGCTCATGGTGCGAGAAATAAGAAGAATAAGAGAGAAGGAAGATTCCGCCATGAACATGATGAAGAAGGTAGTCACATCTCGGTGAAGATGATGTGGTCTTCTACGTCGTGTCGGGGTAGATCTGGACAAGGAGGAAGAACCACCAAGGCGGGCTGGGCAGACCTTCTTCTCCACCTTCTTTCTCTTCTCATCCTCCTTGCTCATAGCAAGAGGAGATGTGGAAGGTGTGGCTATGGCTGAAGATGGGGGAGTGGCGGAGGCGTGGAAGGGAGACTGATCCTTGCTCAAGCATCCTTTTGGCCTCCTGGATTCGATGCCAAATGAGGACCCTTGCGGTCCTATTTATAGGCTCGTATGGGGTCTTCACATTTTCTGCATGAACCTGCTCCAAACTGTTTGGAGCAAATAGTCTGGTTGAACGGTTTGGAGAAAACGGTCTTGGAGACCGTTTGACATCCAAACGGTCTTGGAAATCCGCCTTCAAATGGTCTTGTAGATTGATCGAATGACCAAACGGTCTTGGGAATGACTGGCCTATCGGTCTTGAGACCGTATGGTGGCAATCGGTCTTGAAACCATTGGTCACCAACTAGTCTCCTCTTTCTGGCTTCATTTCAGTCTTCAATGATCATACGGTCTTGAGGGCAAACGGTCTTGGGACCGTATGGCTCAAATGGTCTTGGGACCAAATGGCTCCAAACGATCTTGGGACTGTATGGCTCCAAATGGTCTTGGGACCGAATGGTCTTTGCTTGTGTGTCCCAAATGGTCTTCATCCAAACGGTCTTAGATCTTTGTTGTCCAAAAGGTCTTGAGGACCGATGGCCATTAAGAAGTTTTTGTTGTTCAAACGATTTCGTTGTCTAAACAGTTTGGCGATGCAAATGGTCTCAAAGACCGATGGGTTTCAAATGGTCTTCAGAACATTTGGCCTCATGCGGTTTTGAGACCGTATAAGGGGGAATGATGGAAGGGGGACCATGTGGGAGAAAGGCTAAGACTGAGAGGTCAAAACCGAATGGCTAGACCACTAGGAAAAAATGTTTGGTGAAACCATTAGGTGAGACCGTTTGGTCAAAACTGTTTGGTCAAGACCAAGGATGAGAGGATCTTGAGTGAATTCCATATGATGGTTGAACCTCATCACTATCTGCATAAAATCAATATAAATCTAGTTAATTATCATGATAATTGAATCGATTAAGAAATCTTGCATTTTGTGAGATTTAGGAGATGAAATTGAAAGTATTGAATCAAATATGTCCCAAAAAGATGACTAAAAATCATGATGAATAGAGATTCATCACCAACAAACTCCCACTTGCACTACGAGCCAATCACTTTTGAATCATATTCTTGGTGATCTCCAAACATGTCCCACACGTTTCTACTGCTCCAGTGCTAACATAGTGAGTTAGGAACACTTTTCTTTAATTGGTATATTTCATGTTTCACATCTCTTAGCTGTACAACATATCGTATGAGATGGAGTTGCCGTAATATGTGATCTGATATTCCTTGCCTAACACTTAGCTCCATTGTTTGACTTAGTATTACTACTTGTCATGAAAGATTGGTATCTATAAGTTCATATCTATGAACTTCTAGATCCATATAGTATCCTCTACTGTTCATAACACAAGGATACTCATCATTCCCTTTTAGAATTAATTGGCTTTTAAATCGGAACATTTCCATTTATCAACTCATATTCACTTTTATATTTTATATTTTGTGATCATTTTCTATCATTTCAGAATCTTGCATCAGTGTAACTCTTTAAACCCAACTCTTCCTTATATTACCATAGAACTAGTACTTCATAAGTACCAAACAAGTTCTTCATGGTATTTCAGTGACCCTCACTAGAAGTAGACAGACATCCACTCATCACATGAGTTAACAAGATGAGCATATCATATTGTCATGTCCAATACATAAAAGATGATGAATGCATATTTTCTTGTCATGTCTAATACATACAAGATAATGGGATGGTTACATACATGATAGATCCATATCTATCTATGTGTTCCTATTCTTCGTCAGAATTTGGGACACTTGGCATCTGAGATACTAACTCCATGTAACATGGACATATTTTATCCCACTGAATCTGTGCCTATTGAACCATTCAATATGGATTTCCAATTTATGCTCTCTCTTTACCAGGTCAAGAGGTTTTCGAGAACTATCTATATAGATCTCTATTCCTATCACATAGGACATTTCTCTATATTCCCTTAAAGAAGGTATTTCCACACCAGTTTCCATTTTAGAACATTTCATTCCTCATCATCATGTGGAATGTGAATACTCTCCCACTAAATCTTTGTAATCATAGATCCCTTCTTTATTTTGATATATTAGTCAAACCTTTTTACTATATAATCAAAGTAAACACTTCCACTTCTGAGTTTCATGTATTTAATCAATCATATTAATTAATCCCTTATAACTTATAGACTGCATTTACATTATTAGATTCATAAAACCCTTCAGGTTGTGTCACATACACAACCTTATATTATTCCTGCCAGGAATGTGATTTTAATATCCATGCCAAATTTCACAGTCTTTCAAGTTCCAACATCAAGCATGATGCTTTCTCTAAATGTCATCCATGTCAGTCTTAACTCTTAAGACCCAATTTCACTTATGGGTTTGATCCCAATCAAGTGCTACCATAAGTTCATACCTTAATTGGTTCACATGGAAGTCATTTTGGATCTTATGGCCTCAAGCCATGACTCAAAATCTGGTCCCTCAACATCATCTAGATTATTGGCTCATCACATGACCAATTCATCACCTAGATATACACGATGTATCTGTTACATAAGGAATTTGAGAATCCACAACACTTGTGACTCTTAATCTCATTTATTTAGTGTAAATCATGTTCTTTAGAAGAATTCTAGAAGGTTAGTTATTTAATGATCATGCTCTAACTCTTTAGAGTATGATTCCTTCTTTGATGTAGGCATCCCTATGCCTTAATCATGAGTTCTCTATGATACATTATCATAATTACTCACAAGGTCCTCAAACATTTGGTTTAATTGTCCCATTCATTGATCTCATCAAAGAATTAGTACTTTAACCAAGTTTGTACTTCATTTATGATATTCTTGAACACTTCAAGATATTCATATTGGTATTTCACTAAACACCATCTGAAGCATTAGAATTTATTCCAATAGGCATGTATATACATCAATATTAATTTTACCTAATAGAATAGTAATTCTCCCACTACATCTAGTGAAGATTGACTTGTCATCAGGCCCAAGACATTCATATCTCATAATGGTTCACAACCAAAAGAGTCTGGCCTGTCCATCAACATGGAGTTTAGAAATGAATTTCTCATGATAATGTTAATTAATTGTTTGAGTCATAAATAACTTTTAGGTTTTATTTTATCTTATGCATACCAAGTACCAAAAGTTAAATAGGGCATTACCACAAAAGATCATATCTTTAAATTGAAACATCAACTTTATTGATAGACATCCTTGTCGTTACAAGACACAGAAATAAAGTGTTTCTATTTATTGAAATAACAGTTCATAACTCTATTACATGCCCTTTGGGCTGAAATAAATTGAAAAGTACTTCTATCTATGGCAGTAACACTTTCTCCAATGACGAGTGCTCCTTCTTGGTCCTTTCATAAAGGCCATCACTTCTTTTTAGATCATGCATATCATATATGTCAGATCCATATCTTGGTATCATATACCTCAGATAAAGAAGTGTTTCAAGTTTATTTCAAGATACCTGAGGTGGAGACTTCCATCCCTTCCTACTTCTTCTTTTGTTCATCATATAGAGAGGGTAATTTCTCCTCCAATGTCCTGGCTCTTGACAATGGTGACATTTGCCTCCGTTGTTCACCCCTTCTTTTGTATAATTGAAGATGACTTGGGCTACTGGCTAGCATCAGAACCCTTCTTTGCTTTACCCTTTCCCTTGCCTTTAGACTTACCCTTCTTTCTACTGATCAACATCACAGATTTGGATTTGTCTTTCTTCATCTATGCCTCGGCTGTCCTCAGCATGCCCAACAACTTTGTCAACAACTTGCCAAAGTTGTTCATGTTGTAGTTCATCACAAACTAACTGTAATATTCTGGAAACAATTACAGTATCACATAAGTCCCAACTCTTGGCTCAGAGGGAATCCCAGTCTTGTCAGGTTCTCCACATACCCATTCATCTTGAGCATGTAAGGACCAACTAGATCTCCTTCTGTCATGATGAACTTGAACATCGCCCTGGAGACATCATATCTCTCTTTCCATGCTTGGTCTTGATACATGTTCTTGAGATGTTGAACCATCTCAATGACTTCCATGTTCTCATGTTGTCTCTGCAACTCATAGTTCATTGAGCACAACATCAAACACTTCACATCAATGGCATCTTCAACATGCTTCTTGTCCCTTTCTTCCTTTGGTGCGGTGCGGGAAGGTTCCTCTGGCACTGGTGTTTCTAGGACATAGACTTACGCTCTTGAGTGAGAACAATTCTCAATGTCCTAAACTAGTCATGGAAATTATTCCCATTCATCTTGTGCTTCTCAAGGACTGATCACAACAAAAAGTGATTATTGTTGACAACCATTTGTTCTATAAAAAGGAAATTTGCAATTTTAGTCCAAAACTCTTTTGACTTAATTTGATTTGAAAAGTTTTGATGATATAATTAGGCCTTAAATTTATTATTGTACCCACTATTTTTTTCAAATTGATAGCCCTCACCATCAATTTAGAAGATTGTAGCGTACAACCTTCTAGTGAGCAAAATCCTGATTTTATCTAAGCCGTGGACCAGCTAGGGCTGTCACCCACAACTAGACTCTTTCAGGTAGGCAAATTTTTCCAATTGCATCATATGTAACTCTTGATAGATGTCATGCACAACTCCTTGCCATGTTCATCTTTATGCCTCTAGGTGCTTGATTCGATTAAGGTCACCTTGTTAAGTCTGATCCAAATGCCAACACAATGAATTGCACCTTGCTAGGGTAGACCCACATATTCACCATCACACTTCCACGAAATAGATGATGCACCATGCTAGGGCGTGCTCACACTTATTCGATCAAGATTTTCATGTGTGTTTCTTTTTGAAGGAATTTTAAACTTAATATTTTGTTGAGGGGTTTTAATATGCTTATATATGCATATAAGTTATCCAATCACCACATATATAGTGCATATCATATACATGCTATATCTCATAAATGAACACATGCAATAATGATAAAGCGATGATTATGGCCATCTTATTGTAATTGCTTGAGCCACAAAGAATTACGGTCATCTAACTCTACATCACATGCAACCTATTCTTGATGAAGATCAGGCACTTAGGCTGTTCCAAGTTTGATCAGATCGTCACATGACTGATCTGCTTGCTTCCTGGCCAGTCAGTTGGTTGTTGCCAACTGATTGTATGGTTCCTCAGATGGTCGGTTCGTCAGGTCATCTCACTCCTTGTCAAGACACCAACTGCACCATCGGTTGGCTCCTCCAGCCGATCATCTTGCACATCCTACCGCTCGTCTGGGCACCCGCCAGTCTTTGATGTAATAGGAAATAAAACTGTCCTACCTTTACATAAACTTTGGGAAACCAAAAGTTACATTCAGGGGGAGCAAAGATAGAAGAGAAGGCTCAAGTTATCTCGAGTTACATTAGGAATAAGAGAAAGGACTCGGTACGCAGACCGAGATGCAAATAATTACAACCAACTAAGCACACACATAGGGGTTTATAGGGTATAACCATGCTACACATCCACCATCAAAACTGTTTTGAGCGACGTGTATCATTTGCATATATATACCATATCATATATGTATATAATAGTTTGGGATAATGTGCCATTAATCAAATATTTAGATCAGTCCTTTAAATATTTGCATCATATGAAATAGATAAAAGACAGTAAAATAAAAAACTGATCATATCAATTAATCCTAAAACATAGTATGTTAACCTCACTTTGATACCACTGTTGGGTTTTAGGTGAGGGAGAAGGCAGTGGAAACAAAAAATTTTCTCTCACCGCAAAACCATAACCATAGATCGCATCAATGACTATGAAATAGGAAGGATGGTTTTAGCAAGATATACCTGGTCCTGAGGCTTTCTCAGTGACTATACCTTGCAGCAAGTGCGGTCTTCACCCACCTATCTTCGACGGTTCCTGTGCAGCTCCTGGTCTCCACTCGGACTGTGGTTGAGCATCAATCTCTTGAGTGGTAGAAATCTCCCGCCTCTATAGATAGTCCACACACACTATCAGGAACTCTAGTTGTCCTGTCCCACAAGACACTAGAAGGAGTCGTCCCTTTCTGTCAGCGTACTAGTCACAGACACACTCTCCCACAACTAGTTTCTATCCTGCAGTTGTCTTTCCCTCACTGTTCCTCCCTGTATGGGTAGAACTTGCTTGGGCTCTCTCAGTTACCACAACTAGAGAGGACAAAAACTTTGCAGAGCAACTGATGTTTTGAATTGTGCTATCTGAGAAGACACCAGTACCCCTCTATATATAGGAGGGGTTAGGGTCAGGGTTCTCAGCCTTGGGCAATGCGGGACTAAAGTGGGAGTAGAAGGGTCCAAAATTTCCATGAACGGATTGCACTACGACGATCGAACTGGTCATTTCACAAACAAACTAGTCGGATGGGAGTGTGAGCCAATCAGTTCACTAGTTGAACTGGTCATTTCACATTCCTGAGTCACCTCCAATTGACTTTCCTCTTTCATTTCCTACTAATCCAAAGATTAATTATTGTCCCAACTGAATTGTACAAGTGAAATGAACAACTATTCTCAGAAACTGGGACAACCCAACACTTCTTGTTTGGACACATGAACCGATCAGTTCACCAGAGTGAACCATTCATCTAACTAGCCATAAGCTAATCAGTTCACCCAGTAAACCGATCGGTTGGTGGTCCAGATTGTGCAGAACATAGTCAATGCAGTTCTCAATCAATCCGACACTCAAATCAGTTAGTTTAACACTTGAACTTGATTATTCTGAGTCAAGTCTATTGATTGAATGTTTGATTGAGTACCTAAACACCTTTAGTAATAAATCCAAACATCATTCATGGATAAACTCCTCTTCTAGTTAAATCCTTTATGTGTGACCCTATATGTCCCATTCACATTGGCATTGAATGTCCATAACTAGCTTATGACATCACAAGTAAAGAGCGGTGCCTAGTCACACATCAGTGCTACCCAAGTGAAAGGAAAGTTGGAGAACAACTTTCAATCCTATAGTCTGTGATTGGTCTTTCAGTGAATGTATAACTCCTTTGTCTCTGATATCCTGAATGAACTCAAGACATGGAGTTGTCATCCTTTCAACGTTCATTCATGTTCCTTGATCCAAAGTAGACTGTTTGAGATATGTGTGCCATCAATATCACATATTAATCACACATGCATGCTCATGCCTTTCTCAGTCTCACTTATCAAGTAGCCATGGACATCATACTCCCTCAGGAGGGACACATCTTGTATCTATCACTCATAGTCAAAACCCCATGTGTCAAAGTCACCCAATCATCACCTCTATAACAATACATATTTCAGGACCGCTTTTGATGATGTCAAAGTGTACCCAATGACATGTGATGAGTGGAGTGATTTTAGGTCTAAGAATCACAATCAACACCATCACTGTGAGAGCTGACTGTGACTACCATGTCATGGTTCCATGTGTCACTCTCATGGTGGATCTGTCTGATACACTATTCTCTAATATGCATCTATGTGCTTGGTTCGATATCATATATCATGACTAATGAGACTCTATCATCAACCAACACACACTCTGGTCTTACTGTGTCATTGTTGTCTATCAACCTTCCGCAATGACATTCGACTAGGGACAAAACAAGAATGTACAAACTCTTAGCATCTATATGATCTCATTCTTTAGGTCCTCAACCTAAAGACATACGTCATTGAGTACTGTCATTCTCTAGACATTCATTCTGTTCTATCATTATCTCATAACTGATTGAACCAGAATAAATTGGAAGCTTGCCTTTGATATTTATCAAATCAATCTAATGTATCCCAGTGAAATCATCATATTATTGGTTCTCAGGGCATACATACCAACATTTTTACCAAATGACGGTTACCAACATTTTTAGCAAATGAAGGTTTTTACCAAATGATGATTTGATCTCTTTAGTGCTCAAGAATCAATTGTCTTGATCCTCTATTGATGGCTTTAACTAATGGTTTCTTTCCCTTCACCATACAATGTTTTTCCTTGTGTTTTGCCTTGTTTTACCACCTGTTGATGATAAGCAATGGGAGTACTCGGTATTACAACTTATATCCCTTCTGGTCCATAAACCAATGGATGTTCTGAACCCCAAGACTTGATGTTCCATTTATCTATGATCATCAACTAATGGTAGTGAAGGTTTAACACTCGATGGTGTCAACTAATGGAGGTTCTGACTCCAAGATCTGATGGTGGTCCTGCACATTACAACTGATGGTGGCATTGAACACACATCGATGGTGATTTATTGTGCTACAATCGATAGTGGGTTGCATTCCCACAACCGATGATGCTTTCTATGTTATCAAACAATGGCTTGACTAGGTTTAGATGGTGACTCTTTTTAGGTCACAACTCAATGGTTTCTTAGATGGTTCTTCCACTATGTTTTCTTGTGTACAACCGATGGTTTTACCTACTTAGTATCTGATGGTCTTGATTAAAGTTCATGATTTGTTGCTTTGGTTTGATGCCCCAATATCTGATGGTCTTGGGTGAAGCACATGATTTGATGGCTTGGTTTTGGTGATGTGGAATTGATGGTTCAAATGCCTTAATTTTGTAGTCTTACCTTTTACATCACACTAATATAATATGATGGTTAGAGTTTGTGTTATGCATGGATCCATACTTGAGGATAGTATGGGGTTTGATGGCAATGCTTTATCTTATGCATCGATGATCTGATGGGGATACCATGTGTTAGGGTTTGTGTTGAGTGATGATCTGTAGCTTCAATGTAACTTATCTTGTTGAACCTAATTCTAATGCAAATACATGATGGTGGTTAATTATGCTATCCTTCCTTGTATGATATGATAAAGGAATATTCTTCCTAATATTTTGGGTAACACTAATATGTTAATTAGTGGTTATCATGGTCTTCGAATTGATGCTATCTTATGCTAAACTTGTGCACTATAAGTATGATGGTGGTCAATCATACCTAGCCTTCTTGTATGTTGATATCATGAAGGAATACTCTTAATACTAAGATAACCATACTATGTTATCCTGTAGACATCTTTTAGCTCTTTAATGCAATGTTATGCTGAATTTGTACATCAAAAATATGGTGATGGTTTGTTGAGCCTGGTTATAACACATGGAAAGATGATGATGATCTTGCAGGGAATGATGTGATGGTCTTAATGACCTTTAGGCATGGATGAGCTCTAATGGAGTGTAACCCTCTTCATGATGTGACAAGGGTTGGAACCTTTGAATAATGTGATAAGGATTTATACACTATGGTGGCATGATGACATGTGTGGTCTCATGAATGGTAATGAAATAGTACCATATGGTGATTGTAATAAAGAATTATACTTCATACATTTTATATCTTCTGGATTTGTTATACTTGTATGCTTTCTAAAAATGAATTAGGATTTGTACGTCCACTTGTTTGATGCAACCTTAATTCACCCAATTGGAATTAACTAATCAAGTGAAACCCTAATTATGTAGTGCCCTGAGCTGTAGAACCATTCCAGTGTCAAAACTTGCTAGATGGGGAAATGAGTATTCCTAAGGGAAGCTCGGAGTTGCATACATAACATGTTGAGTATGCGCGGGTGCAAGCGACTATGTGTCCTTGACCAACTGATCTGAAGGTTATGGAGGATGGTTGCGATCATGCTTCAGATTGAAAACGGTTGCAGTCGTGTCTCAGATGTTTGTATATGTGATGTGATTGAGGACAACTTCAGTTATACATCAGATGATAGGGTTTTATATAACCTAGATTTTAGTGTTGTGACCTGTACCAAGGGAAGACTAGGTGTTAACAACATCGCTATATGTCACTGTAAGCAGCTTGACTAATATGTTGCTATATTTTGACTCGACCTGACTAAGAGGGAAAGATCTTAGGGTATCGACACTCCTAGATTTTATACGGAGCTGAATCACACTTCACAACAGTCAGTTGGACTTTGGGTGGTATGACTCAAACTCCCCAAGGCTTAGTAAGAGACATAATAAACTGTGTAGCGTATCTGTTAGGGTTATACACAATGCTTCACATTGGATGATAACACTTGTTTGCCCATTTTACATATAGTTGAGGAATAGTACAATAAGAGATTGTAGATATGCTCATGTTATAGATATGTTATTAGACTTGCTCATGCTATTAGTCATACCTATGTTGTTAAGTATATTTATATTGTGCCTTGCTCATGATGTTAGCTATGTATACACTGTTAGCCAAGAGAATGATGTTAACTACATTTATAATGTTAGTAAGATCTATGATAATAGTTATGTGCATGATGTTAATTATACCTGATCTATTAAGAATCATGTTAACCTTTCAATACTACAGATAAGATTCTGATTAGAATTGTTCTCAAGGAGTTTTATATCTATTATTTTTATTATGTTATATAATCTACTCTACCTAGTCAATTAATTCACTTGATGTAATCAATAAGTGGTGTTGAGAGTTATATCTCTTTCTAGGAGATGGGTCTCACCTAGTGGGTCACCACATCTTTTTAAGTACAAATTCCATGTAAAAAGAAGAGAACCCATGATATGAGTGTGATATAAGAAGATGAATAAGAACAATGATAGATGAATAAAGTGGAACCTGAGAAAAATTCAGACCAACCTATGTGTGTAAGAAAGTGTTAAGTAGAATTATCACGACACATGCAAAAAATTTAGGGGAGATGATCCCTGTTTAATGAAGAAAATTTGAAATATAATGAACTACCCATTGATAAATGACAATTCAGGTCAAGCAATTACAAATACATAAATTTCACAATTTAATTTATTCAACCCCTAGTCTTTCTCACCACAGTTGGTTACCAATGTTGGATTCATTATTAAATTCAAAAGCATATGCCCTTTCATCAGGTTCATCAGTATGCATCTAAAATCTTTGGCTCCTTCCACATCACTTCTTATTGGTTCTTAGAACATGCTCATTTTATCAAAAAAAAATTTGGGAGTGGGTTTCTCCCAAAAACACCCTTTTAAGGTATCTATTACTGGGTTATATATTATCCATTAATCATAAATTTTGAAGTAACTAAAATAATTCAATGCATGCATCATGTAGTATAAAGTGAGTGCTCATAGATAACACACATACCTCAATCAAGATAGTTGATGATGTCCAAATAGTCCAAAGCGTATATCCATTCAAGGATTAATATGAAAACTAATATTTAACCAAGTGTTACAAGCATCTCAAATCCTTTCTTAGGACTTGTAAGGTCTTTTTAGGGTTTTTACTATCAATAAGGGGTTGGTTCCATGTATTCTTACTTAATGGTTAGAAAACTCCAAACTATCATTTTGAACCTAAAATATCTTCATTTGAATATTCATTATTCATATTAAGAGAAACATGCACATGTTTTTAGAATAACATTATTTACTCACATGATCAATTCTAAAAAAAATCGTATTAGGTTCCAATATGAGGTCCAAATTTAGGTCAAAATGCCTCATTAACTTCTAGATCACAAAATAGGGTTTATAATCTTAGTGATATACATTACATGCTTTCACTCATGCATATCTTAGAGTTACTAATTTGTTGGATTCAGAATTATAAAATCATAAACATCTTAACTTATCTACTAGTCAAACTCAAAATACTAGGAGAAGATGATGTCTTAGGATACCAAAGAATTGTGATGAGAAACAATCATTGGAATCATTTTTGTTGAATTCCTTATTTGATTTGATAAAGTTGATATATAATTTTATTTTATTTGAAGGTCCTTAGGATTTTCCAGGATTTATAAAAAGATTTACCTTTTTGTTATATTTGTGGATCTCAGGTTTGGGCCTAGAAGCTATCGCGGCCATTAGTCCTCTGGTGGGCTAGTCAGAGGGAGATGATTCTCCCCTGATCATTGGATCACAATCTGAGTAATGGGTTGATTGGATCTGGATGTCTCAAGACTCAAGGCTAACCTAGTGAGTGGACCATGAGTCTTGGGGTGCAATATCTCATTTCATTGCAATGGTATGGCCCAGACTCTTAGAAAGACCTACATTTTCCAAGTAGATGAGTAGGTCAATGTATCACACATTAGCACAAAACTTTTGTTAGGACATGCATTCACATTCAAAGAGAACATGTCTGAGGTGGATGGAAAATTATTAGTATTACATATACTTTTTCAATCCACATCATTATCTAAAGCCATAACTATCAAGTTCTCTTTACTCATCAATGAGGCTAGCTCAAACAAGGCTTTTATGTCATTGTCATTATTTGTGAGGAAGGCGGTCGTCTTCAACATGTAGTATCCCACATATAAAAAATATGATATTTAGGGTAATGGTAGGGAACCTGAGGCCATCTCAAGTCCCAAAGATCCACAAACTAAAAAGTTTTTTTTCCACCACCTCATTTCCTTTAACCCAACCTGAAACACCATGACTTAAGAACATTAAAAAATAGGTTCAATATCAATTTACCTAGAGAGATGGGCCTGCTAAACCATCCCCACCGGTAATAAGATCATTAAATCTACTTTTTGGTTACAATTTCCATCTATGTCTCTTATCCTCCCTTGAATGGAGTCCAAAATT
This sequence comes from Alisma plantago-aquatica, assembly GCA_963693085.1. NCBI lineage: Eukaryota > Viridiplantae > Streptophyta > Magnoliopsida > Alismatales > Alismataceae > Alisma > Alisma plantago-aquatica. Next base: position 1,256,840,286 of record OY856411.1, on the reverse strand, counting down.
AGTTTTCCATGTTTTGTAATTGATTTAAATGTTCATATTGTTTTTCCTGATTTACATATAAATGTGGTGGAAACTCTAAGCTTATCATGTTTTATATTTTTAGCGACCATCGAATCATTTTCTTCATAAAACACTAACCTTAGATCTATCGAGGTCAAGGTTCAAGGTATTGAACCTCTACTTAACCACTAAACCCTAGAATAGGGATAAGGCTAGAACCTAAGAATGAACCATGACCTAATCAAGGTTCCTAGTCATTAAACCTCATCAAACAAGATACAAGCAAGGAGAACAACAAGAGCTTAGAGATTTTAGTACAATTTTGCAATTAGGATTCCTTCTATTTAAGAAATCACAAATTTAGGGTAAACAATGTGCAAACCTGAACCAAATTAGGGTTTCTCTTAATATATGGATTTTTGAATTTAATAATGCACACAGTGATTATTATCATACATGATTAGAGGTTAAGATAGGTCAAGATCCTATTAGACTAGTCAAACCCAATAACTAAACTTATGATTCATGTTTCCCATATCTTATGAATTTAACATTTATTCCTGGCTGGGTGGCCCGGTGGTGAAAGAGTAGCTCACCCTCATGAGATCTTCAATTTGACTCCCACAAGGAGCTAGATTTTCAAGGCAACATCTTGTGCTTCTTGTGCCACCCATGATTTGTGTAGGAGGGTGCTATCTCATGTCATTCCTACCAGGTTCAATCTCAGCTTAAGCTTTGCAGGGTGTTCTTGTGTTAACTGCAAAAAGAACTCAACATCAAAATTTTCAAAATAACCCTCTAACCAAAATTTCCCATAGAGGAGCTCATGTAGGGAGAGATATATCAACCTCCTCTTGCTCAACCTTCCTTTCCTTCATCCTCATATCCTTTTAACACATGTCTTTACTGTGACGTCTAAGTCTCTGGTGCCATAAGTTATAGTGATCATTATCTATATTTTTAGCATTCACAATTTACATGTCACCTCTCATGCCAAGGGAATAAAAAATTTTCATCACTCTTGAGAAACTTCTAGTATTTCTTGAATTCAATGTCATCACTACACTTGTAATGCCTTCAAATATATTTTATTATTAAATATATGACTACAAATGAACAAAATATCGATTAGACTTAATTGAAGTCATTTGAATCATGTTTGAGGCATTGGGTCCTACTTTAGCCAATTTAGGGTTTAGTTGACTGCAAGGTGTTAAAATAGTTTTCCCATATAAAATACACATTATAAGTTTAGTACATTATTGTTGATATGATATCATTAAAAAAATATTACATCCTAATTGGTAACTCAACCATAACACCATAAGCCATCACTATATCTTGACTTCAACCAAAAGACTGACCCCATATGATTTCTCATCTTTACATATATTAATTTCATAACCTCCCACTTTGATGCCCCTCAACAATTTAGCTGAGATCATGGATCCTATTAGAGAGTCTAGTTATTTAGTTAATCAACTTGTTGGGTTTATTTATATATGTGACCAATTGTGTCTTTTCCCATTAGGGGTTGTCTTGAGTTTTTACACCCCCTTCTCCTATTTATAGGAGAGGGGGTTGTCCTTCTATCAATAAGAAAAAGACACACAAGGAGACTTCCCCATCATATTGCCTTCCCATATGGTATCAAATTACACTTTAGTGCATCATGCCTAACCTTGAGAGAGAGAGAGAGGGATAAATGTTACTATCTTCCAGTGTCACTAGGCGGCTTGGATACCCACAAACATTTCCTACCCTTGCTTCTTGTAGGAGTCATCTCCTTGGAGCATCTCCATCAAAATCAAATCAATCCATCTTTTTTGGTCGCGCAAAAAAACATGTTACTAAATAAACCAAAACTTTAGTTACAAAAATGTGCCCCTATAGAGAAACTACAAGGTCCCAGCCCCACACAGGGGGATAAAGGACCCGAATCTAGAAAAGAAACTCCAACTTGAAAAAACAGAAGAAAAAAATAGGCTCCAACCAAACCAGAAAGAAATAACAGGGGAGGAGGAATTACACACAGAACCAATAAAAGCACCCATAAATACGCCTGTGTGAACAACATCTCAACTTACAGCTCAAACAGGTGAGACGTCTCCTATCCCTTATCCTAGCCAGTCTTCTCAGATGGATCATAAAGGTCTCAAAATAAAGAAACAAGCCTACCACTCTTTGTTTCCCTCCTGAAGCATTGAGCCATCTGCAACTGGTCAGAACTTCACCAGAAAAATGGAGCCAATCAAACACTTGAGCTAGCTCATAAGGCAAAATCTCAACCAAACTTCCCTTGGATCCTACAGATGGAATTCAGCTATGGTAGAGCCTTTGACATTCAGCTCACCTTCACATAGAGGATACGAACAACAAAACACCACCTATGACAGACTAGGGAAACCTGCTATCAATAGCACCATTTTAACTAGGTTAGGTACCTCAATTGGATCCTTGACATCTTGTAGGTGCTCAATCAAGCAACATCAGAGGATGTATTGAGGTCTCACGCTACTGTCTGTCAGTAGCATATCAACAAACACCACAATGGTGTTCCTTCACGCTGCACAGGAGAGCCAAGAAGATGAAGAGAACTGCTCCACGTTGACCTAGCCCGCGCAACGCCATGTGGCCATGGGCCATCCACCAGATCGACAGGGGGAAGGAGAAGCTTGGGCTTCCCCTAATCACCCTGCACCATGTGAGGTAGACGGAGCTGACGCCGAAGGGTCATTAGCCAAACACCAGGAGCAGTGGGTAACCGTGCATCGACCAACCAGTTCCATGGACAGAGTCCCGAAAGTGGGGCGCCGCCATGTCGAGACGCCAAGACTGAACCTGAGGCCCCGCAAAGAAGAAGCAAATCAATCCATCTTAAAGTTGCTGCTACGATAGCTACAAGGGCCGACTTGCATTCATCAATATTGTTTTCTTATGGAGCCACCGTCACTACCCTATTTGCTTCCATCATCTACACCACCATCATCAATACCACTGTCAATCTACACTACTGTCATCTACACCACTTCCGATCTACATTACCTTTATCATCCAAGCCACCTCTATTAAGATCAATCCCAAATCTTAGATAAAGATTTTTTTTTCTTCTACTGATAATGGGGACATATCATCCCTATACTACTATGGTGGAGATACAAAAAGGTTTTTACACCCCTTTGCTTTGTCTTGGGGTTTTTGCTACTTTTTTCTGCCAACATGACGTGTCATTATTTGACACCACATGTCAATGTAGTTCTATTTTGTTTGTAACTTGGATCATGAATTCTGCACTTTGACATGACATGTTGCCTAAATGACACGACGTGTCACTTGTGTTATGATAAATGTATATTTATCCCTTTTATTTATATATTTTTTATATTTGTTTAAGTTTATTTTGTTATTTATTCTCTTAGTTTCATAATTAATTGTTTTATTTTAGATTTTTATCGTTAATTGGAGTTTTAATTTTATTTTCTTGGGTTTTGTAGGAAAATTATACAATTTGCAACAGTCCTGAAATTCATATATATTCTCCACCAAAAGTGACATAACTCTTGCATTCGAACTCCAAATTGAGTTCACAAGTATTCATTGGAAAGAAAATTTAATTTCCTAAAATAAAATCGTATTATTTGGATGGAGTTTGTGCTTTTAATAGGAGATAAATACGTTCGAAATTGCTTCTGTGAGAATCCGCATTAAAGGGAGTTACATGGTCAAGATAATTAAAGACAATCAACTTTCGATTTGACCAGATCCAGAAAATTCAAAAATTGGTCTCCCTCTCTTTTTCCCCCTCTTTTGAGGGCATCCTACCCCCTCCCCCTCCTACAAAAGGAGGGACTCTTCACTTGTAAAATCATTCCATTCTTCATTCTATTTCATCTATTTTTAGTTGTAGACCACATCTTGTATAATGTTGGATCTTGCTTTAGTTTGCATTTCTTCTGGTCTTATTATGTCTGAGTAAATCTCTCTGGGGCATGGGAGTAGCCCCTTAGCCCGGTTCTATTCAACATAATCAATTATATTCCTCTATCGAACAAATGTCTTCTCTCTATTTATGTGTGGTTATTTGGATGATCTGATATATTCTTATGGAGTGATATGACCGTGGATCTCTATAAGAACGAAATAATAGTCCCTTAATTGTGATTACCATCTTTTCATCTTTTTAATCTTATTCTTGTTATAATCTTTGGTGATGCGACCACCTGAGCCTTGGGTTTGAACGCCAGTTTGAATTCACATGCTTTTTGATATGACCGTGGATAATTGCATGTTGGACGGTTGGGCAATGATCTGTGAACGCCGGGACCAACGGGTTCATAGGAAGTCCGACCCTTGTGAGTTTGTCCGTAAAGATATGTAACCACAAGGTCCTAATTTGATCCTTGGAGTTTAGAATTTGATTAGTTGAATAGGAGCGTGGTTTTGGTGGTGATCTTCTGGACCCCAGATCTTTATTTCTTGATTAGTTAAATTTTATTTCAGTACTTTTTTTTTCTTAGTGTTAACAACTCTCTCAAATCGGGATTTAATTCTTGTACTTGTGATCGGATTTGGATTTCGACTTTTCTTTTCCGCCGTCCCTTGGATCGATACCTATCTATACTAAGTTGACTTGTTGTTCGCAACAAGTTGACAACCGTGTTAGAAGGTTAAACTCTAGGACTTTTCCTAGTGATTGTTGCATGTACAACGACGCACATCAATTTGATGCCGTTGCCGGGGATGACATAGTTGTTTTTCAGATCTGGTTGTCTGTATATCTTGTATAATCCTTGTTCATATTCTCTAACTTTCATAACTTCTATCTTTTTTATAATTTCTATTAGATTTTTATAATTTCTTTTTGCCTTCCGAGAACAATTCCGGAAGTGTATCTCCTCTTTCTGCTGAGTTTCCATTCCAGCAGTACTATTTTCTAGTTACTTTTTTTTTGTAATTTTTGTTATTTCATAATTTCTTAGATTTATAATTTTTAGTTCTATTTGTAATTTTGACTAATTTTTTATCTCGCAATCTTTCTTCTCTCATTCGTTGATTGACTTATCTTTCAGAAACTTTTCTTTTCAAATGGAGTGGACATCCCAATATCCCCCACAATGTTATTGTTGTGGTTTTTACCACCATGCATCTCTTGCCTGTCCGACTCTACCCCATGATTATAATAGCACCCCTTTTAATTGCGAGCCCTTTCATCCTGGTGGATGCAATGTGAATCCACATTTTTCTGAGAACCATTATGGGGAACCTTGCTATGAATATTCTAATGGGGGATATGATCAATAAAATTTTGTGGGGTGTAAGCAACAAAACCTTGGGGTTATGAACATGTTTATGAAACCCAATGTAATCCTCAACAAGAAGAGAAACTTAAGTCCCTAGAGAATATGGCATCAAAACTCCTAACTAGCCAAACCTTATTGGCCACCTTACTAGAAGCCCAAACCCAAAATATAGATTGTTCAAATATGTTTCCTCATGAATTGGTGACACCTTATAATATTGAATCTTCCTACTAAGATGGACGCAATGGAAATTACAATCCACCATCTTCTGGAGATTATTATGAGGAGCAATGCCACCCAAAACAATATGAGGATTACTATGGCCAAGGACACTATGGGGAGTGTGGCGAGGATGACCAAAATTTTGGGGTGTATAAATCCTATGGTGAAATGCAAATTGATCTTTAACTGGAAGAGAGACTTAAGGCCCTAGAAAAGATGGTAGCAGAAGCACAAGCAAAACTTGAATCCAGTCAAGCCATGTTAGCAAGCTTTCTAAAGGATCAATCACAAACTCCCCCTATAGAGCTTGAGCAACCCAAGATGGTTCTTCCTGATGATGACGATGATGATCCTTATTTTGTGTCATATATGTCAGATCCTGAAGAAATAGAACAAACTATGGAGTCATATTTTGTGTGTGATGAGGATGTTGGTATCCCTATATTTCCTTTAGAGACTCTATTACTTGAATATGAAATGTCAAAGTAGGGGAGTCATTTTGAAGATCCAAAAACTCCTTCCATCCTCAACATAAATCTGAATGATACCATAGACCAATACCCTTCTTTTGAGTCTATTTTGGATAATGAGAATCAAACCCCCTTTATGATTCTTCCCGAGCCGTCACAGCCAATTTCCATCCCACACATGGCTGATCTAGAAGGGGAGATACCACCATTGGAAGAAGCCCACACACCCCCTTCTATTGTTTGCAAGGAAGACATCATCATCCCTCCTAAATACTTGGGGAACCCTTGTACAAAAAAATTAGAGACATATGTTACATCAACAATGAAACTTACCTAACCCAATGTTGATGGCATTAATTTTAAGGAGAAACAAAACACTTTTGTAAATGATTTTATTTTTTTTGTATTAGCATCAATTCTCCCATATGTAGGTCATCATGATGGTGGAAAACCTGAACTAGATCCTCCACCCGACTCAGTTCATCATGCTCTACTGGCATTACTAGTCCGGTACCCGTCAACCTCCCCTTATCCACATCCATCTTCAACACTTCCCTTTCTATCGAAGGAAGATCTATGGATATTATTGGAGGGAATGCGAGGTGAAAGATAATATGAGCACCCCACTGAGCTTCTACAATTACCCTATCATAGGGTACATTATGAAGCTCCTCAGATAAAGGTCCCAGCCCTCATACACATCCCCTTCAACTGGACATTTTTTGAGCTATCTGGGCCACCTGGAAATCCTTGCTCTTCTCTTCCCTCCATCTCGGGTTTTTATTTTGCTCAGGATGAGCAACAATCTAAGTTCGGGGTGGAGGTGGGTGGTATGTTTCTATTCCACCCCCTTATCTTTTTTTATTCTTGCATTATTTCTACCTATTTTTTGTTTTTCATATAGTTACTTTGTTCATGGCCATTATCTAGTCGGCCATGTTTTTATTTCTTTTGTTGCAAAATGGCCTTTATCTAGTCGGCCAATATGAATAAATGTTTATCATTGTACCCCTTTGAATTTAGTAAATCTTTTGCAAAAAAATTGTTATAAATTGCCATGTCTGAAACCACCATGTCACCTAGGATCCCAAAATAGCATCACTCCTTGGAAAAGTTGGCAAGCCGTATAGAATCAATCAAAACCAAACACAAATTTTCTCTATTTTTAAACTATTGATTAACTTTATATAAATCTTGTATAATGTGATTGACATAAATGTTCTTTCTGATGTAATGACACTTTCAAAAAAAAAGTATGAAGTTATAAGCACAATGACACCTTTTGTTTCCCCCTTATTTTCTTTCTAAAAAAAGAGAAGCAAAGAATCACCACCAGACAAAAATCAAGTCCGGGGTGGCATGCTTCCCATATAAAAAATTCCATGCCCCACAAAGGGGTGTACCATCAAAAGATGTCAAAAGTGCACATTAAATTTTTTTTTACCAACGTAGCCACAACTCCACAAATTTAAATCCCAAGTCGAATAGATGAGGGATAAAAAAAAATCATCACTTCCTTCTTTGTTTTCACACCCCCTAATTTCATCTTGTTCTTGTGAAACAAATAAAAAAAAATACATTTATAAAAATGAGAGTGTCAAAGCAAAAGTAAGTTGAAGCATGTTTTTCTACAAAATCTTGATTTAGAACCAAGATATGATATTTGTTTTAAATAGGGAATGTAGAATTTTGTGTTTTGTGGTTTTAGGAGATTGGGTTGCTTGGCCAAATTTGGAGGTAAGGAATAAAGTGATGTTACAAGGGTGAGGATAGACATGTTGTTAGTATAAATTGGAATAATTTGAAATTTTAATTGTTTGAGGATAAACAAAGATTCAAGTCTGGGGTATTTTGATAAATGTATATTTATCCCTTTTATTTATATATTTTTTATATTTGTTTAGGTTTATTTTGTTATTTATTCTCTTAGTTTCATAATTAATTGTTTTATTTTATATTTTTATCTATAATTGGAGTTTTAATTTTATTTTCTTGGGTTTTGTAGGAAAATTATACAATTTGCAGCAGTCCTGAAATTCATTTATACCCTCCACCAAAAGTGACATAACTCTTGCATTCGAACTCCAAAGTGAGTGAACAAGTATTCATTGGAAAGGGAATTTAATTTTGTAAAATAAAATCCTATTATTTGGACGGAGTTTGTGCTTTTAATGTGAGAGAAATACATTTGAAATCGCTGCTGCAAGAATCTGCATTAAAGGAAGTTACATGATCAAGATAATTAAAGACAATCAACTTTCGATTTGACCAGATCCAGAAAATTCAAAAATTGGTATCCCTCTATTTTTTCCCCTCTTTTGAGGGCATCCTACCCCCTCCCCCTCCTATAAAAGGAGGGACTCTTCACATGTAAAAACATTCCATTCTTCATTCTATTTCATCCAATTTTTAGCTATAGACCACATCTTGTATAATGTTGGATCTTGCTTTAGTTTGCATTTCTTTTGGTCTTATTATGTCTGAGTAAATCTCTCTGGGGCATGGGAGTATCCCCTTAGCCCGGTTCTATTCAATATAATCAATTATATTCCTCCATCACATAAATGTCTTCCTTTGTTTATGTGTGGTTATTTGGATGATGTGATATATTCTTATGGAGTGATATGACCGTGGATCTCTATAAGAACGAAACAATAGTCCCTTAATTGTGATTATCATATTTTCGTCTTTTTAATCTTATTCTTGTTATAATCTTTGGTGACGCGACCACCTGAGCCTTGGGTTTGAATGCCAGTTTGAATTCATATGCTTTTTGATATGACCGTGGATAATCGCATGTTGGATAGATGGGCAATGATCCGTGAACGCAGGGACCAACGAGTTCACGGGAAGTCCGACCCTTGTGAGTTTGTCCGTAAAGATATGTAACCACAAGGTCCTAATTTTATCCTTGGAGTTTAGAATTTGATTAGTTGAATAGGAGTGTGGTTTTGGTGGTGATCTTCCGGACCCCAAATTTTTATTTCTTGATTAGTTAAATTTTATTTCAGTACTTTTATTTTTTTTCTTAGTATTAAAAACTCTCTCAAATCGGGATTTAATTCTTGTACTTGCGATCAGATTTGGATTTCAACTTTTCTTTTCCGCCGTCCCTTGGATCGATACCTATCTATACTAAGTTGACTTGTTGTTCGCAACAAGCTGACAACCGGGTTAGAAGGTTAAACTCTAGGACTTTTCCTAGTGATTGTTGTGTGTACAATGACGTGCATCATGTTATACCTTGATTCTGCCCTCAAATCTGTCAATTGACACGAATTGCCACCCTATGACATAGTGTGTTTCTAGCTTATTGCTGGCGATGAATTATGATTCTACACCTATTGATGTGTGACACGACATGTCCCTTCACCTACATGACATTCCACCTACTATTACTACCACATCTTGGCGTGCTATATCAGCTGTGATTATTCTACTACATGGAGGATGCTTCTATACATGGTGAGTCCCTATCTTTATCCTTACCAACAACACTTATCTTTCTTTTCCAGCAATTATATGTATATGTATATATATATATATATATATTAACCCACCCACCCTTTCTAACCCTATATATATATATATATATATATATATATATATATATATATTGCATACCTCCTCAGTGCTTTTATTTCCCATCATATATATCTTGTGCCTATTAACTAATGAGATTGAATTTTTTCTCTAGTCCATAGTGCGAGAGGGTTCACCCCCACACCCCCTAGATTTATCTGCCTAATAGCTAGACATATATCTTTTTTCTTGGTCGCACTAAGATCCACATATTTTTCTACCTATATATATGTAACCGGGTCATGTTGCAAATTGACTTGAGTTTTTGGTTACTTCCTCTACATATTTTCCCACATAAACACTACCTTTATCATTGTTTTTGACTCACCACCCCAAACACTCTCTTGACTCTTTTTGTGGTTGGCATGAGGGGATAATAAAGGATGATGAATAGAGGGAAGAGTGAGATGGAGAAGAGAAGAAGAGGATTTTAGTTCTACTACTCTATGGATCTCCATGCTTCTTTTGTTCCTGCTATGTCATATTTCTTTTTTGTTGCTCTATGGATCATTTTGTTATTATGTGGATTCTTCATGTTATTTTTTCTTCTACTACATGATGTTGCCTTTTCTACTATGTCGATCCTTCTGCTGTTGTTATTGAGCTATCTACCTTATGAAAAGCTTGAGAACCTTATTTATCATCATCTCAACTATTGCTACGAAGTTATGTACTTCACTTATACTATCTTTTGATTAATCTTTCAATCCGACAATGCTAGTCTTGCTACTTGTGCTCTAATTAGCACATTTGATTTGCTGCTTTGTACTTTTGCACTATCTATCATTTATTCTTTATTTGCACACTGACTCTCTACTTGATTGTGCTGTATTTGTATGTTTACTCTTTTTTTGTGTCCTGCACATGTCGACCACTACTAGTACTGTGACCCATCGATATTTGGACTGTGAAATCTGATGCAATGATGGAAAATATATGATGAGAGGAGAAGATGATGGTAGATTTGGTGACTTACATGCATTTGATGGAGATTCATGCTTTTCCACTATTGCTATTTACTAGTACTCCAATCGTTGCATCCTTTTGATCATGAAGATTTTATTACATGTTTGTAACCTGCACTTGCTTGCATATATGCTTTGGATCATCTACTTGAGTGGAGTATTTTACTAAGAAGTGATTTATTGTAATCTTAAGGGGATGAAATATTTTTGTATGGATTCGGTTTATCTTTTTATTTTTCTTCTTTGTCTTTAGTCTATCTATTTGTTCACAAAATGACTTGGGATTCTCATAAATTTTCAAATTGAGTGGGAGTATTATGAGTCTAGTTATTTAGTTAATTAATTTGTTGGATCTATTTGTATATGGGCCTATTCTCACTCTGTACGATTCCCCCTCATACTATTTATAGGAGAGGGGAATGGCCTTCTATAAATAATAAAAACACACATAAAGGGACTTCACAATCATATAACCTTCCACAACTCCAAGAACTAAAATAATTTTCCTTAAAAATACAATGAATTATAAGTTAAAATGATACAAATTGTAAAACTAATATAGTGTTCTTCATATTATAGAAAGTTGGTTGATATATTTCTTTTTAGATTTGAAGTTCATTTGATGTTAAGATATTATAGATTCGATAAATCACGCAAACAACCCTTTTCTTTTAGATGATAGTAAAATGATGAGTATGGTTGAGGAATATTCTCTCAATATAAGTATGCATTTGATGTGAGTTTTTCTACATATCTGCAAGGATATAGAATTAACACAAGACTTGTTCCATGAATTTCTAAAGAATTTTTATCATATATATCAAAAGTAAATATTTTTATAGTTTTGAGGGTAGTTTGAGTAACTTGTTGTAACGAACCAAAACCTAGCCTCTTGACCCTCATCATATGTCTCGGAGGATAGTCAACTTGATTCTTTGGGTTTAGCCAAACAAGGATGAGGATATACCTAATAGTAGTTTTTGTGACCCTAATATGCAATACATGTTTAAATCACCCTAACATATATGCATGAGGACATTTATGACTGAATGCTCCCATAATAACCTTTAGACCAATAAAATATGTCACATGTAATAATGTTGATTAAAATATGAAGTTAAGAGAAATTATACACATAGAAGAACTAGGTGTCCATAATTAAAAATATTTATACATAATTCAAATAAATACATATTTGATGAACTTAATGAGTTAATTGATAATCATAAAGAATTTTGTGCACAATGATAATACATAACTCTTTTGGTTTCAGGTATAAATTTATGAGACACAATTGGATGAATAATAGAAATAATATTGAAATAATATGATAGCTAAAATAATAATGGGGCACAAATACTAATTATGTAAAACTCATAAAAGGAAGATGAATTGATTAAAAATAACTTGAGATTTGTTTTCTTTGGATATATTTTGGGCTTGGAGGCTAAGTTTCATAATTTTGGAATAATAATAATATCTTTTTTATTTTGAAAAGAAAAGGTGAGTTTTCCTCAAAATATGAAATAAAATATTTAATGACTCTGAAAGTGGCAAATAATCTTATATTCATAATCTACACATTAAAAATAGCCTTTGGGTAAATTTTCATGCAATTTTGATAATCTTTAATATACATGTGTAGATCAGGAGAGAGAAAATATGTAGAAGCCCAAAATATTAATTTATGTGCAAAATAGTATCAAAGGATGAAATTAATGGCCAATTCACATTCCATATGTTTTGGTTTTCTTACGGGTGAAGTTTTACATTAATTGAGTAATTCTAGAAGTCTCTAATGCATTAGGAAAGAGAAAATGTGATTTATTTTAAAAGAATTAATTCATAAAAAAGTTTCTAAATGTGAAAACTAATGCCAAAATCAAATTCTACATGCCTTTATGGGTCTAGAAGAAAATTTTCATGTAATTTGGATAGCGTTTGTACCCTCAATTTAAGTAAGGAACAAACGATATAATTATTAAAATGCCACTATATTTTGTATAGTGATTTCCTAAAGTTATCAGATTTTTGATTTGTCGCACATGACTTATACCTATGCTTTATATTGGGTCTAATTGCAACCGTTCATTTTGGATTGAGTGGTTACAATTTTCTCTCCTTCCTTTCCTTCTTTTCTCGCTTGTACGCCTATAACGAGGCTCACCCCCAATTTTCTTCTACTTCACTCTTCCTCTCCCTCCTTCCTTTTCCTCCAATTTTTTCTCTCCTTCACCTTCCTCAATCCTTTCCACACCCAACAACCATATAAACCCTGGGGTTGCGGCACTCCTCAACCTAGATGGAAACTGCCCCCCATACACCCCTATTTTGCCTCTACTTGCCGCCCCCTACCCTTCTCCTCTCACCTCTATGCCATGGGACCCGTACTTAACCCCTCCAGTACTTGTGCCATACCCCCATAAACCTGCTCCAATGCTTTATTAAGACTGATTACAAGTCATTCATCTTTCTCCCATCTCTTCCAGTGTCGGTGAGACTCACCTGCTCTGACGACTGGGTTGAGACCTATCAGATCATCACCAGATTGTCATACAATCCTAGTGGGGCTCTGTGAAGCTTTCCTCAACCTTTGTGATTATACTCTGGCCTACAATTCAGGTCTGGTGGTGGTAGTCCCTTTTTCCCCCTTTTCCAGTGCTTCTGCAATTTGAGTTCATTTTCCAGTATTTTGGTCCCAATGCGGTTGCTTTTTCTATCCTTTGAATTTGTGTGGACATCGTGAATCTTTCCAGATTTTTGATACCCAATTTTTCATCTTGTTTCTCAAGTTCACTGATCATGCCTTCCCGCCAGTCTTGGCGGGAGTGCACTTCAAGACTCTGGTCTTCTATGGGACCTCTATAAATGCTCTTAGAGTTTGCAAGGTCCTCAAAATCAGTCGATGCTTGTCGCTGGTGTCGAAGGTGAAAGAATCACATGGTTGAAATTTGTCTTTTGACTGTTAAAGGAGGTGTTTAGGATTGCTTCTTCACACGAGGTTATGATTTAAGCTTAGGCACATGATTTTTCTCCTTTATGCCCTTAGTCTCTATCTTGTTTTTGCTTTTCCCCTCAGGGACAAAATTAGTCTTTTTACGTTGGTTTAAGAGTTCTTGCGGGCATGTGCGAGTTTACCTAGCTGTCTAAGAGCTCTTTTGTGTTGCCCACTTTTCTTTGGGCCAACTTAGCAAGGTTTGACCGCTGATAGGGTTTTCATTGGTGACGTGGATTAATCGAGTTTTCCAGATTGGTCCATTTTCAAAAATTCATATTTAATTATTTATAGCTTAGAAAAATAAAGTAAAATATGATCTAAAATTAAAAAATATGAGCATTTTAATGGTACTAGTTTTGTTGCAATAATCTAATGTATAAATATGTGATTTTAATGTACTTTCCTAATTATATAATACATTGCAAAATTCATAACTAAAAATATATGAATTAGAAAAATATAATAAAATATGTTTTGAAATCAGAAAAATATAATCTAAAACATGATGTGATTTTTATAATCAGATTCACTAATAGTAAAAAGGTGATTTTTAGGGTTTTGGATAATTAATGTAAACTTAACCCCAATTCTACATATATGCATAATAGGTACTTTAGAGACCTAGGCTTGAGTCTAGGACTGACTTTGGACTGATTAGATTCTTAGGAGAGGTATGTTTGCATCCCCTATTATTCCTTTTGAGAAATTAACCTATTTTCTTCTTCCTCTTGGTCCTATGGACAAAAACCTACACAATATTCTTTTTCTATTTTGCGAACATATGTCTTGTGGAATACCTTATTTGTTTTATGATCTTATGATCAATTTATTATGATGGACATTATTTTGGACTCTATCCTATATATTATTTCATGGTGGAACTTTACTTGGTGATACATGCTATTTTTGCTTACTTTTGTGGTGGTTGCTTATATTGTCTTTAATGTGGTGAAAAATCTTGTTTACTCTGAATACATTTTTACTTTCCTCTCTATTAAGCGTGTTATGTGACTCCGTAGCCCTAGAGTAGTGTAATTGCATTGGTTTTGGATTATGTGCCCTGATTATATTTTTGGGATGGAGGTTATGTGCCCAATACCCGGGTTTCAAGTTTATGAGGTCCGACCCAGACTTTTATATATTGGGGAGTTTGGTTATGTGTCATTCTCTACCAGGTTTCAAGTTTATGAAGCTTGACTGCCATTGTTAATTATATTGTTCTAGTGCTATGTTTATCTCACATACATACAAGTTATATTATAATTATGGGTTTCGTGCCCAAAAGATTATGTGTGCTTTTGTGGCACAACTTGTATTATCATTTTTATGGCAATTAATCTCCTTTTTATTCATCATTTATAATTCTCTTCTTTTATGCCCACTTTGGGTAGTCCTTATCTTTTCTATGGGAAGAATTCTTTATTTGTTGTCCTTTTATTCCATAAAATGCTCAATTCTATTTTAGTATCCACATACCGACTTTTTGCTAATGTCTTTTACCTTTTCTCCTTTTTGCTG
Source organism: Alisma plantago-aquatica (assembly GCA_963693085.1). Lineage (NCBI taxonomy): Eukaryota > Viridiplantae > Streptophyta > Magnoliopsida > Alismatales > Alismataceae > Alisma > Alisma plantago-aquatica. Next base: position 1,256,825,231 of record OY856411.1, on the reverse strand, counting down.
GGGTATGCTTCCAACCCCAGGTATAGGTGAAGGAGAACATGAATTTCCACATGGACTTTGCTTAAGGAGTTGAAGCTTGGAGAAAAAATTGAAATGGTTTAGATTTTCTTCTACTAGATTCTTGTGATGAAATATCCATGTAGACCCTATAAGGGAGATATTAATGTACATTTGTAATCTCTTGAAAAGTTGAATATAGTCATTACTTCTATTTCGCTTCTACACTTTGGTTGTTTAGAATACCATTATTGAGATTTGCAAATTTTACACCAAATCCAGTATACCTTTTGAGTGTGTTTGGATTGGATGTTTGTTCTTCAAATTTTAGTAGGGAATGGATCCCCTTTGGGTCCCACTCCTTACACTTGATATCATAATTCTAATTTCATTGAGCAAGGGTACTATTTAAGTTCATGTCGGCAAGGAAAAATATTTGTAACACTTAGAGGAGGTTTTCTGGTCCATATATTTTATTTATCAATGTTAACAATTTTAGGAGGTTGGATTTTTGATATAAAAAGATATATTTTATTAGCCATTGGATGGAGACAAGAGTTCATGATGCTTTATACTATGCCATCACTGGATGGAGAAAATACAGGAGGCTTTGTTGCAATTCAATTTATGGGAGGAAAAAATAAAGTTTTTTAAAAAGTAAATGAAATCAAAGTCTCTATAGTCTCTTCCAAACATGTGGTGGTATTTCTTATGGATGTGAGGGGGATTTAATCCTCCAATTGAAAAACAATCCCTCTAAATTTCATATAAAACCATTGTTACATAAGATGATATCCTCACCTACATATATGGTGATGAAATCTCTATTAGATATTAAGGAAGCACACTGATGGATTGTCTTGTAGCAACCAAAAGTTGTATCTCTTGTTCGTCACTGACTGGAAATGGCGTCAATAAGAGATTTGGTGGGATCCTTGACGTGGGTGTTGTAAATTTTAAACTTCAAGAAGGTTTAGGAGGCATAAGTTAATGTGATGAAGCTGTGATTGTCATCACTTGAATTCGACGGAGGAGATGATACTTCATGGTCTCTCCACAAAACCTAGGTGGTTGTAACTTCACTACATTATGATCCAATGCCATTTTTAGTGAGAGGTAAGTGCCTACAAATTCCAGAGAATACATGTGAAAGTGGAAGGAGATTTTTTAGTAAAAAAGAAGTAGTGACGGTGGGATAGGATTGATTTGTACATTTTGTCTCATCTTTCCCCCCTTTATTCATGTGTTTATGACTTGATTTCATTGTTGTTCAAACTTTATACATACCAAGGTTTTTATTTCCTTTTTTAATTATTATTACATGGTTTTGATTTTCACTATGTTAATTATACTATGTGATATCCTTTAATTATTGTCATATTTAGTTTGGTGTAAGGCATGCTAAATTCCATATCATTTGGAGTTTTTAAGAGTTAATAATATCATACACCTTGTTTCGGTCTACCTAGTGAGATGCAGTTGTGACAAGTATAACACACATTTTTAGAGAGTTAGCTAGTGTGTGTCTCACATAAACACCTTTTTCATTTTATTCAGACCGTTTGATCATCAAAAACCACATGGCATGTCCTTCAGATGCACATTGTGTAAACCCCTGGTATATGAAGTGAAGCTTGTGTTGGTATGTGACCGGCCTTTTTCACGCGTCCGGATACGAACGCGGGACTAAGGAAGGAATCAAGCTTTAAATTTATAACCCAAAACCTTCTAGGCCCCCGCAACTTAATTACGGGGTCGCAGTAGATATACGGGGTCGAACACAGGGACGTGGTGACGTTTAGGACGCCACAGATTTCTGTTCTTGAGTCAGATAAGCCAAAACGATAGTCGATAAAAGAAAGTGCTAGAACTAGTCTAGCGGGTTGTCACGATTAAAATAAGGAAAAGAAAAGAAAACAAAAGCAAAACAAGACAGAGCGTGAGGTTCTACTAACTAGAGAAAAAGAGTTCTTGGCTATGTAACCACAAAAGGGGCAGTCTATGCACTCGTTCTCGGGCGTAGACAACCCTCGAACACCCAAGCAAGCATCTAGCACGCACAGCGGCATCTGTCCTGTGGGGTCATCCCACTCGCTCTCGTGATGCGTGACTAAAACCATCAACGATATGTCATTAACCCTCTCTCAAGGGATGACATATCAACACCTCAGTATATGCTAAGTTCCCTCTTGGGTCTTAGGATATTATGAGGTGCTAGGAACATAATACCCTGGATCGTCCTCCTCTCAGGTTCAGATCCAAACTATCATCTCTTAGCTATTTCTACAACGGATCTCTCAATACAGGCAGAAATAGCAGTTCAAGCGAGTAAGAGATCAACCAAACTAGCAATCATAACTTGGAAAGAGAAAATAGAACATGCAACATACTAGATCTGATATGAATCTACTTGCTTAAGGAAAAAGTATATAAACATGCCCAGATCGGGCTGCATAGCCAAGAAGGAGCTAACTAGCCATAGACAAGCATAGCTGGCACCGAACAAAGATGGATAAACATCATTTGTACAAGAAACAAAGGAATGCAGTAAAATGAAAGAGAAGAGGGGAGAAATATAGCCCGTAGAGGAGAGGTGGCTCTCGCTCCTTGGCCTCCGTGCAGGTCGGATCTCGCCCCTTGGGCCTTCTCTTTGTCCCTCTGGACTCCTCGGTTCTCTCTCTCTCTCTAGACCGTATCGGGCGGCGGGCGTATCGGGCGGCGGCCGTGTCGGGCGGCGGGCGTATCGGGTGGCGGGCGTATCGGGCGGCAGGCGTATCGGGCGGCGGTCGTGTCGGGCGGCGGGCGTATCGGGCGGCGCAGCCGTATCGGGCAACAGCCGTATCGGGCAGTAGACTTTTGGGGAACCCGACACACTAGCTCCTTGGTCTAGGAACTAGATCTTGCAGGGTCCTTCCTCCAACCCTCGGCTCTCTCCTGCTCCGAAGAAGCATTCTTGTAGGCTGGCAGCTGCTATTTATAGGCAGGGAGTTGATGTGAGTTGTAGCTTTTATTGGTCCACGTGTCCTTCATCCGTGGCTTCAATCTTGAGGAACCAGGTCGGCCAACATGACTGTCACTCGGCAACCGTATCGGGCAACCGTATTGGGCAGCCGTATCGGTTGGCGGCCATATCGGTTGGCGCACCCGTATCGGTCGGCGGCCGTATCGGTCGGCGCAACCGTATCGGCCAGGCCATATCGGGCGTCTTTGTCGGACGGCCATCTCATCCAGACCTTATCAGGCAGCTATATCGGGCACCCGTATCGGGCAGCCATATCGGCCAGCTGCTGCGATTCTTGTCTTTTCCTGGTCTGGTACTTGAAAGTCCCAAAATTGGCTAGTGTCTGTGCCTGCAAGTCTAAAATTGGCTAATTAGCTACATTTATTGGCTAGTTTTATTATTTTATCTAATGAGAGACAAAAGTCCTAAAACATAAGAAAAATGGTGCATATTAGGACTAAAGTGGCACAAAACTATAGATAAAAAGCATAGAAAATATGCGCTAATTTGGGTGTTATCAACTACCCCAAGCTTAAAACTTGCTTGTCCTCAAGCAAGACTGTGCTCAAAGAACAAAAGATAACATCCAAATTAAGCTTGGCAATAAATGCTAAGGTTAAGAAAAATAGTTTAAAGCATCAATACTCTTGATCCATGTCATTTCAGAACAAACCCCCACCAAACAAGCACAATCCTGCCAAAGTAAGATCAAAGAATTTCCAAGCAAGATTAAGCGAATTCACTATAGCCTGCCAATACTCATGAGGGTTTGAATCATAATTATTTGATCATGAAAGAGTTGTCACTTAGGTGATCATGCGGGTGATGAGTAATGAGCCATCACCATGAATCCATGCATACCAATCAGGAATACCATGCCTCTCACTTATTCATGTCCTAAGAAATAAAGCAAAAAGACTCTAATGACTTCTGAGGATCCCGATCTGCGTCAGGTTGGTCCATGTAGCGAGCAACAGTCCCTGCAGTCCAAACCAGTTGGTCCAAAGCAGTGAGATGAACTCCTCGTACTTTTCCCGAACCAACCCTGCTACTGAGATGATCTCATAGGTCACCTAGGGGGTTCCTAGTGACTCTCTAATGAGCTTTTTAGAGTGGTACTACCAGGCACGACATATCCGCGTTCATGAGCGCAGTCATACACCGGCTGGGCACCATCCTCAACTCTCCTAAAAGAGAAAAAAAGCGCTCATTTATTGTTCACACTCAGGCTTTTATCATCTGCATTCTATTTTTAGGCTTGGGTGAGAACTATATAGATATTTTTGGGATTTTATGGGCGGCCAAACCTCTTTTGCACATTTTTATATTTTTCATCTTTTTGACTCAATCTAATGTGAGAAGGCATGTATTCCATCAAGGAAAAGTACTTCACCTTGATCATGGCTCAAAACTCATCATGGCCCGCTTGATACCTGTGTGAAAAGATAGCAATTATGATTCAAGAATCCTTAGAATAGAGGAAAACTTGTGAATCCACAGCTAGGTTCTTTGATCATGTTTTAGCTCATTCCAGTGGTCCTTTACCGTGGATTTGCCATTCATGACACAGATCAAGGGAATTTAGCTTTAAGCTATGAAAAAGGGACATAACCTTAGGTTTATTACCAAACTCAAGGAAAGAGTCAAAGAGCAAGTCAATCAAAAGGTCAAGCAATTTTTAAGATGAAAATTGTGCATCTAGGCATGAAGCCAAGCATTTATCTATTAGATTCACACCACATAGCCATAATTGCAAAGCTAAAAAGCTGAAAATTTTAAAATTTAAGACTAAATGCAGGAAATAGACTTGCATGCAAGAAGGGTGAAGAGAAAAGAAGGGCGAAGCCTACCACCCCAAGCTTAAAATTTTGCTCGTCCTCGAGCAAGTCTCAAACTTGAAATAGTGAGGCAGGAATGCATGAGTTTAACAACATTTATTGAAGTTCTAAAGATGATGCATGGGTGCAAGGATATCAAAACAGTTAGAGGAAAGAAATTAACCAGCAAGAACATGAAAAGCATAATTTATTGTAATAAAAGGGTGGGAGGTTAGGTAAGAGAAAAGGGGGTGGTTGCCCCACGATACCGACACTGGGATCCCAAATTCTGAGCTTTGGGACCAGTGTCACCTGTGTCTTGCCGACGGGTTCCGCCACATAATATGAGTAGAGTAGGCGGATGTGTTGGCCCTGCCGAGTCTGAAGAAGAAAAGTTAAATCTGGCGACTCGGTGAAGTCATCTTTGTGCTGGAAGTGACATGAACTGCACTGGGGTGACTTCTTTTGCAAATCATCCTCAGGGTACCTTTCAGTATATGAATCTGAATATGAAGGTCCTAGGATGTCGACACAGGATGAGATGGAGGGTATAGGTTGAATGACTTGGGTGGGATCCATTTCTCCTCCCTCCATCTCTGAACTTGAGGTTAGATGCTCAGATAAATCATCATGTACAGTCTGAGTCATCCAATCATCTTCTGAACAAGAAGTACCCCCTGAAGAATCTATTTGTGGTTCTACCACCCCAAGCTTATCACTTGGCATGGAGTCGAGGGTGTCTTCATGCTTAGCAGCCATGTTGTAGTGCACCGTCCATCCTACCCCCTTGACGTCCACCCTACCTTGTAAAGGTATGGGTGTAAATGGCGACTCGTGCTGCTCTAACTCGTCGTCGGCATTATACTCACTGCTCCATGTTGAGCGGCTGTCGTCGTCATCGTCGTTGTCGTCATCATCATCGAACAAATTGTTCCAAACCATGGTTGGCGTACTGCTCAAAGCGAAGTGACAAGTCTCAATATGAGAGATGTCACTCTGGTTTGGTTCAATATCTGACTCTGGTTCCTCTGAACAACTTTCCGAATGTGAGGTTGTTTGGCTGTCATTGTGAGGATAAGAGTCTTCGTCATCGTCATCATTGGCCCATTCATGTCTATGACTCATATCGTCCATTGGTTCATCAGCTGGGTCATCTGGATAGAATGAAGGGCTTCCCCAAGTGGGTTGGTCTTCACAGAAAAATCCTAGCGAATCCAGTTGATGGTCTGAATAGGATGGTGAGATATACTCCGATTCAGATCCAATGGAATGGCCTTGATGACTAACGTCTTCATTATCCCGTGATGGCATTTGTAATTGGATTGTAACTAAATCGATGAGCTCTTGGAGCCTCCTGCGTTGTTCAACATCTTTATCATGAAGTTGTTGTACTTGAGCAGCAATGCTTTCGAGACCTGTCGATTCTGCCATGCACATTGGTTGCTGACCTGCTGTATCAAACTGATGCGCTTGAATGAATTCTCGCTCAACAGTTTGAACTAGACTTCTACTGCAGTCTGCAGCCTCGGTGCCTACTTTGAGAAGACGATCCTGCTCTTCTAGCAGTTGTTTCTTGGGATCAACATCTTCTTGGAGATGAGGGACTAGGGAGGTGAGTGCCTTGCCACTCTCTCCAACTAACTCCACTGCCTTAATCAGTTCTTGATCCCATGCTAGCACGGGAGTCGATGGTTGACTGGCAGTCTCCTTTGTTGTAATTTCAACATATGACGACGGTGGAGGTGAGTATAACTCGACTAGTTGTAGAGCACGACCTTCAATTATTTGCCAGTAGTCAGAACTGTGCAAAAACTCAGGAGGACAGGTGGACAAGATGACTTGTCTTGCGGAAGCAAGGTCCATGGCTGAAAAAGGTATGAGAAAAAAAAAAGAAAAGGGAGTTAGTATATATGACCAAGTATGTGTAAAGCAAGAGGAAAACTATGCATGTATATACAGACTTATAGTGACAGAACAAAAATCTACTAGGCGTGTAAACGTGGAAAACCCACGTCCCCGGCAACGGCGCCAAAAGTTGACCGGCCTTTTTCACGCGTCCGGATACGAACGCGGGACGAAGGAAGGAATCAAGCTTTAAATTTATAACCCGAAACCTTCTAGGCCCCCGCAACTTAATTACGGGGTCGAAGTAGATATACGGGGTCGAACACAGGGACATGGTGACGTTTAGGACGCCACAGATTTCTGTTCTTGAGTCAGATAAGCCAAAACGATAGTCGATAAAAGAAAGTGCTAGAACTAGTCTAGCGGGTTGTCACGATTAAAATAAGGAAAAGAAAAGAAAACAAAAGCAAAACAAGACAGAGCGTGAGGTTCTACTAACTAGAGAAAAAGAGTTCTTGGCTATGTAACCACAAAAGGGGCAGTCTATGCACTCGTTCTCGGGCGTAGACAACCCTCGAACACCCAAGCAAGCATCTAGCATGCACAACGACATCTGTCCTGTGGGGTCATCCCACTCGCTCTCGCGATGCGTGACTGAAACCATCAACGATATGTCATTAACCCTCTCTAAAGGGATGACATATCAACACCTCAGTATATGCTAAGTTCCCTCTCGGGTCTTAGGAGATTATGAGGTGCTAGGAACAGAATACCCTGGATCGTCCTCCTCTCAGGTTCAGATCCAAACTATCATCTCTTAGCTATTTCTACAACGGATCTCTCAATACAGGCAGAAATAGCAGTTCAAGCGAGTAAGAGATCAACAAAACTTGCAATCATAACTTGGAAAGAGAAAATAGAACATGCAACATACTAGATCTGATATGAATCTACTTGCTTAAGGAAAAAGTATATAAACATGCCCAGATCGGGCTGCATAGCCAAGAAGGAGCTAACTAGCCATAGACAAGCATAGCTGGCACCGAACAAAGATGGATAAACATCGTTTGTACAAGAAACAAAGGAATGCAGTAAAATGAAAGAGAAGAGCGGAGAGATATAGCCCGTAGAGGAGAGGTGGCTCTCGCTCCTTGGCCTCCGTGCAGGCCGGATCTCGCCCCTTGGGCCTTCTCTTTGTCCCTCTGGACTCCTCGGTTCTCTCTCTCTCTCTCTCTAGACCGTATCGGGCGGCGGCCGTGTCGGGCGGCGCGCGTATCGGGTGGCGGGCGTATCGGGCGGCGGGCGTATCGGGCGGCGGTCGTGTCGGGCGGCGGGCGTATCGGGCGGCGCAGCCGTATCGGGCAGTAGACTTTTAGGGAACCCGACACACTATCTCCTTGGTCTAGGAACTAGATCTTGCAGGGTCCTTCCTCCAACCCTCGGCTCTCTCCTGCTCCGAAGAAGCATTCTTGTAGGCTGGCAGCTGCTATTTATAGGCAGCGAGTTGATGTGAGTTGTAGCTTTTATTGGTCCACGTGTCCTTCATCCGTGGCTTCAATCTTGAGGAACCAGGTCGGCCAACATGACTGTCACTCGGCAACCGTATCGGGCAACCGTATCGGGCAACCGTATCGGTTGGCGGCCGTATCGGTCGGCGCACCCGTATCGGTCGGCGGTCGTATCGGTCGGCGCAACCGTATCGGTCGGCGCAACCGTATCGGTCGGCGCAACCGTATCGGCCAGGCCATATCGGGCGTATTTGTCGGGCGGCCATCTCATCCAGACCTTATCAGGCAGCTATATCGGGCACCCGTATCGGGCAGCCATATCGGCCAGCTGCTGCGATTCTTGTCTTTTCCTGGTCTGGTACTTGAAAGTCCCAAAATTGGCTAGTTTCGGTGCCTGCAAGTCTAAAATTGGATAATTAGCTACATTTATTGGCTAGTTTTATTATTTTATCTAATGAGAGACAAAAGTCCTAAAACATAAGCAAAATGGTGCATATTAGGACTATAGTGGCACAAAACTATAGATAAAAAGCATAGAAAATATGTGCTAATTTGGGTGTTATCAGTATGTATGACCTGAGAGCCAATCATGTGATGATTGGTGGGATACATTAAGATTGATTTGATAAACATCAAAGGCAAGCTTACAATTCATTCTGGTTCAGTCATATGAGATAGTGATAGAACAAATTGAAAGTCTAGAGAATGACAGTACTCAATGACGTATGCTTTCAGGTTGAGGACCTGAACGATGAGATCATATGGATGCTAAGAGTTTGTACATTCTTGTTATGTCCCTAGTCGGATGTCATTGTGGAAGGTAGATAGACAACAATGACACACAAGACTAGATTGTGGTGTTGGTTGATGACAGAATCTCATTATTCATGATATAGAGATATCAAACCAAACACATAGGTACTTGTTAGAGAACAAGTGTACCGGACAGACCCACCGTGAGTTTGACACATGGAACCATGAGATGGTAGTCACAGTCAGTACTCACAGTGATGGTGGTGAGTGTGATTCTTAGACCTGAAATCACTGCACTCAACACATGTCGTTGGGCACACTTTGACATCATCAAACGCAGTCCTGAAACATGGGTTGTTATAAAGGTGATGATTGGGTGGCTTTGACACATGGGGCTTTTGAGGGGTGAGTGATAGATATGGGATTTGTCCCTCCTGAGGGAGTTTGATATCCATGGCCACTTGATGAGTAGGATTGAGAAAGGCGTGCACGCATGTGTGAATCAGTATGTGATACTGATGTCATACATATCTCTTCCAGTCTACTTTGAGATCAAGGAAGTGAATGAACGTTGACAGGATGACTGTTCCATGCCTCGAGTTTATTCCGGATATCAGTGACAAAGGAATTATACATTCGCTGTAACACCATTCACGGATTGTAGGATGAAAGTTGTTCTCCAACTTTCTACTTTCACTTGGGTAGCACTGATGTGTGACTAGGCACCGCTCTTTGCTTGTGAAGTCATAAGTGTTATGGACTTTCACTGCCAACGTGAAATGGACCTGCAGGGTCACACACATAGGATTTAACCTGGAAGAGGAGTTTTGTCCACAAAGAAATTTTTAGATTGATTACTAAAGGAGTTTAGTAGTTCAATTAAACACTCAATCAGTCGATAGCTCAATATCGTATGGTTCAAGGTGTTGGACGCATTGATTGGAGTATCGGATTGATTGAAATCGCAATTGACTGATTTTGCCCAACCTGTGCTCCCAACCGATCGGTTCATGTGATGAACCGATCGGATGAGGTTGCTGAACCGGTCGGCTGGAGTGTCCAGGCCGATCGGCTCATGCCCAGGTTGAAATGATTGGTTCAAGGGTTGAACTGATCGGCTCAACTGGTGCAACCGACCAGTTGGGAAAGTCATGTCGGCAAGAATTTTCCTTTCGTTTCAAATTGCCCAATTCGATTGGGAATAATATTGGTATTCGTTACCAATTGGGAAAGAAACAAGGAAAGTCTTTTTGAGCCGGATTAGGACCATGAACCGATCGGTTGGAGTGCCCCAAACGATCGGCTCAGGTCCAACCGATCGGCTCAATGGCCGAACCAATCGGTTCAGTTGTGAACCAATCATTTCAAGTTGTGAAACGGTTGCTTTTTGTGGAAAATTCTCGAACCCTTCTACTCCTGCCTTAGTCTCACATTGCCCGGGATGGAGAACCCTGTCCCATGACTCTCCTATATATAGGGGTATTGGGGGCTTCTCATAGTACATCTCAGTGCAACCAGTTGCTCTGCAAGTTGTCGTTCTCTCTGGTTTTGGTAACCGTGAGAGAGCCCGAGCAAGTGCTTCCCGCAAAAGGGAGGTGCAGCAAGGGAAGGACAACTGCAGTTGCAACAGGAGGCAGGAGAGCGTGTTGGCAACTAGTACGTCAACAGGAGGGTGCGACTCCTTCCACTTCCTTATGGGACAAGGAGAGTGGAGTTCCAGGTGGTCCGTGTGGACTACTACAGAGTCGGGAGGACACTGCCGCTTAGGAGGACAATTGTCATCCGAAAGTCCGGTTCGACTAGGAGTTGTCAGTCCCGGTGCGACCAGGAGCTGCACAGACACCGTCGAAGTCCGGAGTTGAAGACCGCGCATTGCGCGAGGTATTGTCGCCGAGCAAGCCTCGGGACAAGGTATGATTCCGCAAACCATCCTTTCCTATTATATAGACGTTGACGCGTTTCCTCGGTATGGGTTTGGGGAGAAATTTTTTTGTTTCCGCTGCCTTCTCTGTCTCCCCTAAAACCCAAACAGTGGTATCAGAGCCACATCAACTGCTCTATATTTTAGGAATATCGATATGATCGATTTTGGTTTGTCGCCTTTATTTATTGCATGCGATGCGAATAATATTGGCTTTATTCATGTCCAATCCTAAATCCACAAATCCCTAATTACATATATGATATGTATTATTAATGCACTCGATACGTGTCGCCCTTAAACGAGTTTTGTGGTGGATGTGTGTAGCATGATTATGGCCTATAAACCCCTATCTGTGATTGGTTGTATGTGGTTGCTTGCATCTCGGTCTACGCACCGATCTTCCCTCTCTTATTCCTGATGTAACTCGAAATAATTCGAGATTCTTTCCTACCTTTGCTCCCCCCGAATGTAACTCGGGGTTTCCCTTTTAAAGCAATGTAATAAAAGGAATAGGATTTTATTTCATGTTATGTCAAAGACCAGCGGACATCAAGACGACTGCTCAGTCGATTGGTTCAAGGAGTGAACCGATCGGTTGACCTTCCAGACGGTCGGTTCAAGGAGTGAACTGATCGGTTGATGACCGGTTTGAGGAGCGAGATGAGTGGGTGGCGGACATGACGAGATGCACGATGACCAGGCGAACCGATCGGTTGGAGGAGCCAACCGATCGGCTGGTGGCACCCAGACGACCGGCTGGAGAATACAAATCATTCATGTGATGAGTTGATCAACTCGGAAGGCAAAGGCACAGATTTCATCTTGTACAGGTTGCATGTGATGTAGACCTAGATGACCGTGATTCCTCTTGGCTCGAGGAATCACATTAGGATGGCCATAATCATTGCTTTTTATCGTTTGTGCATGTTTTCTATGGGATATAGCATGTATATCATACGTACTATGTATTGTGGTGATTGGATATGTATATGTATATAAAACCAAATCCCTCATTAAATATTAAGTTTTAGATGCCTTCCAAATGCGACACACGTGAAAAGCTTGATCGACCAAATGTGGGCACGCCCAAGCGTGGTGCACCGTCTATCTCGTGGAAGCGTGAAGGATGAATGTGTGGGTCTGCCCAAGCAGGGTGCATATTCATCGTGTTTGCTTTGGGTTGGACTTAACAAGGTGACCTAGATAGGATCTAGCGCCTTGAGGCATGGAGATGATCATTGCAAGGAGTTGTAGATGACATCTTATCAAGAGTTGCATATGATGCAATTGGCAAAAGTTGCCTACATGAGAGATCTATGTTGTGGGTGACAGCCCAAGCTGGTCCATGACTTAGAGGATTTCAGGATCTTGCCCACTAGAAGGTTGTACGCTGCAATCTTCTGAATTGATGGTGAGGGCTATCAATTTGAAGTAAAATAGTGGGAGCGATAATTAATTAAAGGCCTAATTATATCGTCAAACTTTCAAATCAATCAAATAAGTCAAAAATGAGTTTTGGACTAAAATTGCATATTTTCCTTTTTGTAGTTCAAATGGCAACAACCAACAACAACTTTTCTTTGCGATCGGTCCTTGACAAGGACAAGCTAAATGGGACAAACTTCCACGACTGGTATCAGACATTGAGAATTGTTCTCACTCAAGAGCGCAAGCTCTATGTCCTGGATACTCCAATTCCATAGGAACCCGCTCCTAATGCACCAAAGGCAGAAAGGGATGCTTGCAAGAAGCATTCTGATGATGCCATTGATGCAAAGTGCTTGATGCTATGTTCAATGAACCATGAGTTGCAGAGGCAACATGAGAACATGGGTGTCATAGAGATGATTCTGCATCTCAGGAACATGTATGAAGATCAGGCACGGCAAGAGAGGTACAATGTTTCTAGGGCGCTGTTCAAGTGCGTCATGACAGAAGGAGATCCAGTTGGTCCTCACACACTCAAGATGATTGGGTATGTAGAGAACCTGCAAAGACTGGGATTTCCACTGAGCCAAGAGTTGGCTACTGACGTGATACTGCAATCGTTGCCAGAATCTTATAGTCAGTTTGTGATGAACTACAACATGAACAACTTTGATAGGCCACTGTCAGAGTTGTTGGGCATGTTGAGGACAATCGAGTTACAGATGAAGAAGGACAAGCCTAAGTCCGTGATGGTGATCACGAGCAAGAAAGGCAAGTCCAAGCGCAAGGGCAAGGGCAAAGCTAAGAAAGGTTTTGAAGCTAGCCAGGAGTCCAAGCCATCTTCAGCTCTCAAGGCCAAGGGAGGCGTGACCAAGAAAGGAAATTGCCACCATTGTCAAAAGCCAGGACATTGGAAAAGGAATTGTCCTCTCTACCTGGAAGAACAAAAGAAGAAGGAGGCGACTGAAGCCTCTACTTAAAGGTGTCATGTAAATAAACTTGTAACACTTTTTGAGATATATGATATCAAGATGTAAAGTGTAAAACATTCTTACTTGGGGCAAGTATTGCCTTAATAGATAGGAATACTTTAGTTTATTTTCAGCCAATAAGGCATGTAATACAGTTATGAACTATTATTTCATACTTGTCAATAGATAGAAACACTTTATTTTTGCATATTGTATGACAATGATGGCAATTAATAAAGAGATGTTTCAATCTTTGTGGCAATGCCTTATTCATCTTGTGATATTTGATATGCATAAGATAAGACGATACCTAAAAGTTATAGATAACTCAAACAATTTAATTAGCATTAATCATGAGAAATTCATTTCTAGTTTCCATGTGATGGATAAATCTAGACTCTTTTGGTTATAGAACCAGTAAGAGACATGAATATCTTGGACATGATTAATCAATCTTCACTAATGTAGTGGGAGAGTGATTATCCTATTAGGTATAATACATGTGATGTATTTACACACCTATTGGAACATATGCTAATACTTCAAATGGTCTTTAGAGAAATACCAATATGAATGTCTTGAAGTGTTCAAGATTATCATAAATGAAGTACAAATTTGGTAAAGTATTAATTCTTGATGAGATCAATGAATGAAATACTTGGACCAAATGTTTGAGATCCTTATGAGTGTTTATGATAATGTATCATAGTAAACTCATGATTAAGGCATGGTGATGTCTGAATCAAGAAGGAATCATACTCTAAGGAGTTAGAGAATGATTATCAAATAACTGAATTCTTCTTAATAAATGAATACCCCACACTAATAAAAGAAATTAAGAATCACAAGGGTTGTGAGTTCTTATATCTTTAACAGATACACCTCAATTATCTATGTGATCAGTTGTTCATGTGATGAGTCAACTGTCAAGATGGATATGAGGAACCGAATCTTGAGTTATGGTTTAAAACCATTACATCCTAAATGACTTCCATGTGAACCATAAGGTATGACCTTGATGGTAGCACTCATTGGATCATATCCATAAGTGCAGATGAGTCTTAAATGTTAAGACACATGGATAACATTTTGAGAAGGATGATGCTTGCTGATTGCAACTTAATGACTAAGACATTTGGCATATGGATACTAAAACCGCATTCCTATGAGGAATAAAACTAGGATGTGTACGTGACACAACCTATAAGGTTTATGAATCCACTAATGCAAATGAAGTTTATAAGTTACAATGGACTAATCAATGTGATTGATTGAGTACAAGCAACTCAAAATTGGATCTTTACTTTGATGATACAGTCAAAGGGTTTGACTGATATGTCAAAGATAAAGAAGGGATCTGTGATTTAGTGGGAGCGTGTTCACATTCCACATATTGATGTGAAATGGAAATGTTCTAGATTGGAAATCCTAATGTGAAAATTATCTTTAAGGAAGATAGAGATGTTTCCTATGTGATAGGAATAGAGATCTATAGAGATAGTTCTAAAAAATTTCTTGACCTGGAAAGAGAGAGCATACATTGGCAATCTGTACTGAAGTGTTCAGTATGCACAAATTCAGTGGGAGAAAACTTGTCCATGTTACATGGAGTTAGTATCCCAAGGCCAAGTGTCCAATTCTTATGAAGAATGGGAACACTAAGAATAGATATGGATCTATCATGTATGTAATCATCCCATTGTCTTGCATGTATGACATGGCAAGAATAAAATGCATTCATCATCTTGTATGTAGGACATGGCAATATGATGTGCTCATCCTGATAACTCGTATGTGGGACATGACGAATGGATGTATGTCTGCTTCCGGTAAGGGTTACTGGAATACCATGAGAACATGATAAGTGCTTGTGAAGTACTAGTTCTATGGAGATAAGGAAGAGTTCAATGTAAAGAGTTACATTGATGCGAACTTCCGAAAGGACAGAAAATAAATCGCAAAATATACATAAGATGTATAAAAGAGAATGTTTGTTGATAATTGGAAGTGTTACAATAAAGCCATTTAAAAGGGAAATGTCGAGTATGTATGTGTTAGTGAATAGCAGTGGATACTATATGGATCTGAAAGTTCATGAGATGAACTTATATTCCACTCATTGATGACAAGTCTGGAATCCTTGATCATGGAATATAAGATCGCATATTACGGAAACTCCATCTCATATGTGTGACGTACAGCGAAGAGATGAGAGACATGCAATTTATACAGACTTTGGCAAGGTGTTGCCATTACTCACTATGTTGACACTACATCACAGTAACATGTGGGACATGTTTGAAGATCACTATGAATATGATTCATGGGTGATTGGCTCGTAGTGCAAGTGGGAGTCTCTTGGTATGTATGCCCTGAGAGCCAATCATGTGATGATTGGTGGGATACATTAAGATTGATTTGATAAACATCAAAGGCAAGCTTCCAATTCATTCTGGTTCAGTCATATGAGATAGTGATAGAACAGATTGAAAGTCTAGAGAATGACAGTACTCAATGACGTATGCTTTCAGGTTGAGGACCTGAACGATGAGATCATACGGATGCTAAGAGTTTGTACATTCTTGTTATGTCCCTAGTCAGATGTCATTGTGGAAGGTAGATATACAACAATGACACACAAGACTAGATTGTGGTGTTGTTGATGACAGAATCTCATTAGTCATGATATAGAGATATCAAACCAAACACATAGGTACTTGTTAGAGAACAAGTGTACCGGACAGACCCACCGTGAGTTTAACACATGGAACCATGAGATGGTAGTCACAGTCAGTACTCACAATGATGGTGGTGAGTGTGATTCTTAGACCTGAAATCACTGCACTCAACACATGTCGTTGGGCACACTTTGACATCATCAAATGCAGTCCTGAAACATGGGTTGTTATAAAGGTGATGATTGGGTGGCTTTGACACATGGGGCTTTTGAGGGGTGAGTGATAGATATGGGATTTGCCCCTCCTGAGGGAGTTTGATATCCATGGCCACTTGATGAGTAGGATTGAGAAAGGCGTGCACGCATGTGTGAATCAGTATGTGATACTGATGTAATACATATCTCTTCCAGTCTACTCTGAGATCAAGGAAGTGAATGAACGTTGACAGGATGACTGTTCCATGCCTTGAGTTCATTCCGGATATCAGTGACAAAGGAATTATACATTCGCTGTAACACCATTCACGGATTGTAGGATGAAAGTTGTTCTCCAACTTTCTAATTTCACTTGGGTAGCACTGATGTGTGACTAGGCACCGCTCTTTGCTTGTGAAGTCATAAGTGTTATGGACTTTCACTGCCAACGTGAAATGGACCTGCAGGGTCACACACATAGGATTTAACCTGGAAGAGGAGTTTTGTCCACAAAGCAATGTTTAGATTGATTACTAAAGGAGTTTAGTAGTTCAATTAAACACTCAATCAGTTGGTAGCTCAATATCGTATGGTTCAAGGTGTTGGACGCATTGATTGGAGTATCGGATTGATTGAAATCGCAATTGACTGATTTTGCCCAACCTGTGCTCCCAACCGATCGGTTCATGTGATGAACCGGTCGGCTGAGGTTGCTGAACCGGTCGGCTGGAGTGTCTAGGCCGATCGGCTCATGCCCAGGTTGAAACAATCGGTTCAAGGGTTGAACCGATCGGCTCAACTGGTGCAACTGACCAGTTGGGAAAGTCATGTCGGCAAGAATTTTCCTTTCGTTTCAAATTGCCCAATTCGATTGGGAATAATATTGGTATTCGATACCAATTGGGAAAGAAACAAGGAAAGTATTTTTGAGCCGGATTAGGACCATGAACCGATCGGTTCAGGGTACCAACCGATCGGTTGGAGTGCCCCAAACGATCGGCTCAGGTCCAACCAATCGGCTCAATGGCCGAACCGATCATTTCAAGTTGCGAAACGGTTGCTTTTTTTGGAAAATTCTCAAACCCTTCTACTCCTGCCTTAGTCTCGCATTGCCCGGGATGGAGAACCCTGTCCCATGACTCTCCTATATATATAGGGGTATTGGGGGCTTCTCATAGTACAACTCAGTGCAACCAGTTGCTCTGCAAGTTGTCGTTCTCTCTGGTTTTGGTAACCGTGAGAGAGCCCGAGCAAGTGCTTCCCGCAAAAGGGAGGTGCAGCAAGGGAAGGACAACTGCAGTTGCAATAGGAGGCAGGAGAACGTGTTGGTGACTACTACGTCAACAGGAGGGTGCGACTCCTTCCTCTTCCTTGTGGGACAAGGAGAGTGGAGTTCCAGGTGGTCCGTGTGGACTACTACAGATTCGGGAGGACACTGCCGCTTAGGAGGACAACTGTCATCCGACAGTACGGTTCGACTAGGAGTTGTCAGTCCCGGTGTGACCAGGAGCTGCACAGACACCGTCGAAGTTCGGAGTTGAAGACCGCGCATTGCGCGAGGTATTGTCGTCGAGCAAGCCTCGGGACAAGGTATGATTCCGCAAACCATCCTTTCCTATTATATAGACGTTGACGTGTTTCCTCGGTATGGGTTTGGGGAGAAATTGTTTTGTTTCCGCTGCCTTCTCTGTCTCCCCTAAGACCCAAACAGCATGATGACCACATGCTATGCAATCACACAACTTGGTATGGACCCCACTGATTGGTGGTTCTTTTGAAAAACCACAAGGACTTACATGCCTTGTAGTTTTAGTATACATCATTTAAGTGCTTGATGACTGATTTTAAATTCTATTTTGGCTCCAACTTATATAAGCACACACCAACCATCTATCTTCTTCATCACTTGTAGAAATTTCTCAACATAAAAGTTTAGAGAGTGATCCCAAAGGCAAACTTGGACATCCAAGAGTCATATGAAACAAAACTTATGAGATTCTTCACTATCATTGACTCCTATAATTATTCACATTTCTTCCACCTAGATTTAAAGTGAGATCTCCATTGTGACTTCCACTATTTTAAAGACAAACTTCTATAAATACTTGATCTTTTGGATCAATTTTTGTTTATTTTGATATAATTTAAATTGGTAATGGTAAAAAAATCTTTGTACATTCATGATTTGCATCATAATTTACATAAGCCTATAAATATTGACTACAATCTAAAATACATAAGTCCTATCTACTCTTTAGCCAACATAAGACATGTCTTGCACGTCTTTTTTAAGTCTTCCATTAATCTGTTGGGAAATTGGAGCGACAAATATAGGTAGCGGTAAAAAAAAATTAAATGCTTGATTCCCCAATCAGAAAGAAAACATCAACAACAATGTATCTAGGAAGGAATATTTGCAAGGTTATACCTGGTCGTGGAGCAAGTCCAGTGACATTACCCTTGCACTAGCAATGTGCTTCTTCTCCACGCAACAACAAGCTTATTCTTCAGAAGCACTCAAATAGCCATTAGCAATGGCTTCCTGGTCTAGCACCATGGACAACAGTTGATGGTGTCCTCCTAGTGGAAAAAAATCCTCACCTCTAGAGTAGTCCACATGGACCACCAGGACGTTCACGTTGTGCTACCAGAGCTAACAAGAAGAAGTTGTCCCTTCGAACGCCGGCGTACTAGCACCGATTCACTCTCCCATAATTGTCTCTCTTGCTGTACCTCTCTTTATCGGGTAGGACTTGCTTGGGCTCTCTATTGGTTACCACAACCAGAGATGACATCAATTTTCAGAGCTAATTGTTGTGTATGGGAAGCTCCTAGTACCCCTCTATTTATAGCAGAGGCTAGGGTCTAGGTTCTCACTCATTACGGGAGCCGAAAGGACTGATTTCAAAAATTTTATGGAAACTTTGGGTGGCAAACCGGTTGGTTCACATGCCCAATCAATCATTTGATGCGTGAAATGGTCAGTTCGTTCCATGAACCGGTCGGTTCATGCAGTTTTATTGTTTGAATCACATTAATATCCAATACACTGTTAATACAAAATATGACGTCAACACTAATCCTTGATCCAATCAAAGTGACCATTAAACTGGGTGGTTCATCATATCAACTGGTTGGTTCCCTAGTTTAGGGATTGTTCAACCAATGTTGTTTCCTATTGACCTGACACTCCAATCGACCAGTTCAACACTTAAACTAGCCAGTTCAGAGTCTAGTTAGTTAATTTTGAACCTCAGTTGTTTAATTGAATACCTAAGCACTTTTAGTAATCAAGTTAAACATCATTCATGAATAAAATCCTATTTCAAGTGCATCCTATGCATGTGACCCTATAGGTCCCAAATTATGTTGCTAGTAAATGTCCATAACCGGCTTATGACATCACAAGCAGCGGGTGGTGTCTAGAAACACATCATTGCTACCCAAGTAGTTGGGAAAGTTGGAGAACAACTTCAACCTACAATCCATGCTCGGTGTTACCGTGATCATATAGTTCCCTTGTCTCTGATATCTTGATTGAACTCGAGGAATGGAATCGTCATCTTCTTAAACATTCAATCCATGTTCCTTGAACTAGAGCAGTCTGTTTGAGATGCATCTGAGTTCACATATCACATATTGAATCACATGAGTATGGCCATACATTTCTCAGTGTCACTTATCAATTAGCCTTGATATCAATCTCCTACAGGAAGGAGAAATCCCATCTACATCACTCACATTGAATCTCTAGGTGTCACAATGCATCTGAGCATCACCCTTATGGAAACCTTATTCAAGGTCACGTTGGATGATGTCAAAGTACATTGAACGACATGTGATGAGTGTAGTGATTTTAGGTCTAATAACCACAATCACCACTATCACTATGAGATTTGATTCTGACTACCATTCCATGGTATCCACGTATCACTCTCATAGTGGGTCTATCTGATACACTGTTCTCTAACATGTACCTATGTGCTTGACTTGATATCATATATTATGACTTAATGAGATTGTGTCATTAATCAATACAATCTAGTCTTATGTATTGATGTTGTCTATTTTTCTTCCATAGTAATATATGACTAGTGACATAACCAGAATGTATGTACTCTTATCATACATATGATCTCATTGTTCAATTCATCAACCTGAAGACATATGTCATTGAGTAACATCATTCTTTAGACATCGACTTATGTTTGTGTCATAATCTCATGATTGAGACAAAATTATAGATGAAATTACCTTTATTATTATTATCAAATCAAGTATCTACTACCCCATTTCAATCATCATATGATTGTCTCTCTGGGCATAAATACCAACAAACTCCCACTTTCACTTAGCGCCAATAACCCACAAATCTTATTCCAAGTGATCTTAACATGTCCATCATGTTTCTGCTGCACAAATATTTTTCTAGTGGGTTAGCAATGTTTTCTTTAAGTCGGTATGTTGCAAGTTTCACATCTCCTTATTGTACGATATCTCATATGAGATGGAAGTGTCATAGTATGCTATCTGAGATTCCTTGCCTAACCAGTAGCTCCATTGTTTTCACAATATTTCTACTGTGCCATCAGTGGTTGGAATCTCCCACAAGTTCATCCATATGAACTTCTAGATCCATATAACATCCTCTATTATTCTCATAACACCAAAATACTCGACTTCTATTTGTAGACTCAAACAACTATCTCTATCTCGAAACATTTTCCATCTTACAATTCTCATTTTAAGGTCAAACATAAATTTAGATTGTGATAATTGATTTTATTTGTCATTGTGGAAGCTTGCATTGGTGTAACCCTTTACACCCAACTCTTCCTTATCACCATAATTAAGGAACTAATCCTTTTAGTGTTTCTCTAGTCCTTAAGGATGTTCTTATGGCATTCTAGTGACCTTCACTAGGATCTGACAAATATCCTCTCATCATGTCAAATACATATGAGATTTCTAGAAAAGTAGATACCCTTTCACCATGTCCAATACATACGAGATAAGAGGATGTATACACAACATTGCATGCATTATAGATCCAACTGCAAAAGCATATGGTATCTATCCATGTGTTCATGTTCTTCACAAGAACTGGGACACTATGCTCTTAAGTGAATAACTCTATGCAACATGGACAAGTTTTCTCTCGTTGAGTCTTGCATGTTGAATCCTGTCATCATATTACTGATGTATGTGCCTTTTCTTAGGTTAAGAAGCTTTCTAGATCTATCTCTATAGATCTCAATTCCTATCATATAGGATTCTTTCCCTAAACCCTTCATAGAGAAGGTACTTTTCTTGCCAAGTTTTAATATATGGAGTATAAGGATGTTATTCCCATCATTATGTAGAATATAAATATGGTCCCACTAAATATTTTATAGTCACAAATTTCTTCTTCATTCTGACTCAAGTCAAACTCTTTGACTATCTTGTCAAATTGAAGATTCCAGTTTTGAGATGCTTGCTTTAATCAAATTGATTGGCATTTGTAGCTTGCAGACTTTATTTGCATTATTGGATTTATAAAACATTTAGGTTGTGTCACTACACATCCTCATGAATACTCCCATTAAGGAATGTAGTTTTAACATCAATATGCCAAATATCATATTCACATTAAGCTGCAATAGCAAGCAACATCCTGATGGACTTTATCATGGCAACTGGTGAAAGGATTTCATCATGTTCAACACCTTGAAGTTGCTTGAAAATCTTTGTAACCAATCTACGCTTACATGTTGGTCTTTTCTCAAAAGACCTAATTTCACTATGGGTACAACCCCTTCAGGTGGATCCACCAATGTCAACCTTTTTGGTTTAGATGGAGTCCATCTTGGATCTCATGGAATCAAGCCATGTCATATTAGGGTCCCTTAATATGTTGTAGGTAGATTTTTAACTCATCATCTATGATCAACTCACCACCTTTTGTAGTTTTAAGATATCATAATCTTTCAAACTCAAGGCATGTTCTACTTGAAATATGAGTTTTTATGTTACATAAGGAATCTTGAGATTCTACAAAAATTTGTGCTTCTCATTGTTCTTTCTATACCCCTTTACGTTCAATATTTTCTTGTTTGTCTTGAACTTTTTTAGTTCTACTTTTACTCCCATTGATTCCTTTGGAGCTAAGTTCCTTTAGGAATACAGACATCTTGGTCAAGAAACAACTTTGTTGTTGTATTGGAATATAAAAGTAGTATTCAACAAAATAACATTTATGTGATTTGTGGACAAATCTTTTCAAGAAACCATTTTATTATATAATATTTCATCCCTAACAACCATAAAAGATGTATTGGGACACTTGCCATGCCATATCTCATATGATGTCTTTCGAACCATTTTAGATGATACATTATTTAGTGTAAAGAATGTGCCAAAAAGGAAATGGGAATATTAGCTAGATTTATTGATAATCACACCACGATTAACAAGGTGTGAATCCTTCTGTCTGACACATCATTATGTTTTAGTTGGAATTCATGGTGATACACTATTACAGTCTCTTCAGAAGGTCCTCAAGCTCTTGGTTTAAATATTTCAACATGGATCATATCGAAGTGTCTTAATACTTTTACCAAGTTAGTTACATACTTCATTCATGATCTTCTTGAACACTTCAAGAGATCTATTCTTGTATTTCACTAGATACAAATTACTATTTCTACTGAGATAATCAGTAAATATAATGAGGTACTAGTAACTACCTTTATCATTTCTTCTAAAAGGTCTATATACATCAATATGTATGAACACTAAAAGAATAATCACTCTCCTACTACATCTAGTGAAGATTCTTTTGTCATATCACCCCAAACAAGACTTGCATGTCTCTATTGATTCAGTAACCAAAAGAGTCCAAATAACCATCATATGGATTCTAGAAATGCAATTCTCATTTGTGTTCTTTAGCTATAGGTATTCATTGTTTGAGTCATCGAGTCATTCAATATATGTCTCATACACATTTGTCTTTGCAACTATCAAGTACAAATTATGAGACATTGGACATTTCTATGAAACATCAATTTGTTCATAGTATTCTTGTCCATACAAGATACATGATGTTTTCATCATAGCCAGGTACATAATATAAATTCACTAATTCTATTAGATGCCCATGAATGCCATCTTCCAACTGTAGTGGCAACAACTCTTGCTCCACATATTTTCTAGCTTACTTATTCTCAAGTCCTAAAGTGGATATCTCTATCTCCTTCTTCTTCCTGAGATCCTCTATAAAGAGGATAGTTTCTTTCCAATGTCCAAATTAGTGACAATAGTGGCACTTTCTTTCCTTAACATTTTAAGTGAAAAGTACAGACTCCTATTCTACTTACCCCTTTCCATGTCTTAAGTGCAGATGATTGGAATCTATTCTACTGATCATCATCACAAGTTTGTCCATATTCATTTATGCTTTAAAATTAATCAACATGCCAAGCAGTTCGAACAGTGGTTTGGCCAAGTTATTCAAGTGACAGTACTCGATAAACTAGCTACATGATCCATACAACAATTGTAGAATCATATCCATGGACAACTCTTAACCTAAAAGAAATCCTAGTCTGTCCACATTCCCAATCATATTGAGCACATGTAGCTCTACTAGATCTCCCTCTGTCAGTTTATACTGAAACAACACTTTAGAGACATTATACCTTGTTTGCTTTACATGGTTCTTAAGATGTGTTACCATCTTGAGAATATCATGTTTTCATACTGTTCTTGCAACTCATAGCTCATACAACATCGCATAAGGTACTCCACAAAATTATTGGCATGCTTCAAGTAAGCATCCATTTTAGCATTAGGATCATTTGGAGTAGGTTCCTATGGCTCTAGTCTTTTAAGGACATAGAGATTTCACTCATTGGTGAGAATGCTTCTCAAAGTCATAAGCCAGATGTGGAAGTAAATAGTGTTTAGTTTGTCCTACTCAAGGACTGATCAGACTGATAACATATTTGTGTTTGGCATTTAGATTCTACAAAAGATATTGCAACTTTGTCAAAACATTTTGTTTTGATTTGATTTGTTGAATTTGATAACATTAATTAGGCCTTTAATTAATTATTGCTCCCACTACTTAGTTCAAATTGATAACCCTCATGTATCAATCTAGAAAATTGCAACGTTAAATCTCTTAGTGAGCCAAGACCTAAAACAATTGAATTATCACCTAGCCAACACCATCATCTATAACCAATTATTAAGGTACACAACTTTTTATAATAGCATCTCATGCAATTATTTGATAGATGGTATGCACAACTCCTTGAAATTGTCCATATGTATGCTTCTAGGTGCTTAATCTCATTTAAGGACACCCAGTTAAGCCTGACCTAAAAGCCAACACAATAAAAATGTACCCCGCTTGGTAGGCCCACATAACTACCATCACACTTCCACAAGATAGACAACGCACCACGCTTGGCGTGATCACACATATATGATCAAGCTTTTCATGTGTGATGCTTATGGAAAGCATCTTAGACTTAGTATTTATTGAGGAATTTTATATATAAATACATATACATATCCAATCACCACATTATTATAGTACATATCATATACATGCTATAACCACAACGAAAAACACGCAACTATAAGCACATGATCAATGGTTATGGACATTATAATACAATTCCTTGGATTCACAAGGAATTTCTACCACCTAAGGTCCACATCATATGTACAACCTATTGTTGGTGAGGATCTGTGCTTGAACCAATCCTGGTTGATCGATTCAACTCTTGAACTGATCGGCTCACCTCTTGACCGCTAGGTTGGGCTCTCAAAACGGTTGTCTAGTTTCATGTTCAACTGATGTCTAGACTCTCCAAATGATTGGTTGGGCCACCATTTGATCGATTCATTCTCCTATCGTCAGGCCTCCTCGATCCTCCATTTAGTCAGTTCATCTCACAAGCCGGTCGGTTTGTCTTTGTACATGATGTCTTCCCACAATGAAACATAAATTAAAATTATCATATTTCATATTACATCATAAAAGGGAAAACCTAGGGTTATATTCAAGGGGAAATAGGAATAAGAACATTAATTCACATTTAGAAAGGAGAAGAGAGGATTGATATGGAAACTGAGATATAAAAAAGAATAAGCTACCACAACCATGCACATATAGATATATGGTTATTGACTATAACCATGCTAACATCCACCATCAAAATACTTTTAGGACGACGCGTATGGGTTGCATATATATCTCATATCATATATATAATTAGTTTGTGAATCATATGTGGTAATTGATCAGATATGCACATTAACCAATTTAATACTCGCATCGTATGCAATAAAATAAATCTGATCACATTGATTTAAATCTAGATACATCATAAATTGATGTGTCTCTGGTACCACTATTGGGAAATCATGATGACAAATATAAGCAACATAAGTAAAAATTTAAGTGCATGATTCCTCAATCAACATAATTGCATCAACAACAATGTATCTAGGAAGAAAGGTTTGTAAGGTTAAACCTGGTCCTACAGAAAGTCCAGTGACATT
The DNA here is from genome assembly GCA_963693085.1 of Alisma plantago-aquatica. Taxonomy (NCBI): domain Eukaryota; kingdom Viridiplantae; phylum Streptophyta; class Magnoliopsida; order Alismatales; family Alismataceae; genus Alisma; species Alisma plantago-aquatica. The sequence goes on along the minus strand of OY856411.1, from coordinate 1,256,799,557 downwards.
ACCCTTGTAGTAGAAATGTACTTCTTCTCCAAGCAACAATAAGCTTCTTCTTTAGTAGCACTCAAATAGTTGTCAACAACGACCTCCTAGTTTAACATCATGGATAATGGTTGACAGTGTCCTACTAGAGGGAAAAACTCCTCACCTCTAGAGTAGTCCACATGGACCATTGCACTACTAGAGCCAATGGGAAGAAGTTGTCCATTTGAACATCAGTGTTCTCTTTCTGAAAATTGTCTCTCCCTTACTATCCCTACCTTTATTGGGTAGGACTTGCTCAGGATCTCTATTGGTTATCACATCCAGAGAGGACAACATTTATCAGAGCTAATTGTCATGTCTAGGAATCCCCCAATACCCCTCTATTTATTGGAGAGGCCATGGTCTGGGTTCTCACTTTGTGTGGGAGTCAAAAGGACAAAATTCATGATTTTTTTGGAAACTTCAGATGGTAAACCAGTCAGTTCACATGCCCAAATGGCTGGTTGGTGCACGAACCATTCAGTTTGTGCCATGAATCAATCAATTCGTGCCATGAACCAGTCAGTTCGTGAAGTTTCCTATTTTGAATCACATTGGTATTCAAAGCATGATTAATGCAAAACATGATGTCAACACTAATCCTTAATCAAATCAAATTGACCATTGAACCGGTTGGTTCATCATGTGAACTGGTTGGTTCAAACTATAAACTCGTCGGTTCATGCCCTAGTTCAGTCATTGATCAACAAATGTTGATTTCAATTGACTTGACACTCCAACCAATCACTTCAACACTTGAACTAGCTGGTTCAGGTTCCAGTAAGTCAATTTTGAACCTCAGTTGTTTAATTGAGTACCTAAACACTTTTAGTATTCAAGTTAAATATCAGTCATGAATAAACTCCTATTCCAATTGCATTCTATGTGTGTGACCCTATAGATCCCAAATTACATTGGCAGTGAATGTCCATAATCGGCTTATGACATCACAAGCAAAGAGCAGTGTCTAGCAACACATTGTTGCTACCCAAGTAGTTCAGAAAGATGGAGAACAACTTCAACCTACAATCAATGATCAATGTTAATGTGATCATATAGTTCCTTTGTATCTGATATCCAGATTGAACTCGAGGCATGGAATGATCATCCTCTTTTACATTCAATCCATGTTCCTTAAACTAGAGCAGACTGTCTGAGATGCATATGAGCTCACATATCACATATTGAATCACATGAGTATGGACATACATTTCTTAGTCTCACTTATCAAGTGGACAAGATATCAATCTCCTTTAGGAGGGACAAATCCCATCTACATCACTCAAACTCAATCCCCATGTGTCACATTGCATCTGAGCATTACCTTTATGGAATCCCATATTCAATGTCACGTTGGATGATGTAAAAGAACATCGAACGACATGTGACGAGTGTAGTGATTTTAGGTCTAAGAACCAAAATCACCAGTATCATTATGAGAGTTGATTCTGACTACCATTCCATGGTATCCATGTATCACTCTCATGGTGGTTCGTCTGATACACTATTCTCTAACATGTACTTGTGTGCTTGACTTGATATCATATATCATGACTTAATGAGACTCTATCATCAGTCAACACACTCTAGTCTAATGTATTGCTATTGTCCATTTTGCCTCCATAGTAATATCTAAGTATGGACACAAAAAGAATGTAAGTACTCTTATCATACATATGATCTCATTGTTCAAGTCATCAACCAGAAGACACGTGTCATTGAGTAACATCATTCTTTAGACATCTACTTATGTTTGTGTCATAATATCATGATTTAGACGATCATAATAGATATAATTACCTTCATTATTATCAGATCAGGTATCTACTGCCCCATTGCAATCATCATATGATTAACTCTCTAGGCATACATACCAACACGGTCATCTACCCATTTATATCCCAAAGGGATAAACTCAACCATGACATGACCAAAGAGGAAAAAGGCAACAATTGCTAAATTTAAATCCTTATTATTAAACTATTTAAATTATGCAATAATAAAATATTAAATGCATTTATAAACTAGCTAAGGAAATTTTATGGAATTAGGTAATCAAGTTAAGAATGATCATAATCAAAATGAATGAGATTTAAGTTTCAATATAAAAATTCACGAGGTTGATCCAAATATATACTAATAAAATTGTTAAATATTCAAAATTTATCCACAAGATATCAACTATTCTAACATTTTCAATACTATTAAAGAGTATCAAGATTTCTAGATATTTATAAATGCCAAACATTTCAAGTTTGGCACCTTCACATCATATCTTTGTGTTATCACATTCGTAGATAGAACAACACTAGTGCCTTATTACCTATTACCACTATATTAGGGGACAACTATACCCTACTGCGTAGGGTTGTGTGTACTCGACCTCTAAAAGGAACCAAATTCCACAAGGAGTCAAATTACAACAGATTAATTCCAGTGCCAATTTAAGTATTCAATATTTAACATTGAATATTCAAAGTATCTATGGTGATCGTCAAGAGGAAAGATAAGGCTAATAGTTAATTGGTTTTCCCACTTGAAAATATTCTATGCATGCAATTCAAAAGGATAAAATAGGAGGATGATTGGAATGGAGAATCCAATACCTCAAGGTTACAAATATTGCACAAAAATAACTCGAGCGGCTCCAAGGATTCATGAAGATATAGGTACAAGGTATAAACATATTGCTACTATTTGGATTGACATAAAATGTTGTTTGATTTGAATTATTTAGGATTAGGTTTTTCCATATAGAATTAGGATTCCATATTTTCCCTATCGATATTTTTTGTAAATCTCCATTCATGCTATATATAATCAATGTTACACGATTAATTATTATATCAAATTTTCTTTACATTATATCTTATAATGTTATCTCTCTTATTTTAGATATGATTAGGTTTAGTCACTAGACTCAAAGATCTTTATTTACCAATATACCCTTACAAGGAATATCTAGGGCTTATATCTAATATTCCTGAATACATACCAGTCATACACTCATGCTCAAATTTCAAATATATATGTAAGTAAATCAATATATCTATTACATGAAAAAATAAAGGCATCCATTCTAATATTTATACAAGCAACTTTCCTATATATATTGTCTTTTTGATATATATTTATTCCACGCAGACAAACTAAAAAAAAGATATACCCCTTGTATTCATATTGTATTTCTAAATATATTTTATATATTTAATATTTTCAAATATGTACCCACGGTTTGATTCTTGTAAAGATAAAATTTCATATTAATATAGTTCAATAATAATTTCTGAAGTTTTCATAACTTGTATCTACTAATATGAATATTCATACATGCATACCCATATAATCATCTTAAGGTAATTGGATTAATGGTATAGATTATTATCACTTTTATATGAAACAATCTTGATTAGTATCTACTCTTCCATGAGTTATATATGTATTTAACTAATCTTCTTCAATTAGAGCATACAATACATAGAAAAAACTGACTTACCAACTTAATATATAGCAAGCTAACACTCTTATCATCTTAACTACAATTCTAATTTACTATCTAGTCTACTATCATTAAGAATTATAATCTTACACAAATTCCTTACTTCATGTTCACTGTATTATTGTGTTACTCTACGTATCTTTTAGTATTATACAAATAGGTTTAGATCCATGAATAAACTAAATATAGCAAATCTTATGCTAGGTTTTAATCTAGTGCATCAATTACACTGCTAACAACGACTTAAGATCTATCAAGTAAGAGATGATGACTAACCTAAAAGTGATGAGTACATTTTCAAGACTATTGACCTTTTGTGACTTTGTTGAATGAGGTCTACGATGAGTTTGACTTCCTTATAAGATCTCCACCGACCTCTTTAACATTTATTATTATCAATTGAGAAGGAGTTTGGCCCCAATGAAGCATGATAAGATCTCTCCAATAGTGACCTATTGATATCAAGTGGTGTGCGCTTTACAAAATAGAAGTTGTGGGTTAGGTTGGATTTGGATAGATGCAAGAAGGTTAGAGGGAAGGTTTCAAACCTTTGAAGTAGAAAGATGAGGGCTAACAAATGAGATTTCTTAGTTGTAGCTTATGCGGGTCATCATGGAGGGTGGTAAGAGGGTACAAATCTAATCAGTTGACTGGTGATAGTGTGGCACTGAGGTCTGATTACCATGTGTTTTATCCTCAAGAAGATGATAAGAGGGTTGGGAATTAGACAATGGTGTAGGTTTGCATAAGGGGAACCTTTCTAATGTGTTTCCAGTCCATTATTGCAGGCGTGCACTGATGCGGCCCTATTTTAGGGCTTATTCTTGTGTTATATTGCTCTTCAAGAACATCTATACCTGTTAGATTACATGTTATTCCTCCTAATATGCTTATTTGTATAAAATGCACTTATGGATATTATTTGCATGTTTTTCAGGCATTTGGACCACACTTGATGGAAGAGAGAGAGGAGTGATCCTAGGGCAGCCTCCACGTCCGTGCTACCTAGCACGACCGTGCTACAGAAGATCAACGCGACCGTTTTACCCCACCACGACCGCCATCATCCAACCCACCACGGTCATGTTACTCCACCACGACCGTGCAACACCCTATCCACCACGGCCGTGGCCATTCAGACCAAAACCCTATAACTTCGATGGAATAAACCCACGACCATGCCCCATCCACCACGGTCATGGCCTACCCCATCCACCACGGCCGTGCTACTCACAAAACTCACATAGTTTTCACTAGTTTGCCCATTTTGCCCCTACATGACCTAGTGCTTCCTCCACACACCTATGTATACCTAGGTGGAGGCTAGGGCACGAGGTTGGCTACCTTCCACCAACTCCTAGCTCGCCAAATCACCATCCACTACATTCCACTCCATATCCACCTCAAATACACTCCATTTCACCATTTCCACCACCAAATCACTAGTTTAGACTAGTTCCTACCCATAATCCCCTTCATTCTTCACCCTTGCACCCTGGAGTAGGGAGGAGGATGATGTGCAACTACTGGAGAGGGGGATTTCAGCCACTACTTCGATTTCCATGGCCACCTCTATCTCTTTCTTCTCTCTTTTTATATTTTCCATTTCTATGAGTAGCTAGGCCCTTATAGGCGGGCTGTTTGGGGGAAATTATGTTACTTTGATACCATGTTGGGGAAAAATGACATGTAAACATTGTAATTCTATTTGTTAATGATTATATTCTATTTGCATCTCATTCTCCATGGATTTCTTGTTGGTTTGTGTGTGGAATCACCTAGGAATTTAGGCAAATTGCTTATATGTGTGAATTGTGGGATTTTCCCCTAGGTCCAATTCTTGGATCCCTAGGTTGCCTCCCATATTCCTACATCTTAATCAATCTCCCTAAACCTAAGTGAGAGATCTAAGTAGCTAGATTAGGTAATTCTAGTGCAATTAGCATGGAGCCTTCTCAAGGCTAGAATGTGTGGGGGGGGGGGAATTGGGGCCCAAAACCCTAATCTCACCTCCCCATTACTACCCTTGGCCCTTAATTTCCCTAGGAATGCCTAATCTAGAAACCTAGACTTGATTATACTCTAATTGAATTGAACCTAACCCAATTGAGCCTCGTAAGGGTAGTAGGGGGTGTTAGGGACTAGTTCCCCTATACACAACCTAGCATATCCATGGCCAGTTAGTAGCTTAGGTTAATTCATTAGACTCTAACTTGTTGTTTGGTTTGGATAATCTAAATGGAATAATAATGTTCATATGTCACCCCCAACTTAAGTGATAAGTTCATACCCCTAAACAGCCCACACTTCTCTTCATTGCTTAAAACCCTAGTTTTGTGCTTGCTTAGCTTAATTAGTTCTTTCCTTACTTAGTTAGCTTCTTGCTTTGTTATTGCCTTGTTTGTGTTAGTTTAGTTCTTTAATTGCACTTACACTCCTCTCTTGCTTTTCCTAGTGTAACTTGCCTTTTCATACCTGGCTTAGTCTTTCCGTGCTTGCTTAGTCTTAATCTAACCTAGGGTTAACATAGATTTCATTCTCGCCTTTAATTGCTTGCTTGTTCATAATAGTTTAACAATCAAAACAACCTTTAAACCCTTAACCCTAGTCTCCACAGTAGGAACCTAGCCAAACTAACCTAGCTCTAGCACCACCTCTTTTCCCTATGGATTGACCATGTACTTGCCACCTTCCTATACTACGACACGACCCCGTGCACTTGCGGGTGTAGTGATTTAGTGTGAGTAGGTGTTAAGTTAGGTTTATAAATTTTGAAATCAAATTCTCATCACGTGTGTTCTGACCTCGTGGGGCGCATCTAGTCAGGTCAAACCGGCTAGTGTGTTGCACCTCCAGTGGAATTGCACCAAGCTTTCTGGCACCGTTGCTGGGGATTAGAGGCATTCGGCCTAGCTAGTTAGTTTTGCGTTGACTTTTCCCACTGCCCTCATTAGGGTTGTAAATGGGTACAGGTAGACCCGCGGACCCGCAAATCCGGACCCTTAAAAAACCCATCACGGGTCTAATGTTTTATACCCACATACCCTTGGATCCGTATACCCTTGGACCCGCATATAAGCGGGTCCAATAATGGGTATGCTTGGACCCAGACCTGCTAGACCCGTGTACCCGCTATACATAAGTAACTACTAAAATAATATGTTATATATATCATACTTTACTAGTCTAATTAATATAATTATTGAGATTATATCCCACTCTAAGGTTGAGACTAGTCATATAACTAAGAATTAATTATTCTAGTTACAATAAAGAATATCATATGTAAACTTAAAATCAAAATGTCTACTAATCTACATTACTTTCTACATAAATTAAATGTTATGATCATGACTAAAAATATGTAAACAATTACTTAATTAATTTTATTGTATAGAATATAGCATTGTCTAATATAACTATTACATGTTAATATACTATATGATAACAATATCTTGTTGTGTTAAATATATATAACATAGTCATTTCTCTTACATAAACAATATGATGTTTTATAGAACCGCTTACCTGCATACCCACACCGCATACCCGCTATTATTACGGGTACGGGTATGGTGCGGGTCCAAGTTTTGTATTATGCGGGTCTAGAACCGGAACCGAACCCGCTAAATTAGATGGGTATGGGTATGGGTATGGCCAGACCCGCACCGTACCCGCACCGTTTACACCCCTAGCCCTCATCGTTGCTATTCTTTATTCATTTTTCTTTGCATTCTTTGTGTATATTGGTTTACTAACTTGCTTTCCTTTGTTTGGTTGTGCTTTGTGCATGTGACAAGCCATTTGGGAGGAAACGAGATGGAAGACCAAAATGCACCTCGCAAGTCCTTGCAAGATTACTTCATGCTGAGCAACTACCAGTCACCTATTGCATCTAGAGTCACCCAAATACAAGGGGAGCAATTTTCTATTCCTCCAGGTCTTCTTGGGCTCCTGCCCACCTTCTACAGCTCAGAGAGTGAAAACCCTTACAAGCATGTGGATGCCTTCCTAGAGATGTGTGCCACCTTCAGAACGTCAACGACAAGTGATGACTCAATTCGGCTCACATTGTTCCCCTTTTCACTCAAGGACAGGGCCAAGGAATGGTATGATTCAAGGAGAGACATCATGAGTTGGGGTGAGATGCAGATGGCATTCTTGACGGAGTTCTACTCTATTGCAAGGATGACACAAATGCGGCGGTCAATAGCGAGTTTCAGCTAAATGGATAATGAAAAGTTCCATGATGCTTGGGATAGGTTGCAAAAGCTATTGAGAGAGTGCCTGCATCATGAGATACCTTTGTGGCAGCTTGCACAAGCATTCTACTCCGGTTTGTCATCAAGGGATCAAGCTATAGTGGATTCTTCTTGTGGAGGTGTTTTCATGACAAAGCCACCAGAGGAGTCATGGCCATTGTTTGAGCAACTGGCGGAAAATTCAAGGAATCAATCTTCTAGCATGATTTGTGATGGGGATCAGGACTTTAGTGAGACTTCTATTTCTAATGATCCCAATGCACAAGTGATGAAGGTTATGGGAGAAATGATGAAACTCATGAAAAGTCAAGGAGGAAATGGTCCTTGCCATCCGGTCAACTAAATTGGTTCTTTTGAGGGAGAAGTGAAGACACCTTACTCCTATAGCTACTCAGAACCACAAAGTCCAACCTACAACTCTAGGTTTGAGGAAGAGGTTATCTCTAGATTGAAGATCTTTGATGATGTCCAAAAAGATGTCGCACGACTTGAAGAAGGGATAGATCAGCTATCTTCCATAATTGCTCTCCAAGAAGAAAAATTGACTTCAAAATCCATCTTTAGTTACAATGAAGCAAGTGGGCCCATGCCCTCTTCTAAATTTTTCTACAATCCACCTCCCATGCAAGTGCATCCCATCTACCATTTTCAAGGCTATCCTAAGCCTTACACTCCTCCACCACCTCCCTCACCTCAAATTTCCCAAAACTTCATTTTCCAACCCAAATTCTCTCCTCCCCCTCAATTCTCTTCTCCACCTCAATTCCAACCCCAAGTATCACCTCCACCTCCTCCACAACCACAACATGCTCTCCCTCTCCACCATGAGCAAGGTAGTGTTGTGACAGTTCTAAGGAGTGGGAAAACTCTTGAGTAGCCAACAAGTCAAATAAAAGTTGATGAAGCAAAGAAAATGCAGCCAAGTGGTGATATTGTGATTGATATTGCTGAAGATGATGTTGTGATACCGCATGTTGAGTTTGGGATTCCATGTGATCCACCACATATCCCTTTTGCAGGTCCTACCATCCCTACTGCTCCACCTCATGCTAAACCACAGGAAGATTGTGCTGAGTCAAGTAGGCCAATAGCTAGTGAGCCACCATTTCCCGAAGCACTAGATGAGCCCCCGGATATGAAAAGAAGACAAAAGCACAATATGGACATTCTTGAGGTCTTTCGACAAGTGAAGGTCAGCATTCCTCTCTTGGATGCAATCAAACAAATTGCATCATATGCCAAGTGTCTCAAAGACCTATGCACTGCAAAAAGAAGGTCATCGGGGAGGATTCCAAAGAGGGTTAGATTGATTGAACAAGTGAGCTCCATCATACAACATGCTCTTCCCCTAAAGAGAAAAGACCCAAGAGCCCCACTCATACCTAGTTACATAGGGGGACATCACATAGACAGGTCCTTACTTGATTTGGGATCTAGTCTGAATTTGATGCCATACCATGTCTATGTTGAGATGGGCTTAGGAAAGTTGAAGCTGGCACATTGCACTCACTAGTTGGTGGATAGATCCATAAAAGTGCCCAGGGGTAGAGTGGATGATGTCTTAGTGATGATAAACAAAGAAAAAGGCACGATGTTCCCGGTGGATTTCATTGTACTTGATATGGAGCCGGAGGATAGGAAGATTCCCATCATCTTGGGAAGACCGTTCTTATCTACAGCTGATGTCGACATTCATGTGCGCATTGGCACTATGACAGTCTCATTCATGGACATGAAGATCAACATCAACATGTACAAGACCCCAACCCAGCAAGTCCGAGATAGGGATATTGGGCATGATCACTTCACAAGTCCAAATGGGCATTTGAGAGGACACCAAGGTGAAGAAATTGGTGACGATTATTATGATGAAAGGGATGAGGAAAATAGATTGAGTAGAAATGAAGTATGCATGTTTTGCAAGAATGGGCACATGAGGATTCCAAATGGGTGAATTTTGAAGAATCACCAAGAAGCCTAGCTAAAGGCAAGAAACTCAGCGCTTGTGGGAGGCAACCCACCTAGGTTTGGGATTTTTTGACCCAACCTTACATTTTTGATACTTTTGCTTTGTTTTTACACTTTCCAAGAAAACACACACACTCACTTGTATTTGATAGTTTTTGTGTAGTTTTGAGATGTGCATGTGAGAACAGAGTGAAATGAAGAGAAATGGACAAAATTTTGACAAAGGATATGTGGAAGATCAACTTGAGATCAAAGTTTTGATGTTTGAACAAAATTTGAGTGTTATACTGCTATTACAGTGCACACCGCGGCCGCGGTGACAAGGAACGGCCGTGGTGGTGCACTCACATTCAACAGAGAAATCGTTAAAAATTGAGAGAATCAACTAAGTGTAGAACCAAGGCAGCACGGCCGTGCAAGGCAGCACGACCATGGTACATGAAGACACCACAGCCGTGCCGCGTAGCACGGCCGTGCTGCAGCACGATTCCAGTAACTTAAAGTCATATTTTACAAAATTTCTTCTCACTTGCTCATTTCTCCGAAGAACAGAATGGTCGTGCTCCACGCCCTAGCGCCCGTGCAGCGGTCTGCCCACCCTCTACAACCCTCAGTTCCTCACCAAGTCACTCCCAAATCATCCCAAATCATTCCCCTACCATTTCCACTACCTCAATCTCTGAATTCAACCAATTTCCATCCACAAACGCACCACTTTCTCTCCATTCTGCCCCAACAGCCCAGTTCTTCAGATAAATCTGAAAATTTCTAATTTCACTTCCATTTCAAGCAAGAATGAAGAAGTTTGCAAGGAAAGCAGTAGAGAGAACTAGGGGTGTCATACCCTACCAAAAGAAAGCAAGAAACAACCACCCCCGGTTGACGAATGCCGATTTGGATGCCATAGTGGATCCTATCATTGAAGAAGCCTCCGAACAGCCACAACGGGGGACATCGTCATCGTCACAGCCACCTCCATCTTCTTCCCGGCCTTCTGTCTCAACCGCCCATCCGTCCATCTCCTCTACAGCATAGCCACAGCCCGAGCCGCAACCACGACCACGTTGGCGAATTGTGCTAGATAATGAAGATGATACTAATATGCCCGAAGTTTAGCAGTGTGAGATACCACCACAGTGCCCCCTTGCATAGCCTGAGGTCACTACGAGTAGGGCAAAGGAGCCTAAGCACCCAGAGTGCTTGACAAATAGAGTTTGAGCAACTAGATATGCTTTCCAAGCAACAATGGAGGCGATGGGTTTCTATGCCTACTTTCAGGGATTGATGGAGAAAATGGGGCTATTTGAGGTATTGACACTGCAGCATGAGTCATACATAGAGCTAACCCAGCAGTTCTTCACCACGCTAGAGAAAGCAACTGATGATGGTGAGAATGCAATCAAGGTGGTGACTGGGGATAAGAGGTGGAAGATAACCTTGTAGATGCTAAATCAAAATTTTGCCCCAAGTGGGGAGGTGGCAACCCTCCTAGATGGAGTATGGATAGAGAATGATTCAAGTTCCACATATCCAGCAATGTGGAAACGCTTCACCAGCCAAAGTACATTTGTAGCGGGGAAGTCCAAGACAAGTGCCACCCACAAACCGTTTCTCCCCTATGTTAAGAAGGTGTAGGCAAACACCATCTTTGCCAGGTACAAATACCAAGGCAGCTGCACAAGGAAAGATCTTTTTGTTCTTGGTTGGATGATAAAAGAGAGGCATGTGAATATGGGGGTATTACTTATAGATCATATGAGAACAATCTCTTCCAAGAGCACAAATCCTTTTGTAATGGGAGGGATTGTGACATCCATAGCCACTGCTTTAGGACATGACATGACAGGCTATACAAAGGCAGATGGTGGCAAGTTGGTTGATTTGCACTACTTAGATCGCTCGTCAATGATTACAGTTACATATCAAAGAATCATTTACCAAATCAACACACCTTACCTAGGAGTGACATTGGAGCTGCCTTACCATACTCCACCCCTCATGGCACAATATGGACCAATGCCAAAATTTTTGGAAAAATTGAGGAGGTATGAGGAGGAGAACCCGAGAGGAGAGGCAATCCCTGAGGTGGTTTGTGCAGGGGTTTAGGAGAGCCTTCACAGGCAGCTAAGATGAGACGGGCGGCGGAGGAAAGAGAAGCATGACGAGTGAGGTAAAGAGAAGAAAGGATGGGAGCATCAGAGCCACAATAGCCTTCAGTGAATGCATATGATATGGGTACCATTCATGCACAACTGGGGAGCATTCAGGCGATGCAGGAGAGGATACTACAGGTACAGGAGGGCTTTCAGAGGACACATGACTCTTTTTGCCATGCATTGCATATCATGTAGATTTTTGGTAATTTTTGCATGTTTTAGCTAGGATTTGCTTGTTTGATGTTTTAAGTTCAATAATATAGGATTAGATGTGATTGGAGTCAACATGGCACAATTTTGGCCAACTTTGCCCAAATTTGAGATTTCTTGTGTAAAAAGTGTGTTTTGACCCAATCTCTACTGTTTTGAGTGAAAACGATGACCTTTGACAAATGCAAGTGGAATGTCATGCTTTGTTGCTAAGTGGTATCAATGTTTGACTTTTTATATGTGCATCACCTCTCTTATGTTTGTGATTGTTTTGGCTGAATTGTGAAGACGAGCAAGCTTTGAACGCTTAGTGTTTGTGGAATCACTTGATTGTTATATCAATTTCATCTTGTTCATTCATGTGGTGTGATATCTAGGATGAAGTATTGGATTAATTTTCATGCAGGTATTATGTGGAGAATCATACCAATAACCCCTCTTTGATCCGACTCTTCTTCCACCATCTTCATACCCCTTCGCCTCATAAAAAGATGCCCTAGCGCACATAATCAGCCTTGGCCACCTCCAAAAGTTTGGGGTGGCCATATCTATATCCCCTCGCTTCGTTCTATCCACCATATGCCCTATCTACACCAAGGGCAAGAAAAAAAAGAAAAGAAAAAACAAAATAAAAGGATGCTCCTGTTTAAGAGAATTCAAATAAAGAAAAGATGAGTGTGTAAAAAACTCCAAAAATCTTACCGCAGCCCTTTCTTCCACTTTCATACCTATTGAGCTAGGAAACATCAAACCTAGCTCATTTTGCCCTTTTCCACAGCCACATGGCTCATTTGGTGTGATTTGAAACATAAGATTGAATGCAAGAATGTGAAACAATGCTCCTAGTCATCCTTGATTAACACCATCATGAAACGGTTTACTCGAAACTTTATGGAAGAAATATGGATAACTTGTGTATTCCATGTGCTATATTTGAAGTTCATATGCTTTGTGCTCTTTTCATGATTGGATTGTGAAAGTAGGAGAGGAGATAGGTGAAATGCATGTACTTAGTCATCTTTGATACCATTCAACAATAATCATCCTTTACATCACATTTGTCATTTCTTGTTTGTGGAAAATTTGTAGAGAGATTGAGTTAGAGCATACTTGAGGACAAGTATGTTTCAAGTTTGGGGTGGTGATGCAGCCCTATTTTAGGGCTTCATCTTGTGTTATATTGCTCTTCAATCACATCTATACCTGTTAGATTACATGTTATTCCTCCCAATATGCTTATTTGTATAAAATGCACTTATGGACATTATTTGCATGTTTTTCAGGCATTTGGACCACACTTGATGGAAGAGAGAGAGAAAGAGTGATTCTAGGGTTCCTCTGCCCTTGTAGAGACCCAAAGTGAAGTCCAAGGCTCCCTCAACCTACCCCTAGTGGCCAAAGATCATTTGAAGCAAAGATGTCCAAGAAAATCCAAATAACAGAGTCAAAGTGCTGATCCAGGACCCAGCACGGCCGTGGTACCACAGAACGGCCGTGCTAGGTCACTTGAAAATCAACTCCAAGTCAAGAAAAGAGCACCATGACCATGCAACCAAGAATAGCTGTGCAAGGGGCAGCCACCACGGCCGTGATACCTAGCACGGCCGTGCTACGGAAGATCACCACGATCATTTTACCCCACCACGACCGCCATCATCCAACCCACCACGGCCGTGGTACTCCACCACGACCGTGCAACACCCTATCCACCACGGCCATGGCCATTCATACCAAAACCCTATAACTTCTATGGAATAAACCCACGATCGTGCCCCATCCACCACGGTCGTGGCCTACCCCATCCACCACGGCCGTGCTACTCACAAAGCTCACCTAGTTTTCACTGGTTTGCCCATTTTGCCCCTACTTGACCTAGTGCTTCCTCCCCACACCTATATATACCTAGGTGGCGGCTGGGGCACGAGGTTGGATACCTTCCACCACCTCCTAGCTCCCCAAATCTCCATCAACTACATTCCACTCCATATCCACCTCAAATCCACTCCATTTCACCATTTCTACCACCAAATCACTTGTTTAGACTAGTCCCTACCCATAATCCCCTTCATTCTTCACCCTTGCACCCTGGAGGAGGGATGAGGATGACCTACAACTACTAGAGAGGGAGATTTCAGCCACTACTTTGAGTTCCATGGCCACCTCTATCTCTTTCTTCTCTCTTTTTATATTTTCCATTTCTATGAGTAGCTAGGCCCTTATGGGTGGGCTGTTTGGGGGAAATTATGTTACTTTGATACCATGTTGGGGGAAACTGACATGTAAACGTTGTAATTCCATTTTTTAATGATTATATTCTATTTGCATCTCATTCTCCATGGATTGCTTGTTGGTTTGTGTGTGGAATCACCTAGGAATTTAGGCAAATTGCTTATATGTGTGAATTTTGGGATTTTCCCCTAGGTCCAATTCTCGGATCCCTAGGTTGCCTCCCATCTTCCTACATCCTAATCAATCTCCCTAAACCTAAGTGAGAGATCTAAGTAGCTAGATTAGGTAATTCTAGTGCAATTAACATGGAGCCTTCTCAAGGCTAGAATGTGGGGGGGGATTGGGGTCCAAAACCCTAATCTCACCTCCCCATTACTACCCTCGGCCCCTAATTGCCCTAGGAATGCCTAATATAGAAACCTAGACTTGATCAGACTCTAATTGAATTGAACCTAACCCCTAACCCAATTGAGCCTCGTAAGGGTAGTAGGGGGTGTTAGGGACTAGTTCCCCTATACACAACCTAGCATATCCATGGCCAGCTAGTAGCTTAGGTTAATTCATTAGACTCTAACTTGTTGTTTGGTTTGGATAATATAAATGGAATAATAATGTTCATATGTCACCCCCAACTTAAGTGATAAGTTCATACCCCTAAACATGCCACACTTCTCTTCATTACTTAAAACCCTAGTTTGTGCTTGCTTAGCTTAATAGCTCTTTCCTTACTTAGTTAGCTTCTTTCTTTGTTATTGCCTTGTTTGTGTTAGTTTAGTTCTTTAATTGCACTTTTGCCCCTCTCTTGCTTGTCCTAGTGTAACTTGCCTTTTCATACCTAGCTTAGTCTTTCCTTGCTTGCTTAGTCTTAATCTAACCTAGGGTTAACATAGATTTCATTCTTGCCGTTAATTGCTTGCTTGTTCATAATAGTTTAACAATCAAAACAATCTTTAAACCCTTAACCCTAGTCTCCGCAGTAGGAACCTAGCCAAACTAACCTAGCTCTAGTACCCCCTCTTTTCCCTGTGGATTGACCCTATACTTGCCTCCTTCCTATACTACGACATGACCCTGTGCACTTGCGGGTGTAGTGTTTTAGTGTGAGTAGGTGTTAAGTTAGGTTTATAAATTTTGAAAGAAAATTCCCATCATATGTGTTCTGACCTCGTGGGGCACATCTAGTCGGGTCAAATTGGCTAGTGTGTTGCACCTCTAGCGGAATCGCACCATGCACCAACTAGAGAGTTACAAGTGTGATGTTTTCCCTGGGTTGCTATGCTTATTGTTGAGGTTCCTAGGTTTTATAGGATGAGGAAGAGCTGGGGAAGGCACAAACATGAGATGACATTAAATCTATCTATAACTAATGCATCAAGTGGTAGTGCTACCCTCAAACGATGGTTGTTGGGTGCAAGGTGCTGGAAGGGGAGTATGGTAGCTATGATTAGGAAAGTCAAAGGAAGAGAAAGAAGAGGCAATATAGGGTGAAACAGAGAAATATAAGATGTGAGTTAGTGGAGAGGAGGCAAGGCAATGGAAGGAATAAAGAAAATGGTTCCCAACTCTAGGCATTTATGACATTGTGTCAGTGCACAAAAAGATGACGAGTATAGAAAGGTGGGTACTCTACATGTGGGAAAAAACCTAGTTGTTAAATGAGGGGATTGAATGTGTACATTAAGGTAAATGAATGTGATGCTTTGTATCAATTAATTGAAGGGTTAAACAAAATCAAAACAAGATGAAACTGGAGTAAAGGCAGATTTGTCAAAAGACTCTCTAAATACAATTCTTTTCTCCATTTTTTGGCTATGATGTAGTATATTCATTTTCTAAAAAATAAAATTGAATAACATTTGATTCTAAGAAAATTAGTGACAATATTATTATACCTTTTATCTATCTCTTCATTAATCCTTGGAGCCACTCCAATTATTGTTTGTGAAATATTTTGAGCCTTCAAGTATTAGATTCTCTATTTAAATTATTGTTCTTTTTTATCCCTCTTGAATTGCATCCATAGAATCTTGTCAAGTAGTGAACCCAATATGTCTATTAGCCTTATATTCCTCTTGAAGATCACCAAAACTACTCTAAGTCTTGAATGTTAAATATTGAATATTTAAATTGGTACTAGAATTGAACTATATGATTTTTTTACTCCCAGTGGACTTTGATCCCTTTTAGAGCTTTGGATCACTGGTGTGGGCCAAGTTCCCACAACCCTTTGTAGTGGATAGGGATTAGTTGTACCCCAATATTCTGGTAACAACCAATAAGGCACTTGTGATGTTCTCTCCTAGAGTGTAAGAAAATAAATTTAGCCTTAGAAAATATAGGATATGAAGGTTAAAAACTTGAAATGTTTTATATCTATAAATTTTTGGTAATCTAGATATTCTTGAACAGTATTGCAGATCTTGATATAGTTGATATCTTGTGAATAAAATCTTGTATATTGAACAATTTTGCTTGGTTTATATGTGGATCAACCTTGTAATTGTTATCTTGAATCTTGAATCCCAGTCAGCTTGATTCCTATAATTCTTAACTAGATTACCTAAGTTCACCAGGTAGTCCTTACCTAAATTTGTAAATGCATTGAATCTTTGTTTGTTGCATAATTTTAAATAGCTCAATAATAAGGATTTAGTACCAACAATTTCTGGGCTTTTTTCCTATTTGTTCCATGTCGTCGTCTAGTGACGTGGTATATTACCGCACTAACAAATTCACTCGGGGTTGAAATCCTTGAGTTTTTAACCAAAACCTTGTACAATAATACCACCTGCAAGTGGACGGGTCTTCTCGCAGTATAGTTGAGGATCAAATCCCAAAGGATAATGTTTTTAAGAATCGTTGCTATTCGAGTCTGGCTCAAGTAAAACGAATATTTAGAACAAAGGTTTGATTTGAGGTTAACTAAACTAATTGCAAGAAAGCAAAGAGAAGGATTAAAGTTGAATCTAGATTAATGATGGGGATCACTGGGGTGGTCTCAGGTTTCACCACCGCTACACATGCAAACATATACAAACACAAACATCCTGGCTAGATATAACTATCTAAATAGAGCTGCTGCAAACCTTCCGTTAGGATGTTTAGGTTTGCATAAGCATCACCTTAGGCATCAGATTTCTCATCGCCATCCGGAACACACACTTACGACTCTAAAGATATAGATATCCAACTGAATCTGCGGTCCCCCCATACGGGCGTTAGGCACACAAAAGCATCACCGTGGGCCAGATGGCTTGTCCCCTCACAGATAGCTCACTTACGACTTCAGGGAATCCCATCCGATTTCTCGTCAGGGAGTCAACTGCGTTAATCGACATTCAAATCCTACATATTGAAGTTCTCATAACATAGGAACAAACAAGATAAAAGCAAGTAGGTGATCAATCCACAAGCACACATCGATGATTAACAACGAAATGAAAAGTTACATACAAGCCATGGAAAGTTTAACAAAAGGACATATAAGCATGGGTAGAGGGGCTAGTCCCCGCACCCCAGCGAAAGGAAACTACTCGCTCATGATGAGAGAAATAAAAAGAATAAGAGAGAGGGAAGATTCCACCATGAGCATGGTGAAGGAGACAATCACAGCTTCACGAAGATTGTGGTGTTCTATGCCATGTCGGAGCAGATCTGTACAAGGAGCGAGGGACACCGCGGAAGATGGGGCAGACATGGTAGACCTTCTCTCTCCTCCTTCCTTCTCTTCTCGTCCTCTTTGCTCACAGTAGGAGGAGCATCTTGTGGAGGCGTAGGTGGGTGTGGATGATAGGATGGAAGTGCAAGACTTTTGCAAGGCTTGGCTGTGGAAATCGTCCTCTACTAGGGGTCGAACGTGGATGAAAATAGCCTGGCAGCGTCCCCCGGGTCCCCCCTCCCTGTGTCTATTTATAGAAGTGGCGGGCGGCTGGATCTTCAGTTTGGAGACCGTGAAGCCTCCACACGGTCTTGGGACCGTGAGGAGTAGATGGTCAGGGGGCGCAGGTCAAGAGAGTGAAGAGTTGGTGGTTCACGGTCTCGGGACCGATTGTGTCCTCGTGATCTTAGAGACCGCTAGGGCCTTCACGGTCTTGAGATCGTGAGGGTGCTCATGGTCTTGAGACCGCTAGGGGTACGATCAACATGGAGAGGACCGCGAGGGAAAAGCGAGATGGAAGTCGTGAACTGTGAAGGTCCTATTAGTCTTGGGACTGTGAGGAGCAGACCGCAAGCAGGTGTGGAGAGTGCTGGTGAAGGTGGAGGTCACCTGTGATTAGCTGCAGACCTACTGGAGGTGGTGATGGCAGCTGTCAGTGATGGTGGCTATTGATGGAAGGTGAGGTGAAGAGGAAGGTGGAAGGAGATGTGCTTGAGATCAACAGAAAGGGTGAAGTTGATCATGGAAGTGGCGTTGATAAGAGGATCTAGGGTTGGTGAGAGTCGTCTTGAGTGAAGGTGGGCCCACAACCAGTGGGTGGGCCTAGTTGAAGATTCGAATTCATCGCGACCTACTCAACCTGTATGAAATTCATATAGACCCTAGTCAACAAGCTTGATAATCCAATTGATTAAGCAAGATTGCATATTGTAAGATTTAGGAGAAAAAAGTGAATGTATTGAGCCGAATTGGGCCCAAGATGGCGACTAAAATCATGATGAATATGGATTCATCAAAACACCCTGAACTTAAACGTTGCTCGTCCTCAAGTAACACAAAATCTAAAATAGTCGCCAAATGAATACTTTCAACTCGTGTTATTGCCTCATCTTCACATCACGATTGTTTCCTTTCTACTCAGTATGACTAAGCATCTCAACTTCCTGAGATCACCGAACACATCTTACCATATATTCATTCCTAAGTTTGTTTTCCAACATCACTTCCTCCTCACCTTTTCCAACAACAAGCATTTCTAAGAGCTTTATAAGAGTCTATAGATACCCGCAGAACAACAAGTGTGCACCTGATCTGACACTGGTATTTTTCAGGATAGGGAGGCATTCATTGTGCCTTTAGGTGGAAGAGGGAGTGAAGGGTGGTATGGAAGGAAGTTGTATATCTCTCCTCTATTCGATTCAAGATTTATTATATGGTTGCAATTACATTGATTGTATTTTTTTTGTGAATCTCTCCTCTATTCGACTCGAGATTGCATTTTTTGTGTGCACATTGGCATCTTTTCTTGGTGGTATGCGCTTACTAAATCGAGGGGTATGGAAGAAGTGGATAAAGAGAGAGGTGGTGTGACACCCCGAACTTAGGGTTTGGCACTATTTTGGCTATTTTTGTTTCTTTTTGATGGAGGGAGGGGTAAGAAGATGGTGGAAGAAACGTAGAAGAGAGTTCAAATCAGAATGCTACTTGATTTACAATTCTATGCACCAGGTCGTTCTCTTTATCATACTTTGCTCAAATAATGGCTTGATGAGGATCTAGTGGAGGTTCCATGCTATTGTTCCACTAGTCAGTTAGGAAGCACGACATGTTTGATCCCTATCAGTTCGACAGACACTTGACATTTTTGTAGAAGGATCATGATGTTAGGATTCATAAGCTTCACAAGATGATTTCAATCAATAGGCTAGTTTAAAAAAATGGTCCTCTTAAGGATTTGCTTCAAATAAGGAGGGTGTAATGATTCAAAATGCATAGAAAGAGAAACTAGCTGGCTAGGCAAAGGCTTTATTAGAAACAAGAAACGTCAAAACTTCATCAAGTTTCTGTACAATTTCTTTGAAAACTTAATTTTTTTTTTAAATTTTGATCAAAATTTGCAACGATGAAATCTTAAGTCTGAAATAGATAGGAGTAAATGGAAAGTAAAGTACGTACCACCCACCCTCCACCCCAAACTTAGAAATTTGCTCGTCTTGAGCAAACTCAAAATCTGAGATGGAGGGGAAAATTTTTTCCGGTTGGACCTTCACATGCGGTTGCGTTCCAATCGGCACATGTCTTCCATATGAAAATCTAAAAAATGAAGACTATCAGAAATTAAGATAGAATATTGCGATGTGATTTCTATTTAGTGCAAAATTTTCTAATTAAAAACTAAAAGTAAAAACAAAATTAAGGATCAGGTTGCCTCCCGACAAGTGCCTTTATTTTACATCGATGGCTCGACGTGAATCCTTCAATTTTCTGGTGGACACGTTGGATTGGTAAGATCTAGCATTGCTTCGGTGCCTATGTCGGCTGAGGTGAAGTATCTTTTCAAGCATTGGTCATTAGCCACAAATTCTCCTGACTGTTCACTCCATAAAACGAAAGCACCATGCAAGTAGATGCTCTTGACAATGAACGGTCCAGACCTGCGAGAATGGAGTTTCCCTGGGAATAACCTCAGTCTTGAGTTGAACAGTAGAACTTGGTCTCCCACTTGTATGTCTTTTCTTTTCAGATGACCATCGTGCTAAAGCTTCATGCATTCTTTGTAGATTCATGCATTCTCATAAGCTGTCATCCAGAGTTCTTCCAGCTCTTAAAGTTACAGAATCCTAGCTTCACCAGCTTTATTCATGTCAAAATTCAGTTGTTTGATTGCCCACCAGGCTTTGTGTTCTAGTTATACAGGTAGGTGACATGACTTTCCATATATTAACCGAAATGGTGTAGTTCCAAGAGCAGTCTTAAAAGCGGTTCGGTGGGCCCACAAGGTGTCATTGATTTTCACTGACCAATCTTTTCAGTTGTGGCATACTGTCTTTTCCAAGATGGCTTTGAGTTGACAGTTAGAAACCTCTACCTGTCCACTTGTTTGGGGATGGTAGGAGGAGGCTAGCTTGTGTGTTACACCATATTTCCTCAGCAATGCTTCGAAGCTTCTTTCCAGAAAATGAGAACATCTGTCGAATATCACGGTTTGTGGGATTCCAAAATGGGGAAAAATAATATCTTTGAACATTTTGATGACAAGTTTTGAATTACTAGGGACGGTTGGTATGGCCTCTACCCATTTTGAGACGAATATCACGGTTTGTGGGATTCCAAAATGGACCCATGTATTCCATTCCCCAATCATAAAAAATCTCGACTTGTTGCCATATCTTAAGAGGCATCTCATCTCTCTTCATAATGTTACCATTTCTCTGGCATTTGTCACACGATAGAACAAAGATGTAGGAATCTATGGATATGGCTGGCCAAAAGAAATCACATTGCAAAACCTTCAAAGCAGTTTTCTTAGAACTCATATGGCCTCCAACTGGGCCTGAGTGGCATTGCTCTAAAATAAGTTGGGCTTCTTCCTCAGCGATACAACGTCTGTAGAGACCATTAGCACAAAGCTTGAAAAGGTACGGTTCATCCCAGTGATACTTCTTCACATCATGCATGAATTTTTTAGTGCATTCCCGGTGCATTCAGGGTGGATGACACCAGCGGCAAGATAGCTCACATAGTCCGAGTACCAAGGGGTAGCTTATGAAATTTTCATGAGTTGGTCGTCCGGAAGAGAATCGTTAATCAGGATCTTCTCAATTTCCAGAGTGTGGATATGACTGAGGTGGTCTGCCACAACATTCTCTGTACCTTTCTTATCTCTTATCTCCAAATTAAATTCTTACAAGAGGAGAATCCATCTGATCAAGCTGGGCTTTTCATTTTTCTTCGTGAGGAGGTACTGGATAGCGGCATGATCTGTGTAGACAGTGACTTTAGAACAAATGAGGTAGGATCTGAACTTGTCAAAGGCATACATGACTGCAAGGAGTTCCTTCTCAGTAGTTGCATAGTTCCTCTGAGCTTCCTCGAGGATCTTTGATGCATAGTATATCACATAATGTTTCTTCTCTATACATTGGCCTAAAACAACACCCACAACGTAATCACTAGCATCACACATAATCTCAAATGGGTGATCCCAATCAGGAGCTCTGATGATGGGTGTTGTTGTAAGAGCATGCTTCAAGTTGTTGAAACTCTTGACACATTTTTTGTCAAAATGGAAATCAACATCCTTTAGCTACAAATTCGTCATCGGCTTGGTTATCTTGGAGAAATCCTTTATAAACCATCTGTAAAAGCTGGCATGACCAAGGAATGCGTGAAACTCTCTTACATTTTTCATAATAGCGAGTTTGGAAATCACTTTGATTTTTGCTCTATCTACTTCGATCCCTCTACTGCTGACTCTATGGCCAAGGACAATGCCTTCCTTTTCTATAAAGTGACACTTCTCCCAATTTAACACAAGATGTGCTTCTTCACACCGTTTGAGGACTAGGGAGAGGTGCTTCAGGAAAGAGTCATAAGAATCTCCGCAAATGGAAAAATCATCCATAAAAACTTCCATGATAGTTTCAGTGAGATCAGCGAATATAGCCACCATGCAACGCTGGAAAGTTGTAGGCACATTGTAGAGGCCGAACGACATCCTTCTAAAGGCATATGTTCCAAATGGGCAAGTAAAAGTTATTTTCTCTTGGTCATCTGGATGTATTGGAATTTGATAGAATCCAGAGTAAACATCGAGATAGCAAAAATATTCTTGGTGAGCCAACCTCTCTAAGACTTGATCAAGAAAAGGCATAGGGAAATGATCCTTACGTGTCGCCTTATTCAACTTCCTGTAATCGATACACATCCTACACTCAATGACTGTTCGAGTGGGGATGAGTTCATTGTCTTCATTTCATATCATGGTAGTTCCACCCTTCTTCGGGACAACATGCACGAGACTTACCCATGGTGAATCGGAGATCAGATAGATAATACCTGTTGTGAGCAACTTAATAACTTCAAGGCAGACAACTTCTTTCATATTCAGATTCAACTTCCTTTGGTGTTCAACAGTTGGCTTGTGGTCTTCCATCATGAGGATTTTGTGCATGCACAACGCTTGACTGACCCTAGTGAGATCACTCATCTTATAGTCGGTGGCTTTTCTTCTTTCCTTTAATTCCGTCAGGAGTTTATCTTCTTGTTCTGCTGTTAGATCAGAATTTATGATGACTGGGCAGACCTTTAGATCATCTAGAAAGATGTACTTCAGTCCCTTAGGTAGGGGCTTCATTTCAGGAGCTTCTAGTTTCTTGCACAGTTCTTCGATAACATTCACAGCCTTGAGTTCCTCAACTTTGGCTTCAGGATCTTCTTCAGCAGTGTCGAGGTGGAGAACACAATTTTTCACTTGTTCATCAACTGAACCATCTATATTTTGATTAGTTTGAGCCACTCCTAAAGGATCTTTTTGTTCATAATCCTCTTTCATAAGGAGTGACATCCGCTCTATGCAATCAATCAGGTAGACTTCTTCTTGCATGCTTGGTCTTTGCATACTTTCAAAACCTTTGAACTCAAGAGTTTCTTTACCTAGTCGAAGGGGCAAGGTTCCTGCTTCAACATCAATCAGAGCTCTTGCAGTGGCAAGGAATGGTCAACCAAAGATGAGAGGGTATCTGGCATCTTGTTTTATGTCCATGATGACAAAGTCACACGGAACATAGGAGTCCTTGCCTACCTTGACAGGGACATCTTCAATGATTCCCAAGGGGAGAGTCATAGAGTTATCTGCAAGATGTATGGTCATGTTGGTCGAGAGAAGCTCAGCAAATCCTAGCCTTTTGCAAAGGCTAAGTGGCATGATGGAGATGTTAGCAACAAGATCAGATAATCCCTTCTTATAGGAGGAATCACCAATATGGCAAGAGATCCCAAAAGATCCTGGATCTTTCTGCTTCTTTGACATCTTGCTCTGAATAATGTCGGAAGTGGTTGTTGCTAACTTGACTGTCTCATATTCTTCAGTTATATATTTTCTGGTGAGAAGTGACTTCAAGTACTTCGTCCAGGTTGGTATCTCAGGCAACACATCTAGAAAGGGTATATCAACGTGAAGCTTTGTCATAGCTTCCTTGAACTTGTTGAAACGAGTATCAAGCTTGGTTTGCTTCAAACGAGTAGGGAAAGGGGGATGGGGCTTGTACACTGGTACAACTAGTTCTGGTGTTTCTATTTCTACAACAACATGTTTTTCAGAACTTGTCTTGTCTGTCTTATCAGCAGTTACTAGTCCTTTTTATTGAGACTCAGGTGTTGTAGAGTCTTGAACAATCACAAAGTCATCCTCGTCTGTGATAACCACATGTATCTTGACGGGAGGATTAAAATAGTCTTTTCCAGACGTGGTGGTGACAACCTTTAGTTTCTCAGAGTGCTTAGGATTGTTCTCTGGTTGACCAACAAAGGTTCCATCAGGTGGCTTCAGGCTAGCTAAAAGTTGAGCTAGTTGAGATTCAATAGCCTTCTGGTGGGCTTGCTGGTTAGCTATCATAGTTTGCTGCGACTGCAACATCTTCTCAATGGCTGCCAGCTTGTCATCAGGAGAGATGGGGCTGACTTGTTGCCCTTGTTGTTGGTTCTGGTAAGAGACTTGGTTGGGATTCTAGAACTGAGAATTGTTCTGATAGTTGTTGTAGTTCCTATTCGGGAAGTTACCTCTAAAGTTTCCTTGATTTCTAAAGTTTTGCTGTTGGTTGTACTGGAATCCCGACGGAACTCATTATTGGTTGTTTGAACCAAGTTGTTGGGAGTTCTTCTCTCTTGAAGGATTTCCATATTTAAAACTAGGATGGTTCCTGTTATAATTTGGATTGTAATATCCTTGATCAGGGATGATGTTGACAACATTAAGATTTTCCATATGACCATTATCTCCTTGGCCACAAACATTGCTTAAAACAACATCATAGAGAACATTACAGGCTAGCATAGAATGATCAGTGCCCTTACATGCTTCACAGAACAGTGAAGCAGACTTGACTTGTTCTTGTTGTCGAGGGGGTGAATGCTTCCTTTCATAGGCTGCAAGAGATGATTCAAGATGGTCTTTCTTGGCAACAAGAAGCTTGAGGGATTCAGCTATGGACTTGTACTCAGGAATAGCTTCAGCCATAGCTACCTTCAACACTCATTTGCCTACAAATCTACCCCAATTAGCTTGATTTTCAGCTCCAAGGGTGACAACCTTCCATGCGCTGTCATAACTCTGACGCATGAAGTTTCCTCCAGATGAGGAGTCCAAGAACTTCTCGATATCATAATCCACACCCCTATAGAAGATTTCAATGAGCTGATTCTTAGGGATTACATGGTGTGGACACTTGTGTAGAAGCTCATTGTATCTTTCCCATGCTTCTATAAGAGATTCTCCAGGGACCTGAGTGAACTATGTTATTCGGCCTCTGATTTCATAGGTGAGTGAAGGAGGATAGAACTTTTCCAGAAAAATGTTTTGAAGTTGTTCCCAAGTGGTGATGGGTTTGCATTGCAAGGAGTTATACCAACTCATGGCTCTATCGACAAGAGAATATTTGAAGAGACGGAGTCTGTTGACATCATATGTGACTCCATTTTGCTTTGTCCTAGCACATAGATCTATAAACCTTAGGAGATGTTCTTGACTATCTTCTCCTTTCTTACCATAGAAAGGGTTGTTCTAAATCAAAGTGACCCAATGTGCCCTGATTTCAAAATTAGGAGCATTGATGGGAGGAGGTTGCACTGGGTGATGAATGTCAATAGCTTTAGGGATTGAGAACTCCCTACAGTCTTTTTGTAATTCAGCTTGTTGAGCTACTTGGATTTCCTCTTGAACTACAGCTCAGGCTTCTTGCAGAAGCCTATCTCTTTGCGCATTAAGGGCTTGAGCTACCCTTTGGGAAATTTCCTCCTCTTGAGCCATCCTTGCTTGGTTCTCTCTATTCTGATGATGAAAAGTTTTGTCTATCTCAAGGTCAAATCTAATAGAAAGTTGGGGACTGTCTGAATGATGCATACACTAGACTTTGGGGGTACCTAGGATGGAAATATCTTTCAGAAGTAAGATTGACAAAGTAGAACCGAATTCAAGAGAATGATCGATAGTATCAAAAGAAAAAGCAAAAACCTAGATTAACCTTAATGAAACTAGATTTGACTAGCTGATTCTGTTGTCCCCAACAACAACACCAGAATTTGACGTGGTATATTACCGCACTAACAAATTCACTCGGGGTTGAAATCTCGGAGTTTTTAACCAAAACCTTGTGCAATAATACCACCCGCAAGAGGACGTGTCTTATCGCAGTATAGTTTAGGATCGAATCCCAAAGAAAAACATTTTTAAGAATCATTTCTAGTCAAGTCTAGCTCAAGTAAAACTAATATTTAGAAAAAACGTTTGATTTGAGGTTAACTAAACTAATTACAAGAAAGCAAAGAGAAGGATTAAAGTTGAATTGAAATTAATGATGGGGATCATTGGGGTGGTCTCGGGTTTCACCACCGCGACACATGCAAACAAATCCAATCACAAACATCCATGCTAGATATAACTATCCAAATAGAGCTACTACGAACCCTCCATTAGGATGTTTAGGTTTGTGTAAGAATCACCTTAGGCATCATATTTCTCATCGCCATCCAGATCACGCACTTACGGTTCCAAAGATACAAAATATCCAACTAAATATGCGCCCCCCATACAGGCATTAGGCATACAAAAGTGTCACCGTGGGCTAGATGGCTCGTCCCCTCATAGATCACTCACTTACGACTTCAAGGAATCCCATCTGATTTCTCGTCAGGGAGTCAACCGCGTTAATCGACATTCAAATCCTACATATTGAAGTTCTCATAACATAAGAACGAACAAGATAAAAGAAAACATGTGATCAATCCACAAGCACACATCGACGATTAACAACGAAATGAAAAGTTACATACAATCCATGGAAAGTTTAATAAAAGGACATATAAGCATGGGCAACGGGGCTAGTCCCCACACCCCAGTGGAAGGAAACAACTCACTCATAATGAGAGAAAGAAAAAGAATAAGAGAGAGGGAGGATTCCTCCATGAGCATGGCAAAGGAGACAATCATAGCTCGGTGAAGATTGCGGTCTTCTACACCGCGTCGGAGTATATCTGGACAAGGTGAGGGACACCACGACAGATAGGGCAGATAGGGCATACCTTCTCTCTCCTCCTTCCTTCTCTTCTTTTCCTCTTTGCTCGTAGTAGGAGGAGCAGCTTGTAGAGGCGTAGGTGGGCGTGGATGATATGATGGAAGTGCAAGACCGCTGCAAGGATTGGCTGTGACGATCGTCCTCTACTAGGGGTCGAACGTGAATGAATGTAGCCTGGCGGCATCCCCCGGGTCCCCCCTCCCTATGGCTGTTGGACGTGGCTATTTATAGAAGTGGAGGGTGGCTGGATCTTTAGTTTGGAGACTGTGAAGCCTCCACACAGTCTTGGGACAGTGAGAAGCAGATGGTTGGGGGGCGCAGGTTGAGAGGGTGAACAGTTGGTGGTTCGCAATCCCGGGACTGATAGTGTCCTTACGATCTTGGAAATCGTAAGGGCCTTCATGGTCCTGAGATCGTGAGGGCGCTCACAGTCTTAGGACTGCTAGGGGTACGATCGGCGTGGAGAGGACCACGATGGTAGAGGGAGATGGAAGTCACAAACTGTGAAGGTCCTATCGGTCTTGGGACCGTGAGGAGCAGATCATGTGGAGAGCACTGGTGAAGGTGGAGGTTTCCTGTGATGGCAGCTGGCGGTGATGGTGGCTATTGATGGAAGGTGAGGTGAAGAGGAAGGTGGAAGGAGATGTGCTCGAGATCAATGGAAAGGGTGAAGTTGATCATGGAAGTGGCATTGATCGAAGGATCTAGGGTTGGTGAGAGTCATCTTGAGTGAAGGTGGGCCCAAAACCAGTGGGTGGGCCCATTTGAATATTTGACTTCGTCGCGACCTACTCAACCTGCATCAAATTCATATAGACCCTAGTCAACAAGCTTGATAATCCAATCGATTAAGCAAGATTGCATATTGTAAGATTTAGGAGATAAAAGTGAATGTATTAAGCCGAATTGGGCCCAAGATGGCGACTGAAATCATGATGAATATGGATTCATCATCTAGTTTATCCTTTTTTGATATAATTGGATATGTGATCTATCAAAGACTTATGTGGAAAGAGTATATAGGTTTTCTAGCAATTGCAAAGATGTACTCTATTGGCTAAAAAGTAGATATGACTTATGCATTTGTGTATATGTTTTTTTGAACTCTGATGTAAAGAATAATGAACAAAATTTTCTTTATGTATTCAAATTTAAATCATGTGGAAAGAAAAACCAATTTCTCTAAACGATTGAGTTCTTACAACATGGTATTAATGCGATAAATAGTTGGCGCTCATGCATGTCTCATAGAAATTAGGGTTAGTTATCTTTTACACCTAGAACTTAAGAAAATAGTTTACGACATACCCTATTCTTGCTGGCCATGATTCTAAAATGAAAAGTAGTTACATTTTTTTGACTATTATACAGTTAAGAACAAATAATTTCCAAAGGTTCAACTAAATCTGAAACTAAGGACAAGGATATTAATCAATAAGTACCATGTTTTACATAATTTTTAAGCAAACTTCAAAGGTCATCTTACAAGTTCTTAGAAATCTCGAAGAAGATTGAATCTTTCCTTTTATTGATTTCACTATCAACATAAGGTCATATGCAAAGTTCTTGAAGGAATTTTTATCAATGAAACACAAATTAAATAGTGATGAAATACTCAAGCTTTCCAAGGAGATAAGTATCCCCATTCAAAACTATATTCCTTGGAAGATTAAAGACCCCATAGTATTACTCAAATTAATGGTACAATAATTAATAAAGGTGATTTTAATATTAGTGAAAGTGTAGTTTTTGTTCCCTTGTGTAGTTCTTCAGGGTTGGATATGTAGAATCATGAGAAACAAGAGAATACTATTGTTTAAATGATAAGAGAAGACATAGTTATACCTATAGTAGTTGGACACCCATTTTTGGATACTATGGGATGTCTTGCTGATGTTTACAAAGAGAAGATTATCAACAAGTGAGACTATTGATTGAATTTAAAAACCTATAGGAGGGATATAGACTATACTATTGATAATCATAAAAATATAAATCTTTTTTTTGGGTGAAAAATCTAAAATCTTCAATGGCATATGATTCCTTAGAGAAAATATTATTGAACCACATTACAAAAGTTTTTGCAGTTAACTTTACTATCCATACAAACTCTTCTGATGATAGTTTGATACATTTTTGTCAATGTTATAGAAGAGTTGTTCACATGTGAACCTAGTTCTGAATTTGTAGAGGTACCATTTCATGGTACTACATGGTCTTGTATAGGCACACATTATAATCAACAAAGGGATTGAGTTTAAATAAAAGAATTAAAGTGTTGTAAGTATGTTGATTTCCAATTCTTTTGGTCACATGAGGTTCTAGTGTGTATTCTAAAAGGATTTCTCAATGAATGAAAAGCCACTACAAAATCTATTAGATAAGGTTGATAAAGAAAAGTTCAATCCAAACTGCATCAAATAATTTTAGAAACATAAGGATGCATTGGTGTCATCCCTTTTTTGACAAACACCATGTTGGAATCAACATTTTGAATAAATGTGTGATGCATGTACCTTTGGCATTGGTGCAATGCTAGTTAAAATATGAGATGGGAATTTCTATGCCATCTACTAAATAATAAATACTTTGGATGATGTACAAATTATCTATGACACCATGGAGAGTGTGTTGCTATGCTTCATTTTCACATTTGATAAATTTCACTAACATATAGTTGGATCCAAGGTCGTTGTATTCAAATATCACTTGTATAGTACTTATTGAATAAGGTGTATGTCAAACCCCACATCACTCAAAGAATCCTTCTTTTGCAAGAGTTTGACAAGAAAATTAAGTACACAAAGGGGTCAAAATAATCTTTAGTTGATCATCTCTCAAGACTAGAGTTGATATAAATATGGACCAAAATTAGTGATGACCTTCCAATAGAGAATCTATATGATATTTGGGGAACTTGAACCCCTTAGTATGTTGACTTTGAAACTACATATCCTATGTAATATTATCTCTAGATTCTTTCCTACTAACAAAACTAGAAATTCTTCATTGATTTCAACTTTGAATATGGGAAGATATACTTTTTTAAAAGATTCTCTAGTGGTTTATTCAGGTGGAAGATCCCTCTTGAATAAGTCCAAATTGTCATGTGATATTTCAGACTCACCATATGGTGGAATTTTTGAACCAACAATGCTACATAGAAGATACTTCAAAGTGGTTGTTACTGTACATCTACATCTAAAGAAGTCAACTGGTTTGTTATGGCATGTGATCAGTGACAAATTGCAGGAGGCATATCAAAGAAAGATAAGATGTCATTGTAAAATAGCATGGAATATGAAGTATTTGATGCTTGGGGAATGGAATGCATGATCCCTTTTCTTTCCTTTCAACTCACTAACTTCCTCATGCCATGTGACTATGTTTTAAAATGATGGAATCTATGCCCTTTTGATAGTTTAAATAATTCATTTATTTTCTTATTCAAAGATATTACATTACCTATATGAAACAATCCAGCGACACTCGCCATTGATGTCGGGGATATTTCAATGAAAAGAAGTTCAATACATTGCTACATAAGTATAGGATGATTCATAATTCCTCCACTCCATATCATCCCCGAACATCAGAGCAAGTTTTAGTGACAAAAAGTCAACTAAAGTCAATCCTCAACAATATTATTTCAGCATCTAGACAGTACTATACATTTAAGACTGATGGTATCTAATAGGCATGTGGCTGCCATCAAACTCTTATCACCACCAACCCTTTTTGATTGGTATATGGAATTTCTGTTTATTGGTTAAAATGGAGTATTGTTCATATTGAGGCTTGAAATCCCTAAACAGTGATCTAAACAAGGTTGGACAAAAGAAAATGTCTAATCTTAAGATGAGAAGAGTTAAGGATGGACGTTTATGAGAATGTCTGAGTATATAAATATTTGAGAAAAAAAATTACATGAAAAAATATTTATATAGAAGGAATTCGATGATTGTGATCATGTTATTTTTTTTAATTCAATGATGAAGATGGTCCTATGCAAAAAGAAGTAAAATGTTAGGACCACCTATAATGATCAACTTGTATCACCATGGAGCATTGGATGTCCAAGCCAGATGCTCACCCTTTAAAGTCAATTTACATATTGGGAGACTAGATTGATAAGAGATTCACACACATGATTGCTGAAGAAACTAGACGATAATTAAGATTTAGACTCTAGACTATATATAGAAGGCCTTTGTGGAAATTATCCTCAAATATTTGTTTAAGATTAACATTATTTTTGTTATGTTGTTTTCTACTTGTAATAAATAAACTTCATTGTGATGTTTCTTGTAATATTCTTCTCATTTCCAATTTATTTATTTCCAAACTATACGTTCCACATCACATCCTAAAGTGGATGCAATATGATGACAAAAAATCAATAAGACATCATCATTATGTATGAATTAGGGGATACATTGTGTTAATAAAGGGTTTGCAGAAATAGTGGGGTGTACAATAGTGTGTCGTCATATCTTTGATAAATACTCATTTGGATAGAGACTGAGAAATAGGGCATGTGCCTAGTTGCACATTCCATGTCTATTTTAAAATATTTTTTTTAATGCATCATGCCAATTGTTTGAAACCCCATGGAGTGTGTTCTGATAAACATGCTCATATGCCAGAAAATTCAATACACACTATGTGATATCAAGAGAATGACAAGTGAAAAGTGACCATATACTATAAATGCAAGGTTGGAACACCATGTACTATGACACACTATGTGTATGCTTAAAAAGGGGTGAATCCTCAAATCATACAACCATATGCATGTAGTCCTATACATTGTAAAGACAAGCTCATTCCTCCACCCTTGACACAATCACAATTGTTTTACCCATAAAAAATAAAGCATCTCATGTGTGGTTGCTTTCAAAATAGGAAAGAGGAAAGCAAATCAAAATATAAGGATATTGACATTGCCACCTTATTTTGCAAGGAAATCAAGAAACACTATATATGAAAGTTGTATCAATAGGAAATTTCAAAAGAACCAAGTCATGGCTCCACAAAATGGCAAATAAAAAAGAAAAGCATGGCCATGCGATTGGGTTAGTCAATCCAATTTTAATTGGGGAGGTGTTAAGAGCAGTCTTGTATCCCAAAAAAGTTGGTATTGTAGTATGCAATTGAGTTTTAAAAAGAGGTTTTGGGAATAAGGTTTTGAGTTAAGAAAATAACACAAGCATTACAAGAAAAAAACATTTATGTTTGCGAGTTAATTTGTCAATAAGATAATTGATGATTTTCCTTCATCATCCCTGTGGACTATAGTGCATTAAGGATCCAAATTTCCTCATTATCTCCCAGAATAAATATCCATTCCTGGAGAAAGGTTTAGAAAGTGTTGTGGGTTAGACAAATGATGACATATAAATATGTAACTTAATCACGTGATGAGATCAAGATGATTGAAGCACTTTTTAGCAACCTTGTAATTTTCATGTTCATGTGATATACTTAAGATGCATCAAAGAGATGTTGAATCATAACCAGTCAAGAACAATTTAAAACATCAACATTTTGTATTAACTGGACATGCATATTACTAGGTCATGTAAGAAATATATCTAAGTAAGAGTGGTTTTACATGATGGATGGGCATGCAAAAGATGTGACGATTGAACGATTTAGTGATAATAAGGTAAGATTAGATAGAGAAATTATGTGCATTATTAGATCAAAATGGTTAAGAAAACTATATTAGCATGATACAATTGTGGAAGAAAAACCTAGCAATCCAGAGATATTGTTAGATCATGAACATGTAACTATTGAATAATAATATCAACAAGATTAACTAGTCAATTGGACTTGAAATCCAGGAACTAGTAAAGCAGTTCAAATACATGGATAATTTGATTTGGCGATCAATTAGTTATATAGATAATTATGTAAACACAACTAGATATAGATTCCCTTTGTGCCTCCTTGCCATTTATGCATCCTCCTACCATATCAAAATTATATTTTTTGGAGACAAATATTCAAGAGAGGAACTGTCTAGGAGTATGAAAGAGAATGATGGTTTTCTATTTGTATTTAGGAGAGTTAAAAGGGTTGGGTTGTGATGTTGGATTTGGAGGTTACACATAGGTGTTTCAAAATGATGGTGGCTTCAGAATCGAGAAAAAAGAATTTCTTGAACTAGGAGTCCTTTTATAATTTATACATGAAATAAACATGGATTTTTTACTTAAGGCCTATGGATTGCTCTATTCAATAGAGGAGTGTAGTAAAAGAACATACAATTCTTCCTATGGAACTTCTAGTAGAATAGATAAATTAGTTGGGAGTGTCTACTTGGAATTATATGTTTATTTATTCTCTAGTGTTTATATTTTCTAGAAGTTTATAAGATGATATTATTTTGGAATTTTATAAGATTTTATAATTGTAATATAATTTGAATTGAAAATAGAGATACTAGTAGAGAAGTAAAAAGTTTAAGGCCGAATTTTTTAGTCAACTTTTTGAAAGAAACTAGGCATTAAATACTAGGAAATAGATTTGAATTGAATCTTTCTTTTCATTAAAGTTCATTGGTTTATTGAGTATTAAATGCAATTAATATTCTGGTTGGGATTGGATTGAATGTTCTATTCATGGATAATCCCATTGTGAATTTTACTGAAAGCAACCTACATGAATCTTACTTCATGTCCAGATTATTATGAAGTACAGAGAAAGAATGTTTTTTATTCATATAACCCATAGGTGATTTTTTAATGGATTATAAATATGGACCATATGGGATAATATTCCATTATTATGTATAGAGTCTATTGAACAAGATTGCTAAGACATGACTCCTAAAAGGGAATTTGAAACAAAGATCTCAATACTATTATATTTTAAGCTACCATCCTAAGGAATACACACAATGAACATCATGGAAGAAGTACCCGAGTCTGGTGCCATACACCATGATAAATTAGCTACTTTCAAATTTTGCTTTTATGAATTTCAAAATTATTTTCTTAAGCATAAAAATATATAAAAAACTCCTAAAATTTAGAGGAAGATAGAAAATTCACTCAAGAGTATTCAACTTTTCATATATTTGTATGTAACTGTTTTTTTGACGGTGATGGGTTTTTTTTGACAGTATTTGTATGTAACTACTAATGAAGGAGATGAATTTATCCATACCAAGTACTCAAGAGTGCAATCCTTGCCATTAGAAAATTCGTATAGTGTCATATTATGATAATCGTGCGATTATTTTCTTCTAAATCTTATAAGAACCATCCCCTTTGGTAGAAGACTAAATCCTCCTCATACTTCATATATGTAGTGTTGATGACCAAACTACCTAAGAACAAACATCTAATAATAAGGAATGTGCCACTCCAGCATAGACTTAATGATCATCCATTGAAAGCAATGCATCACTATATTGTAACCCAAAGTGTCAAGATGGACCCCATCCATTCCTAGTGCCCATCCTCATGTCTAATGAGAGAGTCACTGAGATAGCTCAGCATGTTGTTGAACAAGGAAATCTATCTTATATTGCTTCAAAAAATGCCCATGCCCAAGGATATGATGTGGGTTCACCATATCTTGGAACTCAAGAGGACCATTATACATCCCTAGATAAATCTTCAAGACCCTTCAAAGTCCTTACATATATCCTATCAACTTGGCGTCATCCA
Organism: Alisma plantago-aquatica; assembly: GCA_963693085.1. NCBI lineage: Eukaryota > Viridiplantae > Streptophyta > Magnoliopsida > Alismatales > Alismataceae > Alisma > Alisma plantago-aquatica. Next base: position 1,256,764,582 of record OY856411.1, on the reverse strand, counting down.
AGAACATGTACAACTCACTCAAGATTAGGGGCACAATGGTATCATCTCTCTGTACAACTTCCATACCCCTGCTAGTGATGCCAATATTAGTCTATAGTCTCCACAAAGAACCATTCCATAAAAAGGTAATATACAAGATTGCAAACAAGGCATTTCTAGAGACCATACACACCTATGTGTCTCACTCATGAATGAATCATAAAGTGGAGCAAACTTGATGAAGTGATTATCAATAGATAACCATTGAGTAGATATACGCTTCTTCACATCCAAAAAATAGCAAGTTCAACATCCCACACCCATCTATGACCGTGAAGATTATGTTGAGTTATCATGGACATATCCTCTAGAGTGGGAGTTAGCACAACATACCAAAAGAGGAACGTGTGACTATGAGGGTCCTAGAAATGGACAACGACTGACACCAACTCCCTTACAATAGGCACATACACAACAAGCAAAATGTGTCAAATCACGCTAAAGCTTGCCAACTTTACATACTTTGTATAAGACATATATATGATACAACACTTAGACAAAGACAATTTCATTGAAGGACTTCTTCTCTAAACACATATAGATACATAATTTGAAATTATAGAAGAGCATAATAGTGTGAAACAATGATGTGATTGGGACAAATTGATATCTATCTAGGGCCAGTAGAATGTTAATAGATGTGCAACCTGAGGAAAATTAGACCCCCAACATGAGTACATTAAAAAAAACCCACATTCCACCATAGAGTAGATGTTGCACAACAATGTAGTATGTGATCCTCAATGTTTGTTGATGAATCCTACCGCTGGCTAGAATTGTGAATCCTTCCCCATACATTATTCAAGTTACAAATAGGGATTTTTATGTCCTATATTAGGATTCTTTTCTCAAACTTAAACTCCAAATTCTATTTTTCAAATATATTGGATTTTATTTCCAAGATCTTAGTGAATGTCATCTACAAGAATTATTTTCTCAGGAAAAATAAACTCATAACATCAAGTGGTGGAAATTAAATAGGAAGCATGACATGCTTATACACCTAATTATTTAATTTCTTCTTCAACCAACCTTTTAGGTTCATGGAAAAAGGTGCCTTGTCTATAGATGAACTTGAATGTTGATGCTCCCTTCTTACATTTGGATGCATTGAATTGGTTGATTACCACTGGCCAAAACATGGTCCACCAACTTACCCCTCAATGTCGAATGAAATATTTCTCCAACAAGACAGTTCTACATCAATAATTGTATAAGGTGGATCCATTGTGACCACAAAACATCCAAAATAGAGATGATATCCTCCATGGGAGATAACCCATACTCACTCAATAACCATAGTGGCCCAGATCTCTATTCTATTGATTTTATGTTACTTTTCACATGATATTTTTTGACTCTTTAAGCATGAATATATTCATTTAGATATTTTTTTCCTTTGTTTTTAGTCTGTGAATCACTTTTGCATCAATTATCGCTCATTTCTATCAAAATACCTCAGTTTTTGATCATTTGCTAAGAGTTTTGTTGTTGTTCTTATTTTAGGAAATATGACTATTTACTGATCAACTCGGTGCCATCGACACTCCAGTGGTTGTATAGACACCTTATGTTCAAGAGAAAAACAAGCATATGAACATCAATGATATGGAGGGGACTTGGTTCTACCAAACACCAATTTGATGCCACCAAGATACACACTTAGCGGTATCGACTGAAGGTCCAGAGAGCATTAGGGATGCAAATAAATTATCTCAGTTCTATAGACAAACAATTGGGGAAAGTAGGCAAAAAAGGCCAATTGTATCAGTGCCACCAACATCCTATCAGTGGTACTGAACCAATGTAATTAATGCAGAATTGGAGATTAAGTGAGATCTAACTGTTGCACATTAAGGGAGTGTTAGGCCTCACTTATGATCTAATGAGAGAGGACATAGGAAGATTATTATGTACATTTTTTACATAGATCCATAGGAAGTGGAGATGAGGGAGGTTTTCACCATTCAAACAATCCATGCAATTCTAGAGCATATATTTATATTTAGAATGATTGTTGTGTTCATTACAAGGGATCATCGAGGTAACTTATCTGGGAGTATCTCTATTGGTTTATATGTGTTTTACTTCCATTTGTCTTTCTTTCCATTCTGTGACATGATGATAAACAATCACAACTAAATCCCTCTTTTCTTTAGGATTCAGGAGTAGCCCAGTGCTTTATTGTAATTGAATTTGATGATTCTATAATATATTTTCTCTTTGTTCTAAACTTGGATTTATGATATCATCAATGATTTGTTTATAATTGATCCACATAACCGCAGTATCAGATTTCTAATTTCTTCATCAAGGGGATCATAAGTTAGAGAAGTCATAAATTCACATAGGTAATAAGGTTCCTAGAGAGAGGGATAACAACTATGAAAAAATAACCCAAAGGGATTTGACTATTCACTTAGATTAAGTTCCTAAACATCTACTGAAGTGGGGTTTGGCTTAATCCACTAGTACACATGTAGCATCAGTTATTTTAAAAATTCGATGTCACTTATGAATACACAGCTAAGTGGGTGACACTATAACTAAGGATCTTCTATGTTGGTTTGGTTTCTAGGGTAAGAGACAACCAATGACACAAATCCAATGTCTGTTAATATGAAACGTGAAATTGATGTTACAATAGTTGTGTATCATCAATTGGATGTAGAGAAACCTTTGATACAATTTGATGTTAGGAACAATTATAAGAATGTTCTGGGATTATAGTCACTAGTTAGAAGGAGTAATTCATTGTTGAACAATAATCTATGTCTTCAATTCCTTAAAAAAATTGATGATGTACTTATTATCTTAACTAAAAAGGATAGATGTATCGTTGATTTTTTTGAGAAAAATAAAGATGCATATCTTCATCTTTAGTTTTTTTAAGGAACCCAACATTGAAGGTTTGACATTTTTTTATAGAAGGTCTACAAACATACTCTCCAGCTGTTTAGTAGGATGTAGAACATGCAATTCACTAGAATTGCATGTTTCATCTTGTGTTCATCTTAATAAGAACCTAAAAGGTCCTACAAAATCTACAATAACAAACACATACAAGATTCCACATCCACACAATTCATCCACACACATACAATTCCATTCTCATCCACACTTCATTTTATTTTCATGTACATATGCACATACACAATTTAGAATACACATATGCGATTTCATTCTCACTCACATGTACAAATGTAATTCTCAATGTATTCATTTCTCTTCTTCATTCACACATATATGCATATATACACATGTTCATCATTCATATATACCAAAAATTCACTTACATCAAATTTGAAGTTGAAAAAAGTCATTAATATCACATGCATCTAGAGAACATGATTAAAATTTCAAAAACATCACATTTTGTCCCAATCAAACAAAAAGTTGACTATCTTAATGAAGGACTATGCTCACTCTTTTCATATCTCATCCAACTCTTCTTTTTCAAAGGCTTGTATCGTGTCAAAAAATTGTAAAGAGAATGACATGATTCAAGTTTGATTTGATTTTTTAATATTATTGAATGAGATGATTCACTTATAATTCAAGTCTATATAGATTACCTTTGCTAACTAATTTATGTTTAGTGCCTCTTGTTTGACAATCACATCCATAGATCACATCATGTAGTATATGTATGCCCAATTATTATCTTTCTTAGGACACTATAAATTTTATAGTTATGCAAAACATTTATAAATAAAAGTAACCCTGGTTGGAATATACATGCATTGGAGTAAGAAAACTACCTCCATATTCTTCCAAGATATTATTTTATTTTTTGTATACCTCTCGTCCATCCTATTTAAATACTTATTTTCCCTTATAAGTTAAAGCAATACATTTGATTGAATTAGTAAATAGAAATGTAATGATGCATACATTAATATATGCTGATAGTTAAAAAAATTTCTTATGCCACAATTGTCACTTTCATTGTGTGTCCCCACTACCTATTTTGATATCCAAAGGATCAACATATACACAGATGGCATCCCAGGGACAATTAGCAACAACTCTAAATGCTTAAAACTGAGTGAAAAGAAGGAAAACTAAAGAAAACTCAAATTCCATAATGAATTGTGACCCATAAAAAATTATAAATAAAGAGCCCTACCTTATTTAACATTGAAATGATCTATAACATATTCTTTCTTGTAGTGCCAAAATATTTAAATGTGGAAGATAAGTAATCACTTATAGAACTTTGGTCTAATGACACAACTAATAAATGATGGAACTAGAAACAACGTGTCAGTTAATGTCAACAACGTACTCAATGTGTATAAATAGTTGGAAACCATATGTATGGATTAATATATTAGAAAACAATTCAACATATATTTTCACATAAATATAAAAAATTAATTAGGCATACAACCTCACCATATCTAAAGTTCTATCAGGGTTGTATTCAACCAATTATAACTAAATAGCTCCACAATATCTATCAAGAACACACTAGTATCATATTCCTTCCCTACAATGTCCTCCTGAATATGGACCCATCATAGTAGACCCTGTTGGTATGTATACCCTGAGAGCCAATCATGGGATGATTGGTGGGATTCATTAAGATTGATTTGATAAACATCAAAGGCAAGCTTCCAATTCTTTCTGGTTTAGTCATATGAGATAGTGATAGAACAGATTGAATGTCTAGAGAATGACAGTACTCAATGACGTATGCTTTCAGGTTAAGGACCTGAATGATGAGATTATACGGATGCTAAGAGATTGTACATTCTTGTTATGTCCCTAGTCAGATGTCATTGTGGAAGGTAGATAGACAACAATGACACACAAGACTAGATTGTGGTGTTGGTTGATGACAGAATCTCATCAGTCATGATATAGAGATATCAAACCAAACACATAGGTACTTGTTAGAGAACAAGTGTACCGGACAGACCCACCGTGAGTTTGACACATGGAACCATGACATGGTAGTCACATTCAGTACTCATAGTGATGGTGGTGAGTGTGATTCTTTGACCTGAAATCACTACACTCAACACATGTCGTTGGGCACACTTTGACATCATCAAACGCAGTCTTGAAACATGGGTTGTTATAAAGGTGATGATTGGGTGGCTTTGACACATGGGGCTTTTGAGGGGTGAGTGATAGATATGGGATTTGTCCCTCCTGAGGGAGTATGATATCCATGGCCACTTTATGAGTAGGATTGAGTAAGGCGTGCACGCATGTGTGAATCAGTATGTGATATTGATGTCATACACATCTCTTCCAATCTACTCTGAGATCAAGAAAGTGAATGAACGTTGACAGGATGACTGTTCCATGCCTCGAGTTCATTTGGGATATCAGTGACAAAGGAATTATACATTCACTGTAACACCATTCACAGATTGTAGGATTGAAAGTTGTTCTCCAACTTTCTATTTCACTTGGGTAGCACTGATGTGTGACTAGGCACCACTCTTTGCTTGTGAAGTCATAAGTGTTATGGACTTTCACTACCAACGTGAAATGGACCTGCAGGGTCACACACATAGGATTTAACCTGGAAGAGTACTTTTGTCCACAAACAATGTTTAGATTGATTACTAAAGGAGTTTAGTAGTTCAATTAAACACTCAATTAATTGATAGGTCAATGTCATAATGTTCAACGTGTTGGACACATTGATTGGAGTATCGGATTGATTGATACTACAATTGACTGATTCTGCACAATCTGCACTCCCAACCGATCGGCTCATGTGATGAACCGATCGACTCAGCTTGGTGAATCGATCGGCTCAGCTTGGTGAGTCGATCGGCTCATGGACAGGATGAAACAATCGCTTCAAGTGTTGAAACAATCGGTTCAACTGATGCAACCGAGCAAGTTGGGAAAGTAGGATTGGTGAGAAGTTTCCTTTCGTTTCACTTACCCAATTTGATTGGAACAAGGATTGGTATTTTATACCAATTAGAAACAAAAGAAGAAAGGCAATCGGGAACTGACCAGGACCACGAACCGACCGGTTCATAAGTGAACCGACCGTTTCATTGGTCCCAACCGATCAATTGAGGTGTCAACTGACCGGCTCAGGTGCCCAACTGACTGTTTCAGAACTGAAACGATCGGTTCAGGTTGTGAGTTGGTTGTTTTTGTGGAAAATCTCGAACCCTTCTACTCCTGCTTTAGTCCCGCATTGCCCAAGATAGAGAACCTTGTCCCATGACCCTCCTATATATAGGAGTATTGGGGGCTTCTCAATGAACAACACAGTGCAACCAGTTGCTCTGTAAAGTTGTCGTTCTGTCTAGTTTTGGTAACCGAGAGAGCCCGCGCAAGTGCTACACGATAAGGGAGGCACAACAAGGGAAAGACAACTACAGAAAGTGACTGGTGGCATGAGAGTGTGTCAGTGACTAGTACGCTGACAGGAGGGTGTGACTCCTTCCAATTCCTTGTGGGATAAGGAGATTGGAGTTCCAGGTGGTCCGTGTGGACTACTTCAGAGGCGGGAGATTTCTGCCACTCTGAGGACAACTGTCAATCCCGAAAGTCTCAGTGCGACCAGGAGCTGCACAGACACCGTCCAAGACCGGAGGTGAAGACCGTACAAGCCACGAGGTATTGTCTCTAAGAAAGCCTCGGGACAAGGTATGATTCCACAAACCATCCTTTTCTATTGTATAAACATTGACGCGTTTCCTTGTTCTGGGTTTGGGGAGGAAAATTTTGTTTCCACTGCCTTCTCTGCCTCCCCTAAAACCCAACAGTGGTATCAGAGCCATGTCAACTGCTCTATACTTTAGGATTATCGATATGATCAATTTTGGTTTGTCGCCTTTATTTATTGCATACGATGCGAATAAAATTGCCTTTATGCATGTCCAATCCTAAATCCACAAATCCCAATTTATATATATATGATATGTATTATGAATGCACTCGATACATGTCACCGTTAAACGAGTTTTGTGGTGGATGTATAGTGTGGTTATGGCCAATAAACCCTATATGTATATGGTAGTATGTGGTTGCTTGCATCTTGGTCTGCGCACCAATCTTCCTTCTCCTTTTCATGATGTAACTCGAAATAATTTGAGATTTCTTTCCTACCTTTGCTCCCCTCGAATGTAACTCAAGGTTTCTATTTTAACATTGTAAAATAGGATAGAATTTGATTTCCTGTTATGTCAAAGAACGAAGGACATCTTGACGACAGCCGAGACGATCGGTTCAAGGCGTGAACCGATCGGTTGACGTTCGAGACGATCGGTTCAAGGAGTGAGCCGATCGATTGATGACTGGTTCGAGGAGTGAGATGAGCGGGTGGTAGCCATGATGAGATGCACGATGACCAGGCGAACCGATCGGTTGGTGGAGCCAACCAATCGGCTGGTGGCACCCAGCCGACCGGCTTGATGGCGAGCCGATCATTCATGTGATGAGTTGATCAAACCCAGAAAGGCAAAGAACATAGTTCATCTTATACATGTTGCATGTGATGTAGACCTAGATGACTGTGATTCCTCTTGGATTGAGGAATCACATTATGGCCATAATCATCGCTTTTATCGTTTTGCATGTCCTCTGTGGGATATAGCATGTATATGATACATACTATGTATTGTGGTGATTGGATATGTATATGTATATAAAAACCAAAACCCTCATTAAATATTAAGTTTTAGATGCCTTCCAAATGTGACACATGTGAAAAGCTTGATCGAACAAGTGTGGGCACACCCAACCGTGGTGCACCGTCTATCTCGTGGAAGCATGAAGGATGGATATGTGGGTCTGCCCAAGCAGGGTGTATATTCATCGTGTTTACTTTGGGTCAGACTTAACAAGGTGACCTAGATAGGATCTAGCACCTTGAGGCATGGAGATGATCATGGCAAGGAGTGGCATATGACATCTTATCAAGAGTTGCATATGATGCAATTGACAAGAGTTGCCTACCTGAGACATCTAAGTTGTGGGTGACAGCCCAAGATGGTCCATGACTTAGAGGATTTCAGGATCTTGCCCACTAGAAGGTTGTACGCTGCAATCTTCAGAATTGATGGTGAGGGCTATCAATTTGAAGTAAAATAGTGGGAGCGATAATTAATTAAAGGCCTAATTATATCGTCAACTTTTCTAATCAATAAAATAAGTCAAAATGAGTTTTTGGAGTAAAATTGCATATTTCCTTTTGTATTACAAATGGCAACAAACAACAATCACTTTTCTTTGCGATCCGTCCTGGAAAAGGACAAGTTAAATGGGAATAATTTCCACGATTGGTTAGGACTTTGAGAAGCGTTCTCAATCAAAGAGCGAAAGCTCTAAGTCCTAATTATACCAGAACCAGATGAACTCGATCCCACCACATCAATGGCTGAAAGTATGCTTATGGAAGCATACCGAGGATGACATTGATGAGGAGTGCTTGATGTTGTGTTCTCTTAACTATGAGTTGCAGGGACAACATGAGACATATGATGTCTCCAAGACATTGTCCTAGTATGTAATGACAAAAGGAGATCCAGTAAGGTATTCACACACTCAATATGATTAGGTATGTGGAAAGACCTAACTAAGAAGAATTCCTTCTGAGCCAAGAGTTGGCTATTGGTATGATACTGCAAATGTTGCGAGAATCATACAGTTCATGATAAACTACAACGTGAACAACTTTGACAAGTGTTGACAAAGGTGTTGGACATGTTGAGGACAGTGGAGGCAAATATGAAGAAAGACTAACCCTAATCTTTGATGAGATAAATGAAAGGTAAGTCTTAAGGGCAAGGGCAAGGGTAAAGCAAAGAAGTGTTCTGATGCTAGCCAACAACCCAAGCCATCTTCAACCTCAAGGAACATGGGGAAAGGGTGTATGAGGGAATTACCCTCTATATCTAGAAGAACAAAAGAAGATGAAGGAGGGGATGGAGATCTCCACCTAAGGTATCATGAAATGAACCGCTTCTTTATATGAGGTATATGATACCAAGATATGCATATGTCATATATGATATGAAATATCAACAAAGAAGTGATGGCCTTTGTGAAAGGACCAAGAAAGGAGTACTCATCATTGGAGCAAGTGTTGCTGCCATAGATAGGAGTACCTTTCAGTTTATTTCAGCCTAAAGGGCATGAAATAGAGTTGAGAACTTCTATTTCATATTTGCCAATAGATATAAACACTTTATTTTTGCATATTGTATGACAATAATGGCAATCAATAAAGAGACGTTTCAATTTCTAAAGATATGATCTTTGTGGAAATGCCTTATTTATCTTATGATATTTGATATGCATAAGATAAAATGATACCTTAAAGTTATAGATAACTCAAACAATCAAATTAGCATCAATCATGAGAAATTCATTTCTAGTTTCCATGAGATGGATAAGTCTAGACTCTTTTGGTTAGTGAACCAGTAAGAAACATGAATATCTTGAACATGATCTTCAGTAATGGTAGTGGGAGAATGATTATCCTATTAGGTATGATACATGTGATGTATTTACATACCTATTGGAACAAATGTTAATACTTCAAATGATGTTTAGAGAAATACCAATATGAATATCTTGAAGTGTTCAAGAATATCATAAATGAAGTGCAAATTTGGTAAAGTGTTAATTCTTGATGAGATCAATGAATGAAATACTTGAACCAAATGTTTGAGATCCTTATGAGTGATTATGATAGTGTATCATAGTGAACTCATGATTAAGGCATGGTGATTTCTAAATCAAGAAGGAATCATACTCTAAGGAGTTAGAGAATGATTATCAAATAACTGAATTCTTCTTAATAAAAGAATACCCCACACTAATAAAGGACATTAAGAATCACAAGGAGTTGTAAGTTCTTATATCCTTGATGGATACACCTCGTTTATCTATGTGATGAGTTGTTCATGTGATGAGCCAACTATCTAGATGAATATGAGGAACCGAATTTTGAGTTATGGTTTATGACCATTACATCCTAAATGACATCCATGTGAACCATAAGGTATGACCTTGATGGTAGCACCCATTGGATGAAATCCATAAGTGCAAATGAATCTTAAGTGTTAAGACACATGGATAACATTTTGAGAAGGATGATGCTTGTTAATTGCAACTTAATGACTAAGAGATTTGGCATAAGGGATACTAAAACCGCATTCCTATGAGGAATAAAACAAGGATGTGTACGTGACACAACCTATAAGGTTTATGAATACAATAATGCAAATGAAGTCTATATGTTACAATGGACTAATCAATGTGATTGATTGAGTACAAGCAACTCAGAATTGGATCTTTACTTTGATGATATAGTCAAAGGGTTTGACTGATATATCAAAGATAAAGAAGGAATCTGTGATTTAGTGGGAGCGTATTCACATTCCACATGTTGATGTGAAATGGAAATGTTCTAGAATGGAAATCCAAAAGTGGAAATTATCATTAAGGAAGATAGAGATGTTTCCTATGTGATAGGAATAGAGATCTATAGAGATAGTTCTCAAAAACCTCTTGACCTGAAAAGAGAAAGCATACATTGGCAATCTGTACTGAAGGGTTCAGTATGCACAGATTCAGTGGGAGAAAACATGTCCATGTTACATGGAGTTGGTATCCCAAGGTCAAGTGTCCAATTCTTATGAAGAATGGGAACACTAAGAATAGATATGGATCTATCATGTATGTAATCATCTCATTATCGTGCATGTATCGACATGGCAAGAACAAAATGCATTCATCATCTTGTATGTGGGACATGATAATATGATGTGCTCATCCTAATAACTCGTATGTGGGACATGACGAGTGGATGTATGTCTGGTTCCAGTAAGGGTTACTGGAATACCATGAGAACTTGATAAGTATTTGTAAAGTACTAGTTCTATGGAGATAAGGAACAGTTCAATGTAAAGAGTTACATTGATGCGAACTTCTGAAAGAACAGAAAATTAATCGCAAAATATATATAATGGATATATAAAAGTGAAAGTTTGTTGATAATTGGAAGTGTTCCAATAAAACCATTTAAAAGGAAATGCCGAGTATCTATGTGTTAGAGAACCGCAGTGGATACTATATGGATCTGGAAGTTCATGAAATGAACTTAGAGATATTTCGGTCATTGATGACAAGTATGGAATCCTTGATCATGCAATGTGGCTAAAGGTTAGCAAAGGAATACTGGATCGCATATTATAGCAACTCCATCTCATACTTATGACGTACAACGAAGAGATGTGAGACATGCAATTTATACTGACTTTGGCAAGGTGTTTCCATTACTCACTATGTTCGCACTAGAGCACAGTAACATGTGGGACATGTTTGAAGATCACTATGAATACGATTCAAGGGTGATTGGCTCGCAGTGCAAGTGGGAGTCTGTTGGTATGTATGCCCTGAGAGCCAATCATGGGATGATTGGTGGGATACATTAAGATTGATTTGATAAACATCAAAGGCGAGCTTCCAATTCTTTCTGGTTTAGTCATATGAGATAGTGATAGAACAGATTGAATGTCTAGAGAATGACAATACTCAATGACGTATGCTTTCAGGTTAAGGACCTGAACGATGAGATCATACGGATGCTAAGAGTTTGTACATTCTTGTTATGTCTCTAGTCGGATGTCATTGTGGAAGGTAGATAGACAACAATGACACACAAGACTAGATTGTGGTGTTGGTTGATGATAGAATCGCATTAGTCATGATATAGAGATATCAAACCAAACACATAGGTACTTGTTAGAGAACAAGTGTACCGGACAGACCCACCGTGAGTTTGACACATGGAACCATGACATGGTAGTCACAGTCAGTACTCACAGTGATGGTGGTGAGTGTGATTCTTTGACCTGAAATCACTACACTCAACACATGTCGTTGGGCACACTTTGACATCATCAAACGCAATCCTGAAACATGGGTTGTTATAAAGGTGATGATTGGGTGGCTTTGACACATGGGGATTTTGAGGGGTGAGTAATAGATATGGGATTTGTCCCTCCTGAGAGAGTATGATATCCATGGCCACTTGATGAGTAGGATTGAGAAAGGCATGCACGCATGTGTGAATCACTATGTGATATTGATGTCATACATATCTCTTCCAATCTACTCTGAGATCAAGAAAGTGAATGAACGTTGACAGGATGACTGTTCCATTCCTCGAGTTCATTTGGGATATCAGTGACAAAGGAATTATACATTCACTGTAACATCATTCACGGATTGTAGGATTGAAAGTTGTTCTCCAACTTTTTATTTCACTTGGGTAGCACTGATGTGTGACTAGGCACCACTCTTTGCTTGTGAAGTCATAAGTGTTATGGACTTTCACTGCCAATGTGAAATGGACCTGCAGGGTCACACACATAGGATTTAACCTAGAAGAGGATTTTTGTCCACAAACAATATTTAGATTGATTACTAAAGGAGTTTAGTAGTTCAATTAAACACTCAATTAATTGATAGCTCAATGTCATAATGTTCAAGGTGTTGGACACATTGATTGGAGTATCAGATTGATTGAAACTACAATTGACTGATTCTACACAATCTGCTCTCCCAACCGATCGGCTCATGTGATGAACTGATCGGCTCAGCTTGGTGAGTCGATCGGCTCATGGACATGATGAAACAATTGCTTCAAGTGTTGAAACGATCAGTTCAAGTGATGCAACCGAGAAAGTTGGGAAAGTAGGATTGGTGAGAAATTTCCTTTCGTTTCACTTGCCCAATTTGTTTGGAACAAGGATTGGTATTTGATACCAATTAGAAACAAAAGAAGAAAAGTTAATCGGGAACTGACTAGGACCACAAACCGACCTGTTCAGAAGTCAACCGACCGTTTCATGGGTCCCAACCAATCGATTGAGGTGTCAACCGAACGGCTCAGGTGCCCAACCGATCGTTTCAGAAATGAAACGATCGGTTCAGGTTGCGAGTTGGTTGTTTTTGTGGAAAATCTCAAAACCTTCTACTCCTACTTTAGTCCCGCATTGCCCGGGATAGAGAACCCTGTCCCATGACCCTCCTATATATATAGGGGTATTGGGGGCTTCTCAAAGAACAAAACAGTGCAACCAGATGCTCTGTAAAGTTTTCATTCTCTCTGGTTTTGGTAACCAAGAGAGCCCGAGCAAGTGCTACTCGATAAGGGAGGCACAACAAGGGAAAGACAAATGTAGAAAACGACTGGTGGCATGAGAGTGTGTCAGTGACTAGTATGTTGACAGGAGGGTGTGACTCCTTCCAATTCCTTATGGGACAAGGAGATTGGAGTTACAGGTGGTCCGTGTGGACTACTTCAGAGGCGGGAGATTTCTTTCGCTCGGAGGACAGTTGTCAATTGCGACAGTCCCAATGCAACCAGGAGCTGCACAAACACCGTCCAAGACCGGAGGTGAAGACCGCACAAGACGCGAGGTATTATCGCTGAGCAAGCCATAGGACAACGTATGATTCCACAAACCATCCTTTCCTATTGTATAGACGTTGACGCGTTTCCTTGTTCTAGGTTTGAGGAGGAAAATTTTGTTTCCGCTGCCTTCTCTGCCTCCCCTAAAACCCAATAGACCCTTCTTCTATGGTGTCTAACCATAATGCCAACCCCTTGCACTTAGAACCTAGCGAGTCAAATAGGTCATTTGCAAGAAGGTAAAAGAGTCTTTGGAGGAGAAACTATAGGAAGCTTCTTATGGTATGCATGTATTCTCATATTAGTTTCCAATTATATACACAAATAGAAAGAATAATAAATACAAATACAACATAAAGTTATCATATATTCTGATAGATATCTCCAACTTTGGTCCATGAAAACACACTACCATCTGAATCTCGTATCATGTCATGTTTGGGGTGGCCAAATGGTAGTGGTGTTTGTTGTCGTTCTAGATAAAAAGCCTGATAGTCACAGGAAGCACATTGTTGGGTATTGGAGAACCATGAATCTTCTTACCTATAAGGTGTGGCAGAGCCTCACCCAATCCCATGACATAGAATCTAGGTTATACTAATACAAGATGACATTTTCTCAACACCTACGTTTTTTATATATTGTTATATATAATCACACACAACATGTTATAAATTCACTCAAAAGACTATTATATTAAAAAAAGACTTACACTGGGCATGTTTGGTAGGTCCATGGGATTACTCCCAACCACCTCTATTTGAGGATGGTCTTATTCATAAGAAGAGTGGTGTAACATAAGTATTGTTAGAGTAGGTTGAGAATGAGAAGCTTGAAACTGTCTCTTTAGTGCTTGTATTTGCTTTGCACCTATGTCCTTTACCTCATCTTATGACAATTGGCCTTTCTCGATAGATCTTCACTTTTTCTCTAATGTGATAGAAAAAGGATCTTATCTCAACACAAGATCCAATGGTCCTAACACGACCATGATGCTCTTGAATACCTAGAGCAATCGATTCATCCCTTTGGCCTTCAGGGATGAACTTGCCTTCTTTACTTTCCTCGTATAACTCCTACTAATAATCATCAACATTAATTGGTCAATTAAACAATCCATTTCTAGAATGAACATGCACTTTAAGAGTCGAATCTACCATTTTTATATCCACCTCAATAGTTATGGGGTTGGGTATTTCTCCATAGCAACTTGTCCTTGCATTTGTCCAATCCTTGCAGTGAGGTAGAGGTGCAGGAGTAGTAGAAGACTCAACAGACCTAGCAATAGGCTTCTCAGATAGAAGCACTCATTGTCTCTATTGCTGATGTCGGGCATAACCACATGGACTCAACTTGAATTCATGCACATTCTTTGTGAACCTTTCTATTTTATCATCATGTATAGCCTAGTTAATCCAAAACATATGTTAATTACATAATACATTGAATTAATCTAATTGATCATAAGAATGTATCTTAAACAATAGTTTAATACATTGAATTCATCTATATGCATGGAAGCAACATACGCTTCCCACACACTCTTACCAATATAGGTCCATTGCTCAGTGGCATGCTTTTTCCTCTTGTTTCTTATTTGTTGTCCTAAAATTCCTCAATATCCTTTCACATGGTGACATAACATTTTTACACTGCAATTTTTCATCAAGGCCAAGAACACCCTACAAAAGTTCATTACTTAATGGCTTATATTTTAAATAGAATTGTGCATATATTTCAAAACATAATATATCATAGGTAATCCTTTCATATGAGGTCTTTAATATAAGGATCAACTTTATGCCAAGATTCTACTATTAATTTTTCTTTGGTAAAAAACAACAAACCCTAAATATTGTTTGAAAGAATTATGATTCTTCCCAATAGGATTTCCTATTGGATCAAAGTCAATGGACAACTTTGGAACTTTTCCCCTTTATGATGATAACTTGTTCATCAAAGTGATTCCTCTTTTACACGCATGATAACTTTGCTCCTCAGTAGACCCAACAATATCCTTAGGGTTCACATCCTCAAAGTGCTCATGCTTAGAGTACTCATCCTAATATAGCCAAGAAACACATATAAGTGATAAACCAACAATAACTTATATAACTGTGATATAGAATGTTAAATGCACATCTATGTAATAAAAAATATAACTTACATTGGACTCATCCTCATAGGTGCACATCATCATAGTGTGCAATTCACAATGATCATCCTCACAGTCAGACACCATCAATGAAATGTTATACTAAAAATAGTCAAAGAATGTAATATAAGTGATAAAGAATTTAAAATTCAAATCTAGCATATGAAACATATATAACCATAATAGAGAAGTAAAATGCACATCTAGGATATAAAACATTAATTTAAAATGCATTCTCTATTATTAGTTGGATGGTTGATCAATTAATATTCCTTTTTGTGATCTCCACACATATATTCGTCACTGTTAGCTTCATCGTTTACACTTGGCAAGCCAACTAAGAATGGTCTAGAGTCATCATACTTTTCATTGTACTCTTCTTTATTTATAATATTTGCAATGACCTACCTTTTCTCATGAACAATTATACACCATTTTTCATTCATAGGATCATCGATATAGAATACTTGCTTCTCTTATGATTCCATGATGAATCATCCTTCTCACCGATCTTTTCCAAAATCACTATGTGAAACCCAATTCATCCACTACAACTATTTTTTTGTGATCAACCCAATTACACTTAAAGAAAAAAAACTCTAAAATATGTGTATTTGTCATATGTATTCAATAACACCATAATAAGAACATTTAAACTTCATATGGATTCTTATCCTTCACACTAGAAAAATACAATGAAGATGCTTGAAGGGTGACCACACAATTTTTTGGATGACACAATTATCATATTGACATTTTGCATAGCATGAAAATCCCTTTAGGTCAAATCCTTAGTAAGATATAATACTCATTTTTGGTTTTAAGGAAATCCATTTGATAACTTTAGAAACACTATTTGGTGTTTGAGATAGTTGAGAATAGACTTTTTCTTTAAACCTCTTAATAAATATACTATAATGATATCTAGAAAGCCACATTAAACTAGCTCGAGGATATTTTGTCTTGATAAAATTGGTGTGTTTAGTGATATAAATATCCACTTCTCAATGTTGTGTAAAACATATAAGCATGCTTGTTCCTACTGCTCGCAAGTAATTACTTCCACTCTTCCTCCTAAAGTCCCTTTGCCAGAATAAGATTCTATATTCTTTACATTAGAAAGATCTTCATTACAACTCAGAAAGTAATTGCAAAATTTGATAGCCTCCCTAGATATATAACCCTCAATTATAATCTCTTCAGGCTGATAACAATTTCAGAGACCACCTTTAAAAATAGTCACTACCGTTCAAAAGGATAATTCTAATGCAAAAAGGAAAAATCATTTTCACTTCCCTAATCAAGTGGACAACAAGATGTATTATGATACAAAAGAAAGAAGGAGGAAAATACATCTAAGTTGGCACAGGGAAACAAACACTTCTCTTTGCAACTTATTAAGATTCCCAGGATCAATAACTTTGCTGCATAGAGTGTTGAAGAAGAAATAAAGCCTAGTGATTGCAAACCTTACCCACTTCAACAATATAGATTGAATAACCACAGGTAATGTTTGCTACATTAGAGTGTGGCAATAATTAAATTTAATACCTATTAGCTTTAGATCCTTCATTGCTACTATTCTACAATTATTGGAAGAGTTACATGTGGTACCTTAAGATTAAGCAAGAACTCATAAAAATATATCTTCTCTTGCCTAGAAAAGGTGTAAAAAGTAGGAGATAAATATGTGTGGTGATCACCGCTAAAATTATGTTGTTAATTCTTTCCTTCTCGAGCTACTCAAGTTCCTCTCCTTTCTGTCGAGTCACTTTGTACCTTTTATACCCATTTCATGTATGCCCTATCTAATTTTGATTCCATCTTTAGTCTTACCTAGTATTTCAATAGAGTACGAATGACACTTCACAAACAATTTTCTCAACATATATGACATTGATAAATTTACTAAATTTCAAAGAACTACAACAAGGATTATCTCAAAATATTGACCGCTTTTTGAATAAATATTTTTCATGTGTGGGAATAGTTGTGATCTCTAACCAAATGCACTGACAATGTCTTCTACTCTTCCATAAACATCCTCACATGATATAGATTTAGGGACACTTTGTTCCTTAGTTGAGCCTTTGAATGCTTTGCATAACCTTCGGTAAGGATAAACTTTTAGAAGAAACCATTAATGACCAAGACATACAATCTTTATGCCATGTTTTCTTCGTATTGAATAAGTGTTCTATTCACATATATGCACACTTCAGATAATTTTATGATGTATCCAGACAAAAGTGCCATATGCTAGAAAGTCATTAATAGTGTAAAACAACATAGCATGCAAACACTTGTCTCTCTATGTGAGGCATCCTATCTTATGAAACATTCTCCCTAGAGTTTCTTTAAGTCCTCAATTAGAGGTTCAAGAAAAACATCAATGTCATTTATAGGTTGTTTGGGGTCTGATATCAACAAGGACAACATGCCATGATTATTTTTCATACACAACTAGAGAGGAATAATGTATATAAAAATCATAATAGGACAAGTGCTATGTTGTCTTCTTGATGTTCTGTGTGGATTCATGCCATCTATAAAAAGCCAATTTCTTAAAATCCTAACTTCTTTGCCAAATTTAGGATATATTAATTCAATTTTCTTCCATTGTGGGGAATCAAACACTTACTATATCATTCCATCATTATTTTTTCCCTCTGCATGCCAAAAATAAATTCTATGCATCTATGGTATTTGCAAACAAGCATTTAAAATTATAGGTCCATACCACATCACCTTGGAAGAAGAGCCAGTTTTGGATTTATCCAAAGTTGTCATTTTGTACCTTGATGTCCCACATTTTGAACAATATTTTACATAGATAAAGTCCTTTATAGATAGCCATATGGGCCTACATGTATCTTCTTAGCTTCCATTCCCATTGGGAATGACGTTTTCATTTATATGTTGAGATTGGAAGCTTGTTGCCTTTACGAATAATTTCTTTCAACAATTACAACAAGACATGAAGCTTTTGTCTCTCCATTTATTTTTGGTGTTCATCGTATACAATCTCCACACAATGCCAACTTCATAAACTAAGTACAACCTAAGTATAAAAGTCTCTTAGAATCACACACAATGTTTCAAAATAGGGAAGGTAGATCAGTAAGATTTACCTACAATGATCTAGAATCAAATCAACCATGTCTATTAGAACCAGTTTGTTCACATAAACATCATCAACAATTTCTTCTTCAATACAAGTACTTCTATTCAAATTTGTTGATCTCATAGTAGGAATATCTCCATGAGAGTTCCATTTGGTATATCCATCTACATCCCGTTGAACATTACATGACTTTTGACTTTATCAACAATGTTGACTTTCAAGTTGTTACTTCAATTCTTACATGGACAACAGAACCTATCTCTAGGTCATTTCCTATGTTCTTCCACAAATCTTATAAATAGATCAAAACCAGTAATAAAATCAGGAGTATAGTAATTTGGAATAAACATCTATGATTGATCCATTCTATGATCATAGGGAAAATGAGTATTGAATTGGGTGTTACCTACATTAGTTTTAAAATAAAATATGTTTCAATTGAATCCGTTTTTAACATTCAAGGTTTAGAGATTAGGGTTTAGGGTTAGGTTTTAGAGATGTGGGTTTTAGGGTTTTAAAATTAGGTTTGGGGTGGATTGCATATTAGGATATAATGTGAACCACCTATCCCATTCTTAAACACCAAATCTCACTAGTAAGTCTACAATGTGTATTCAGTTTTCAAGAATATTTAGGCAACATTTCCTCATAGTTATCCTAGTATATGGGAAAATATCCACCTACATATATACTTAGTGAACAATGGAGAAGTGATGACAAGGCCTTTTGTAAGACAACTACACATTACATACTTACATTATAAGTGATATTTCATGGTAAAGAATAGTCCCAAACCAGGGAGTACCCAAGATTTATCCCTAATGAGTAAATCTTGGAAGGGTTTCTAGGACAACCTCACGATGTAGAAATTAGAGTTTAGAAATCAGATATTACTAATTATGATTTGGGGTTAAAACATTTGGATTTATAGATTACAATTTAAAGATTGAGGCTGGTCTCTATGCCACATCTATTGGCCATTTATTAGAATATGTTATCATTAGGGTGGCATTGGTCGCAATAAAGAATCCTAGACAATTTTCACAACAAATACACATAATGATAGCAAACATAATATTCAAGGTTTATATGAAGAATTGTAAACAAACTAAACATACAACTATACATGCATTTTCCTAGGGATAATTTTCAATTCTAATAATATAGGAAAATATAATATGGTGACCTAAAAAGCATGCAATTAGAAACTATACATAAGTTTCCACAGAACATAATAAGAAAAGTTTATCCCTAACACATCAAAGTTAAAAAAACAAGACAACACACATTAGCCATAGAGGAGAAGTGAGGAAATGACTAGAAGAAACAAGAAAAACTGACAACAACAACACCAACAATGATAGTGGCTCAAGTAGTAGCATTAGTAGTGATGGAAATGACAAGGCTCAATGACTATAGGGCATGGTGGACAGAGTAGGAAGAAGAGGGACAATGGTGGTAGTTAGAGGAGAACAATGAAGAAAGGAAGAAGAAGAGGAAGTTGAGACATGGGAGGCAATGTAGTAGCATCAATGGAAATGACAAGGCGCGGTGATAGAAATAGATGATGATTGCGAGAGCTCTAGGTCTCCCACATTGAAATAGAGAATGGGGGAAAGAAAGTTTCACGGGTGTTGTTAAGTATAACCTAGTTGTTATTTGATCTAAAGAAATTGACACTGAAACTCAATCATCATTTTGATGACCCAAACCCACGACATAGGTTCCACTTTGTCATTGGTTCATCATTAAGAAATCAACGACATACATCCTTACCCCATATCAAAAGAACTCCAACCTCACTAAGACCTATAGTCATCAGTTTGGTCACACAAATTGACAACATAATTTCAACTCAATCATCAGTCTATCATTTAGAAATTGATGACATATGTCCTTATACCCATTAAAAGATGCTAACCTCACTAATACATATAATGTCAGTTTCAAGACAAAAATTGATGACATAACCCAATTTGGGGAGAAATAAGTTTTTGTGAGGCATGTGGCGGGAGCCCAATATCACCAGTCCCTATAGGAGAAACCGACACAACATGATTTTTAGAGGTAAAATTCTTCACGGGACACGTGTCATATGGCATCAATTTTGTTAGAAAATTACCGACACCATAGTCCCTTTAGAGGTAAAATTTATTTTGTGAGAAGGGTTGCGTCATCGGTTCCTTGTCAACTAACGCACCACGTGCTTTACCAAATTTTTCTAGGAAATTGAATTTTGTGGGATGTCTGTAACGTCAGTTTCTCCCCATGAAACTGACATCAAATGAAAGTTGTACCCATGGTTTTCCCTAAATATCAAGGCTTGACCAATTATGACGTTTGTGTTTTAAAAACTGACATCATAGGTTTTTAGTGTCAATTTCATTCTTTAAATTGAAGTTAAGAAAAGTGTCACCAGAGGTCAAAATTGTACTAGTGATCTAACTAGTGCATTACAGTCTGGGAGCGGGCGGCTACAAGTCTTTAGTTTTGAATAAGGGAAACTAATTATAGATGAAGATAACTAAACTATCATATGTGCCATGGTGAAACCAAAAGTTCTAGGGAATCACCTAAGTCTTGCTTACAACCATTTCGATTTAGTTTTCTCAATTCTTGGTCTTAGTTAAATAATAACAAATCAACTCTCTCTTTGGTCTAGCTGATTAGGTTTTAGTTAGTAGTAGTTTCTGATGAATGATTCCTTGAGTTTGACAACTTGGGCCTCTTTGGCCTATATTACATGGAATGCAGACTTGCGTATTGCACACACATTCAACACATGCCAGGTTTTTTTTGACATCTCTTAGGAATTGGCAGCACCAACATTACAAGTGTTATGACCAGACACTCTAGGATATTTTTCTTTATTTCTTTCTAGTTTTTCTTTGAGTAGAAAATCATTTCTAAATCACCTTCTATCGCATCACTAATATTCTGTTTTTTTATAGTGTACAATTGTATTTAAAAGTATTAGCGCATGGTCCAAACTAGCACTGCACACTAAAAGGAGGCTCAACTCTACCTAGTGTAGTCTGGGAGGATATTTTTCTCAAAGAACGAGAGTTCGGGGAAGAAAAGCTCATCCAATCTCCTCTACTATATCCACAACTAAAGCAAGAAGTAGACATGGAACAAATTGGTGCAGATCATGTGGAAGATGTCTACAACTCTGATCAGGAACAAATAGTCTGAGTGAAAATAAAAGCATGTTTGGTGACAACTCAACTGGGACCTGTCAAATTCTAGGTAGCAAAAGTGGGAA
Source organism: Alisma plantago-aquatica (assembly GCA_963693085.1). Lineage (NCBI taxonomy): Eukaryota > Viridiplantae > Streptophyta > Magnoliopsida > Alismatales > Alismataceae > Alisma > Alisma plantago-aquatica. The sequence continues at coordinate 1,256,742,588 of OY856411.1, read as the reverse complement.
GTTACAAGATTGACCCAGGTTGGTGGCTCTGATCAAAACTCAAGTGTTACATGGTCACAATTATAAGGATCCATCATCACATATAAATAACTTTGTGGAGAGTTGTGATATGTTGAAGCTTGATTGGGTTCCAGCCATAGTTATATACTTGAAGTTGTTCTAATTTTCTCTTTCAGACAAAGCAAAGACATGGTTCCATAGTTTACCACCAGAGTCAATTGAGAAATGGGATGAAATGGTAGATGTCTTATTTAAGAGGTATCTCCCACCATAGAAGACTAATGAGTTGGTAGGAAAGATCTACAATTTCTAACAACGGGTTTAAGAATCCTACATAGAGGTGTGGGAAAGATTCCAAAATATGCCGAGGAAAGACCCCCATCATAGGATTGACTTATTTGGCATGACAAAGACAATTTTTATGACTTACAAAAATGGGGAGAGAACTACTCTTGGTAGTGCATGAGAATGATTTTCCCTCAACAACAAGGCAAAAAGATTTCATGAGATTCTAAAGAACATGGCCAAGAACCAATCTTAGGGGATGAACATAACATACCAACATCATCCAAAAGTTCATGGAGAATCATGGGAAGTCATGGAACTTAAAGCCGAGATAGAACACCTTACTAAGAAGTTAGACCAGATGGTTAACACCTCATCTGGTTGTTAAGTGGAGGACTATTTTTACTTGAGGCAACACATGGGCAATAATGAGTACTCTTGGTAGGGGTATCCCAAATTCTTGCAGAAGGAGCCTAACAATTTCAACATGACCCATCATAGGTACAACACCCTCCACAATAGTAGGTCAACACTCCACAATAAAATTAATAGGAAAGAGACCCTAATAGGATGGATAGGTTAGAGGATATGTTTAATAAACTCATGAGTAGAAATGAGTCATATATAACCAAGAATGAAGCATACTTGGTTCAATCAAAGAGAGATAAACATCATCAAGGAGACCAAATCTGCAACCTGGAAAATCACATTTCTCAAATAAAAATAGACGTGGCAGCAATGTAGAAGCCTACTTAGCAAGAATTTCTAGGGAACACTAACATTCCACATAGTAATTAACAAGACAAAGTAGTCAATTTATGTAGTGGTAAAGTGTTGAATGAAGAACAAGTGGTGAATCCAGAGTCAAATTCACCACCATATGAAATTATTGTTTTGACATACAAGGGATCTTTTGAGTAGCCAATAGACTTAACACCATAGGTAGAAATTGTAGAAAAGGAGGACATGGAGGAAGTAAAAACCACAATGGAGCCATACACTCTATGTCACTAACTTAGGAATGTAATGCCATTCCCTTTTGCAACAACTTTAAGGACAAGAAGGTTGATAAGTAGTTTAATGAGTTCCTTGATGTTTTCAACAAACCCCAGATGAACATAAAACTAGTGGATGCCACTCAACATATTCATATCTATGACAAGTTATTGAAAGTCATCATCAACAAGAAGAGAAGGATATTTGATTCAGATTTGGTGGTCTAATATGAAGAAGTTAGTGTCTTGATCCAGAGGAAGCCTCCACAGAAATGACATGAACCTGTGTGTTATAATATACCGTGATTTACTAGAAATATAAATATTAGGGAAGCATTATGTGATTTAGGAGCAAGAATAAATCTTATTACATCGACCACAATCAAGGATCCTTGGTTCAAGCTAAAAAAAATCACAAATAAGCAATATGACTATTCCGTTAGAAGATCATTCAGTTGTAAGATCACTAGGAATATGTGAGGATATCCTAGTGAAGTTAGATAAATTCATTTGTCCAACATGCTTTGTGGTGATGGAAATGTAGGATGACTATGGATGAATTATTTCTAGGTAGGCTATTCTAGGTCACAACTAATGTGATCTTGGAAATGGGCTGAGGTAGGTTGACGTTGGGAATTCAAGATGATTATATTGAAATAAAGCTACTTGACTAACAACAATTGACCAAAAAGCTAGACAATGTTGTGTTGTTCAACATACTAACAATGAGGTGTCTCTTCTCTATGTGAAACCATTTTTGGATAAATCACACATCATGACACATGTAGAACATGGCATCCTGGAGTTAGATATAATAAAAAAGACTAAACAAATCTCATTGTAAGAGGTTGTGAAATATGTAGGGAAATATGACATCAGGTAGGCAACGAAAACAAAAAATTTACTGACATATTTTCCATTAACCAACAGATCACATCAATAACTATGCAATGGGAAGGGTGGTTTCACGAAGATATACCTGGTCCTGGAGCAAGTCTAGGGACAATCCTCATTGATGTAGATGTGAACTCTATCTAAGACAATGGTTGTGTAGCTCCTAGTCACACTCAGACTTGTCTGACTGCTCCTCCATGGACATTAGACTCAGACAACTACTACAACGGCTCCTCAAATCTTGCCATGGATTGCGAGTTGATGTTGCCCTCCTAACATCAGCCAACAAACTCCTATCTCTAGAGTAGTCCACACAGACCAACTAGAACTCCGGTCGTCCTATAGGAATGGACAGGAAGGAGTTGTCCCTCCTATTGGTATACTAGTCACCAACATGCTCTCCCACAACAATGATCCTCATTTGTTTCTCTCCCATAGCAATCCCTCCATAGTCAGGTAGAACTTGCATGGGTTGTTTTGGTTACCACAACTAGAAAGGACAATAATTGTCACAACAACCGATTATCAATTGTATGTGTAGTAGTTGTTCTTTGAGAAGCCCCCAGTACCCCTCTATATATAGGAGGGGTTAGGGTTAGGGTTCTCAATCCCCAGTCAATGCGGGACTAAAGTGGGAGTGGAAAGGACAAGTAGATCTTGAATTTTCACAACTTTTCTGGAAGTTTCATAACCTGCATGTGACAAAACGATCGTCTCACCAAGTGAGATAGTCGTCTCGCACATGATACGGTCGATTTGCAAAGCAAAATGATCGTCTGGGACATGAGACGGTCACTTCGTGCTTTCCCAATCAAATATGAATTGGTAAATCATTTCTTAATTAATGTTATACATTAATTTACTTGCACCCCAAGTATGTGCAATTGAAATGAGTTTGAGAAAACTCTAGAACTTTCATTTGCCCCAACCAGGCTATCTCACACAAGCGAGACACTCTTCTGACTCACCCAGACGTCCATCTGGTGAGTTTGAGTTGAGCCAATCAATTCAACAGCTTGAACCGGTCCATTCATAGGGCAGAACTAAGACTATTTGATTTCTGATCTGCCTGACAATTCAAACGACTGTCTCAACACTTGAGATGCATGTATGGCTACTCAAATGGTCGTCTGACCCAGTGAGATGGTTGTTTGGCAGTTTAGTCAACCAATCCGTCGATTTGTTGTGTGAATTGAGTACCTACACACTTTACTACTTACTTTATTTATCATTTAAGATCAAACTCCTCTTCTAGATGAGTTCCTATGTGTGCGACCATATAGGTCCCATATCACATTGGCAGTGAATGCCCATAACTAGCTTATGACATCACAAGCAAAGAATGGTGCCTAGTCGCACATCATTGCTACCCGAGTGAATGGAAAGTTGGGGAGCAACTTCGACCTACAATCTGTGTATGGTGTTACAATGTTTATATAGTTCCTTTGTCACTAATATCTAGATTAAACTATAGGCATGGAGAGTCATCCTCATTATAATTCAATCTTATACCTTGAACTAGAGTAGAATGAATGAGATATATGTAAGCTCAATATCACATATTGACTCACATGCGTATGGCCATACTTTTCTCAGTCTTGCTAATCAATAAGCCTTGGATATCATATTACTATTGGAGGGACAAATTCCATATCTATCACTCAGTCTATCCCTGTGGCAACACATCCCATTATCACACAGATAACAAGGTGTTACGCGAAAATGTGCGGAAAACACCATAACCACAGATTATCAAAACACGGGTTAATTAAAACCGATTGCGGAAAACTGATAAACTGTGAAACTATTACTTTCCAGTCCTCATCCTGCACAGAAACATGTCATATAAACATGTACACAAGATCTGACATGTGTCCACAGCTCAGGAACAGCTGTCCATCCATCACATGAGTTCACCACCTGTTCATATATACATAAAGGCCCACATCCGGCCAACAGCAGGATATACAGATATCATCGAACGATCTTCGTGAAACATCGTCAAAACACTGCCAAGGACCTGAGAGTACAGGGATGACTCTAGACTCTACTACAAAACATCCAAAATAGTAGCATGTCCATCGCTTGCCTTCTACTGCTCCTCAAGTTGCTCGTCCGCAACACCACAACCACGACCACGTCTACCTCGACCACCTAAAAAGGGTGTAAACCAGCGGAGTGAGACAATTGAACAATTGTCCCAGCGGGAAACATAGCTCCCCATCACAACCATAGAACCTCAGCAAGAGAAACTATAACAGCAATTATAACATGAGCAGATATATCAGAAGCAGTTATATATATATATATATAGCAAGATCATTCTTACCAGCAAGCATACCAGCTGTACTAAAGCGTAAAACCAGATGTCTTTCAAAGGAACATGACTATCAAGATGAGATATATCAACATGTAACAGGATTATTAGAACAGGGTATAATGCCATATAACCTGATTATCGAGATAAGGTAGATTACCACATGACCTGCAAGGTATAACAGAGATATTACACAAACAAGGTCTCAACCAATGTTTCGTGTTTGATTTGATCAGTAAATACTAAACGGATGTATTACATTTTATTATGCCCTGAGGATTTGAACCATACCATTCAAATCCAACCTTCGGTTACGAAAACCAAGACGGTGCCATACAAGGTCAATGGAAGAGCCGGACTCCACGACCTCCCACCTCATGGTCAGTACATGAGTACAACACAAGCAGGACCGCAGTCACATGCTGAAGTGGTCTAAGCCACAGGGTTAGCTCCATAGCTACCCATTCTCTAGCCCGCCTTGGTACATGTCACGGCGCTAGTAAAACTGAGCCACGGGCCTCATCACCGTGCTCTGAGCCATGAACGCATTCATGCTCCATACATCACATATCCTGAGCCATGGGCCTGTTCACCATGCTCTACATACATATCTGAGTCTGCAACCGAAGTTACACTCTTACCTCCTCATTTTCAGGCTAGGAGCAACCTACACATATTCAACAATATGCGCTTCCAGGTTAACCCGTAGGAAAACCTGTTTCACCATCACCAAGTCCTGACGATGATGGATCTATGGCCAGGGCAAACTACATGATATATTTCACTGTGATTAATTAGTATCTTTTAGATGGATTGCAGGATTCAACCAAGTTGTATAACATGCAAGATATAATAGAAAGTAAATAACATTATATTATAATCACATCAACCTGACCCATCTCAAGGGTCTAACATCACATGTTACCACTTGGCCTCTTGCCAACCATCCAGATCCATCTCAAGGATCATCACATACCACGGGGTCGCAATTCCCCCATCATGTACTGTTACTGCCTCTTAAGGCTCACATCATCATCATGGGACCAACACAGCCTCATAGGATAATTAACAAATAATGATATTCATCTCATACATCTCATAGCCTTCTCATGGCTAAAACATCACCTGCAAGGTTAGGGTACATCATAATTGTAGATTCAACATACGGAATATGCTCACTATTATGAAATATCATTCAAGATAATCTACTCATCAGTATTACAATTATTTGGTAATCAAGGGTATCAAGTACATCATTATTCAAACCATACTGATGCTTACCCTCAATCTCAGGATTATACAAGCAATCCAGGTATATAGAAATCATGTTGAGTTTACCGAACCAACACTAGTATTAACAAGGTCATTATTATGCCATCAACTATTGTCATCTTTATCATGAAGCAACCTTTAATATAACTGTCACTTAGCATCTTTATGACAATCATTATTATAATAAAACAAACTACTAGTGTAACTATCATCATCCTCACAATCATTACTAATTAAGCATAAAGGTCACATCATGCACCTAATACATTAGGGCTAACATCATTGTTACTATAATTACCATCCTATTTATTTGCAAGGTATCATATATATATATATATATATATATATATATATATATATATATATATATATATATATATATATATATATATATATATATATATATATATATATATATATATTGATGATATCACAAACTCTACCATTGTTTATTTCCATCACATATGAGACCGTCACCAAAGGAACCTCAATCCCTCACTAAAGCTTCACAACCCTCACTTAACACTTATCAAGACCTATCGTCCAACATGGTATCGGCCACCACACCAACCCTATCGGTCACCACATCACTAACCCTATCGGCCACCACATCACTAACCCTATCGGCCACCACACTCAAGCACATAGGGTAGGGTATCGTCCAACATGGCTATCGACCATTAGGGTATCGCCCACCATGGTGTCGGCCATCAGGACACAAAGCCTATCGTCCAACATGCCATCAACCATATCGGCCAACATGGGTAGGGTATCGTCCATCATGGCTATCGCCCAACATGAGAGAGGGTGAGAGAGAGAGAGTATCGTCCATCTCCAAGGGTACTCACCACAACACAAAGAACATTACTATGTCTCCCATCACATCGGTCAACCAAACCCTAGCTCACCCTATCGTCCACTCATGGGCAAGGGTATCGGCCAACTTCAAGGGCTCAACATGTCGTCCACCAAGGTGTCATGTCGGCCTCCAAAGAGAGCACCATGTCACCCAACATGGTCACCATGTCGGACAACACTCAAGCTAGGTCAACCTATCGACCTCCAACTCAAGGAACTCAAACCCTAAAGCATCATATCGTTCAACTCAAGGACAAGGGTGTCGCTCAACACACCCACAAGGAAGGGGTATCGCCCAACCCTAGGTCACCTTCAACCTCCAACACAAGGGAGCACAAACCCTAAAAAGCAAGGTATACAAGGAACCCTAAACCCAAGAGAGGGATATCGGCCACTAAGGTATATAAGCAAGGTGCACAAGAAAGGAACTAAGCTAGTCTACTAACATGTAACAAGGTTAAAGCTAGAGGTAAGAGAGTTAGGGTTAGAAACTATGCAACCCGCCTTAAGCTCCGAGCTCCAAAGCACTCCAAGGTCCAAAGCTATCGTCCACCAAGCTGCTCCAGGAAGGTGTATCGGCCACCTCTTCAGCTCCAAGGAAGTGTATCGGCCAACACAAGCAAGATGGAGAGGGGTATCGTGCACCAAGGGTGGAGGGGAGACCAAAAGAGCAAAGGAGACTAAGGCAAGGAGAAAAGCTACCTATATAGGAAGAAGGGGAGGAGAAACCAAGGTACAACCATGCTATGTGTCGCCCACCCAAGGGACACATGTCCACCAACTCAAGCCACCTCTCATGCAAGCCATAAGGCACTTGTCCAAGATGTGCACCATGTGTCCATCAACCAAGCCAATCCATCTGGGCGACACAACAAGAGCTACTGGGCGACACACCAAGCAACTGGGCGACACACCACCTGCCCTGGGTGACACAAGGCTCAAGCAAGCCCAAACAAGGAGCTCCAAGGCCCAAACAAGCTCAACTCAGGCCCAAAGGACTCAAACAACAAGCCCAAGCCTTCCTCTCAACCCTAGAGGAAGCAAAGAGGAAAAACATCTCACAAGATGGCAAACTTGCCCACAAAACCATAAACTTGGGTTATTTGCAAGTAGCCCCTCGAACTCTCAACAAAGCACAACCAAACCCTAATCACCACTAAAGGTGATTAGCAAGCACCAAAGCACCAAGATCAAGCAAAACAAACAGAGTAAACCCTAAACGCAGGTCAGGGTCCTTACAATCCCCATGTGTCAAAGTCACCCAATCATCACTGTTATAACAACCCATGTTTTAGGATTGCATTTGATGATGTCAAAGTGTACCCAATGACATGTGATGAGTGCAGTGATTTTAGGTCTAAGAACCACAACCACCACCATCACTGTGAGAACTGACTATGACTTCCATGATGATGGCTTCCATGTGTCAGTTTCATGGTGCGTCTGTCTGATACACTGTTCTCTAACATGTATCTGTGTGCTTGGTTTGATATTGCCATATCATGACTAATAGGATTAAGTCATCAGCCAACTCACACTCTGATCTTATGTGTTATTGTTGTCCATCAACCTTCCACAATAACAACTGATCAGGTACATAATGAGATTGTATATATTCTTAACATATGTATGATCTCATTCTTCCAAGTCATGTACTTGAAGACATAAGTTGTTGAGTAATATCATTCTCTAGAAATTTATTATGTTATTCATTATCTCATAACTGAATATAAAAAATAAATTGGAAGCTTGCCTTTATTATTATCAAATCAGGTATCTACTGCCATATCCCAATCATCATATGATTGGGTCTCTAGGCATACATACCAACATACTCCCACTTTCACTTAGAGCAAATCACCCACAGATCTTATCTCGAGTGACATAACATGACCATCATGCTTTTACTGTGCAAGTGCTTTTATATAAATATTTGCTTTAAGTCGGTATTTTGCAATTTTCACATCTCTTCACTGTACGACTATTGTATGAGATGGAAGTGCCATAGTATGATATCCGAGATTCCTAGCCTAACTAGTAGCTCCGTTGTTTTCATCAATATTGCTACTATGTCATCAATAGTTTGGAACCTCACACATGTTCATCCATATGAACTTCATGATCCATATAGCATCCTCTGTTATTCTCATAACACAGAGATATTCAACTTCTTTTATAGATTAGGACAACTTCCATTAGCTCATAACCCTTTCTGGCTTATAGTTCTCATTTAATGTCAAACACTATTGCGATCATTTTGTTAGTATCGAATCTTGCATGGGTGTAACCCAACTCTTCCTTATTACCATAACCAAGTAACCAATCCTTTAAGTGCTTCACAAGCACATAAGGATGTTCATTATGGTATTTCAATGAATCTCACTGGTATCTGACATATACCCTCTCATCATGTCCAATACATATGATATTGCTAGGTGGGTATATATGTGTCCTCTCATCATGTCAATACATATGATGCAACATCCCTAATTTTTAAGAGTAAAATAAAACATTTTATGTAGTTTTCTTTAAATAATATTTTGTTAAGAGCCTTAATGCAATTTGTCCAAATTAGTTTTATTTCTAGGATTTTAAATACAAAGAGAAATAAGAAAGGGTTCCAAATAAGTTTCTTTTATATTAATGTGTTGCAAATAGGTGTAATAATGATAATATGTCTTCCCCTTTTCTTTTATTAAATAAATCTTAAAGTAATGGAAGAGAAAGAGAAAGAGAAAGAGGAAGGAAAGAAACAACAATTCGAAATTTAGACATTAATGTGTTTTTCCTTTTTATAGATTTCAAAATAAAGCTTCTAATGTTCATTTTCTCTCTCCTCTAAGAAAAGTGCATAAAAAGGAAATAAATGAGTAGGCCGTGACTTTAAATAAGATGAATAGTTATAAACTCAAATTTTGGAGGAAAATCCCACAAAAGAAAATTCGCCATGTTTTATCTAATTAGTTGCTACACTTAAATTAAGATAAGAAATGAAAATAGAAAACGTGGACCAAACATTGAGGAAACTTAAATCTGATTGACTAGGAATATTCTAGACCCTTTAATTAGTCAATGTTCCAAATTTGGACTCATTCGGAGTTTGTTTGACCCTCCAATTAAAATAGGAAAGTTTTGAATATAGTTTGATTAGAATTTGCTTTTAATGAACTCAATTCCCTATGGTTCCGGGATTTATTTCCCTGTCACGCATTACTTTTGCTTTATTTTCTCACATGAGTACATGGCAATCGTTGGATAAAGATCCAATGGCGCGCGTGTTATCTTCTACCTCCGACGTTTTAGGCAAGTCAGACGCCTACAACCTGTTTTATTCCTCGATTGATTTCTCCCTCTTCAGTTATCAGTTTCACGAGATTTTTGCGGCTCTAGCTTCGTCGCTCTCTCGCACACCAAATGAGCCCTTGCTCATAGGCTCTCGTGGAGTATATAGTAAATGCCATTTAGGGCTCATGATTGTTCTCTGTGCCATCTTACGCAGCCACCACCCTAGCCTTCCCCTCTGCCCGACCAGGCTACCAAAAGGACTGTCGGCCTCCGTATTTCTCTCCTCCACCTCCAATTTGATTCGTGGTGCTCCCGAACACCCTAACCATCTTAGCCTCCATCTTCAGTGATCTTGAGTTCGCTCGACCTCCTCCAGTCACTGCGGTTCAATCACGCGTGTGATGAGCATCCTCGAGCTCTGTTCTTTACCCTCACGTTTTTATCTTGTCGCGAGAATCCCCTGAACGTTGTGTCCTATAGAGCCAGTGGAAGTGCTCACCGGAACTTTGACGCCATGGCACCTCCAGGCCTCTCCGGTCAAGGTGACACCGCCCACAGATTCACACGACTCCAATCGATCTTCCACGACCCTTGTTTGGTGTTTTTACGCCCTGAGTCAGCGCAGACGACTTCCGACTTCCTCCTCTGTTTCCGCCTATTCCTGGCGCGCAACCAACCTTCCTTGGTCGATTCCTTCTTAAGTCGATGTCCTTCACTTTGGTTTGATCTCTCAGTGACCCTACATGTGTTTGGCGCCTTGTTCGTGGGATTTTCTCCTGTCATAGTTCTTGTGGCTGCGCTTGACTGGCTGGAGCTGTTTTGGAGCTCCAGTGCTTGCCACAGTGAGGGAGTTGGCTCCCTAGCTCTGCCGTGAGGCAAGGATGTCTCTCGAGGTCTCAGTTTCCCGCAAGTGACCCCATTTTCATTAGTTTTGATCATAGTCTCATGCTTCAGTCTCGCTACCTTGCCATGGCCTGGAGCGGGGAACAAACCAGGTCCTAGTTTGACCTTGGTACCCCGCGGTGCTAATTGGGCGATTTGTTTTGGTAAGGGCACATTAGGGATTTTAGTCGCCCTGCCTCGTCTGACCAAACACTCTCTGGGGAAAGATCCCCTTGCTGGTGTGTCCACCCATGATTGGCCCACATCAGTCGGGCCCAGGATCCCAGTGGATAAAAAGGCCTATGTGGCATTTTTATGAATTTCGATTGGTCCATTTTCATTAATTCATAGTAAATTGCTCGATGCTCAGAAAAATACAAAAAATATGTTTTGGAAATGGGTTTTCACGAGAAATACGAATATGTGGTTTTCAGAGTCTAATTTTGAATCTCCAAACGTTGGTTTTATAGGAAATGGAAATTAGGGTTTTATTCGGTGAATAAAATGTATGATAATATGGAACATGTTGTAAACAAGGTGATTAGGGTTTCTCTGACCCATGATGTGATTAGGGTTTTACCCAACCCAGGAAGAGAGAGAATTCACCCTAAGAGTGAAAAAGTAAGTGGTCCATGTAATTGAACATAGTTAATTTGTTTGATTTAAAGTATGCATGTATGAATTGCAGTGAATGCCATGTTTATGTTATTTACTATTTCTAATTGCTAAAGTCAGCAAAGTTAAGATGTATTGAATTGCATATTATATATAATATCATTTTCATGAATCTTAATGATAAAGTTACAAATAAGGTTAAATGTAAAGTTAAGAGTTTTAAGAGAAAGAAGAAAATGTTAATGTTAAGCTTATATAAGTACCTCATAAGAGAAGAGGCACTTCGGTGCATAAGAGAAGAGGCACCTCAGTGCAACCTAAGAGGCACTTCGGTGCATAAGAGAAGAGGCACAATTGTGCAACCCGAGGTTACTTATATAGGTTAAGATAAAAGAAATTGATCTAAAAGAAAATGCATGACTTTTCAATGTTCAATGTTTAATGTTAATGCTTATTTTCAGTTTTCAAGTTTTCTTATATTATAACATGTTCAATCCACTTACCATTTGTTTGATGCATGGATGGGGGCGTAATGCCCACAGGTAAGGAGCAAGATTAGGATGGAGAAGCTTTTGACATACAAGAACTAGCTCAAGGAATCCTCAAGATGAAAAGACCTAGTGGGGTGCCATTTACCAAGGCGATCCAAGACATAGATATTATGTAAAGTATGCATAGTTCTATCATAAAAATAGATTAGACTTCATAGATGAGCTTGATGTAGTTTCTTTTTGCCAAAAACTATGTATGAATCATATTTTATACAATGTCAAGTGTTCTATTTATTCAAATTGCAAAAAGGTTATCATTTATGTGACACCCCCTTGAGTAAAGAGCTTCTGCTCAGTGATTTATACATGTGATGGAAAGTGGGGTGTTACATATGAGATGAATGATATCCTCTCATCATGTACAATATATATGAGATAATGGGATAAGTACATAACATTGCATTTAATATAGATCCAATGGCATCTATCAATGCATCCCTATTCTTCATAAGAATTGGGACACTAGGTCTTGAAAGAGTAACTCTATGGAACATGGACAAGTTTTCTCTCATTGAGTCTTACATGATGAACCCTCCAACATCTTGACAATGTATATTATCTTACTTAGGTCATGAATCTTTCCAGATTTATCTCTATAGACCTAGATCCCTATCACATAGGATGCTTTGCTTAAACCCTTCATATAGAAGGTACTTTCCTTTCCAGGTTTTAACATTTATATGATAAGGATGTTATACCACATCATTATGTGGAATATCAATATGCTTCCACTAAATCTTTTGTAATCACATATTCCATCTTCATTCTAACTTGAGTCAAAACCTTTTGACTGTCTTTGTCAAATTGAAGATTCCAACTCTGAGATGCTTGGTTCAATCCTCAGATTGACTTTGTATCTTATAGATACATTAACATATATATATATATATATATATATAACCATTAGGTTGTGTCACATATACATCCTCTTAATTATTACAATTAAGGAATGTGGTTTTAACATCCATATGCCAAATCTCACAATCATAATAAGCTGCAACAACAAGCATGATCCATATGGATTTAACTATGGTAACTGGTGAAAGGCCTCATCACGTTCAACAATTTGAACTAGTTTGAAACTCTTTGCAACCAATCTACCCTTCATGTTGGTCTTCTTACAAAGACCCAATGCACCCTATGAGTTTTATCCCTTTATGTGGATCCACCAAGGTCATACCTTGTTGGTTTACATGGAGCCCAACATAGATCGCATGGCCTCAAGCCATTTTTATAATCTGGTTCCTCAATAGTTTTTAGATAGGTAGTTGACACATCACTATGATCAACTTATCACCTTATTGAGTGATAGGATATCATAATCTTTCATACTCAAGGAATTCTACTAAAACTATGAGTTTTGTGTTTACATAAGGAACTTGAGATTCCACAACAGTTTGTGATTCTCCTTGTTCCTTTTTGTACCTTTTAGGTTCAATGTTTTCTTGTTTGTCTCAAACATTTTGAGTTCTACTTTACTCTCACTGATTCCTTTGGAACTAATTTCCATTTAGGAATTTAGCCATCCTATCAACAAACACTTTGTTGTTGGGTTGGAATATAAATAGTATTCAACAAGATAACATTCATGTGATTTGTAGATAAAGCCCTTTAAGAAACTAATTTCTTATACAAGCTTTCAATCCTAATCACTATGAAAGACACATCGGGAAACTTCACATGCCATATCTCATATGGTATCTTTTGAACCAATTTACATGGTATATTGTTTTAGTGTAAAGCATGTGCCAAAAAGAATTTGTAAGATCAACTAGATTTTATTGATAATCTCACCATGACTTAACAGGATGTGATACCTTCTTTTTTATACATCAATAAGTTTCAGGTGGAGTTCAATGTGATACACTATCATGGTCTCTCCAGAAGGTTCTCAAACTCTTGGTTAAATATTTCAACATCAATTTATCTTAATACTTTACCAAGTAAGTTATGTACTTCATTATGGTCTCCTTGAACACTTCAAGAGATCCATACTTGTATTTCATTAAATACAAACTTCAATATCTACTGATTGTACCAATAAATATAATGAGATACTTGTAACTACCTTTAGCATTCATCCAAAAAGGTCTATGTACATCAGTATGTACTAGTCTTAATGGAATAATATATCTCCCACTACATTTGGTGAAGATTCTCTTGTCATATTGGAAAATGAATAAGACATGCATGTCTTTATTGGTTCAATAACCAAAAGAGTCTAGATAACCATCATATGGATTCTAGAAATGCATTTCTCATATATGCGCTCTAGATGACAGTGCTATAGGTATTCAATGTTTGAATTATCAAGTTATTCAATATATACGTGTCATACACATTTGTCTTTACAACTATCACGTATAGTTTATGAGACATATGGCATCACCATACAAGATCATAATGTCATTGTCATACAAAACATATGATGTTTGGAAAGTGCACAATAGAAATTCACTAATTCTATTATGTTCCCATGAATGAAAACCTTTAACTATAGTGGTAGCAACCCTTGATCCATATAGTTTTAGCTTACTTCTTCTCAGGTCCTGAAGTAGAGATCTCTATCTCTATCTTTTTCCTGAGATCCTCTATGAAGAGGATAATTCCTTTCCAATGTCCACACAAGTGACAATAGTGGCACTTTGTTTTCTTTATCCTTTAAGTGATAAGGACACATTCCTTTTACACTTACCCTTCTCCATCTATTGAGTGCAGAAGACTTGGGCTTTAGATTAGCCTTAGAACACTTCCTGGCCTTGCTTTTGCCCTAGGACTCACTTCCGATGATCATTGTGTCGTCCCTAGATTTTCTAAAACTTAATCTAATGTGTGATGTCTAATTGAAACCTCACTTCAGCGAGCATCCCAATTTAAATACCCCACACTAGGATAAGAAGAAGAAAATCAGAGGAAGTCAGACCGAAACAACACTAGCACATGCACATGAACAATAATAAAACCATACAACACATGTTCACCATTCAACATATAATTACAACATGAATTATTACAACATTTGATATTACATATTGAACAACAAACTTCTACATATGCATGTACTACCACTAAACAACAATATCTTAAGACACCAGGTCCACCTGTACATCAACTCGCCACACAACTCTCAACTATCCAAGTTCTTCAAGAACACATGTCCACATTACCTAAACAAAAGATTACATGGGGTACATGTCAGCATAATATTCAAGAATATTATATTGAGTACGCCTACATGTCTTTTATATACCTCTTATTACTAAGCTTGGAAATAAGATAAAACTAGTACTTGGCAGTAGTAAACAAATATAACAAAAAGCATATACTTGAACAAAGAAGTTTATTAACAAAAGAGAAAAAATATTTTAAGCATATTTCCATCAAATATTTCATACATCTACCACCAAAGGGAAAGATGCTTTTAGTCTTTATGATCTCCTACCAAAGAGTTAGATCATGTATACAATGTGATCTCCTACGAAAGAGTTAGATCACTTCAATGCACTATACTACCAAAGAGTTTAGTGCTATCATATGATGGATCAGATATCTTACGTTTCACATGTTCATATCCATATAAGTATGGAAAACATCAAGCAAGATATCATACAAGAACAATAATTTCACCCAATACCATATGTCAAGTATTTTGTACACATATAATACTAACATACTATATAATAAGCCAAGTAAGAGGTAATGGCGTACCTTCAACTGAGATATCAAAATCATCACATTCCATGTGGTCATCTATACCCTTCATTAAACCTTGATAAAGACAAGATCATGTACTATCATTAGATTCTCCATTACTATATACCTCATCTAAACTCTAATTATGTCCATGAGGATATTCCCATCATTATTTGTCTTGTATTCTTGATATTAGGTTATTGTTCTTGGATTATAGATTTACATATATAATATGATTATTTGATTACATAGAATTGTTTGCACATGTTAACCCAAGGTTACATGTATTAATCATATTAGGATTTTCTCATAATTTTAGGGTTTATATCACATTAAGAGCAATCATCATCATATACCATGGATTCTATTCATAAGATTGATGTGTTAGTTTCACATCATGTTCCATATATTGTTATGAATATATTCTAGAGTTTCTAAGATTTATTGAGCATACTTGTAATTATTGCATATTAATTAGGGTTATTAGCCCTAATTATCCATATGGAGCAAATTACATAATTTCATGCATCAACATTATAATTACTGATATTAGATAGATTATAAGCAAGAATATGGATTTACTAACATATTATCATAATTTTAGGCCATCGTTTGATATTTATTATCCATGAAATAAGCATTTCACAACTTACATGCTATCACTGAGATTAGTGCATCAAAAGGATGATATTATGGTTTTGTGTGGTTCTACTCATTTTTCTAAACATTTTGGTATCTTATTTGTATTTTTTTGATAATTATACTAAATAATATGAATTATACAAAATATGGGCATTTTTAAGATAATTACCTTTTTTGTCATTGACACGCCGCCACGTGTCTCATGTGGGGGTGCAAATCCTTTGCTTTCTGTGGCCGGTTCTAGGGTTGAGCCAGAGGTCTAGCTTGGATAGACCAAATGGTCTTCTCTGACTCTCGTTCACGCATTCTCGCAGTCTCGTCTGACGCTGCAAAGGGAATCTTTGATGAGCAATCGATTGTCCTCCAGTGCTCCGTGAGGAAGACTTAACCTTCCATTAGCTTCAACCTCTCTCCCTCCATGCCTCCATCCACTTAGCTTTGCTTCTGGTGGCCCCTCCTTCTACCGTGTGCTAGTCGGCACCAGCTATGGTTGCAACTGTGAAGAGGAGGCAAAATGCCTCTGTGCCATGAAAGCCCAAAACAAAAGTTTTGTGAGCACTCCCAGACATCGAGAAACTTGACAAACCCCTCCACAGACTATGTAAAAGTCCTACAACATCTTCCAAGCTCCATCTTCTTCTTTAGAAAGATGGGCTTCGGTGCATGCTAAACCAGCATAAAAGAGCAAACAAGTGCCCATTTTGAACTTCCCTGGACTCAAGATTGCTTTCTGCTTCTTCAAATTCCTTGAAACCACCTTCCACCTTGCCTCCTACTTTTGGCTACCTCCTCCAAAACACAAAAGAGAGGTCATGGAAATAGAGAGTTCAATCTCTCGTTTCACATGACCACACCCTTTAGTTAAGGGGTCATTGCAGAGAATGAATCAAACCGCATCTAACTTCTCATTTAGATCTTCCCATCACCCCACTATCTCGAGAGTGGTGGTAGGGAAACTTGCGGCCACAACTGTTCTACTGCTTTGCTCTAAGAGCAAGGTCAGAGACATAATCCTAGCATCAATCCCACATGTGCGGCTAAGGTGGAGTCTCCACCAGCCTGATCCATGGCTCTTCAAATTAGTGACGAAAGTGGTACGTGACACTGCATTCATCTAGGCCTATGTTTCTAAGTATGGAACATTGCTACAAAATACATCCAAATATTCTATCATTTATCTTACTTCAAACCTAAATAATATCTTCTAGGATCCTCCAATTTCCAGCAAAATATAACCATAGATTTATCATACCTCAAGGAACAATCCATTTAATTTTGGTGCCAAAAATCAACTATTTGACCATTCAATTAAATACTTCACAAAGGTATAAATTTAAGAGTCTTAATTATGATATCAATATCATTTGACATCCAAACTTATAAGAAACACTTGGGACTCTCAAAACAACTCAACATGCATGAATTCACTTATGTCATTGGACATTTAAAGATTCCAAAAGTTCATTTATCACAATCACCATCTCGCATTTGTTCTTTTTCATCCTTGGTTTGGCATCAACATGCCAAGCATGTGATAAACTGACTATATGATTCATGCAACACTTGCATAATCATATTCATGGTCAACTCTTAACCTAAGAGAAATCTCAGTCATTCCACATGTCCAATCATATTGAACACATGGGGTTCTAGTGGACCTCCCTTTGTTAGTTTGCACTCAAATTATACCTTATTTTCTTTACATGATTCTTAAGATGTGTTACCACCTTGAGAATGTCCATGTATTCATGTTGTTCATGCAACTCATAGTTCATACAACAAAGAATTTGGTATACAAATGTCTATGGCATCATTGGCATGCTTCCAATAAGCATCCATTCAGCCTTAGGCATATTTGGAGCGGGTTCCTCTAGCACTGGTCTTTTAAGGACATAGAGCTTTTGCTCATTGATGAGAACATTTCCCAAAGTCCTTAACCAATTGTGGAACTTTATCCCATTTTGTCCTTCTAAAGGACTGGTCGCAATTTGAACGTTTTGTGTTTGACATTTTATTCTATAAAGAAATATTGCACCCTTTTTCAAAACATTTTTGATTTGGTTTGATTTGATAAATTAGACAATATTAATTTGGTATTTAATTAACTATCACTCCCACTATTTTATTCCAATTGGTAGCTCTCAATATCAATTCAGAATATTGCAGCGTACAATATTCTTCCAAGATCTAAAATAATTCAACTATTACCCAGCCTACACCAACGTTCACATGTAATTATCAAGGTAGGAAATCATGCCAATCGCATCATACGCAACTCTTGGATAGATGATATGCGTAACTCCTTGCCATGATCATTTGCATGCCTGTGGGCCCAAACTCTCTGAGAATCACCAGTCAAGCCTGACCCATAAGCTGACATGATAGAATATGCACCCTGCTTTCGTAGAACCTACATATCTACCATCACACTTCCACGAGATAGACGGTACACCCCGCGGAGGTGGAACATAGGCCTTGTCGATCAAGCTTTCATGTGGGCCGCTATTGGAAAGCATCTAAGACTTGATAATATATTTGAGGGAGTTTGTTTGTATAAATACATATACTTTATCCAATCACCACATATATAATACATATCATATATACACTATAACCAAAAATGAGAACATGCAATAGATACAACACACAAGCGATGGTTATGGCCATACTAATATAATTCCTTGGAGCCACAAGGAATTACTACCACCTATGGACCACATCATATGCAACCCGTTGTTGGTGAAGATCTGTGCTCGAACCAATCCGAGTTGATCGGTTGAACTCTTGAACCGCTGGCTCGCCTCTTGGTCACTCAGTTGGGCTCTTCTAAAAGGATCGTTGGGTTCTCAGATCCAAGCAACATCTATACACCTCTAACCAGTCAGTTGGGCCACTAGTCGATCATTTCATCCTCCTGTCCTCTAGCCTCCTTGGTCCTTCAGTTGATCCAATCACCTCACAAGATGGTCTTTTCGCCTGTGTGTAAATCTTCATCAAACATCAAAACATAAATTAAAACTATCCTATTTCTTATTACACTGTATATGTGAAAACCTCGAGTTACATTCGAGGGGAAACAAAAAGAAGAGAATTAATTTACATGTGGAAAGGAGAGAGAGGCTCAGTATGCAAACCAATTAAAAACATGAATAATAACCACAACCATGCACACACAGATCTGGGTTTTTATTCATAACCACACTTCCATCCACCATCAAAACTAATTTTATGGCGATGCGTGTAAATTGCATATATATTATATCACACACACACACACATACATACACGTACACACACACACACACACACATATATATATATATGGGTTCTTATGTAGTGATTTAGACGGACATGCACATCAACCAGTTTAAATATTCACATCACATGTAATAAATAAACACGGAAAAACAAAAATATGATCATATCAATTATCCCAAAATATAATTAATTAACCTGGCTCTAATACCACTATAAGGAAATACAACATCAGGTAGGCAGCAGAAATAAAAAAATTACTGACATATTTCCCATTAACCAGTAGATCGCGTCAATAACTATGTAATGGGAAGGATGGATTAATTAAGATTTACCTGGTCCTGGAGCAAGTCTAATGACAATCCTCGTCAATGTAGATGCACACTCTATCTTGGACGATGGTTGTGTAGCTTCTAGTCACACTAGGACTCATCTGACTACTCTTCCATAGACATCAGACTCAGACAACTATTGTAGTGACTCCTCAGATCTTGCCACAGACTGCGCGTTGACGTTGCCCTCCTAACAACATCCAATAGACTCCTACCTCTAGAGTAGTTCACATGGGCCAACTATAACTCCCTTCATCCTATAGGAATAGACAATAAGGAGTTGTCCCTCCCGTTGGTATACTAGTCACCAACATGCTCTCCCACAACAATGATCCTCAGTTGTTTCTCTCCCATAGCTATCCCTCCCTACTCGTATAGGACTTGTCTGGGCTCTCGTGGTTACCACATCTAGAGAGGAAAACAATTGTCTGAACAACTGATCTGTGTAGTATTTGTGCTCTGGGCCCCCAGTACCCCTCTATATAAAGGAGGGGTTAGGGTCAGAGTTCCTAGTCCTCAGCCAATGTGGGACTAAATCGGGAGTGGAAAGGATAAGTAGATATTGAATTTTTGCAACTTTTTTGGAAATTTCACAACCTATGTGTGATGAAACAATCAATTCACCAAGTAAGATGGTCATCTGGCTAAGTGAGACAGTCATTTCACACTTTCTCAGTCAAATATGAATTGGAAAATCATTTCCTAATTAATGTCATACATTAATTTACTTGCACCCCAAGTATGTGTAATTGAAATGAGTTCGGGAAAAGTCCAAAAATTTCATTCATCCCAACTGGGCCATATCACACAAGCGAGACATTGGTCTCACTCACCCAGATGGCCGTATGGTGAGTTTGAGTCAAGCCAATCAGTTCAACAGCTTGAACCGGCCGATTCATAGGGCAAAACTAAGCCAATCCAAATTTTGATCTACCTGCCAATCCAAACGGCCGTCTCAACACTTGTGATGCCTGTCTGTCTGCCCAAATAGTCATCTCACCCAGTGAGATGGTCGTTTGGCAGTTCAGTTAGCCAATCCATCCATCTATTGTGTGAATTGAGTACCTACACACTTTAGTACTGAATTAAATCATCATTCAAGATCAAACTCCTCTTCTAGATGAGTTCCTATGTGTGTGACCCTATAGGTACCATATCACATTAAAAGTGAATGTCCATAACTAGCTTATGATATCACAAGCAAAGAGTGGTGCCTAGTCACACATCATTGCTACCCAAGTGAATGGAAATTTGGGGGGCAACTTCAACCTACAATATTTGTATGGTGTTACATTGTTTGTATAGTTCCTTTATCACTGATATCTAGATTGAACTAAAGGAATGGATTAGTCATCCTCATAATTATTCAATCTTGTACCTTTAACCATAGCAGAATGCATGAGATATATGTAAGCTCAATATCACATATTGTCTCACATGTGTATGGCCAAACTTTTCTCAATCATGCTAATCAAAAGGCCTTAGATATCATACTCCTGTCGGAGGGACAAATTCTATATCTATCACTCACAATCTATCCCCATGTGTCAAAGTCACCCAATCATCATCGTTATAACAACCATGTTTCATGACTACGTTTGATGATGTCAAAGTGTGCCCAATGACATGTGATGAGTGCAGTCATTTTAGGTCTAAGAACCACAACCACCACCATCACTGTGAGAGATGACTATGACTTCCATCATGATGGATTCCGTGTGTCAATCTCATGATGGGTTTGTGTGATACACTATTCTCTAGCATGTATCTATGTGCTTTGTTTGATATTGCCATATCATGACTAATGAGATTTAGTCATCAACCAACTCACACTCTGATCTTATGTGTTATTGTTGTCTATCAACCTTCCACAATAACAACTGATCAAGGACCTAATTATATTGTATATACTCTTAACATCCGTATGATCTCATTCTTCCATGTCACATACTTGAAGACATACGTCATTGAGTAATATCATTCTCTAGACATTTATTATGTTATTCATTATCTCATAACTAAATATACAAAATAAATGGGAAGCTTTCCTTTATTATTATCAAATCAGGTATCTACTGCCATATCCCAATCACCATATGATTGGATCTCTAGGCATACATACCAAAAAAATATCCCAAGGCACCGGAAGATGATGTTCACCCAACAAAAATTATTAATGTGGTATGTTCTACAATCAATCATGACTATCCTCAATTACCGTTGGAAGGTTGTCTCGTGAATCTAGTGGATAAATGCACATTACCATCTCGCGGATGAGTGTGCCTTATTTCTAAGGGTACTACCATAAATCTATACAAAACATGAAAACATTTTGAGAATCTAGGATGATCAACACCAACACTTGTATCATATTTATAATATACTTCTAAGATGGAATTGAAGTCACTTTCTTCACATTTGAAGTATCCATTCTTGGTAGTTGATGACAAGCTTCCCGTGATTATTTCTACATCTCTAAGTCTTCAATAGGAGGAGCAATTACTTGCAATTCTAAAGAACCACCAGGATGCATTTAGGTCATCTATTGTTTATATAAAAGGAATTTATTATAGATTATGCCAAAACAAGATCTGCATTGAAGAATGAGCAAATCCAGAGGAACAAACTCAGAGGTGACTAAATCCCATCATGACTGAGGTGGTGAAGAAAGAGGTAGTGAAGCTTCTATCATTAGGTATAGTCTATGCTATTTCATATTCTAAATGGGTGAGTTTGACAAAAGTAGTTCCAAAGAATGGAGGTAACTTTGTCACACAAATTCTTCTAGTGAAGTGGTTTCCACTAGATTAGTGACAAGGTGGCATGTTTATTTTGACTACTTGTAACATCCCTAACCTGGGTTTAGGGCTAACCCTATTTGTTTGTCTTAAATAAGTTACTTAGAACTTTAATATAATTATCTAAATTGTTTTGTTATCAGGTGACAAACTTATATTTTAAGTTTGGTCCTGTTTGAATGATGTTTGAGCAATGTTCTCTTATTTTGGACCAAAATGTAATTTACCCAATATGAGGGGTTATATTGCAATATGTCACATGTTGAATGTACCTCAAGTGTTTTATCATCATAAGAAAAAGAATGATGCTAAGGGGCATCTTGTGGAAAGCCTGAAGTTCCAAGTTTGAGCTTGTTTGAATAATGTTAGTGCCTTGTGTACCAATTTTGGTACAAATTGTAATTTACCCAAAATGTAGGGTTGATATGTAAATTACCACCTCTAGAGTCCCCTACTCCCTATATGTATCAATTATAGGAGATATAAACAAGGAGACACCATGTTTGAATCATATTTGAGTGATGGTACTCTTGGTGATGAAAAGACCAAGAAAGGGTTGAATGTGAAACCCTAATTTGAGTTGTATCGGGTTGTAGAGCTCATATGAGAGTGCCTATTGATCAAGGATCCATAGAGGGAGTCTCATATCATTTTGTGAACCCTTTCCCTTGTCCTTTATGGGCTAAGCACCTCAAGGAGGTGAAGTGTATCGGTTTACAACTTCCTTGGAAAAGTTGTATCGAGTTGTGAATAAAGTGGTGATTGAGTTGAAATATCTTATCCAACAAGATAAGTAATGGCCAAAATTTCATCTCTAGATTATCCTCAAGTGTTTTACATGTCAAGATAAATATGAGTGCATTCATGTACATGTGTCAACCATGCATGGACACGTGGCACCTAGTAGCTTAAAATGATGACACCTCATATACACTCTTTTTCATGAAACTCAACTATATATACCACTCCGTTCACCTAATACAAATCTTACCACCCTCTTTCTATTACATATCATGCATAGTATCTTGGTATCATGCACAGGTGAAGGGGTATCATTCATAGGGCCTTGGTATCGGCCATAGCAAGGCGGTCTCGGCCATAGTGAAGTGATATCAGCCATGTGAAGGGATATCGGCCACAAGTGAAGGGATATCAGCCACATGTGAGGGGATATCATTAAGTGGTGAGTTATCATGAATGGTGCTAAGGAACAATAAGGATCTCAAGTCTTAACCCCTAAGGTGAAGCCGTGATCATCTTCAACCTTGTATTAAAGCATACATCTAGGGTTGTGATCTTCCTTTCTTTTCTTCTTCACTAAATACTTATCCATGGTGATTCTTTGCATATAGAGGAGTTGTGAAGCTCATATTCAACCTTGGGAACATGAAGCTTTGGAGATTGGAGCTTTGAAGTTGTTCTTGAGGTAGGTTATATAACTTGAACCCAATTATGTTATTATTCACCTTCAAATGTGTTATACTTGTTGATCTACTTTCAATTTTGAATTCTCTTGAATAATTGATGACCCTATGAGTTCTAAAAGTTTCTTAGGACTATTGTCCATGAACTAGAATAGTAAGAACAAGAGTCTAGAGGTTGATGATGATGCAATCATCAAGGTACAAACCAATATCGGTTTGAAGCACACACCTCTTTGCCCGATATCGTGTGAAGCATACACACACCTCTTTGCCTGATATGGTGTGAAGCATAAACACACCTCTTTTCCTAATATGGTATGAAGCACACACACACCTCTTTGCCCGATATGGTGTGAAGCACACACACACCTCTTTGCCCGATATGGTGTGAGGCACACATACACCTCTTTTCCTGATATGGTGTAAAGCACACACACAACTCTTTTCCTATTATGGTGTGAAGCATACACACACCTCTTTGCCCAATATGTTGTGAAGCACGCACACACCTCTTTGCCTGATATGATGTAAAGCACACACACACCTCTTTGCCTGATATGGTGGAAGCACCTCAATTCAATGTACTTGATGGAGTAACACATGAAGTGTGATATGTCAAGTAATACATTAATATGTAAAGAGTTTAATGCACTTTGATTAAGTAGGCCATTGTATCTCAAAGAAAGGGATGAGCCAACTTAATAAAGTATGATGTAATCAAAATCCTAGTGAGGATGAGAGAGAAACTCATACTTGTGTTATATTCATGTAATAAGCATACAATCGGAACTCCTAATAAGAGTGGAGTGTGAATTAGGGTTTGGTTCATGATTAAATGATCTTGAAACCCTAATTGGTTAAATAGGGGAAACCCTAAACCTAATAAAGGGTGATGATATGCATTTGAAACCCTAATCAGTCAGAAAGGGAAACCCTAACCCTGATAATGGGAAGGATGTATTTCTCTTGCATCACATAGTGATGATATGAATCTGATATCCTAATTAGTTAGAATGGGAAATCCTAACCCTAATAATGGGAAGGTTGTATTTCTCTTGTATTGCATGGTGATGTTATGTACTTGCTATTATTTTATCATGAAGTTCTAAACATGCAGGAATCATGAGATAATGAGCATAGCTAGGTATGAGCTATGCTGTTTCATATAATATAGATTTAAATAGCTTTTGTGAGCCATGTTAAATACTTGTACAACAAGTATAATGCTTATATGGTATGATGACCTAAAAAGATAGTTGTTGTCTAGTAAGAATTGACAAGATGTTTAAATGGGCCTTGTGAGCCATGTGAAATACTTGTGCAACAAGTATAAAGTATACCTTGGTCTGAGGACCTAGAGGTAACAGTTACCTGATGACAGGTGATAATGTTCAGTGATGAACTAAGGGTTAGAATACCCATATCTAGTAATCATGATGATGATAATGCTAAGGGATAAGAATCCCTAGTAATGTGATAAGCGATTAAGATCCCAAGTGTTATACATTCAATGTGTTCCAAAGATCATGAAAGTACTTGATAAATGTATTACACCTTCCTTTGTAGAATCTATTATAATTTATGTTTGTAACATGGTTGATTCTAAAAGATACTGCAATGCACCTAATTAATCAAGTGGAATCTCATCATGTAGTTTCCTCGACCATAGATCCATTCAGTGTCAGAATTTGCTGAATGGTGAAATGAATTTAACTCGGAGAGCATATTTTTGAATGTGCAGGGGTGATGGTCGACATATATCCATACGTCCTAATGAAGAATTGATGTAGCACCTTCCTCAATTATTTTATATCAGGATTGATATGTGAATCTCCTGACCAATTGAGGAATTGATGTGTAAATTATTGTTCATTAATTAATAATGGGATTGATATGTGAATCTCCTAACCAAATGAGGAATTGATGTATAATCTTCCTTATTATTATAATCTGGGGATGGATAATTGAAATCTCCCTGAAGAGAGTGCATGCTGCAGATGTAGCTCTATAGTAAAGATACCAGTATACCCTAGTAAGCTAATTGCAGATGACACAAGATGTCCTACTAGTAGTCTCGTACTGACTGAGACAGGTGAGGTCATGGCAGTCGTCTCTTCCATTGACCTTGTATGGTACCAATGCTTTACGTAGCCATGGTCGATTAGAGTATGAACGATATACCTCATCTCCTCAGGGCACAAGTGTGATTGTAAATATGTAATCAGTCGTGTAGCATATTTGATTGAGGACTGAATATAAAAAACATTAGTTGGTGTACACTTCTTTTATACATCTTAAATGGATAGATGTTATACATGATGAGTGCATACTCATCATGATTTTCAATTACCTTTTTGGAACAATTTAATATCTATTCCACAACTTTTCACCCTAATATGAATCATAATGCACAAAACTACTCAGTGATTCAATAATCAAGGTTTTAACTAAATATCTTTCATTTTATGCAGGTGTAGCAGGCAACTCCATGCAAACGGTCTCAAGACCGTTTGGATCCATGCGGTTTCAAGACCGTTTGCTGGAATACACAAAGAACAAGACGAAACCAGTTGCCCAAGAAGTCCACGCGGTCTCAAGACCATTTGGTCTCATGCGGTCCCAAGACCGTTTGGTCCCATGCGGTCCCAAGACCGTTTGTTCCCATGCGGTCCCAAGACCGTTTGGTCCCATGCGGTCCCAAGACCGTTTGGTCCCATGCGGTCCCAAGACCGTTTGGTCCCATGCGGTCCCAAGACCGTTTGGTCCCATGCGGTCCCAAGACCGTTTGGTCCCATGCGGTCCCAAGGCCGTTTGGTCCCAAACGGTCCCAAGACCGTTTGGTCCCATGCAGTCTCAAGACCGTTTGGTCCCATGCGGTCTCAAGACCGTTTGGTCCCATGCGGTCTCAAGACCGTTTGGTCCCATGCGGTCCCAAGGCCGTTTGGTCCCAAACGGTCCCAAGACCGTTTGGTCCCGCGCGGTCCCAAGACCGTTTGGTCCCGCGCGGTCCCAAGAGTGTTCGATGCAAGCGCAAGGATCGATTGAAGAACTAAAGCCGCGCGACCATGCCAAATCCAGGACCGATCAAAGCAAGACCGTTTGGCGCTCAAACGACCTCCAAACCGTTTGATGCCCAAACGGTCTCAAGACCGTTTGGTGCCCAAGCGGTCTCAAGACCGTTTGGCGCCCAAACGGTCTCAAGACCGTTTGGCGCCCAAATGGTCTCCAAACCGTTTGGAGAAGATATTTCCAGCAACTGATCCAAACCATTTGGGATCAGATCTGAAACTATAAATAGACCCCCAGGGTCCCCATTTCGAGGCATCGGTTCCGGACGCCGAAAGGCTGCCAGAGCACCACACCGATCAAGTTCCACTCCATCTACCGCTGGTGTTGCGTCCAAGGAGGCCAAGAAGAGGAAGAAGACGGCGCAAGGAGCGCATCTTCTTCACCGAGCTGCGTCCACCCTCTGCACCGAGCTCATGGCGGATCTATCTTTCTCTCCTATCCTTCTTGTATCTCGTATCATGAGCGAGTAGTCCTCTTTCGTTGGGGTGCGGGGACTAGCCCCGCTGCCCATGCAAACCATGTTCTTTTGTTAAACTTTCCATGGCAATGTATATAACTCTTCATTTTGTCGTTTATCGTTAAGCTTGTAGGTTGGTTATGTGCGTGTTTTCATCTTTGTGCTCCCTATGTTGCGATAACTTCAATTCATGGGTTCCTATGTTGCGATAACTTCAAGGCATGGGTTGGAACGTCGTTTAGCATGTTTGACCCTTGACGATAACTTCCGATGGGTTCCTTGAGGTCGTAAGTGTATGATCCGCGAGGGGACGAGCCATCTAGCCTTCGGTGACGCTTCTGTGCGCCTAACGCATGTATAGGGGGTTCACAACCTTAGTTTGATTTTGCATCATCTTGCTAAACGTCGATGTTTGCTCGCATGTCACCTTCCTGCTTGTTTATCGGTTAATGCGGCTGACTCCCAAACTAGAAATAGGATGGGATTTCATCGAGGTCGTAAGTGTATGATCCGCGAGGGGACGAGCCATCTAGCCTTCGGTGACGCTTCTGTGCGCCTAACGCCCGTATGGGGGGTTCACAACCTCCGTGGATTTTTGTATCTTCAGAGCCGTAAGACATGTGATCCGGATGGCGATGAGAAATCGGCTGCCTATGGTGATGCTTACGCGGACCTAACGCCCGTATGGGGGGTTCTGCAGCAGCTCTATTTGGAGTGTTATATCGTGCCTGGTTTGTTTGCAAAAGAGTATGTTTGTGAGTGTAGCGGTGGTCAAACCCGGTACCATCCCAGCGATTCCATATCATTGATCTAAACTCATCTTTCTTTCCGCATTTACTTTCTTGCAATTAGTTTAATCAAACCCAAATCAACCTATTGTTCTAAATATTAGTCTTACTTAAGCTAGATCTAACTGACAAAGATTCTTAAAAACGTTGTCCTTTGGGTTCGATCCTCAACTATACTGCGATAAGATCCGTCTGCTTGCGGGTGGTATTGTTGCACTTGGTTTTGGTAAAAGCTCGGGGATATAAACTTCGAGTGAATTTGTTAGTGCATTCAAAAAGCCACATCAATACATGTTCTTCATACTCCTTATAAAGTGAATAGATGATTTATTGCTCTATCATAGATAGCTGCATTACTTTAAAAGATGAGATTGCTCATTTCTACTTATAAATAGTGATTAATCTTACTTATTAATATAAAAGAACCTCTATTGTGTTTTATACTATTTACCTGTGATAATAACATTGTTGGAAGAGAGTTATATCTCTCACTGGGACAATTGTCTCACCCCGTGGGATCCATAATTTTTTAGGTGTAAGTGTACGAGGAGGTAGAGATCGTACTGTAGAGGAAGAACAACAACAATAGGGGCAGCAATAACAACTCAGGTTGAGTGTACTATCTATCGTGTCTTGTAGATAGAAGTCCTATGTGTCGTCTCTATACTCTCAGGTCCTTGGAGTCAGTACGTAATGGTTTTATAAACGATCTGAGATTTTGTCTTGTTTGCCTCAAGGTTTTAATTTGCTTCAGTATATGTTTTGACAAAGCACCTGATATATGTTATCCTCGACATGAGATGGTACAATGTATGTACAATGTGAACCATGATGTATATATTACTTTGGTTCTTTTCTTAAGAAGTTTCCCATAGATGGATCTCTTTGCAAAAATGGTTTTAATTTTTAGTGATTTTTGTTAATTCATTGCTAATGTTTATTCCGCATAATTACTATGATGATTTGGTTTTCGGTTTGATAGCGATCATTACAAGTTTTGGTATCAGAGCTTAAGATTTGCTGAGTCTATAGAGACATAGGACTAAGGTGTTGAGTCTATTATAGTGTCCTCCAATATATCTTATAGTGACTTTTGCTTATACAGAAGAAAGGGTAAAGTTTAAAAATGTCTGGAGAACACGAGGAACACATTGCTGAGAAAAATGTTGTTGCATCAAGAGAAGGTGCAAGGGATCAGGTGAGAGAAGAACGACTACCTGAGAATCCCCAGGTTAATCCAGCCATGATAGAGAACCCTACTTTTAATGCTCTCATTGGAATGGTTATGATGACATTGATGCGTATAGAGGATCATACACTAGTAACACAACCTAGATTACCAGTACCCAATGATGAAATTTTGGGCTCTAGAAGGATTTCTGATCAACATAATTATGTTGGAGCAGTAGAAAATGTCAATAAGATTAAGATACAACAAGGAATCAAAGTCTACTACAAGTGTAGGCCACTAGGACATTTGATAAGGAACTGTCCAATAAAGTATAATGAGGTAGAAATTAAGAAACTATCTATCCAAACTCGAGAACAGATGCCTAGTAGCTCTAAAAAGGGGAAGTTTTTGGTGCCACCAATGCAACAAACACCTAGTGCACCAGGGTAGTGGCTACCAAGAAAGGGCAAAGGACCTAATGTTCCACCAGTTAGAACTCTTAATTTAGCTTATAAATCAGTAATAAAGCCGACAAGACCAGGGAGTGCGTATAAGACATGTTTTAGATGTGGACAAGTTGGGCATATTAGATCCTTTTGTCTAAAAAGAAAGGAGGGAATGAAACAACCACTGAGGTAGAGTCAACAAGGCTCTCAAAGGCAACAGTTTAGCAGTGGCACACGAGGTTGTGGACAGGCATCCTAAGTAGGTCCATCTACACCAAATGATAGAGCACGACGTTGGAAATAGGCAATGACAAGATTCTATGTAATGAATTAGTCAGAGGTAGTAATCAATCCACGAGTCGAGATAGGCAAGATGAAATTGTTTCATTCTGATATGTCTTCTCCTGATTTTATCTGTTCGTTATAAGAAAAGTAGTTGTTGTTGAGATTCCTTTGATTAGTCCTATGTGGACATAAGGAAGAGATAAAAAGGTTGAGAACTTATATTCTGTCTAGTAATCTTTAAAGTGTTTTATAATTATTATTTTTTGTATAAAAGAGGATGATGTGTAAGAGAGATGCCTGGAGAAATCCAGGGATACTAAGTCCTATGATATGTATGATATGAAAAATAAAGTATATGATATAAAACAAGGTGCATACTACCTAATCTCAATACATGTATACCCTGTCCAGGTATTCATCTATTGAAGGTAAGGTAAGTATGAGACTCTTAGATTGCTACCTGTCTGATTTCTCTGATCAAGTAGTCATTTGGAGACAATCTAAAGAGCATATTGAAACTAAAAATATGGCATGTATATTTCTATCACATCCCAACTACAATGAAATAGAAACTGAGTTTATCTCAAACCATTTTGTGAGTATGAGGAAGTAAAAAGTACAATCCTCATGATAAGAGAAAGGGAACAAGGAAGATGATCCATGTTCAATACAAAATTTGTGAAGAATAAAGATCTTTTCCATGATGTGAAAATATATACCATCAGAAAATGTTCATGAACATACTACACAATAACAAAGAAAGGAATGATGACATGTAATCATCTTTGTAATTCCTATGCTTATGGCAAGGAACCTAAGATGAAACAAGATTGAATGACACATGAACAGTTGAAAGTTCATGCAATAATCAAAGTAGGTGATAGTCTCTTTTCTTTGATAAACAACCTTGGATAATGATGGGGTGATAAAAAGGAATATGTTTCTAATGAATGCATATTCATCATGGAATTCAATTATCACTTTGGAACAAATTCAACTCTATATATACTATTTCACTCATTAAATATCAATGTGAGTCATAATGTGCAAAATTACTTAATTAATCCAATTATCATGATTTTAACCGAAATTATGGTTGATTTGATGCAGGTATTGATAAAGTTGAACAATCAGCTGGAATCTACCTTCCCTCACCCCTTGTTTTGACCAATCAATCTAACTAAGACCGTTTGAGCCCATGCGGTCTCAAAACTGTTTGATCCCATGCGATCTCAAAACCGTTTGAGCCCATGCGATCTCAAAATCGTTTGAGCCCATGTGGTTTCAAAACCGTTTGAGCCCATGCGGTCTCAAGACCGTTTGAGCCCATGCAGTCTCATGACTGTTTGAGCCCTTGCGGTCTCAAAACTGTTTGAGCCCATGCGGTCTCAAGACCGTTTGAGCCCATGTGGTCTCGAAACTGTTTGATCCCATGCGGTCTCAAGACCATTTGTGCCCATGCGGTCTCAAGACCGTTTGAGCCCATGCGGTCTCAAAATTGTTTGAGCCCATGTGGTCTCAAAATCGTTTGAGCCCATGTGGTCACAAGACCATTTGGGCCCATGCGGTCTCAAGACCGTTTGAGCCCATGTGGTCTCAAGACCGTTTGCTGCATTACATATGATGGATTTGGCTGTGAGATCATTTGTTTGCATGCAAACCGAATGGCCAATGAGCACACGTGAAAACTGTGAGAGCTACCTCACATGAAGACTGTTTGCAAAAGAGGTTTGCGTAGACCATTTGCTAAATTGTGAGAATGCAAACCATTTGATAAAGCAACTACAACAAACCAATACTTGAAATCGTTTGGATTAGCCGTGTGTAAAACCGAATGATAAAGTAGAAAGAAAACCGTTTAAGTCAACATATAACCAAACCATTTGGATAAGATATTTTTGGACTCGAATCACACCAAAAATATGAGGGCCAGTCCGGTGCCTATAAATAGTACCCCAAGTGTCTTCATTTGAGCATCAATTCTGGGACGCCGAGAGGCTGCCTATACATAGGTCTGATCCAAAACCAGTCTAGTCCACGCCAGTTTCATTTCACCTACTGCCTGTGTTGTGACCAAGGAGGCTGATGAGAGAAGGAAGACAAAGCAAGGGAGACTGTCTGGTCTGTCTTGGAACCTCCCGTTCACGTCCAGATCTTCTCCGACACGACGTAGGAGGCTACATCTTCTTCACCGAGCTGCGACTACCTTCTGCACCGATTTCATGGCGGATTTCTCTCTCTTTCTCATTCTTCTTATTTCTCACATCATGAGCGAGTAGTACCTTTTTGCTAGGGTGCGGGGACTAGCCCCGCTGCCCATGTAAATCATGTTCTTTTATTAAACTCTCCATGGAAATATATATAACTTTCCATTTTGTTGTTAGTTGGTATGTTTGTAGTTGACTATCTACTTGCTTTCATCTTGTTCCTTCCTATATTGCAAAATCTTCTATATGTGGGATGAAATGACGGTTTATAAAGTTCGACTCTTTGACGAGAACTTCTGATAAGATTCCTTGAGGTCGTAAGTGTATGATCTTTTAGGGGATGAGACATCTAGCCTATAGTGACGCTTCTGTGATCTAAACATCCCTCAGGGAGGACCACAACCTTATTTGGATTTTGTATCGTCTTTGTTTATCGTCGATGTTAGTTTGTAGATCTATCACCTACTTGCTTATCAATTAATTCGGTTGACTCCCAACTAGAAATAAAATGGGGTTTTCTTCAAAGTTGTAAGAAAGTGATCCGGTTGGTGACGAGACATCTGATGCCCAAGGTGATGCTTATATGAACCTAACGCCCTAACGGAAGGGTTCTGCAGCTGCTCCATTTGGATTGATATATCTTGCCTGGTTTGTTTGTGATTGAATATTTTTACGTGTGTAGTGGCGGTGAAACCCGATATCATCCCAGCGATTCCATACCATTGATCTAAATCCAACTTTAATTCAGCTTTTACTTTCTTGCAATTAGTCTAATTAACCTCAAATCAACCAATCATTCTAAATATTTTCTTTACTTGAGAAAGATTTGATTGACAAAGATTCTTAAAAACATTGTCCTTTGGGTTCGATCCTTAACTATACTGCGATAAGACTCGTCCGCTTGTGGGTGGTATTATTGCACTTTGGTTTTGATAAAAACTTGGGGATTTCAACCCCGAGTGAGTTTGTTAGTACGTTCAAAATACCACGTCAAATTCTAGCGCCGTTGTCGGGGACAACAGAATCAGTCAGTCAAATCTAGTTATTTTAAGACTAATCTAGGATTTTGCTTTTCCTTTTGAAACAATCGATCATCTACTTGAATTTGACTTTACTTCGTGGTTCTCACCTTTGAAATCTTTTTTTAGGTACAATCCAAGGCGTAGTGCATGCACCGTTAGGACAGCCCCAGACTAACAACGAGCTTTGATCCTGAAATAGACAGAAATTTTCATCATCAGATCAGAGAAAATCAAGCAAGGATGGCTCAGGAAGAGGAAGTAGCCCGAAGAGTGGCTCAAGCCATCAATGCACAAAGAGAGAGGCTCATGCAAGAAGCCAGGGCTACGGTTCAGTAGGAAATCCTAGCAGCACAAGCAGCAGTGCAAGCTGCTGAACTACAAAATGATCTTAGAGTGTTATCAATCCCGAAAGCTGCAAATGTTCACCATCCAGTACAACCTCCTCCCATCAATGCTGCCAATTTTGAGATTAGGGCACATTGGATCACATTACTTCAAAACAACCCTTTCTATGGCAAACAAGCAGAAGACAGCCAAGAACATTTTTTGAGATTTATCGATCTATGTGCTATGACAAAGTAAAATGGAGTATCTGATGATGCCATTTGAATCCATCTCTTCAAGTATTCCCTTGCTGATAGAGCCATTAGTTGGTACAATTCATTACAAAGAGAAATACCCATCACCACCTGGGAACAACTCCAAAATGTGTTTCTAGAAAAATTCTACCCTCCATCTCTTACCTATGAAATTAGAGGGCGGATAAAAAATTTCACTCAAGTACCTCGAGAAACCCTTGCTGAAGCTTGGGATAGATACAAAGAGCTCCTACGCAAGTGTCCACACCATGGAATTCCCAAAAACCAACTCATTGAGATTTTCTATAGGGGTGTGGATGATGATATTAAGAGATTCCTAGATTCCTCGTCTGGAGGAACCTTCATGCGTTAAAGTTATGATAGCGCATTGAGAGTCGTCACCCTAGGAGCAGAAAATCAAGCTAATTGGGGTAGATCTGTAGGTAAAGGAGTTTTGAAAGTAGCTATGGCCAAAGCTACTCCAGAGTACAAGTCTATCGCTGAAACCTTGAAACTCTTAGTTGCCAAGCAAGACCATATTGAATCATATCTTGCTGCTATCGGGAGAGGACATTCACCTACTCGACAACCAGAACAAGTCATGTCTGATTCCCTATTATGTGAAGCATGTAAGAGCACCGATCATTCCACTTTATCATGCAATGTTCTCTATGATGTTGTTCTGAGAAATGTATGTGGCCAAGGAGATAATGGTCAGATGGGAAATCTTAATGCTATCAACACCATTCCTGGTCAAAGTTATTACAATCCAAATCAGAATAGGAATCACCCAGGTTTTCAATATGGAAACCCCTCTGGAGAAGTAAACTCGCATCAATTTAGTTCAAACAATCAACCAAGAGGCCCTCCAGGATTCCAGTATAATCAACAATAGAATTTCAAGAATCAAGGAAATTTCAAGGGGAACTTTCAGAATAGGAACTACAATAATTATCAAAACAACTCTCAGCATCAAAATCTTAATCAATAGCAAGGACAGCAAGCAAGACCCATATCTTCTAATGACAAGTTATCAGCCATTGAAAAGATGTTACAAACTCAGCAAACTATGATAGCCAACCAACAAGCTCAGCAGAAGGTTATTGAATCTCAACTAGCTCAAATCGCAGCTAGCATAAAGACACCTACTAGAGTCTTTGTTGGCCAACCCGAGAACAATCCTAAGCATCCTGAATAGTTGAAGGCAGTCACCACTAGGTTAGGGAAAGATTATTCAAATCCCCTTGAAAAGACACATGTGGTTATTACAGACAAGGATGAGCCTGTGATTTCCCAAGACTCAACAACACAAGAGTTTCATTCAAAAGTCGATGAGACAGATAAGGGAAATCCTGAGAAACCAACTGATGAAGAAACTGAAACACTGGAACCCGATATTCTTGTATATAAGCCTCTTATACCTTTCCCAGCTCTAAGGAAAACCAAGCTTGATACTAGATTCAATAAGTTTAAAGAAGCTATGAAGAAACTTCATGTTGATATACCCTTTTTGGATTCTCTAGCCGAGATACCGACATGGACAAAATACTTAAAGTCACTCCTCACCAGGAAGTATATAACTGAAGAGTATGAGACAATAAAACTGGCGACAACCACATATGATATCATATTGAGCAAGATGACCAAGAAACAAAAAGACCCGGGATCCTTTGGAATTTCATGTCACATTGGCGACTCATCATGCAAGAAAGGATTGGTAGATCTGGGTGCAAGCATTTCTATTATGCCACTTAGCCTGTGCAAGAGACTAGGGTTTGTAGAATTTCTTCCTACTAGAATGACTATACAACTTGCATCCAATTCGATAAAACGTCTGTTAGGAATCCTCGAGGATGTCCCGGTCAAGGTAGGGAAGGACACATATGTTCCATGCGACTTTGTCATTATGGATATAAAAGAAGATGCCAGATATCCTCTCATTTTTGGTCGTCCTTTCCTAGCCACTGCAAGAGCCCTGATTGATGTTGAAGTTGGTACCTTACTGCTTAGATTAGGCAAAGAAACTCTCGAATTTAAAGTTTTTGAAAGTATGAGAAGACCAAGTATGCAAGAAGAAGTCTATTTGATTGACTTCATTGAACAAATGTCACTTCTAACTCAAGATCATCATGAATCAAACGATCCTTTGGAATTTTCTCTAACAAACCCATCCGTTAATGAACCAATCGACAAACGAGTAAAGGATTGCATCGAATCCCTCGACTCTACTAAAGAAGATGTTGAAGCCACTAGTGAAGAACTCAAGGCTATGGAAACTACAGATGAAACAAGCGAAAAACCAGAAGCGCCCGAAATGAAACCCCTGCCCGAAGGACTGAAGTACATGTTTTTTGACAATCTCAAGGTTTTCCCAGTTATTATAAATTCTGATCTAACAGCTGAACAAGAAGAGAAACTCCTAAAGGAATTAAGGGAAAGAAAGAAAGCCATCGGCTATAAAATGAGTGACCTCACTGGGGTCAGTCAAGTGTTGTGTATGCACAAGAACCCTATGATGGAAGATCACAAGCCTACTATTGAGCATCAATGAAATTTGAATCCAAATATGAAGGAAATGGTCTGTCACGAGGTCATGAAATTGCTCACAGTCGAAATAATCTATCTGATCTCAGATTCGCCATGGGTGAGTCATGTGCATATAGTCCTGAAGAAAGGTGGAACAATTGTTATACGAAATGAAAACA
The DNA here is from genome assembly GCA_963693085.1 of Alisma plantago-aquatica. Taxonomy (NCBI): domain Eukaryota; kingdom Viridiplantae; phylum Streptophyta; class Magnoliopsida; order Alismatales; family Alismataceae; genus Alisma; species Alisma plantago-aquatica. The sequence goes on along the minus strand of OY856411.1, from coordinate 1,256,705,762 downwards.
ACGAACTCATCCCCACTCGAACAGTAACAGGGTGGAGGATGTGCATAGATTATAGAAAATTAAACAAGGCAACTCAAAAAGATCATTTTCCAATGCCTTTCCTTGATCAAGTCCTAGAAAGGTTGGCTCACCAAGAATATTTATGTTATCTTGACAGTTACTCTAGATTCTATCAAATACCCATACATCCAGATGACCAAGAGAAGACAACTTTTACCTACCCATTCGGAACATACACATTTAAAAGAATGTCGTTTGGCCTCTGTAATGCACCCGCAACTTTCCAACGTTGCATGGCTGCCATATTCGCTGGTCTTACTGAAACAATTATGGAGGTTTTCATGGATGATTTTTCTATTTACGGAGATTCATTTGATACATGTCTAAAGCACCTCTCCCTGGTCCTCAAACGTTGTGAAGAAGCAGATCTTGTGCTTAATTGGGAAAAGTTCCATTTTATGGTAATGGAAGGCATTGTCCTGGGACATAGGGTCAGCAATAGAGGAATTGAAGTAGATAAAGCCAAGATTGAAGTGATTTCTAAACTGGCTATCCCCACAAATCTAAAAGAAGTTCGTGCTTTCCTAGGTCATGCAGGATTTTATAGAAAATTCATAAAGGATTTTTCCAAGATAACAAAGCCAATGACGAACCTATTACTAAAGGATACTGATTACAATTTCAATGAAGAATGTGTCAAAAGCTTCAACACACTGAAGCATGCCCTTACTACCACCCCCATCATTAGAGCTCCCGACTGGGACCATCCTTTTGAAATTATGTGCGATGCCAGTGATTATGTTGTGGGCGCTATTTTAGGGCAATGTAAAGAAAAGAAACATTATGTGATCTATTATGCATCAAAAACCCTCGATGAAGCTCAGAGGAATTATGCAACTACTGAGAAAGAACTTCTAGCAGTCGTGTATGCCTTTGACAAGTTTATATCCTACCTAATTGGTTTGAAGGTCATTGTCTACACAGACCGCACTGCCATTCGTTACCTTATGGCAAAGAAAGATGCAAAACCCAGGTTGATTAGATGGATCCTCCTATTACAAGAATTTGATTTAGAGATAAAATATAAAAAGGGTACAAAGAATGTTGTAACAGACCACCTCAGTCGCATTCGCACTCTGGATACTGATAAGATTATGATCAATGATTCCCTGCCAGATGATCAACTAATTAAGGCCTCAGAAGCTATACCATGGTACTCGAATTATGTGAACTACCTTGCAGTTGGGGTTATCCATCCTCAATGCACCAGGTTTGCACTGAAGAAGTTCATGCATGATGTAAAGCAATATCACTAGGATGAGCCATATCTTTTCAAACTATGTGTTGATGGTCTGTATAGATGATGTATCGCCGAAGAAGACGCTCAACTTATTTTGAAACAATGTCACTCAGGACCAGTGGGAGGACATATGAGCTCTAAAAAGACTGCTTTAAAGGTTTTGCAATGTGGATTCTTCTATCCAACCATATCCAAAGATTCCTATGACTTTGTCCTATCATGTGACAAATGTCAAAGATCAGACAATATAATAAAGATAGATGAGATGTCGTTGAACCTATGGCAAGAAGTAGAGATATATGATGTGTGGGGGGTGGACTACATGGGTCCATTCCCATCTTCTCATGGATTTTCATACATCCTAGTGGCAGTAGACTACGTCTCAAAATGGGTTGAAGCTATACCAACTATCACTAGTGATTCCAAACCCGTCATCAAATTATTCAAAGATATTATTTTCCCCCGCTTTGGAGTGCCATGAACCATGATATCTGACGGAGGTTCCCACTTCCTTGAAAGAAGCTTTGAAGCTTTAATGAGAAAATACAGTGTAACACACAAGGTAGCCTCACCTTACCATCCACAAACAAGTGGACAAGTAGAGGTTTCTAACCGTCAACTAAAGGCTATTCTGGAAAGAATGGTAGGACGCACTCAAAAGGATTGGTCAACAAAAATCAACGACGCCTTATGGGCCTATCAAACTGCTTATAAAACCCCTATCAGAACTACACCTTTTCGATTAATATATGGAAAGGCTTGCCACCTACCAGTCGAACTGGAACACAAGGCATGGTGGACAATTAAACAACTGAACTTTGATATGAAAGAAGCAGGCCAAGCCGGGATTCTACAACTCCAAGAGCTGGATGAACTCAGGATGACAGCTTATGAGAATGCATGAATCTACAAAGAATGTACAAAACTTTGGCACGATGGACATCTGAAAAGAAAAGACATACAAGTGGGATACCAAGTTCTTCTATTCAACTCAAGATTGAAGTTATTCCTAGGAAAACTCTGCTCACGCTGGTCTGGACCATACATCATCAAGAGCATCTCTCCACATGGTGCCTTCTCATTATGGAGTGAAAAGTCAGGTGAATTTGTAACAAATGGTCACTGCTTAAAGAGATATTTCACCTCAACTGACATAGGAACTAAAGCAATGTTGGAACTCACCAATCGAATGGATCCACCATGAAGTTGAAGGATTCAGTTGAGCCATCGACGTAAACAAAGGCGGGAGGCAACCCGATCAATAAATTTGTTTTACTTTTCTTTTTCAAATTAGAATATTTCTTCAATTTTTTTTTTACATTCTAGTTAATTTTTCATTAAATAAAATTTGCATCGCAAGATGCCATTTTAAGATTTAATTGCTCTTTACCTTTGAGATTTTCAGATAAGAGGATGCACACTGATAGGAACGCAACCACAACTGGTGATCATTCTGGCATGATTTTTCCCCTCCATCTTGGATTTAGGATTTGCTTGGGATGAGCAAATATCTAAGTTTGGGGTGGAGGGTGGGTGGTATGTACCTCACTTTTCACCTACACCCATCCTTTTCATACTTAAGTTTTCAATATCATATTCTTGATAAAAAAAATCAAAATTCTTTAATGTTTTTCAAAGAAATAGAATAGATACTTGATGAATTTTTGACACTTTTTGATGCTTCCTCATTTCATTAAAAATCACTTACTAATCTGTTATGCATTTTGAATCATTATATCCTCCTTATTCGAAGTAAATCCTCAAAAGGACCACTTTTTTAAACAAGCCCTTTGATTGAAATCATCTTATGAATCTTATGATTCCTAACATCATGATACTTTTGCAAAGATGATAAGTGTTTGTCAAACTAATAGGGATCAAATATGTCGTGCTTCATAACTGATTTGTGGAAAATTAGCATGGAATCCCCACTGGATCCTCATCAAGTAATTATTTGAGCAGAGTTTGATAAAGAGAACAACTCGGTGCACTGAATTATAAATCAAGTTGCATTCTGATCTGAACTCTCTTCTACACTTCTTCTATCATCTTCATACCCCTCCATTCATCAAAAAGAAACAAGAATAACCAAATTTGTGCCAAACCCTAAGTTCGGGGTGGCACTCCACTTCCCTCTATATCCTCTTCTTCCATACCCCTCACAAATAAATAGGGATGTACCACCAAAAATGCAATCTCGAGTCGAATAGAGGAGAGATTTGCAAACAAAAAGATGCCAAAGCGCACACATAAAGAATAGATGAGAGATTCGCACAAAAAATGCAATAAATGAAATTGCAAATCATAAAAAAAATCTCGAGTTGAATATAGGAGAGATTTATTTCTTCCTTCCATACCATCATTCACTCCCTTTTCAACCTAATGGCACAATGATTGCCTACCTATCCTTTAAAAAAAACACCAGTGTCAGATCAAATGCACACTTGTTGTTCCGCGGGCATCTCTGGACTCTTATAAAACTCTTTGACATGCTTGTTGTTGGAAAAAGTGAGGAGGAAATGATATTGGAAAGTGAACTCAGGAATGAAGATATGGTAAGATGTGTTTAGTGGTCTCAGGAGGTTGAGATACTAAGTTATATTGAGCAGAAAGAAAATATTCATGATGAGAAGATGAAGTAATCACATAGATTGAAAGTATTCATTGGGCAACCGTTTCAGATTTTGTGTTACTCGAGGACGGGCAACGTTTAAGTTTGGGGTATTTTGATGAATGCATATTCATCATGGAATTCAATTATCACTTTGGAACAAATTCAACTCTATATATACTATTTCACTCATTAAATATCAATGTGAGTCATAATGTGCAAAATTACTTAATTAATCCAATTATCATGATTTTAACTGAAATTATGGTTGATTTGATGCAGGTCTTGATAAAGATGAACAATTAGATGGAATCTACCTTCCCTCACCCCTTGTTCTGACCAATCAATCTAACCAAGACCGTATGAGCCCATGCGGTCTCAAAACCATTTGAGCCCATGCGATCACAAAACTGTTTGAGCCCATGCGGTCTCAAGACCGTTTGAGCCCATGTGGTCTCATGACCGTTTGAGCCCCTGCGGTCTCAAAACCATTTGAGCCCATGCGGTCTCAAGATTGTTTGAGCCCATGCGGTCTCAAGACCGTTTGAGCCCATACGGTCTCAAAACCGTTTGGGCCCATGCGGTCTCAAAACCATTTGGGCCCATGCGGTCTCAAAACCGTTTGGGCCCATGCGGTCTCAAAACCGTTTGGGCCCATGTGGTCTCAAGATCGTTTGTTGCATTACATATGATGTATTTGGCTATGAGATCATTTGTTTGCATGCAAATCGAATGGCCAATGAGCACACATGAAAACTGTGAGAGTTACCTCACATAAACACCGTTTGCAAAAGAGGTTTGCGTAGACCGTTTGCTAAATTGTGGGAATGCAAACCGTTTTATAAAGCAACTACAACAACCCAATACATGAAATCGTTTGGATTATCTGTGTGCAAAATTGAATGATAAAATAGAAAGCAAATTGTTTAAGTCAACATATAACCAAATCGTTTGGATAAGATATTTTCGGACTGAAATCACACCAAAAATATGAGGGCCAGTCTAGTGCCTATAAATAGGACCCCAAGGGTCCTCATTTGAGCATCGGTTCTGGGACGCCGACAGGCTGCCTGTACACAGGTCCGATCCAAAACCAGTCCAGTCTGCGCCAGTTTCATTTCACCTACTTCCTGTGCTGTGACCAAGGAGGCTGAGGAGAGAAGGAAGACGGAGCAAGGGAGACTGTCTGGCCTATCTTGGCACCTCCCGTTCGCATCCAGATCTACTCCGACACGACGTAGGAGGCCACATCTTCTTCACCAAGCTGCGACTACCTTCTGCACCGAGTTCATGGCGGATTTCTCTCTTTTTCTCATTCTTCTTGTTTCTCACATCATGAGAGAGTAGTACCTTTTCACTGGGGTGCGGGGACTAGCCGCGCTGCCCATGCAAATCATGTTCTTTTGTTAAACTCTCCATGGCAATGTACATAACTTTCCATTTCGTTGTTAGTTGGTATGTTTGTAGTTAATTATCTACTTTCTTTCATTTTGTTCCTTCCTATATTGCGAAATCTTCTATATGTGGGACGGAATGACAGTTTACAAAGTTCGACTCTTTGACAAGAACTTCTGATAAGATTCCTTGAGGTCGTAAGTATATGATCTGTTAGGGGATGAGACATCTAGCCTACAGTGACACTTCTGTGATCTAAACATCCCTTAGGGAGGACCATAACCTTAGTTGGATTTTGTATCGTCTTTTTTTATCATCGATGTTAGTTTCTAGATCTATCACATGCTTGCTTATCAATTAATGTGGTTGAATCCCAACTAGAAATAGAATGGGGTTTTCTTCAGAGCTGTAAGAAAGTGATCTGGTTGGTGACGAGACATCTGATGCCCAAGGTGATGCTTATGCAAACCTAACGCCCTAACGGGGGGTTCTGTAGCCGCTCCATTTGGATTGATATATCTTGCTTGGTTTTTTTGTGATTGAATGTGTTTGTGTGTGTAGTGGTGGTGAAACCCGATATCATCCCAGCGATTCCATATCATTCATCTAAATCCAACTTTAATTCAGCTTTTACTTTCTTGCAATTAGTCTAATTAACCTCAAATCAACCAATCGTTCTAAATATTCATTTTACTTGAGCAAGATTTGATTGACAAAGATTCTTAAAAACGTTGTCATTTGGGTTTGATCCTTAACTATATTGCGATAAGACTCGTCCGCTTACGGGTGGTATTATTGCACTTTGGTTTGGTAAAAACTCGGGGATTTCAACCCCGAGTGAGTTTGTTAGTACGTTCAAAATACCACGCCAATTTCCTTGTGTTCTTTCCTTTCAAGGACATGACAATCAAGTAAGTCTTATGACACTTGATGTGCATGGATTAGAAGTAATATATAGATGGGTACTTAGAAAAGTATCAGCTAGTCTTGGATTTTGGTCCCAAGACAAAGTTATATGTGATAAGTAATGTCCCAAGATGAAAAGAAGGTCCTATTATATGTTTGGCTTTGGTAATAACAATAGAGATATGAAAATGATGAGGATGTGATGTGTTTTTGGAACATGTAACAGATACCAAGGTAAAGAATCCTAGTATCTAAGAACTTTCAATGTTATGAGAAAATGAGAACATGACTCCTGATAAGATGATTAATGTTTGGTTACCTAGAAGGGCCAAATCTAAGATTAGTCTAGTTACATACTATAGTATGGATATCATATGTTAGGGATTTATGCTATGCATAAACATAACATCGATAAAGATATATTAATTGAAGGAACACTTGTAGAATTATCTTGGGGAAAAGCTTATCAAGCTAAATATAATTCCTTAGAATATCCCTATCTAGATATGTTGAGGCAACTTATACATATAACATCTAGAATCACCTCTGAGATAGTTCTTCTTTGGTAAGTAGCCTCTCCTTATGACAAGAAAATAAATAGCTAATGGGATAATTGGTACAAGTCATAAGAAAGATTAGTGGTGTGTCAACAGATTAGAGTTGCACAATAGAAGTAGGATAAGATTCGTAGTCCTAAATGGGTGACAGAATGTAACTCTAGTCTTTCCTTGGAGGAGAAATGCTAAAGTAAGTGAAGGGGTATGGAAGACTCCCAAGGTCAAGAATCTTATTACATAAAAGATGTAAGTTTAGAAGATGACTAATCAATGAGGTTTGACACCCGATTTTTTTGAAGTATGAATAGAACTTCTCTGAGTTAGAAAGTGTTACTTGACACAGAATTAACACTGTAGTCATTAATGAAAAGGGCAATTAAGTATGTGTCATGTGTGATAGATTCTATGATGACCCTAAATGGAAGGACTTTATACTGGTCAAAGTTCTATGGCATCTCCATGACATCAAGATGTTATGTGGATTCTTGATGATATGATGCATGAATAACAATTGTCTCCCTTCAACTGGGATTTCGGGGACGAAATCCTTATTAGGGGTTTATAACTTGTAACATCCCTGACCTGGGTTTAGGGCTAACCCTATTTGTTTGGCTTAAATAAGTTTCTTAGAAATTTAATATAATTCTCTAAAGTGTTTTTTATCATGTGACAAACTTATATTTCAAGTTTGGTCCTATTTGAATGATGTTTGAGTAATGTTCTTTTATTTTATACCAAAATGTAATTTACCCAAGATGAGGGGCTATATTGAAATATGTCACATATTGAATGTACCTCATGTGTTTTAGAATCATACGAAAAAGAATTATTCTACGGGGTGGCTTGTGGAAAGCCTAAAGTTCCAAGTTTGAGCTTATTTGAATAATGCTAGTGCCTTGTGTACCAATTTTCGTACAAATTGTAATTTACCCAAAATGTAAGGTTGATATGCAAATTACCACCTCTAGAGTGTCCCTACTCCGTCTATGTATCATTTATAGGAGATATAAATAAGGAGACACCATTTTTGAATCATATTTGAGTGATGGTACTCTTGGTGATGAAAAGACCAAGAAAGGGTTGAATGTGAAACCCTAATTTGAGTTGTATCAGGTTGTAGAGTTCATATGAGAGTGCCTATCAGACAAGGTTCCATAGAGGGAGACTCGTATCATTTTGTGAACCCTTGTCCTTGTCCATTATGGGCTAAGCACCTCAAGTAGGTGAAGTGTATCGGTTTACAACTTCTTTGGAAAAGTTGTATCGAGTTGTGAATAAAGTGGTGATTGAGTTAAAATATCTTATCCAACAAGATAAGTGATGGTCGAAATTTCATCTCTACATTATCCCCAAGTGTTTTGCATGTCTAGATAAATATGAGTGCATGCATGTACATGTGTCAACCATGCATGGACACGTGGCACCCAGTAGCTTAAATGATGACACCTCATATACACTCTTTTTCACGAAACTCGACTATATATACCACTCCTTTCACCTAATAGTGAATTTTTTCAAATCTTACCACCCTCTTTATCTTATATATCATGCATAGTATCTTGGTATCGTGCATATGTGAAGGGGTATCTTTCATAGGGCCTTGGTATCGGCCATATCAAGGTGGTATCGGCCATAGCAAAGTGATATCGGCCATAATGAAGTGATATCGTCCATAGTGAAGGGATATCAGCCACAAGTGAAGGGATATCGGCCACAAGTGAAGGGGATATCATGCATAAGTGGTGAGGTATCGTGCACGGTTCTAAGGAACAATAAGGATCTCAAGACTTAACCCTAAGGTGAATCCATGATCATCTTCAACCTTGGATTAAAGCATAAATCTAGGGTTGTGATCTTCCTTTCTTTTCTTCTTCACCAAATACTTATCCATGGTGATTCTTTGCATATAGAGGAGTTTTGAAGCTCATCTTCAACCTTGGGAATGTGAATATTTTGAGCTTGTATCTTTTAAGTTGTTCTTGAGGTGGGTTATATAACTTGAACCCAATTATGTTATTATTCACCTTCTATTTCGTTATACTTGTTGATCTACTTTCAATTTCGAATTCTCTTGAATAATTGATGACCCTATGAGTTCTAAAAGTTGTTTAGGACTGTTGTCCATGAACTAGAATAGTAAGAACAAGATTCTAGAGGTTGATGATGATGACATCATCAAGGTACAAACTGATATCGGGTTGAAGCACACACCTCTTTGCCCGATATGGTATAGCGTATACACACACTTCTTTGCCCGATATGGTGTGAAGTATACACACACCTCTTTGCCCAATATGGTGTGAAGCAGACACACACCTCTTTTCCCGATATGGTGTGAAGCACACACACACCTCTTTTCCCGATTTGGTGTGAAGCACACACACACCTCTTTGCCCGATATGGTGTGAAGCATAAACACACCTCTTTTCCTGATATGGTGTGAAGCAAACACACACCTCTTTGCTCGATATGGTGTGAAGCACACACACACACACCTCTTTGCCCGATATGGTGGAAGCACCTCAATTCAATGTACTTGATGGAGTAACACATGGAGTGTGTTATGTCAAGTAATACATTAATATGTAAAGAATTTAATGCACTTTGATTAAGTAGGCCAATGTACCTCGAAGAAAGGGATGAGCTAACTTAATAAAGTATGATGTAATCAACATCCTAGTGAGGATGAGAGAGAAACTCATACGTGTGTTATATTCATGTAATAAGCATACAAGTGATACTCCTAATAAGAGTGGAGTATGAATTAGGGTTTGATTCATGATTAAATGATCTTGAAACCCTAATTGGTTAAATAGGGGAAAACTCAAAACCTAATAAAGGGTGATGATATGCACTTGGAACTCTAATCATTTAGAAAGGGAAACCCTAACCCTAATAATGGGAAGGATGTATTTCTCTTGTATCACATAGTGATGATATGAATCTGATATCCTAATCAGTTAGAATGGGAAACCCTAACCATAATAATGGGAAGGTTGTATTTCTCTTGTATTGCATGGTGATGTTATGTACTTGCTATTGTTTTATCATACTCATGGTTACTATTGGGCGATGCTTTCTAGATATTGCTTTCTGACTCATTTCTCCTCATATGATCTTTCTTTCTGCATCAGAATCTCACTTCTTCCTTTTCTTCTTTCTCATATTCGATTTTGATTCTCCCCCATGAGAAATGCTTACAAAAGCGGGTAGGCCAAAGCAAATATATGGGATACATTGACCAGACATCACTTTTCGGATTGGAAGCTGTATCGGAACTATGAATTTCTAACCATGCAGGAATCATGAGATAATGAGCATAGCCAAGTACGAGCTATGATGTTTCGTATAATACAAATTTATATAGGTTTTGTGAGCCATGTTAAATACTTGTACAACAAGTATAATGCTTATATGGTTTGATGACCTAAAAAGATAGTTGTTGTCTAGTAAGAATTGACAAGATGTTTAAATGGGCCTTGTGAGCCATGTGAAATAATTGTGCAACAAGTAGAATGTATACCTTGGTCTGAGGACCTAGAGGTAATAGTTGCCTGATGAGAGGTGACAATGTTCAGTGATAAACTAAGGGTTAGAATACCCATATCTAGTAATCATGATGATGATAATGCTAAGGGAAAATAATCCCAAGTAATGTGATAAGGGACTGAGATCCCGAGTGTTATACATAAAGAGGGGAAGCTAAAGGAAGAAGTAAAGAAGCCATAGAGCATAGGAAGAAGAATCTCCAAGGAGATCTAGGTGGTGCTAGTTAAACGACTTGATCCCTTGATCCTCCATTCTAAGAGAAAAGAACGAGAAGTACAGAATGAGAATAACTAAGATCTAGAAATGAAGAACCGAATTTTTATTGTAAAAATGAAGGATTACAACTATGGAAGAAAATGTGTGTACAAGATTGAGGACTACAAACTAAAACTCTATTACAAGACTCGATTTACAAATAAGACTCGATGGTTTTTCTTGTAGAATCCCCCCTTCTTTTATAGGGTAAAGAGGGGTGGAAACCCTTAAAGGAGAGAAGAAGGAATGAAAGAGGTGGTTTTTGTTTGTCTTGATCAAGATAAATCTCTTCCTTAATAGTCAATAAAGAAAATCATTGATTGTCTTCTTTTGACCCTTCAAATTCTGACTCTTTTTCCATAGATTCCAGTGCCTAAAGTTTTGTGCAAATTTTGACTAGTGAAAAGCTTTAAATTATGCCTGAAAATATAATTTTCTTGTAGGCCTTTGAATTTTCCTTTCCAATGCATATTTAAACATTAAATTCTACCTTCGAATGTAAGTGTTATGCCTATTTTGGTGCAAGGTATATATTTAAATTAGGCACTATGGGAAAATGAACAAGCACGTTTACTAGTTGGTTGGACAGTCAAATGACTGCAAAAGTTATCGGGAAATATGTTTTTCATATAGAAATTAAAATTATCTTTTCAAAACATATATAAACTTCAAATTTGAAATTTTTATGTGGGAGTTATGACTGTTTTGGTATTGTCTATACATGATTATTTAGGAACTACGGGAATTGTGCAAAACATCTTCCAAGAGAAATTAATAATTGGAGTGATTAGACTACTTTCCTACAAAAATCCACAAAATATAATTAAAACTCAAAATAAAGGGAGAAAATCTAATCTAATACAATTAATTATTAAACTAAGAAAATAAATAACAAAACAATCCTAAAAAGATATCTAAAAGATTAAATTAAAAAGGATAAATACACATTTATTAAAATACCCCAAACTTAAATATTTGTTTGTCCTCAAACAAATAAAATCACAAATAATTCCAATTTATACTAACAACATGTCTATCCTAACCCTTGTGACATCACTTTATTCCTTACCTCCATTTTTTGGCCAAGTGGCCCAATATCCTAGAACCACATAGAAATTCTATGTTCCCTATTAAGGGCATATATCAAATATTACTTTTCAAATGAGAATTTTTAGAAAAGCAGGATTCCTCTTACTATTGCTTTGACACTCTCAATTTTTTAAAATCACACACACACACACACACACACACACACACACATATATATATATATATATATATATATATATATATATATATATATTCTTTTATTTGCACAAGAATAGGTTGAAGGGGGTGTGAACAAGTGAAGAAGAGATAGCAAAAGATTTTTTTTAATCTTTGATCCCTCCTCTATTCGACTCGGGATTTTTATTTGCAGAGTTGTGGCTACATTGGTCATTTTTTTTTTCTTGTGTGCTTTGTAATCTTTTGATGGTACACCCCTTTTTGGGGGTATGGAGTTTATTTTTGGGAAGCGTGCCACCCCGAACTTGATTTTTGTCTGGTGGTGATTCTTTAATTCTCTTTTTTAAAGCAAGAGTAGAGGGAATAAAAAATATGTTCTCATGCTTTACATATATATATATATATATATATATATATATATATATATATATATATATATATATATATATATATATATATATATATATATATATATTCAGAGAGTGGCATTGATCAAGTTAGAGTATTTTCATAATTCACATCATGCAAGTTTTATAACAAGATAATCTATTTGTCTAAAAGTAAGGAAATATTATGCTTGGTTCTGATCAAATCCATATGACTTGCCAAATATTCTGACGAGTGATGTCCTTAAGGATCCTAGGTGACATTAAAAGTTTCAAACATAGCAATTTGTAAAAATTTTTGCAAATAATTTACTAAATTCAAAGGGTACAATGATAAACACCTATTTATATTGGCCAACTAGAAAAAGGCCATTTTGCAACAAAATAAATAAAACATGGCCGACTAGATAATGGCCATGAACAAAGCAACTATATGCAAAACAAATAAAAAGGCAAAAACAATGCAAGAATAAAAAGATAAGGGGGTAGAGTAGAAAAATACCACCCACCTCCACCCCGGACTTAGCTTTTTGCTCATCCTGAGCAAAACCAAAACCTGAGATGATGGGAAGAGAAGATCGAGGATTTCTAGGTGGCCTTTTTAGCTCAAAGAACATCCATATAAAGGGGATGTGTATGAGGGTTGGGACCTTCATCAAAAGAGATTTATAGTGTACCCAATGATAGGACAGTCATTGAAGCTCAGTGGGGTGTTCATATTTTCTTTCACCTCACATTCCCTCCAATAAGATCCATAGATCTTCCTTCGATAGCAAGGGAAGTGTTGAAGATGGATTTGGATTGGAGGAAGTTGGTGGGTACTCGGTAAGTAATGTCGATAGAGAAGGATGGACAAAGTCAGGTGGAGTGTCAGGTTTAGGTTTTCCCACATCACGATGACATGCGTATGTGAGAATTGATGCTAATACAAAGATTTCAAATTATTTACAAAAGTGTTTTGTTTCACCTTAAAAATAATGCCATCAACATTGGGTTTGGTAAGTTTCATTCTTGATATAACATATGGCTCTAATTCTTTTATACAAGGGGTCCCCAAGGATTCAGGAGGGATGGGGATGTCTTCCTTACAAACAACATAAGGGGATGTATGGGCTTCTTCGAAGGGTGTCTCTCCTTCTAGATCAGCCTTATGTAGAATGTGAACTAGTTGTGTCAAAATGGGAGGAATTGTCTTGTCAAAGGGGGTTGGATGCTCATTATCCAAAATAGACTAAAAAAGGAATTTGGTCTCTAATATCAATTAGGTTTATATTAAGCATGGGAGGAGTTGTTGGATCTTCATAATGTCTCTCCTACTTTAACATGTCATATTCAAGTAATAGAGTATCTAAAGGAAAGATAGGGATACCAACATCCTCATCACACACACAATATGGCTCCATGGTTTGTTCTATTTCTTTAGGATCCAACATATATGACATAAAAATAGGATCATCGTCTTCATCGTCATCAAGAACTATCTCGGGTTGTTTAAGATCTATAGGGAGAGCCTCTGATTGAGACACTAGTAAGGTATCTAAAAGGGCTTGATTGGATTCAAGTTTTGCTTGTCCTTCTGCTGCCATCTTCTCTAGGGTCTTAAGTCTCTCTTCTTGTAAGGGAGTGAACTGAGTTTCATAACTAGGTTCCCCAAAATTTTTTCTATCCTCACCATGCCCCCCATAATGATCTTGGGCCTAATTCTCAACATGTTGCTTATGGTATTGCTCCTTATAATAATCTTTAGAAGATGGTGGATTGTAATTTCCATTGCATCCATCATGGTGGGAAGATTCAATATTACAAGGTGTCACTAAATAATGGGTGAACATATCTGGAACATTTGGGTTTTGGGATTGGGTTTTCAACAAGTGGCTAACAAGGTTTTTCTAGTTATCAATTTTGTTGCCATCTTCTCTAGGGACATAAGTTTCTCTTCTTGTTGACGAATATATTGGGTATCATAAATAGGTCCATTTCCCCTAAAATTCTATTTTTCATACCCTTCAAAATTATGTTGATCATACCCACCTCAGAATATGGATACAAAGGTTCCACATAATTGTTCTCAGAAAAATATGGATTCACATTGTATCCACCAGGATAAAAGAGCTCGTAAAGAGGGGTGCTATGGGATAAAGTAAGACAGGCAAGAGATGCATGGTGGTAAAGACCATAATAATAACATTGTGGGGGATATTGGGATGCCCACTCCATTTAAAAAGTTCTTAAAAGATATGTCAATCAATGAACGAGAGAAGATAGATTACATGATAATGGGTTAGTTAAAATTATAAAGAGAACTAAAAATTATAAAGCTAAAAAAGTTATGAAATAAACTAAAATTACAAAAAAAAACTAGAAAGCAGTACTGTTGGAATGGAAACTCAGCAGAAAGAGAGATACACTTCCGGAATGGTGCTCAGAAAGCAAAAAGAAATTAATAAAATATAGAAGAAATTATAAAAAAGACTAAAGCTATACAAGTTAATGAATATGAAATAAGATTATACAAGATATACAAGTAACCAAATCTGAAAAATAATTGTGGCATCCCCGGCAACGGCGCCAAATTGATGTGCATCGTTGTATGTGCAACAAGCACTTGGATAACTCCTAGAGTTTAACCTTCTAACCAGATTGTCAACTTGGTGCAAGAACCAAGACAACGGAGTATATATAGGTATCGATCCCTAGAGACGGCAATGAAGATGGTTGAGTTTCAAATCCAATTGCAAGAGTAAGAATGTAAAATTCATTTTGAGAGTTTTTTAAAACTAAAACAAAAAATTAAAGATGTTGAATTAAAGATCAACGAATCAAAAGAAAGAAATATCGAAGCTAAAGGATTTCACCACCCTAGACAATGTGAAATGAGATAAAATAAATTGCATGATAAGAAAGATAAAGGAAGGTATGTGAAACATTTAATGATTCAGAAAAGATGAACTCCCTATAAACCCATTAGTCCTGGCATTCACAGATCCTAGTTCAATAAATCTAATGGGGACTTTTCTAAGGTCTCATCTAAATTCCCATATAATCTATTTGATTGTTCTAAATCTTGAGTTCTACGGTCGCGTCCGCTAAGATTAACAAACGATAAAAATAAGATATCACTTCATTAAAATCATCGATATCCAAACCAAAAACTATTTATCTAAAAAGTCATTTAAAACTTTGATCTAGTCATCACATGGATGACGAGTTGCTCCCCTTGCCTTGATAAGAAAATTACTTACTATCCATAAGAGGGGAAGTTAAAGGAAAAAGGAAAGAAGTCATAGACCACAAGAAGAAGAATCTCCAAGGAGATCTAGGTGGTGCCAGTCAAATGACTTGATCCCTTAATCTTCTATTCTAAGAGAAAAGAACGAGAAGTAAAGAATGAGAATAACTAAGATGCAGAGACGAAGAACCGATTTTATATTTCAAATATGAAAGATTATAACTATGGAAGAAAACACGAGTACAAGATCGAGGACTACAAACTAAAATTCTATTACAAGTAAGACTCGATTTACAACTAAGACTCGATGAATTTTCTTATGAAGTCCCCCTCCTTTTATAGGGGAAGAAGGGGTAGAAACCTTGAAAGAAGTGAAGAAGGAATGGAAGAGGCGGCTGTTGTTTATCTTGATCAAGAGAAATCTCTTCCTCAATAGGCAATAAAGAAAATCATTGATTATCTTCTTGTGACCCTTCAAATCCTGACTCTCTCTCTCTACAGATTCCCATTCTCAAAGTTTTGTATAAATATTGGCTAGTAAGAAGCTTTAAATTGCACCCGAAAATATACTTTTCCTGTAGGTGTTTGAATTTTATTTTCAATATATATTTAAATATTAAATTCCGCCTTCGTATGTAAGAGTTATGCCTATTTTTGTGTAAGGTATATATTTAAACCAGGCACTGCAGAAAAATGGACATACACGTTTTGCTGGTTGGTTGGACAGTCAAATGACTGCGAAAGTTATTGGAAAATATGTTTTTCCTGTAAACATTGAAATTATATTTCCAAAACATATCTAAACTCCAAATTTGGAACTTTTATGTGGGAGTTATGACTGTTTTGGTGTTGTCTATACATGAATTTTTAGAAACTACGGAAATTGTGCAAAACATCTTCTAAGAGAAATTAATGATTGGAATGATTAGACCATTTTCTTACAAAAACCCACAAAGTATAATTAATACTCCAAATAAATAGAGAAATTATAAACTAGTAAAATTAATTACAAAATCAAAAAAATAAATTACAACACAATCCTAAAAAGATATCTAAAAGATTAAATAAAAAGGGATAAATACACATTTATTAGTGCTCTAAAGAATTACATTAGTGTGGCCATAACCATCATTCCTATAATTGTGACTTCATGTTTCATTTGTGGATATAGTATGTATATGATACATATTATAAGTATGTGGTGATTGGAATGGATATGTATTTATAGATGAAATCCCTCAAACAAAATTAACTCTTAGATGTCTTCCATAAGCAACACACATGAAAAAATTGATCGATCAAGCATGGACATGCCCTGGTTGGGGCACCATCTATATCATGGAAGTGTGATGGTAGTTATGTGGGTATGCCATAGAAGGGTGCATTTCTTTTTGGTATGTATGCCCATAGAGCAAGTCATATGATGATTGTAATGGGATACTTTGTAAATGATTTGAATAATAATAAAGGCAATTTCCGATCTATATGTTTAAACTGTTTCTGAGATGATAGTGTAACATGATAGATGTCTAAAGAATTATTTTACTCAATGACATATGCTTTTGGGTTGAGGACCTAAACGATGAGATCATATGGATGTCAAGAGTATACATTCTTGTTTGGTCCCTAGTCGGTTGTTATTGTGGAAATAACCATAGACATCAATAACACTAAAGACTAGATTGTGTGTTGGTTGATGACATAATCTCATTAGTCATGATATAGTGATATCAAACCAAGCACATAGGTACTTGTTAGAGAACAAGGTACCGGACAGACCCACCGTGAGAGTGATACATGGAACCATGACTTGGTAGTCACAGTCAGCTCTCACAGTGGTGGTGGTGAGTGTGATTCTTAGACTTGAAATCACTACACTCAACACATGTCGTTGGGTACACTTTGACATCACCAAACGCAGTCCTGAGACATGGGTTGTTATAAAGGTGATGATTGGGTGGCTTTGACACATGGGGCTTTTGAGGGGTGAGTGATAGATATGGGATTTGTCCCTCCTGAGGGAGTTTGATGTCCTTGGCCACTTGATGAGTAGGATTGAGAAAGGCATGCGCATGCACATGTGAATCAATATGTGATATTGATGTCACACACATCTCACCCAGTCTGCTCTGAGATCAAGGAAATGAATGAACGTTGATAGGATGATTGTTCCATGCCTCGAGTTCATTCAGGATATCAGTGACAAAGGAATTATGCATTCACTGTAACACCATTCACGGATTGTAGGATTGAAAGTTGTTCTCCAACTTTCTATTTCACTTGGTTAGCACTGATGTGTGACTAGGCACCGCTCTTTGCTTGTGAAGTCATAAGTGTTATGGACTTTCACTACCAACGTGAAATGGACCTACAGGGTCACACACATAGGATTTAACCTAGAATAGGAGTTTGTCCACAAACATGTTTAGATTGATTACTAAAGGAACTTAGTGTTCGATTAAACACTCAATCAATTGATAGCTCAGTATCATAGTGTTTAAGGTGTTGGACTGATTGATTAGAGTATCAGATTGATTGAAACTGTGATTGACTGATTCTATACAATTTGCACTCCCAACCGATCAGCTCATGTGATGAACCAATCGGCTGAGCTTGGTGAACCGATCGGCTCAACTGGTGAGTCGATCGACTCATGGACAGGGTGAAGCGATTCATTCAAGTGTTGAAATGATCGGTTCAAGTCCAACCGAGCAAGTTGGGAAAGTAAAATTGGTGAGAAATTTCCTTTCGTTTCACTTGCCCAATTTGATTGGAACAAGGATTAGAATTTGATACCAATTCAAAACAAAAGAAGAAAAGTCAATCGCGAACTGATCAGGACCACAAACCGATCGGTTCAGAAGTGAACCGACCGTTTCATGGGTCCCAACCGATCGGTTGAGGTGTCAACCGACCAGCTCAAATCCCCAACTGACCGTTTCAGTTGTGAAACGATCAGTTCAGGTTATGCAGTTGGTTGTTTTTGTGGAAAATCTCAAACCCTTCTACTCCTTCTTTAGTCATGCATTGCCCGGGATAGAGAACCATGTACCATGACCATCCTATATATAGGGCTATTGGTGGCTTCTCAAAGGACAACCCAGTGCAACCAGTTGCTCTGTGAAGTTGTCGTTCTCTCTGGTTTTGGTAACCGAGAGAGCCCGAGCAAGTGCTACCCGATAAGGGAGGCACAACAAGGGAAAGACAACTGAAGAAAGCAACTGGTGGCAGGAGAGTGTGTTGGCGACTAGTACGCCGATAGGAGGGTGTGACTCCTTTTGATTCCTTGTGGGATAAGGAGATCAGAGATCCAGGCAGTCAGTGTGGATGACTGCAGAGGCGGGAGACATCTGTCGCTCGAAGGACAATAGTAAATCCTGACAGTCCCGGTGAGACTAGGAGTCTTCCGTCCCGGTGCGACCAGGAGTTGGACAGACACAGTCCAAGACCAGAGGTGAAGACCGTGCAAGGCGTGAGGTACTATCATTGAGAAAGCCTCGGGACAAGGTATGCATCCACAAACCATCTTTCCTATTGTATTGACATTGACGTGATTCCGTTTGTTCTGGGTTTGAGGGAGAATTTTTTTTGTTTCCGCTGCTTCTCTGCCTCCTGAAAAACCCAATAGTGGTATCAGATCCACATCAACTGCTCTATATTTTAGGATTATCGATATGATCGATTTTGGTTTGTCGCCTTTATTTATTGCATACGATGTGAATAAAATTGGCTTTATGCATGTCCTATCCACAAATCCCAAATGCATATATGATATGTAATATTAATGCACTCGATACGCGTCGCCCTTAAATGAGTTTTGTGGTGGATGTGTAGCATGATCATGGCCTATAAACCCTATATCTGTGTGTGGTTGTATGTGGTTGCTTGCTTCTCAGTCTGCGCACCGATTCCCTTTCTCCTATTCCTGATGTAACTCGAAATAATTCGAGATTTCTTTTCCTACCTTTGCTCCCCCCGAATGTAACTCGGGGTTTCACAATTCAATTGTAAATAGGATAGATTTTATTTCTTGTTATGTCAAAGAATGGCGGACGACCTGAGACGATCGATTCAAGGCGTCAACCAATCGGTTGGTGTTCCAGACAACCGGTTCGAGGAGCGAGACGAGCGGGTGGCGATCTGAGGAGATGCACGACGACCGGTGAACTGATCGGCTGGAGGCGCTAGTCGATCGGTTGGTGGCACGCGAACAACCAACTTGATGGCGAGCCGATCAGTCATGGAGATGAGATGATCAAACCCAGAAAGGTAGACATAGATTTCATCTTGTACATGTTGCATGTGATGTAGACCTAGATGACCGTGATTCCTCTTGGCTCGAGGAATCACAATAGGATGGCCATAATCATTGCTTTTATCATTTTGCATGTTTTCTGTGGGATATAGCATGTATATGATACGTACTATATATTGTGGTGATTGGATATGTATATGTATATAAAAACCAAATCCCTCATTAAATATTTAAGTTTTAGATGCCTTCCAAATGTGACACACGTGAAAAGCTTGATCGACCAAGTGTGGGCATGCCCAAGCGTGGTGCACCATCTATCTCGTGGAAGCGTGAAGGATGAATGTGTGGGTCTACCCAAGTAGGGTGCATGTTCATCGTGTTGGCTTTGGGTCGGACTTAACAAGGTGACCTAGATAGGATCTAGCACCTTGAGGCATGGAGATGATCATGGCAAGGAGTTGCATATGACATCTTTCAAGAGTTGCATATGATGCAATTGGCAAGAGTTTCCTACCTGGAAGATCTGAGTTGTGGGTGACAACCCAAGCTGGTCCATGGCTCAGAGGATTTTAGGATCTTGACCCACTAGAAGATTGTGCGTTGCAATCTTCTGAATTGATGGTGAGGGCTGTCAATTTGAGTCAAAATAGTGGGAGCGGTAATTAGTTAAAGGCCTAATTAACTATCGTCAACTTTTATTCAAATCAAATCAAAAGGAGTTTTGAAAAAATGCAATTTTCTCTTGTAGAATGGAAAAGGAATCATCTTTTAAAATGGGCAAAATAATTGAGAATAAATTCCATAACTGGTTGAGGATTGTGAGAATTGTTCTGCACAATCCAGATATACCAGGAGCCTTTGAATCCACTCTATGTACGCTTAATGCGTTGGTGAAGAAGAAAGAAAGTTCATTGATAGAGATCAATGGAATGAAAGGTGAGGGAGAGAAGGGTTCTCTCACCAAACCGATTTCTTCTGCATGGAGAGGGTGGAAGGAACGATGGAAGAAGAAGTCAGAGATAGAGATCTCTACTTCTGGTGTATACATGATAGAGATTAACTTTACTACTTCGTCATGGGTACTTGATACCGGATGCGGATCACACATTTGTTCAAATGTGAAGGATCTTAAGAGAAGTAGGCCTTTGGGGAAAGGCGAGGTTTAACTACGTGTTTCCAATGGGGCAAGAGTTGCCTCCAGTGTCGTAGGAACCTATGAGTTAACTCTACCAAGTGGGATAATAATAGAGTTGAAAAACTGCTATTATGTACCTGCCATAAATAGGAATATCATTTCCGTCTCTTGTTTGGACAAGGATGGATTTGAATTTATTATTAAGAATGGAAATTGTTGCATTTATAAAGATGGGATCTTTTATGGCAGTGCCCCAATGTCTTATGGTCTATACTTGATAGATCTAGAGACAACTGTATACAATGTAAACACCAAAAGGCAAAAACTCAACAACTCAAATGAAATGTATCTTTGGCATTGTCGTCTAGGGCACATAAATGAGAAGCGCATTTCTAGACTCCATAAAGATGGTTATCTAGACTCTTTTGATTGTGAATCAATAGAGACATGTGAATCTTGTTTGTTGGGCAAGATGACCAAGACTCCCTTTTCAGGTAAAGGTGAGAGAGCTAGTGATCTATTAGGACTCATACATACTGATGTATGTGGGCCTTTTAGAACTAATTCCAGAGGTGGGTATCAGTACTTCATTACCTTTACTGATGACTTCAGTAGGTATGGCTATGTGTACCTGATGAAACATAAGTCAGAAACCCTTGAAAGGTTCAAGGATTTCATGAGTGAAGTACAGAACCAACTTGGTAAAAGTATTAAGGCACTACGATCCGATCGGGGTGGAGAATACTTAAGCCAGGAGTTTGAGGACCTTCTGCGAGCCCATGGTACTGTATCACAATGGACTCCGCCTGGAACACCATAGAATAACGGTGTGTCTGAAAGAAGGAATCACACATTGTTGGATATGGTGCGATCAATGATGAGTTTTGCTGATCTTCCAATTTCTTTTTGGGGTTATGCTCTTAAAACCGCCGCATTTACACTTAACCGAGTACCATCTAAATCGGTTCAAAAGACACCATATGAGATATGGACTGGGAAGTGTCCCGGTTTTTCTTTTCTAAAGATTTGGGGTTGTGAGGCTTATGTTAGGAAAATGTTTCCTGATAAGCTTGGACCCAAGTCTGATAAATGTTATTTTGTTGGATAACCTAAGGAAACAAGGGGATATTATCTATACCACCCAACTGACAACAAAGTGTTTGTTTCCAGGATAGCTGTATTCCTAGAGAAGGAATTTATTTCCAAAGGAAGCAGTGGGAGGAAAATAAAGCTTGAAGAAGTTCAAGCCCAACAAGAAAACATAGAACTGGTAGATGTACAAGAGGAAAATGGAGATTCACAAGGTGTTGTGGAATCTCAGTCTCCTCAGGTAACACAAGGACCTCGTAGATCTAGTAGGACCCGCCTTGAACCTGAGAGGTTTGGATACCTTGTGACTCAGGAAGGTGGTGAGTTGATCATAGATGATGATCCAACTACCTACGTAGAGGCTATGGAAGGACCAGATTCTGAGAAATGGCTTGAAGCCATGAGATCCGAGATGGAATCCATGTACTCCAACAAAGTATGGACTTTGGTGGAACCACCCGAAGGGGTAAAACCCATAGGGTGCAAGTGGGTCTTCAAGAAAAAGATCGACATGGATGGCAATGTGCAAACTTATAAAGGCAAATTGGTTGCAAAGGGATTTCGACAAGTTCAAGGTGTTGACTATGACGAAACCTTTTCTCCAGTTGCCATGATTAAGTCTATCAAGATCATGCTTGCTATTGCAGCTTATTATGACTATGAGATTTGGCAGATGGATGTTAAAACTACATTCCTTAACGGGAATATAAATGAGGATGTGTACATGACACAACATGAAGGTTTTGTAGATCCAAAGAATGCCAATAAAGTCTGTAAGCTACAAAGGTCAATCTATGGATTGAAGCAAGAATCTCGGAGTTGTAATCTTCGATTTTATGAGGAATTCAAAGTGTTTGGCTTTATTCAAAATGAAGATGAACCTAGTGTGTACAAGAAGGTTAGTGGGAGCTCAACCACATTCCTCATATTGTATGTGGATGACATACTTTTGATGGGGAATGATGTCTTAGCCTTAGAGAAGGTAAAGACTTGGCTTGGGAATACTTTCTCAATGAAGGACTTAGGAGAAGCATCCTACATTCTAGGAATTAAGATCTATAGAGATAGATCTAGAAGGCTTCTCAGACTAAGTCAGAGCACATACATCGACAAAGTGTTGAAGCAGTTCAGCATGGAGAACTCAAAGAGAGGCAACATCCCCATGCTACATGGAGTCACCGTCTCTAGAACTCAATGTCCCCAATCTTGTGAAGAGAGGGAGCGTATGAATGGGATCCCATATGCATCAGCATCGGATCCATCATGTACACTATGTTGTGCACATGCCCAGATGTCTCATATGCTCTCAGCATGACGAGCAGGTACCAGTTAGATCCCGGGGATGCTCACTGGACAGCCATAAAGAACATCCTCAAGTACTTGTAAAGGACTAAGGATCAGTTTCTTGTTTACGGTGGAGAGGAAGAGCTGGTTGTAAAGGGTTACACCGATGCAAGCTGACAAACCGATAAAGATGATTACAGATCGCAGTCAGGATTTGTATTTTGCCTTAATAATGGAGTTGTGAGCTGGAAGAGTTCCAAGAAAGAAACAATTGTTGATTCTACTACAGAGGTCGAGTATATTGTTTCTTCACATGCAGCAAAGGAGGTTGTGTGGATAAGGAAGTTGATTTCTAAACTTGGTGTAGTTCCCAGTAGATGTGATGCAATTGAGCTTTATTGTGACAATAATGGAGCTATTGCACAAGATAAGGAACCCAGATCACATCAGCGGTCCAAGAACATACCGCGGCACTTCCATCTCATATGAGAGATCGTACAGCGAGGACATGTGAAGATTTGCAAAGTACCAACTGAAGACAACATAGCTGATCCACTGACTAAGGCCCTTTCTTAGAAGAAGCATGATGGTCATGCTAGGTCACAAGGACTAAGGTTCCTTGGTGACTGGCTCTAAGTGCAAGTGGGAGTCTGTTGGTATGTATGCCCATAGAGCAAGTCATATGATGATTGTAATGGGATACTTTGTAAATGATTTGAATAATAATAAAGGCAATTTCCAATATATATGTTTAAATTGTTTTTGAGATGATAGTGTAACATGATAGATGTCTAAAGAAATGTTTTACTCAATGACGTATGCTTTTGGGTTGAGGATCTAAATAATGAGATCATACGGATGTCAAGAGTATATATTCTTGTTTGGTCCATAGTCAGTTGTTATTGTGGAAATAACCATAGACATCAATAACACTAAAGACTAGATTGTGTGTTGGTTGATGATAGAATCTCATTAGTCATGATATAGTGATATCAAACCAAGCACATAGGTACTTGTTAGAGAACAAGGTACCGGACAGACCCACCGTGAGAGTGACACATGGAACCATGACATGGTAGTCACAGTCAACTCTCACAGTGATGGTGGTGAGTGTGATTCTTAGACCTAAAATCACTACACTCAACACATGTCGTTGGGTACACTTTGACATCATCAAACGCAGTCCTGAGACATGGGTTGTTATAAAGGTGATGATTGGGTGGATTTGACACATGGGCTTTTGAGGGGTGAGTGATAGATATGGGATTTGTCCCTCCTGAGGGAGTTTGATGTCCTTGTCCACTTTATGAGTAGGATTGAGAAAGGCATGCGCATGCACATGTGAATAAATATGTGATATTGATGTCACACACATCTCACCCAGTCTGCTCTGAGATCAAGGAAATGAGTGAATGTTGACAGGATGACTGTTCCCTGCCTTGAGTTCATTCAGGATATCAGTGACAAAGGAATTATACATTCACTGTAACACCATTCACAGATTGTAGGATTGAAAGTTGTTATCCAACTTTCTATTTCACTTGGGTAGCATTGATGTGTGACTAGGCACCGTTCTTTGCTTGTGAAGTCATAAGTGTTATGGACTTTCACTGCCAATGTGAAATGGACCTGTAGGGTCACACACATAGGATTTAACCTGGAATGGGAGTTTGTCCACAAACATGTTTAGATTGCTTATTAAAGGAGTTTAGTAATTCAATTAAACACTCAATCAATCGATAGCTCAATATCATAGTGTTCAAGGTGTTGGACTGATTTATTAGAGTATTAGATTGATTGAAACTGTGATTGACTGATTATGTACAATCTGCACTCCTAACCGATCGACTCATGTGATGAACCGATCGGCTGAGCTTGGTGAACCGATCGGCTCATGGACAGGGTGAAGCGATTCGTTCAAGTGTTGAAACGATCGGTTCAAGTCCAACCGAGCAAGTTGGGAAAGTAAAATTGGTGAGAAATTTCCTTACATTTCACTTGCCCAATTTGATTGGAACAAGGATTGGTATTTGATACCAATTCAAAACAAAAGAAGAAAAGTCAATCGGGAACTGATCAGGACCACGAACCGATCGGTTCAGAAGTGAACCGACTGTTTCATGGGTCCCAACCGATCGGTTGAGGTGTCAACAGACTGGCTCAGATCCCCAACCGACCGTTTCAGTTGTGAAACGATCAGTTCAAGTTACATAGTTGGTTGTTTTTGTGGAAAATATCAAACCCTTCTACTCCTGCTTTAGTCCCGCATTGCCCGAGATAGAGAACCATGTCCCATGACCCTCCTATATATAGGGGTATTGGGGGCTTCTCAAAGGACAACCCAGTGTAACCAGTTGCTCTTTGAAGTTGTCATTCTCTCTGGTTTTGGTAACCGAGAGAGCCTGAGCAAGTGCTACCTCATAAGGGAGGCACAGTAAGGGAAAGACAACTGCAGAAAGTGACCGGTGGCAGGAGAGTGTGTTGGCGACTAGTACGCT
This sequence comes from Alisma plantago-aquatica, assembly GCA_963693085.1. NCBI lineage: Eukaryota > Viridiplantae > Streptophyta > Magnoliopsida > Alismatales > Alismataceae > Alisma > Alisma plantago-aquatica. Next base: position 1,256,680,086 of record OY856411.1, on the reverse strand, counting down.
GATAGGAGGGTGCGACTCCTTCTGATTCCTTGTGGGACAAGGAGATCAGAGATCCAGGCAGTCCGTGTGGACGACTATAGAGGCGGGAGACCTTTGTCGCTCGGAGGACAACTGTCAATCCCGATAGTCCCGGTGAGACCACGAGTCTTCAGTCCCGGTGCGACCAAGAGCTGCACAGACACAGTCCAAGACCAGAAGTGAAGACCGCGCAAGGCGTGAGGTATTGTCGTCGAGAAAGCCTCGGGACAAGGTATGCATCCACAAACCATCTTTCCTATTGTATAGACATTGACGGGATTTCTTTTATTCTGGGTTTGAGGGAGAAATTTTTTTGTTTCTGATGCTTCTCTACCTCCCGAAAAACCCAACATTTCTATCACGTTGGCTTTTGGGTTAGGCTTAACTAGGTGACTTTGATAAGATTAAGTGCCTAGAAACATACAAATAGATTATGAGAAGGTGTCGAGAATACCATCTATCCAAGAATTGTATTAGATTCAATTGGCAAATTTTACCTATCTTAATCATTTGTTATGGACGCTGACATTGGTTGGTAATCACGAAATTTATTTTGGATCTTGACCCACTACAAAATTATACACAGTAATGTTTGCAAATCAATAAAGAGGTTATTGATTTGAACAAAATAGTGTTCGTCAATATTTTCAAATCAAATCAAAAAGTATTTTGCCAAATGTAAATTTTTAATTTGTAGAATTAAATGGAAAACAATAACACATTGAAATTGATCCTTATGAAGGACAATTGAATGGGACCAACTTCCATAATTGGTTCAAGATTTTGAGAATGGTGCTCACTCATGAGTAAAATTTCTATGTCCTACATACATAAGTGCCAGAGGAACCTGCTCCCAGGGTTGAGGGGGGATGCTTATTAGAACCATGCCAATGATTACATAGACATTAAAACCCTCATGATACATTGTATGTACTATGAGTTGCATAAGCATCATGAAAACATGGACATTCTCAAAATGGTAACACATCTTAAGAACATGAACCACAATCATGAAAATCAAGAACGATACAATGTCTTTAAGGTACTATTAGAGTGTAAGATGATAGAAGGGGATCTAGTAGATCCTCATGTGCTCAATTTGATTGGGAATGTGGAACATCTCAAGAGACTATGATTTTCTTGGGCCAAGAGTCACGCACATATATGATATTGCAGTCATTTTCTAAATCATATAGTCATTTTATCAAGAGGTATTACTTAAGTTACTTGGCTAAACCAATGTTTGAATTGCTAGGAATGATGATAAATGTTGAAGCACAAATGAAGGGGGCAAACCTGTGTTGGTGATCAGTGACGAGGAGTCCAACAGAAAAGGCATCGGCCAACAAAAGTTCTGAGGCTAAGTTGAAGTCTAACTCTTTTGCACTCAAGATAAGGAGAAAGGTAAGTGAAAAAAGTAATCTATCCTTTTCACATAAAGGAACATATGTGGATGAAGAAAGGAATAAGGATATCTACTTCATATATATACATTATTGAGATTAACTTTGCCACTTCTTCATCTTGGGTATTATATACCAGATGCAGATCTCACATTAACTCAAATGTGCAGAATATGAAGAGAAGAAGACCTTCAAAGAAAGTCGAGGTTGAATTGTGTGTTTCTACCAATGCAGTTGGAACCTATGAGTTATCTCTACCTAGTGGACTTATAATAGTGTTAGAGAACTGCTATTATGTACCTACCATTAATAGAAACATCATATGTATATTTAATTTGGACAATAATAGGTTCAAATTTCTTATAAAGAATGGTCTATGTTCTATTAGTAGAGGTGAGATTGATTATGGCAATGCACCAATGTCCCATGGTCTATACTTTTTTGATCTAGAGGTAGGTGTAGATAACATAAATACAAAAAGGATAAAACTCGATAACTCAAACAAGTTATACCTTTGGAATTGTCATCTAGGGCTGATAAATGAGAAACACATTTCTAGACTCCATAAAGATGGTTATTTGGACTCTTTTTCTTTCAAACCATTAGAGACATGCAAGTCCTATTTGTTGGAAGAGATGACAAAAACACCTATTACCGGTAACATTGAGAGAGTTGTGTTTTATTAGGACTCATACATATATGATGTATGTGGACCTTTTAGAACAAATGCTAGAGATGGTTACCAGTACTTCATTACCTTCACTAATGACCTCACTAGGTTTGGATATTTGTAATTTATGAAACACAAGTTAGAAGACCTTGAAAAGTTCAAGGATTTAATGAATGAAGTAAATAACCTGCTTGGTAAAACTATTAGAGTACTTCGATCCGATCGAGATGGAGAATACATAAGCCAAGAGTTTGAGATCCTTCTATAAGACTGTGGTATTGTACCACAATGGACTCCACCTGGTACACACAACATAATGGAGTATCAGAAATAAGGAATTATACCTTGTTGGACATGGTACGATCAATGATGAGATTTTTTGATCTTCTGACTTCCTTTTTGGGGACATGCTCTGCAAACCGCCACATTTACATTAAATGGCATACCATCTAAATTGGTTCAAAAGACACCATATGAGATATGAAATGGGGAATTCCTATTGTGTCTTTTATGAAGATTTAGGTTTGTGAAGCTTATGTTAGAAAATAGTTTCTCAAAAAGCTTGGCCCAGATCAGATAAATGTTATTTTGTTGGATATCCCAAGGAAACCAAGGGTTACTACTTTTACACTTCATTTGACAACAAAGAGTTTGTTGCCAGGATTGCTATTTTTCTAGAAAAGGAATTTATTTCCAAAGGAATCTATGGGAAAGAATAGAACTCAAAGAGGTTAGAGACCAACAAGAAAACATTGAACCTGTAGAGGTATAGAAGGAACACGGAGAATCACAAATTGTGGTAGAATCTCAAGTACCTCTTGAAATATAGGAACCTCATAGATATACTAGGACACACCTTGACCCTAAAATATTTGGATATATTGTGACTCAAAAAGGTGATGAGTTGGTCACATATGATGAACCAAAAACCAACCTAGAGGATGTAGAGAAACCAAAGTCTGAGAAATGGCTTGAGGCCATGAGATCTAATATGGACTCCATGTACACCAACAAGGTATAAACCTTGGTGGATCCAACAGAAGGGGTAAAACCCATAGGGTGCAAAGGGGTATAACCAAGAAGAAGACCGACATGGATGGTAATGTACAAACCTATAATGGGAAATTGGTTACAAAGGGTTTCATACAAGTTCAAGGTGTTGATACGACCAATCCTTTTCACCAGTAGCCATAATTAAGTCCATAATGGTCATGATTTCCATTATATCTTGTTATGACTATGAGATTTGGAAGATGGATGTTAAAACTACTTTCCTTAATGGAAATATTCTTGAGGATGTATACATGACACTATTGGTATGTATTCCCAAAGAGTCATTCATATGATGATTGTGATGGCATATTATGTATATGATTTGATTAAATATAAATGCAAGCTTCTGATTTATTCTATTTAACTCAATCATGAGATAATGAGGAAACATAATGAATGTCTAAAGAATGACATTACTCAATGACTCATGTCTTCAAGTACACAATTTGAACAATAAGATCATATGAATGTTAATAGTATGAACATTCTTATTATGCCCCTATCAAATTTTATTGTGGAAGGTTGATTGACAACAGTAACACTTGAGACTAGAGTGGGTGTTAGTTGATGACAAAATCTCATTAATCATGATATGTGATATCAAACCAAGCACATAGATACTTGTTGGGGATATTGTATCGGACAAGCCCACCTTGAGAATGACACATGGAAACCATAAATGGTGGCCATAGTCATCTCTCATAGTGAAGGTGGTGATTGTGGTTCTGAGACCTAAAATCACAATACACATGACATGTCATTCGACATCCTTTGACATCACCCATCATGACCTTGAATAAGGGTTTCCATAAAGGTGATGATTGAGTGTACTGTGAAACATGGGGATGAGTGTGAGTGATGTAGATGGGATTTGTCCCTCCATGCCTCGAGTTCATTCTAGGTAGCAGAGATAAAGGAATTAGACAATCACTAAAACATATTACACAAATTGTAGTTTGAAATTGTTCTCCAACTTTCCATTCACTTGGGCGGAAATGATGTGTGACTAGGCACTACTCTTTGGTTTTTATCTCATAAGCTAGTTATGGACATTCACTGCAGACATAGAATGGACCTTATAGGGTCACATACTTAGGATACACCTAGAATAGGATTTTAATCATGAATGATAATTGAATTGATTACTAAAGTGTTTAGGCATTCAATTCAAGCAACAAATCAACTGACTGGACTCCCAACCAACCAGTTTAAGTGTTGAACTGTCGAGTAGGAGTGTCAAGTTGATTGGATATTGCATTGGCTGAACTATGGATGAGCTGGGAAGCCAAATGATCGGTTCACTTAGTGAACCGATCAGTTAACATTTGTGAGATGACCATTTCATGAAGCGAGTCGCTTAGTTCGTGGTGCAATTCAATTGCATCAAGGATTAGTGTTGACATCATGTTGTGCATTAAATGGATTAGAATTTCCAATTTATATGTTATTGGAAAACATAATAAAATGACTAGTTTACTGGGTGAACCGATTGGCTCGCATGACAACCGATCTATTTGCCTAGCGAATCTACCATTTTTCCATTTGTAGGTTGCAAGTTTTTGTGAAATTATGATCCCTTTCACTCCCAAATAGACTGGGAACCCTGACCCTAACCCTTGCATAAATAGAGGGATTTTGGGGGCTTATCAAACACAACTCAAGTGCCTCTGAATATTGTTTGTCCTCTCTAGTTCTGGTAACCAATAGAGAGCCTGAGCAAGTCCTACCCAATAAAGGGAGGGATAGCAAGCGAGAACAATTATGGGAGAGCAAGTTTGTGAGTAGTACACCATCGAGAGGGACAACTCCTTTCTATCTGTTCTAGTTGAACGACATGAGTTCTAGGTGGTCCTTGTAGACTTCTCTAGAGGCGTGTATACTTTTCCCACTAGGAGGAAAACATCAGCATGTTGTCCATGGTGAAGATCAGGAGTTGCAGCTGACGTCGTCTGAGTGCAACTAGAAGACAGTTGCACAACTATGACAAGGAGTGTCACTGGACTTTCTCTAGGACCATGTATGACCTCATTTAACCATCCTTCCCATTACATAGTTGTTGACGCAACCTGCTATTATGGGAATACAGACATAAATCTTTTAATTATTGCTATACCTACTCTATCCCCATATTTCCCTATAGTGGTATCAGAGCCACGTCAATTTACTATGTTTTGGGATAATCAATATGATCATATTTTTGGTTTTCATTGTTTATTTATTATATATGATGCAAATACTTAAACTGATTAATATGCATATTTGATTAAAAACAACATACAATCCCAAACTTATATATATATATATATACATTTATATATATACATTTTTTTTGTGTGTGTGATATGATATATATGAAATTGACATGTGCAACCTTAAAATTGATTTTAATGGTGGATTTGTAGCATGGTTATAGCCAATAATCTAATTATTTGTGTGTGGTTGGATGGTTTTTTATTTTCATGTATTATATCAATTTGCATATCGAGCCTCTACCATCTTCCTCTCAACATAAAAGTATTATTCTTTCCTACCTTCACTCTCCTAGAATGTAACTTGAGGTTTCTCTTTACTATGTAAATAGTTTGATAGCAACATGTATGTTTCTTTACTTGCAAGGGTGATGAAGATGCTTAGTCTCAAGGATGAGTCGACTGACTGAAGGATAGAGGAGGACGATGTTAGGAGGAATTGAACCGATCATCTGGTGGCCCAACTGACTATTTTGAGGTGTCCATACATCAGTTGGATTGGAGGCCAGATGACCGGGCTGATAGACCAATCGACCAACCAAGAGGTGAACTGACTGGTTTAAGGGTTGAACCGAACAATTCAGGTTGTTTCAAACACAAATCAACACCAACAACAGGTTCATGCATGTGATATAGACCTAGGTGGTAGTAATTACTTGTGCCTCCAAGGATTTATAGTAGATATAGACATAACCTCCAAGGAATCCTATCTTTTATAGGGAGAAGGCTTTTGATTGCTCATGTTCTTAACTCCATTCCGGTGTATATGGATGCAGCGGTAGGTATCCCCTCGAGGATTGTTGATCGGATTGAAAAGAAATTCTCTAATTTCTTATAGGCAGACAGGAATGATCATCAGAGAAAGGCGTGGATTAGCTGGAATAGAGTTGCAACTCCTTTCCACCAAGGTGGTCTGGGGATTCCATCGCTGCAATTGATTAATGAAGCTTTAATAGCTAAGGCATGCTGGGAGGTGTTGAATACAGACTCAGTTTGGGCGATTTTCTACAGAGATAAATACGCAAACTTGACAGATGGTCGAGATAATGTTTACCCTTGAAGATTGAAGTTGGGCTCTTCACCGTCACCATTTTGGAAGAGGATATGGAACATATTCCCGCGGGTCTTCCCTTTATGCAGATGGGTGGTGGGGAGGGGTGAAATTTCCTTTTGGGACTCAAGGTGGTGTGAACAACGGTTGGCTGAACATGTTGTTTTCTCCAGCGATAGAAGGCAACCATTCCTGGTGAAAGATTTCTGGATAGATGGACAGGGTTGGGATTGGGCCTCACTGAGGGTGATACTTGACAATGAAGGGTTACAGATGATCTGTAAGAATGATATTTGGCTTGCGGAAGAGGATGATAAGATGATTCGGAGTTCGGAGAGTAAAGGGCTCTTTTCCATGAGATCGGCAAAGAAGATTCTGGCTCGTGACAGGATGGAAGGTCCACAGGGGCTCAACGTGGTTTGGGAGTTTGCGTTCCCTAAGGCTGTGGCCTTTATCTGGAAGTCAACTAGAGGAGCCGTTCCTACTAATGATAATATTAGAATTAGATGTTGCATCCCAATTGTGTCTCAGTGCAACTGTTGCATGGAACCTCAGGAGGAAGACATTGTTCACTTGTTGTTTTAAGGACAGATTGTTGGTTTCTTCTGGAGAAAATTTGTGGAGTTGACAGATATGCCTTCACCCAATAACTTTAGAACACTGATTGATTATTGCACGATGGGGAAGAGATAGAGATTAGTCGACTGGTTGGCAGGTAACCTCGCGATTGTTATTCCTTATAGTATATGGCACTTGAGATGTGAAGCAAGGTATGAAGGTAAACATAGGCCTTTTTCATATGAGTGGGATTATATTATTCGGATTATGAACTTTAATATGATAAAGAGATCCTTTTCGATAGAGAGAGACAGCAATATATATGCACGTTTGAGGGAGACAGGGATGGAGGATCCTAGAATAAAGCTGAGACAGATCATGCTTATGAGGTGGTAGACGCATGACTTGCATAACCTAAAGATCAACATCATGATTGGGATAAACATAGATAGTCATGACAGGCTTAGAAGATGGGCGGCGGGTATTGTACGGAATCATAGGGCCAATGTTTGCCTTGTCTTCAGAGCTTGGCTCAGGAGTAAAGACTACACCCTCGCTTATTTGCAAGCATGTGCAATAGGAATGAAGATTGCACGTGATCACGAGCTGATCATACCTTGTATAGAAATTGATGATGCATACAACCATGACATTATTTGGCACGATAAGAAAGAACCATGGAGGACGACCCATTTTTTAGGGAGCTGAGGGAGGAGGTGGTCTCGGCTATGATATCAGGATCCTTGGTTCACAAGGTCATCAACTCGATACCTCGTGAGCTGGGGAGATGGGGCAGTAATATGGATGATCTATTTGTATCATCCGACACTCTAAATACTCCAACCAGAATTAGGGGTATGGCTGCGTTGGAGAAGAGAAGGGTTCCTTATGTCGTGTTAAAGAAATCAGATACATAGGGTGTTGGTTATTGCTGGTTGTTTTTTGATTCGGAATCAGGGGAGGGGTTATGAGAGTAGTAGTTGTTGCTTGACTGTTTTTTATTTTCACACCTACATATTATTATAAGCAGGAGCTATAATTATTTTGATGATTTAGCCCACAAGAGGGGTGTGGGATGAATAAAAGCGACCCCTGGCTTAATTAAAAAAATGTTTTATATTAAATGTTTAAGTTGTAGGATATAGAATATATATGATATGTAAAAGTATGTGGTGATTGGATTATATATATATATATATATATATAATATATATAAATATATATATATATAAATATATATATATATATATTATATATGCCCAAGTATAAGATGCTTTCCATTAGTAACACACATGAAAAACTTGATCGAATAAGCTTATGTTATTCCCTAGCATGGTGTACTAATCCATCTCGTGGAAGTGTGATGGTAGTAGTGCAGATCTGCTAAAGCAGGGTGCATTATTATTGTGTTGGCTTTTCATCCAGGCTTAATTGGGTGACTGTAATAGGAATAAGAACCTAGAGGCATACAAATGACTATGGCAAAGAGTTGCACATAATATCTATCAAAGAATTGCATAAGATGCGATTGAAAAATGTTGTATAACTTAATGATTGAGTAGGGACGTTGGTGTTGGTCGGGTAATAATTGAATCATTTTGGATCTTAGCTCATTAGAAGTGTGTGTGCTACAAACTTCTGAATTGATAATTGAGGGTGGTTAATTTGATCAAAATAATGAGAGTGATAGATGATTAAAGACCTAATTAACATCGCAAAATTTATAAAAATCAAATCAAATAAATCAAAATGAATTTTTGGAAAAATTGCAAATTTATTTTGTAGAATTAAATGGTAACACACAACAACAAATTTTCTCTGCGATCAATCCTTGAGAAGGACAAGTTAAATGGAAACAATTTCCATGACTAGTTCAGGACACTGAGAATTGTTCTCACATTGGGGCACAAGCTCTATGTCTTAGAGACAACAGAGCCAGATGAACCTCTTCTTAATGCACCTAAGGTTGACAGGGATGCTTACAAGAAGCATACTAAAGATGACGTTGATGTCAAATGCCTAATGTTGTGCTCAATGAACTATGAGCTGTAAAGACAACATGAGAACATGGATGTTATTGAGATGGTCACTAATCTTAAGAACATGTTCCAAGATTAGGTAAGACATGAGAGATTTGATGTCTCTAAAAGGTTGTTCAAATGTAACATGGTAGAAGGAGATCCAGTAGGTCCTAATGTGCTCAAACTCATTGGGTATGTACATAACCTTTCTAGACTAGGATTTCACTTAGTTTGAGAGTTCGCCAATGATTTGATGTTATAGTCTCTACCAGATTCATACAGTCAGTTTGTCATGAACTACGACATGAATAACTTTGACAAGATGTTTATAGAGTTACTAGGCATGTTGAGAACAACTGAGGCATAAATGAAGAAAGACAAGCCCAAGTTTGTGATGATGATCAACAAGAAAATGGGAAAGTCTAAGGGCAAAGCTTAGAAGAGCTCTAAAGCTGGATAAAAGCCTAACACTTTAACACTCAAGGCAAATGGAGGAGTAAAGAAGGGAGGCAAGTGTCACCACTATCACCAGCCTGGACATTGGAAAAGGAATTACCCTCTCTTCTTGTAGGAATTAAAGAAGAAGAAGGAATGGGTAGAGACCTCTACTTTAGGAATAAATGTTACAAGATAAACTTGATTACTTCTTCATATTGGTATGTGATACCTGATGTAGATCAGACATATGTTGATGTGCATGATCTGATAAGAAGTAAAGACTTAATGAAAGGGTAAGGCTGGACTTTGTAAAGAAAGAGTTGCTACAATTTCAATTCACATTTAGAATTTATCTCAGCCCATTGGGCATGTAATAGAGTTAGTTGAACTACTATTCCATTATGGCAATAATAGAAACATTTTACTTAATGCATCGTATACGTACAAGGATGATTACAAATGAAGAGTTGTTAATAGTTCTATTTTCAAACATGTGATCTTGTATGGCAATGCCCAAAACAACTAGTGTTCTTTATCTGAAAGAATCCAAAGATGAATGTTTATAACATAAATACCTAAATGATTACAATTGATAACTCAAATAATCTATAGAATTGCCATCCATAGAACATGTATGAGAAATGCATTTCTAGAACATGTTGATGTTTGTCTAGACTCTTTTGGCTATTAAACCAACAAGACATGAAAGTCTTATTTATGAGAAATGTGACAAACCACCTCTCACTAGAAGTAGTGGGGGAGGAAGTATTCTGTTAGGACATGCACATAATGATGTACAATGATCTTCGGAATAAATGCTACAAATAGTTATTTGTACTTCATTATATTTACTGATAGTATGGGGACATGTATTCAATAAAATACAAGTCTCTTGAAGTGTTCAAGGTGATAATATGTATGAATTACATAGATTCCTTAAAGGTATTAAGATACTTTGATACGATCAATGTTGAAATAATTTACATGAATAGTTTGAGGTCCTTCTAGAGAGATTGTGATAGTATATCACAATCAACTCCACCCAAAACATGAGGATGTATAAGAAAGAAGGAATCACAACATTAAGAGTCATGATGTGGTTATTATTTAATATAATCTTCTAAGCTCCTCATAGATACATGCTTTACACTAAAATAATGTATTGTATAATATGGTTTATAAGACATCATATGAGACATGATATGGGCATGTCCCAATATGTCTTAAGGATTGAAACTTCTATAAAGAAAGAGGTTTCTTGAAAAGTTTATCCAAAAACCATAATTGTTGAATACTACCTTTAATCCTGATCCAGCAAAAAAAGTGTAACGATCTAAAACTTGGACATATCATCTTTTTGGCCCTTTTCCAAGCTTTTCCTTTCTTATCTATCCTTTCAGATTTGATGTTCAATTTGTGGAAACAATAGTGGTTTGGTGAACATTTGTTCATAATTTATGCCAATAAATGGGTTTATACACAAATACCTCAGTGAATGCTTTAATCTGGATCTAATATGCAATTTGACCACCTATGTGGCATATTGATAAACTAACTCTTACTAGAACCTTCTATGGCCTTTTTAAATAAGAAAGAGAAAAACAAATAAAATGGAAAAGGTTAAAGTCAAGAAAATAAGGCATTAAATGCTTTAATGTGACAAATAGTGGAAATATGACTAAATTGGTTAAAATTCATAAAAGGGAAACTTAGAAGATAATTCCAAGTCCAAATTCATTTTATTTGAGTTAAATTTTACTTAAATGACAAGTTTCACCTATTTTACAATTTTTTTATTATAAATACATTAATTAAATGGGAAAATAGAATATATATCAAAAATAGGAAATAAATCACCTAACATATTCAAAATAGGAAACTAATGCCAAATTCATAATTTACACATTAAAATATACCTTTGGGTGAATTTTTACTCAATTTGGAGAATAATTGATTAAAAAGATCAAATTAGGAGAGAGAAAGTGTGTAGGACCTTCAATACATTACGTGATTGAACAAATAAATTCAACATGAGGAAATAATGGTAAAACTATAGCCAACACATTAATGTGACTTATGGGGTGAAGTTTCATAAAATTTGGAGAATCTTATAGTCATTAATGCATGAAGAAAGAGAAAATAAGAATTGGCTTAATTCACAAATCAAAAATTCTCAAAAGGCAAATCTAATTACAAATTCGGATTCTACATATCCAAAATAGGCTAGTTGTCAAGTTTCATTAAATTTGGATTTTGTTTGCATCCTCAATTGAGGAGAGAGAAAAAGAAAAATTAATGCATCCACACTATATTCCAGTTCGGTTTAGAATTTCATTTATGGTGTCACACAACAAATTTTTTATTTTGTTTTTTAGTGTGCGGATCCAGACCATTGGATCCATGATCCAATGGCTCTCAATCATCCTCTTCCTCAGTCCAAAGAAGGAAATAGGCGTCGACTATACATGATCTTCGAATCCCAGATTTCTTTCTCATTTCTCGATTGTTCTTCAAGATTCTTTTTGCATTAAAACTGTGAGAGAATCGTGCACCCATCGAGCTATAATTTTTACCTTGGTTTCCATTATTTGCGAAACACCCAATTCTTTAGCAAAGATCTTCGCGACCACTTCCCTACTCTCTATTTCTCGCACCTACATCTATAAGTAGAGGTACTCCAACCATCCTTAGGTACTTGGAAATTCTCTTGCGGTCTCTATTTTACCCAAGTTTCCTCCCATTGTTGTTGCGAGATTACGGCTAAGAGTTTGCTGCTAGTGGGTCGGGCCTCTCCCATTGTGCGATTAGATCGTTATTTTGTTGGCTCAATAGGTTTCCCCAGTTCATCTTGTACATGTACCATCGCCAGTTCGTGGCCATGGCTGGCGCAAGGAAAGGGACGAGTTCCATGCCCGTTACTCAGTTTACCCTCACTCACCATCTTTTCTTACTTTTTTTCTTTGAGGGCAACTAAGTCATTTTACCATTTGTTTTCTGTTGTTTTGATCTGACTGGAACACTAGGCTATATGAGCATCTAGGCCACTTGGCCGAGAGCAATTGGGCCAGGTCAGCCCGACCCCACTCTTTTTACCTCTCTCTCTCTCTCTCTTTCTCTCTCTCTCTCAAATTCTCATATTATTTGTCCTTTCCTAATTTTGTGATTGGCCAATTTCAAAAAAATCATAACTTTTGATTCACTTGTCCAAAAATTAAAAATAAATATGTCTTGGAATCAGAAAAATGTGATCTTTCTAATAAAAATACTTTTGAGGTTTGAAGTTTTATCAAAAGGTGATTTATAGAAAATGATTTTAATGCTAAAAATTCACCAAAATGCATTTTAATCATAATAACTCCAAATTGGACAAAAAGATATGTATTCTTAATTAGGGGAATCCAACTAATCGATTGGTGAAGTTTTCAGAGTCTAATTCCAATTTAACAAAAAGGTGATATTTCTAGGGTTTTAACATGCTTATTAATTAATGGTTTACATCTATTGTGATATTAGGTGAACATATACTCTGATTGGATCTTGGGTGTGGATCTTAACTTTATATACACATCAGTGAGGTATGTTTCATACTCTTATGAGTCCTATTGGACAATTGATTATTTCCTCTCTCTCTCTCAGACTAGATGGTGACACATTACCTTATATGTCACATGTTTACATATAGTTGAACCAATTGTTTCTAATTCCTAAAATTGGTCTTATTCATCGTAATATTAGAATATTGAACCCTATCTTTGTATCTTGATGTTATCTCATTCAATTTCCATCATGATGAGGTTGATGGTTTATATTCAATGGAAACCCTAATTTTCCATATGTTGGCCTTGAAAGTACCTTTGACTATGCATGTACTTCTTTTTTTATTACTTTGGAATTTGGACACCTTTATGGTGATGTGACCATATTTATGCTTGCCTCTCTATTTATAATGCATGTTTGGTGTGGGTAACTTGTTTATTTGTACATTGAGTGATGTATAACTATTGTGTGTAATACCAATAGAGATGCATATGGTGATTCCTATCCCTAGGTAATTGTGTTGTGATTCCATTAATCCCCCAAAGATTATGGTGGTGATGCCATAATATAAAGTTATGGTGGTGTTGCCATATACCCCAAATGTTATTATGTGCTTATTTTTTAGTTTACCCACATGCATAATCCTTATTATTAATTGTTGTTTTCTACTTGAGGTCTAAAGGCAAGATTTGACTATTATGAACTTTATTATTTTCTTCATATATTCTCTTTTGTCTCACTATAGGAAGGATTCCTTTTTGATATCCAGTTTGATCTTTATCTCTTATTCTATGGGAAGTCTTGTGATTTGTTATCCCTATTTCCTTTATATTTTCCAATCCCTATTATATGCACATACCGACTTTGTTTGCTAAAATTTCCATCTTTGTTCTTCTCTTCGGTGTATGCTTCCAACCCCTAGGTGGTGAGAAAGGAGAAGCTACCTAAAGTTGACCAAGGCTATCCAAGAGTTACCTGGTCTAGCTTGGGAGGTAGATTGAGATAGTGGGTCGATCCTCTACTTAATAGTTTCTTTTCTCTTTTTCTATGTACACCCTGTGTGGTGAAGAACTTTCATAGACACTCAATTGTAATAGTTAGATATATTTCTCTTATGTTGCTCTATTATTGGTTTTATGATACATCCATGTTGAATGAATTGGTTGTCATCCCTTTTGTGAAAAAATAAATATGGTTTTGGTTTTAAGGGATGTTGCCTTTTTATTTTTAGTAGGGAGTGGATCCCCTCTGGTTCCTACTCCTTACATCATGGTGATGCCATATACCCCAAATGTTATTATGAGATTATTTTTTAATTTACCCACATGCATAATCCTTATTATTAATTATCATTTTATAGTTGAGGTTTAAAGGCAATATTTGACTATTGTGAACTTTATTATTTTCTTCATAAATTCTCTTTTATCTTACTATATGGAGAATTCCTTTTTGATATCTAGTTGGATGTTTCTCTCTTATTCTATGGGAGCCCTGTGATTTGTTGTCTTTATTTCCTTTATATTGTCCAATCCCTATTATATGTACATACCAGATTTGTTTTCTTATAATTTTCCATCTTTTTTCTTCTCTTCGGGGTATGCTTCCATCCCCTAGGTGGTGATAAAGGAAAAGTTGCCTAAAGTTGACCAAGGCTATCTAAGAGTTACCTAATCTAGCTTGGGAGGTAGATTGAGATAGTGGGTCAATCCTCTACTTAATAGTTTCTTATGTCTTCTTCTATATACACCCTGTGTGGTGAAGAACTTTCATAGACACTCAATTGTAGTAGTTAGATATATTTCTCTTCCGCTGCTACATTATTGGTTTTATGATACATCCATGTTGAATGAATTGGTTGTCATCCCTTCTGTGAAAAATTTAAGATGGTTTTAGTTATAAGGGATGTTTCCTTTTTATTTTTAGTAGGGAGTAGATCCCCTTTGGGTCCAAGTCTTACAGAAAGTGTTTATTTCTAGGATAACTAAGTTATAAAAGAATTAGTGTGAGTAAAGGTAGAACTCAAAAGGTTTGAGGTTGACAAGGAGGTATAATAAGAACATAGAGAATCATAAATTGTTATGGATACTCAAGTTATTTAAGTAAAATAAAACCTCATAAGTTCTAGTAGAGCACATCTAAGATTGAAAGATTATGAATCCAACAACTCATATGGGTTGGTCATCAGATTATGAGACAAAAAAATCAACTAGAAGCTATTGAGAATTAGAATATGAGAAATGGTTGATGTCCATTGAGTAGTCCACATACACTAACAAGGTGTGATATTTCTAGTACCACCTAAAGGGATTTTAACTCAAGGGTGAATTTGGGTTTTCAAGATGAAGACTAAAATGGATAACCTAAAAGGATAGATTGGTTATAAAGGTTTTCAAATCAATTCAATTTGTTGAACATGATGAAATACCTTCACCAATTGTCATGCTTGTTATTTGTAGTGTGCTTTCCACATCAACTTCTTACATAATTTCACACACAAATTCAGTTCATTTTGTTTTCATTTAGCCTCTATTCATATTATTCTTTCCACTTTTTTGTTATTTTGCTTATTTCCTGATGTGTATTGTAGATATGTTTAAAAAGGATCAAATAGGAGATAGCCCAACTCAAGTCCGACATCATTGGGGCTTCTCCAAGCTTTGCAGACATTCAGAGTTTCATTTCTATTCAAACAACAATGCACACGGAGTGTCTGAATTAAGACACGGCGTGCGCATTTCCAGTTGGCCATACACTCCAGACGAAGAGGAAAAGAACACGGCGTGTCGGCCAAAGACACGGCATGTACATGGGAATTCAGAGCCAATTTTTGTATTTCTGGTAACATACACAGTGTGTTTTAATTCAGACATATCATGTACCTTACACTTGGAGCAACTATCGAAGACCGAAACACGATGTGTCCAAAGGAAGACATGTCGTGTCTCTGTCAGTTTCAGTAGATTTGAAAAATGACGTCTCTCATTTTTAAAGAGAAACCCAACTTATGGAATGGTTATCATTGGTCATATCTTAAAGGTATTTCATCCAAGAGAAGGTCTAGAGAACAATGTCACTGATAATCTATCTAGGGGACTACAGATACTAGAGATTTATTGCCTATTGAAGACCAATTGGCTATTGAGAAACTTTATGTTTTATCGTCCACACAAGCACCTTGGTTTGCAGGCATTGCAAATTTTCTTGCTACAAGGAAGCTGCCTCCTGACTTGACATATCAACAAAAGAAGAAGTGTTTCCATGACATAAAGTTCTACTTTAGGGACAATCCCTTTTTGTTCAAACATGGGAGTGATGGACTCATTCGGAGGTGTGTTGTTGAAGAAGAAATTGCCACAATCAATTTTGAATGTCTTGCCTCTCCATATGGAGGTCACTTTGGAGGAGAGAAGATTGTATCAAAGATTCTCCCGAACGATTTCTATTGGCAAACCTTGTTCAAAGATGTCAACAATTTCGTTAAAGCTTGTGATAAATGCCAAAGGAATGGATGAATATCTAGATGCGATGATATGCCTCTTAACTCTATCTTAGAGATTGAGGTATTTGATGTGTGGGGAGTTGATTATATGGGACCCTTACCATCTTCTTATGGATATTAATATATCCTATTTGCTTGTGATTATGTCTCTAAATGGGTTGAGGCCATCCCAACCCAAGCACTGGATGCAAAATCTGTGATCAAGTTATTCTAAAAAATCATTTTCCCCCAGTTTGGAGTTCCTAGAGTTGTAATTTCTGATGGGGGAACACAATTTGTTGAGAAGTAGTTCAAAAATATTCTATCCATGTATGGGGTCACTCATAAAGTCTCTACACTCTACCATCCTCAAACTTCCGAGAAACTAGAAATCTCCAGCTGGTAGTTGAAGAGCATTCTAGAAAAGATTGTATCTAGCTCAAGGAAGGATTGGGCCTTGAAGATAGATGATGCATTATAAGCATATCGGACATCCTACAAAACTATCATAGGTACAACTCCATTCAAGCTAATATATGGTAAATCTTATCACCTTCCATTGGAGCTAGAACATCGTATTTTGTGGGCTATCAAGTTCCTAAACTTTGACATGAAGAAGGATGGTGAGAAATGTCTATTGTAGCTGCAAGAGCTAGAAGAACTTTGGCTAAATGCATATGAGAATGCAAAGCTCTACAAGTAAAGAACAAAGGTTTTCCATGACAAAAGAATCCACAGGAAATATTTCAAGGAAGGAGACAAAGTGTTGTTGTTTACCTCTAGACTCAAGATATTCCCAGGAAAACTGAAGATTAAGTGGTCGGGTCCTTTTCTTGTAATGAAGATATTTCCATATGGAGTTGTTGAATTGCAAGGCAAAGATGGAGCTTAAGTTGACAAGGGAGCCTCTTGCTCCCTCCAAGATGCATAATGGATAGATTAAAGAGTCTCACTCCAAACTCTAAATGGAGGACCTTATGGGAGTTGAACCCACATTAAGATAGATTTCTTTACAGTTATTTGAGCCAAGAGCACTCTTTAGTTTCGTAAATAAGCTTGTCATGGATGAATGTAATAACTTAGACAATTCTATTGCCATATTTATCATTATTTCTGTGCTGACAAGAAGTTGTTTTCTACAGAAACTACAGATGACATGATGTGTCTTTATTTGACACGGTGTGTTGTTGCTCCTAGAAACAACAGCAGTTGAGCCATATCTCTAGGTACATGACGTGTCTGAAAAGAACATGTCATGTCACTATCCAATAGATACAAGGTGTTACTTGATCTAGAAAAGCACATGATGTGTCCTTATTTAGACATGGTGTGTACTTCAGCAGCTGAGGGAAGCATAAGTTATCTGGAAGATAACATGATGTGTCTTTATTTGAACACGTCATGTAGTTATTAGTGAAAAGGGACACATTTTGAAATTTTGCATCTGCACACACTGTGTACTTCTTGGAACACGTCATGTCTTGTAACGCATAAAGGAAGTTCTGTCAAGAAACACGCCGTGTCTTTTGATGAGAATACGGGTTTTTGACATAAACCCGAGTAGCCTCTCTCACTCATGCCTTCATTTGAGCCATGTGAGACCTCTGTAGCTGTCATCGTTCTCTTCAGAGGTGTTTTCTTTGAGTAGCGCCAGTCGTCATCCTATTCTCCAAGATGCTCCCGAGCACCTCCGACCTTCAGCAACTGTGGTCGTGCCCTAGCACCAAGCAAGGTTCTCACACTGCCACTATGTCGCTGAGCAAGTGAGCAGCACCAACATCCTCGACGCCGAGAAGAAGCTCCACCTTATCTCCTCTGCAAGCAAGATCCAGACACCAAGACAGTAGTCACCATCCCCAATTTTAGACTGTAGAACTTCTCCAAGCACATGTCGTGTCCCTATTTGCACACGCCGTGTGTTTCACCAATTCAGTCAGAGTTTATGCATCCACACATTCCATGTCCCTATTCGCACACACCATGTCTCAGGCTGTCAGCAACAATGGCACCCATTAAGGAAACCTCCAATCACAAGCACGGTGCCAACTCCTCCTCCGCATCGGCATACATCTCCACGACTCAATTTTGGGTCACTCTTGAAGAAGACCCCACGTACCAGTTTCTCATTGCAAGGAGGGTGCTTCCTACGTGGTTTGCTTGCAAGCAGACTCTCATGACCCTCGCCTTCAAGGATGAGGTCTTCATGCACCTACAAGATTTGGGGCTAAGCTACATTTGTTGCACGGTACCAAATACTTATCCCCATTTAGTTTATGATTTTTTGACGACATTTACTACATACCAAGACCCAGAGAAGCAGATGGGACCCTATGACATTATCCATTTCTGTCTTTTAGGTCGTAGTTTTAAGCTTACCTTCAGGTGTTTCTGCGAGATTTGTTGGATTGCCACTACGATGGGGCAATTAGTTATCTGCCTGCTTTTCACAGTGATGAATTTTGGTTTGAGATATCAGATGAAGAATGCCATGAAGCTAAGCAACGTAGGGCATCCTCTATTCACAACCCTATTTTTTTATACATGCACCACCTTCTTAGTACAAATGTGTTTGCTAAGAAAGAAACACAAGGGGTTATTGGAAAGTAGGATCTTTTCTTTTTGTGGGGAATGATGTATGACTATGAGATCAATGTTGCTTATTATATCCTTATGTGTTTCGTAGACATTAAGAAAGTGAAGAAGAGGGATGTTGGCGACATAATGTGTGGTGATTTGATCACTTTGATAGCACAGAAGCTAGATGTGGATCTCACAGGTCTTGATGCTGCACCAGATAGAAACCTGGTAGACATTCAGTACCTTCTTTTTGTAGGATTGATCTCACAGATTGCCAATAGTGACACCAAATTTCAACAATTCTTTGATGATGATCAATACATTGACATTCCAGATCCTGAGCATATCACATTGGAAAACAAAGATAACTGGAAAGCCGTGTTGGACACTGATGAAGAAGTTGATGCATCTAGAGTTGTTGATGATGCTAAGGCACCCCCTACTACTCCACCACCTCCCTCCACTAGCACACAAACATATTATACTTGGCTGATTCCTGATGTCAGGCATCTTTATGGCTATGTGTAGTAGCACTTTGATCACATTGACGACCGTCTGGATCAGTTGGGTATGCAGTACACTAAAATGCATGTCATGGTCCACCACATTGATTTGTGGTACATTTCATAGGGCCACTACACTCTGTAGCCATATTAGCCACCGCCGACTCAACATCCCGAGTTCATACCACAACCCACGCCAATGGATGTCCATGATGATGAGTTTGTCATCCAGTTCTTTCCACCTAACCATGGGGGCGTTGGCCCCTCTTTTTGATTTCATCCATGATAGGTACTCAGTTGTTTCCTCCACAAGTTTGATTGATGCAGTGAGGACACTACTTATTTCAAGCTTAGGGGGGACGCAACCGGCCTATAATATAGTTTTTTCTTTCATTTGCTTTTGTTAGTCATTAAAGTCTTTTATTTCATCTTGTTTCATGTTTTGTATTTCTTTTCATGGCAAGTTTAATATAAAATGAGGCTATTGAGATGAAGTGAACTCTTTTACCTTATACACTTGAACCATCTTGTCCCTTGTACTTCATTTAGCCATATGAAACAATTAGTAAAGAGCATGCATGAATCAAATGAAAAAAAAATCCCCTTGTATATGATCTTGGTTTATAATTGTAGCTTGAACTTTCAATTTTCACATCTTTGATTTCTCAATACATGTAACGATCTCAAATTTTAGCGAATAAATAAACTATACAACACTATTTATAATATGGGATACTCTTTCCAAACCCTTAGTGCATATACAATCTATTTTTCAGTGAAAAATTTGCAAAACAATGAATGGAATCTTGTTAACTTAACATTCTAATTTACTCACTTGTTTTGTGCAAAAAATTATTTTATCCTTTTCTCCCTTTACCCAATAAAAGATGGCTTTTAGCACACATATCATGCTAGCCTAGTGTGAGACCGATCAGGCAACAATGGTTAGGTGGTATGAAAATCAAAATAGGGTAAAAATAACACCCCAATTGGCACTCCACGTGCGCATAAGCCTAAATTAGCAGTCGAGTGCTAGAATCCCGAAAATCCATTGTCATATCTTTTTGAGAAGAGAGCACAACTGATATTGTTAAAGTTAGCTAAGATTTCATCATTTCTATCCATAAATAGCTAAAATTTTTGTGATGTACATCCACTAGTTGTTTGGCTTGACTATCGAAATTTTGTTTAGTGTTGTTTAGTTGATTGATTCACTTAGTTTGTGACCACCCATGCTGATCTAAAACCTTTATCTCTTGGATGTTTAGATTTAGGTGATGGCTATGAATATAAACATAATGTACATGGTTGGTTGAGTTTATTGCATATTTTCATTTCATTTAATCCATGCATGAGCTTGAATATTCCTTCATTTGTGTGGTTGTGCTCTTTTTTCTTGAGGACAAGCAATGGTTCAAGAATAGGGGGATTTATTATGTGATTTCCACATCAACTTATTATATGATTTCACACACAGATTTAGTTCATTTTTTTTATTTAGCCTATATTCATATTATTCTTTCCACTTTTTTATTATTTTGCTTATCGCCTGATGTGTATTGCAGATATGTTTAAAAAGGATCAAATTGGAGATACCCCAACTCAACTCCGACATCATTGGGGCTTCTCCACACTTTGTAGACATTCAGAGTTTCATTTCTGCTGAAATAGTAATGCACACGGTGTGTCTAAATTAAGATACGGCGTGCACGTTTCCAGTTGGCCATACACTCCAGACGAAGAGGAAAAGAACACAGTGTGTTCGCCAAAGACGCGACATGTACCTGGAAATTTAGAGCCGATTTTTGTATTTCTAGTAACGTACATGGTGCGTTTTAATTCAGACACGTTGTGCACCTTACACTTGAGCAACTGTCGAAGACCGGAACACGACATGTCCAAAGGAAGATATGTCGTGTCTCTATTAGTTTCAGCAAATTTGAAAATAGACGTCCCTCATTTTTGAAGGAAAAACCAACA
Organism: Alisma plantago-aquatica; assembly: GCA_963693085.1. Lineage (NCBI taxonomy): Eukaryota > Viridiplantae > Streptophyta > Magnoliopsida > Alismatales > Alismataceae > Alisma > Alisma plantago-aquatica. Next base: position 1,256,658,550 of record OY856411.1, on the reverse strand, counting down.
TATGGAACGGTTATCCCTGGTCATATCTCGAAGGTCTTTCATCCAAGAGAAGGTCTAGAGCAAAGGAGGGTGATGTTGGGTGGAAGAAGGTGGTTTCTTGCCAAAGAACCTCCATTCTTCTTCTCCATTTTCTTCTCTGAATGTGCAGCAGAGCTTCTTCTCTCCACAAAGCTTCTCAGGAGGGAAGTTTGTCCAATTTAGAGTAGCTGTAGGAGTGTAATTTCATCCCCAAGTCAGAATTCTACTCTTCTTTGGTTACACCTTTGGTTCTCTTAGCTTTTCCTTCTCTAAACCATGTTAAACTCTAAAAATACTGCATTTTTTCTATTGTACATCATTATGGACAAGTAGGATCTTTTTCTTGGACATGGGAGAGTAACTCCCATGTCATAGCATGTATGGAACATGATAATTTTGTACTAAATGCTAAGTTGCTTGTTTTTCCACCTTGTGAGTATTAGTTTCTTGCTTCTTGCATGTATGGCTGGCCACTATGTATGCATGCTTTATACTTTTTTCTTGATCTGAGAAGATAGGCAGGAGAGTAAGAAGGTATTTTCTTAGAAACTCCTCTTTTACCATGAGAGTGTAAGATATGGAGTTGACGAGTAGGTTTGTGATCCATAATGAAATACATACACGGGAGTGTTGTATGGAGCTAGGATCATTGTATTTGCACCGGGAGGTGAAGTATAACATACAACTATCCTTCATATCAAGTGCTTAGTATGTTTAAATTTTATGATCCGTTCTTCATGCTATGATATGCTAGTAAAATATTAAGTCCAAGATCGTTTCATATTTGAAATCAAACCCCTTTTGTGATCCTTTTACTGTTTAGTTCAATTTTGAAAATTTAGTTAAATCAACCAAATCATTCTTGAAAAAGATCTAGATTGTTGAAACTTAGTACTATTGCATTTAATTGGTTACAAAGCTCCTTGTGTTCGATCTCGACTACAACTACTCCCTTATACTTGCGGGAATTTGCTAGTTGAGTAAAAGATCATTTATATGATTGAAACTCGTTAGTATAGAAATCGAACATTATTTCAATTTATATAGACTATGAAATTTGGCATATGAATAGTAAAATGGGATTCCTTAAAAGGAATACTTAAGAGAATGTGTACGTAACACAGTCTAAAGGTTTTCTAACTTCATGAATGCAAATAAAGTCTATAAACTACAAATTTCATTGTATTGATTGAAACAAGCATCTCATAGATGAAATCTTTGATTTGATAAGATCCTCAAAGAGTTTGACATGAGCTGAGATAAAAGATGAAATCTATGATGACAAAAGATTTAGTGGGAGCATATTTGAATATTCCACATATTAATGGGGAATAACATCCCAATACTGTGAGTATTGAAACTTGGCATGGAAAACACCTTTAGCAATGAAGGTTAGGTGAAACATCCTATGTGATAAGAATTGAGATCTATAGTGATATTTTTAGAAATTTTCATGACCTAAATATGAGTACATATTGGTAGATGCTGAAAGAGTTTAGCATGAGGGAGCCAATGAGAAATAACTGTCCATTTTACATGGGATTAATCTCTCAAGAATCCTATGTTCCATTTCTTATGAAGAATGGAAAGACATGAGTAAGATGCCATATGCACTAGCAATTAGATCTATCATGTATGCTATATAATGTACTCATCTTGTAGTCTTGTATGTATTGGACATGACAAGATGATATTAGTTAGATTCCAATGAGGGTCATTGGAATGTCATTAAAAGACATCCATTAGTACTTGAGAAGCACCAAGTATTAGTTGCTAGATTATGGCAACAAGGAAGAGTTGTGTGTAAGGGGTTACACCAATGCAAGCTTCTAAAATGATAGAGAATGATTGAAATATAAAATGTGTTTATTTTAAGAAAAGAGTTGTAAGTTGGAAAGGTTCCAAACTATAGACCATAAATTCAATTCTACAATAGAGGTGAAGTACCCTGATGTTATGAACACAAGAGAGGATACCATATGGATCTAGAAGTTCATATGGATGAAATTAAAGATGCTCCAACCATTGTTGACATGATAGAGATACTACAAAAATGGAGCTACTAGTTAGGCAATGAGTATCAAATAACATATTATGACAATTCCATCTCATACGAGATGTCATACAACTAAGACATGTGAAAATGCAATATATAGACTATAGCAAAATGTTGTTAACCCGCTGGATTAGCACTTATGCAGCAGAAACATGATGGACATGTTTAGATCACTAAGAATGATATATGTGGGTGATTGGCTCTAGGTACAAGTGGGAATCTATTGGTATGTATGATCAGAGAGCCAATCATATTATGTATATGATTTTATTATATATAAAGGCAATCTTTTGATTTATTCTATTTCACTCAGTTATGAGATAATGAGGAAACATAATGAATGTATAAAGAATGATATTACTCAATGATGTATGTCTTCAAGTATATGACTTGAATAATGAGATCAAATAGATGTTAAGAGTATGTACATTCTTATTATGTCCCTAGTCGGATGTTACTATGGAAGGCTGATAGATAGTGTAACACTTAAGACTAGAGTGTGTGTTAGTTGATGATAGAATCTCATCAGTTTTGATATGTGATATCAAAGCAAGCACATAGATACTTGTTGAGGACAATGTATCAGACAGAACCACCTAGAGAGTGACATATTGAAACCATAAATGGTGGTCATAGTCATCTCTCTCATAGTGAAGGTGTGATTGTGATTCTTAGACTTGAAATCACATACACTCATCACATGTCATTCGGTGTGCTTTGACATCATCCACCATGACCTTGAATAAGGGTTGCCAAAAAGGTGATGATTGAGTGCACTGTGACACAAGGGGATGATTGTGAGCGATGTAGATGGGATTTGTCCCTCCTACTATAGTTTGATATCTAGGCCACTTGATAAGTGAGATTGAGAAAAGTATGGACATGCACATGTGAATCAAGATATGAAATTGAGGTCACATATATCTCAGACAGTCTACTCTAGATCAGGAACATGAATTGAACATTTAGAGGATGAAGATTCCATGCCTCAAATTCATTTCAGATATTAGAGACAAAGGAATTATACAATCACTAAAACACCTTACACAAATTGTAGGTTCAAGTTGTTCTCCAACTTTCCATGCACTTGGGTAGCAATGATGTGTGACTAGGCACCGCTCTTTGCTTGTGATGTCATAAACTAGTTATGGACATTCACTGCCATCATAAAATAGAACCTATAGGGTCACACACTTAGGATAAACCTAGAAGAGGAGTTTAATCTTGAATGATAATTGAATTTATTACTAAAGTGTTTAGGTATTCAATTAAAGCAACAAATCAACTGACTAGACTCCCAACTGACCGATTCAAATGTTGAACAGACTGGTTGGAGTGTCAGGTTGATCGGATATTCCATTGGCTGAATTTTAAATGAGCTGGGGAACCAAACGATCGGATCACTTAGTGAATCAATCAGTTCACATTTGCGAGACCACCATTTTGCAAAGTGAGTCGCATGGTTCATGGTGTAATTCAATTGCATCAAGGATTTGTGTCGATGTCATGTCATGTGTTAATTGGATTAGAATTGCCCATTCATATGTGAAATGGAAACATGACAACATGATCAGTTCATTGGGTGAACTAATCATCTCACATGCTAACCAATTAGTTTCCCTAGTGAATCGATTGTTTTGCCATCCGTAGGTTGCAAATTTTCATGAAATTCCAGTCGTTGCCGCTCCCACTCAGACTGGGAACCCTGACCCTAACCCTCCTATAAATAGAGGGGTACTGGGGGCTTCTCAGACACAACTCAATTGCCTCTGACAATTGTTTGTCCTCTCTAGTTGTGGTAACCACTAGAGAGCCCAAGAAAGTCTTACTTGATAAAGGGAGGGATAGAAAGGGATAACAATTATGGGAGAGAAATTTGGTGACTAGTACACCAACGAGATGGACAACTCCTTATTGTCTGCTCTAGTTGAACGACGAGAGTTCTAGGCAGTTTGTGTGAACTTATCTAGAGGCATGGATACTTTTCCCACTCAGAGGACAATGCCATCCTACTATCTGTGGTGAATACTAGGAGCTGCAACAGATGATGTCAGAGTGCAACTAGATGACATCTACACAGCTACAATGAGGATTGTTGCCAGACTTGCTCCAGGACCAAGTATGACCTTGTTAAACCATCCTTAACCTTACATAGTTGTTGACGCGATCTTGTTGTAATGGGAATATGGAAAAAAAAATTGTTTCTACTGCCTACTCTGTCCCCGTACTTCCCTAGAGACAAAAAATGATGGTTTTATAAACTAATTAATGCAAATAAAGTTTGTAAGTTCCAAAGGTCAATCTATGTATGAAGTAAGCATCTCAGATCTAGAATCTTTGATTTGACGAGGAAGTTTAAGAGTTTGGATTTAGTCAAAATGAAGATGAACCTTATGTTTACAAGAAGGTTAGTGGGAGCATAGTTGTATTCCTCATATTGTATATAAATGACATACTATTGATGGGGAGTTACATCACTACCCTACAAATGGTAAAGAACTAACTACAAAGTACCTTCTCAATGAAAGATTTAAACGAAGCATCATATATCTTAGGAATTAAGATCTATAGAGATAGATCTAGAAGGCTTCTTGGCCCAAGCAAGAGTACATACATTGACAAAGTGTTTTATATTTTCAGCATGCATGACTCAAAGAGAGGGATTTTGCCCATGTCCCATGGAATTGGCCTCTCTAATCCCAGTGTCCCAGTTCTTATGAAGAATAGGAACACATGAGTAAGTTTCCATATACATGTCTCAGATGCTTTGAGTATGATGAGTAGATACTAGTCAGATCCTAGTGAAGGTCACTGGAAAACCATACAGAATATCCTTAAGTACTTGAGAAGAACAAAAGATCGATTCCTTGTTTATGGTGGTGACGAAGAGTTGGGTGTAAAAGGATACAACAATGCAAGGTTCAAAATTGACAAAGATGATTATTGATTGCAATCCTTTTGTTTGCCTTAACAACTGGAGTTGTGAGTTGGAAAAGTTTCAAGCAAGAGACAATTGTTGATTCTAAAATGGAAGCGAGGTACATTGCTACCTAAAGTGTAGAAAAGGAAGTTGTTTGGATCAAGAAGTTAATTAGTGAACCTGGAGTGGCTCCAAGCATTAGTAAATGTAGTATAGTTGTATTATGACTGTTGGTATGTATTATACAGAGTAATTCATAGGATGACTATAATGTGGAAATATGTAATAGATTTGAATAATAATAAACGCAATCTTTCATCTATTTTTTTGGTAAATTATGAGATGATGGTATAACATGGTATACTTTTAAAAGATTCTATTACTCGATGACACATGTCTTAAGGTTGAGCACATGAACAATGAGATTTTATGTGTGTTAAGAGTTTATACATTCTTATTATGTCCCTAGTTATCTATTATTGTGGAAAAAAATATAGACAACAACAATACATAAGACTAGAGCATGTGTTGACTGATGATAGAAAATCATTTGTCATGATATGTGATATCAAGCCAGACACATAGGTACTTGTTAGAGAATAGTGTATCAGATAGACCCACCTTGAGAGAGATACATGGAAACCATTGAATGGTAGCCAAAATCAGCTCTCATAGTGATTGTGGTTATTAGACCTGAAGTCACTACACCCATCACATGTTGTTCGATGTACTTTGACACAATCCAGTGTGACCTTGAATAAGGATCACCACATGTAATGTTTGGGTATCTTGTGACACATGGGAATGGACTTTGAGTGACACAGGATATCCCTCCTACCAGAGTTGATATCCTAGCCACTTGATAAGAGAGATAGAGAAACATATGGCCATACTCATGTGAACCAATATATGATATGTGAGCCCATATGAATCTCAAGATATCTTCTCTAGTTCAAAGAACATGGATTGAATATAAGATGACAATGATTCAGTCCCTTGAGTTCAACCTGGATATCAGAGACAAAGAAACTATATGATCACTATAAACATTGTTCATATATTTTAGGTTGAACTTGTACTCCAACTTTCCAATTACTTAGGGAGCAATGATGTGTTGCTAGGTACCTTTCATTGTTTGTGATGTCATAATATAGTTATGGACATTCACTTTCAAAGTAATTTGAGACCTATAGGATCACACACATAGGATTCACTTGGAATATGAGTTTACACATGAATAAGGTTTCACTTGATTGCTAAAGTTTTTAGGTAATCAATTTACACAAAATTGGCCGACAATTTGTTGACTGGGTATGTGATTTGACTGGCTCGAATGTTGACAAGACTGATTCAAGTGTTGAGTCACCTGTATGAAAAATCCATCCAACTATCTGTACGATCAACAAGATTCAGTAAAGGATTGATGTTGATGTCATGATGTGTATTAATCATTGCATTGAAAGCCAATATATTTATGAATAGGAAAACATTCTAATTGACAGATTCAATTTTCAATTCGACTAATCGGTAATTGAGTTAACCATCTGGGAGTCAATCCAACTGACTTGTGATTCATAGCAGCTGAAAATTCATGAATTTTGTCTCCTTGTATCTGTGGGTTTGTGAAAACCCTAACCCATCCACTCCTATATAAAGGGGGGGTGGCCAAGGCTCTCAACAAACTTGTGTGACAAGTCTCCCAATATCAACATTGTGGTAACACGAGAGCCATAAGAATCTTATATGTAAAAGGGAGAGATATACAAAGGAGAGGAAGTTGATACTAGTATGCTAACAACATGAGGGACAACTCCTTTCTGTCAGTTCTAGTAGAATGAAAGGAGTTCTCGGTGGTTTGCATGGACTATGTAGAGGCATGGAAACTGTTTCCACCACACTAGGAGGACATCATCAACTACCATTCATGGTACAACTCCAAGAGGCCACCAACAACAACCGTCCAAGTGTTGGTTGAGAAAGAAGCACATCATTGTAGGGATTTTCGGGAGACTTGCTCTTGGAACAGGTATATGCCTTGCAAGCCTTCCTTCCCATTCATAGTTATCAATGTGATCTACTGGTCTACGGGAAATATGGCAATAAAATTTTGTTTATTTTGTCATCTCTATGACCATATTTCCCTACGATCGTATCCAAGCCACACCAATTTACTATGTTCTCTAGATTTAATCAATATAATCAATTTTGGTCTCATCATTTATTTAGTACATGCTATGCAAATATTTAGACAATTACTGTTCATGCCCAATTAAATACCACATAGGCTATAGAATGTCTCGTAAATAGTATATATGATATGATATATCTACAATTCATGGCATGACACCCTTAAATCAATTTTGATGGTGGATGTAAGTGTTGTTATGGCCAACACCACTATATATGTCCATGGTTGAATGGTTTATTTTCTTCTCTTATATCCAATTTGCATACTGAGCTTCTCTCTCTTTCTCCATATGTAAATTAATTTTGTCCTCCCTATACTCCCCTTAAATGTAACTCAAGGTTTCACATGTACAATGTAATACTTTATACGATAGTTTTAGCTTCTGTCGGCAAACGAGAAGATGGTATGCACCATGCGAGTCAATCGAATGGGAGTCAAGTTGATTGACTGGAGGACTGAAGAGGCTACTTATCAAAGAAGTTAATCGATCAACTAGAGGCCCAATGGACTGACTGGAGGAGTCTAGACATCCGCTTGTTCTAGGAGCCAGTCAATCAATTGATGGAGGTCAATCGACTAACATGCAAACAAGACAATCAAATGGAAGGGTCCAATTGACCGACTACTTGTTTCCAACATAGTTGTTTTGGTTGCTACATGTGATGTTTGACCTTAGGTGGATATCATTTCCTTATGGCTCTAGATAATTGCATTAGTGTGTCCATAACCATCACTCATATTTTATATTCCATATTTCTTTTGTGGATACAAAATGTATATGATGCATATTATAAGTATGTGGTGATTGGATATGTATGTATATTTATTTATAAATAAAATCCTCATTATAATAACTAGCCTTAGATGCTTTCTATAAGTAGCACACATGAAAAGCTTGATTGAGTAAGAGTGGGCATGTCGAGCATGTTGCACCATCTATCTCATAGAAGAGTGATGGTTGATATGTGGATCTGCAAAGCAGGGTGCATTACTATCGTGTTGTCTTTTGGGTTAGGCTTAATTATGTGACCGTAATGAGATTATGTGCCTAGATGCATACTATCATGAAACTATTTGTTATCCAAATCCTCACTCCTAATGGCTAGAAAGCCAAAGGCAAGAGGACCCGAGCGCCCATCCGTAGGATAGATCACATAACATATGCATGAATAAAACCACAAACAAAAACTAAGGTATGAGAAAATAAAGCCTAAAAGAATGCTAAACTAATACCTTGTATGATCTTAGGTCTCATATATCAAACCATGTGTATTCCATTTGCATGTCATTATAGATCATTAGAGTACAAGCATATTATCATAAGTGAAAAAGCATTGATCATCATTAGAGATTCATAGTGTAACTGTTACCTAAAATCATGAAATGGGTACATGTCACCACAATTATGTTGAGTATGCTAACAAACTTATAAAATTGCAGGTTTAAGCGAACATATATTTCCTGGGAAAATCATGAAGTAATAATAAGAACGAAACAACAACATGATTAGATATTTTCTTATTAACATGAAAGCTTGTTTTAAGTTCATTTCCATTATACCAGCAAATTCATAAGGCCTTTGACCAACTTCTCAAAGAAGGGGTATGTGAGGATTCTCAAGATTAGCTAACATATTTCAACGTGAGGGACTACAAGACTAAATGTCAAGAGTTAAACATATTCGTAAGGGACCTCAAGGCCATCACCAAGAGATAACCCTTGTATCAGCATGGTATGCCCTATCTTTATAACTCAAGTATGACACCCAAACTTATGGCCTTACCCTGAGAATATAGGCAGGTTCACAAGGTTGTATAATCGACATCTATCATTATGTTTTCAAGTTTATTCAGCATATGTAATCAAGAACAAAATAGAGTAGTCATAGGGAACAATAGCTCAAACAAGTGTATATTTCCAAACATTTATACTACAAACATACATGAAATTTCAATACCACTAGTATGGCCAATAGGGTTTCATGATCTTAATAGAGTAAACATGAGCTTCAAGCAAGATTAAGCAGCATAGGTATCAACATTGTCAAACTAGTCATATTCAGTTATTATCATGTAAGATAGTCAACATTAGAGTACATAGGAGTTCAAGCTTGATTTATTGGTATACAAGTAAACAAGTTACTAATTTGAGGACATCAAATAACATGTGTGACCATTAGGGTGATAATTGTACAAGTTTAGATCTCAAATATAGCAACATGCACATTAGGTCACACTTGATGTCATATTTAAGTCACTTAATCATAATAGTGAATAAGATTGATCCATAAATAATTTAGGCAATCAAAGAATGTACAGTTACTGATATAGATCAAACATGACAATTTTGAGTTCATATAATCAAGTTGTACATAAAGATAAGGATCATTAGCATCAATGCCCAAATTATACATATATCATGATCCATTTCATGAATAAGAGTCATTAATAGGACAAAGCATGATAAGGATCAAATTGAAGACCACAAGAGATGATATTTTACTGATAAGGACCATCAAAAACAAGAGGGAACATAATATGACCAAGGTTGAGCATTAAATATCATTAATCGTGTAAAAGAGATGCATTTGATGCCATTTTCAACATATTAGAATCTACAAATGGTATTAGACTCTAAAACTAGTTTCATTTGGTATATCTCGTTTAGTAGATCAACTTTTATATATAACATGTCCAGTTTGGAGTTATGAGTGATTTTCTATGAATTTTGGAAGATCTAGCATAAAGAATGTATGTGAGTGAGATATTACACCCTTGGGCGAGCCACGTGTCACTTCGCCATTGGGCGTCTAGCATCAAGTCTACATGCCTCAGGGGATGTGAGTCCACTGGTCTTCCTTTGACCCAGTTAGACTCTAGAAAGAGATAAGGAGAGTCGGCACAGCGGCCCACATGATCTCAGTCATCCATCCATGATCTATTGGTTGGGCAAACCATCATTTTGCTCACGTGAGTCTGCTCGTAGCCAACCAGCCTGGGCATGGCACCTCCTTTGTGAGGTCAATGGAGTGTGTTTGACAGAGGCAAGATGAGCCCCCTTGGGGGTTAGAAACATATCGGCCTAGGTCTCCCTAGCTCCACGAATCGACTGGGATCCTCAAATACTACTTGGGTAGAGCGAGGCTTGAGGCCCCAAAGCTTCTCACCACAATAGATATGACGAGCTCTAAGAGAGAATAAGAGGAGCTAAATTGAGTTGCAAGGGATGAGAGAATGTGGTAATATGAAGAATACAAAGGGTGATATGTTGCGGATTCAAAGGAATAAAAATGGGGCCACGAGGGAGGTGGGATGGTGCCATCCACTATGGGCTTGTCCATGGTGGAGGGGTGTTCCATGCCCCTACTTGTTGTCTAATCCATGTAAAACAGATAGGGAAAAGGTCGGGTAGGACCAGAGGAGGACTTTCGTGCTCTTAGTTTGACTTGGGCGGCCTCATAGCGTCATGCCCCAAAGGTGTTCGTGTCATAGGCTACTATGTGGATGATCTGTATTCATCAGATCCATTTCCAAGGTTCACAGATGGGTGATCTAGTTGGGCGTGTGCACGGGTTGAGCCCAAAAGATTGAGGCCCAAGAATGAAAAAGAAGTAAAAAAGACTAAAAAAGAGTTCATGTCTTCTTCCTCAATTATTTGATTTGGGTGCAATCTCCACCATTGGATCACAAATTTCACCCTCTATCTAATAGACAATGCTTTAGAACAACATAATTATGTTTAATCCTCCAAAATTTTCAAAACTTAATCAAATTTAAAGATGCACTCAACATTAGCACAAAGGGTTAAAATTTTGAAATTAATCATTCATTTCACAACAATTGAGCAACATGTGATTCCAAAACATCTAAGTAATTATTAGGGATGTCATTGAGTCAAATACAATGCATAAAGAGTCAAGATGTGCATAGTTGGAGGAGAGAGAGAAAACCCAATGTTACATCCTCCCCACCTTAATAGGAATTTTGTCCCCATAATTAAATCAAATCCTCAAAAGACATTGGCATTTCATACTAAATATCATATCCATCATAGAGCTCCACATATAACATCATCATCCTTCGATCGTCAATGTTATTCCAGTATCAAGAAACCAAACATCAAAGTTCAAGAATAGCCATGCTTCCACTAGGACACTTTGATACCAATAGATCATCAAAAGATCACAAATTTGGAGAGATCACCAATTAGGTCAAACAAATAGGGCTCTTTGATATAAGAGTAGAACATGACTTTCAGTCCCAACATTTAGGGTTAGAATCTACATTGGACCTTGGTGGGGTTATACATCCATGATTGATATTTTCATAAATCATCAACTCAAGACAAATATCATATTTAAATATTATAGATGTAGGCTCAAAATCAATGTAAGGTCCCACCCTATTCCACATGAGAGCTCATCCCTAAGTCATAAATCGAGTGAATCAATACAATCATCATTTTAACAATTTTGAGATTTGGGAACATGAAAGTCATTAATCACGTATCAAGGGTGATCTCAAGCTCCAAATAGGGTGATCATAGGAGTTGAATAAATATTGAGATGAGTTGTTACTACTCAAGATTTTGTAAATCAATATTGAGAGTCATGATTTCAGACAGAAAAAAATTCATAGGTCCAAAATTTCTCAGATAGAGTATAAGATTCCTAATTAGACAATAGGTGGGATCATTCATCCATAATCAACGATCGAGCAACATTTTTTGGTATCAATATCAATTTCATTATTATGGTATACAATGTTAATGAATGATCTAAATCTAGGACTTTCTAGGAGCTTAACCATAAGCTATAGTCAACATCATCATATTTCAAGATCATCATCAAATCTATATTCAATATTGAGTTTTGATATCATCATATGATTTAACCTATTAGATACTTAGGTCAAGAGATCAAAATCATACGGAAGGGGTTACCTTTCCAAACTCTAAATGATCACAAGATGAAAATTTAGAGGCAATCATAACAGGGATGAGACCTAGGTTAGGGGAGTTATGAAACAAACTACCACCCTAAGCAAGCACATTTTTCCTCATCAGTCATGAAGTGTCAAGTCCAACAAATAGGAAGAGCATCATTTATCGATTTGCATTTCCCAAGATCATGAGATCAAATATCATTTATTATAATAGACAAACCATGATTCGAGATTCCATATATTAAAGGTTATAATATTATACCCTTCTCTCAATGATTGAGAGCAAGGGGGCATATATGAAAATAGAGAAGTCAATGTAGGCTCTTTCAACAATTTGAGCATTATCAAGTATGATCTAGATCTCATATTCATCATATTATTCAAAATTGAGTTTAATAACGACACATTATAATCAATATGGGATTATGCCTCTTATATCAAAATTTTCATAATGATATCGAGAGTCTAAAACCATAGTCATTTCTATGCATGATCATGATACATGAAAAACAAATAGGGGAAACATTTTCTTAATTATGTTTTAGGTTTAATCATCAATAGGGGCAATGTGGACTTAATCAATAGGAACCTCATCTACAATATGGTATAATACATGAGTTCTCCTTATTTCATCATATCCAAGGATCATTATCATTTACCTCAAACATAGGAAGAACATAGGTCATATTTGGTAAAATTGATTGTACATGATATGAGATGTTAAACATGAGTACTTTTCTTAAAGAGTACTTTCATTAATCATAATCAAGTTTTCAAATTAAGTTCAGTTCATTACATGATTATCATCTTAATCAACTTTTACCAATTCATTTGAATTTTATTTTCCCCATACATAAGCTACCCATAATCGAGATATCATGTGATTAAATGTCATGAGAGAGATTACATGATGAGATTAGATATTAACTAATAATCATCTAATGGGTGTCTTAGACTAGTCCTTAATAAATATATGAGATGCTTGAAGACTCTCTAAGCTTTTTAGGGAAAATCCTTAATCCAGTCTTGGATTCACTTCGGCCAGGTAGGTATACAAGGGAGACCCCAACCAATGCAGCTAGGTAGATAGGAGGTGCATCATCCCACTTGTAGTGACCTACCTAGACACCTCAACTTCACCATTATGGACATAGGTTTTCCCAAGGTTTATATCAGAATGGGTTATTAAACATGCATAGAGGATATGTGATTGCTTTGATACCATCTATCAAGGAACTTTTTGTTACCCAAATCCTAGTTCCTAATGGCTAGAAAGTTAAAGTCAAGAGGACTCGAGCATCTGTCTGTAGGATAGATCACATAACATATACATGAATAAAACCACAAACAACAACTAAGGTATGATACAAGTAAGCATAAAAGAATGCTAAAATAATACCTGATGTTATCTTAGGTCCCATATATCAAACCATGTGTATTCCATTTGCATATCATCTGATTACGGGCAAATTATCATAAGTGCAGAAGCATTGATCATCATTATAGATTCAGTGTACCTATTACCTAAAATCATGAAATGGGTACACATCAACACAATTGTGCCGAGTATGCTGGAAAACATATAAAATCAAAGGTTTAAAAGAACATATATTACTTGGAAAATCATAAAGTAATCACAAGAATGAAACAACAACATGATTAAATACTCTCTTATTAACATGAAAGCATGTTTTAAGTTCATTTCCATTATGCCAACGATATCATAAGGCCTTTGACCAGCTTCTCAAAGAAAGGGGTCTGTGAGGGTTCTCAAGATTAGCTACCATATTTCAATGTGAGGGACTACAAGACTAAATGTCAAGAGTTAACCATATTTGTAAGGGACCTCAAGGCCATCACCAAGAGCTAACCCCCCCCCCCATTTTATAACTCAAGTAGGACACCCAACCTTGTGTCCTTACCCCTAGAATATAGGTAGGTGCACAAGGTTGTATAGTGGTCATCTATCATTATGTTTTCACGTTTGCGCAACATATGTAATCAAGACCAGAAGATAGTAGTCATAGGGAACAACAGCTCAAAAAAGTGTATACAACCAATAATGTTATGACCTCCACCTCCCGATAACCCCCAATTAAGGGAGACCGAGAGGTCGAAGCCGCACCCATAACTTTCGGATCAAAGGTTCAACAATTAACCAAGAATAATTATCAAATTTTAACATACTATACTTAAAAGTTGTAAGAAAATAAATTTTTGCATACCTTTTTGAAAACTTGGATCTCTAAACTTCTATCCACTTAAGGATTCTACTCTAACTAATCCGCCTTGTATTTTTCTTCATGTATTTCACAATATGACGATTTACTGTTTGTCCTTTTGGCTTGTTCCTAAAACGTCGACAAACAAAACGTCGGTCAGCCGAAGCTGGTATGTGGGGGAAACAATAAACGTGCAACTATGATAACAATGTAATCATTCAATTAATCATTTAACACCCAAGATTGCATTTTAAATATAACTCCGCAATCAATGAGTACCCTATCCTCTATGCTATCCCTGCAGTGAACTTGGATACTACCTTCCTTATAGTAGATCCCCATTAAACCCCTCATGGTCCCACCTATAGGTGAACCAGTTTCTAGGGTTGAGTCACATGGCACTACTCGTAAGTAGCCCACTCCTTAACTCATCGAATGCTAAAGAGTCTCATGGCACTACACATAGGTAGCCCAGTTTCTAACTCTCAGTAACCTAGACCTTGCTCTAGGATTACCCCTTTTTTAGCCTTTTCAAAGCAACAGAGGTGGACCTGGATCTAGCCAGTTATATATGCACATTTATAGTGATAATCATAGTCACTTTATAGTTGCAGGAAATAAATAAACATCCAATAGTTATTTTTCAAGCAACTGATAAGACGTTCAGGAATTGTCGTGAAACCAGAGCAATTATTCATAAACGTAACCACATACCTGATTTGATGAGTCATGTAGATTATTCATCATATACTTCATGTATATACAATCAAGCCAATCAACAGATCCAAGCAAGTAATTCAATCATCACATAATTCCTGAAAAGAATATGTACTCTATTTATTACACACTTTATGAAGAACCTACTTTATTGACTTGGATTCACTTTCTAGGGTTTCTAATCCGCATTAAGGTTTCATTAATATTCATTAGGGTTTCTTAGATCAATTTCTCAAACTTTATCCCTTTTAGGTTAACAAACCCTAAAATACACTTTTCTACTTATATGAACCTTAATTGCTCAACTATTCATTTTAATAGTCTTTTATACCCAAATTGACTTAGGATCATCATATCCCTATTTATTCATGGATTTGAACAATTAAAAGACATATTCTCCTAAATTAGGGTTTTTAAGCTCATTAATGCATAATCATGCACGAAACCCTAAATTAAGCCAATTATATAAAAAGTTCATCTTTTTAGATCCTATTTTCACTTTTATTAACAACAGGTTAATCTCAGCTTGAATTATCCAAATAACGTCATTAAGTCCATCTATCATCAAATCTAAGGGGTTTTCCTTAATTAAATCATTAAAGATGATAACTTTATGCCCTTTTCAAATTTCAAGCATATTTATGCACATAAACTCTAAATTAGACTAATCACGTGCAAAGTTCTTCCTTTTTGAACATAATGTATCTTTTTACATTTAACAGGTTAACATCAACTCTAATGATCCATTAAACCCTATTAAACACTTTATTCATTTCAAAATAGGGTTTCTTAATCTTTAATTCATTCAAGATGATAATTTACACTACTTTTCAAATATCAAGAGGAATTAGCTTCTAATGATACTATTATTGGATTCCTCTCATTTTTATGAGCAAAATTCATATATAAATGTTTGTCATCCAAGCTACGAATAAGGAGATATAAATTTTGCAAAAGTTCACTTACTTGAGCCAATCAAAGGCTGACACGTCGGGCCCCCTTTCATGCAACGTAACCCGCCTTGTTTGGAAATATGATGAAAAGACATGACTGCCCTTTTCTTAAACGGTCGACGCTTCATACCCCGGAGGGTATTTCCATCCAATGACCGAGGGGTCATCTCCTACCTTCATCCAGCCGCACAGCGCTGACCCTAGCCGCCCTAGGCACGGTTCTACCCCCTCTCTCGGTCGTGAACCTCGCTGGAAACTCCTCCATTAGCTCCGCCGATCTTGGGCGCACCTAGGGTGCCCCTACTTCTTGGCCAAGGAGGCCTATCCTCCGCTCGTGGGCCAGACATTTGCGGCCATTGCTGCAGTCCGACGGCCACCGTTAAGTAGGTTCCCAGGCATGACCTTGATGGATGGGCTCCCCTGCGATGTCGTGGGAGAACCTTGCTTCCACCAGGACCTTGACGCCGCTCCTCGGTGCCCTCGGGATAGACCATTACTCTCAACTAGGGTTTGTACGCAAAGAACTACGAAGAAGAGGAAGGAGGAGGAGGGATGCACGTGGGATCCTTCTAGGACTCAAACTGGAAGGTCTACCCTTTATATAGGGGGTATCCAAGCCCCGGATTGCTTGTCCATAAAGAAAACAAAGCTTCCCCAACTAGGAAACATATTCCTTCGTGAAGAAGAAATTCTCTCTCTCTTCTTTATTCGTTTCTAATATCCTTTATTATTTGGATGATTTAGGAATTCGAAATTCCTTTTACTTACTCTCTTTATTCTTGCTTTTTAATCCATTGATCACAAAATCCTATTTTTCTTTATAGAAAAATATCATCCTTTTAAACAATACCACATAATTCATTAATAAAGCAACACATTATCCTCTTATTTTGCCTTTTTAGTATTTTCTCTTTCTTTCCTCTTTATTGGGACTCCTTGAATCCCAAGAAACTTTATGATTTCGAAATTCTTTTTATTGGATACTTATTCTCCTTCTAGATGCATCTTTATGCATTATTTCACATTATCTTGTTTATTTCTCATTAAAATATCTCTTTTTGAGTATTTCTCTTTTATTTTCCTCATTGGCATTCCTTTTAATATTAGCAACCTCATGGATACGAAATTTCACCAAGAAATCTCATGTATGCCTCTTTCCACTCATTTTCCACATTTTATCATTATTTTCAATTTATTTCTTAATAAAGAAATACTTAATTAAACTTTTATTTTCTTATTGCCTTCACTATGCAACTTTGGACTCCTTGGTACCCAAGGAACCCAAGAGGCACGAAATCCTCTTTGGTTGTGCCTTCTAGAGGTTTCCATATTTCCCTTTTTTCAAATATTTAATTATTCAATTACTAATTGAATTTTTTTTGTTATTTGGGCCCAATGGTCAATAAATCCTACAACACAAACATCAAGGCTATTGTAAACAAATCCACGTATTCAAAACAAATTATACCATTCGTTGTTCAATTATCTTTAATATGAGAAATTACATTTCTCACCAGATGAACCCAAAAATTGGGGTTGTAACATCCTTCCCCTCTTATAGGAATTTTGTCCTCAAAATTCTATCAAGCAAACAAACAATTCAAGATAAGACTTTTCCATGTCCATCATTGGCCCCTATGTGTCTTTACCATACTCATGGCGTCTCCAAAGAACCTTTATCATCACATATTATTTTCTCTGAGTTCTTTCATCCTGGCGTCTATAAACTGCACAGGTGGACTCAGGCCATTTCAGCCTCCCTTGGGGCTCACTAGGTTCATTGCTTAGCACATGGTCGGGGTACCTCACATAGTGCTCTAAATTGGACACCTAGAACTCATCACACATTACTTTATCCTGAGGGGTAAAGTCAACCATAACCTTCTCCACCAATCCATCTCAAGTGGACCCATGTATCGGGGACCCAGCTTCCTTAGTTGTAGCTCAGAGGGGTCGGATTTTTCATGTCACATATTTCCCACAGTGAACTACATGTCAGACTACTTTGCATCCGCTCACGACTCTTGTCGTCTCTAGGCTCCTTTCAACCATTGCATGATCAAAGCGACTTCATCTACACACATTGTGGTCCTTTCACCAACATGACCTTACTGAAGTGGTGACCGACACAACCTCCCTTACAGAGCTTATTTAAATACCAATACTGGCTACGGTGGTCATCATTACATCTTTCATAGGAAAAGAACTGTCTCTAGTCATCACCTTGAACGAACACATATGCTCTCATCAAACCCTTTAGTCTGGATCATACTAACCATTAGTTAGGGGTGATAAACTGTACTAACATCGAGTCCTTCATGCACCTACTTCCATCTTTTGGAAGGGGACCTTTAGGTCAAACTTAAGAACCTTTGGACTCGCTTCATGGTTTAGTTGAACCATCTCTCTCATGGATAGTTCAACCAGATCTGTCCCTTGACAGAACTCTTTCTTTCTTGTGTCATCTAGGTAAGATGATCTACCATAACCCATATTGCATCTCGACCTTCCTTGGTCTAGGGGAGACCTATCACAACATCCATAGTGATGAACTCCCATTCCCTCTCAGGGACTCTTTTGCCCTCTATATCGATACACTGGGTTACTAGGGTTCATCCTTTACCTCTTGTCAAGCATGGCAACATACCACATGCAGCCTCATCTCCAACAACCATAGTACCGCTACCACCCATTCTCTAAGTAGTACTATGGTGTATGGTGATCGTAAAATCATGATTTCCTGTATGTCATGATTCCTCAAGATCAATTCCTCAAAAACCCTAAACCACTCTAGTCGGGGTTTCATCATCTTCTTTTCCAAATAAGTGCATCTAGGATTCTACCACCATCCTCTCATTGCATCAAGGCTAGACTGGCTAACCAAACAACCCTTAACTGTTCAACGTATCTTGTTACATCTGAGTGTTATCCAAACACCTCTCCTTTTCAAACTTAGGGTTAGCAAAACAACCTCTTCGAGCTTCTAGTCAAACAAGTCAGATGTATCTCAACCAAAGCATCCATTACCACTTCACATCCTTAGGTATTAGGTAACATTGAAGACATACACTTCCATGTATTTCACTTATCATCTCGAACTCTAAGTCTATCTTCATTGAAAACACTTTGATCTCATCTTTTTGGTGATCAAACTCAACCTTGTATGACTCATATCTCTAGATAAAAACATCTTCGTAAGGTGACAACCTCATTCCTCTTAGTGCTTGTAAACCATCCATGTATCATTCACTTGACCAAGGTATGTTATCTTCTCTGTCCTCATACCTCATAGCAACGTTCCAACTCACATCATCTTTCATCCTTAGTCTATGACATGCATATTGTCCTATCTCTCACTCCCATAACAAGAGGAAATAAGCATTTGGCGGCCGTCCCAAATACAAAGTTCTTCCTGTTCCACGAGTAGAGATAATACATCCCACCTTTCCAGTACACCTTCAAACCTAAGTTGAAACGTGCAACTTATGTCTCTACATCACAATCATTTTGATATCAAAGTTACTTCCATGGAAAACTAGTCTTGAACCTACTGAGGTTTACACACATCCCGTGGTCATCTCCTCTAGGTCTATAGGGTGCCGGCACTTTTGGGGTCATCCCTCTTCCCTCATGCATCAAGAGAGTACCCTACTCATCTGCCCTTTGGGTCCCATGAGTTCATGAAGGTGATCAATCTCCTAACCCATGGCCCTCAGACAATGATAGTTGTTACCTCCCAACCCTATGGTCATGTGCAACTTAGGGAATTAGGTAACTCCTACTTCCATCGGTCTTATCCCTACCTGACCCTAGGATAGACTTAGGATTCTCTTATAGTACGTGTCCAACTTAGAACCTTACCCAAGCCTTCATCATCTCTCTTTCTGCATTCATGGGCTGACTTTTATCTGTTCATAGGGATCATGGCAACCTGCCTACCCTGGTCAAGCCCCATACAGGTTACCTCCATGGTAACACATCCACATGCACTTAGAGATGGATATTTATGAATCTACAGGTTCATTCTCATACCATGTACTTTTCACTTAGCTTCTCAAGATCCTATGAGACCTTTTTAGGTTACCTTAAACCAACAAAATTGATATACACCCTACCAAAGGGGTCCCTCTCCCAAGATGGGAGGAAAACTATCTCTTGACAACAAGATCACAAAAGCTCTTAGGTCTAGGGTTTACATCCACATGAGCCTACTTAACCCTAGCAAGCTATTAAGGCACAAGCAGGTCACCTATTGAACCATGCTAAGTCATACTTGTCCTCTTTCCTCAATGCTAGATCAAGATCATACCTTCCTTTATCATCAACCTAACTGTGAGGGGTTCATCAAACACACCTTAAACTTAAGGGACTTCCCTTTTCCTCTATGCATGAGGAGTACCATGCTCGCAACTATAGCAACTTAATTCTCGCCATGAGCATTAGGTATACCACTTCCCCTCTTAGGCCTAGGAATCCCTAGGTTCACTTGTAGGTTTCCAACTGCATACTCTATCTCTTAACCACAAACCAAACATGTAACGGGTATGACATACACTTCCTGCCATATTTTTCCTTGATCAACACTTTAAAGTTGAGTCCTTCTCAAGGACAATCAACAAGGTACAAGGCCGCATAACCTAATACTAAACCTTTCTAGGTCTAAGGAACTCTTCTTCCTACCTCAGAAGGTAAACACCTATACCATAGGCACATAGGTACATGAACCTTCATCTTATCTCTCTAGGGTTTGGTCCCTCTAAAGGAAACCAAGATATCATCAACTTCCAGGGATCGATCATGAGGCAACCACTATCATCCATTGTTCTTCATATCTCGGGGTTTTAGGCTTCCAACCTTCTTGCTGGGTTTCCTGCTCTCTCTAGAGATAACCCTACATCCAACCTCACCATTAGAGGTCCTCTCTTCATGAAGGATCAACCTCAAAAGCATGCCCCTACATGGATGAAACTTATGCTCGCTCAAGGTTATCCATAGCTCTTTATGCTTATTTCATAGGCCATCCTTCCTACTCTCCTGGTCAGGGTTTCAACCCTTAGCTCACACTACTAATGTACCCTGGGTGCATGCTATGCCCTACTCACATAAGCCCATAGGGTTTCTAAGGTCCTTCACTAACATCATCATCTAAGGAGCTATCATTTACCCTAACATGCATGACCCTTCCCAGGGTTGGGTTGCCAAAGGTGCTAGGTCACCCATGGATCATATGGCATCCCAAAGTCATGTCCTTCAAACACCTGGTCTAACACATCTCTCTCTAACCTTCGCTTAGGGTTAGGGTTAACATCATCCTCATAGGATGTGCCAGGTCTCTACTTGCAATGGAGATCTCTATCTCCAAGACTAACTTATCCTCCTGATAAGAAGGTCTAGCCTCAGGTCTCTTCTGAGGACATGACAACTTATGTCATATGACCTAAGCATGTATCAATTCTTTAATTTGCGCTTAATCTATTAAGCTTATGTCCATGACATCTTATTTACATGCTTTTCATTAATTTGATGGAGGATTCCTTAGACCTTATTAGTCTTACCCATACCTTAAGAGGGTGAGGAAAAGAGGGAAAACCTTAATCCTTAAGGTCCTTATTAGAATTTGTGATGAGAAGGAATGAATAAGATGAGAAAGTCCTAAAGGTATCTTATTTCGATTCATACCCAAAGACTTTGGCCAGGCAGTCACACAGATCCGGGAGTCCTCGTATTCCAACTAGCGATGCGGAGGAAAATATTGCCAGCCCCCCAGTCGTGATCCTTTTCTAGACACCTCTGTCTTTTGGATAATCCTCTAATAACTCCATTGGGTTCTATGGAGTTTGAAAATTTTAATAATTATTAATGGTTAAATGAGGAACCTAGGCTCTGATACCAAATGTTACGACCCCCACCTCCCGATAACCCCCAATTAAGGGAGATCGAGAGGTCAAAGCCGCACCCATAACTTTCGGATCAAAGGTTTGACAATTAACCAAGAATAATTATCGAATTTTAACAGACTATACTTAATAGTTGTAAGAAAATAAAATTTTTGCATACCTTTTAGAAAACTTGGATCTCTAAACTTCTATCCACTTAAGGATTCTACTCTAACTAATCCTCCTTGTATTTTTCTTCATGTATTTCACAATATGACGATTTACTGTTTGTCCTTTTGGCTTGTTCCTAAAACGCCGACAAACAAAATGTCAGTCAACCGAAGCTGGTATGTGGGGGAAACAATAAACGTGCAACTATGATAACAATGTAATCATTCAATTAATCATTTAACACCCAAGATTACATTTTAAATATAACTCTGCGATCCATGAGTACCCTATCCTCTGTGCTATCCCTGTAGTGAAATTGGATACTACCTTCCTTATGGTAGATCCCCATTAAACCCCTCATGGTCCCACCTATAGGTGAACCAGTTTCTAGGGTTGAGTCACATGGCACTACTCGTAAGTAGCCCACTCCTTAACTCATGGCATGCTAAAGAGTCTCATGGCACTACACATAGGTAGCCCAGTTTATAACTCTCAGTAACCTAGACCTTGCTCTAGGATTACCCCTTTTTTAGCCTTTTCAAAGCAACAGAGGTGGACCCGGATCTAGCCAATAATATATGCACATTTATAGTGATAATCATAGTCACTTTATAGTTGCAGGAAAAAAATAAACATCCAATAGTTATTTTTCAAGCAACCGATAAGACGTTCGGGAATCGTCGTGAAACTAGAGCGATTATTCATAAACGTAACCACATACTTGATTTGATGGGTCATGTAGATTATTCATCATATACTTCATGTATATACAATCAAGCCAATCAACAGATCCAATCAAGTAATTCAATCATCACATAATTCCTAAAAAGAATATGTACTCTATTTATTACACACTTTATCAAGAACCTACTTTATTGACTTGGATTCACTTTCTAGGGTTTCTAATCCACATTAAGGTTTCATTAATATTCATTAGGGTTTCTTAGATCAATTTCTCAAACTTCATCCCTTTTAGGTTAACAAACCCTAATATAATCTTTTCTACTTATATGAACCTTAATTGCTCAACTATTCATTTTAATAGTCTTTTATACCCAAATTGACTTAGGATCATCATATCCCTATTTATTCATAGATTTGAACAATTAAAACAATTAAAAGACATATTCTCCTAAATTAGGGTTTTTAAGCTCATTAATGCATAATCATGCATGAAACCCTAAATTAAGCCAATTATATAAAAAGTTCATCTTTTCAGATCCTATTTTCACTTTTATTAACAACATGTTAATCTCAGCTTGAATTATCCAAATAACATCATTAAGTCCATCTATCATCAAATCTAAGGGTTTTTCCTTAATTAAATCATTAAAGATGATAACTTTATGCTCTTTTCAAATTTCAAGCATATTTATGCACATAAACTCTAAATTAGACTAATCACGTGCAAAGTTCTTCCTTTTTTAACATAATGTATCTTTTTACATTTAACAGGTTAACATCAACTCTAATGATCCATTAAACCCTATTAAACACTTTATTCATTTCAAAATAGGGTTTCTTAATCTTTAATTCATTAAAGATGATAATTTACACTACTTTCCAAATATCAAGAGGAATTAGCTTCTATTGATATTTTTATTGGATTCTTCTCATTTTTCTGAGCAAAATTCATATATAAACGTTTGTCATCCGAGCTACGAATAAGGAGATATGAATTTTGCAAAAGTTCACTTACTTGAGCCAATCAAAGGCTGACACGTCGGGGCCCCTTTCATGCAACGTAACCCGCCTTGTTTGGAAATATGACAAAAAGACGTGACTGCCCTTTACTTAAACGGTCGACGCTTCATACCCCGGAGGGTATTTCCGTCCAATGACCGAGGGGTCATCTCCTACCTTCAGCCAGCCGCGCAGTGCTGACCCTAGCCGCCCTAGGCGCGGCTCTACCCCCTCTCTCGGCCGTGAACCTCGCTGGAAACTCCTCCATTAGCTCCGCCGTTGTTGGGCGCACCCAGGGTGCCCCTACTTCTTGGCCAAGGAGGTCTATCCTTCGCTCGTGGGCCAGACTTTTGCGGCCATTGCTGCAGTCCAACGGCCACCGTTAAGTAGGTTCCCAGGCAGGACCTTGATGGATGGGCTCCCCTGCGACATCGTGGGAGAACCTTGCTTCCACCAGGACCTCGACGCCGCTCCTCGGTGCCCTCAGGATAGACCATTACTCTCAACTAGGGTTTGTACATAAAGAACTATGAAGAAGAGGAAGGAGGAGGAGGGATGCATGTGGATCCTTCTGGGACTCGAACTGGAAGGTCTACCCTTTATATAGGGGGGTATCCAAGCCCCAGATTGCTTGTCCATAAAGAAAACAAAGCTTCCCCAACTTGGAAACCTATTCCTTCGTGAAGAAGAAATTCTCTCTCTCTTCTTTATTCTTTTCTAATATCCTTTATTATTTGGATGTTTTAGGAATTCGAAATTCCTTTTACTTACTCTCTTTATTCTTGCTTTTTAATCCATTGATCACGAAATCCTATTTTCCTTTATAGAAAAATATCATCCTTTTAAAAAATACCACATAATTCATTAATAAAGCAACACATTATCCTCTTATTTTGCCTTTTTAGTATTTTCTCTTTCTTTCCTCTTTATTGGGACTCCTTGAATCCCAAGAAACTCTATGATTTCGAAATTGTTTTTATTGGATACTTATTATCCTTCTAGATGCATCTTTATGCATTATTTCACATTATCTTGTTTATTTCTCATTAAAATATCTCTTTTTGAGGATTTCTCTTTAGTTCTCTTTTATTTTCCTCATTGGCATTCCTTTTAATATTAGCAACCTCATGGATACGAAATTTCACCAAGAAATATCATTTATGCCTCTTTCCACTCATTTTCCACATTTTATCATTATTTTCAATTTATTTCTTAATAAAGAAATACTTAATTAAACTTTTCTTTTCTTATTGCCTTCACTATGCAACTTTGGACTCCTTGGTACCCAAGGAACCCAAGAGGCACGAAATCCTCTTTGGATGTGCCTTCTAGAGGTTTCCACATTTCCCTTTTTTTTCAAATATTCAATTATTCAATTACTAATTGAATTTTCTTTGTTATTTGGGCCCAATAGCCAATAAAGCCCACAACACAAACATCAAGGCTATGGTAAACAAATCCATGTATTCAAAACAAATTATACCATTCTTTGTTCAATTATCTTTAATATGAGATATTACATTTCTCACCAGATGAACCCAAAAATTGGGGTTGTAACAAATAATTTATACTACATACATACATGCAATTTCAATACCACTAGTCTGATCAATAGGAGGTTAAAGTGTACATTGATAAGAGCAAACTAGCATTATACAACATGACTTGATCTTTGAAAAGAGACCATCAAAGAGATCCTTACATTACAAGAAAGGGAGTTTATATTAACACCACAAGGCTTAGATCTTCTTAAACATATTCATCAAGGGTGGATGTTTCACCTAATCTAAGTTCCATTAATCTCAATGATTGATTTCGACATCTTCAATGTTTATGCAATATTCAACATCAAGCTACATACTACATCATAGATCATCTTAATAAACATATTCAACATCAATCTACATACTACATCATAGATAATCTTAACTTAGGGTGAAACATCCTAGAAAGATCAGGGATTTCAAACTTAGGGTTTCATGAACTTAATAGAGAAAACATGAGTTTTGAGCAAGATTAAGCAACATAGGTATCAACATTGTCAAACTAGTCATATTGAGTCATTATCATGGAAGATGGTCAACACTAGAGTATACATGAGTTAAATATTAATTTAGTGGTATACACACAAACAAGTTACTGATTTGAGGACATAAAATAACATGTGACCATTAGGGTGATATTTATACAAGTTTAGATCTCAAATATAGCAACATGCACATTAGGTCACATTTGATATCATATTTAAGTCACTTAATCATTATAGGAACAAGATCAATCCATAAATAATTTAGGTGATCAAATCATGTAGAATTACTCATCTAGATCAAACATGATGATTTGAAGTCCATATAATCAAGTTAAGCATCAAGATAAGGATCATTATCATCAATGTACAAATTATACATATATCATGGCCCATTTCATGAATAAGAGTCATTAATAGGTCAAACCATGATAATACCCAAATAAAAGACCATAAGAGGTGATATGTTACTAATTAGGACCATCAAAATCAAGAGGGGACATAATATGACCAAGGATGAGCATTAAACATCATTAATCATGTAAAAGAGATGCATTTGATGTCATTTTCAACATATCAGGAGCTACAAATGGAGTTAGACTTAAAATAAGTTTCATTGGATATATTTCGTTGAGTAGATCAATTTTTATATATAATATGTCCAATTTGGAGTTATGAGTGATTTTCTATTAAATTTGGAAGATCTAGCATAAAGAATGTATGTGAGTGAGAGATTATACCCTTGGGCGAGCCAAACATGTCACTTTGCCATTGGGTGTCTGGCGTCGGGTCTACATGCCTTAGGGGATGTGAGTCCACTGGTCTTCCTTTGACCCATTAAGATTCCAGAAAGAGATAAGGGGAATGGGTGCAAGGGCCCGCGCGAACTCGATCATCCATCCATGATCCCTCAGTTGGGCAAACCATCATGTTGCTCACGCGAGTCTGCTTGTAGCCCATTGGCATGGGCATGGAACCTCCTATCTGAGGTCAATAGAGTGCGGTTGGTAGAGGTAAAATGATCCCCCTTGGGAATTAGAAACCTATCCACCTAGGTCATCTAGACCATGTGAATCGGTTGGGAACTTCGGATACTAATGGGTAGAGTGAGGCTCAAGTCCCCAAAGCTTTTCACCACAAAATCTCTGATGAGCTCCAAGAGAGAAGAAGAGGATCTAAAGCAAGTTGCAAGGGATGAGATAATACGGGGATATGAAGAATACAAAGGGTGAGATGTTGCAGATCCAAAAGTTAAAAAATGGGATCACGAGGGAGGTTGGATGGTGTCATCCATTGTGACCTTGGCCATGAGGAAGGGGTTTTCCATGCCCCTACCCACTGTCCAATCCATGTGAAAAAGATAGGGGAAAGGTCGATTAGGACTAGAGGAGGACTTGGTGCTATTAATTTGACTTGGGCGGCCTCATAGCACCATGCCCCAAAGGTGGTCGTGTCATAGGCTACTATTGTGCCATTGACCAAGGTAGGAGATGAACAGTTGACGTATGATCTATGTGGATGATCCCTGTTTGTCGGATCTGTTTTCTGGGTTTCATGACTGTGTCATCCACTTGGGAACGTGCATGGGCTGAGTCTAACAAATAAGCAAAGGTTGATGCCCAAGAATGAGAAAAAGAAGTGAAAAAGACTAGAAAAAGAGGCAAATTGAAATGGTCATATCTTCTTCCTCAATTATTGTATTTGGGTGAAATCTCCAGCATTGGAACACAAATTTCACCATCCACATAATAGATAATGATTTATAAAAAGATCATTATGTCTAGTCCTCTCAAAGATTTAAATTTTAACCAAAGTTAAATGAGGCATTCAGCATTAGCACAAAGGGTTAAAAATTGAAATTAATCAATCATTTCACAACAATTGAGAAACATGTGATTTAAAAAACATCTAAGTAATTATTAGGGATGTCGTTGAGTCAAATAGAGTGCATAAAGAGTCAAGATGTTCATAGTTGGAGGAGACAGAAAAAACTAGGATGTTACACATACAAATTCAATATGACAAGAAGTTGAGCATATCATCTATCAAAAAATTTCATAATATGCAATTGGCAAATGTTGCCTACCTTAATAATTAGTTATGGATTCTGGCATTGGCTGGGTAATAACTTAATTGTTTTAGATCTTGCCTCACTATAATGTTGTATGTTGATTCTTCGGAATTGATAAGTGATGCCTATCAATTTTAAAAAAATAATGGGATCGATAATAAACTAAAGACCTAATTAATATAATAAAAAAAATTAATCAAATTAAATCAAAAGAGTTCTGACAAAATGCATTTTTTTGTAGAAATAAACTACAAACAATAGAAAATTTTCTTAGTAATCGGTCCTTCATAAGGACAAGTTGAACGGCAATAACTTCCATGACTAGTTCAGGACATTGACAATCATTCTCACACAAGACCACAAGCTCTATGTCCTTGAGACACCAGAGCTAGATGAACTGACTCCCACTATGCCTAAGGCTGATAGGGATGCTTACAAGAAGCACTCGTAGAGATTGAGTGCCTAATGCTATGCTTAGTGAACTATGACTTGCAGAGACAACATGAGAATATGGTTGTTCTTGAGATGGTTACACATCTTAAGAATATGTACCAAGATCAGGAAAGACAAGAGAGATATGATATCTCAAAGGTATTGTTCAAATGCAATATGTGTGAAGGAGATCCACTGGGGCCCCATGTGATCAAGTTGATTGGGTATGTGGAGAACCTAGGAAGATTGGGATTTCCCTTGGGCCAAGATTCATCCATAGATGTGATTCTACAATCACTACTAGAATCATGCAGCCAATTTGTCATGAACTACAACATTAACAATTTCAATAAGGCATTGTCAAAATTACTTGGCATTTACCACTGAAGCATAAATGATAAAGGATAAGCCCAAATTTGTGATGATGATCATCAGAGGAAAAGGGAAGTCTATAGGCAAAGGAAAGGCTAAGAAGTGTTCTGAATATGGCTGGAAACCCAAGTCTTCTGCACTCAAAGCAAAGGGAGGGGTGAGTGATGAAAGAAATTGCCACCACTATCACTAGGTTGGGCACTGGAAAATGAATTGCTCTCTTTACCTGGAGGAACTGAGGAAGAATAATAAGGGGGTAGATATCTCCACTTTGGGTATATAATTTATTAAGATAAAAATGTCTACTTCTTCATTTGGGTACTAGATATCGGATGGGATCTCATATATGTTCAAATATGCAGTATTTGAAAAGAAGTAAACCTTTGAGAAAGGGTGAGGTTGAACTCTGTGTTGCGAATGGAGCAAGAGTTGCAGCCAATATATTTGGAAGCTATCATTTATCTCCACCCAGTGGGATTCTAATAGAGTTAGAGAACTGCTATTTTGTACCTACCATTAATACAAATATCATTTCTATATCTTTCATGGACAAGAATGGATTTGAATTTCATATAAAGAATGGTGAATGTTCTATTTTTAAAGATGAGATCTTTTATGTAAGTGCCCCTATGTCAAATGGTATTTATTTATTAGATCTAGAGACAAATGTTTATAACATAAATACTAAAAGGTTAAAACTCAATAATTCTAATAATAATAACGTTCACATTGTTGTCTAGGGCACATCAATAAGAAATGCATTTCTAGACTCCAAAAAGATGGTTATCTAGACTCCTTTGATTTGAATCAATAGAGGCATGCAAGTCTTTTTTGTTGGGCAAGATGAAAAAAGATCCTTTCAGTAGTAATAGTGAGAGAGAAAAATATATATTAGGACTCATACATACTGATGTATGTGGCCTTTTCACAAAAAAAATCTAGAGGTGGTTACCAATACTTCATCACCTTTATTGATGACTTGAATAAGTATGGCTATGTGTACTTGATGAAACATAAGTTACAAACCTTTGAAAAGTTCAAGGATTTCATGAATTAAGTATAGAACCAACATAACCTCCAAACAAAAGTACAGAACCAACTTGGTAAAAGCATTAAAGAACTTTGTTTTGATTAAGGAGAGTATTTAAGCCAAGATTTTGAGTACCATGTGTGAGATCGTGGTATCATATCACAATGGACTCCACCTAGAACACCACAACATAATGATGTATCAAAAAGAAGGAATCGTATATTACTAGATATGGTATAGTCAATGATGAGTTTTCATAGTCTTCCAACTTCCTTCTAGGGATATGCTCTAGAAACCATAGCATTTACACTTAACCACATGCCATTTAAATTGGTTCAAAAGACACCATATGAGATATGGTATGGCATGTGTCCCATAAATGTTATTTTGTTGGATATCCTAGGGAAACCAAAGGATACTGCTTTTATACTCCATATGACAAAAAGGATTGTTTCTAGGGATGTCGTATTCCTAGAAAAGGAATTTATTTCCTAAGGAATCAATGGAGGAAAGTAGAGCTTGAAGAGGTTTGAGACCAAGAAGAAAACATTGAACATGTAGAGGTACAAAAGTAACATCAAGAGTCACAAATTGTTGTGGAATCTCAAGTTCCTTGTGTAACACAGAACCTCATAGATCTAGTAGGGCATGTCTTGAGCCTGTAAGATTTGGTTATTGCGACTCAAGAAGGTAATGTGTTGGCCATTGATGATGAGCCAAAAACCTACCTAGAAGTTGTTAAGGGACCAAAGTCTAAGAAGTGGCTTGAGGCATGAGATCTAAGATGCAATCCATGTATACAAACAAGGTATGGACCAAGGTGGATCCACCTAAAGGGGTTAAACCCATAGGGTGCAAGTGGGTCTTCAAGAAGAAGATTGACATGGATGGTATTGTACAAACTTATAAAGGTTGATTGGTTGCAAAGGGGTTTTAGATAAGTTCAAGTTGTTGACTAATACGAAACCTTTCTCCAATTTCCATGGTCAAATCCATTAGGATTATTCTTTCCATTGCAACTTATTATGACTATATATTTAGCATATGGATGTTAAAATTACATTCCTTAATAGGAATTTACTTGAGGATGTGTAGATGACACAATATGAGAGTTTTATAAATCCAAAGAATGCAAATAAAGTTTGTAAGCTACAACAGTCAATCTATGGATTGAAGCAAGCATCTCGGAGATGGAATCTTCGATTTGATGAAATAGTCAAAGAGATTGTTTGTAGTCAAAATGAAGATGAACCATGTGTTTACAAGAAGGCTAGTGGGAGCATGATTGTATTCCTTATATTGTATGTATATGACATACTATTGATGGGGAATGCCATCCCTACCTTAAAAATTGTAGAAACCTAGCTGGGAAATACATTATCTATAAAGGAATTAGGCAAAACATCATATATCATAGGAATTAAGATTTATAAAGATAGATCTAGAAGGCTTCTTGGTATAAGTAAGAGCACATACACTAACAATGTGATGAAAAGATTTAGCATCAAGAACTTTAAGATAGGTAACTTACACATGTCTCATGGTGTTAGTTTCTCTAGAGCTCAATGTCCCAGTTCTTATGAAGAATGGGAGAACATGAGTAAGATTCCATACGCATTTGCATTTAGATCTATCATGTACACAATCTTACTTACTCATTCATTTCTGGAATGCCCTAAGAATGACAAACAAATATCAGTCAGATCATGGTGAAAGTCACTAGATTGTCATAAAGAACATCCTTAAGTACTTGAGATGAACTAAGGATTAGTTCCTTGTATACAGTGGTGAGAGTTGATGGTAAAGGGTTACATTAATGCAAGCTTTCAAACTAAGAAAGTTGACTTTAGACCGCAATCTAGATTTTTACTTTTCCTCAACAATGGAGTTGTGAGCTGGAAGAGTTTCAAGCAAGAAATAGTAGATGATTCTACAACATAGGTTGAGTACATTGCTGCCTCCAATGCATAAAAGGAAGCTATTTGGATCAAATAGTTCATCATTGAACTTGGTATGATTCCAAGCATTAGCGATGTAGTAGATTTGTATTGTGACAACATTGGAGCTATTGAACAAGCTAAGGAACCTAGATTATATCAACATTCCAAGAACATACAATGGTGGTTCCATATCATACGAGAGGGTGTACAACAAGGAGATGTGAAGATTTCCAAAGTACCAAATGAAAGCAACATTGTTGACCCCTTGACAAAAGCACTTTTGCATCAGAAGCATGAATGTCATGTTAGATCACTTGTGATTAAATTCATGGGTGATTGGTTCTAAGTGCAAGTAGGAGTCTTTGGTATGTATGCCTGGAGAGCCAGTCATATGATGATTATGATGAGGCATCATGTAATAATTTTTTTTATAATAAAGCAATCTTTTGTCTATTTGTTTGCTCAATTATGATATGATGGTATACATGATATATGTCTAAAAGAATTATACTACTTGAAGAAATATATTCAGGTTGAGGACCTCAATGATGAGATGATATGTAAGAGTATATACATACTTATTATGTCCCTAGTCATATTTTATTATGGAAAAAATAGAAACAACAATATTTCATAAGGCTAGAATGTGTTTTGACTGATGATAGAATCCCATTTGTCATGATATGCGATATCAATCCAAATATATAGGTACTTCTTAGGGGGGGAAATGTATCAAACAGACCCACCTTGAGAGAGATACATGGAAACCATTAATTGGTACTCAGAATAAGCTCTCATAGGGATAGTGGTGATTGGTGTTCTTAGACCTGAACTCACTACACTCATTGACTGACCTAAATCACGCCTCAGAGAAGGAGCGGATCTAGAGTAGTCAAACTCTTAAATTTATAGCTCGACACTCAGGCCCCCACAACTATTATACAGGGTCTGATGTGGTAAATCCATGTAGAACCACATGAACAAGGGATGGTAAAGTGCTAATAATGTAAAGCCTTAGATCAGTTACACCAACCAAGAGGGTAGATTAAGTTGTTTTCCTTATGGATCGATGTTGTTCGATCAACAAGTAAAGCAATAAGAAAACAAAACAAGAGAACAAGACTGAACAAAGAGTGTTGTAAAAAATATGGATGGGAACTTGGATTGGGTTTCACCATCTAAGGTCTCCCACCAACGCAATATCCACACCCATAGAATACCCTTAGAAAGATTACAAGAAATCATCATATATGTTTACTCCCCTCCTCTCTCAAGCTTACGATGGATCTAGATTATAAGGTTGTCTCTCTCTCAATATGGCCAACAAACAATCACAAAATTAACTATATGACCATTAGCTTAAGCATTCCAACATCCTCATGCTTTCATGAAACTCCATAACACTTAGATAATATTGTCACTACTCTTTTGAGTCACTAACAATCAAACATCACAAGATGGTAGCTAATCATACAAGTGAAGCATTAAGACCAAGTGTATGGAGACAATCTTTACTAAGAGTATGTATTCAATGGATATAAGTATTTACATTTTGGATTAGCCTTAGTGTCTACTCCCAACCCAACTTAGATGTTTAGCCATTCATGTCCGTGAGAAGCATTACATATTTACAAACGTAATAAGATATGAGAGAGAAAGACTAAATGGATGAAAATGATGGGGGTAGGTAAAATAGATCTAGTGGAGAAGAAGGGGGATACACCAACTGTGACCACAAAGGAACAAGGAATGATGCATATCTTCTTCAGATCTGGATCCAATGTGGGTGTGAGGGATCAACTAGTCCTTCTTTCAAAGGATAGGCTGATGGTGTTGGTGATGGTGTATATATTCTCTCTCCACTGGACTCTCATCGTTAGATATCAAAGACTAATGGAGTGGTTGATGCATGGATCTGGAATGTGGCAACACTTCAACGTCTCTTGCACATTGTGACCCCCTTCATGGATGAAGTGGGTATCTATTTATAGGTATTGGTAATTGACATAAAACTCAGTGGTTGTTGAGGTTCTAAGCCTTCATCGGTCCCTGATGTCATGAGCTTAGTTATCACCATGATTTCATCAATCACTAATCTTGGTCACTTCCAATCAGCTGCTAGAAGATAAAGGCCGCTGAAATGTTTGGTGATTTGCAAGTGTTGTAAGGTCATTGGTCACCAATGTGAGACTGATTGATTCCACACATTTTGGCGACTGCCAAAATGTGTATTTGGTGCACAAAAGAGGAAATGGGTGACTTTAGGTAGTTGCATCAAAACATTCCAAAACAATTAGAACTATCTATATAAAACATAGTAGAGATGGCAAAATGAGGATAGAACATGCACTCGAATATCCACAAAATTGGATGTTATCAACTCCGCCAAACTTAGATTCTATCATTTCCTCAAGATAACAAGTAGAATTAAAGTATCAAACAACTTTAGAAGGCTCTATTAGATTATTATTTTTGAGAATGTGAAGAATGTCTTTACATCATCCTTAAATCGGGGCATATGTATTGTGACTAGGCATTATTGATCTCAAGACTCTCTCTCTCTCTTAGACTCTGAGGGTTGGTACTCATTTTTCCTTCTACAAACTTCTTCTAAGGAAGCATTTCTCCATCTAGATACGTCGATGACCCCTTTTCGAGCCGTACATGCACAAGGTTGTGACTGGGGTAGCTTTCACACCCAACTTTTATTTTTTGGATATCATAGCTATTGTTACAATGTTTCCTATTTTTCTTAGGTTTGCTCAACCATGTTTACAGTTGTAATGAAAATGTTACTAGATTGGGTCCTAATGTAAAGTCTGGTGGCCGTGTGAGGTTCCCTTTAAAAGTCAAGTGTGTAAAAGTTTTGCTTCCAGACTCCACTACCAGATATGACATATCTACATTCTTGAGTGCATCAATACATCGGTCGATTAAAGTTCTTTGACATTTTCCTGGGCACAAATCTCATGATTTTATTCCTCTCATCTTATATTCTTGGTCATAGGCTTTGGGGATAATCGGATTTCTAGGAAGTTTTCGGCCACCAAGCCTCTTTAGATCCCAAAGAGGGGATTTTTGCACTAGAAGGGGTTATTGTTTCCTCCTTGTCAGGGTTATGTGCTTTCCTACATGTACTTAGAGTCAGGGCGATCAAAAAGGAGTGTATTAGGCTGAGTCCTCCTTGCCTAAGAGTTTTATCTTAAGGTGACAGACATCTCTTTGCATTTTACATTATCTTGAGATAAGTCTAATGTTAAGACATTCTTCACATTCAAATTTTAGGTAAATTAATAGCCTAGATCTGCCAGTCTTGAAATATTTACGCTAAGAGTTAGCCAGAAGAGAAGAAAGTCTATGAATGGGAATTAAGACTGTATCTAAGAAAATTGGATCCAAATTTTTCTTGTTGTATTCAATCCTAGTGGTTTCAACAAAAAACTTTTTATGTTATTTTTCAAAATTTTCCTTCTGAGTTCCTCCCAAGGAGGTGTGTCCTAAATATCAGAATAAAATCAAAAATCTCAATACTGTGAAGTAAAGAGTTTACTAAATTAGGAAGATGCTTTAAATGCAAAGAGAGTATGATATAGAATGAAAAGAGGGTATAAGATGGGTACCTTTCACACCGATTTATACCTTCCCCCCGCCAAAAAAAACTTATTGTACACTTTGTCCCCGAGTGTCTAAGATAGAGGGTTGAAATAAATGGGATAGTTTTACTTTCTATTTCAAGGTTATTTGGTTTCCCATCTGAAATGTAGCAACATGTTGGTGTAGACCCCTTAGAGTGCATGGTACCACTCATGTTGAATGCCTTCAACATCCACTCCCCATTTTTCCAATGCTAACATCAAATAGAGGTAGTAGAATCCACAATTGTTGGATTGTATGATCTATTGGAAACTTCTGTGACAAAATTGTGGCTTCTTGAAGTCTTTTGTGGGGTTGTATTCATATCCTCTACCCTATTCTTATATCATTTTATTTATAGCTTCTGCATAGGTTTGTCCTTTCTCTTTCATGATGCTCCTTGGTTTTGTTGTAAGAGTATACTTTGTTAGGGCGAAGTCCATGTTAGAGCTTTAATGTTTACTACTAGGAGCATCCAGTGATTGTTGTGAAGTATGTGTAGGAAGTTGAATTTTGGCAAAAACCTTTGTAGGTGTAGTAGAGTCATTGATTCTTGCCAGAGTCCTTGTTATGGATGATATCCTTCACTAGCATGAAGTATTCCATGTGTGCATTAGGCATGCCATCTCCAAGGAGGGACTGGTATGTTGTCACTATACTCTTGACCATGTAATTGTTTGGCCTCAATGTGTCACACAGATCATCCTTGAGAACACAGATTCCTTCTCTTTTGAAAACTACTTCTCCCAATCTGCTCATCTTCTCTCAAGCTTTTCCTTATTAGCTACATAGACTTTACAGATAGGTCTTCACACGACCATTTGTCAAAATCTAAGAAGTTGTCTTCAATTTTTCCAGTGGGCCCTTCAGGCCAAGCTTCTTGCAAGTCTTCCTCATCGATCTCCCCCTCTTCTCGCGTTGGTGTATATGGGTAATCAGATTGTTCTAAATTGGCCACAGGGGTTGGATTCACTGAGGCTAGTTGGGGTTGGGTTGAAATTTTTTTCCTATTCTCATCTTGCCTTCCACTGCAATGCATGCTAGGGTTTAGAAGGGTCTTTCCACATGGTTTTACAACTGCTCACACCATGGTAGTTTCTCAGGTAATCATATACCCATATGTAGTCTACGAGGTACCGCATCAGGGAGCATCACCAGATCGTTGAAGAACTGATGATCATAGATAAGCTCCATTGATGTACCTCAAAGTCCATGAAATTCTTCATGAAATAGGTCTTCAAAGAGGATACATTTATTTACTACTTCAATCAGGAATAACACGATGAATGCACAATCATCTAACTCTTGTCCTTCTTGCGGAAATTTTGTGTTTATTGTGAAGTTCTTCTAGGATGAGGAATGGCGAGTCTTGGCCTTTTGGATGGCACGTTGGAGGCATATCGACACCAATAGATTATTGCATGCTTCTTCTTTTTTAAATATCAGAGAGGTGTTGGCCAACTCGGTGCTATAATAGTTGTAAATTGTCATCTTTCAATTGTATAGGTCTACTACGATCAGTGCATAGTGTTTAACAATTTTGATTGTAAGTGTCACAAACTATGTTCCGTCTCTAAGCACGGCCTCTTGCAGTTCAGTGATGGGTTAAAAATTGAAGTTGTCTTCATAGAGCTTCTTTTCTAGGGCAATTTTGTTGTTGATCTTGGATTTATCTTGTCAACATGCATAAAATCCTATAGATTGGTTCCATAGGGCACCTTGAATAGACTTATGTGTACACATGCACATTTCAAGAACATACCCCAAAAATGCTCTCTAGTAAGAAATCTCCCCCAGTTGTGTATAGAACATCTATCCTGGGTAGGTTTTCATCTAATATGTCCACCAGGACATGAACATCTCTGTAAGAAATGTGGGATACTGATGACATGTCCATACTAGTCATTTTATAGGGCAGTGGAGGAGGCAGTGGTCCTCTTAGTTCTACCTCTGGTGGTGGCCTTTGTTTTCTTGGTGATGTACCTACAAAGAAAGAGGCAAGGCCACCTTTTTCTTTGTCTGACGTCCACTATCCGATTGCTTTTAATATTACTGTCTGCAATTGGTCTTTGGGTATGTATTTATAGGATTTTTGGTGAGGGTGGCATCATTGTTGTTGTTGTTGCATCTTCCAAGTGTCATTGCAATCATTGCAACATCTAGTACAATGAGGGTAGCGTCCATCTTTCCACCATATTAATGCCATTTTGTTTGTTGTGGTTTGGGTCTTAGAGATAGATGTTATAGATTTCCATACCATCCAGGTATGAGTTTAGCATTGCATCATTATAAGTTATGGACTTTTTGGTGATGGCTTGCACTTTCCTGACTTCTGCTCCTATAGGTTTGTCTTCTAGGGCAGGTTAGTCCTCTGTGGTTCAAAAGTTTAGATCAGACTCTTGCACCATGGAATTTACTTTGGTTGTAGATGCCTCTTTGCATGGTG
Organism: Alisma plantago-aquatica; assembly: GCA_963693085.1. Classification (NCBI taxonomy): domain Eukaryota; kingdom Viridiplantae; phylum Streptophyta; class Magnoliopsida; order Alismatales; family Alismataceae; genus Alisma; species Alisma plantago-aquatica. The sequence goes on along the minus strand of OY856411.1, from coordinate 1,256,620,853 downwards.
TCTTCTATTCTTCCTAAACTTATTCTTCTTGAGGAACTTTAGGCATGCTTGCGACCTCTTCTTCTTTGTGCTCATCATCATTCAAAGGGCTTGAAAATGCATGAGAAGGTGAAGGGTTATCGGTCTGCTTTGATCTTCTTCTATCTTTCCACTCCACCATGCACTTTTATTCCTCCTCTATTGCCTTTAGGGATTCTTCATGCTCTTTACTCATGATTTCTTGTTCCTTACGTATTGTGTCCCATTCCTGTATGAGTTCTACATCTCTGTTGTCATTGTTTGCATGGCTTGCAACATTGCTTTCTGACTGGTGATCATGTCTTGCATGAATTGGGGAAGTGTTGCTATCCTCTTGTCTATGGACTCTACCTATGTAGTTAGGACTTGCAGGATATAGGAAATAAGAATGGAATTTAAAGAAGAGTTTTGGACTTGTTTACACATGGCATCAAATTGATGCCCCAATTATTCTCTGGGAGTTGATGTTTATTGTTATTCTCCCAGTTGCATCATTGTTGCTTCTGCAGCTGGCATCTCGATCATTGATTGTGGTATTTCTTTCTTGACTTCCTATTGAGGCGGGGTTGGTTGCTCTAATTTCTTGGCTTGTTCTACACCTACTTCACTTGTGGACATTGGTGCTTTCTATAGCTTGTTAGAATCTTCTCCCACTTCTTAGGCACCATCTGGAATCTTAGTTTGACTTTCTAGTTGTCTAGTAGGCATTCTTGGTGCTCCTTTGGCCAAGTCTGGATGTGGAGGTGTACTTACACCACGGTCGATCACTTCTTCACAAAATGCATCTTGCTCCATTGAGATTTGTTTCTCTTTACTCTATGCAGCCTTCTATTTTGGTGTTAATGGTGATGTCTCAGAAATTTCCTTATGGATATTTACTGATTATTTCTTCCTTTTCTTCAGTTTTGTTGGTTATGTTTCCTTCTCCCATTCTTCCTCCTTAGAGATGATGGTGGGTGAGGGTGGGTCAATAGCTCTCCTGATAATACTAGAATTCATCTTGTCGATCTCGTTCATGGTTGGCCTTGGCTTATTAGCATCATAATAGCTCATTTTAGGGAGGGGAAGCATATTAGACTTGTCCTATCTATAGTAAAAGTTATTCCCTTTATGTATGGACTAGACCATGAAATGTTCCCTCTAGACACTTTTCCTATTTCATATTGTGCAAACATTGTGTTAGAGATGATCTTGTAGATCACTCTGATGAAGAAAGAGAGAATCTAGGCTGCCTTGGACTTTCTGGGTCTATTCTTGTCTTTGTCAGTCAGCCTTTCCCATGTCTTGTGGTTGCTGAATCCAATTGCATCTTTATCACTTCTTGTTGCCATGCAGGACTTAGCTTGATCCCATGTCTTTGAAAATATCACATTCAAAATGTTTCCATTACAAACTAGTCTTTTTCCCCACCCCATTCAAACTTCAAGCTTGAACTCCCCTCCAGCCTCATCTTTCTCTTTCTTTTCAATGGGCACCTTTATAAGAGAGGACATAAACTATGGGGTTAGGTTTTTTTAGGAGTGTTGGGCTTCCATGGATATGATTTGAAGTTTATCCCGCTTTAAGAACTCCATGACATGATCATGGAGTCCTATCTCCTTGAAGTCTTCTCTATCTATGTATCACATCAGCTTGAACATCTTTGTCCTCATGAACATCTCATACTTCATCTGGTTCTCTTGGTCTCTAGGTTGGAATGTGCACTGTGATTGTTTCTTACCTGTATCATCTGATTCTGGCATCTTGCTTGCTTCTAAGTCTTTTGGCGTGCTCACTAACCCTCCTCCTCTGGTCTATGTCCTTGCTTTCACAGTCATCTTCTTCTCCTTTACTATTGGGGCATCCACACCTGATTCTGATTCCTTTCATTTCCAATTTGCCTCCAGTTCTTCTTTAGATGGCACATATTCCGATGTCTCTATTGATGACAACTCCTCAGTTTCATCGTCTGGTTCGAAGGGCTCATTGTTTAGCAGAGCTTCATATTGGTTCATTTTTCAGTTGCAGACTCAGTCACTTCTCCTCAGGCATGTCTTAAACTTCATTGAGCACTTTTTTGATAAGTTTGATTGGTTCCTGTATCTCAGATAGAGATGTTGCTCTTTTGTTCAAGGAGTCAGAGGATGTTGGCCACATTCTACATGTTGAATAGAATTTAATATATCATTAGAAGTAAAAAATGTCCTACTCAACCCATTAAATCAGGAAATTGGGTGAGAAATGGACAGAGAGAATTTTTGGCAGTAATTATGTTTTGATAAAGTCAGCAATTTTTGACGGTCACTGAGATTTATGTAGTCTTAATGATCATTGAGAATGTTTACCACCCAAAGTTAAGTTGGCAGTCACTGAGATATAAGTCTTGGTAGTCACCAAAATTCTAAAGGGTTAGGTCGTCGATGGGAAAAAATGGCAAGAACGAGACTGCCAAAAAATGATCAGCAGTCGCTAAAGAACCTTGTGGAGTTGATCGCTAAAATTTAAGACACATGGCATTCACCAAGGAATCTCAACCATCATCAGGGAGTCCTAGAAGTCGCCAAGAACTTGGGTTCAAGTGACTGTAGAGAAATTTTCTCTACGATGGCAAAGAACTCAAAATGACCGTTACAAGAGTCAGGGTTGCCAAAGCTTGAAAAATCATTGATTCCTGTGAGGCTAGAGACAATCGGTGATTGTTTCACAAAATAGGTGTTTTCCACCTCAATGGCAAACTAGGTTTAAAACCTTAAAACGCATATATGAGACGTGAAAAGGGGAAGCAATGATAGAGTTTTTCCAGTTCAAACGGCATTTTAAGGTAGAAAATGACACCATGATAGATGATTAAGGTTAAGGGTTTATTGTCCATTAGTTGAAGAAGGGGGTAGAAGGAGATGAGGGTCCAACAACTGGGATTGGTGTTGTGGTAGCCTTGAATGATGTCATAGGCAGTTGTAGGTTCATTGACGGACAAGGATGTGTTGCTTGTTGGTGGAGCGAATGCACTTCAGTAGTCCTTGGAATCGTCCAAGTGTTCACTGCTTCTTATCATTAGAGGTGTGGGAAAGAAACTAAACTGAGAAGTTTTTATATTCTTGGGGTTAGAAGTTGCTGAGAATTATTCTCAACAATTGTCAAAGTTATGGTGTTCATTTGTTGCTAAGACTTTGGGTCTAGCAGCCGCCAAAATTGGAGGAGTCCCCATCAATCATTGAAGATCTTTGGTGGGTGGTTGGTAGTTTGGTACTTCATTGGTCGCTAAAGAACTAAATCATTGTCGCTAAGATTTTAACCATCCAAGCGGTCTCTAAAAAAAACTTAATCCTCGATGACTAGTGATTCCAAATTATACCTCTAGGAGTTGAAGCATGCTCGTGTATTTTATTTTTCATCTTTATTTCATTTACACTAGAGATTAAGCAATCAGAGAAAGAAAAATGTCTAAAACTTGAGGCAAAAGTCTAGAGGATTAATAGAACAAAAATTTCCAAAAGGTAAGATGAAAGTTGAAAAAAATTAGTAAATTCTAAATAAAGGAAACTTGAGAAGACTAAAAGATAAGAAGAAAAAGTTGAGAAATGCTTGGGCTGTGTAATGCCTAGGCCCACTTCCCAAAGCTCGAGAAGAGTTTTAGGAATGACAACTAGCCCCATAGATCACCACTAGCCTTAACTGCATGCTTTGTCCTAACTCACACACAAGCCAAGATAAACTTCCTGATTGGTCGCCCATCCTAGTACTACTCTGGGTTGAGCATGCTTAACTGCAAATTTCTTTAGTAATGGGCTCCTTGAAAAGGAGGTGCACCTTGGTGATTTCGTAGTCCAATCATTCCTTTTAAGATCATTATATTTGAGGCCTCAAATCTGAGACATTACAATCTCCCCAGCTCCTGATCATGGCTACCAGTGTAAGGGTGGCTCCATCACCACGGATAACCCTTTCCAACATGTCAGACTGCACAGCTCAAATATTGGCATGCCACTGGCCCATGTGGGCCCCACACACTGGAGGGGAATTGACTCTGATACCATTTTTAATGTCTAGGCCCACTACCCAACGCTCTATAAGAGTTTCAAGAATGACAGTTAGCCCTACAGAACACCACTAGCCTTAACTACGTGATTTTTCCTCACTCATGTGCAAGATAGGATAGACTTCCTGACCAGTCACCCATCCTAGTACTACTCTGGGTTGAGCACACTAAACCACATAGTTCTTTCATAAGGGATCCCTAAAAAGTATGTTCACCATGGTGATATGGGTAGTCCAATAATTCCTTTTAAGATCATTATATCTGAGGCCTCAAATCTTGGGAAGTCATAACATGATGCCTCCCAAGAAGTGTTGATTTATAGTCATTAGCTTGATTTTCTTGATTGTCATTTTAGATGTTTTCTAGTAGTGTAGGTTGGGTTTCTTCCAATTGAAGTTCTGATCTCTAGACAATGGCTTGCTCTTCATAGTACCTTTTCACTCTATGTCCATTCACCTTGAATGTTCTAGCCTTTTCACACCTGATCTCCATCATCCATGTGGGATATATCTTCATCACAATGAGGGGACCAGACAATCTTGACCTGAGCTGTCCTGAGAAGTATCTGACTCTTGAGTTAAAGAGGAGGACCTTATCCCCCTCATAAACATCTTTTCTTTTCAGGTGGGCAACATGTCGCACCTTAGTCCTTTGTTTATAGATCCTTGCATATTCATATGCATGGAGCCCAAGCTCCACCATTTCTTGTAGCTACAGAAACCTTTTCTTCCCTACTAATTTTGGGTCCATGTTTAAAAACTTGATCACCTAGAACACCTTATGATCCATTTCAATAGATACGTGACTTGATATACCCTTTTTCCTTTTCCATACATCAATCTGTATGGGGTGGTTCCTATTGGGGTCATGTAAGCTATGTGATATGCCCATAGAGCATCGTCCAATTTCATGAACCAATCCTTTTTATTCTGCATGGTCATCTTCTCTAAGTTTTTCTTGATCTGACCGTTGGACACCTCCCTTGACCAGATGTCTATGGGTGATAGGGGGTGGTGACCTTATGCATTACTCCATATTTCTTGAGCAGGGCTAGAAACTATATTTTAGAGAAAGGGGCTCCCTCGTCACTAGTGATGGTGCATGGGACTCTAAATCTAGGGAAGATAATCTTTTCGAACATCTTAATTACAAAATTCACATCACATGATGGGGTAGATATCACTTCCACCCATTTTGATACATAGTCCACAACCACTAGAATGTGTTGGTTACCTCTAGAAGATGAAAATGGCTCCATGTAGTCTATTCCCCATACGTTGAAGATTTCTACTTCTATCCAATCTGACATCAGCATCTCATTTCTTCTTGAAATTTTCCATGTGAGTTGGCACTCCTTACAAGTTTTCGCAAAGGCTTGGGCATCCTTAAATAGAGTACGGTAGTAAAAACCAGAGTGAAAGATTTTTGTTGCGGTCATGTCTCCACCTAAATGTCCTCCGTAGAATGGAGAGTGATATTCTTTAAGAATCTGAGGCACTTCGTCCTCTGGAACACAAAACGGATACAAATAGTCATCCGATCTCTTAAATAAGAGGGTTAATACCAATAATAATTCTTCAAATATGAAAATAACTTTTTATTTTTGTTGTATGTGATCTCAGGTGGCAATTGGATGCAAGCTAGGTAATTGCATATGTCATCAAACTAGGGTACCTTGGGTTCCATAGACTTGGTCATCATAAGTGCCTCATCAGTGTAGTTATCATTGATCGGAAGGTGGTCATCGTCATCTACGACAATCCTTGATAGATGATCCCCTACTACATTTTCAGTTCCCTTCTTGTCTATTATTTCATGATCGAACTCTTGAAGTAATAGGGCTCACAGCAAGAGTCGAGGTTTAGTGTCTTTCTATTGCATAAAATACTTTCTTTCTCCATGGTCTGTGTATACCTTAACTTTTGACCCTAGTAGATAGGATCTGAACTTGTTGAAGGCAAATACTATCACTAGAGTTTCATTTTCTATCTTTGTGTAGTTCACTTGCACCTCATCTAGAGTTTTGTTGTCATAGTAGATCACATGATGCTTCTTATCTTTCTTTTTTCCCAGCATAGCCCCAATTGTGAAATCACCAGCATCACACATTATTTCAAACGACAATCCCCAGTCTAGAGCTTGGAGTATAGGTGTTGTGGTGAGTGCATTCCGTAGGGTTTCAAAATCCTTGTGACAATCATCAAAGGGATTCAAAATTTGCATCCTTCATGAGTGGACTAGACAGGGGTTTGCTATCTTGGATTTTTTTTATAATTTCCTATAGTATACTGCAATTCCAAGCAAGCTCCTCACTCTTGTCACAGACTTAGGAGGCAGAAGTATTATATGGCCTCCACTTTCTCATGTCTACTTCAGTTCCCTTCTTAAAAACCTTATGTCCCAATACTATGCCCTCTTAGACCATAAAATGACATTTCTCCCAATTTAAGACTAGTTGCTTCTCTTTGCATCACTCCAGTACTCCAGACATGTTCTTTAGGTAGATCTTGAAATCAACTCCCTAGAAAGAAAAATCATCGATGAAGACTTCCATCATACCCTCTAGGAAGTTTGAAAATATGGAGATCATGCGCCTTAAAAATGTCGTCGGTGCATTACAGAGTCCAAATGACATTCTTATGAAAGCATATGTGTCTTAGATGCAAGTGAAAGTCATCTTTTCTTGATCATATAGGTGAATGGGGACTGTGACGTCCCCAGATTTTCTAAAACTTAATCTGATGTGAGACATCCAAATTGAAACCCTCACCTCAGCGAGAATCCCAATTTAAACATCCCACACTAGGCTAAGAAGAAGAAAATCAGAGGAAGTAAAAAGGAAACAACAGTAGCACATGCACATGAACAATAATAAACCATACACACATGTTCACCATTCAACATATAATTACAACATGAATTGTTACAACATTTGATATTACATAGTGAACAGCAAACTTCTTAACATATACATGTACTACTACTAAACTACAGGATCTTAAGACAATAGGTCCACATGTACATCAGCTCGCCACACAACTCATACTATCCTGGGTCTTCAAAAGCATAACCACAACCTAAACAAAATATTACATGCAGTACACGTCAGCACAATATTTCAAGAATATTGTACTGAGTACGCCTACGTGTCTTTTATTTACCTCTCATCATATCTTGGCAATAAGATAAAACTAATACTTGGCAGTAACAGAAGAATTATAAGAAAAGCATATACTTGCCTAGATCTTATATAATTCATAGAAATTAGCTCACATGTCCGAAAAATGCAAACAAGATCCCAATTTAAACATCCCACACTAGATTAAGTTTTAGAAAATCCGGGGACGTCACAGGGACTTCATAGAATCCCTAGTATCCATCCAGGAAATAGAAGTATGGATAGTGAGCTAGAGGGTGTAACACTTGATCTATGAACAGCAAAGGAAAATGGTCCTTCTTAGTGGCAACATTTAGCTTCCTATAATCTATGTACATGTGCCACCCCATTGCAGTTCGTGTCACCACCTTGTCTCCATTTTATCCCATATCAACTGTCATACTTCCCTTATTAGGAACAACTTGTATACGGCTAACCTAGTTACTATTATTGATGGTACTATCACTGATGGGGTATATAATTCCTACATCGTGCAACTTTATTACTTCCTTTTTAACTACCTCCTTGAGCATTTGATTTAACTTCTATTCTGGTGGAGCTAGAGGACTGGTTGTCTCTTCCAAGTTTAACTTGTGCGTGTAGAGAGGTGGACTTAAACCTTTGATTTCTTCCATTGAGTATCCCTATTACTTTCATGTGTTGCTTAAGCTCATTTAACAACTTCTCCTCTTGGCCTTACATCAAGGTGGAGTTTCTTATCACATGATTTATTTTCTCATAATCTAGGAATTCTTATTTCAAACCTTCAGGTCATTTCTTTAATTCTTCCTTGGGCTTGGGTGCTTCCTTTCTTCTTGTGTATGTTCTAGTGAGGCACACTTTGTAGTTTATATGGTTTCCTCCTGCTCACTATTGTACTCCTATGGCTGGTTCAAATAATCAAGAATCTCTACAACTTTTGGATCCTTGATGTTGGGATCAGGGTTGTTGAGAGATCTCATAAGCGGACCGACAATGGAACTATCCTCTTGTACTTCCTCATAGAATTGGTTGTATCTATCTACTAAGTAGACTGACTTGAATAGAGATTGTCCGCTCATAGTATCTTGGACATGAAAGTCGATGTGATCATGTTTTACTTGAAGAGTGATGATCCCTACTTCTACGTCAATCAAATCTCTCCCAGTGGAGAGGAAAAGTCTCCTAAAAATCATGGGGCATGTTGGGTACTCTACAGTGCTGATTACAACAATGTCACACAGAATGAAGAATTGTCCCACATGAATCGAGACATTTTCCATGACTCCCAGTATTTTGGTGAAAGTATGGTTAGCCAACTGAATCCTCATCCCTATTTTCATCATGTCAGTGAGTCCAAGCCTCTGAGCTAGAATCAGGGGAATAAGACTAATATTTGTTCCATGGTCTGCAAGTCCTTACCTCACCTCATTATCTCTTTTGTTGAAAGGGATTGTGAACGCCCATGGATCCTTCATTTTAGTGGGCATGATACCTTGAATAAAGGCACTAGACATTTTATCTAGTCTTGATGTCTCGATGTGGTCCCCTCGCTTCCTCTTGGTAATAAGATCATTGATTACATCTCTTCAATCGCATCTAAGAAAGGAACATCAAGGTGTAGTTTCTTTACAGCTCTCATAAACTTTTCATACCTTTTATTTAGAGGGCTTTAATCATCTTGTAAGGGAAAGGAACCCTTGGGGGATATAGATATCTATTAACAAATGCACCCACAGTGGAGTCAGCCTTCTTCTCCTAGGTCATCTTCTTTCCATTTTCTTACTTGCTTGCTTTATCCTTCTTAGTAGACTCTTCTTCTTCAGTTTCTTCCTCGATTATTTTTTGTTCAAGTTGTGCTTCAATTTCAACATTACCTTGGTTAACGTTGTCTTTCTATTTCACCATATTTTTTCATAACGAGGAGTAGCCATTTTTTGCATTTTTAGTGTTGGACGGAATCTTTCCTTACAGATTCTTGATCAGTTCAGAAAATTGTGCTAGCTATTGATCAATTTGCTTTTGGTGAGTCTGCATATCGCCATTTAAGTCCACATTATGCCAAAAAAACCTATATTGGTGATAGCACTCTAGGTCAATTTCTCATTCATTGTTGCTTGCCTCTTTGCAAACTCAAAGAGCTCAAACATCATGTGATGTTGGTTTTTGTTTTTATTTAAACTCTGATCTTGTCTTTTCCTATTTAAATTTCTATTCTAGCCTTGGTATTGTCCTTGAATTTGGAAATTACTCCTATTTTGTTAGTATTTTGTGTTGCGGGTGAACACTGCTTGTCCCCCGCCTCTTCTAAATCTCGATGGTGTTTTGGCTGAACCTCTTAGCTGGTGGAAATTTTAGGCAGCATATTTGTTTCCTTAATTGAAACCAAGGTGATTTGGTCTCTTAAAATTATCACAAGAAACATTCTATATCTCTTCATCATCACTATCCTCCTCTGGTTGAGTGTAAATGAAGTTGTTAATGGCATGGCCTCCCTCACCACAGATAACACACTTCATGACTTTTTCTACTCCCTTTTCTCCCTGAGTCTTTTAGTTATTTGAAGTCTATGTATATCTTCTAGATGTGGGTAGTTATGATTTCCAAAGCCTTTGATTCTATAGTTGTTTCCTTCCTACCTTGTCCCCTATCATACTCCAATCCTTCTTGAAGTGCAGTCATGTTGTTGATTATGACCATGATATTCTTTGAATTCTTCCCCAAGAAAAAAATTATTGTTGTTGCATTTAGTGAAGTTCTCTGAGCAGGAGTAAGTGTCAGGACCTACTCTTTTGATCAGCATAAATACCAACCGTTAGAGATAACCCCAAAACCTAAACCCAGATTATGGAATGAAACAATGAATTCTCGACAAAGGTCATTAAACAATATATGAAAAACACAGATAATTTTTTCCTTTTCCTTTATTCACAAAATCATAAATCAATGTCACATCAAGGACATCACATTTAGATATCACAAATCTTATTCAACTCCATTAAAACCAGAATCAATCTTGTTCTCATATGTTATTCAGTTTACATCATATACATGTACATTGATCAACAAACTTAATCTACAACCCATCCCGGGAAAGAGAGAGTATAGGGACATTCTAATCTATCTAGATTACGATATTTATATCTTCTTTGTCACACCTCTCTGTTTTATAGCATTATACCTAAAAACATTTGAAACAACCTCATGAGACTCATATAGAGCCCCAGTGAGTGGATACCTCCCACTCAAGCTAGGTACATGCATCAGCATCAGATTAAGTATAATAAACTTAATAGAAACATGTAGGTATTGAAAAGTCTAACAGATAGTTCTTTCATTAGTCATATCTAAATTACAATGGTAATCTAATCCAATAGATAAGGTAATCACTTAAACCAATAATAACTTTGAAACATCTTTTAGAGTATGTCTATGAACAAATCAGCAGATACTTCTAGTTCAGATTAAGAATCTTACTGCATGAGTAATAATTCAAGTTCTAAGCATTTTGAATCAATACATAACAATAACATTATCTTTGTGACACTCTAGCAGCCGGCCTAGGAACACATCCTGCATTCTTGAAGTTGAATTACACATAATACACATCTACCAAACAATACTATCAAATAGCAAGCAATCCAACTCATATTCAGAATGGATATGAACACCATCGTTTATAACTTGTCAACATGACATATCATAATATGAAATAGAAAATTTCTGTAGCAACATGATTACTTTCCTCAACAAGAAGCATAATCAACAATGACAAATCATCAGGTAGCAGTACATGGAATGTAACAACCATTCAAATCATGTTCTACATGGCTTATCATCTTTTATTCATTTGCCCTAAAACTACTTGGCTTGTACCTCACCAAGTAGAAATCGCCATGCCTGATTCTTGTGTCAATGACTCACTGTCACTATCTTAGGGTTTAGTTAGCCACCCTAAGATATCAACAATAGACCCTGGCCACCTCAGGGTTGCCTAAAGAGGCTCATGTCCTCATCTTGGGTACATGAGATAGGAACCAGCAAAACAATATATCACATATCATAATATTTCATATATTTTTCATTTCACATTTCACATATTTCATTTCATCAGAGTCTATTCCAACTGGACATAGACTTTCACAACAAGGATTTAGGGCCAGAGCCACCCTATATGACTCACTCCTAAATCCTAGTGGTCTAACCTTTAAGATCTTGATCCACACTCCGGAAATCCTTCTCATAATTCATCGATTACTACAAGGATATCCGTTTTGTTTCCCCAGTGTGGTCCTTAGGGGAAACTCACAGTGTTCAGGGTACCTAACTAGATGTTCCATGATTTCACTTGTTATTAATCTCTTTTAGTCAACTTAAAAGAATTCAAAACATCATATATCATATTTGTGTATTCTCGCGTAACTACAATAACATGAAGCATATTAAGTTTATCAATAAGGACAATGATCAAAGCAAGAAGCATAATAAATCTGTAGATTACAACACATATGATTATTTCTATCTTTTACATCATCTCACAGCAATCATCAACAGTGGGCTTTCAGCCCGAGAAATAATCTTATTATCCAACATTCACCCCATCAGGGTTTTATCATCATCAGTGGGCTTTCAGCCCTAGACATAATCTCATGATCCAATATATACCCTTATCAGGGTTTCTCAAATGTAAGGAGTGCATATTAAATTCCATTTCAACATATTCCTTATCAGTTCATTGTATATCACAGTTCTTAACAAATATTAGCAGAGGCATTAGAACTAGAAACAATAAAAGTATATAGACATCATGTATCATTTTTCATACTCAGAATAGATTTATCATACCACATATGCTTGTTCCATCTAATCTCAATAGATGCAAATAAATTTCATGCATATACATGCATAACATACTTAGTTCTCTTCTTTTTTTATTTCACATTCTTCATATGGGGTTACTAATCCACACATGTTGATTATCATTTAAATTCCATCAAAAAAATTCATTCTCATAGTACAAGTATCCTATCAAACAATCACAATACAAGAACAAATTCTTGTAAATCAATTCAAATGCTTGAGCCTCATATTTTGATTGAATTAAACTACAATTATGTACATTCCTTAATCCCTCATTTGATATTATTATTCTTTAGCACCATCTAGCTCAACATTTTAGGGTTGGAGTTTGTTTCTTATATTTGTCTACTAATTCTCATCTTTTTCCTTCAATTCATATTCATTAATCTCAACTTCTCTCATGTCATGTTCATTAAATTACTGGAACCAATTATTTTTAACTCACTTGATATACAATACTTCTCTTTTCATTGATATCCATCAAAGTCTAGTTTTAGTATGTTTCAATCAAATTTGTCTTAAGCCACATGTAAATAAAACAAAGGATTAAAGAATTCATCATAATAACTTCATTAGTTTCATCTTTAACTTGCCATCACCTTCAATACATTTTTTTATTCATATCATTTCTTATATTTAGATAAGTGTATCATGTCATTGACTTCTAAGGTCATTCCCATAATCAACAATGATCATTCTTTATTATACTAAAACAAATGCATTAGACTTAGATGATATTAGTAATACTCATCATATTCAATTGAAATATTAATACTTACATTTAGCATTCACATCATATATAAGTTCTAGCTTCATCACTCATAATCATATTTATACGAAACATCTAGGGTTTTCAAGAAGTCATCCTTAGTTCAACACATCATAAGATCCATATCACTAAGAAATTTCATAATGATGCATAGAGGTTCATTAGGGCTATTCACATACGTGGAAACCCTAATTTCAATTTTCACATATTCCATTCATCAATCATAAGTATGCATTGAATCATTTGATTCACTTACTCAACACAAATCCTAATCAGTATATGTGGTCATTCAATTCCATTAACATTCAACAATACACTTGTATAATACAATCTAGTACAATTCAAATATGATTTTATACATGTCAATTCAATTCCAAGCATATCGGAAATTGGGCTAATTTTTAGGCAAAATTCACATGAAATAGCATAGTCATATACCCATAAGAATACGCATGGATCCTCAATCAATATATCAGGAACTAGTCAAGTTCCAATCAATGAGAAATAATCAAAATCAGTAGAATTGGATCCCTCAATATCTTTCCCAAATCAAATCCAATCACATACATATACAAACAAGGTTTTTGATTGTTTTAGCCGGATAGAATTAGGATTTCAACATGAATACAAAGTTTAGGAGGGATATAAACACTAACCTCAGGTGCCACGCACCTTAAAAACATAGGTCAACCTTTGAAGTTTCGGAAACCCAATCAAACTCTAGCAAATGAATCCAATTCTTTCTCTTCTCAACTTGGAAACCCTAGAAATGGGGATTAGAAGAGAAAGAGTGAGAAAAGGGAGATATTTGATGTGATTTCAAATCAAATTATAAGAGGGACAGAATCTTGACATGTGAGAGATGATTCACCATGAAATTCTATGCAAAGAAGCTAAACTTACTTGATTTCATTATATCTTGGATAGAGAAACCCTAGGTCAACATCTCCACCACTTTTTCTTCCCAAAACCCTAGCTCTACTCTCTCTCAAGAATTTCATTTCTTTGACAGGAAGGACGAGTTATGAGAGCTCCTTGTGTGTTAGGTTAGTCATATAGATGAATTGAGGTTCTTAGAACAATTGCAAACAAGCCCTTCAATATATTTTTATTTTGCTCAGACTGGTTGGTCGGTTGAGTTATAAACTTGTCCGATACCACACTTTTCAGAACTCAAAACTTATCCAAAAATTATTAAAGTTTAACCCAATGTCTGAAATTGAGTTTAAAATAAACAGGAAAAAATTAGATCATTTTGAATTACAAATAAATAAATAAAAATAAAATACTACACTACTATATTGCAGTCAGCAGCATGGTCGGTCGAGTTTGTCCTTCACAGAACTCGACCGAAACCCCTCTCAATAGAGATAAAATATCATCCAAAAATTACACCAATTTAATAGGGTGTCTATAATGGAGTTATTAAACTACATTTAAAATTTAGATCAATTTTATATACCAATCAAAAGATAAAATTCAATTACCACACTGCTATATCAATCTGAAAATATGGTCGGTCGAGTTTGAAACTCGACCGACAAACTGGTCAGAACATTCTTTAAAAATTCTGATATTTTTCAATAGTGTTAAAATTTGAGATATCCAAATTTTAGTTAAATCATAGTTACATGTAAAATACTAAAAATCATTTCATGAGACACTATACTTATCAAATTATGTATTCATATGTCATCAAAACCCTAATTTGGGTCGATTAGGGTTTCCAAATTTTAACCCTAATTATGTGGATCAAAGTATGATTAAACCTTATCATTACATTTAAAACATCAAAACTTAAATACCATCATTAATAAATCTTTAACCGATGATCAACTTAGTTAAGCATACAATCATCCAAGTAAACCCTAATTAGACAACTAATTTAAAAATGGGTCATTACAGTAAGACCCTTATAGAAAGTTGTGACTAGGATTACCTTTTCATAATTGTGGTGAGGAAAATCTCTTTGATATTCTTGGAAATGTTTCCATGCCTCGTAAAAATTCTCTCCAGGATGTTTCATGAATCCATTTATCTTGTGCATGATCCTGAGGGTTTTCTGCATTGGATATAACTTGGTGAAAAATGCATCAGATAAGGATGCCCATCCATTATGTTTTTGTCAGGTAAAGCAAGGTACAATGACAAGGCTTTGTCCTAAAAGAGAAGTTAAATCCCTTGTAGTATATCACCTCTTGCGGCATCCTATTCATATTGATGGTGTGGCATATGTTTTTTAAGGTGTCCAAATGGTGGTAGGGATGTTCATCATGAAAATTTCCTCCAAAATTTTTGATTTGTGTCATGGTGATCACAACTGGCTTCAATTTGAAATTTTGAGCATTGAATCATAGAATTATGGCTAGGCATCTTGATTCATTGACTCATGTGGCTTCCAGTTTGTGAAGAGATGGGCCTTCGTCATCATCCTCATCTTCATTGTTATGATTGTCATTGTTGTTGTTGTCATCCTAGTTGTTCCTCCCATTACTTTTTGCTCTATCTTAGGGTCGACACTCTTCATCATGAAGTTGTTCATCGTGCTCCTCATCATGAGGTGGGAGGATGGAGTGCCTCGAGGTGGGTTCTCATGAACTACTTCTTTCATAATGGTGTTCCTCATGTTTAGACTCAGTTTTAGGTGGAGGACAAGATGACCCAACTCTTGGGTTGCTGCCTCCCCCTGGTGTCCTCCCCTATGAGGTAGCATGTTGTTGGCAGGTGGGTTGTTGAATTATCTATTGATTCCTCTTTTGAAAACCTAAAATAATTCGCACACTCGAGTTAGAAACTAGACATAAGTACTTGATATAGTTAGAGGTAGTGGATTAAAAAAATAGTGCAATGAAGTCTATTGTAAGACTTGAGGCACATGTGTATGGTGAGTAGATTTAGGTTTTTAACAGTACTGGTTTCCTTGTCCCCTCCAATGATGCCAAAATGTTGACTGGACTAAATCATACGTCTTAGAATGAGCGGATCTAGAGTAGTCATGCTCTCAAATTTATAACCCAACACTCAGGCCCCCACAACTATTATACAGGGTCTGATGTCATAAATCGTACTCGAACCATAGGGACAAGGAATGGTAAAGTTTTAAGAATGTAAAACCTTGTCTTAATTACACCAACCAAGCGGGTATATTAAGTTTGGTGTTCCTTATGGAACAATGTCATTTCAATCAACAAGTAAAGCAACAAAAGTAAAACAAAGTAAGAAAACAAAATAAGAGAACAAGAATGAACAAAGAGTGTTGTAAAAAATATGGATGGGAACTTGGATCGAGTTTCACCAACTAAAGTCTCTCACCAACATGCAATACTCACACCCATATTTTATCCTTAGCAAGATTACAAGAAATAATCATATATGTCTATTCTCTCCTCTCTTGAGCTTAGGATAGATCTAGATTATAAGGTTGTTTCTCTCTCTCAATATGTCAAATAAACAATCACTATATTAACCATATGATCACTAGCTTAAGCATTCTAACATTCTCATGCATTCATGCAAATCCATAACACTTAGATAAGATTAGCACTACTATTTTGAGTCATTATCAATAAAACATCACAAGATGGTAGCTAATCATACAAGTGAAGCATCAAGACCAAGTATATGGAAATAATATTTTCTAAGAGTATGTATTCAATGGATATAAGTATTTACATGTTAGGAGAGCCTTAGTGGCTACTCCCACTCCAAGTTAGATGTTTAGCCACTCATGTTCATGAGAAACATTATGGATTTACAAACTTAGTGAGACATGAGAGAGAAAGACAAAATGGATGAAGTAGATGGGGGTAGATGAAATAGATCTAGAGGGGAAGAAGGGGGATATAAGGATCAAGGATTGATGCACATCTTCTTCAGATATGGATCTGAGGTGGACGTGAGGGATTGGCTAGTCCTTCTTTCGAAGGATAGGCAAATGGTCTTGGTGATGGCATGGATCTTCTCTCTCCTATGGATTCCCATCTTCAGAGTTCAAAGACTGATGGAGTGGCTGATGGATGGCTCTGGAATGCAGTAGCACTTCATCATCTCTTGCATGTCGTGACCCCATTCATGGATGAATTGGGTGTCTATTTATAGGTTTTGGTAACTGACTTAAAACTTAGGGGTTGTTGAGGTGCTAAGCCTTCATCGGTCGGTGATTTCATGAGCTTAGTGATTGTCACGATTTCATCCATCACTAAGCTTGGTCACTTCAAATCAATCGCTTCAATCACCTTCGTTGAACTTATCTTTGGGTCAACGATCATCGATTGTTGAAGCTAAAGGCCATTGAAATATTTGGTAACTTGCAAGTGTCTTAAGTTCATCGGTCACCAATGTGAGACGATATGATGGTCACTAAGATATGAAGGTTAGCGACCGCTGACCTAGTGCAATTCCCATTGGCTTCCAAGAGGTCTTGACTTTTGTGATCACTTGATTTTGAGTTTGGCGACTGTCAAAATGTGTATTTTGTGCATAAAAGAGAAAATGGGTGATTTTAGGTAGTTAGATCAAAGCTTACCAAGCCAATTAGAATTGTCTCAATAAAACATAGTAGAGATGAAAAAATGAGGATAAAACAAGCACTCAAATATCCACAAAATTAGATATTATCACCCATCAAATGTTTTTCAATGTACTTTGACACCATCCAACATGATCTTGAATAAGGGACACCATACATGTAATGTTTGGGCATGTTGTAACAAAGGGGGATTGACTATGAGTGATGTAGATGGGATTTGTTCCTCCTATTGGAGTTGATATCCTGGCCACTTGATAAGTGAGATTGAGAAATGCATGGATGTACTCATGTGAATCAATGTATGATATGTGAGCTCACATGAATCTCAGACAATTTTCTCTAGTTCAAGGAACATGGATCAAATATTAAGAGGACGAAGATTCCATGCCTTGAGTTTAATCTAGATATTAGAGATGGAGGAATTGTGTGATCACTGTAAACATTGATCATGGATTGTAGGTTGAAGTTGTTCTCCAACTTTTCAATTAATTGGGGAGCAATGGTGTGTTTCTATATATCACTAATTGTTTGTGATGTCATAATGTAGTTATGGACATTTATTACCAATGTAATTTGGGACATATAGGGTCACACACATTGCATGCACATGTAATAGGAGTTTTCTCCTGAATAAGGTTTGACTTGATTACTAAAGTGTATAGGTAATCAATTTAAACAACATTGGATGCCAATTGGCTGACTAGGACTATGAGTCGACTGACTCAGGTGTCGAGTTGACTAACTGAAAAGTCCAACTTGACCGATTGGACGATCAATAAGATTGGATCAAGGATTGATGTTGACATCATGACGTGCATTAATTGTTGCATTGAAATACAATATGTTTACAAATAGGTAAGCATCCAAATCAACTGATTGGATGTTTGAGTCGATCAACCGGTACATTAATCAACTGATTTGTGATTTGCAGCAGCTGAAAATTCAAGAATTTCGTCTCCTCATGTCCTCAGGTTTGTTGAGACCCTGATCCATCCACTCCTATATCAATGGGGGTGGAAAAGGCTCTCAACACACTTGTGGGACAAGTCTCCAAATCTCAACATTGTGGTAACATGAGATCCAGAGGCATCTTACCCATAAAAGGGAGAGATACTCAAAGGGGAGAAAGTTGATGCTAGCACATGGACAACACGAGGGACAACTCCTTCCCATCAGTTCTAGTAAAATGACAAGAGGTCACGGTGATTTGTGTGGACTATGTAAAGGCATGGAGGCCATTGCCACCATGCTAGGAGGATGTTGTCAACTGTCATTTGTAATGCTACACCAGGAGGTTGCGGTCGACAATCGTTCAGATGTTGCTTAAGAAAGAAGCACATCGCTATGAGGATTGTCATTGGACTCGCTCCGGGACCAGGTGTGGCTTGAGAAAGAAGAACATCTCTACAAGTATGATCATTGTACTTGCTCCAGGACCAGGTATATGCCTTGAAAACCTTCCTTCCCATTCATAGTTATTGACACAATCCACTGGTCTATGCGGAATATGGAAAGAAATTTTTATTTCTACTGCCATCTCTATCACCATATTTCCCTACAATGAAACTGATGGAGCTAATGCACAAGCTAAGGAACCTAGATTGCATCAGCATTCCAAGTATATACTTTGGCACTTCCATCTCATACACAAGATCATACAACAAGGAGATGTGAAGATTTGTAGAGTATTGACTAAAATCAATATTGTTGACCCACTGACAAAAGAACTTTCATAGAAGAAGCATGATTGTCATGTTAGATTTATTAGATTTATGGGTGAATATCTCTATGTGCAAGTGGGAGTATGTTGGTATGTATTCCCAAAGAGTTAGTCATATGAAGATTGTGATGTTGCATAATTGATTTGATAATAATAAAGGCAATTTCATATATTATGTTTTGTTCAATTATGAAATAATGATATAGCATGATAGATTTCTAAAGAATGATGTTACTTGATGAAATATGTCTTCAGATTTAGGACCTGAACAATGAGATTGTATGTATGATAAGAGTACAAACATTCTTGTTATGTTCCTAGTTAAATATTATTTCGGAAGGTAAATAGATGAAAATTATACATATGACTACATTGTGTGTAGTCTCATTAGTCATGAAATTATACTTGTTAGAGAATAGTGTACCAGACAGGCCCACCTTGAGAGTGATACATGGAACCATTGAATGGTTAGTCATAATCATCCCTCAAAGTGATAGTGGTGATTGTGGTTCTTAGACCTAAAGTCACTGTACTCAACACATGTCATTTGATGAACTTTGAAACCATCCAACATGATCTTGAATAAGGGTTTCCATAAAATTGGTGCTCATATACATTGTGACACATAGGGGTTGACTATGAGTGATGTAGATGGAATTTGACCCTCATTTTGGAGTTGATATCTTGGCCACTTGTTAAGCGATACTACGAAACACATTCCCATTCTCATGTAAATCAATATGTGATATGTGAGCTCCATGTATCTCAACATATCCTCTAGTTCAAGAAACATAGATTGAGTATTAAGAGGATGGAAACTCCATCCCTCACATTCAATCTCGATATCTGAAACAAAGGAACTATACGATCATGGTAACATTAATCATGAATTGTAGGTTGAAGTTGTTCTCCAATTTTCCAATTACTTGGGTAGCAACGAAGTGTGGCTAGATACCGTTTCATTGTTAGTGATGTCATAATCAGGTTATGGATATTTACTACCAACATAATTTTGGACCTATAGGTTCACACAAATAGGATGCACTTGCAATAGGATCTTACTCATGGATGAGGTTTAACTTGGTTACTATAAGTGTTTAGGTAATCAAATTAAGCAACATTGGCTACAAGTCGACTGACTGGGATATCCAATCGACCAACTGGTGTGCCAGACAATCAACTGGAATGTCTAGTGGACTGACTGGATGTGAAATTACCAGTTTTGACTGGGTCAAATGTTTAACTACATGCACTAATCATTGCATTGAAAGCCAAAGTTATTGTGTTGTTGACCACAGACCAATCGATCGACTGGATTGTCCAGTCAATTGACTGCGTGCACATACTAGCCATCAAACCATGAGATCTCTCTTTTTATATCCCCTAGGTTTTGTAAACCCAAGCTTATCCACTCCTATATAAGTAGGGGGTGGCCAAATCTCTAGACACACCTTTTTCTCAACATTGTGGTAAGATGAGAGCTTGAGCAGTCTTACCTAAGAAAGTTAGAGACAATAAGGGGGAAAGAAATCGATGTTGGCACATTGACAATGGAAGGAAAACTCCTTCATGTCAACTCTAGAAGCACAACATGGAGCTCCTGATAGTCCGCATGGATGAAGTAGAGGAATGGAGGCTTTTGTTTCCACACTAGGAGGACACTTTCAACCTCCATCCATGGTCATTACACCAAAAGAACATAATTGACTACCATCCATGTGCATCTTGTGAAGGAAGCACACCTATACAAGGATTGTTGCTAGAATTTCTCTAGGATGAGTTATATTCCTTGCACCATCCTTTCCGTTTCATAATTGTTGGTGCAATTTGTTGGTTATGGGAATATGGAAAGAATTTTTTTTTCCATTGCCATCTTTGTCGCCATATTTCCATATAGGTTTGTAGATAATATTGGTATGAAAATTAGTGATACATCTCATATTTCTTCAATAAGGCATCAAATTTCTTTTCTGATAAGTGTTTACCACCATATTAAATCACAATGAGAGGCACCCCAAACCTAGGGAAAATATTTCAAGAGTTTCATGACATAGAGTCACATGAAGTTGTGTGTATCACCTGAAACCACTTGGAGACATAGTCAACTACCATACAATTGCATAAGTAGCCACAAGAAGGCAAAAATGGTCCCATGTAATATATCCTCCATACATGAAGATCTCTACCTTTTGCCTTGAAGTCAATGGCATCTTGTCTCTTTTGTATATGTTTCCTATTCTTTGCACTGCTTATGTGATAGGATAAAATTATAGGCATCCTCAAACAATGTGGGATAGTAAATCTATAGTAGAGGACCTTCTTGGTTGTCTTCGCCACACTAATGCCCACCCATTGGACCTGAGTGGCACTACTCAAGAAGAAATTGGCCTTCCTCTTCAGTGATACATCTGAGATAGAGTCCATAGGCACACAATCAAAATAGGTATGGTTCATCCCATAGTATCTCATTACATCATGCAAGAACTTATTCTTGGAATGTACCAAGCATTCACGGTGTAGGACGCCTACAAACCAAGTAATTCACAAAACCTACAAACCATGGGATATAAGAAGATTCATCAATCAATTGTTAGATAAGGAATCATTGATTGGAAAACATGATTTATGTGGCTTAAGCAATCGGCAACAACGTTCTTGATACCCTTTTTTCTTGGATATCCAAATCAAACTCTTGAATAATAAAAATCCACCTAATCATTCTCTTCTTGGAATCTTCTTAGTAACAAGTATCAGATAGACATTTAGAGAATCACTTGAGACCCAACAACATAATTCTAAATTTATTAAAAGCATAGACAATAGCAAGCAACTCATGTTCTATTGTAACGTAGTTGCATTGTGATTCATCCAAAGTCTTGGAGGCATAGTAAATTGCATGGTGCATCTTAACAATATGCAATCCTAAGACAACCCCCACAATAGAATCACATGCATCACAGGTGATCTCAAATGGTTGAGGCCATTCCAGTACCCAAATGACCGGAGTAGAAATGAGCAGCCTTTAGGTTCTTAAAACTCTCCATGCATGCATAATCAAAAGTTTGTGTAGCATCTTTTAGAAGAAAATTTTTCAAGTGCTTGGTAATGTTCAATAAGTTCTTTATGAACTTTCTATAGAAATCGAAATGTCCTAGGAAAGCATGTACTTCCTTAACTATAGATACTTGTTCCAATTTTTTAATGACTTCAATCTTGACTTTATCCACTTAAATTGCTCTACTACTCACTATATGTCCTAGAACAATGCCTTTTCTAACAACAAATGGCATTTCTACCAATTTAGCACAACATGTGCTTCTTCCCATCTAGATAACTGACACAATTTTACCATGCGTATAACATAAGTGTACATATCAATGTAATATAGGCCTTGTGAGGTCCGAGTCGAACTCAAGGAAACGTGAATTTCAGGAGACTACTACTAATTGGTTGTGACCAGCTAAACCGATTAAAAGAGTTGATAGGTTTGAAAAAGAAAAGAAAATAAAGGGAAAACAAAAGAGTGATGATTAAATGTTGATTTAATCAAATGGGATGGGATTCCTTAGGATTTCTGATTTCACCACAGGGTCTCATTATACCTAATATCTTGCATAAATAACATAGATTTTATCGAATTTTGGATAGAGAGCATGTAATCAAGATTGCCTGCTTCCACGGTACAATCCACTATCCAAATATAAGACAATTCTACTTCCGTAGAAATATATATCTTAGATTAGGTGCATTAACGATGACTATGGGTATCTCTCCACTGTCCGTATATCGCCTACTCAAGGTACGTATAAGATGGTGTATAAAAGTGGGTTTTCTGACCTTTAATCCCCTTTCCAGAGTAATTATTAATCTAATTCTTTACCTATGGTCATTAAGCATAAGTAAATCAAGCAATATCCACAATTATATATCTAAGAAATGAGAATTCTATATTAATTTATGCAAAAATTCAATATAATGGTTCCCCGGGCTATCCCGGGTCCTAAGGAACGATGGGGATTGGCCCCACATGGTTGAAAATAGAGAATACATAGGAGTAGAGAAGAAAAACATGGGAAATGTGGAGAAAACTTGTGTAATCCCTGATACGAAGGTGTTCCTGGAGATCCTCCTCGAGAAACGTGTGTTTTGCAGTCTTTCGGTAGCAAAATTGCCATCAGAGATGCCTGGATCTCCCGGTTGATGGTCTTTGGCTCTCATCTCCTCTCTCTCTCTCTCCTTCTTGGATGTCATGCGGAATGATATGAGATCTCTCCTAGGTCTGTTCGTGCTCTCCTTAGGTCATAGGACTACTTTACAGCACCGAAAAAGCTCAACTGTCGGATTAGAACGCTCTGTTTTAGTGTAGAAATTCGGCAGATCCCGACGCTGTCGATACCATCGACACCCAAGTCGATGGTATCGACCATGGTGTTGATATTTCCTTCCAAAATCAAGTTTCGGGGTAGATTCCTGATGAAATTTTGATACTATCGACACCAGGGTCGATGGTATCGACTTTGGACAATGTGAAAGTACTTGAAAAAGTGCTGAAACATGTGCATAAGTCCGAGAATTATATAAAATCATATAAATATGATAAAATAAGTATAATTTGATGCATATAGAGTTTAAAGGCCAACTATAGTGAATTATGCAAATATCATCAAGAAAATGACAAATGCGTGCATAAAATAGATATAAATAAGCCTGTAAAAGTGACTCAAAACCCATGCATCAAAATCCCCTAAGCTTAAACCTTGCTCGTCCTAGAGCAACAAAACTTTGGATCTGGTTGAGATAAGTCAGCATAAGGACATAAATACATGAAATGCATCTGCATCATCCCCACTTTCTTTCCACAAACCTGCCCTCCGTGACCATTGAACACTAACTGCCCTTCAGGCGACCAAAGACCTATGTAAAAGATGTACGTCCCCTAATCAATGAAACACTATCAATTAAAGCAGTTAATATGATAAACTCATCCGGTCCGTACTTGATGCATCTTGTCATCTCCTATCTACATCGCTCATTTCCTAACTACCATCTAAATGGAAGCAGATCTCCAGGTATTCATGAATGAGGAGAATATCATGGGTGGCCTACCAATTAGAGAAAAGGGTGGATGGGATAGGTGGTTGTGGAAGAGATGGAAGCACATAACAGTCAATCATGCAATACAAAAATTAATGACCTATCATGATGCAAAATGCAAGTGAAAATGTCCTAATGCTACATTTTTGGTGGAATGATGCATGCACTATCATTCTGTCTCAAGGTGAGATGGAATATCTAAGAAAACTACACCATGTACTTATTCTTCTTAGTATGTAAGTGAGAATAGGTTCCTTTCTCCCTCTCATTCATACTTACTTTTCAATTCTTCTATTTTTCTTTTCTTCTCTTTTTTTCAATTTTTTCATTTTTTTTCATGCCCTTATTTTCATATATGACAATGAATTATTTGTCAGGCTCACTTCTTGCTACATAACTTGTACATTTGAAGCATTCGGAAGGTATGGAATAAGTTTAACACATTTCAAGTTTTCACAAGAACATACAACACATGATGTACAACTATATGCTCAAAAGATGTAATGCACTACAAAATGACAGTTATGCAATTAAATGATACGCACCTAAGGATAATGTTCATGTATGATTACTCTATCCCTTTTTTTCATTTTTATGCAAAATTTTGTGAAAATAGCTGTAATGCAAGACCTATCTACATGAGATGCAATCAAATAGTGAAAGATGGTAATGTGCTCCCATTTCTTATGGAGTGTGAATGAAATTGCGGTGGATCAGATCACAAGACTAATTGACATAACCTTTTGAAAATATTATATGTCCCTCTCTATAGACCTGTGTACAGGGTAACTGAAGGATTTCTCTCTTAAACTTTAGTCTAAGGTCATGTTAGTATTTGATCGATTCAGGCTCAACAACCTTGTCAATCACATTTCCTTGGACAATAAAGATGGTCATTCATGTCCCCATGTCCTGAAGTTAACTCACCCAAACACTTCCTCAGTTATGCAACTCAATTACTCACAAGAATAAGCTCAAAAAGTTTACAATATGCTCATTTTTTTCATGTCCACACAACCCAAGAGTAATACTCCCAATTGAAACCATGCATTTATTTCTCCACAGATTACACTAGATAGATGTGAATACTACAAAAGAGGTAAAACTATAAATAAATACAACTAATATTTCAAAAGTAAAAGCAACATAAATAATTAAATAAAAACTAAGATAGAGGGCTGTTCCAACACCTCCCTAAGCTTGAATATGACTATGGCCTCATAGTCAACATTCCCACTTAAGAGGCGGAACAGCGGTACCATTCACTATGAAGTGTGGTGAAGAAGGATGGTTGGATGCTCAAGTGCACCAAGTAATGCTTGCTATCTCCCTATTTTTGGTGGCCCATTTTTGTGTCTTAGTGGTTCTAATATGTGACTTCCTTCATCCTTCTTTGCTCTATAGAAAATGGTGCGAAAAAATCTCATTTCGACACCTTTTACGACTTGTTTTATGTAGTTGTCCTGCAGGTGTCGATACCATTGACACCAAGGTAGATGGTATCGACTCAGGCTCAGCAACTTTGGTGTACTGATGTATCTAAAAGCCTAGGAAATCAAAAGTGTTGATACCATCGACATGGGTGTCGATGGTATCGACACTTACTGATAAAAAATTTCTAAAAATCTTCAGGCATCTTGATACTATCGACACTAAGATCGATGGTATCGACTCTTTCTCAGTGTATACTGATCCAAACTCAATACTATCGACATGGGTGTCGATAGTATCGACCTTAAAATTCTACACACTTCAAAACATGAATTAGGGTACCATTTTTACAAAAATTATCAAAACCTAAGCAAAAACTAAGTACATCAACATAAAAGATCATAACCAAACATAAAATAACCCTAAAGTCGGGTTGCCTCACAACAAGCAGCTTGACATAAAGATACCTTTAACCTGGGTTGTCAAGGGATGTCTCTAATGATTCATTTGGAAATTTGAATTCAACTCTATCATCACCAATCCCAAGTGTCAAGTAACCTCGCCCAATGGCAGTGATTACATCAGTTGTAGCTTGGAACGGCCTTCCCAATAGCATCTCACCTCCTTCCAGCTCATGCATGTCCATGACCACAAAGTCAATAGGGAAGATAAATTTGTCGACCTTGACTAGCACATCCTCACATATACCTTGTGGCTTTACAATGGATCCATCCGCCAACTCAATTGTCATGGAAGTTTGTGTTGGCTTCTTCAATCCCAGCTTTTAAAAAGTGGCAAGTGGCATAAAATTAATGCTTGCCCCTGAGTCACACTGTGCTTGTGGAAAATTTTGGTCACCTATGGAACATGGGATGTAGAAACATCCTAGATCTTTCCTCTTCTTTGGCAGCCTTCCTTAGATTATAGAACTCACTATTTCATCAACACACACAACATTTGTATCTTCGATCTGCCGTTTCTTGTTGATGATGTCTTTCATGAATCTTTCATATGAAGGAATTTTCTCTATAGCCTCCACCAATGGAATGTTAATGTGGAGCTTCCAGAAGATCTCAAGAAATTTCTTGAAATGCCTTTGCTCTTTCCTCGACTTTAGACTATCTAGGAATGGCACGCTTGGCTCCTTTATGCTCTTGTGTGGTGGCACGAATGGGCTATTTGGGGTCTCCTCCCCTAAGCTTGCTGCAATGTCACCCTTTGGCGTAGGCTTTGGCACGTCATTCACAGTTGGTGTGGCTCGTGGCTGCTCATCCTTCTCGGTGGTAGTAGCTCCACTACAAAGTACGGCCTTCACCTGCTCCTCTTTCCTAGGTTTGGTAACGGTTGTGATAGGTTCTTGGTGGGATTTGTTGAACGGGTGACATCCTCATAGTAGTCCATATAAGCTACGGGGGTCTGGCACACTGGGTTTAGCCTCCGTTTCAAAATACATTTTGCCCTTTTCATAGACCTCCCCCATTGGGGGCTCTATCTCCTTAATCACAGATATATACTTCACTTGATGATGTACTTGAGCAGCCTCTGCATTCCCAACTAGTTTTTTTTTAATTATTTGCTTCATGGCAGCCACCTCAGTTGCAATTTGGGTTATGGACATCTCTAGCATCCTCAGTTGTGCACCATGGCTCTGGATCTGCTGCCCAAACTGGTTCAAGTACTCATTGTGTGACTGTACTGTCTTGGCGAGTGAGCCCATCAATTCCTAATTTTGCTTCACCACCTGACTAAGAAATTCATTGTTCTTTTTCTCTAGGCTAGGCTGCGGCTTCTAAAAATTTTGTTCCTTTCTCCAATCGTAATTGTTATTTCTATATCCCTATTGATGCATATACTTTGCATGTACATCATCATTAGACCCATTGTCCTCTTTCTCTAGGAGCTTCTTGGCTATAAGATCCATCTTGTCATTAAGCGCTTTGATGGCCTTTACTTCATGTGTCACGCCGACCTGCTCGGGTGCACCTCTTTCACCCCAAGACTGCTTTTTGGACATGTTCCTTAGAATCTCCCAGTACCTTGTGCCTGTGTTATTCAAAAAGAAACCAGAACTTGTTGAGTCCAAATTGCTCCTATCATGTTCATTTAGGGCAAAGTAGAAAATTTTAGCTTGCTTCTCCTTGTCTAAGTCGTGATGTGGACACTTCCTCAGCATTATCTGGAAGTGCTCCCAAGTTTCAAAATAAGTTTCACCGGCTCGCTGGCTGAAGTTGTGTATCTTCCTCACTAGATCGTTCATCTTTTCAGGTGAAAAGAAACTCTCAAAGAACACCTTAACCATGTGATCCTAAGATTCAACGTACTCATCATCCAGATTGTGCAGCCATTCCCAAGCATTGCCTGCTAAGGAACTGGGAAAAACTTTCAAGTAGAGTGTCTCTTGTGGGAACCTATCAATCTTTATCATATCGTAGCTTTCCACGAACGTGTTGATGTGGGTCACCGGATCTTCGTTCTTCATCCCATGGAATGCATTAGATTTGACCAAATTAATTAGCCCCAGATTAATTTTGTAGTTAGGAATTTTGATGGCCAGCCTCTTGATTGGCCACTTAGATGCAGAGGAGGAAGAAGCCTTGATCTTCTCCCAGATCGTCTGCTCCTCATTTGCTGCTCCGTCACCCATTATTATTTTACTAGTACCTAAAATTTCAAATGGTAGTGTATAAACCGGTACTAATAATTAAAACAATTAATAAGATTTGCAATTCAGTTCAAAAGATTAAAAGAAAAATTATAGGAATAAAAGTGGCCTAGTGTGGTCGCTCACAGCACTCGTCGTGCTAAAATTCACCGTTTCCCCGGCAACGGCGTTAAAAACTTGATATGATTTTACCGTGCGTATAATGCAAGTGTACGTATCAATGTAATATAGGCCTTGTGAGGCCCGACTCGAACTCAAGGAAACATGAATTTCAGGAGACTACTACTAACTTGTTGCGACCAGCTAAACCGATTAAAAGAGTTGATAGGTTTGAAAAAGAAAATAAAATAAAGGGAAAACAAAAGAGCGATGATTAAATGTTGGTTTAATAAACTGTAATGGCATTCCTTAGGATTGCTAATTTCACCATAGGGTCTCGTTATACCTAATATCTTGCATAAATAACATAGATTTTATCGAATCTTGGATAGAGAACCTGTAATCAAGATTTCCCACTTCCACGGTACAATCCACTACCCAAATATAAGCCAATTCTACTTCCGTAGAAATATATATCTTAGATTAGGCACATTAACAATGACTTTGGGTATCTCTCCACTATCCGTACGTCACCTAGTCTAAGGTACGTATAAGATGGTGTATAAAAGTGGGTTTTCTGACATTTAATCCCCTTTCCAGAGTAATTATTAATCCAATTCTTTACCTATGGTCATGAAGCATAAGTAAATCAAGCAATATCCACAATTATATATCCAAGAAATGAGAATTCTATATTAATTCATGCAAAAATTCAATATACCGGTTCTCGAGGCTACTCCCGGGTCCCAAGGAACGATGGGGATTATCCCCACATGGTTGAAAATGGAGAATACATAGGAGTAGAGAAGAAAAAGGTGGGAAACATGGAGAAAACTCGTTTAATCCCTGATACAAAGGTGTTCTTGGAGATCCTCCTCGAGAAATGTGCATTTTGTAGTCTTTTGGCAGCAAAATCGCCCGTCAGAGATGCCCAGATCGCCCGGTTAATGGCCTTCAGCTCTCGTCTCCTCTCTCTCTCCTTCTTGGATGTCATGCGGCACGATATGAGATATCTCTTAGGGTTGGCCGTGCTCTCCTTAGGTCATAGGACTACTTTACGGAACCAAAAAAGCTCAAACGTCGGATTAGAACGCTCCGTTTTAGTGCAGAAATTCAGCAGATCCTGACGTTGTCGATACCATCGACACCCAGGTTGATGGTATCGACCATGATGTTGATATTTCCTTCCAAAATTGAGTTTCGGGGTTGATTCCTGATGAAATGTCGATACTATCGACACCAGGGTCGATGGTATCGACTCTGGATAGTGTGAAAGTACCTGAAAAAAGTGTTGAAACATGTGCATAAGTCTGGGGATTATATAAAATCATATAAATATGATAAAATAAGTGTAATTTGATGCAAATAGAGTTTAAAGGCCAACTATAGTGAATTATGCAAATATAATCAAGAAAATTACAAATACGTGCATAAAATAGACATAAAATAAGCCTGCAAAAGTGACTCAAAACCCATGCATCAATAACAGAATGAGAGATGATGTAAGCAAGATTCAATGAATATCCATAGACAAAAAAATCATCCATGAATGCTACCATGAAATATTTAGTCAAACCTACAAAGATGGTTGACATGCAACACTGGAAAGTTGAAGCAGTATTGCATGGCCCACATGTCATCCTTAGGAAGGCATAAGTCCAAAATGGTATATAAAGTAGTATTCTCTTGATCATACAAGTGAACAAGGATTTGATAGAACTTGGTGTATCCATCAAGATAGAAAAAATAATCCTAATGGGCAAACTTATATAAAACTTGATCAAGGAAGGGAAGAGGAAACTTATCCTTCCTTATGGCTTTGTACAGTTTGCAATAGTCAATGCACATCCTCCACCATGTGATAATGTAAGTGGGATGAGATAATTCTTGTCATTCAACACAATAGTGGTGCCCTTTTTCCTAGGGATCACTTGTGTGGGTCTCACCCAAGGAGAGTTTAAGATAGGTCAAAATGATCATAAAACAAGTAGCTTTATAACCTCCAACCGTACAACTTCCTTCATGTTGAGATATAATCTATGTTGCGGGTCTCTAGATGGAATGTAATTCTCAACCTTCAGGATATTGGGAATACATATGTCTTTAGTAACACTAATGAAATATGTCATCCTGTACCTCAAGGTTGATTTTCACTTCATGAGCTCATACAATAGCTTTTCGGTCTTGCTCTTGAGTAAGATCAAAATTTATAATCACGTGACAAACTTTCAGCTCATCGCAAAACACGTATTTGAGTCCTTCAAGAAACAACTTCATTTCTACAAATTTTGGGGTTGGGGCTTCTTCCTCAAAAATAAAGATAGCATATATATTTTCAAACTCAACTTTGGTATCATCTATAAGATCTATATGTACTCTTCACTATTCAATCTGTGAATCATAAAAATCTAAATTTTTGAAAAAGTTACAGACACTTGTAAGGGGTCTTCTGAATTTTCACTTTCTTGCATGAGTTGGGATAGCTTATCAATGAAGATGAGTAGAAAGACTACCTCATGAATATTGGGTCCCTTCAGACTACTAAACACATGGAAGTCCAAAGTTTCTTTTTCGAATCTCAAAAGAATAGTGCATGTTTGTGCATCAACCAAAACCCATGTCGTGGCAAGGAATTGACGGCTAAAGATGAGAAGATGTCTAAGATCCTCCTTTATATCCATAATCACAAAATGACGAGGTACCTAAGCATCTTTACCAAAGGCTATACATCATGATTGAAATTTTCATGGACGTTGGGAGTAGACTAGTGAATGGAACCCAAATCTACTAGCCCCTTTTTACATGTGTTGTCCGTAAGGTAACAAGCTATCTTAAACAATTTGGATTCTTTCTTCTTCTTAGGCATCTTGTTTATGATAATATCTGAGGCTATCCTAGAATTCTTGACAGTCTTGTATTCTTCCTTGGTGTAATTCCTAGTTAGAAGAGCCTTTGAATATTTAACCCAATCTGGGATTTCAGAAATGGCATCTAAGAATGGAATGTCCACATGAAAACTCTTCATAGCTTCTTTGAACTTATAGAATATAATATAGATTCTTGTCTACTTTAGACGTTCTTGTATGAGGTCCTTGATTGTAAACTAGCATGTCTCATTCAACAACATCAACCTTTAATTTCTCAACTTTATATGTCTTCCCTACATCAATAGAAACAATAGTTCCATCTGGTTTTTCCTTTAAACCCTCATTGTGTCATCATTGTCAAAATCATTAGGAAGAGTTTCTGGTGGAACTAGAGCTTGTGGGTGCATACCCACATTACCTGAATGTGTGGAAATAACCTTCAGCTGCTCAGGATGTTTAGGGTTTTTTAGGGTTGTTTTCTGACTATCCTGTAAAGGCACCAGTAGGATGATGTAGAGAAGTAGAAAGTTGGGTGAACTATGAGTCAATCGACTTTTGGTAGGCCTACTAATTTGAGAGAATCTTATGTTGGCTAGAAATCATGAACTATCTTGACTAAAGAATCTTATCTATGGAAGAAAAATTGTCATCATTAGAGGAGGTAATGTTTGGTTGTGGTATATGTGGCACTTGATTTGGATTATGGAATTGTTGCCCTTGATTAAACCCACACATTTGGAAGTTTCCTCAGAAGTTTCCTTAGTTCCTAAAGGTCTATTATTGATTGTTTTGGAACTTAGGAGGCGTACCAGATGTGTCTTATAGGATGCTATGATGCAAGCTTGCTACTCACTTTCATCGCCCAACTAGTTTTCTTGGTGACCGCACTTTAGTACTCAAATATTATGGTTCAAGACCCCATTAGTACAAACATGTTGCAGTGATTTTGGTTATACTTTCATGTATTCCCTTTGATCTTACTTTAGCCAGGATTTCTTGAAATGTGGGGGTTTAGTCTAAAACAACACAAATCAGGAGATCTGGAGTTCTACTCCATTTTTCTTGACCTTAGCATTTATCGTAAAGCTTAATTTGGATGTTATCTTTTTGTTCTTTGAATTAAGTCTTGCTTTAGGGCATGCAGTATATTAAGCTTGGGGTGGTTGATAACACCCAACTTTTAGCATTTATGCTAAGTATTTATCTATAGTTCTGTGTCACTATAGCCTTAATATTCCCAAACTAACTCTAGATCTTAGGTTTCTATAATTTATCTCTTTTTGAAGATATAGTTGATCAACTAGCCAATTTTGGGACTTCTAGGAACCAAATAGAAGAAATCATTGATCATCCTAATTTAGCCAGATGAAATTGGCTCAGATTCCCAAATTTGAGTCGCATTTTTTCCCTTTTTATAGCAGTACACATCGACACTCCATCCAATCATTTTCTTTAGAAGAAAACTGAAGGTACATCTTTTGACGGTCTCATTGAAAGGTCACAACTGACTACCAACAACCTTTTGAAGGAGCATTTCCACCCTTGCCTTCGAATGATGCCTCCTGAAGGCCACCTTTTTTTTAACCACCTCCAAAGGAATACTTCCACAATCGCCTACCAAAGGAGTGAATTTGGGTCAAATTCCCAGAGTTTGATTCGAATTCATTTCTGCATGTTGCCAATTTTTTTCCTCCAAAAGACAGAAGAAGGACCGTCTACCACAGCTTTACCTTCTAATGGCCCTTCTACTGATGTTACCTATTGATGAAACCAACCAAGGCTAGTTTTGAATATTTTTTCTTCCAATGATGACCCCCAAAGGTTCCTGCTTCTGATGGTGCTTTCCAAAGATCCATCTTCTAGGGGAATCTCCTTAAGGTTGGTTTTGATGGATTCAAAATTGATGAGCACCCAACTCTGCAAACTGAAGGCTTGAATTTGACTCAAATTCCCCCAATTCAAGTCAAATTAGGCCCCCACTTTCGTAGACATTTTGTGGTCCACTATAAACACCCCCCTTGGCCACCAGGCTAGGGGTTCTAAACTTCAGTTCTACATTCTTTTCTAGTTTTGTAATTTGGTTCTCGAGATCTACATTAGATATCTAAGGCCCGAGAGGGCTAAGGATCTGAGCACTACACCCTCTCCATCAATTTTCACACATCTACCTTCAATTTCTGTCATCTTCCACCTCTATTAGCCACCTTCCATCCATTTCCACACCACTTTCCACCTTCATTCACCCATTCAAGCTATTGTTGGGACAGAATCAAGGAGAATGAAGGCCAAGTAATTCAGAAGATCAAGGAGGACGACCCAAAGGATGAGTTGCAACCCATCTAGAGGCTAAGGAGTGGTAGCCACCTCTCCTCCATGGGTTATATCTCTTCTTCTTCCTCTTTTCTTCTATTGTTCTTTTTTTTCATATGCAAATGATGTATTTCCATCTTTATCCGGTGCCAAATATGCCATGCTAGTTGAGCTCCTTCTTTTCTATGTAGCTAGTTTTGGTAATTATTTATGTACTTTTACCCTAATCAAGTAGTTTTCTTCCAGATCTAGCATGTTTTCTATTTTTTCTTCTCTTTCTAGTTATGATTGTTGCTTTGATTGATCTCTTTCCTACTTGAACCTCCATTTCTACCAATATCGAGATATTTGGTGTAGAGACATGTAGAGGAGGTAGTTTGGATCAAAATCTAAGAGGAGTACATCCAAGGGAGGATCTATCTAGAACACAAAGTTGGAGATATTTCATCCATATCTTTGAATTTGTCCGTATTCATCTAATTTTCACTGCATTCGTATGAATTCGAGTCGCATTCATTGCATGTGTTCCATGCAGACTCTCTATTATTCATAACATTTTAGGATATTCTATACCCAAGAGGCTATCTAAATTATTCGGGAGCATTGGTCTTATATCCTCGAAAGAGGTTTCATATCATTGATGGGGTTTTAGTTGTAGTTCATGAGAGCATATGGGATGGCCCCCACAAGAGCAGCTACCACAATTCATGTTACGTTTGGATGTTAGTTGCTTTCTAGGGTGCTTTAGGGTTGCCTAAACTAGAGAATGAAGTGCAAAAACTGCCCAATTCATGGTTAGATAGTCAGGAACTACTTCTCCTGATTAGTAGGACTTGATGGAATCTATTTTCTTTATTTTACTTTGTTTTGCTTTGTTTTGTTTTGCTAGACCCGATCTAGTCATGAATATCTTTCTTCCTTCCAATTTTTCTTATATGACTAAGTACATAATATTATATGTCTAAATGTCCCCAAGTCCCTGAGCTCGACCCAATATATCTACTTTGACCCAGTATTGAGTTGTGGGTGTCTTGAAGGTTTTGTGTTATATCAAAGTTTGATTCTTTCAAAACTGCCTCCAATTCAAATGCACAATTTAAACCAAAAAAATGACATGGCTTACCTCAAGGTGTCACCTAGGAAGGGGGTTCTAAGATTTGGTAAGTGAGGAAATCTAACACCCAGATATATAGGACCCTATCTAGTTATTCTGTGGATAAGGAAGGTTGCATATAGGTTAGAGTTACCGCCAAACTATAGAGATTACATAATGTATTACATGTGTTAATGTTGTAGAAGTTTAATCCAAAAACTAGTCAGATGATCCAACCAGTGGAGGTACAAGTTATATACAACATATCCTACATGGAGGGTCTTGTGTTGATTCTAAATAGGTAGATATGGAAACTAAGGAAGAAGAACATGGTGTCAATGGAAGTGTTGTGGCATCATTGTGGTTTTAGGAAGGAAACTTGGGAACTTGAGGAGGAGATGTACAAGAAATACCCATCCCTCTGTTGACTCTAGGTCAATGTTGACTCTAGGTCTAAATTGACCAGACCCTTGTTTTGATGATGACTAAACAATTCCACTTAATTTTGTATAATGCTTCTACGTGAGTGATTCCAGATTAGGTATAGACACACATCAAATGTCCTAACTTGTGCATCTCAACTTGGAGAAAAGACAAGTCAAAGCCAATACAAGTGCACATTTTTGGAATATGATGTAAATCCATTAGAATCATGTTGTAAATCACTTGTAATTATTATATGACTTGTAATTATTCTTAGAAAAAAATAGGAGCACTTAAATCAATTATTTAAGCACTTTATTGACATTAATATTCATTATAGGTACCTTATCGGTCGAGTTACATTCTCGGCAAATCCTTGATGAATTTTGAGAATGCCATGGTTTTTTTTAGTTTCCTATACTCAGAACTCGACCGACCACCGTTGTCACACCTTGATCTTTAGAACCTAGAAATTACATGATTAAGTTATTGATGAAATCCATATAGGGTTGATCTATGATAGAATAAGGTTCCATCCAATTTTCATGATAAAAGGATTTAAAGGAAAAAGCATGTAGAAAGGGTCTTTTGTGCAATTGGTTAGTTTTTGTAACATCCTCAAAATTGGGAATGGCATATTTAATATGATGATATGAGGTGAAAATAAAAGTTGAACTATGAAGGAAATATAATGGCTATAGTTGATGGTTTGAGATCTACATCTAGTTAGGTCTTCATATTACTTAAGTAAAGTCATAACCATCAAAGGTATCATAAGGAATCTTCAAATGAGAAATTATATCTATTCAAAAGTTTAGTTTTGTAATTAAGGGTATGGTTAACCTTATGCATCCTTTTAGAGATCAAAAAAGGGTCATTGGCCCTAGGAACAAATTTAAGCTTAATTGGGCCAATTAAGATTGACAAATGGGTCCTTGGAGTAAAAAATTGGGGATGGAGTATTTCATGCTCATAATATATACTGAATGTATTTTTAGTAGATGTATAATTGATATATTGGATCATGGGAAAAAATTTAGATAAATTTCATTAACCATATGGCCTATATAATTAAATTTGTAAATATCTAATATTTGTTTAAAAGACATATTTGGAGTGTCTATCTAGCTAGTTTTTACCAAGAATCTTTCTCATGTGAAGATAATAACAATATAGTGATTAACTCAAAATTTAGGATCAAACATAGCAATGGGGTGGGCTATATAAATATTCCTTTGATATGGCTTTTATCAAAAATAAAAAGAAAAAAAAGAAAAAAGGGGTGACCCAGTCTGCATGGACTGGGAATCTCATAACCCCTATTTAACAGGATCCAAGCAAAGTTTTAAAGAAGGGGATACTTGCCTATAATTCAGAGGGTTATAGGCTATAAAACCTCTTAATCCTTGATGCTTGGTGGCAGCCGAACCCTATGCTGGGGGTTTTTTATGCAAACCAAGAGAGAAGGAGACAAACGAAGGAGAAGAAGGGAGATGGAGGTTTTGAGGTCTGTGGTTAGGGGATCTTAAGTCTCAACCTCCCTTTGCACCAAGATGGCATCGCCCATGGCATGGAAGCCCAGTTGAAGCCATTGGCGGCGTTAGCTTGCAGGACGGCGGCCTCCACACCGAGGTTGGAGTCACTTTAGAGCTTTCTCACAGTGGTCGGGGGGGACAACTTCACAGAGACATGAGAGACGAGTCTATCTGGGCTATCGGGTGATGAAGGAAGCTAGTTATAGGGTGGATCCGTGAACAAGAGAAGAAAACAATAGGAGGGGTGTTGCTGAGCACATGGCCTTTAGATCTCAAATCAACGGTTGAGGGTGATACAAACTAAGGTACTGTTAAAATTCATATCTTGGGATAGGGAGCTCAGTTTTTAGTAAACAAGGCATTTGAAAAAAATATAATTATGTGTACTATCTCATAAAAATATATACATATAGTGATTTGAATGGTTGATAATTATTATAATTTGATTACTAAAAGATATGAAATTTCAATGTGATGTGCATTACAAATAGCAAACGAGTTTAGAAAATAATATTTTTTTATAATAAGTGAATTTTGATGCATTTAACATGATTCCAAAGTCTGATCTTTCTGATTTGGTGTTTTAATGAGGTTTTTGATATAAACCTTAATAAGGGCATTTTGGATATTTCACTCATGATCTAATTATGAAACGACTTGATGTTTTTATTCAAGACCTTACTACATTGTATATTTACTTTTCCAGAGATTTAATAGAGTTTCTTATGTTATTATATTAAGTATGTAATTTTGGACTTAAGTGTCTATTATGTAGAATAATAGATGATTATCTTTAGCTACTAAGTGATATATGTGTAAGTAGGTCTGAAGTTATTAATCTAGTGGTATTTCCCTTCAATTGTATCATTAAGTTAGTATGATTGGTATGACTATGTTTATGATTTATTCTCATTATATAACATATGAGTTCATATTAGTGCATAAGACAATTTATATCTTTTTGAGCATAAAGATTATAGTACTTATATAAGAAGAGTTTTGATTTAATTTCAACACCAAGATTTTATGGTGATTTTAGATTAAACCATTTTTTGTCTAAATAAGAATCCTAATGTTTGGTTACTACGTTAGGGTAATGGGGGTTTGAGGTTTAAAGATGAAAATGGGATATACACATGGACTTATAGAAATTTGATGATATTTAGGTGATTAGGTTATGGAACAAGGAATTGAGAATAAGTTAAGGACATCATTAGCACAAAAGTTAAGTGGGCCATGTCCATTTCATTTCATTATAATTAGGATTCAAACAATCCATATATAAAGTAACTTGGTGATTAAGTTACTTTCAGACATTCGGTTATTAATTATTAGTTCAAATCATATATCGCTTTTAGAAATCAGACTTTGTACATATCAAGTTATGCTACGAGGGCATCATATTATAGATTTTTAGTATTTAAGATACTAGTATATACTTAGTATTTATTTAGTTCATTTTATTTCTCAAGCCATTAGACACAAATGCCATATATCTAATATCAGAATTGAATCTATTGACCTATTAAATAAGAATTTTAGATTAAGACTTAATCAGACAAAAAGAATCTAGGTTTTAGATTTTATATTTAGATTACTCATTGTGAGTAGTCATAGATCCATATACCAAGTATGAGTCTCATATCCAATCTCAATTATTTAGCAATCAAGATACATACTCAGCTTTAGATTCAAAGTTCGTGTTTAGATTTAATTCAGAACTTAAGAGCAGATATTCAGATCAAGAATTCAGTTCACTAAAATTTTAGTTTCCAATAGAATGATTTTAATGCACCACTTAAGTAAGACAAACATTTTAGATATTCAGACTATATTTAGATTCAGATTTAGGATTCAATACATGTTCAGAACCCATTTATCATTATTCAGTTCAGTATATGATAAGTTCAAATTCAAAAATAAGTAAGTTTAGATTTAAGATAATAATGTGAAACCTTCACATAAGACATTATATGATAAGTCCTCATTCAGTTAGTCATGGGACGATTCAGAGGCATCTGTTTCCAATTCAGAGTAGTGTTTACTCTAATTCAGAGGTAATTTAGTACCAAGCAAGGCATAGTTACGCCAATTCATAGACACCTCAGTGTCATTCATAGGCATGTAGTGCCAATTCAGGGTACTTCAGTACCAATTCAAGGTGTAGATATGGAAATTCAAGAGGACTTATTGTATAATGGTGTCCACAAATCAGATAAAAGACATAGATAAAAGACACATCAATTCAGTATAAGTTTAAGGTTTTCATATAATAGTTCAATTTTTAGTTACATCGTGGTTATGTTTATCTTATTAAAAATTCAATGCCACTTACTGTAACCTAGGTCTCCCTTTGTGCATGGTTGGGGACAAGATGTTCCTAGGTATAGACTTCAGTAGATGGTCATGACAAGAGGATACAACTACAACTTTAGGAGGTTTGCTTGGTGGGGCTCCATCTATACAATCCTAGATCTTGTGATAGAAGTATAATGTTTTATATATTATGGTTTTCTTAGAAGGTTTGATGTAACCAAGTTTCTATTCTGAGAATGTGATGAGAATTCATTTCAGACACAGTCTGTAATGGTTTTTGTCTATTATTATTGTTATGTGTATCATGTTTGTGACACTCCCTAGTTTTAAAAAAAAATTAGCTTTCTCTCATGTTATATAAAAATTGGGGTGTTACAATATGGTATCAGAGCAATAATGTAGATGGCCATCAGGAAAATTCTCATATTCTTATATTAGACTGCCCATTAGAAACCAAGTGAGACTACAAAGATTTAAAAAGACAGTTAGTAATCCTAGTTATAAAATAAGTCAATAAAAAAAGTAGGATCAAGACTAGAGGTTTAGTTAGGCAATAGAAGTTGAGATATATCTTAGGATTGGTGTCAAGATGGTTAACATTTTTTATGTTAACTTTAGATGTGTGCATATTATTCCTTCTCTTTTTCTCAAATGTTTGGGGTATGGGACTCAAGCTTATGGGATTTTATAGAGGGGATGTCATATGAATAAATCTAAACTTATTATGCTTGCCTAATTCTTTCTAGTGCATATGGTATGGGACATGTGTATTGTCAGATGAGATAAATATGATGATACATGGCACTTTCATATGTATGAATAGTCGGCATGCATCGGGAGGTGACCCAAAAAAAAGTTGAAACAAGAATTTTGAGGTATATGGTCACCTAAACCTAATTGCATAGCTATTAGAACCCTAGAATGCATACTAAAGGTAAATATTTTGAAATTGATGAGTGACTTGTCTTTAGAGTGGAAAATTATTGGGGAGTGATGAAGTCTTTTTCATACTATACTTGATGAGAATTATAGGACTCTTTATGTCCTTAGGACCTTCATCCCAAGGAGGGATTACAGTCACAAGTGTAATCATAATGGATGTTGAAGAAAATACTTGAGGATAATAGAATTGATGTTATTAACCAAGTTTAATCTTAAGATATGATGGTTGCTAGAGGTTACTCAAAGTGTTTAAGGTTATCCATGGGGATGCTTAAATCTTATGGTGATACAAGATAAGTGATAGTATGGATCATTAGTCTATGATCGTAATAATATGGAGTTCTACCTAATATAAGATAGATCCTAGAAAAGATGATTGATTAATGTTTATTTGAATATTTCAAGGGATGATAATGGTTGTATGGTAAGATAGTGACTACAAATACATTGTGCTTATCTAGTTAAGAGTGCCATGATAAGATGAGGAAACATCATTTTGACCTAATAGTGTAGTATATGGGTAAAGGGGAAGGGAGTATGAATGACTTTAGTGTACGATTTCACAAACCAAAGTGAGTGGTCCATGCCCATGAGTATTAAGTTAAAGTTGCACTTACTATGTTTACATGTTCCATGCCACTCAACATGATGTCCATAATTTACTTGACATTATGATCTCTACTCGAGTAAGGTAGTTATGATTGGCTACTAAATATTTAGATGTTGGCAAATTAGTCTTGAAGTAAAGATATGTTAATGATGTCTCCCAAGATAATCATGGTTTATACAGTAATTCCATTAAGATTTATGCTTTAAAATTTCATGATAATTATTTGTCAGTCTCAACATATTTACATGATTCTTAAACAAGACTATCCCAATTTATGTTCTAAGATATTAAGAAGAGACATGTCAATAATATTTCCCATAATGGTTAAGGTCTAAGTATTAAATATAAAATAATATTATAAGGTTTGAATGCATTAAGTCTCCAAGATAAGATTCTTTAAGATTTAAGCTCATGGTAAGACAATGAGGTAAGAATGCATTAAGATTAAAAAAATCAGATTTATTGAGATGAAATAAGATTATGGAGTTTGACCCAGGCCCTAGTGCAGGTCAACTCAATAGACATGATCCAATCATGTAGGGTAGATCATGAGCCGCAGTACTAGAGTACATGTCTCTAGAGAAATATACATAAAAAGAAAGAATTAAGAGTAAAGAAAGAGTAGTCGTTAATGATTAAGATTTTCCTATAGATTTCCATGTTAGTGGTACATGCTAATTTGATAAGGTTATTAGGCATAGTTAGTTATCCACAACAAAGTAACACTTGAAGGGTGCTTATGAGACTTTATGATGATTGTCAAGTGATAGTGCTTGTAAGTTGTGTGAAACCCTAAGGTGGGTAGCCTCCTATAGTTTAACTGAATTTTGGGGATGAAATTCCCAAAAAGGAGGGTAGTATTGTCACATCCTGATCTTTAGAACCTAGAAAATACATGATTAAGTTATTGATGAAATCCATATAGGTTTAATCTATGATAGAATAAGGTTCGATCCAATTTTCATGATATAAGGATTTAAAGGAAAAAAACATGTAGAAAGGGTCTTTTGTGCAATTGGTTAGATTTTGTAACATCCTCAAAGTTGGGAATTGCATATTTAATATGATGATACAAGGTGAAAATCAAAGTTGAACTATGAAGGAAATATAATGACTATAGTTGATGGTTTGAGTTCTACATATAGTTAGGTCTTCATATTACGTAAGTAAAGTTATAACCATCAAAGGTATCATAAGGAATTTTCAATTGAGAAATTATGTCTGTTCAAAAGTTTAGGTTTGGAACTAAGGGTATGGTTAAACTTATGAATCCTTTTGGAGATCAAGAAAAGGGTCATTGGCCCTAAGAACCAATTTAAGTCTAATTGGGCCAATTAAGATTGACCAATGGGTCCTTGGAGTACAAAATTGGGGATGGAGTATTTCATGCTCATAATAAATACTCAATGTATTTTTAATAGATGTATAATTGATATATCAGATCACATGAGAAATTTTATATAAATTTCATTAACCATATGGCCTAAGTAACTAAATTTGTAAATATCTAATATTCATTTAAAAGACATATTTGGAGTGTCCATCCAGCTAGTTTTTACCTGGAATCTTTCTCATGTGAAGAT
Source organism: Alisma plantago-aquatica (assembly GCA_963693085.1). Taxonomy (NCBI): domain Eukaryota; kingdom Viridiplantae; phylum Streptophyta; class Magnoliopsida; order Alismatales; family Alismataceae; genus Alisma; species Alisma plantago-aquatica. Next base: position 1,256,578,839 of record OY856411.1, on the reverse strand, counting down.
AATAACAATATAGTGATTAACTCAAAATTTGGGATCAAACATAGCTATGGGGTGGGCTATATAAATATTTCTTTGATATGGAATTTTATCAAAAATAAAAAGAAAACAAATTAAAAAAAGGGGGGCGACCCAGTCTGGGTGGACTGGGAATGCCACAACCCCTATTTAATAGGGTTCGAGCAGAGTATGAAAGAAGGGGACACTTGCCCGTGATTTGGAGGGTTAAAGGCTATAAAACATCTCGATCCTTTATGCATAGTAGTGGTCAAACACTATGCTAGGGTTTTTTATGGGAATAGAGAGAGAAGGAGACAAACAAAGGAGAAGAAGGGAGATAGTGGCTATGAGGTCTGTAGTTAGGGGATCTTGAGTCTTGACCTCCCTTTGCACCAAGATGGTGCTGCCCATGGCAAGGAAGCCCAGCTGAAGTCATTAGTGGCGTTATCTTGCAGGACGGCGACCTCCACACTGAGGTTGGAGTCGCCGTAAAGATTTCTCATGGTGGTCAGGGGGACAACTTCACACAGAAATGAGAGACAAGCCTATATGGGCTATCAGGTGACGAAGCAAGTAGGTCACAGGGTGGATCCATGACCAAGAGAAGAAAAGGAGAGGAGGGGTGTCACTGAGCACATGACCTTTACATCTCAAATCAACGACTGAGGGTGATCCAAACTAAGGTAATGTTAAAATTCATATCTTGGGATAGGGAGCTTATTTTTTAGTAAACAAGGTATCTATATGAATAAAATGATGTTCACTATCTCATAAAAATATACCCATATATTATTTGAATGGTTGATCATTATTATAATTTGTTTACTAAAAGATATGAAATTTCAATGTGATGTGCATTACAAATAGCAAATGAGTTTAGAAATTTATAAGCATTTAACTTGATTCCAAAGCACGGTCTTTCTGATTTGGTGTTTTAATGAGGTTTTTGATATAAACCTTGATAAGGGCATTTTGGGTATTTCACCAATGATCTCATTATGAAACGACTTGATATTTTTATTCAGGACCTTACTACATTGTATATTTACTTTTCTAGAGATTTAATTGAGTTTCTTGTGTTATTATATTAAGTATGTAATTTTGGACTCAAGTGTTTATTATGTAGAATAATAGATGATTATCTTGAGCTACTAAGTGATATATGCGTAAGTAGGTTTGAAATTATTAATCTAGTGGTATTACCCTTCAATTGCATCATTGAGTCAGTATGATTAGTATGACTATGTTTGTGATTTATTCTCATTATATAATATATGAGTTCATATTAGTGCATAAGACGAGTATGTCTTTTTGAGCATAATGATTATAGTACTTATATAAGAAGAGTTTTGATTTAATTTCAACACCAAGATTTTATGGTGATTTTAGATTAAAACTATGTTTAGTCTAAATCAGAATCCTAATTTTAGGTTACCAGGTTAGGGTAATGGGGGTTTGAGATTTAAAGATGAAAACGGGATATACACATGGACTTATAGAAATTTGATGATATCTAGGTGATTAGGTTATGGAATAAGGAATCAAGAATAAATTAATGGCATCATCAGTATAATAATTAAGTGGGCCACATCCATTGCATTTCATTATAATTATGATTCAGCCAATCCACATATAAAGTAACTTGGTGATTAAGTTACTTTCAGACATCCAATTATTAATTTTTAGTTCAAATCCTATATCACTTTTAGAAATCAGACTTTGTTCAGATCAAGTTATGCTACGAGGACATCATATTATAGATTTTTAGTATTTAAGCTACTAGCATATACTTAGTATTTATTTAGTTTAATTTATTTCTCAATCCTTTAGACACAGATGGCATATGTCTAATATCAGAATTAAATCGAGTGATCTATTAAATAAGAGTTTTAGATTAAGACTTATTCAGACAATAGGAATCTAGGTTTTAGATTTTATATTTAGATTACTCATTGTGAGTAGTCATAGATCCATATACCTAGTATGAGTCTCGGATCCAATCTCAATTATTTAGTAATCAAGATACACACTCAGATTTAGATTCAAGGTTCATATTTAGATTTAATTTAGAATTTAAGAGTAGATATTCTGATCAAGAATTTAGTTCACTAAGATTTTAATTTCCAATAGAATAATTTTAATGAACCATTTAAGTAAGACAAACTTTTTAGATATTTAGACTAGATTCATATTCAAATTCAGATTCAGATTTCAGTACATGTTCAGAACTCAGTGATGATTATTCAGTTTAGTATATGATAAGTTCAAATTCAGAAATAAGTTCAAAACCTTCACATACGACATTATATGATAAGTCCTCATTAAATTAGTCATGGGATGATTTAGAGGCATCTATTGCCAATTCATAGGAGTGTTTACTCCAATTCATAGGTATTTTAATACCAAGCAGGGCATAGTTATGCCAATTTCATAGACACCTCGGTGTCATTCAGAGGCATGTAGTGCCAATTCAGGGTACTTCGGTACCAATTCAAGGTGTAGATATGCCAATTCAAGTGGACTTATCATATAATGGTAGCCACAAATCAGATAAAAGATGTAAATAAAAGACACATCGATTCAGTATAAGTTTAAAGTTTTCATATAATAGTTCAGCTTTCAGTTACATCATGATTATGTTTATCTTATTAAAAATTCAATGCCACTTACTCTAACCTAAGTTTTCCTTTGTGCATGGTTGGGGACAAGATGTTTGCATGTACAAAATTCAGCAGATGGTCATGACAAGAGGATGCAACTACAACTTTAGGAGGTTTGCTTGGTGGGGCGTCATCTACACAATCCCAAATCTTATGATAGAAGTATAATTTTTTATATGTTATGGTTTTCTTAGAAGGTTTGATGTAACCAAGTTTCTGTTCTGAGAATGTGATGAGAATTCATTTCATACATAGTCTGTAATGGTTTTTGTATATTATTATTGTTATGTGTATCATGTTTTTCACACTCCCTAGTTGAAAAAAAGAATTTAGCTTCTTCTCATGTTATATAAAAATTGGGGTGTTACAACTGCACTGGAACAAAACTAATTTAATCTATCGATCGATTTCCTACCAAGACAAGCTCGACTTGGTTGGTCAAATTAGCTTTGTATCATAGTGCATTCGGTCAAGTTACCTTTATAGAAACTCGACTGATAGCACTATAAGGAAAAGTGCATAAAAGTGTTTCTAGCCAATGGAATGTTGTAAAACTCAAAAAAAAAATCTGTTGTGACATCCCAAATGGCTAGTATTCATCCTTACGTGTTCCCAAAGGCTTCTAGGCATCCCCAACTATAAATAGGACCCCTTGGGCTTCATTTCATGGTTAGCCAAGCACTATGAAGGTCCCTATTCTATAGTTGAGTGATCCTACAACCTCTTCTCTTTCTCTAAGCTTAATCACTTGCATCATCAATTAGAGTGAGTAGGAGATTTGTAAGAGAGATAGTCCTACATGTATATCTTGTGAGGCACTCACTTCCTCCGCCTTCCAATCTCTTATTCAACCATGAAGATGAAGGTTATCTCTCGTGGCTAAGAGAGGTGAAGAAGAACAAGGGAAGGAGTCCCATGGTGAAGATCAAGGACAAAGACTTAGAGAAAGAGTGGGTAAGCCCTTGGTGAAGGAATAAGACTCCTTGATCAAGTGGGTAAGTCCTTGGTGAAATCTTCTCTGAGTGAAGGTGAAGTCAAAGGCTGAAGATCCAAGAAGAGTGGGTAATTCCTATAAGGCTGAAGACTTGTGCAAGAGTGGATAAGTCCTTGGAGAAGGTTGAAGACTCGTTGGAAAGTGGGTAAATCCTTGGTGAGGTTGAAGACTCTTTGTATTGTATAGGTAAGTCCTTTGGTGGGTCATGTGTTGTAACTCTTATAAATGAATATATAAAGGAAGACACTCTTATAAATCCTAGAGGTTGACCTCTCTAGGTAGTGAACTGACATACTCCTAGTTTGGAGTATGGAACCACTCTACATAGATTGCAAGTTCAATCTCTCTCTCCCTTACTATGTATGTTTTAGTTGCACTCAAATTTCCTATTTACAATCTTATCTTGTGATATAACTTGAAGGTCTAATGAATTTTGTTTAAGTAGATTCTGCTCCATTCACTCCCCCCCCCCTTCTAGAGCATCTAATCACCCATCCTAGGATACAACACCCTTTTCTCCTAGGATTTTGGGGTAGGAATCCTTCTCAAGAATGTATAGTTTTAAGACCCCTGACCTAGATTAACCTATTAATATCACTTTTTTAACCTTATCACCATTATAGATGCCTCTGTTAGCACATTTTCTGTCATCCAAAGTTTCATTTTGTGGGCCATATACAAATTACTCTTTGGGTAGAGTTTCACAGAGGGATGATTTCCTTCTTCTCGTGTGTGGACTTAGGTAGATGCACTTAGTTGGAATAACCCAACCTAGTTTCCTCTACATCAACTAAAGAATCAATGGAAATGTGTTTGATATTTTTTGGTTGAGAGATTGAGAAGGCTCCTTTTCTTGTTTTTTAGTATTTAGTGTGCTTGGTCAGCTGACTAGACCCTCATGCCCTTTTGTTGGTTGTTGGGTGCTTGCTTTTTTTCTGTTGAAGGTCGATGACATAGTTTAGCCCTTCCATCGATAGAAGATCGGTGGATGAGTCTGATCGAGCAACCTTTTGTGATTATGTTGATTGTCTACCGACAAAACTATAGAGTGTCTAGGTGGTGGAATTATGTCCGAAAGGAACCGACAGGAGATATACACTAGGGCCAACAAATGGTTTTGTATGAGCTCCCTACATACAAGACTTATGATGTTCCTTCCAATGGTTTATCTAGTGATCTTTAGCCAACAATAAGAATTGTTTAGCTTTCATTTTGTGCCAACCAACTGGTTTCCTATCAATGTGTACTAATGAAAATTTTGAGCATGACTTCTGATGGTGTAATTAACCAACAAAGGTACGACTCTAACCTATAAAGTCACCACTTTACTTGATTTTTATCTCTTTTGGGCACATCTAAGCAAAAAAGTGTTGTTGCAGGGTGAATCATGATTGGTTGACAACAACTGAAGAGATTTCTTGTTTCATTTGTTCTATCTTTTGAATACCTTCATTCTCTTATCTATTGGTGTGAGGCAAGCCAACCGCTGGCTTTTTATTTTTTATTGGAGTAAGTCAAACTATGATCGTGCATTTTCTTGGCGATCATAATATTCTTGTCCCTCTTGAACATTTTCTAGGTGGCTTTTCTCTATGTTTTTTACCAAAGAGTTTAACATGATTTTTCCACCTTCTTTATCTCTTGTTTGGTTGCTCTTGACCATAGATCAGTGGCGTCTAAGTAGTTGAAGGAGAGGAACTCAAACCTCAAAAGAGTTGCCTTCAATGTGGGTGTTTGTCATAAAGTGTCTTCATTGTAATTGATCATGTGCAGACCCATTTATGTCCTATCAGGAGAGTGATATAACATCATCTTCATTTATTACATTCCTTGTGCTTGCATGTAGGATATCTTACTATTATATACCTTTAAACTACCTAAAGTGGTATTTTCATGTACTTAGATCTTAAACGATGAGAATATGTTCCTTCATGTGGAGGATATGTACCACGGGCACCATTTTGAGGCATAAATAGTGATTATCCATTGTCCTTCCTCATATATATGACTTTGGATGACATATGTGAATCTTAAATTTTAGTCCTAGTGTTGAAATATGTTATACATGTTTATTAGATGTTATCCTTTGGTTGTTTATGAAAATTGTCATTCATTATGTATGTTTGAATCACATTTGTAGTAGTAATGATGTGACTCAACCCCACTAAATACACTTTAGGCCTACCAATGAGGGATTAGACTAACCATACACTTTAATCACTTACTAAAAATAGACCTAAGTTTTTTCATTCTTTAAATTAATAGAACAAAATAAACCCATGTTAACTTGTTAGAAAATATTTGATTTAAGCATATGCATCACAAGTTCACAAGTGAGTGTTAATATTACATCATATCAACTAATAGAAAATGAGTTATGCCTTTAATATACATTATATACAACTTATTATAAAACTTCTCTCAATCCTCACTCTCACATTTCCAAGACTAGAGGAAGGATAAGTGACAATCTACTAAACTAGATGTCCCTCTCTAGACCTCAATTGAGCACTTCTGATGGAAACTAGCTTCTACGTCCTCCTACTGAGTTAGGCATGTACCTGACTCCTATTAAGTTGGGCATGTAACTGAAAAGTGTTTCAATAGAGTGTGTGAGATATTGGCTCGGTGTGTGAAAAGTCATTGAGAAGCCATGAAAATTTAGATAAGTAATGGTAATTAAATTATAATATAATAGAGTATTAGTATGACAGTTGTAGTCTATAAACATTCAAAATGGAAGGATATATGATAATAACTGCAACAAGAAAATGACTAAATCCATTCATTAACCATTTATTTGTCTATTATGCCTTAGACTGACATGGCGTGCACCATAGCATGTGGAAGTATTGCAACAAACTATAATCTCGCTGTATAAGACTTAGAGTAGACGCAGGACACAGAGTTTACTAAACTAGATCCATGACATGCAATGGGGCTCACCACGTTTGGCCTTAGTGGCTAAAGATTTGTCTTGATAAAGAGGACTACTCCTTTAAACCTACGTACTAAGGCAGAGAATCAAAGAACTTGGCTTAACTATATGTATTGGTGGTTCCACAAGGGATGACTCACTGAGCAGTATTAGAAATAAATGAACTGTATTGGGTATCACCAAAATCTCTAGTTAATGTTGGATACCTCACCAATTTTAGGAGACTATCCTCACTAGGCTTAGTCCCCCATACCTCTATGGTACGCTCTTGTTATGGACTCATCCAGTCTTCATGATGGAGACCTCCGTGAAGGATTATGTGATGTTTAGGACATCTAATGTTTTGTTGACTCATTGGTTCCACTAGTAGATTTACTACTATATTTCTCTTTGCTTAACTAAGTACTTGTTGATTCTATTTTCCATCTTCAAAATAGTAAACTTAATTTAAATAACTATCATCAATAACTTTCTACTTGAACTATTAACTGAGCATATAGAATAATATTAGAATGGACTACTCTTTGGACTTCATAAGTATCTAGATAATATTAACCATCAATTATATCACATATTCATAGCATGATTGTTGTAGAAATTATGACAAACATGCGATTCTTGTGCCTCTAATTCTACCATTAATATCACTAAAACCATAGCTAATTTATTTTGGAGTTTAATGCATAAGAAAAACATCAAAAATATGCCAAACAATAAATCACTCAACTAAAATCTCATATTTTGTCTCAGTAAAATGAAATCAAACATCTCCATACAAGGCATTACATGCTATTTATGATTTTCAACTTGCTTTCTATAGAATCGAGATCGAAGGATGATTTTTCACTCACTTCTATCTAATCCAAGGTCACTAGTATCAGATCTAAGCTTTGCATTTCCAAATTCTTGGTCTACTGATATTAGATTTGAGCTTAAACACTCAAAACTTCCTTCGAACAACCTAAAATTAGAAATGTTGCTCCAAATAGGAAGTAGTAAAGGAAGAAGATGGAGAGGGAGGTAAAGGAGAACCTCCAATGAGTCCTATATAATATTTCGAGAAATGGAAAGTGAAAGAGAGAAGAAACATATACTCAATTCTAACTTACCATGATGAGTTCAAGGTTAGATCATTAGTTTCCCCTAATCTTAGCATTCTTCCTCAAAGTCAACCAAGAAATCGCATGTTCATTCGCCTCTTAAGCAGTTTAGGGCTCTAGTTGTGTGGCAAAATGAAGTATAAATCCCATGAGACAAATCTTATCATAAATTGATATATATCACAAAAGTTATGATCATTTTAGTGATAAGTTGTCATGTACAGTAGCATAGTTCATTTCCATCGGTCTGTGTGGAATTTGACCCATCATCGGTTAGTATGGCCATCATTTTGTATGGCCATCAGAGTCTGATCATCAGCATGTATGGACATCGAGGTCTGGTCGTCATCCTGTGTGGCCATCGAGATCTAGTCATCGTCCTATGTGGCCACCAAGGTCCAGTCATTGGCTTGCGTCCGGTCATCGGCATATGTTGCCATCGAAGCCTTGTCCTGGTCTAACAGAAGAGCAGAAAAGTTATATTTGTACATGTTACTAAAACTTCCATAACTCTCTCATTTGAACTCCAATTTGATTCATTCATTTTGTTTTGGATCCATAACTGAGTCCTCTACAATTCTGTAGTATTAGTTTGACAAAATTATCAAATGAAAATCTCTTTATTATTTATTTCCTTAAGTGTCTTTAGTTATCTTACCATGTACATGTATGGACTATTACTATATCAAGTAAAGCTCAAATCTCATAGTATTCTTACGTCAAGATTTAAAATTATCAAAATAAAACTTTAAGATAATATAAGGTTGCAACAAATGACAAGGTAATTCATGTACTAACAAGGGCACAATTAACACTAAGGGCTATCTTTAACCATAAGATTACCAGTAAAGAATTATGTGGGTCATAACAATATCCCCCTCTAATAAAAGTTTTGCCTGAAAAATCCAATAAGAGGAAAGGATACTTGTTACATAACCCTGACCCTATTTCTACTTTAGCTTCAACTACATCGTGATTCCTTCAAAGGACCTTCACTATAGGTATCTCCCTCTTTTTAAGCTTCCAAATTCTATGATCTAGAATTTGTATCTTTTAGTCGTGTTGGCTTAGAATCTATAGTTTTTTTCCAAACCTGGGTGACACTTCTTTAACATGGATACATGAAATGCATCATGTAAATTGGATAGCTCAAGAGGTAACTCAAACTTATATGCTACCACTCCAATTATTAAATGATTGGGTAGGAGCCATATAACTAGGAACTAGTTTTTCACACTTTCCAAACGTCAAAGCCCCTTTTCATGGTGACACTTTTGGGTAAACCTCGTCCGCAACCTGAAATTGAAGCGATCTATGTCATTTCTTTGTATATATTTTCTATCTATCCTATGCATCCATCAACTATTTTCTGATCAACAAAAAAATTATATTATTTTTTCCACCAACTCGGTACCTAGAATTTGCCTCTCTCCAACTTCCTACCAACAAATTAGAGATCAAAATTTTCCTCCATATACAGCTTCTTAATGGGTTATGCCTAAACTAGAATGGTAACTGTTTTATAGCCAAATTCCATGAGACTAATATGAGTATCCAACTATCGTTGAATTGCAAAACACATGTTCTCAGCATGTCCTCTAAGGTTTGAATTACCCACTCTAATTGTCCTTTTGTGTGAGGGTGAAATGTTTTGTTTAAATTCAAACCTATCCCCAAGGTATGATGTAGCTAATTCCATAGTCTAGATGTGAACCTAGGATTCCTTTAAAATATAATAGAGTGGCATTCCATGTATTCTAACTATTTCTTCTATGTAGACCTTATCTAGTTTGGATTCATTGAAAGTTGACTTGAAAGGAAGAAAATGAGCATATCTAGTTAATCTAACCACAATCACCCATATAGAGTCATAACCATGTGATTTTTGGGGTAACCCTACCACAAACTCCATGTTAATATGTTACCACTTCCATATAGGAATTGGGAGTGGTTGGAGGGTACCTTATGGCTTCTGGTGTTTAGCCTTAACTTGTTGACATACACCACACTTAAGTACATATTCAACCACATATCTCTTCATACTTTGCCACCAATATAGTTCCTTGAAGAATAGCTTTTACTTTCTAGAGTCTACACTGACTCCTTCCCCTGATGTGACATGTCCAAGAAAAGAAAAATCAGCAAACTATAACTCACGTTTGCAAAATGTTGCAAAAAGTTGATGTTCTCTCAATAGTTGCAGGGCTATCTTCAAAGGCTTCTCATGTTGTTCTACATCTTTGGAATACATAAGATAGCATATATAAACACTACTACAAACTGATCTAAGTATGTCTTATAAACTCTAATTCCTCATGTCCATAAAAAAGTTGTAGGGGCATTTGTCAGTCTAAAAGACATGTCGACAAATACATATTGCCTATACCTTGTTCTAAATGATGAATAAGGTACATATTATGCCTTTAAATTTAACTAATGATAACCTGGCCAGAGATCTATCTTTTAAAAGATTGTTGCTCCATGTAATTGATCCAACAGGTCATCAATCCTAGGAAGAGGATGCTTATTCTTAACGGTTATCTTATTCAGTTGTTGATAGTCTATGTACAACCTCATAATATCATCCTTCTTCACAAAAAGCATTGGATCTCCCCGAGTGATGTACTAGTTTGAATAAAACCCTTAGCCAATAACTCCTATAACTAAACTTTTAATTCCTTCAACTATGTAGGTGTCATTCTATAGGCCAGTAATGATATTGGGTGACTACCATGTAAAATTTGTATCTTAAATCCAACATCTCTATCATGTGATAAACCTGGTAAATCATTAGCAACAACATCTAGGGTTCACATACTACATGAACATCCTCTATATTAACTGTTCTTTTCTCTTCCCTAGAGTGCACCATATGTACCAAGAAGGACTCACACCCTTTCTCATCATCTTATCAACTATATTAGTTTATACTATGCATGTGGTTAATACTTTATTGTCTTCGATGAAGACACGTGAAAATCCACCTAGCTAAAAGATGGTCTCTTTATTCTAAAAAATCTAATTGGACCATGGTATGTTTCAAAGAAATCTATACCTGAAATAATTTAAAAATATTTAATATGAAGCTCTTAAGGAGGTGCAAGACCCTATCTCCGAATGGGACAGGCGTACATAGAGAAGAAAAAGAGGAAAGATAGACTTCTCAGGAACATCAACCGCTTACAAAATTACCTGGAAGACCAGTACAATGATATATCTGACGCTCTTTGCACTGACCTCCAGATGGAACTGGATGATATCCTGAAGACAGAGGAGGAGGATCTCAAGCATAGAGCCCATATCAGCTTCTTGGTTGACGGTGATAATAATAACATATTCTATCACAATTTCATAAATCAAATACGGAGGAGAAACACCATTACTGCATTAAGGAACCGCTTAGGAAAATGGATCACGGGTGATACAGAGCTGATGGAGTTAGTGGTTAACCACTTCCATGGAGTCCTCACAACGCCTGATAGCAGCAATGGACTCAGTTGTGCGGTTGTCCCTAGCACCTTCGAGAACCTCACTGACTACCAGAAAGACACTATGGGAGGGTTCCCTTAATGTCTTGAAATCCACTCCATTGTGATGGTCTTGGACCCTGTGAAGGTTGTTGGTCCTAATGGCATCAATGGTTCATTTGTTCAAAAGAACTAGAAAACTATTGGGCCTTGTATTATCAAAATTGTCCAAGAGGCTATTATGTATGGTTGTGTACCTAAAGACTTATGTGACTCAACTATCATTCTCATCCCAAAAATATTGGTTCCAAAAAAGTGTGAGAATCTGAAACCTATTTCTTTGAACAATATAGCTCTAAAAATCATTTCTAAGTTGGTTGTGGAACGGATGAAGGCTTACATACCGGTTTGGGTATCTCAAACCCAGAGCAGTTTTGTCCCTAGGAGACGCATAAATCATAATATATCCTTGGTCTAGGAGCTGATACACTTGATGAAACGTAAGAAGGGAGCCAAAAGCATGGCGATCAAGGTAGACCTAACCAAAGCATACGACTAGATGTCCTGGGAATTTATCCAGGACATGGTCCAAAGAACCGACATGCTGCAAAACATTATTGACTACATCATGGCATCAATTACAAGAGGTGTAACAAGGATATTTTGGAATGGAAGAACTTCCAATGCTATCAAGGCTAGTAGGGGGCTACATCAGGGAGATCCCCTCTCTCAATACTTGTTCATTTTATGCCTTGAGATTAAGTCAGTTGATCGAATAGAAGGTGGAGGGAGGCTGGAAGCCGGTGTGAATGGGGGAGAGAGGACCTAGGATCTCCCACGTTTGCTTTGCAGATGACCTCATTCTATTTTCCCATGCCGATACGACATAGATGGAAACCATCTTGGAGTGCTTCAAGCAATTTAAGACTGCCTCGAGACAATCTATTTCTACTGCCAAGATGAGGATCTTCTTCTCCAAAAGTTTGAGGTGGGAGATGAGGAGGAGGATCAGTGACATGAGTGGGTATCAGCATACTTACAACCTAGGTAAATACCTAGGCATTACAATTGTTCACAAAAGGATGGAAAATCATATTTATAGTGAGATCTTAGACAAGGTGAATGGCAAAGTAGCGGCTTGGTCGGCTAGAAGTCTTTCACTCGTAGGTAGAGTTTGTCTAGCCAAAGCAACTCTACAAGTGATCCCCACATATGTTATGCATATCACAGTTATGCCTTTGCAGCTATCCGACAGGATTGATGATGTCATCCAAAGGTTCATTTGGGGAGGAAATCACAAGGCCCATCCCCTCTCCCTAGTGGCCTGGGACAAACTCACCTGCAGTAAGAGGGACGGCAGCCTAGGACTGAGAAGTATTTGGGATTGGAACCTGGCGTTGATACATAAGCATTCTTGGGAGCTCTCTAGTGGTCGTATCTCTATCTAGAATAGCTACATGAAACAACGAGGATGGAGAAGCACAGTTGCAACAAAGGGAAACATGATGAGTCTGGAAGATCCATGTTAAGTGGAAAAACTTTCATAAACGATAACTCATACCTCATCCCAATGAATGGGGATAGTGTTAATGCATGGACTGATCGGTAGTGGGAGAATGGTCCCATTCTCAAAGAACACACTATAAGAGAAATCTGTGAGGAATTGTAGGATCTGAAGGTAGCTAGTATGGTTGGGCTAGGTGGAGGGTGGGACATAGGATTCCTAAAGGAATGTCTCCCTCGTCAATTGGTGGAGAAAATCATCAAACTCAAACCCCCAGACCCCGAGGATGGGGGGATGTAAGAGTGTGGATTCATACACAGAGCAGACAAATATACTACTAAATCTTCTTACACTCGTCTGAGAGAAGGGAAAGGAATCTGTGTTGAAGGCAACTAGACCAGGATCTAGAATACAAAAATCTCCAGTTGTATCAAGATGTTTACTTGGATCATGATGCATGATGCACTACTTACCAACAATAGAAGAGTGAGATGACACTTAGCTCTCCACAGTACGTGCCCCCAATTTCACAGTGACGAAGAGACGATCTTCCATGTTGTGCGAGTTTGTAGGTATGCAAAGGAAGTCTGGATTGAGGTCTACACAGGTGAATCTCTACATGAATTCTTCTTCATTATGGATAATATTAATATTTGGATCCACTCCATACTACATTAAGGAGGGGACTATTGCATCTCTTCCCTCGTGACATGTTGGCATATTTAGTATACCCAGAATAAGTAGGTCTTTGAGAATGCCATACCATCTACTACACAATATGTCAATTACATCCGTAGGGAGGTTGCTGCACAAAGGGATGCTTTTCTTAAACACACGTCAGTGGCGACGATCACGGCTCTGACTGACTGGATGTAGCCAGTCCCAGGAGTTATCAAGTTCAACACGGATGTAGTGGTCAAACATAGGGAGGCTTGTTGTGTCATAGTTTCCTGAAATGAACATGGTAAATGGGTGGGTGGGGCTGCTTTTTGACTACACACTGCAAATGTTCTTGAGGCAGAGGTGGAAGGTACCCTGAGGGTAGCAGAGTTAGCTACTGCCAATGGTTTATTGGAGGTTATCATATAGTTAGACTCCCTGGGTGTGGTGAAAATGATATCTCAAAATGAGATGAACCACCCTAAATACGCTAAGTTACTTCACAAAGTTTAGCACATGATGTTGCCAGGTTGGAAAGTTGATTATGCCCCTAGAGACTGTAATGGAGTTGCTAATGAGTCAGCCAAATCAAACATCAAAAACACCTTCGCATACATGGTGTATGCCCAACCCCCGATGGGGGTTACTAATCTCTTAGTTAAAGATTGTAATGGTAGTACTACCATGTTTATGTCTTCCGGTTTGATTAGTGAATGTAACCTTTGATACAATTTATATCACATAGGGAGGGCGGGATGAATAAGATAGCCTACTGACTTCTTCAAAAAAAGGTTGTGACTATGGTAGACCTACTAAAACTTAGGAGACATCCAGGACAAACTTTTGTCAAAATTGTTGATTCCAAGGTTACACTCAACATCAACTGATAAGATAAATCCTAAGTTAAAAGATTTAATCCACTAACTAATGGTCTCTATATAAAATAATGTGTTGCACCAGGATCCATCAAAACTATAACTAAGATTTTGTCGAAGATAAGCATCTCACCTATTCCAACTATGGGAGAGACTACTCCTTCTATCTAGTCACATAAAACAAATGTCATGTAGCTCTGTCTCTGTCATGGAGTCCTTGTTGTTCATTACTGGTACTAGGCACTTTCCCTCTGGATCATGAAGCCACTAAAGAACTATCTCCCTACTTGGATCCTACCTCTATGAAGCCTGAAAGTGTGACTGTGAAGTTTGTGCTAAATCAATCAGAAGCTTAGGACAGTCTCTCTTAAAATAGCCCATCTGTTGAAAGTATTGGAATCCTTAAAAAGTAGTTCCCCAAAGTTAACCAGAGTGTGTCGTACCTCAAGTGTTACAGATAGTCATATCCTATCTCTATGGTCATGTCGTTGATATTGATGACCCTGAAGGCCTTGATGAACATGCCCACCTATGTGGTGTATTCCATCTACCAGGCCAATCTCCATATACTATGGATATATATATAATCGCTTGAACTAGATGCTTGCCTTTCAAAACAACAAGACCTCGTCTATTTTTTAAATGAATCCACCCCCTTCTTTGTATCCACCACTACTCTTTCCTCCTATAACAAAATCTCCAAAACATTTTTTACCCTTATAATGTTTAACAACATTAAATAACTCTTTAATGTTTCTTAATGCCTCCACAAACTATCCAAAGCACTATCTATATCTTCACCTAAATATTGATATGCCATGTATAATTTCTAATGCAAACTTGTTTGCAAATCGCCTATATTTCTCTATATCAACTAGAACAAGTTGTAGACAAATATTAGCCAACCACGTGTAATATGCCTCATATTCATCAATTGTCATGGTTCCATGTCTAATGCTCTCCAACTATATGATCCTATCACTTAAGAAAGTGGGAGGGAAGTACTTTTAGTGAAAGTCAATCACAATGTCCTTCCCTGCCATCATTATATTTCTCCTCCTACCTTCTATTCCATGCCACCATAATTTAGCATCTCCATGAAGTAGATAGATAAGATATCATGGTTAGTTTGCTTGTCCTCAAATAACTCCATCAGGTGGAAACCCTTTTATGGTTTTTGAAGCCACACATATGCCACAATAGGGTCTGTTGTCCCAAAAAATTCAGTCCCACCAAGCTTCTTTACCAGCTCATAGGATCTCATAAAATCTTTACTAGAAGATGTTGACCTCCGGTCCATCTTATATTTCTCATTTGTCTCCAAAAAGGATACAATACATCATGGATGCCTCATCTTCAACATATCCATCTTGAGCCATTATCTGAGCTTTAGGGCCATAATAGTTCTTATCATGTTCTTCACCATCATCACATCCTCTTCGTGCCATCTGCAAATCCAAACATATATGTTATGAGATTACATTTTAAATAGGAAAACATCCTAATCATAATGGTCTCTTTTCACCTCTATACCAAACCAAGGATCTGATATCAAGGCTATCGATGTGATCTAAAACCAAGAAATGGGGTTTAGGCATGCCGAGGAGGGGTTAAACTAACCATCCACTTTTTATCACTATTGGAAAATAGTCTTAACTTTTTCTTTCTTGAAATTAATAGAACAATAAAAACACCATGTTAACTTATAAGATAACATCTGATTTAAGCACAAGCATCATGAGTTCACAACTGAGTTTTACTATGACATCATAATCAACTAAAAGAAAGTAAGTTATGCCTTTAATATACATTAAATATGACTTATTACAAAATTTCTCTCAATCCTCACTCTCACAATCATAGGACCAGAGAAAGGATAAGAGATCATCTACTGAACTAGATGTTCCCATCCAGACCTTAGTTGATCACTTTTGATGGAAACTAGCTTCTGAGTCAACCTGTTGAGTTCGGTATGCATATGAAAATCTTTCAATAGAGTGTGTGAGTTACAACTTCAATGCATGGAAAGTCATCAAAAAACTATGATAATTCATATATGCAATGGTAATTGAATTAACACATAAAAGTATAAGTATGGAAGTTGTAATATGTAAGCATTCAACATGGTAGGAGTTATGATAATAACTACAACAAGTAAAAAAACTAAATCTTGTTCTTAACCTTTTATTCCTTTTATTTTGTCTTGGACCCACATGAAGTGTACCACACCATGTGGAAGTATCACATCAAGCTACAATCTCACCATACAGGATTAAGAGTAGAAATGACACTCTAAGTCTACGAAACTAGCTCCTCGCCCTACAGTGGGGATCTCCACATCTAGACTTTATGGCCAAACAACTGTTGGATAGACTGGACTACTCCTCTAAACTTGGGTACTCAAATGGAGATTCCAAGCACTGGGCTTAAATATCTACATTGGTAGTTCCACAAGTGCTAACTCACTAAGAAATGTCTAAATTAGATAGACTATATTGGGTACCACCAGGATTTCCAGCCAATGTTGGACACCTCATTAATTCAAGGGTAGACCTTCCTCACTGGGCTTAGTCCATGGTACCTTTATGGTAATCCAGCTACCTCCTCCTGGATTTGGCCACTCAATAATCATGTTTCCCCCTTCATGGTGTAGACCTTCGTGATGGATTCTATGTTGTCCATGACATCTGGTGCTCCGGTGCCTCTAATTTCATTATTGTATAAATTAGGGCAAACATGGTGCTCTGGTGTTGCTAATTCTTCCATCTAGATCACCAAAATCATAGCTAATTTATTGTGGAGCATAATGTATAACAAAAACATCACAAATATGCCAAACAATCAATTACTCAACTAAAATTTCATATTTAGTTTGAATAAAATAAAATCAAACATCTTCATACAAGAAAACACATGTTATTTATAATTTTTTACTTCATTTCTATAAAATTAAGGTTAAAACATGATTTTTTGACTCACAAGGATTTGATTCTAGGTCACTGGTCTTGTATCTAATCTTTATATGTCCAAATTGTTGGTCTACTGAGCTTTGATTTGAGCTTATAGCCTTAAAATCCTCCTTCAAACAACATGATGTAAGATTTCTTGATTCAAATAGAGACCCATAGAGGAATATGGAGATGGAAGGTAAAGTAGAACCTCTGGTGAGTCTTATATAAGGTATTGATCAAGGAAAGTGAAATAGAGAAGAAGTATATATTCAAAACGTACTTACCACGATCGATTTAATTTTAGATCATTAGTTTCCCCTATTCTTTGTGTTCTTCCTTAAAGTCATCCTAGGAAACACATTTTCATTTGCCTCTTTAGAGGTTTAAGGCTCTGCTTGTGTGGAAAAATGAAATACGAATCCAGTTGGATAAATTTCATCACAATCTAATATGTATAGAGAAAGTTGTGATCATTTTAGATACTATATGGGTGGCAACATAATTCATTTCCATCGGTCTGTGTGGCATCTGCCCAGTGATTGGTTTGCATGGACATTAGTTTGTATGGTCAATGGGGTCTGATCATTGACCTATATGGCCATGGAGGTTCATTTATAGGCATTCTTGGCCATCAGGGTTCAGTCATTAGCTTACATGGACGTCGGAGTTGGTTGTCAGCCTATGCGGTCGTCAGGATCCGGTCATCATCCAACATGGATATAGGGGTCCATTCATCAATCTATGTGGTCATGGGGGCTCAGTCATCAGCCTGCATAGCCATCAAAGTATAGTCATCTGCATGTGGGGCATTAGGGTCTATCCATCAGCCTATGTGGCCATTATGGTCTAGTCATCGCCAGCATGGCCATCAGAGCCCGAGCCTCGGTCTGACTGAAGTGCTGATTAAAGTCAGTCTATACATGTTACTAAAACTATCATAACTCTCTCATCTGAAATTTGATTTCATTCATTATTTTTTCTCTGGATTCATAATGAAATCATTTATGATTCTAAAATATTGTTTTTATAAAATTATCAAATGATAATTTCTCTACTAATTATGTCCTCAAGTATATTTAATTCTCTTCCCATATACATGTGTGTGATACTTCCCATATACATGTGTGTGATATTACTATATCAACTAAAACTTGAATCTCATAGTATGCTTCTATCATGATTTGAATTATCAAAATAGAATTTTAAGATAAAATAGGGTTGCAACACACCACAGGGTAAGTAAGGTACTACCAAGGGAGCAATTAACACTAAGGTTATCTTTAACCATAATATCATTGGTAAAAGAATATGTGGGTCGTAACAACTATGTCACTAGAAT
Source organism: Alisma plantago-aquatica (assembly GCA_963693085.1). NCBI lineage: Eukaryota > Viridiplantae > Streptophyta > Magnoliopsida > Alismatales > Alismataceae > Alisma > Alisma plantago-aquatica. The sequence continues at coordinate 1,256,560,354 of OY856411.1, read as the reverse complement.
ATAAAAAGAAGACTCCTTTAAGGAAGGAAAAATGAGGGTTTATTTATGTTATCCTTCTTAGGTGGGACAACCAATGGTTTTTCAAAAATTTATTGTCCTTGTATAGTGAGGAGTTAGGACATGTTTGTTTTGGAAGTTTTACATCTCCTAGAGTTATTTACTACTTCATTACTTGTATGTTTGTTGATAGGTTACCTATGTTTTGTTTGATGTAACTATAAGACAATGAACCTAACTATTAAGAGGAATTTGAAGTAGGGCCCTGAGTTTGTATAACCATGACCTTCATTTGTTAGAGGAATGGGGAAATGAGTTAATCTTGAAGTAGTCTAGAACTATGAGAAGATGATTGGAGCCATATGTCAGTGAGTACATGAGGATGCTTAGGAGAGGATATCCTATCTAGTTTGCCTATATGGAGTTGTGTAAGTAATATGATGTTTTATGGAGAGTGATTACCCTATATTGTGTGGCATTATGACTTATACCTAGGGCGGGCCTGTTTTGGTGGATCAGCTTAGAAGCATATATCCATGGTGGGTTTTTCAGCATGCTCCCTACCTTTTGATACCTCAATTGGACCCAATTTGGTGAGGAGAGATATAGGGAATCTAGATATCTTTAGATATTATACATATGACAATGACTTAATAGTATCTAGTTAGTTGTATGGGTGGTACACCCCATACAGCCCAGGGCACTAAAAGATACAACAGTTGTGCAGTATAATTGTTAGGTTTAATTGATGTTAAACATGGTTGCACCTTGTATGCTTAAATTATTCGTATTTGAAATATATTTATGATATCTAACAAGCCTTGTAGGTAGTTGAGATGCCAAAAATGATGGGTAAGAATCTACCATAGGGTATACATATAATCATTATACTTTTTGTTTAATTTTCCTTCGTTATCATATTCTTCCTAGCAAGTAATAGACATTTCAAACATTATACCATATCATTGGGACTCAATGTCTCATCCATGTGGTTTCCATTATTTTTTAGGTGAGTGGCCTATCTATTTCAGCAATGGTAGAGAAGATCAACAAGGAGGGAAAAGGCCTTAAAATCAAGTGGTGGGTGATACTTGTATTAAGGGATCTCAGATTTAGGTGGTGTTTTTATCACATCCTCTACATATGAAGCATATAGAGATAGAGTCATAGATGTCAATGTACTCTCAAGTCACGGATTTGTGTTTTCATGGTATCCTCTATCCCCCTTGAAGCATGTTTATGTATACACAGCCTCTATATCTAGAGTTATGAATGGTGTAATATGTCGCACACATGTTCTATAGTAATGCTACATTCGTAATATTTAAAACATTTTTATTTGTTGAGGTTGTGTGTGTGCTTATCTAGACTTTTTTTTATTAAAGTTCTTTAAGCTATGACAAGGATGATATACCTTATATATCTTGTGTATGAATGTAAAGTTAAAGAAAGGTTGTTTCATTATATTTCACAAAAAAATTATTTGAGATCTCTAAGTGGCTTATGTGTGTGATGTCACTCTTATGTTTTAAATTCTATAATTGGTTTTGTGTAAGCTCTTGTGGTGTTGGATGTCACAACCTACGTGTTTTATATTATTTTATCATTGTCACATTTGTACTATGTTGTCTTTTGTTATGCATGTTTATACAATCATTTGGCAAGTACTATTCTCAAGACACTCATTTACTTGTCCATATGAAATGAATGCCATAATCTTATGATAATATTTCTCTTGAATTTACCAAATCTCTTATATATCTCTTGTGACTGGGAACACCTTTTTTTGGTACTTGAATATCATGTAATATATTTATCGTGCATACTTAGTATTCTATTGATGCATATTTTTCTTATTGTTCCTTCGTCTTTTGGATGTTGTTCCCAAACCATCCAGATATAGGTGTCTTGGAGGATGTTGAATCAAGAGGAACCTAAACCAAGAATATGGTTAAGGAGGATAGCTTGAGATGGCCAGGATGCCTTTGCAATTGCTCCTTTATAAATTTAGATGTACCCTTTTCTTGTTTGTAAAGACCCATTTTGGTGACAAATAAAGTAATAGAAAACCTTCAGATAATGTAATAGCCTAATATTCAGTTGCTATGTTAATGATATTGCGATTATATATCATATGTTATTGATATGAAATGAAATGCCTCCATTCCATCATACTTGTTGGTGTGTTTAAATTCAATGGATTTTCATCACTTGTTAAGTAATGAGTGGATCCCCTCTCTGTTTGCACTCCTTATGGTATAGTATCCAAGAGTTGTAGTTAATAAATTTGTTTATTTCAAGTTGGCATCTATTATTCCTATATATACCTTGATTAGGAGGTTATATGACCCAATAGAGGTTGTCAACGGATCTATTATAGAGTCATGGAATACCAATAAGGGTTTAAGCCCCTACTGACTTGGTCATACCTACTCTCCAAACCATTTTCTTGGTTATGACTCAGTTTGTGCTAACCCTAGACATCGTGAACCTCTTCTTAGTGAACAAAAATTCCTCTATGTAAGAGATGATAGTTTTTTTATTAGCTTCTACCACCTACCTTAATGGGAAGTTTGTTCAAACACTATAAAGTGTAGGTTACCTCTGGTACTTTTAGCTAGGTAGAACCATATTTCCTGCCTTAACACTCTTCTTAGATAACATTCAGGTGTTCTCTCAACTATGTTCACTTTGATTTCGGCATGGATAGATGATAAAATTCAAACCCTAACTTAAGTTGAAGAGTTATGATGTCCCTTTTTGCTAATCAATAACATGAGCCCACTCCCTTTTATTTAGACAGGCCTTTCCTTCAATGTGTATTTTCTTAAGTATGGTTTGTTTTCTAAACCATCCTATCTGGAAAATGAATACCCTTTTCCCCCATTTTACATTCTTCACTAACTAGGGTCGGTTGAGGAATGTTATGGGGCATTTAGTCAAGCCTATCATAAGTTCAAATCTCGTGTATCCACACATCTAGGTTTGATGTCTATGAAATGCCCTATGGCATATGAAGGTAATCCTGCCTAGATGAACTTAGTGATGAAACGGAATGCCTTTATGGTCCCTAGTGGTTATAGGGAAAAAGATATACTAAAATATTTACATCAATAAAATCCCAATTTTCTCATGTGATAGTTGGGTGACCATATTACCCCCTAATGTCCCATAATGAGGTTTTGTGTTCCTTCCTAGGAAAAATTACGTTTAAGATGAAGTGGTAGTTAGTGGGTGATGTAATTTATAAGGATCTGATAGAAGACAACACCATCCAACAGGAAACCCTAACCCTCTCTCCTATGTTATAAGATATACAGACTTCTAGTACACCCTTTTAGATGTTTTAAGGTTTATACTCTCTCAGTGGAATAAGGTAGTGGTGAAACTATTAGTAAAAATGAGTTATGATAAAATGTTGGTGGCATAGTTCTCAAACTGAGTTTGGCACCATCTTTCATATTTGCATTTGCATCACAAAGTTTTCTTTATTAAAATTACTTTCCAATACTATTCGATGTGTACAAAAAGAAATTGTCTTTGATTTTATCAACGGTATCCCTGACAAAGTCATCACTTTTATAAGTGGGTGTTTCTGGAGAAAATATTTAAAAAAAGATACCTAACATATATAAGAAACATCAAACTAGTTAAGTGGAACCCTTAAACCCCATCATTGGATAGGAATCAACGAAATTAGTGGTTAGTTAGGTTTATAAATTAATCCTTTTAAGGGGTGGACTGTTATACGCTTTAGTCATTCAAAGTGTAACTTAGCTGAGAGATTGTCTGCACTTGATAATGCATGACGTGAGTAACTCTTAAGTAATTTCCTTACCCTGGTCCAACCCGACCTCATGGGCGGTGCTTTTTGAAGCAAAACTTGTCTCAAGTTTTCCAGAAAGAACAATAATTCAACCGATGATTCGCACCATATAACGCCATCCAACAGCCACAACCTCGGCCCTAACAACGGGTAGGCTACTCCGTAATAGAGTGCCTGAGCAGTGCTTTAATTTCTTAAAGGTTGACGTTAGCTGCTGCCGCACACGGAAGAAAAAAGAGAGATCGACGACTTGTAGATGAAAAGGCACTGGGATGGCGACCTGCGGGAGGTAGACGGGTGGTTGGCTTGATGGGGCAAGCACAATCACGTTGGATGTCTAGCAAAAAAGCATGGTCTTTACAATGGAATAGTTTTCCTCTTTCATGATTGATTGTGATCGTGATCGTGATTGCGATTGCGATTGCGATTCTTCTACAAAGATTAGATCTCGCACAGCATGAGATGTGGCTGACTGGCTGGCTCTGGGAGAGGGGACTATCATGTCAATTGAAGGAAACCCGTGTTTGTTACTCTAAGCAAAGCAAACCTACTTTCTCGAGTTGTTTTCAACAGTTGCTTCTCATGAAGTGGGCTGTTGTCGTCTACTGCTAAACCAATTTTTATGTTGATGTAGCAGTCGAAGACAGATAACAAACCTTTGCAGACTGTTTACTATTACTACACAAGCGTGGGCCTCAAGTTGCCACTTCAAATCTGCTGTGACGTGTCGCCGTTTTGGATATTGTTTCAGAACACCTCAACTGCACATCTAACCGAAAGACCCACCCCCTAAAAAATTTGATAGAGTGTTTTTACGGTCCGGATTAATGGTAATACCCCCTCAACAGCATCTTTTCAACAACGAATTTAGTACCATTACCAATAATGGGCTCTGTACGACTGTGCAATGATTGTACGTCTACGTAACGGCATCGCTGGGATTGTTTTTTAGTACCTCATTAGAATTCAATATACTATGAGCTGCAATATATTATATGACAGCTTGCAAATGTTGTTTCATTCATTTTGCATTGCAGAAATGGCATCCTTAAAGGTATATCTAAGAAAGCGGGTTTCTTATAAACTTCCGATGGACAGCCTAAAGACATCTATGACATGTCAAGTTTAGTTTATAAGTTAAGCTTATTGATGCTTCGCAATATTAACATTTTAGACTTGTTGTAAGGTCACTGAATTATATAAATGTTCCACGGCGTAATATGTTATCAACGTAACTAGGGCGCATGTTCTTGTGTATGTGCGCGCTCGCTCATGCAAGTACGGATGTATGTGGAAGAACAAATTGGTTGGAGAATAGTATTAGTAATTCTGAAAATCCTTTTTTTAATATTTGTATGTGCGAGGAAGTGTCGAATCCTATCATAGAATCACGAAAAAGTGTCATTGGTTGTCACTATAAATCTTTCCATTTGAAATAGTACATTTGAAATAGTACCTTATGTTGTATTTTCTACTGTTTTTCAAATTTAAAGTTATTGGTTTTAGTCCCACATCGAAAAATTCCGAAACTTCCCTCCTCTTTATATATGGGTTGTTATGCATAGGATATTTGATGAACACAATAAGATAAGGCATTCACACTTGCATAGTGGGGCAGTTCAATTGGATTTATCGGGTCGGTCCGAAAACTCTTTAACCGAGTAGGCAAAAATACTCTTAAGGATAATGCATACTTGCACGCATTCGCCGTCGAATAAGGTGGAGATACTCTAAAGCGAGTATGGTATCATTTCTTATTTATAATTCTCTTATTTATATCCACCGGAACAACATCTTATACATGAGAAACCGACTCAATGATTGCCGGAACAATTATTTTATCTTGTTGTTAATTAGCTAACGTATATCGTTTCTTATTTACAATTCTCTTGTTTATATCCACCGGAACAACACCTTATAATCAGAAATAAACTCACCGATTGCCAGATATACAATTATTTTACCTTGTCGTTAATCAGCTGACGTTGGATTCAAGTTTGAGCGCCCCAATCAGGCAGCTCCTCAACAGCTCTTCAAACTTCCTTAGGAAGATCATGCAAGGAACCCTACATCGTTGAAGGTCCACAGACCCTCCCAAGAGCCTCCTTTATGTTTCCAATATCACGAAGGATATTTCGAGGAACACAATGAGATAAGACATTGGCACTTGCATGGTGGGGCAGTCCTGGATTTGTCAGGTCGGTCCGAAAATCCTTTAATCGAGCGTGTCAGCACATGTCGCGTCCCCCACGTAGTGGGGTACAATTGTATCCTTGGAGAGTGACCGCCACGTTTACTACTGCACCGGCGTTCGCTGTCGAGTAAGACAGAAATACTCTTACGGATAGTGCATACTTGCACGCATTTGCCGTCGAGTAAGGCGGAAATATACTTAAGGATAGTGTATACTTGCATGCCTCGACAAGTCTATTATTTATATCCACCGAAACAACACCTTATACATCAGAAACTGACTCCCTGATTATCATATATACAATTATTTTACCTTGTCGTTAATCAACTAACGCATATCGTTACTTATTTACAATTCTCTTATTTATATCTAGTGTTTTAAAAAGCGGTATGCATTATGTGTTTGGAGAGGTCACCTTTTAGAGTATATATAGTATGCAGGAGTATATGTGAAAGTATATGCGGTTTTGGATTTTTTTATTAATTATTATTATTATTATTATATATATATATTAATCATGAATTTACATATTCAATTTGTACAATTGTATCTAAATAGTACAATTATTAGAATAATGGATGCAATCATGCAAATATGTAATCATCGCAAATAAAAATAAATACAAAAATGCATCATGATCTATCTAAACAAACATGGGCGACCTCTCAAGGTGTATGAGGAGCATGATCAAGAGATGGGCTATTGTGAAGACAAGCTACAGGAACGTTAACGGCTGTTGGGCTCTTGCTGATCCTGACATGCGGCCTTGGGCTGTGAAGAAGGTGAGACCGCAAGTGTCGTGGGCTGATGTTATTTGGTGCAAAGGTTTTCAACCAAAGTGGAGCTTCACCACCTATAGGATGTTGTTGGGCAGGCTTCCTACCTTGAACATGCTTAATAGATGGGGGTTGGCGGTCAACCCAACCTGTTGTTTGTGCAAAAGTAATAATGAGACTGTGGAGCATGTCTTTTTTGAGTGTGATTTTGCTAAGTATTGCTGGAAGAGGAGCACCTTGAAGTGCGGTTTTGGTGGTGCACCCCCGTGTAGCCTCCAAGATGCCTTATTTTGGCTTCTCGACCATACTAAGAACAACCATAGCTTGAGGAGCTTCTGTGGGATGATTTTCTCCGCGGTCATTTATCACGTATGGGGCGAGAGGAATGCTAGGACTCATGGGAAAGGGGAGCGTGACCCCCTTCATATTTTTGATCTCATTGTAAATAGAGTCAATTGGGTTATTAGATCTAAACCCAAGTGGCTCTGTGGTGTGGCTCTGCTAGTCCTCCTCATGTGGAGAGACTGAGCTTGGTTGTACAGTATACGAACTCTTGTCCCTATACTCCTTATTTTGGTTTCATCAATGAGAATATTTTACCAGATCCAAAAAAACATAGATGAATGTAAATGTAAGAAAGAAGAAATGAGAATATGTCTATCAGAAAATCGAGATTTAATCGGCCTTGTATGCGGCCATGCAACTGATTATGAGGCCTAGCCTAATTTTTGGGAGGGAATTCTAGTATGCAGTTCGGAAGGAGGTATGAACCTTGTATGCGGCTGCACAGACTGATTTTTAAAACATTGTTTATATCCACCGGAACAACACCTTATACATCAGAAACATACTCACTGATTTCCAGATATGCAATTATTTTACCTTGTCGTTAATCAATTGACGTTGGATTCAGGTTTGAGGGCCCCAATCAGCCAGCACCTCAACAGCTCTTCAAAATTCCCTAGCTCTTTCATGCCCCATGTTGTATTTCCAATAAGAAACAATCACACAATCACTTGTGTACATAAAATGATAGGTAAAATAATTTAAAAATATAAAAATTAATTAAATTAATAATTAGTTATGTAATTACATCCTTGTACAAAAAGAAGACAGAAGATGGAAGTTAATTCTCACCCACAACCCACCACCCACAAGCCACAAGCTTGAGCCCATGCATAGACTAGCTTGACCAGGTTATGCGTGGTGTAGCGTGTGTGCGCGCAAGCGCACGTACATGCGTGTGTGTTGTGATTACCATACGCACTAAGGAGGTGAGTATACTCTCTCCTATAGCCCTTACGATATTAGTATCACATGTGATCCTACAAATAAAGATACAAAAGTTCTAGGAGTGAATAATGTGAGACTAAAGATCTTCCCATTTGCACAAGATACAAAACTATATTTCATTTGTATACTAGTTGTACTACATTGGGTTTAACTCATGTAAATAGATGGTTTTAGCAGCCATATATCAGACAATCCTTCACAAAGTCCGAGGTGTAGTGTGCTCTTCCTCACAGCCCTCCATATTTTTCTTTCAGTAAATACCTTTTGGTTTGAATCTACTTGAGTTATCCAACTTTGACCTCTGTGGGAATTAGGTGAAAAAAAAGTCTTGAATCTGAACATTGGGTACAAGAGTATTGATTGGTAACAACACAAAAAAGACATGGTAGAAAAGAAATACAATGTGTTAAGGCCATGCATCCAAGCCATGGTATGTTTGATATCAGCAAACAACCATGTTCCCTGTTGCGGCCTATAGAACATCTATCCTTTAGTTGGAGTCTCCAAGGATATACTACTAACATCCTATCTAAAGATTTGACATCAATCAGAGACTAATCTCTTACTAACGTGTAGTCATGACACTTTCAGGTTTCCCAGGGGATAGACACATAGATGCAAGAAGCATCAATGAAAATATATTGTTGTCCAATTCATCTGATAGCTTGTTATTACCACATTGAACCCAATTTATGGGATCTCCATTCTTTTGGGTTGGGTTACTACTGCCTACAAATTTAAAGGAACTTCAGTCCCATCCCCAATCTAGATTTCTTCACTAAGTCCAAGCTAAGACCTTTAGTGAAAGGATTAATTATATTATCTCGGGTACCTACATAGTCCACAGCCACAGCCCTATTAGACATTGATTCCCTTGGATGTGTCTTCGTTATTTTTATTGTACTTGGAACTTTTTTTTTAACAATAGTTGTAGTGCTATCACAATGAACTGAAATTGCGGGAAGAGGTTTATTTACCATTAATAAACTAGACATAAGTTCATGTAGCCATTCATATTTTAGTCAAGTTTCATATAAAGCACACTACACAACCTCAAAAGTATATTGAGATAATATGGTATGTTTCTTAGACCTCCAGGCGATAGCACCTCCTACCAACAGGAATAAATATCATGAGACACTATTACTCCCAGAGTTCATGGGAATCCAGCTTGCATCACTATATCCTTCGACTATATAAGGATATTTGTCATAATTTATCCCAAGGGAACTAGTCCCCTTGATATACCTCAATAATTTGTCAAGAGATTCTCAATGGATCTTGTCAGGGCAACTGGTGTATCTGCTTAACTTGCTCACAGTGAATAGAATTTCAGTTGTCTGCAGTTCATAAGATACATTAAGCTTTTGATAATTTGAGAGTATTGTAATTGTGACACTAGAATTCTAGTGTCATTCTTGAACAAGGCCTTGGATGAATCATATGGAGTCATAATAGGTTTACATGATGGTTCTCAAACCTCTCCAGTATCTTCTCAGCATAGTGCGACTAAGAGAGAGTCATATCATCACTAGACCTTATGATTTTAAGCCTAAAATCACATTAGTGACACTCATATCCTTCTTCTCAAACTTTCTAAACAAGAATAACTTTTTCTCATTTACTACTTTCATATTGGAACCAAAAAGCAAGATATCATCGACATATAAGCATAAAAAAATGAATCCATCATTGATTATTTTGCAGTATCCACATTTATCAAAATCATTCAAAACAAATCTAAAAGGTGATATCACAGAATCAAACTTCTCATGCCATTGCTTAGGGGCTTGTTTCAAGCCATATAATAACTTAACAATTTTACACACAATTGACTCATTCCCAAGTGGGGACAAATCCCTCAGGTTGTTCCAAATAAATCTCTTCTTGAAGATCACTGTGTAATAATGTGGTCTTCACATCCACTTGATGGATAGAGAGATTATAAATGGAAAATAATGCTAAAATCGCTCAGATTTTGGTCATATGAGAAATAGGAGAATAGGTATCAAAATAATCTATTCCTTCCCTTTATGTATAACCCTTAGCAACCAATCTAGCTTTATATTTATTTATTGCCGTGTTTGCATTAATTTACTCTTTAAAGATCCATTTGCATCCAATTATAAAACAACCAGGAGGTAACTCTACTAATTTCCAAGTTTCATTCGAGAGAATTAATTGAATTTCATCATTAACAACCTCCTTCTAAAACTTATCTTCTAGAGAATCCATAGCTTGTTTGAAATATATAGGATCATCATCAATATTCTAAGTGAAAAACTCACTTCCAAAACCCTTAGATGTCCTTGGTTGTTTGCTTCTCCTTGGTTCAACCATTTCTTTAGATTTAGAAATAACATGTTCTGAGTTGTTCTCCACATTTGTCATCCTTTCCACGTACTCGGGAATGAAACCTGTAGTGAATGAATCCTCTTGAGATACTTATTTTGGCACACCATATTTCAAAAGAGACACAGCCTCAAAGAATGTAGCATCACGTGGTTCCACAATTGTATTGACCTCAATGTCTGAGATATCAGATTTTACAGTCAAGAATCTATAGGCATAACTTGCCTCTACATTACCCGAGAAGATGGCATCAACCCTTTTTTATCCCAATTTCTTCCTTTTGTGCTCAAGGACAAGTACCTCAGTAAGGAACCCCCACACTCGAAGATATTTAAGACTCATTTTCTCCCTCTCCATTGCTTAAATGAACTAATTTCTTTATGTTTATGGGGAACTATATTCATAATATGGCAAGCCATAATCAAATCTCCCCCCCCACACACACACATAACACTTGGTAGACCTGAGGTTTGTAGTAAGGTATTTACCATATCTATTAGGGTTTGATTCTTAATTTTTGCAATCTCATTGGATTGTGGCGAATAAGGAGTGGTAACCTCATGAACTACACCTTGTAATTGACCAAATTTCAAGAACAAGTTCGAGGTATACTCTCCTCCCCTATCATAGTTTAATTGTTTGAGTACTTTACTAGTTTGAATTTCAACTTCTTTCTTAAAGATTTTAAATTTATCTAATTCCTCATCTTTACTTTTAAGTAAACATACATGACAGTATTTACTTGCATCGTCAATAGAAGTTATGAAATAACATTTTTTATCCCTTCTAGCAATCTCGTTAGACTCATAGGTAACAGTGTGTACTAAATCAAGATTTTTTTAATTCATAATTCACATAATGAAAAGGTTTCTAGGTAGTTTAGCTTGTACACAGATTTTGCATTTACTAACATTAATTTCAGATGTAGGAATTAACTCTAGATTAATCATATGTTTCATCGAGCCAAAATTAACATGCCCCAAACAGCTATTCCTTACATCAGAAGATACAATAATCATGTAAATACAACTATTATCATTCAAATTTAAAACTAAATTCAAAAAGGCTTCAATAAGAATCTTAAATAAACTATCCTTGTCACATAAATACCCCTTGACAAGAAATAAAGAGTCACAAAGGTGTGTAACAATAACCTTATTACATTTGCAATATATTTTAAAACCATCCCTAACAAGAATTTCACCACTAAGGATATTGTGTCTAATGGATGAAACATGTCTAACTCTATGAAGTGTCAGCTACTTCCGCAGAGGAAATTTTAACTCCACTTGTAATTCTCCATTGACTTCTATAGAGCTGGAACTGTCCAAAGTCACATAATGGCCTCTTGAGGCATGGTAAAATAGAAATAGGGACTTGTCAGCACAAACTTGTACATTAGCCACAATGTCAATTATCCAGTAAAGTGATTCAAAAATTGAAATAATTTCAAGTTTTATAGACATGTACCCATCATTGAGGTTCAAGGATGCATCCATCATGTTGAATACAACCTCCTCAGTTGTAGATGTGGTAGTTTTTTTTACCTTATTCGAAGGACAGTCCTTGTTCCAGTGGCCAACCTGTCCACATCTCCAACAAGGTATTTTCTTCAGTTTCTTCTAGATCTTAGCCTTAGGCTTGTGTATATTCTTTGGTTTCTTATCTTTACTTTTAGCAATAGTAAAATTCATAGTAGGTTTACATCAGTAGGTAACATGACAATCTTCTCTTTTAAGTGTTATTCATGTATTAAGACTGTTCATTGACAAGTCTCCTTTTAGATGCTTGAGTCATGCCAAACAACTCCCAAGATTTAGGAAATTTCTATATGATGGACATAATAAAAAACTTCTCAAGAAATTCCATACTTACATCTGAGATCTCATGACACAAGAGTTGAAAGTCATGAATTTAGTCAGAAACAGATTTTCCATCAACCATATGAAACTTCAAAAACTTGGAAACACAATACTTTTTAGCAGCCTGATTTTCTATATTATATTTCTTTTCTAGCGCCCCCCCCCCACACACACACAACAAAACCTTGGAAGTAGTAACAAGCGGCTTAGATATGAATCATACAGATTATTTTGTAAACCAAATAATATTAACCCTCAGCATGTCTTATCACCCTTATTCTAATTTGTAATTAATTAACAGTTTAGGGATAGTTTCATTAGTTTTAGGTTCATCCTCTTCTAGGAATTGATCATAACCCACCATATTCAGCCAAATATGTATCCTACTTTGCAACGGATAAAGTTCATACTAGTATATTATTCAAGCATATTCTTAGTGTCCATTTTAATGTCAAAAACATGGTAGGACAATGTTAAGTAATGATAGAAAATATGGTTTCTTTAATGTTGTTGTTAATAATTATTACATCTTTACATGTAGTAGAAACAATTGCAATTTAGATTAACAAATTTAGGCCAGTTCTAGATAAGAAACGCGTAGAATGAACATAGATGGAGAATAGAACAAATATGAAGTTAGGAACTTAGACTAGATTGTATGTTCAACAACGAATGTAATATTTAAAGAAATCAGTGCCTCACACTCTACAAAGATGAGTGTTATTCTTCTAGTTGACCCACTCATGCTCGACAATGATCAGTGTGCACTGCCAGCACAGCCAAACGATCATAGGTAACACCACCCAGATTGATCATGTCTCTAAGAGAGGAAGCATGAACTCACTTTGCACTAAAGAGATCTCCAAAAGTAATTCGGCAATAATGACAATAGAAGAAGAGATTGGATTAGGGTTTATAAACATGCATAAATGATTGATGGATGGTGCTCATAAGATATCTTTAACCCTAATGACCAGAGACATATGTATATCCTTCCACGCACCCACATCCTATTCCCAATAAGACATGATCACACGATCACTCTTGTACATGAAATGGAAAATAATTCTGTTTAAGAAAGTAACAATTAATTAAATTAATAATTAATTATGTGGTTGTATCCTTATGTAAAAAGAAGACAAAAGTCAATTCCTACAACCCACAACCCACAATCTCGAGCCCATGTCTGGCCTGGCTTAACCTTACCAAGCCAGGACAGGTGTGGCGGCACACGCGCACATGCGTGTGTGTTGTGGTCACAATACCCACCAAGGAGGTGAGCATACTCTCCCCTAGATCCCTTTGTCTACTAGTATCACATGTGATCCTACAAATAAGGGCAAAAAAGTTCTAGGAGTGAGCATTGTGGGACTAAAGCTCTTCCCATTTACATAAGACACAAAACTACACTTCTTTAATGTACTATTTGTACTACATTAGACATAAACTATGTAGTAGATGGTTGTAGCAGCCATATATATAATAGTTTCCTCTATGAATCATAGTAATGCCTTAAGAAGACACTCAAACAAGGCATGCATGGTGGTTTAACCACCTTTGAATCATTAAACAACTACCTTCGAGTTCACAACACATCCACATACTCAAACGGCCATATAACGATCTCCTAGAGTCCTCCTACTCTATCATTTTTCTGCATGCAACCCGAGAACCACTCTAAGGAGAGATAGAAATTATCCCCTCATTGATCTCTAGTACATGGAGACCATATTTAATCCCTTTTATGTGTCCAGAGTGACTTTAGGTGCCTAGGTGGCCATATCCAGTATCATGGCACCTTAAGGGAGACCGCATGTGATAGGCAAGAAATTCATCACCTAGGTTGCAAGTCATCATGGAGATTTCTATGTGTGACTCCTTTAAGCCATGCTCACTACCTACTTGTGTTTGACTAGATTTGGAGACGTTCTTTGGATCTACCCACTGCCATTGTAGCCTAAGGGCACTGGGACCCTTTGCTTTTGGTATGTCATCTTCATGGTTGTAAACTTCATCCTTATAATGAGGAGTAGCGCCAGATGGTACCATGGTGTTTGTACCTACCTAGAAAACAACAAAGTATATAAGGGAGAGATTAAATGTTATTATGTTGTGTAAACAAATATTGGGATATTGGTAGTTGGATTTCATAAATAATTGGGATATTAATGTATATGATAACGCAAACTGAAAGTTTCCAAATACTAAAATTTGGTACATGTACATATACTGACTTATAATATCTAAAGAAAACATCCTACCTTGGCTTTGACTCCTCCTATTAATACTTTCTTTGATAATTATTGTAATAAACCAAGATAAAGCGGTCAAACTCCTATATAAAGTATTAGTTACATATCTCCAAGGATCCTAATTACTCTAAAGATCTGAATATTGTGATTTTGTACTTACTATCTATATTGGAAACACTTCCACCTATATCCAAATAATGCATTACCTCTAAATTTCCATTATGATTGTCAAGTCAAGGTCATGTGATATGAACATGTACTAAGAAATTCAATTGAATACAAAACTCTATAAACAAGCGGATAGTCACATATATTGATTAATATAATCTAGTCACTCGATAATCATCATCTGTCATCACTTATCAAAAACTTGAGATGTGTTCTAGATCATCATCTATGGTTTTAGATTTCACAGTAACCATTCTTCCACTCCATTCCATGAAATTGATACATGATAAAACTCTTAGTTCTACCTCATCATGGGTTTTCATGATTACGAGTTTCATTGATCCATGTATACTTCATTTAGTTACAATGACAAGTTAGATTTTCCTTCTTGCCATGTTGTAGACATAAATGCATCATGTTGTAAGATATATTACTAGAATTGTCATATTTAAGTATGCATGGATGTAATTCAAGTTGTAAATTATGTCATGTTCACATAATGCCCTATAAGTACACATGTTATGGATAACTTAGACTTGCTTCCTCTATGTGCATGTGTCTACTAAGGGGGTGTTACACAACATGTTAGGTGATTTGCTTCAACATGGTAGAGGTATCCATACAAGAGGTTTGTTTGTGTTACATGGCATGCACTCCAGTGGCCCTCTTTACTACTAGATACATGTTAGGTAGGGCTCATTACATGATCTATCAACAATTTATTGAATATATGAGCATATTGACAAGATATTTGGAACATGGTGTGTGCTACTTGAACATGATATGTAATTTCTTAGATGTAATAGTGAAAACATGATTTGTATGCATGACTACACAACATTTACTACCATTTCAAATAAAAAATTTACTTTGACATGGAATTGACTGCACAGAGTGTATGTATAGGATAAAATATGTGTTATGTGAATTCCTTACTATAGATGATGTGGAAAGGTAGACAATGTATTTCCTATTGTACATCCCATGTTAATTTTTAGAAAATAAAGTTCAAATGATAGAAATTCTTCTGAGTGTCTTGTTAGCGTAGTACACAAGGTGTAATTTAGGAGAACTAGATACAAGATGAATTGACCTAGATTCCAACATGGTGTGCATACTCCAAAATACAACATGTGAAGATTTATCAGAGATCACCATTGAGTGTCAATCATTTCATTGAAGTCTACTTACGTGTCATGTAACCTAGTAGGGGATCAAACCTCAATCCATATATGTTATGTGTTTCCTCCCACATTAGCATAGTGTACTATAACTTTTCTTTCTTTAAAATGACACATGGCATGACTAAGAATTTGGATAACCTAAAATAATCTAGAAAACCTTGAATTATTGCAATAGAAGGGTGTGGTAGTAATTTAGAGTCAATCCCACACAGAGCAATGAATCTAGAGAATAAACTTGTATATTTATATAGGTTATTCAATGTGATAAGGAATAACTAGATTAATGTGACCAAACTTATTACTATAAAGAGAGAGAGAAATTCCAAAGTCAAATCAATTGGAGAAGGTTTTAATTGTGTTCTTTCTCCAACATGGAATATGCAATATCAAGCAAATAACCATCTAAGATATCAACAATTGATATTTTTAGATTCACTTAGGTAATTTCTACTTAATATAAAATTATGTAGATACATATATTATTAAAGTGAACTATATGTTATCATGATGGTCAAACTCTCAATAATCTAGTAATCTTGCAAATCTTCCCACTTTTCCCTCTTCCACTTTAATCTCTAAGAGAACTGTTCATTTCCTTAATCCAACACAAAGTCACACCCTCAGATTGTAGCTGCAAAAATAGATTATATGATGCAAAACACCCAACCAAACTATCATTAAGAAAAAAGAAAAGGAAATATACTTTGTACATAATCTAATACAAAAAATTAAGGGTAAGTGGTCATGTAAAGTAAGCAATTTGGGTATATGTCAAATTGTTTCAGACTATCTTGAACCTATATCAAAGCATCATCATCAAAAAAATAATTGAAGAAATAAATTGGCTGATGAATACAAGAATTACATAAAGGTATTCAACATTGACTGCCCTATATAACCAAATCAAGATTAGATTTGAATAACACCATCATCGTTCAATTCTCAAACCAATATTAACTTCAAAATGAAAAGCAGATTAAGCATGTAATTTACAAACAACTAGATCCTAAACATTACACATGAGTTTACAATATAGAATAGTAAATTGAAATGTTGAATGCAAGATATTCAATAAAAGAGAACTCATCATATTATCAACTAGTCTGAAATAAAATCTCTATACGAACATTGAATTACAAAATTGAATTGAAACAAAACATTATTTTTTCTTTCTTTCAATCCCTCCATAATTCCTTGGACTAGGGGTCTGTTAGAAAGTAATCGGACGCTATAAACATGCCTGGCTGAATTGTAGTAGCGAGTACACATCCCATGTACCTATGTTTTGAATTCTTCATTGAATGATGTATCCCTAATGACGAATGTATTTTTTTTCTTATGTTGCAATTTTTCTTCTTCTTGAGTTTTATTGGTATAGAGGTATCATTTCATCATCCTAATGAGAAAACATGATTAATCTCAAGAGTATTATATACATGCATTAACCTAGCAATAAAGACAACAACAAATGTAATTTCGAGATATCTAAGTTTTTTAGTTTTAAGAGCAATAAATTTTGAGAAATAATGTAAATTTTCCCCTTACTTCAGTTCCCAAGAGTTGGTATTCAACAATCAATTAAGGAGAAAATAGGGGCTCATTGTTTAAGTATAACAGCTCATTAATAAACTTCTAGGATTGAACATCCAAAAGATAAATTATTTCCTTTGAATTCAATGGGAAAGATGTCTAAACTACTCAATATCATATACAAGACAATTACTAATCCTAATATAATCCTAAGATAGGGAAATTTCCTAATGTGCATCCACATGAAAATGTAAACAATGTAAACATTGAATAATATATTACAGGAAATAGAAGTGCAAAAAATAAAATATGAGATAAATACCACCATCCCTCTCATATTTATAATTCTACTTGCCCTGAGTAAATCCAAAGTAGGGATGAGGGATATACCTTAAAATGTGGAGTGGAGTGCCACGTAGGTCCAAAAATGGTGTATGTGATGAATAAGAATGCAAATCCTCCTCATGTGTGTCTTGGTGATATCTACATGACTTAGAAGGTAGACTTACTTAGTTAGAGGGGATCTATCCATGGCTTTAAGGACTTTGAATTTCAAGTGCTCATTGCCAAATAAAAGAGTGATGATTCTAACTTCCATGCCAATAAGATCTCTCCATGTGTCTAAGACTAAAAATCTTAAGATGGGCATCTATGTGCCTCCTTGATATCCATTAAGAAAAATCACTAGGGATATATAATTTCCCTATATGGACTAATACAAGTTCAACAATGCCCATGGGGTGGTCATGGAGAGATCTACAAGTTGTATCATCGTCCATGTGGGCTTCATGTTAGTGAGGTCTGTTCCTTTGGAATAAATATGATGTAATGATTCTTAAGCTAGCGCTTAGGTCTCTAAGTCCATTTTGGCATGTAAGAATCTCCAATATAGAATAACATGCCAAATGGACCTAGATCATTTAGCTTCTTGGGCCTCTTGTCTTGCACTATATCCCTAGTTGTTCATGAAAACTTTACCACCTTGTAGTCATATTTCATGCACTTCTCATCAACATGTTCATAATGAATTCTGAGTAGGTAGGCATCTCAGCAATTACATCTATGAAGATAATGTTGAGATGAAACTTCTTTAGGACATCAATGAACTTTGCAAAAACACTTCTCTAGGATAGACTTTAAATAGAAACTTGGGGCAAGGAAATGCACATATGGTAGGCACATGTAGGAGAAGACCTTGCTCCTTGATTCATGTCTTCAGTATGTGTCAATTCCTATAGGAGAGTCCTTCTCATCGTATTTAGTTGGTGTATTCTTGTCTTTGGCTTGTGGCTCCTTCCCTTTTCATGTGTCCCTTGGTAAGTTGTTGTGCACTTTGTGTAGTAAAAATATGTTGGTATGTATTCCCAGAGAACCAATCATATGATGTTTGTAGTGGCATATCTTGTAAAGGATTTGATTAATAATAAAGGCAATCTTCTAATTTATTCTATTTTACTATTCAGTTATGAGATAATGATGTAACATAACAAATGTCTAGATAATGATATTACTCAATGAAGTATGTCTTTGGGTTGATGACATAAACAATGAGATCATATGGATGCCAAGAGTATATACATTCTTGTTATGTCCCTAGTCGGATGTTATTGTGCAAGGCTAATAGATATAAATAACACATCACACTAGAGTGTGTGTTGGTTGATGACAGAATCTCATCAGTCATGATATGTGATATCAAACCAAACACATAGATACTTGTTAGGGAATAGTGTATCAGACAGACCCATCTTGAGAATGTTACATGGAAACTATTACATGGTAGTCATAATCATCTCTCATAGTGATGGTGGTGACTATAGTTCTTAGACCTGAAGTCACTACACTCATCACATGTCATTTGGCATACTTTGACATCATATATAGTGACATTGAATAAGGGTTGACATAAAGATGATGATTGGTGCATTGTGACACATGGGGATGAGTGTGAGTGATGTAGATGGTATTTTTTCCTCCTATAGAAGTTTGATATCCTGGCCACTTGATAAGTGAGGCTGAGAAATGTATGGTCATGCTCATGTGAGTTAATATGTGATATTGAGCCTACTATATCTCAGACAGTCTTCTATAGTTCAAGGAACAGAGATTGAACGTTGAAGAGGATGACGAATCCATGCCTTGAGTTCAATTTATATATTAGTAACAAAGGAACTATACAAATACTTGAAACCAATCACAGATTGTAGGTTGAAGTTGTTCTTCAACTTTCCAATTACTTGGGTAGCAATGATGTGTTTCTAGATAACGTGCATTGCTTGTGATGTCATAAACTAGTTATGGACATTCACTACCAACGTAACTTGGAACCTATAGGGTCACACACATAGGATACACTTGGAATAGGTGTTTATTCATGAATGATGTTTAACTTGATTACTAAAGTGTAGTATTCAATTTAAATAATAGTTGACTGATGGAACTCTAAATCGATCGGTTCAAGTGTTAAACTGATCGGTTGGAGTATCATGTTGATTGGAAATTGTATTGACTAAATATTGGTTGAACAAAGGCATGAACTGACTGGTTCACTATGTGAACTTATCAGCTCAAGGACATTCAAACAAATAGTTCATGTGATGAACTACCAAATTCACAGATCAATTTGATTGGATCAAGGATTAGTGTTGATGTCATGTTATGCATTAATTGGATATTAATTGCCAATACAATTGCAATTAGGAAACATGTTGAAATGATTTGTTTAAGGGTTGAACCAATTGGATCACATGCCAACTGATCGGTTCACCTTTGAACAAATTGCACTTTCATGATGTGCAAATTCATGAAATCCCTTGTCCTTTGACTCCCATAAAGATTGGGAACCCTGACCCTGGCCCTCCTATACATAGATGGGTAGTGGGGGCTTCCTATAAACAACATCATTTTCTCTAAAAAGTGTTGTCTTCTGTAGTTGTGATAATTGGGAGAACCCAAGCAAGTCCTACCCATCAAAGGGAGGGATAGCAAGGGAGAACAATTGTGGGAGATCAAGTTGGTTCTAGTACACCAACTAGAGGGGACAACTCCTTGTCTATTCATCTAGAATGACAGGAGTTCTCTGTAGTCCATGTGGACTACTATATAGGTGAGGAAGTCATTTCCTAGTTCTCAGAGGACAAAGTCAACTATTGTCTGTGGTGATCTACCAGGAGGAGGACGCAGACATTGTCCAGGTGCAAGTTGAATAAAGGTGCACACTATAGCAAGGGATCATCATTAGAATTGCTCTAGGGCCATTTATAACCTTGCAAAACCATCCTTCCCATTATATAGTTGTTGACGTGATCGACTAACTAAGGGGAATATGACAGTTAATTGTTTTTTTTTGCTGCTTGCTTTGAAGCCATATTTCCCATCAGTGATATCAAAGCCACGTCAATTGACTATGCTTTGGGATCTAATTGATATTATCAAATTTTGGTTTTCATTTTTAATTATTGCATAATGATGTGAATACTTAAATTGACTCATGTGCATATATGATTAAATACCACATACCATCCAAACTAATATATATATATATATATATATATATATATATATATATATATATGTGTGTGTGTGTGTGTGTGTGTGTGTGTAATTTACACATGTCACCCTAAGAGTTGGTTTTGATGGTGGATGTGAAGCATGGTTATGACCAAATAACCCTAGATATCTATGCATGATGGTTGTGGTTGTTTATTCCTATTTATATCTCAATTTGCATGTCAAGCATCTACCTTCTCTTGCAATTATAAAAGTATTATTCTCTCCCACCTATGCTCCCCATAAATGTAAATTGAGGTTTCTCTATTATCATGCAATAGCATTAGGATAGTTTATTTCTTGTTACAAAGAAGAAGACTGTTTCAGTAGGAAAGTCAACTGGTTGGAGGAACAAGGAGGACTGACGATAGGTGAAGTCAAACCTATCATTTGGTGGCCCAAATGATTGTCTGGAGGTGTCCACAAGTTATTGAACCAAGAGACCATCCGACCATTCAAACTGACCAAATGACCAACCAAGAGGCGAGGCAATCAGTTCAAGGCATGAACTGATCAACCCAAATTGGCTCAAGCATAGATCTTCATCAACAATAGGTTTTTGTATGTGATTTAGATCTTAGGTGGTGGTAATTCCTTGTAGCTCCAAAGAATTACAATAGTATGGCTATAATCATCGCTAATGTTTTATTGCATGTTTGCATTTGTGGCAGGTACCATATGTATGTGGTGATTGGATATCTATATGTATATATAAATACAACTCCCTCAATAACATATTAAGTCTAAGATTCTTACCTTTAGCAATACACATGAAAATCTTGATTGACTATGTGTGGGTATGCCAAGCGTGGTGGTCCATCTCATAGAATTGTGATGGTAGTTATATAGGCCTGCCAAGCGGGGTGCATTTCTATCGTGTTGGCTTTTGGGTCTGGTTTAACTGGTTGATCTTAATGATATTAAGCACCTAGAAGCATGTAGATGATTATGGAAAAGAGTCATACATATCATCTATCCAAGATTTGCATAAGATGCAATTGGCAAAGGTTGTCTACCTTAATGATTGATTATGAATGTTAGCATTGGCCACGTAATAATTCAATTGTTTTAGATCTTGGCTCACTAGAAGATTATACATTGTAATCTTCCGAACCGATATGTGAGGGTTATCAATTTGAAAAAATTAGTGGGAGCAATAATTAATTGAAGGCCTAATTAAATTCATAAAATTTACTCATCAAATCTTTTGACAAAATGTAAATTTTCTCTTGTGGAATCGAATGACAATCAAATCATCATTGTGGTCAGTCCTTAGGAAGGACAAAGTTGAAATGAAAATTTTCCACGATTGGTTTTGGAATTTGAGAAGGGTTCTCAATGATGAGCATAAGCTCTATGTCATAGATAAACCAGTGCCAGAAATATATGTTGATGTGCCTATGGTTGAGGTGGATGCTTACTGGAAGCATGCCAATGATACCTTAGACATAAAGCAAATTATGCTAAGCTGTATGAACTATGAGTTGCATGAAAAATGTGATGACATGGGCATACTTGAGATGGTAACACATCTTAGGAACATGAATCACAATCATAGAAAGCAAGAAAGGTACAATGTCTCAAAGGTACTTTTTGAGTGTAAGACGATAGAGAGAGATCTAGTAGAGACACATGTGCTTAATATGATTGGACATATGGAGCATCTATAAGAACCAGGATTATCCTCAAGCCAAGAGTTGGCCAAGGATATGATTCTACAATCATTTCCTGAATCATATGGCCATTTTATCAAGTGTTACCACTTGAATATCATGGACAAACTGCTTTCAAATTTGCTTGGCATGCTGATTAATATCGAAGCAAGAATGAAGAAGGATAAATCCATGATAGTGATCAGCATAGTGGATTCCAAGGATGAAATCAAGGCCTTGAAGATTTCTGAGGCTAAGCATAGATCTAGATCTTCAGCACTCAATATAAGGAGAAAGGAAAGTACAAGAGGAACATGTCCTTTGTACTTTAAGAGATTCAGGAAGATGAAGATGGGGATAGTGATCTTTGCTTCAGGTATATACGTTATTGAGATTAATTTATCTACTTCTTCATCTTAAATACTAGATACCGGATTTGGATCTCACATATGCTCAAATATACAGGATCTAAAAAGAAGTAGGCCTTTTAGAAAGGGTGAGGTTGAACTACGGGTTGCAAATGGAGCAAGAGTTGTTGCAACTACAGTTGAAACCTATAATTTATCTCTACCCACAGGGATTATAGTAGAGCTAATGAACTGGTAATATGTACATGCCATAAATAGAAACATCATTTCTATATCTTGTATGGACAAGGATTGATATGAATTTCATATTAAGAATAGTCGATGTTCTATTTCAAAAGATGAGATTTTTTATGGTTGTGCCCCCAATGTCTTATGGTATTTATTTGTTGGATCTAAAGATAGATATTTATAATGTATATATCAAAAGATTAAAACTCAATAACTCAAGCAAAACATATCTTTGGCATTGTCATCTAGGGCACATAAATGAGAATTGCATATCTAGACTCCATAAAGATGGTTATCTGGACTCTTTTGATTTTGAATCAATAGAGACATGTGAATCTTGTTTATTGGGCAAGATGACCAAGACTCCCTTCACTAGTAATAGTGAGAGGGCTAGTGATCTATTAGGACTCCTACATATTGATGTATGCGGGCTTTTTAGAACAAATGCTAGAGGTGGTTATCAATACTTCATTACCTTTACTGATGATTGTAGTAGTATGGTTATGTTTGCCTGATGAAATGTAAGTCAAAAACCCTTGAATAGATCAAGGATTTCATGAATGAACTAAAGAACCAACTTGGAAAAAGTATTACGGCACTTTGTTCTGATCGGGGTGGAGAATAGTTAAGCCAAGAGTTTGAGGAAATTCTATGAGCCCATGGTATCATATCATAGTGGACTCCACCTAGAACACCACAGCACAATGGTTTATCATAAAGAATGAATCACAAAATTACTAGATATAGTGTGATCAATGATGAGTTTAGCTAAACTTCTGACTACCTTCTAGGGTTATGCTCTCGAAACCTTCGCATTTACACTAAATTGTGTACCATATAAATAAGTTCCAAAGACACCATATGAGATATGGTATGAGAAACGTCCCAATGTTTCTTTTATGAAGATTTGGGGTTGTGAAGATTATGTGAGAAAAAATTTTATCGAAAAGTTTGTACCCAAATCAAAAAAAATTATTTTGTTGGATATCCTAAGGAAACCAAAGAATATTACTTTTATATCTTATCTGATAGCAAAGTCTTTGTTTTCAAAGATGTTACATTACTAGAAAAAAAATTTATTTCCAAAGAAATCAATGGAAGGAAAGTAGAACTTAAAGAGGTTCAAGACCAACAAGAAAAAATTGAACTGGTAGATGTACAAGAGGAACAAAGAGAATCACAAATCATTGTGATATCTCAAATTCCCCAAGTAACACAGTAACCTCCTAGATCTAGTAGGACACGCCTTGAGCCTGAAAGATTTAGCTATCTTGTGACTCAAGAAGGTGGTGAGTTGGTCATATATGATGAGCCAACAACCTATCTAAAAGCTACTAAGGGACCAGAGTCTGAGAAATGGCTTGAGGCCATGACATTTTAGATGGAATCCATGCATATCAACAAGGTATGGACCTTGGTGGATCCACCTAAAGGGGTAAAACTCATAGGGTGCAAGTGAGTCTTCAAGAAGAAGACTGACATGGATGGTAATGTACAAACTTACAAATAAGATCGGTTGCAAAGGGTTTCAGACAAGTTCAAGGTGTTGACTATGAGGTTTTATAAATCCAAAGGATGCAAATAAAGTATGCAAGCTACAAAGGTCAATCTATGAATTGAAGCAAGCATCTCAGAGATGGAATCTTCGATTTGACAAAATAGTCAAAGAGTTTGTCTTTACTCAAAATGAAGATGAACCTTGAGTGTACAAGAAGGTTAGTGGGAGCATGATTGTTATCCTCATATTGTATGTATATGACATAATATTGATAGGGAATGGCATCCCTAATTTATAGATGGTAAAGAAATGGTTGGGAAATACATTCTCTATGAAGGACTTAGGTGAATCATCATATATCTTAGAAATCAAGATCTATAGAGATAGATATAGAAGGCTTCTTGGACTAGGTCAGAGTGCATTCATTGATGAAGTGTTGACGAGGTTCAACATGGAAGTCTCAAAGAGAGGAAACCTACCCATGTGTCATGGAGTTACTGTCTCTAGAGCTCAATGTCTCAATTCTTGTGAAGAAAGGGAACGCATGAGTAGGATTCCATATGCATCTTCAATTGGATCTATCATGTACGCAATGTTGTGTACTCATCTTGATGTCTCATATCCTTGAGCATGATGAGAAGATATCAGTCATATCTAGGTGAAGCTCACTGGATAGCCATAAAGAACACCCTTAAGTACTTGAGAAGAACTAAGGATCAAATCCTTGTCTAAGGTGGAGAGGAAGAGTTGGTAGTAAAAGATTACATTGATGCAAGCTTCCAAACTGACAAAAATTATTACAAATTGCAGTCTGGATTTGAGTTTTTCCTCAACAACATAGTTGTGAGCTGGAAAAGCTCTAAGCAAGAGACTGTTGTGGATTCTACAATAGAGAATGAGTATATTGTTGCACCGAATGCAGCAAAGGAGGTTGTTTGGATCAAGAAGTTCATCTCAGAACTTGGGGTGGTTCCAAGCATCAGTAATGCAATTGAGATATTTTTTGACAACAATGGAGCTATTTCACAAGATAAGGAACCCAGATTGCATCAGCATTCCAAGCATATATAGAGGCAGTTTCATCTCATACAAAAGATTGTATAGTGAGGAGATATGAAGATTTGCATGTAGAGTACCAACTGAGAGCAATGTGGTTGACCCCTTGATAAAAGCACTTTCATAATAGAAGCATGATGGTCAGGTTAGATCACTTAGGATTAAATTCATGGGTGATTGTCTCTAAGTGCAAGTGGGAGTTTGTTGGTATTTATGCCCAGAGAACCAATCATATGATGATTGTAATGGTGTATCTTATAAATGATTTGATTAATAAAAAAGGCAATCTTCCAATGATTCTATTTTATTCAGTTATGAGATAATCATCTAACATAATAGATGTCTAGAGAATAATATTACTCAATGACGTATGTCTTTGGGTTGATGATCTGAACAATGAGATCATATGGATGCCAAGAGTATATACATTCTTGTTATGTCCCTAGTCAAATGCTATTGTGGAAGGCTAATAGACAGCAATAACACATAAGACTAGAGTGTGTTTTGGTTGATGATAGAATCTCATCAGTCATGATATGTGATATCAAACCAAACACATAGATACTTGTTAGAAAACAATATATCGAACATACCCACCTTGATAATGATGCATGGAAACCATTACATGGTAGTCAGAATCATCTCTCATAGTGATGGTGGTATTATGGGTTCTTAGACCTAAAGTCACTACACTCATCACATGTTGTTCGGTGTACTTTAACATCAATCATTGTGACCTTGAATAAGGGATGCCATAAAGGTGATGATTGGGTGCACTGTGACACATGGGGATGACTGTGAGTGATGTAGATCGGATTTGTCCCTCCTATGGGAGTATGATATCTTGGCCACTTGATAAGTGAGACTAACAAATCCATGGCAATGCTCATGTGAGTCAATATGTGATATTCATCTTACTATACAGTCTACTCTTGTAACGACCCCACCTCGCGGTAACCCCCAATTAAGGGAGACCGAGAGGTCAGAGGCGTTATCCCAAAATAGGATTAGTGGTTTTGCAAATAATCAACAATAATTAATAAATTCTACAACAACTAAGCTTTAAAATGGAACAAAAATTTTCTTTTTTCATGCCTTGCAAAACATAGGAGTTGAGGGACTTTACCCCCTATAACATCTATCTATCTAAAATCCTCCAATCTTT
Organism: Alisma plantago-aquatica; assembly: GCA_963693085.1. Classification (NCBI taxonomy): domain Eukaryota; kingdom Viridiplantae; phylum Streptophyta; class Magnoliopsida; order Alismatales; family Alismataceae; genus Alisma; species Alisma plantago-aquatica. The sequence continues at coordinate 1,256,533,404 of OY856411.1, read as the reverse complement.
ATTAATCTTTATTCCATCATTATCACTTTAAAGGAATATCCATTTTCTTGATAAACCTAAAATGCCGACAAACAAAAGTTGGTCAGTATAATGAATTATACTGGTATGTGGAGGAACCAAAAACTTGCATTTAAATCTAACAACATATTGCAAGCAATTATGATTTAACAAAACAAACTTCACATTTTAAACATGACTACTCGATCCTTACATGCCCTAGCCTCTATGTTGTCCCTGCAGTGGATATAGATACTACCTCTCATATGGTAGATCTCAACTAACCCCCATGATCATACCTTACAGGTAGATCAATACATAGGGTTGTGGAGTCGCATGGCCCTACCCAAGGTAGTCTAATCCCTGACTCGTGATAACCTGATGGTCCTACCTTGCGGGTAGACCATGTACTAGGTCATCTATCTTATCATCATCAGAGCTACAGATGAGGACCAGAATATGAGCTAGTCATGTACATATAATTATGGTGAGAGTCATAGTCACATTATAGTTGCATGAAATAAAATTCATCCAAGTAGATATTTCCAAGCAACTGATAAAACTTCGGGAATCATCGTGAAACTAAAGTGATTTATCCATAATCGTAACCACATACCTGATTTGGAGTCTCAAAGACGTAACATATCCAAATCTAACTAGATGTCCAATCAAGCAAGCCAATCAATCAAGCAAGCAAACATTGATCCTGAAAACATGTATAATCACCTAGTTGTTACCATCTCATCCAAACAACTCTTTATTGACTTGGAACACCTTTCTAAGGTTTCTAAGTCTCATTTGTATTCATTAAGGTTCCTTAGATCAAATTCTCGAACCTTATCCTTTTTAGGTCAACAAACCCTAAAATTGCTTTTCTGCTCATAAAAACCCTAATTACACAAATTATCCACATTAAGGATCTTTTATACTCAAATTAACTTTAGAACAACATATTTCTGTCTTATTCATGGATTTGTACAATTAAAACCATTAAAAGACATAGTTATCAAAATTAGGGTTTCTAAACCCATTATTACATATTCATGTACATGGAACCCTAAATTAATCCAATTGTGCATAAAGATCATCTTTTTATATCTAAATCTTCCTTTTATTAACAAGTTAATTTCCACTTTAAACATCCATATAACCCTTTCCAATTCATTAATCATCAAAGATTAGGGTTTTTCATTAATTAAACCATTAGAGATAGCATCTTTACATTTTTTGAATTTCAAGCAAAATTAGGCTTCAGTTATATTTTTATTACATTCCTTGCATTCTCCTGAGAAATTTTCATATATAACTTATTTTTATCAGAGCTACCAATCTTTAGTTATGATTTATGAAAGATAAATTACCTTTCGTCTAATGGCAAAGTGCCACGTCATCCATCTGATCCTTTTGTTTTTGAAAAAACTACAGCTATTGGATCGTGGTCTTCATCGATCGAGTGTGATCGCACAGCTCTCGGTGCTTGCACCCACTCACAGCTATCTAATACGCGGAGGGACCAGGACCATTGGATCTCCTCGCGAGACCACCATGGACCATCATCTGAAGGCTACTGCTACTCCCCCTCATTCTTCCCCAGTAGTTCAACCCGCAGTGGCACCGCGGTGGTTTCCTTTTCGGCGCTCTATCAATTGGACCATCCACGGCACTAGAAGGCACGAAAAGTGGTCGTTCAGTTTAGTGAGGGTCGCCCAAAGTCAAGGGTGGCCATATATATAGGCATGGGTGGTTAGGGTTGGCTCCCAACCTCACTGTCGAATCCTTGTCCAAGTGAGATTGGGCGTTTCCCGAAACGATGACAAAACATAGCAAGATCTAGGTCTATCTGGCGCAGAATTTCCTCCCGAACTCAACCAAGTGCCTTCCTAGACCGCACGTGGAGTCAAACGCAAGGAAATCATATTGGGAAAACACCTATCGGCGGCCTATTTCCCAGTTCGATTAGAATTGGATGACGCACAGGTGTTGTTGGATCAAGATCCAATGATCCGCGTCACTTTCTCTTAAACCATATATTGTGACATTTTAATGTATTTCCTTTACCCTTTACACTTTAGGAGATTTTGTAAAAATAATAACTATCAAACCAATTATCCAATTAATACCAAATTTTAAAGGAAAGTCCTTGATGACTTTAGCTACTTGTGTGCCAACTTTGGGACTCAAACTTGAATGTATAAGAGACTTTTCTTCATATGCAAGTTGTCACATATTAAGGCATATTTTATGCATATTTTCTCTCTCCTATTCTTTTATATCATTTATTTGGATTCTTTTTACCATTAAAAAAATCTTGTGAATTCTAAATATCATCCATGATGAATCAATCACACATATTTCCACATATTTATCATATTTTCCTCATTATCTCCAATTTCCTTCTTAATCAAACATTATTTGATTTCTTCTTTTTCTTTTTTTAAACATATTGGACTCATTAATATATTGTGATCCACAAAATCACATGCATAAAGGAAATATTTCATAGGACATCCATTCAATACATATATATCATACAATTCCCATAATCATATAGTTATTGGGAAAATTGCATTTCCCACCATAAGAACCCAAAAATTAGGGTTGTAACAACTCTAGTTCAAGGAACAGAGATTAAACATTGAAGAGGATGATGAATCTATGCCTCAAGTTCAATCTAGATATTAGTGACAAAGGAACTATAAAAACATTGTAACACCAATCACAGATTGTAGGTTGAAGTTTTTCTCCAACTTTTCAATTACATGGGTAGCAATGATGTGTTGCTAGATATCGCTCATTACTTGTGATGTCATAAACTAGTTATGGACATTCACTGCCAATGTAACTTGGAACCTATAGGGTCACACACATAGGATACACTTGGAATAAGAGTTTATTTATGAATGATGATTAACTTGATAACTTAAGTGCTTAGGTGTTCAATTTAAACAACAATTGACTGTCTAGACTCTAAACCGACCTCTTCAAGTGTTGAACTGGTAAGTTGGAGTGTCAGGTTGATTGGAAATTGTATTGGCTAAATATTGGTTGAACCAAGGCATGAACCAACTGGTTCACTGTGTGAACCAATTGTCTCAAGGACAGTCACAAGATTGGTTCATGTGATGTACCGCCCAGTTCATCGATTGGATCAAGGATTGGTGTTGTCGTCATGCTATGCATTAATTGGATATTAATTTCCAATACAAATTTGATTGGGAAACATGATGAAATGACCAGTTCAAGGGTTGAATCGATTAGCTCGCATGCCAACCGATCAATTCACCTTTGAACCGATCATTTTTCTGCTAGCAAGATGCAAAAATTTGTGAAATTATGTGCCTTTTGACTCCCGTAAAGACTGGGAGCCATGATTTTGACCCTCCTACAAATAGAGGGGTATTGGGGGCTTCCTATAAACAACATCAGTTGCTCTGACTGTTGTTGTCTTCTCTGGTTGTGGTAACGAAGAGAACCCAAGCAAATCCAACCCGTCAAAGGAAGGGATAGCAAGGGAGAACAATTGTGGGAGAGAAAGTTGGTGCTTGTACACCAAATAGAAGGGGACAACTCCTTCCTGACCATTCATCCAGAATGATAGGAGTTCCTTATAGTCCGTGTGGACTACTATAGAGGCAAAGAGGTTGTTGCATGCCGCTCGAAGGACAAAGTCAATTGTTGCCCATGGTGATAAACCGGGAGGCCTACGTAGACATTGTCCAGGTGCAACTTGAAGAAATATGCATGCTACAGTAAGGGATTGTCATTGGACTTGCTCAAGGACCAGGTATAACCTTGTTGAACCATCCTTCCCATTACATAAGTGTAATATATACATCCATAGAGAGATTATAGGTACATCTTTAATCTCGTAAGTATCCCCTAGTTCTATTAACCATGATATGCTCATTTGGGTCTTAATTGGCCATGTTAGGAAACTACTTAATGGATCATATGGATGAGGTTCATCTAATTTTGAATTTGTTGGTCGTGATGCTTGGCTTGATGACCCACATCATTATGTGTTCAATGTTGTGGACTAAAATATCACTAAGTGCTTTCTCTCCAACCACCTTAGGTGTTTATTTCTTATTCTCATGTCAAATATGGCATAGCTCATGCTCGATCTCTAGATCTAGATGCAAGAGATTCTATTTTTTAGAATATCATTTAATGCAAGAGGTACTTCAAAGTTAGAGATCACAAAATATGTAGACATGAATGAGATGGGAACAAAGAATCAATATAAAGCAAAGAAACTAAGAAAATTATTTATATATTGATACATCACTATAATATAGGGCTTTCCTAGTCTAGGTTGACTTGGTTTTTGATACATTTCTATTGCTCCTAACCAATTTTGATGATGCCTAGATAATGGAGCTTATTAAATAAAATATAAACCAAAAGTAATATGCACTACCTCGATCTCCTGCAAGAGAATGATGTCAATTTATTACTTTTGGATCGATCCCATAGAGATAAAGGAAGCCATATTAAACCTTAAGCAAATTCTATACCTATGAGAATGAATAATTAAACAAATGTGATCACACTCAAAATAACGAATAAAGAAACTTTATCAATTGAAGAAAGAGTTAGGTATGGGTTTCACTAGCGTAGAACGTGCAATTTCAAGTAAACAAATCTTCAAATACACTGATGGTTGACATATTGATACTTTCTTAGTTAATATATAATAAATCATTCAAGTATGAAGAAATATGTAAGATTAAAGAGAAATATGCATAGTTGCAATGTTAAAACTCTTAATAATCCATTGAGCATTCAAATGTGTCAACAATTCCATCCTTTACTTTCATATTTGAGAGAACCATTTATTTCTTAATCTAAACCAAACCCACACTCGCAAGTTATTGTTTTGATTACTATAATAGAATATACAATGGCCAAGAGTCCTAACTATCATTAAGCACGAGGAAAATAATATATGTAAAATAACTAATTAAATACATGAAGATTTAATTTTAAATTGTTATATTATTCTATGAAAGTTCAAAGACATGTCAATCACATTAAAGCTATTAATATCATTGGATCTCTATTGTTGGTGTAAATGAAATCAAGGATCACATTGTGAAGTATTATAATGATATCTTCAACAATGAGCATCACGTTATATTGATCAACTACATGATTTCTACTAAATTGGATGGTGTACAATGAATGCTTCTAGATAAATTTGTTTCACATGTTGAAGTTTAAGAGATAATCAAGAATCTTGAAAATTATAGATTCCCTAACGATGATGGTTTTAGTGAAAAAAATTTAAAAATTAGTGGAGCATTATTAAAAATTATGTCATTGATGTTATTTTGGTCTTCTTTATTATAGTAAGATTCTTAAAGAATCTAATAGAACCTTCATTACTCTAATCCCAAAATCTAAAGATTATCTAGAGCTGGAAAACTAGAAACTTATTGCATAATGCAGATGTACAAGATCATGAGTAATAGAATGCAAGGGGTTCTTCCTTCTCTTATTAGAAACAATCAATTCTCTTTTTTCAAGGGGAGAAGTATTCAAGATACTATTATCAAATGAGTTTACTCATGATTTTAATAGGAAGGGTCTAAGCCCAAACTATGTCTCAAGATTGATTTTTTCAAGGCATATGATTCTATTTCATGGGATGCCCTCATTCACATTACTGATCTCATGGGGTTCTTGAAATACTAGTGTCTGGCTCAAATAAATTTTTTATTCCACTTACAAGATACTATTTAATGGAGAACCTACCACTACTTTCAAGCCTGGAAATGGGGTGAGGCAAGGCAACCCCTTAGCCCCCTATTTATTTGTCATTGTCATATAGACTCTCTCTCTCTGTTGTTGAATAAAATTCCAAGAGATGGAAGGTTCAGTCATCTTAAGGCCTCTTCTAATTTTGAAGTGTGTCATCTTATGTGTGTGGATGAATTGATGGACATAATAGAAGCTAATGAAAAAAAATTCCTTTTGTATTCGAGACATTATGCATGACCTTTACTCCCTCACTGGCATGAAAGTTAATGTGGATAAAACTTTGTTATATATAGTGTGGGAGATGATGAAGGTAGAACGTCTGAGATTCTTTAATTTGGTGAAGTTTCTCCCACTCAAAGATACTTGGGTATTCCTCTATTTATATGAAAATTGAAAGGCATAATTGCAGCCCTCTCTTTGAGGAAATATAAATTAGACTTGACGGATGGAAGTCTAAAACCTCTCTATGGATGGAAGATTAGATTTGGTAAAGTTCACCTTGTATGGATTTCATCTCTACCGGACCTCATATTTTCCTATACCTTGTTCTATTAGTGATGACATTGAAAAGATATATAGACACTTTATTTTGGGTGAAATGGCAATGAAATAAACATTCATCTTGTTGGATGGGATACAGTGAATAAACCAAAGAAAGAAGTAGGATTAGGTATCAGGTCAATCAGGGATATGACTAAGGCTTCTACTATTTTCCATGGCTAGAATGTTTCTATAAAAAGGGATAGCCTATAGATAAGATGGATCCATGAGAAACACCTCATCTATCTATCCCTAAGGATAGTTAGTGATGATAATTATCATTCATAACACTTTAACACGATTCTTAATAAGAGATATATCTTTAAAATAAACATCAAATCAATTATGTGGTGATGGGAAAATATCTCTATTCTGAAAGACCCTTGGTTGCCTAACTTTAGTCTATTGGTGGATATTTGGGAAAAGAGAGTGTGATCAAGTTGGGTTTGATACAAATGCCAGACTTAGTGATCTAATCCATAGAAATGAATGGAGTTTTGAAAAATCTAGAATTCATGGAGATATTAATAAACTTATTGATAATATCCTTGTCCATAGAAGCATGATTGATGAACTCGTTGGTGATGAAAACACATTAAGCTCAAAATGTGTGTAATGTTATCAGGAGTGATGAGATTGTTATTCCATTTTTCAGTGGCTCTAGGAGTATGAAAATCCTAGAATATATCTACTACTTGTATGGAAAGTGGATCATGGTCCATGAACTACATTAAAATACTTGGCATCCAGCTCCCTTCCTATTTTTTTATATGCAAATCAAGTGAAGAGGACATAACCACGTCTTGTTTGAGTGCATTTTCTATAAATAAATTTGGAATAGAGAGGATATGTCTCTTCTTCAAAGTACCCATGACTTTGAAGATGATCTCATTGTTGTCACCAAAAGATATATACACCTTTTATGTGTATTCATTATCTATTGGTTGTGAAGAAAAATAATTTCATAATCCATGACAATAAGGAGATTTTTGAGAAAAACAAATTATGGAGTATTATCAACTCTAAGTTCAATTGTCTTAATACTTATATATTGAGGTTCGTTTCTCTAGTTTTTGATGATTGCATGGAGTATTCCCTGATTGTCTCTCTCTTTAGACTCCTAACATGTTGACTTACTTATTCTGAGAGTATGAAGAATGATGCTTAGAAGTTGTGTTCTATTCATGTTTAAGGCTCCCTTCTTTGCTTTGTTGTCACACATTTCTTGTTATATGTGTCAAAATGACATGTATTTTATCTTTTTACTTGGTGAGAATATGTTTTTCAAAGATGTATGGAAAGGCCTTATAAATCATACAAAATAGAAAGAGAAATAGAAGAGCTTGTGTTACCAAAACAATAGATGAAAATTTACACAAAACATGAAACTTGTGTCACGTGGATACTCTCAAAACCTAAGTAGATGATTTACTCACACTTATACATGAATAAAATTAATATTATGCATAATTTCAAGAAAGAAATATAGAAGAAAAGGATAGAAGAAACTATATGGTGGAAAGAGAGAAAATATTCCTTTTAAGATGGTGGAAAGTTTTAGATCTACCCAGATATTCTCCTTCTCATTCCTCACTTTCCTTTGGTAGTTTACTCCTTTCTATCCTCTATTTTTTACTTCAAGATTTTGGATCATCTCTTTTAAAGTTGATGAGTTTATTTAAAAGTTTTGGGACTTGGGTTGCAATTTTAGGGTGTTTGGAGACAGTTCTAATCCATCTTTTTACTACCCAACAACCCAATTGATCGACTGACGAGCCATTCAGTCTTTTTAATCATGATGAATGATTTGTTGAGCCTTCTATGCATTGGCACTCAATTTGTTGAATGATTCTAATGGTTCGCTCTTCAAATTTGTATAGCCAATCAAAAACATCACCATCTAGATGATAAATTCATGTATGATGACTATGTAAATCATATTAAATTAAATTTTTATTTCCAAAAATAATTTGGATGATTCCCAAACTTCATTTAATTATTGTTAGAATTGTAGAGAATCCTAGACTAGTATCAGTGAAGATTGATTTCCATCATTTCATCTCTTTTCTTGGTTTCTTCACCATTAAACTGTAAAATCACATGAAATAAGTTGATTAGGTATCAAACTTGTAAACCTAAGTATAAGTAAGAAATATAGAAAATGTATGTAATTAAATGCATAAGGTTGAGGATAATTTGGCATGTCATGTTGCCCATTTGGGCATATATTAATGCCACATCTCACTTAGCCACTTTTCAAACCTATATCTAGCTCAAGACCAGATCTAGCCATGTTGGTAGTGCCCAAACCTCCCCCAACATTATGTAAGGTGTAATGACTCCTAGGGTTTTGTTGTTGTTAGGGTCTCTTCCTCCCCATACTAAACCCTACTTATAAGTATTTCAACCTCTATGGCATATTGATTGGACTTTCTATTTGTATTATTAGTCTACCTATACACTTTTATGACATGCTCAATATTCCTCTTCTCCCAAGTAATCCATCTCACCAAAGCCATTAGGAAAGCTCCTCCATGATTTACCAGCTTCATGATGTGTAAGCGTAGTTCAACTAAGAATGGCTTCTATCTCATAGCTCAAGTGGAAGCTCTCATCCATGCACTGGCAATAGACAAGAATGGAGTGTTTTCCTCTTATTCCTTTTATTCTCCATGTCCAGACCACATGGAACCAAGGAAGTAAACCTCTAAGTACCAACCCACATATTTAATCTTGGGTGATTCTCAATGGGAAGAAGATTTATATACCTTCTCCATCAAATTTTATTAGTATGTGGGCTACATATCAACACCTTGTCACCCATTAGGTTATCAACACAAGATTTTCCACTCTAGACACAATAAAAATCCTTGTTGTCCACAATGAGAATCTTGATCTTCTCAAAAAAATTGGGATAAGTGAATGTTACTTATGTGATGTTTAAACTAACCCATTTACAACATACACATTACTCACCACTCTAGGAAAGAAGAAAGACCCAACATCCCGTGAGATCCCTTCTAGTATGATTGATTTCTACTTTATCAGCACTAAATACAAATTCACATTTAAAAGATGGTGTGAATGTTTTGGATATTTGTATGGTTGAATAATCAAATTACTAAGACAATTAGACAAGAAGAAGTTTTGTAAAAAGACTACTAACGCAACTGTATATAGTGCTTCGTTTGCTCAAGCATTATACATACATAATTATAGATTGAATTATGTCCATCACCTTCCTAGTATTGGGTTATATTCTAGGAAATAAGTTCAACATGCTTTGGACACAAATGTAGATGCTCTCAGCACAATGATACATGCTTATTTGATAAACGATGCTACTTATTGATTCAACACCTCATTAATATTATAAAGGAGTCCATTTGGGATATCATTATGTGAGGCGTGATTAAACAACTAACCAACAAGATAAATTTAGATCTAAAAAACACTCAGAAGCTACTTTGAGATACACGGGTCAATATAAAACTCCTCATCTCCTCAAATGTACTTGTCTAAGTTCATAAAGGTAGCATGAATAAAGTTCTCAGATCTTCTAGACTTTAAAACACCACTCTCAAAGATAATACAAACTACAATTATTTGTGTCTTGATGATGATCCACCACATTTAATCTCTTACCAACTGAACCATTTGACTATGACACAAACATATTACACTTAGGAAATTCTTGAAATTAAGCCACATGTATGGATACGTACAACAAAGATTTGATCACCAAGATTCCTATATTACCTAGCTACACCAACTCTGACATGTCCTCCATGATACACCACATGGACTAGTGGCACGTCAATCAGGAGAACTACCACATCCCACAATTACAAACATCAAAAGAAGAGAATTTGTATCATGCATATATTGGTGAGTAGACTTTTATGTGTCACCCTACATATCAAGATAGAAGTTGCCACTTTGACTTACCATAGTACATGCCACACCACATGGAGGAACCTATTTGCACACCTTGTATTTGGTACCGATACTAAGAACATGGTATATTTTGGTCTTCAGGGGGGCATCTTGCATATTGTGTGGCTTTTTCATTTTATTAGTTCATTTCTTATGTTTATTGTTTTATAGCTTGTTATTGGTGATTTTTGCCTCGTTTCCTGGACTTGGCAAAATGGAGAGTTATTTTTCCTCATCCTCTAGTGATTGTTCTTTCTTTAGTTATTGTAAATTCATCCTTCGTCTTATGATATTCAAGTGAAATTATTGATCGATCCATCAATTTTTCATTTTAGGATTACGTGTTTCCAAAGCGTAACCCAATTAAATATTGGTTTATTTTGAGCTTTAGTTACATTTTCTCAAATCCCAGAATAGAAGCAAAACCACTCATGTAACATGTCAATTCAATGTGATATTAGATATATCTATTATGGTTGGGTGCTAAGTCATAAAGATGGCTAATTGGTCCCAACCGAAACTCCATGTAGGAATAAGGTATATATCTAAAAACTGAGTGCTAGATGTTAAGATCCACTACTTAAATAATATTGGCTACATTGATTTCATATGCAAATCAAATTTACTATTCTAGTTTTCAAGACATTTTTTCATCATTATATGTCTGAGAATTATGATGATTACTTCTTATTCAGTCGACATGGGTATCAAGGTCATTTCAACAATGTTTCCCAATTGACACCTCCGCTTAGATTTGAATGAATCTATCTAGACCTTAATGTAATACATTGGATGATTAATAGGGATTGTAAGAGTTTTTGGTTCTTATGATTTCATATTTTGTAATTTACTAGGTATTCCTCTTCATTTTGAAATTGATGATACATTTATAATGTAATTTGATTCATTTGCTTGAGGACATGTAATGATTTAAGGTTAATGGGATTTGACAATATCATTTTGTATCAACATTTATCCAAATAACTATGTTCTTATCACTTGATTTTACTTTCATTTAGTCTACTTCATTTCCATGTTTTGTGCTTTTGAATTCAATTTATCCATTTCATGGTTGTGATTGTAGGTGTATTAAATATGATATAAATATTACTTGGTAAATCACCAAAATTGGTTATGTGCAAAACACTTTATATTCCATGAAAATTGGAGTATGCTTGATCTTCAATAATTCCTTTACATAACATGTTGCTCCACTTACATGTCATGTAACTAGGACAAGAAAAATTGAACCATTAGGGAAATACACCCTAATGTAGAGGAAACATGATGTGTACCTGATTTTAAGGACTTCAAGGACAAAAAATGATGCAACATGTCCTATACCTACACTCCCAATGCACCTTCCAGCATCAAAGACACAATCATTCATCCACACATTGCATATTCAAGTAAACACCATGTACAATGCTTATTGTGGTAAATTGAATACTACAAAGAATTACACGATGTGTGACTATGCTATACACTATGTAAGGGCTCAAATTTTCATTTTTTAAGTTCATATCATTTTCAAACTACAAAAGTAAGAATGACTATATGGTAAGAGACATTTTGGATGCAGCATTCCCTAATGAGAGATGAATAGAAAGCAACCAATGGAAATCTTGGACATCATGAAGCTATGGATGAAGTTTTTTGGAGAAAGTCTTCACCACTGGAAAATTTATTACATGCCCTAATAGAGTTATTCCTAGATTTAGAGTAGGATCTTTAGGACGACATCTAGACATCATTTAGTCAAGCTTCAAACCACCGACAAGTATGTAATAACTTTTTTCTCTCTAATTCATTTTATGGATTTGTTTCTATACTATTTATACATAATAATACTTTGCTTCTTTTTTTATCTTACTCCTACACATAACCAACGATGATATTTCTTTGTTTCTTTTGCATTAGGGAGTATCCTTCACACTATTACATGTGAACAAGTTGATTTTATGATTTAGAATCAAGTTTCCTCATTATTTATGGTGGATGTGTTACAAATGTGGGGTAAGCCAATAGGTTGTATACTCATCTTACCCCCCCTCCCACATGTAATGAAACTAGTTACATCCAACATGGAACAAGATTTGTTAGGCCTCAAACCTTTACTATGTATGTTTGGCCAGGTTTGTTGTGCATCTTATAATTTTTTGTGCATGTTGACATGGTGTACTAGTGTAACGGGAGTTCACTTGTGACTACTTGATTTGATTTACAAAACAATAATTAGATTGAGTATGAGGGTAAATTATATATATAAACTAGTCTCATGTTTGTATATGGTAATAATCAAATGGAGAATAGGGTTGTGCTTCTACTTTTGGCAAGGCTAGTAGAATAATATTGAATCTCTTACAAAATACTAGCATGCAAATGTATAAGCTTGTTTATGTGATATTTCTTATTGTGTGAAACTGTAAGTTAATATGCATGGTGTGTGTATCCCTATATCTAATATCCATCATCTTATCTTGATATAAGAACCAAGTGATTGTTGATTTTCTTTGATTCTCTTCAACTTTAATTCTTACTTGTTAGATTAATGCAAACATAACATCTTGTTATAAACCAACCTAGATTTTGAAAGCCATAGTTCTGCACCTAAGACACATATTTTCTTAGTGATGAGCTTCACAACTATGATCCAGTATAGGTTTTGAGAGAATGAATCGAGTCATGACTATAAATTATAAATTGAATTGTCAAGTTAACAAATAGCTCCCATTAAGTATTATTATCTTAAATTATGTCACAAAATGCAATTAGCATGATTGATTTTCTAGGTTTTTTTAGAATAAAAACCATACAAATGGTAATCAACCATGCAATTGTATGTGTTTAAGATGATTTCGATCAATAGTACAAGTTCACTTAAAGTTATCAAACTTATCCAACAAAAACTAGAATACTATCTATATTTTATTCTAAGACTTAGGCCATATATGTTTCAATTTTCAACATACACATGAAGATAATATCAACTCAAAAATTAGAATTTGAAGTATTATCTTGAGGTTCTTGTATCCAAGTCATGTTCTAAGAAAACAACACAATCAATGAGTTAGAAGATAGACGAAAAGTCTACTTATACCCAACCCAAGCTCAGTAAGTAATCTTGGGTGAACTAGTTCTAATCTCAAGTTAGTTGTGCTTTTGTTAATTTTCAACACTATACTTATGTATATTTCCTTCAGTTTAGTAGATATGTGACAGCTATGATTTAGATAGTTACTCTAATTTAGTCATTTCAATATTTTTAACTTTAATGTGATGTAATTTTAGATATAAATGAAATGAATCATAGTGTTTGAATCATACTTTAGTAAGGTTAAATACTCATCTTGGTGTAGTTGATACTTTAGTAAGCATTGATGTAAGTTCTATTGAACTAGTGATGAAATTTGAGAGAGAGGTTTGAAATTAATCTAGATTGCACGTAGATGGAGGTTTGGTTTAGGTTGAATTTGATAAGAATGCAATTTAACCATTTACCCAATTTTAGGTTGAGAAGTTTGGCAACTTATCTAGAAGTCACCTTATGTGTCATTTAGTGTTATTACTGTCTGGTCAGTACTAACTGACACAAGTCAACCTAGAAGGTCAGTCGAGTTATCGGTAAGATGACTAACATGCCCACAAGCCAATCGACATATTTAAGCCTAACATATCAGTAAGATGGCCTAGCTTTTGGAACAATTTCATCAGATAATTGACAAAATATATAAGATGTATTCAAAAATTGTTAGACTTTCTACACATCTATTATCTTGCTAAGAAATCAGGCCAATTCCACATAACAATTATATCTTTTAGAATAGAGAGTATTTTGTACTTTATCAAAATAAGTACCGGATCAATAGTTGAAACTTGGCCCAAATCTCGCAAAAATCCTACTCCACCATTTCCCAAACCCTAAAAACATTACAGTGATAATTTGAATTGATTTGGCAAGATCATCAATTTTGGGTAAGCTTTTGAAATTTGGTTTAGAAATATATACTTACTAGTTAGTTTCATTTGGTTTTTGTTCTATGATCTACGTCATATATGGATGACAATCCAAAAATCCCATATGTTTATCTCTTATGCCTTCTCTCCTTCCTGGTTAGAGATCGAATTGAACAATTTTCTAAGGACAATGAAGTTGAGGAGAGAATATTAATTTTGAGGAGCAATTTATATTTCATGAAGTTACAATTGATTCCAAGTTGGATGTTAGTTTATAGAGATGAGTGAATCCAACACTACAAAATTGATGATCATTTAGATGAAATTGAATTTCAGTGCAAATTATGGATAACTTTCCGTTAATGTTGTATTATTGATCTTTTAAACTGAATCAGTCAACTTCTGGTCTAGTTAAGATGTTATTGGTCTAAGGATTAAACAAGACATAAAATGTCAATGAAACAACATTGCACATAAAAAGTTTTATTTTAATGAGGTATATCTTCATTGTGAAATCCAAAAATGCCCAACAAATGCACAAACTTGAAATTAGAACATGTTAGGTGTACATTAGGGCTTTGTGAGGACATTGCATACTTCACTTTTCTTTTATATAGAACATATAACAAGGATAAGGCCACTTGAATTTGGGTTGAAGATTATGTAGTCTCAAAAGGTTATAACCCTCTCACTCGTCTGGAGTCGCATTTTGACAAAGAAAACTGGAAGAAGTGATGTCTTTGAAAGACCACATCCTTCTTTGGCTGGTGGGGCACGACAAACTTCCCATAGAAACTAACTGATATAAACGGTATTGTGTGGCCCTTTCATATGCTTCCTTTGTCGTAACATTATGAACACACTTTTTTCCACTACCATACCCACTAACCTTTTGAATCCATTTCTATATTGGAAATTTTGATCTCAATGTTCTCACGATCTTCACTCCATCCAGTATTGAGGCATGTATTGAACCTATGTCACATAATGATTGGAGCAGCTTAGCCATTTCCATTATTTGACACATTGAATGAAAAGAAACAACTTCGTCAAGGGCACAAATAAAAAGATTGCACCGATTGTTACTCGTTTTCTCTCGCTCCCTCTAGAAATCCTCTCTTAGCAGGTGGCACGTCTTTTGTTTTTGAAGCCCAAAAGGACACTTAAAGACCTGTATTGTGTCCTCGAATGAGCATTATCCAACAGGCTTCCCGTCCCTATTTGTGGCTGAGGTCAATATCGTCGATGATGATGCTTTCTTGATGATGATGATGATGTCACATCTATTTCAGTCAATTTTAAGATCGCGAGCCACCTCCAATGACTCCGTCGTGCTCTTCAGATCAGTTTATGCTCTTGCATATACTAGACAATACATATAACTGATGGGATTTTAACAAAAGAACCTTGCCTGATTTCATAGCGTAAAAACTGCTTTCAATTTAAACCCTGCTATACAATAATGTTTTCACGGCAGAAGTGGCTTACCCTGTCTGTTACGAAGTCTATTTACTATTTAGTTTTTGAAACAACAAGGACTCAACCATTCAAAAAGTTATCGTCACAATGTAAAACAACATAGAAACTGTTTAAGCTTGTACCTCCTCCTTCCTTTGCATGTCACCATGCATTAGCAACAAATGGAGCACATTTTCACGGGGGCACTACCTACATCCAACATGAAGTTTCATGGAGAGCAGCATCGATAGGACAGGTGACGGATTATATTAGGACTGAAGCTAACGCAATCAATTTCAGCTGAATCACAGACTTGGTCTAGAAAGAACTCTTTGAAGCAGAACCTACATCAAATGATCATATAGTAAAACCAAACCACAATATGAAAGAGATTGTTAATATTTAGAACGCATATACTTGAGGATTGCCAAATGAACGGGAGAACGTGATATTACAAGAACGGTTGGAAACGGAACACGCGATTGCATATCTCGCATGTTGCTACAGTTGGACAGTGCGTCCCTAACTGACCTGGGAAAGAAACACTTCAAGCCAGATACCTATACAGTTTTCTATCTGCTCTGTCTCGTTCTAAGAATTCCCTCTCAATCAACGACTCAATCCGTTTTTTAATCACAACTGGATTCGGAAGAAAGCGTGTTTGTAACTGTTTTGTTACCTCAGCAACAATGTTGTTATGATCCAATACTCTTCTGGACTTCATGATCCTCACAATAGCGGCTTCTATTTGGGGCTTCCTATCTTCCTCTACCTTTTGTCGTGTCTCCTGCTTCTCTGGTTCAGTTTCCTTCTGTGCAGTGACAGTGCCTATCTTAACCTTGTATAATTTGCTGGTAAAATTCTCGTTGAAGTAGAATTCATCATTCTCCGCTATGTCTTTGCTCATTGGCTCCTTGCGAAGGATATGCTTCCCCTTGACGCAAGCAAGGGATTGAAGGCAACGCTTCAGGTCGGTTGATGGTATTGCTGTGGCCTGTTCAATTTCCTTGTATGTCAACATGTCCGAAGAGTTAAAAAGCATAAGGATGCACATCTGGTAGGTTGAAACTATAAGCTCATGCTTTCGACCTTTGTCAAATGTCGCTTTGAGATCCGCCGTGCCCATATTTGTTTGCCATGACAATCTTCGTCCAGTGTGAGTTCCAAGATAGTAAGCTTTGAATTTCTCACAAACAGCAAGAATTTCATGCGGAAGGTTGCAAACTGGACTTGGCTGTGTTGGCCAAGATCCTGTGGTGAGAACGTGAACGGCCAGAGTAGGGCCGTCTCCAAGATCTGGCTGACTAGCATAGAAACCTTGCATTGTATCCTGAGAAGTCTTCATATCTGTGAACATGCCTTCAAGTTTAGAGGTGAACTGGTAGCCACATTCTGTTTTCAATTTAACTATGAGGCTTCTTTCAGCATCATCAGAAACTGATTTAGCAGACAGAAGTCGTTTGGCTAAATGTTGCTTATAGTACTTCTCAAAAACGTCTTTCTCTTGTAAGTAACGGAATAGCATCATTACCTTGTCTAAGACAACCTCCACATCCTCTTCACTCACACCTTTCAAACCTTTACGTAGCTTGTCATCAACATACAGAGAAATGAATTCTGGTGACCTGTTGTTTAAGTTTATAAAATATTCAAATGATGAGTTTAATGCATTCTGGAATGTTTTGTCATTATTAAATGCAAGGTTGATAATCTTATCATGTTTATCTCTCTCATCCAAAAGGCGTTGGACAAAATCCACTGGATCTCTTAACCTCTCCGGATCAGTTACCAACTGCTTACCAGTTTCTCTAAGGTGAGAAGTCATAACATCTCTAATGGTTGTCAAACCATCAGTTACCCTACGAAATAAGTTGTATAATCTATGCAAATCATCATACTTGTCATCAATTAGCATATTCACAAGGCCAGAGTTCTCCATATCGACCAGTCTATGCATATGATTTGCAATCATCTGATTTTCCAAAGCCTTTGTTATTTTTAATTCACTCTTCGCATTTAAGTAGTGAGAGACCCTATCAATCTCTTCATTGAGACGTTTCTCGGCTTTCTTTAGATACTCACCACAGTCGCAGCATTCAATATACTGCTGGGACTCGGCACTGTAGAAGCTAGCAGTTGCATCCAAGAAAGGTTTCTCAAAGTCATCTTGATAAACAGAAGAGCCCAAATCAGACAGCATCTTTGTTATGTTCCTCATGAGTCCTCTATTGATGACATCACCAGTCCTCTCCCGAAGAATAAGTTCAAGAAGAGTATTCAATAACCGTGTTTGTATGTTGCCTGAACGAACAACAATGTCCCTCCACAGATTAAGTCCAAGTTCATGAACAGGAGTCTTGTTATTTGTAGTAACGTATGTCCTATCCATATACATCAGTATATCCCGAATCATCTGCAATGCCTTATTATGGTCTGACCACTTGCGGTTGAGCTCTTCCAGAAATAAATCTCCCCGGGCTACTTCTATTGACCTGGCTATGTCTTTGAGATGCCCACTCATAGTCTGGACAAGTCCTGAATATAGCTTCTCTCCATATTTATGCAGTACCATATTGTATGCATTTCTGTTTCAAAGTCATAGAATCAGAAAGAAGGTTAAGTCCCGACTAGTTTATAATCAACTTTGAAAAAAAAGGACACTTTTAACCATAAGATCAATAAAATCAACTTGATATCCAATTAGGCATTGGTTCGTCACTTAGTGAGCACTGCACCAACTGCAGAGGACGACACAGCAAATAACCTTGGGAGGAACCAGCAAGAATGCAGCGTTTAAATGTGAATGGTCGGGCATTTTTGGCGATGTATTATAAATACCATCAATTAAAGATAAATCATCTGCTAACCAGTATTCTAGTAACCATACTATGTTGTTGGTCTATCTGCTATTACATAATTCCATATAGTAAAAGAATGGAGGATGGAGGCTGCAGTGTTTCACTATGTAAGATATCCAAATGCAGGCACTACCCACTATTCTAATAACCTACTGATGCACCCAATTAATTAGTCCAAGTGACTGGGGGTGGTCGGTGTGCCACATCAATTATCATTTCAGCTAATTTCTGATAAAGCCATTAATATGAGGGCCAATTTATAGACAGCTGAATGATCAGTCCATCCGTCAACGTGATGCATATGTTGTGCTTTGATTCTGTATGGATAATTTTTCGACAACAAGATATTTTAAAGACGAGAAGGTATTTTGAATCCACTCATAGTTATGTTTCATTGCCATTCTTTTTTCCTCAGCCCAAGGCATCAAAAAATCACTAATATTACCTTTTCCATCATAACCACATCAGAAGTTCCAGGGAAACCTCCAAATTTTGTTCAAACTGATTTCCCACTAGGCAGCATAAAAATAAAGAGTCATACCATTTTCCACACAATTGTGAGATTTGTTATCACTTGAAATGAAAGAAAACTGCACCAAATTACCTTCATGATGCGTGAATTTTTACACAATTGTGATGTATACAACAATATAAGTCGATTAATATGTTGACAACTTGGTCATAATAACACACCCGACATCTGTTGTCAATTTTCTACTTATGTAAACATAAAACTCCTCGCATGTCATGAAGGTAATTTGGTTGAGTTTTCTTTCATTTTAATCGATAACCAATCTCACCATCTCTCTTTCACTATTGTTATAACTTATAAGAAACAATTAACTTATGAAGTTAAATCTAGATAACATGATCCTTCAAATCAAAATGTAAGCAGTTCTTAATATTCATCACAAATTTGTCATTACAAAAGATTTTCGTGAGTTTCTTATAAAAAGTTAAAATCTGAAAAGGTTTTGAGTTAATAAACAAACAATTCACATTCAATCTCAAGAACAAGATCTTATAAAAATCTACAGACCAACTAAAATGATTAAATTATATACATCTTTCATACCATATATTTTAATAACTTTCAAATTATCGGTTCTTAAATATCTAAATATTATTTTTTTCACAACCAACTCACATAACATGTTTGTTTTGTAAATTAGAGAATGAGAGCAAAGTGAATAATTGGTGTTTTTCTGCTTGGCATAGATTTCATTTTTGTCTTAAGAAAATCATACTTAACAAAATAACATATTTATCTCATTGTCGTGCATTATATGTAGTTTTTTCATGATTTACTTATTTTGGAACGTCTTCAGTTTAAAAGCAACTATTCCCCACTGAATTGTCTATATAGATCACTAGTGCCTACTTATTTGCGGTATTTTTGTACAAATGTGTTTATATCTTGCATGGTTTCTAATAAAGTTCCACTAAAAAAGTTTATGATTTACTAGAGTTGATATAGGACGTATTAGGCTTTATTCTATTTGTCTTTGCTTTATTTTTATATTTAGGGACCTAAGTGCAAATTATCTAGTTAATATACCTAGTCGCAAATCTTTTATTTTTTTTCTTTAATTTAGGTTTTATTTAATTCCGAATTTTATTAAATAAGATTTTATTTCCATTACTTGTTAATCAAGTCATGTAGTCTTATAAAAGCCAGTATTGGAGCCTTTGTCTAGGCAGTTGAAAATGAATTGAATTTTGAAAATTGTCGTTTATCTTCTTTGTTCATCTTCTTCAAGATGTGTTCCACATCAATTGGCATCAGAGCCAAAGCCTAATCCATTAGGGTACGGCCCCTCTATCTTCTCTCTCCCGTCACCTTTTTTTCTTTCTGTGTCTCATCATATCTCGCCCACGCCTACAAGATCTAGCAACCGCCTTCCAACCAATAGCCGCACCCAGTCGCAAGGCTCCGGTCCCAGTTGCCAGTTCACGCTGCTTCCCGTTGTCACGCCAACTAGTCCCCTTTTTCCAGTGGTGGTTGCATCCCGTTGTCACGCTCCAGTTCATGCTACCTTCCGTTAGTCCCGTGCCCTGCCTGTCTCCCGCAAGTCACCCTACTCACACAATCGGGCACAAACCATGTTCTCCCTCCATCCTACTGATACGCCTTTTTGCTCAGCATCAAAGCCACAAAGGCATATCCCCTTGATCTCCGCTTCCGCTTCTGAAGACCCAACCACCACCGTCTCTCCATTGCCTTACACCTGCAAACCAGTCGACAGGAACAGCAAGCCCTAACTCATGTTGCCTAGCGATAAAAGTCCTTGTTCCCAACCCTCTTTCTCGCACTTCAATCTCTCTGTCCACAAGGGGTCAGGCCCTCTCCAATCAGAGCAACCAGCAGACGTCCCTCTGTCCATGTTGCTCCCCGCCTAGCAAACCCAGCGACGCCTATAGCATCCAGCGGCTAGACTGCTAGTAAGCGGTGGTGCCTATAGCATCCAGCTGCGGCGCGTCTAGGTTGCTCCCCGCCTAGCAAACCCTGCGACGCCTATAGCATCCAGCCAACTCACCGCGGAGTTGGATCTGCAGGTCGAGCACATGGATCAACGTTTCTTCCGAGACGCCGTCTACATCAACTTCAAGGAGGCTTTCTTCTTCAGAAAATCATGGTGACTCTTCAACAACTCGACAACAAGGTAGACGCAATTCATTCAATTATGGCGAATATTCAACATCGATTGGATGACTTTGCAAAGATGCAAGACAAAGATCTGCAACATCTAGCCCGCAATAATGGGATACAACTTCTAAGCAAGGGCATGGAATCAGATTACTCCGTGCTCCAGACATGTCAAGATGCAACACATGAAGATATTGGAGTTCTATGGTGAGCGTGACTCCAAGATTGTGTGTGACTGGTTGCACTATGTCGACAAGTATTTCCAGATATCCAAAACCATGGGTGATGCAACCAAACCCCTGATTGCCACTGATAAGTTTCGGGGAGCTGCCTTAGCTTGGTGGAACAACCAAAAGCTAGTCGAGCCCGACTACACATGGAGTGAACTGCATCCTTTGTTCGTGCAGCAATTCTTACCTCAGAATCGCGAGGATATTCAACTTCATTTCGACGACTCCGAGCATGAGGATGCACCTCCTTCGAGTGACCATAGCCACAACAATGAAGACGAGGTTGATGATAAAGATGCACTCCCCACTCGTGATCCAGCAACCGACAAAGACGAGTCTGAGATGATGCCTCCACCACCTCCAATAAGGGATGGCATCAACAGTTCAAGCAATATTGATATGGTGCACGTTCATTCCTCGATGCTTCCTTTGGTAGATGATGTTGTCAACCTTGCACCACACCAATTACCGAAGCCCTTAAATGACATCTATGTTCTTCGAGTTGATGATGACTACATTGCCACCTTGGTGTTGCCTATACTTGTAGATGCTTCGAAGATCAAGTTTGTACTACTGTGAACATTATGACATGCTTCAGGTTGACAATACACCAGCTCTGATCGAGAGGCGGAGTCCATTTAATTTATCCCATCACCGGCCACTATTGGGAGAGCCTGTGTAGGATAGGTACCTGACTCACTGGTGGCTCGTCTTTTGAACCCCCGGGGAGTTTATGTAGGACGTATTAGGCTTTAATCTATTTGTTTTGCTTTATTTTTATTTTTAGGAACCTAAGTGCAAATTATCTAGTTAATGTACTTAGTCACAAATCTTTTATGTTTTCCTTTAATTAAGGTTTTATTAATTCCGAATTTTATTAAATGATTTTATTTCTATTACTTGTGGGTCAAGTCATGTAGTCTTATAAAAGCCAGCCTTGGGGCCTTTGCCTACGCAGTTGAATATGAATTGAATTTTGAGAATTTTCGTTTATCTTCTTCGTTCTTTTTGTTTGAGGTGTGTTCCACATCAAGGGGTTTATAAAGTCTTCTTGAAAGTTATAGTTTCATAAAGATTTTCTTAAAGAATGCATCTTCTAACTATCTTAGTCAGCGAATATGACGCAATGTTGAAGCTTTGGACTAATTTATCACACTAAATTAATGTAAATCATATTACATATGTTATATTGAGTGTTTTAAAAAGCAGCACGAGCGCCCGCTCAAGCGGTTGTTCAAGCGGCAGCAAGGCCTGGCCACTCCAAACAGCATTGTAGCGGCTACTCAGGCGGATTGCCATTAAGCGGCTGCTTGGAGCCCGCTTCACCTGCTCGAGGGCCCGCCTGAAGGTCAATTCTGAGCGGCCGATTGGACCCGCTTTTGGTCTCGACGGCCAAAGTCAGGCCCAATTTTGTTTTTGCTTTTTCTCATTTTCCGGTATTGCTGCTATACTCTATTCCATTTTAGGGAAAAAAACCCAAATAGCACACTTTCTTAAAAAAAAATACCCAAATAACACTCTCCCCAATTTATTTCCCAAACTAGCACACATTTACCTAAAAGCGCCACACTAATTGGCGTTTTTCTGGTGTAAGGACTGAAAGCGCCATATTAATTGGCGTTTTTCTGACGCAGGGACTGAAAACGCTTTCTTTGGAACACGCCAAACAAAATGGCGTTTTTTACTTTTAATCAAATCTCCGCCAACTCCACCCCTGAACCCTGCTCCGGAGCCGCGGCCGACTCCACCCCTGAACCGCCTCCTCCACTGAATCCTCCTCCTCCACCTGTTCCAATCCCGCCACCAGAACCACCTCCAGCGCCAAACCCACCCCCAAATCCTCCACCTATTCCGCCTCCTCCGCCTACCCCACCACCTATCCCCCCACTTGAACCATCCCCTCCACCGAACCCACCCCCAGCTCCACCTCCTACACCACCTCCTCCGCCAAATCCACCACCAGCACCCCCACCTACTCCCCCACCAACACCTCCGCTAATACTGACACCGGATCCTCCACTTATTCCGCCACCACCACCAGCACCGCGGCCTACCCCACCTCCGGCGCCGCCACCACCAGCACCCCCACCTATCCCACCTTCGGCGCCGCCACCCAAACCTCCTCCCCCACCAACGGCGCTTCCAATTCCTCCGCCATGACCAACACCACCGCCCAGACCTCCCCCGTGCCTCGCTCGTTACGGAGCCGACAAGGCCGGAGACGGCCGCGAAAGGTGCAGGCTGGACAGCCGACAAGGCCGGGGAAGGAGTTGGTTGGACAACGGACAAGGCCAAGGAAAGTGCAGGATGGGCGACTGACAAGGCCAAGGAGAGTGAGAGTGCAGGTTGGGCGACTGATACCGCGAAAGGAAGGTGTCGGAAGGGCGACAGACGCTGGAAAGGATGCAGCTTGGGAAGCCAAGGAGACCGGCAAAAACGCCGTTGGATACGCTGGTGAGACGGCCAAGGGAGGCTTTGAGAAGATCAAGGAGTTCGTGACTGGTAACATTATACGTCGACCAACATGTTGAGAAGGAACATTACAAATGGCTACGTTGGCATACAGTTTGAGAAGATCTTGTCTGCTAGTGCTAGCTATTACTTTCGTATTCTTTGCATGGAGCATGAAGATCTTGCTACGCCAAAAATGACGTTTTCAGTTGAAAGCGCCAAAAAAATGACGTTTTCACCTGAAAACGCCAAAAACGTTTTTCATTTAAAATCGTAAAAAAAAACGCATACTTTTTGGCTTTTTCAACTGAAAACGCCATTTTCTTGGCACTTTCCACTGAAAACGCCATTTTTTTGGCGCTTTTGGTCCTGGAAACTGTAAAACGCCATTTTTTTGGCGCTTTCTCTTGAAAACGTCATTTTTTTGGCGCTTTTGGTCCTGCAAACAGTAAAATGCCAAAAGTGTTGGCGCTTTCTCTTGAAAGTGGGCTATTTCGGGAATTAAGATGGGTTTGGTGCTATTTCAGTACATATTTTTATCAAAGTGTGCTATTTTGGTTTTTTATCCTCCATTTTATTTGCTGACATCAGTGTGTTTAATAACGCTATACTAGTATATTAGTACATTACATTGTTGTTGTACATTAAGCGTCCGCTTCAGGCCCGCTCAGCCCGCTTAAGCGGCCTCCTGAGCACTGTTTTTTAGCACCCCCTGAGGCCGCTTAAGTGAAAAGCTGGAGTTAGGCCCACTTCCTAAGCCCAAAAGAGAATGTAAAGTAATTTTTAGTATGTAATATTGATATTGTATCACATTACGTAACATATTAATTATGATACTACAGTATTAAACAACTATGTATGTATCTAAATAATGTACAGTAATTAACTAGTGTATAATATTACATTAAATATGTATCTAAATAATGTGCGGTAATTAACTAGTGTGTAATACTACATTGATTTTGCTACTACTATACAATAGTAACGACTATGTACCATTAAGTCTATTGTAGCAAATAATACCATGTATATGTAAGCTAACACTATGTGACTTTGTCATAAATCCGTAATATTGTACTGGTGTACAGTACTAATTACTAAGTATGGAACATAAAGCTAATAGATAACAGCCAGACTGTAAATGTAATACAAAATCAACATAAAATGTTCCATAAAGCTAATAAACAATAGTCAGTGTGTAAATGTATTACAAAATCAATGTAAAATATTGTGAAGTATTGTATTACTTTATAATACTAACAACTAAGTGCATTACATTACGGCATTGATACTAGTATACGACTATATATGTAATAAATACTACTATATATGGTACTGATATTAAGTAGGTTACATGACAGTATGATAGTAGTATATTGTTGTGTGTAATAAATGTATTTTAATGCTCCGTCTATAGGAAAGCAACTAGTATGTAACAACATTGTTGTGTAGGATGAATTTTACGCTGTCATGTGGGTTTAGTTATGTGTACAAGTTTCTAAAATTTATTATATATATACAAATGTGTGTATTTGTGTATAAAATCACATAGAAAATTAATCATCCATTTTTTCAAAAAGGTTGCCTGGCACTCAAGCAGCCACAATGTGTTGTCTGCACGCCTCCCACGTCCAGTTTTCTAAAACATTAGTTATCAATGGCATCTATGATCATTAATATTACCCTAATGTGCAAATTAAATTGTATTGTCTATATAATGTGCATTTTAATTTGGAATTCAGTACTCAATGCAATTTCTGAAATTTATCCCATTTTGTCCTTCAATTTAGTTTTTTTTTGGGGAGGAATGTGTTATGAACAATAGTTACTAGTTTGTTGAAAACATGGAGCTATAGCATTTGATCTTAAGTTATTTATCGACTCTCTATCTATATTATTTAGAATTATTCTCTTTCTATTTTGACAGTCATGATAAGTATAATTATTAGAAATGTAATTTGATTATATTTTATACTATAAAATATGTGTGCATGAGGGTAACTACCATTATTATATTTATACATGCACATATAACCATAAAATATGTGTATCTGAGGGATGAAATGTCAATTAACCATAAAATTATGTATATAAATAGGTAATATGCTCTTAAATTTATTTGTTTTGAAGGATCCAAGGCGACGCATAGGCACACGAAGGCATCAAGGCACCCAGCCTTAGCACCTTAACACTTTGCCTCCTTAACAAGTATGACATGCATACATACATATATATACATAAATATAGACATATGTGTGTGTCGATTGTATAATATTTTATTATATACAACGACACACATTCAGAGATACAAGCTAGCCAAGAAACAAGCTAACAAAGCAGTTCAAGAAGCCAAATCTAAATACTTGAAGAGATATGTAAGAAGTATTCTGAAGAGATATATAAGAAGATGGATACAAGAGAAGGGAATATATATATATATATATATAGAGAGAGAGAGAGAGAGAGTCAGGTTAGTGTACACTCGAGTGTACCAGAGGCACCGTACACCTCAGTCATTTTTGAAGATGCAATAAATTTTTGAAAAATCTAAACCGTTGATCTTCTTAATTATCATAAGAACATACTATATAATAAATTTTAGCTCATTTGGACACTTATAGATCGTGCATCTAAAGGAGGCAAAAATCATGTATTTCAAATTAGTTTTGTGCATCGATTTTGTTGTCCTTAGATGAGTGACTTACACTCATCCAAATGAGTTCAAATTTTGTATGTGACCTATTATTATTGTAACCATGAAGATCAATGGATTAGATTTCGAAAAAATGTGGTCTAGATAGGCAAACACCATTGGGGTGTACGGCGTGATCTGTACACTCGAGTGTATTCTACCCTGACTCTCTCTCTCTCTCTCTCTCTCTCTCTCTCTCTCTCTATATATATATATATATATATATATATATATAATTGGCAATATAAGAGAAAGGAAAGTAAGAGATATAGGTCAAGAAATGCATCAAGACTGAATATGGTAGGATATTGATATCAAGAACCAATGGATAAATCTACTTTGATAAGCTTTTCGCTGAAGATAATTTTAATAATGTAAAAGACTTGTGTGACACAAACAGAATAAATTGCCACTTACATAATGTGAGTTACACAATAAGATCTCCAGAATGCTTTGAAAAATATGAAAATGGATAAGGCTTGCAAACCAAATGGCATCCATGTTGATGTATGGAAGAGTATGGGGATGAAGGGGATGTGTGGCTAACAAGATTATGAAGACCAAGAGAATGTTGAATGAGTAGACTATAGAGAAATTGTACCATAATCACCATCTACGAGAACAAATCAAACGTCTTAAGATGCACAAACTACAAAGGTATCAAGTTGATGAGTAGCATAGAAGCTTCGGGAGAGGATTATGGAAGAATAAAAGACGGCTAAAATTTGTATTAAGAAGAAAAAAACCTTACTCCTATATATAGGAGACATGGAAGCGTACAAACTCAACTAAACCCTAATGGGCCAAGACATACTTGGGCCCATATTACAAAACACTTAATAACATAAATAAACAGACTCTCTAACACTCCCCCTCAAGCTGAAGTTGGGAGAATCCCAAATCAGCTTGCAAACATAGAGTCGGACTAAAAACAAGAAGCAGAATAGAAAGACAAACCAAGCCCATACAAGAATTTTCTCCCCCTCAATATTACAATTAAGCATTCAAACACTCAGACACTCCCCCTCAAGTAGATACTCCAAGCAAGCAGGTCGCAGTCGCAGAAGCTTCATGATCATCCGGAGGGTAAATAAGTAAAAACAACAGTGCTTCATGGTCTTCATCACAGTCGCTAACGTTGTAGCCCAGAGAGTGTTGGGTCACAACAGCAGTAGTAGCCAACATACAAATAAAGTACGGACGAATCAACGTGCGAAACAGAGCACAGACGAGCCAGAGAGTGCTAGCACGCAAGAGCAAAAAGTCGACGTGCAAACATAGTACGGAAAAGTAAAAAGGTCAACATTCGCAAAGCACGGACAAGCCAGAAAGAGTTGTCGCACAACAACAAAGTGGACATAGATGGATAGAAGACCATAGACACTAACAAGTAGGCAGCATAAATAAATCTCCAAAAACCAACCTCTTCAAGAAGTGCATAGTAATGGCAACAGATATAAGCTTCCTCTTCTCTCATCCTTCTCATCTCTTCCCTCTATACATCTTCTCTTCCTCAAAAAATCAATTAGGTCAAAAATAGATCTGATTAAGGATTCGAATAGCAATAGACATAGTGTATATGGGGGGGGGCAGAATATTGAGGGAGGGGAAAAAAGATAAGCATTGGGTGATCGTGGTAGACAACAATAGTAGTGGGTGGTTGGGAGGAGGGGCAGCCCAAGCGCGAGTTGCAGCGGGTTGTGTTTGTTGGGTGGTGGCTGGCAGATCCAGCAGATGGCAGCAAAAGTGGAGGAAGGGAGCGGAAACAGCAGTAGGGTGGAGGCGGGTGGCTGGCGGAGGCGGGTAGCAGTTGGTGGTTCATCATGTGGCGCGGCTAGGACAACCGATGGGCGGCAGCAGTCAGAGAGGCAGGCATTGGAAGATGGGCAACGTCAATGGCAGCAGCTTCAGACGGAGGTCAAGGTGGCAGTAGCAATGAGCCAGCGGCGGGATCGAAGGGACTCTTGCGGCAGCGGAACCATAAGTGGCAGCGGGGGCGGATGGCAGATAATTGGGCAGCCATGGGTGGTAGGTGGCAGCGGCAGCGACTGGTAGCTGGTGGCGGCGGAAAGAGGTGGAAGAAGCAGGCTATTGTTGCGACAGCGATGGGTAGAGGGCAGTGGCGTTGGGGCTAAGGGGTTGTTGTTGCACTGGCATGGGGGGACGACAGCAAGGAGTGGTGTTATGGTGGCAGGCGCATTAGCAGTAGGTGATGCTAGGAGAGCAGGGACGATCAAGAAAAAAATCATTACGGGCAGCCAATCTCCGCTAAGGGAGGCGGTCGCCCGCAAGAGGGCGCTCCTTTTCTTTCTCTCTCACGTAGGGCGGCTCAGGGTCGCTGCTCTGATACCATATGAAAGAATAAAAGACGGCTAACGGTTGTATTAAGAAGAGAAAACTATGCGCGTACATATAGGAGAACAAGGAAGCGTACAAACTCAACTAAACCTCAATGGGCCAAGACAAACTTGGGTCCATATTGCAAAACACTTAATAACATAAATAAACGGACTCTTTAACAACGATTAGAGCGAAGACTAAGATTTACAACACATCAGAAAACCAGTTTGGTTTCTATTAGAGGGTCTATTTGTTTAAGTTATTAAGTGTTTTGTAATATGGGCCCAAGTATGTCTTGGCCCATTAGGGTTTAGTTGTGTCTTGTATGCTTCCCTGTTTTCCTATATATAGGAGCAGGGTTGCCTCTTATCAATATATCGACTAGCCGTCTTTTACTGTTTAACATGGTATCAGAGCAGTGATCCAAAAAAAAACCTAGTCCTAGAGGAGACCAAAAGAAATCCTTACGCCTGCGGGCGGCCGCTGCCTTCTTGGCCTGGCTTGGCTGCCCGCCGGGCATCTATTCACTCGCATCTACTCTTCCCGCCGGGCATCTACTCTTCATCCGTCGGGGCAACTTCTGTCCCATGTGATCCTTGCTATTCACTCGCATCTACTACCTACAGCTACCCTTACGCCTCACCACCGGCGACCTGCTGCTATTTCCCCACCGTCACAAAAAAAAAATCGTCCAAGCTGCTAGCCGTCTCCCCAACAGCAACCTGCACAGTTGACTCCTACTCTCCGACTGCCTGATACACGCCGCCCAACCCTGTCGAACGGACCTACCTCCAAATGATCTACCACGAAGAGGAACATACTCGTCGTCGTAGCAGATGAACTGACCTCCAAATACACAAGGCGGCTTCAGGCGGCGGATTTGGCCGGCGAATCGGTTCACCCTTTCCTCGTCGATCCCGACGCAGCAGATGCTCTTCAACTTGTGGAAATAGAAGACGTGGATGGCCGGTGGAGCGTCCAGCTTCGTCTGGTGGTTGTAAACTTCCCTCAAGACGAACATTTTTCATGAAACTGCTATTTCCTCACGGATTGTTTCCACCGATTTTTTATGATAGAAGAGGTTGATTTCTTGTAACTCATTATTGCAAATTTAGATGGATTTTATCCATCATCATATCCAATTCTATGAAGATTTGTGCTTGAAATTTCTTCAAAAATCTTTGTAGACCTTTTTTTTTTCGGGGGCGCTGCCCCCGAGCCCCCGCGAGGGGCAGCGGGACCCCCTAATTGGGAGGTCGCGCCCCCCAAACCCCCCGGCAGTGCTACGGCCTATTTTTCTTTCTGGGGTGTTCCTTTATTATTATCCACCCCAACCACTCTTGATTCTTTCCGTGGTTGGTGTGAGGGGGAGAATAGAGGATGAAGAGAAGAGGAAGAGATAAGATGGAGGAGAGATGAGAAAGATATATATGTTACTGTCTATATGGATCTTCATGCTACCTTTATTGTTGATATATGGATCATTTTGCTGCTAATGTTGCCTATTCATCATCTACCTCGACTGCTATGAAGTTACATACTTGGACGTCATTGATACCACTGCCTGCTTCTTGGAGTTTTTTTCACATCTGGAGTGTCTTCTATCCGGCTACGTCTTCTACTGCTGTGTTGCCAACACTCTTTGGCTTGTCCATGCTTTGTGCATGACGACTCGTCCGTGCTCTGTTTTGTACGTTGACTTCTACTGCCTACTGCTGTGTGCCAGCACTCTCTGGTTTGTCCGTACTTTATTTGTACGTCGACTACTACTGCTACCTGTGATCCAGCACTCTCTGGACTTTGCTGCCTGTGACCCGGCACTCTCTGGGATGCGACATTAGCCACTATGTTGAAGACCATGTTGCTGTGATGCTTACTACTGCTCCAGATTCTACTATGATGATCAAGAAGCTTCTGTGACTTCCTTGCCTGCTTGCTTGGAGTATCTACTTGAGGGGGAGTGCATGAGTTTTTGAGTGTTTTGAGTGCTTTAATGTAATATTGAGGGAGAGAAACATCTTGTATGGGTTTGGTTTATTTTTTTCTTTTTGTCTCTTTATTTTTAGTCTGACTCTCTGTTTGCAAGCTGATTTGGGATTCTCCCGAATTCAGCTTGAGGGGGAGTATTAGAGAGTCTATTTGTTTAAGTTATTAAGTGTTTTGTAATATGGGCCCAAGTATGTCTTGGCCCATTAGGGTTTAGTTGTGTCTTGTATGCTTCCCTGTTTTCCTATATATAGGAGCAGGGTTGCCTCTTATCAATATATCGACTAGCCGTCTTTTATTGTTTAACAGTTTCATGCCAAGATCCATTACAGTTGATATTTTTAAGAGATGAAGGCTTATAGAAAGATGCAGAGAAAACAAAAGAGATAGATCTCCGTTGATTTTTATTTGCTTTGCAAAAGACTTTTAGTCGAGAACCTAGGGAATTACTGTGATGAATTTTCAAGAAAAACTATGACAATCCAATATAATGAATTAATTAAAGACGTGTATGATAGCTCAACTGTAAGTGTTAAGATTCTCAAAGGAGAAACACCAAGATTTTCTATTACAGTTAAAGTACATCAAGGATTGACACTAAGCCCATATAGATTTCATTCTTGTTATGGATGAGTTGACAAAGTAAAATCAAAATGAAATCTTTTTTTTTTGAAGTGGGGAATTTCACCCCTATTCAAAGTAGCAGGAGAGAGAGTACACCATCAGCTATACCGAGGGCTATAATCTCTTCCTGTAGTGCCCCAACGAGTTCGCTGAGATTCGAACCTACAGCCTGCGCTTCACAAGCTGCAGGCTTGACCAACTGAGCTAGTTGGCAAGTGCAAAAAATGAAATCCCTTGGTGCACATTATTTGCTAATGACATTATATTGATTGATGAAACTAAAGAAATATTGACTAATAAAGTTGAACTTTGAGAGACGGGCTTGAATCTAATGGATTTGAGATCACTAGAACAGAGTAAATGCATTCTAATTTCCATCAGTCTAGAATTGTGAACGGTGGTGCCGAGTTGGATGGAGTAGATGTACCAAAATGTGATAAGTTTCGTTACTTGGGCTCTATTATTCAAATAGATGACAATGTTCCATATGATGTTTGCCATGGGATCAAATCGAGATGGTTGAAATGGACAGTTGCTAGAGTAGCATGTGACTGAAAGATTCCACTTAGATTAAAATATAAATCTTATTGAACGGTTATACGACCAGCCATGCTATATAGACTAAATGTGTGCAACGAAAAAAGAAGTATCAACCAGATGAATGTCGTTAAGACGTATATGTTGAGATGAATGTGTGGGAATTCAAGGAAAGAACGCTTGAAAATTGACTATGTAAGGAATGAAGTGAGGGTGGTGAGTATCGAGAATAAGTGATTGTGATGATGATGGCGACATTGATGATGACAATGAAGATGACAGCGATGATGATGATGACGAGTCACTAGAAAGATTGAACCATGCGCTTTAGACATGAGAGCTTAGCAAATTTGTCCTTCGACCGTGGGGTTTGAAAACTTTAGTTTCAATAGTTATAGCGAATAAGATCTATCGAGTGTGGGTTAGTTTTGATGCACATTAGGTAAACACGACGTCGGGAGCTTTAGCCATGTAGCCAATTTTTTTCATGGCATGTCACAACTACATCAAAACTAATATTTTTTTCAAGCATTATAATATTTTTTATTTGTTTGTTGATATTGTCACATTGTTAAGATGCAATGGACAATTTCCCTAATGCAGTCGTAGCATCTACTTAACTACTTTCAAGTTTCAACCCAGTTTACTATAGATCAAACCTAGTAATCAACAATTAGCTTAGTTACGAGACAAATAATAATGTATTTTCTCCCTCACTCTGTCGCTTTAACAATGCATGTTGGTGCCCAAGAATCTTTGTCAGTAGAAGCCTCTTCCCCCACCTCCACCCAACAGCAAACCAACCCCTCTTCTTCTAATTCCCTCCCATTGTCTCATCCTCCTTTGTCATGTCGCAAGTCATCACTAGATGAGGTAAAAAGATGAGAGAAAGGGTCAAAGAGTGACAAAGGGAAGGAGGCAAGGGAGGCTCATCTGTGGTATTATATTCATTCCCACATGACTTCCTAAATTAAAAAAGAAAGAGGAATGTTCTCTTATCACTAGAAACCCATTGTATCTTAATTCTTAGAGAACTAGAATTGATAATAAAACTAATGGGTCTATCCTTACTTAAGCCCATTAGTGAAAGATTAGCTTATCTTATGTTACTCATGTGCATCTTATCTTGAGCCTATGGCATTATTAGGACTCATTGTATCCTTGTTTTAGTCAACAAAAGTTCTGTATTAAATCGCGTCACCCGGGCACTTTTAAAAGAGACCCCTATCAGGATTTTAATCCACGAGTCCCGACCCCACCAAGGAGCAGCAAGCCCTGCCCCCAAAGGTCAGCAATGGCTGCCTCTCAAGAGGTCAGCAATGGCTGCCCCTCAAGAGGAGGTGCAGCGCAACACCCACAACGGTGCCGCAGCCAAGGGAGGTGGCACCAGAAGCCGCCGTCCACCTAGGGAGACAGTAATAGGCGTCACAGCCATCCAGGAAGGGAGCTGCAAGTCGTAGACCCGAGCAGGAGGCACTGTCGCCGCAACCCTCAAGGGAGCAGCAACATCCCCACCTCTCTCACGAAGAGGCAGGCAGCCACCAACTCCAAGGACTCCAGTCAGGCTGCCCCCCATCCCTTAGAGGATGCCCAATCCTCTTTGGATCCATCTTTTTATGGGAGAACAGGCTCTGTCTATGCCAATACACTTCGGTTCTTCGTTCTTCAACAGAATGGCAACTCATTGCCGTTAATTATAACAACTTCATTTCTGGTGATCATCTAAAACCTTTATATGTACTTTTAAGATCCCGCCTTCCCTTCTACCCCCATGTTTACCTTCCCTACGTACATGGTTGAGTGCTTCTAAGCTAGGGACTCTCTCCTAATTCCTATC
Source organism: Alisma plantago-aquatica (assembly GCA_963693085.1). NCBI lineage: Eukaryota > Viridiplantae > Streptophyta > Magnoliopsida > Alismatales > Alismataceae > Alisma > Alisma plantago-aquatica. The sequence continues at coordinate 1,256,499,551 of OY856411.1, read as the reverse complement.
ACAGTGCTTCTTACCTAAGATAGTGCAAAGTCCCGCTTTTACTGACATTCCCTCATCAGTGTGCATCTTACTGATGACTACTCTGTTTATTCACTGCTATCCTTTCTGCAAATCACATTTCAAACAATGGTTGATGAAAAATATCCTCAAAGTCAGACCATCATCTAGAACGTCAGTGCTATGATCTCCATTATCAAATTAAATGGAGATAATTACTTACTCGATGAATTCAATCTATGTAATTCTTGAATCTAGAGATAAGTTGATGTTCATTGAGAAGCCAGTCGAGGACACCCCTGAGTAGAGACGGAGCAACAGTCAACTTAAGAAATGGTTGTGAAACAATATGGAACCCTTTATATATCCCACAAACACACCAAAGGCTTGTGGGAGGCCAGCTTCCGCCACTACACTCAGGAAAAGAACGTGATGCGGACCTAACAAATTTTAGGACAAGCTGTTTGTTGAACACCTAATCTAAAAGATCTAGGACAAGCTGTTTGTTGAACACCATGGAGACTAATCTCTGGATGATTATGATGATGCAATTGTTGCCTCGTCACAGCAACTCGACTTCTTTCAGCTTAGCACCTCTAGTGAATAACGAAATAGGGTACCAGACTCATCAGTAAAGTTCCTCAACAGACTGCATTTGGTATATGCCCCCGTTCGTAGTGTTATCTAAGACATGTATTCTCATCTACAACAATCATGTGCGACCACAACTCAACTCGGCTATGCTACCAGGCCCCACAACTTGCCATAGTTGTCGTTGCTTGTGGTCGAGGATGTAGACAAGCCACCCAACCGAAGTGTACCTTCCAGTGTTTTAAAAAGCGGTATGTGTTATGGGTGCGGAGAGGTCACCTTAAAGAGTATATGTATTATGTTGGAGTATATGTGATTTTAGATTTTTTTAATAACTATATTATTATTATTATTATTATTATTATTATTATTATTATTTATCACATAATTGCATATCTAATTTGTACAATTACATATTTGGACCCTAAAACTTGAGATATATTCAAATATACAGTTTCAATGAAAAGTAAAGCACCATTTAGAGTGCATTTTAATCATTTAAGCATAAACTCCGATGAAGCACTTATGAAATGGTTAAACACAAGTACATCAAATAAGGACTGACCAAAACATACAAAAAGATGCGCGTATGTCCTAGAGTCCAAAACAACAAACACTAAATAAGCACACAACTCATGTACAAAAGATACAGAAAAATAGTACATTAAGAGAATGTTATCAATAAAAATATAATTTAGTTTAGGTTGAGATAACAAATGTCCATCTGAAAATCGTCGGTTAATCAGCCTTATAAGAGGCTATGCGGGCACATAATCGGACAAGATCGAATCTGGGGACAATTTTCTATATGCGGAGAAGCCTATGGACCTTACAGTATATGTGATCTTATAAGTGGCTTGTGAGGCTTTTTTTTATAACACGGGTATCTTTTACTACAAAGTTGGTCACCTTGAAGAAAAGTTCTACTAGAAGCATGGACATCGCTATGGACGAGGACGTGGAGCTGGTACAACTCATATTGCCCAATCTGCAAACAACTCCTAAGTGACCATCTCTTCTGTAGTATACAAGCAGCTTATGCATGTGTCTCAAATCCTCCAGAATCCAAGTATTCCATGAATGTGCAGCCCGCTACATCTTCAACCCATCCGGCCTACGACTAAGGTGATGTGGGGGCCTCAACGATGGCCTTCAATTTTCTCTAGATTGTTGACTACACGGCCACACAACTCATGACTGGCGTGAGACACCTTTCAAGCCTTGAATACTCCAACAATGTGACAGTGAAAATCTTTCCTCAATCTTAAACTTCAATTTGTGCAGTATATCCCTATCCTTTTAACTTAATGTTTGTTGCTAAACTTGGTAATGCTTTAAAATGCTATGTAACCTTCAATAGTCATGGCTTCATGTTGCAAGATTCTCAACTTTTAAGGACGATTGGTTCAGTTTCTAGAGTTAGTCATGTGTACTCCTTCAGTGATAGCACTCTACATTCTACTCTTCTTTCATGTTCATTACAGCATCTTCACAGTGCCAATGACACCCATTTCTCAAACGGCTTGAGCCATCATTATCTAGTTTAAAAACTCTTCCATGTGATTTTTGTCAATTAGGGAAGCATCGTAGATTTTCCTTTCCATGCAATTTTTTATCTCAAGACAACATCACTTGATCTTGTTCACAGTGATATTGGTGTTTTTCATCCTTTTCCAACCACAACTTAAAATGCAGTTATGCATTTTGTTGTGTTTGTCGATGACTTCTCTAGAAGGACGTGCATATATTTGTAGAAATCTCATGATGAAGTGAAAACGATTATGACTAGGTTCAATAGATCCATTTAAAGTCTTTTGTACTAACAATGCCTTGGAATATTTCCACCATTCTGTGATGAATTTTTGCTCTGATATTGGGATGATCCATCAAAGATCTTGTGCTCATACTCCACAACAAAATGGATTTGTTGAGCACAAGAACTACCACTTGTTGGACATATAACCTGAGCACTTATTTTCAAGCTCATTGGCCCAAATATGACTGGTCTAAAGCCAGCCTCACTGCTTGCTACCTCATCAATCAATAAGCATCTTTTGTTCTTTCAAAGAAAAACATATTTTCTATTGTATTTTTTGTAGACAGTGTTTAATCTACCTCTCTGAATTTTAGGCTGCATTGTCATCATCCACAACTTTGAACCTTAAACCCAACAAACTTGATCCACGCCCTGTTAAGACCGTATTTCTTGGCAATTCTACCTTTCAAAAAGGTTGCATATGCTATAGCCATAGAAATCGGCGTATATCTCTACGGATGTTACTTTTAATGAATCTAACATCTTTGTTATGCCTACTTTGCCCTCTCCCTTGTCTAAGAATTAAGTCTGTAGAAATAGATCTTTTCGATCATGTGGATTCCCTTCCTACTAACTCTCTACCACATTATATGTCCCTAAACCGCCACCTGACTCACCTACTATTCCTTAATTTGGCCAGGTTTATCATTGTCACCCAAAGGTGAATCTCGTCAACTTTTGAGGATTCGGTACGTCCAATGGCGCTCCAAAAGGTATACGTCGTAACGCCATATGCCATCACATATCTCATGCTTCTTGTCTTTTCAAACTTACCCGCAAAGCAAAAACTATTGCGTAACACTTAGATCCATCCAAATTCCTAAACATTATCGTAAGTCCCTATGAAATCCTGGTTGATAAGTTGTGATGCTTGAAAAGATGATCGCTCTGCATGAGAATGGTACATGAGATCTTGTACCACCACCTCAAAACAAGAACATTGTGGCATGCCATTGGATCTTCTCCATCAAGTTTAATTCCGATAGCTCAGTTAAACGCCTCAAATTCCATCTTGTTGCCAAAGGCATCGCTCAGGCCTTTTGGATAGACTTATTTAAAGCTTTTCATTTGTGACTTGCATTGCTTAGGTTGGAATCGTTATCCTCTATCAACTCATATGGATTAGCCCCTATTCCAACTTAATACTAAAATTCTAAAAATGTCTTCCTCGATGGTTAGTTGGAGGAAGAAGTTTACATGCAGCAGCCTCTAAGTCTTATTGCTAAGGAGAGTCTTACCAAGCCTACAAACTCAAACGAACTCTTTACAGCCACAACACTGACTAAGGGCTTGGTTCAACAAACTCAGCGGTGTTCTAGACACTTTGGGATTTTCCAAGTCATTTAGTGATCACAGTCTCTTCTTCTCCAAGACTCTATGGCATCATCATCCTAGCGATTTGTGTTGATGATAATAATCAGTAGCATTGATATAGTAGGGATTTTTGCATTAAAGGAATCCCTCATATCACATTTCCATAGCAAGGACCTAGGACTATTACACTATTTTCTGGGTAATGAAGTTCTCAAATTAAAAAGCAGCATCTATCTCTCTCAGTCTAAAGTATGTCGTGTACCCCTTGCAAGATTTTGGCATGCTCTATTCCAAACATGTATCCTCTCCAATGGCCTACCACACCAAGGATATTTTGAGATGGAGTCCTTTGAGGATCTCAAACAATATTGAAGGATAATTAGAGGCTTATTTATCTTACTACTACCTGTCAAAGGCATCATCTTTACAGTTAGTGTGGTCGGTCAACATATAGCAAAGCCCCTTGTATCCTATTAGACTTAGGTACAGCAAATTCCTAACTATTGTAAAAGCACACCAGGACACGACCATCATTATAAAAAGCCTTCTTTAGACATTTCCTTGACCTGCTATGTTGACGCTCATTGGGGTGGGGATGCCAATGACACGAGATCCACGTTCTGATTATATGTTATTCTTGGCCCGAAGTAGCATTAGGATGGGTGACATGTTGAGAGGTTGAACCCTAGCTGAGTGAGGACAAAGCGCGCAGTCGAGCCAGTGGTGGTTTGTGGGGGCCATTCATCATTCCGGAATTCTACTAGAGCCTTGGGCGGTGGGATCAAGCATTACAGTCATACCCAACAAAGGTGGTGGTTGCTTGTTAGGAGAGGGATAGGTTGACATGACGGAGTCACAATAATTTCCACCCAATAGACTAGTTCCTCATCATTGATGGTGGCACCATTATAGCATAAGCCGCTTGAACCTTCACTCCTTGCTTCCAACTAGCTCTCCTCCACAATCCCTTCCTCTCCCAACCACACCACCTCCCTCCCCTCCTTTGCCTGTGCAACCTCATTTGGGGCGCCAAATCAAAATTGTGTGGCATAAGGGGGTCAAACATTACATTTGGTTTTTAAAAATTCCAAAGCAATCAACACTCATACATTTTGGGTGCGGGTGGGGATTGAGGGGTGGTGCCCGGGTGGTTAACCAGTCTAATTGAACCCAACAATTGATGTACATATATATAATGCCAATAATTTGCATGTTTAAAAATCCTAGCTATAGTATGCAACTAAATTTGACTTTATTCAATTGTTATGTTCTTTTGAAATAGTAAGATTGTATTTTATTTCTGTTAATTTATTGCTTGGACTCCAAATATGAAACATTAAGTTGCTACAATCTTCTACAATGGCAACTTTAGATAAACAGGCTTAAGCCCAAACCTCACAAAATTGCATATGGGTTCAGTTTGGTTTCTTTAAGTCAAAAGTTCGCTTAAATGATCTAAAACTGTTAGGTTTACGGTTTAATGCTCAAACCAAATTAATAATTATTAAGGTGGCTAGGAGGTGATGGTTCAAACTAAGGAGCCTAGGGTACCTAGGGATTTTTTTTTTATTTAGGTATAACGGATAAAGTAAACATATATTTTAGATAGATTTAAGAAGTTTTGTGTATTTTTAAATGTTTATATTGCAATGTTATTTTCATGCCATCACAGTCATATGGATGGATGCCTAGGTCATACAAGCATCCAAGATGTGCAAGTGCCAAGTTTATATCTCTATTTGAGTGGGTTAGGCAAACTAGGCACCTACCTTGTAAGGTTGGGAGGGCCACCTGAGCACTGGTGGCTTCGTCGATTACATTAAGATTTGTATACTTGCGTTTGTATACCCAATTACCAACTTCCACAAAGTTCCACTTTGATCTCTTCACGCCAGCTTAGGACAATGGTCTTAAAGCAAATTTTGATCAAGCTTTAGGCATCCATTTACAATCATCACCTTTGATGGCCCCTCGAGGCTCCTCCTCGATTTGATTGCTATCCCATCAGAAGCAGGCCCAAGGCCACTCAACCCCCCCCCCGTGCGAAGCAGCCATTTGCCCTATTGAGTTCCACCCTCAAGAAGTTCCATCGTTGATAGCCCCCTATTGAGACCCCCCCCCCTCGATAGCCACCCATCAAAGCCCTTGCCTCGACAACTGTTATCGAAGTCCAGCCTTGGCATCCACCTATCAAACGCCATCTATCGAAGCACATAATGCAGCCTCCTATCGAGGTAAATGTTAAAGGGACCTATCAAGACCCTCGTGCCAAGCGCAAGACACCTAGTGTTCTCCAACGTCGTCGCATCCATAACTACAAGTCGTTGGGAGACCGCTGCCCATCCTCGACACCGTCAACAAGGCCCTAGCCTCCACACTAGGCATCATCTTCGACGGGGAAACATTGTCGTATCTGACCTCAAGCTCCACTTCCAAATCCATTGACCACTACTAATAAGGCTCCAAGGTTCAAGCCACAAAAGAGGCTAGTTGATGACACTCGAGCATTCATCAACAGCACCCTCGACAGCCACTATCGAGGACCATCTTAGCACCTCCACTTTGTCGCCACCTGATATTCCTACTTCCTACACAAGGCTTGATCAGAGCAAGGAGGAAGAAGACGACAACTATTAGGTTGCCACGATGAGCTATTTAAGTATGTCTTGATGTATGTGTTGGATCAAAACCCCATACCAAGGTTGAAGATTGTCACCGCACACTACAACTACACACCTACTTACAGTGACAATGACTATCTCATTCCCTTGTTTTGTTGAATTTGTTGTTCTTATGAGGAACGACTATTCCCTCACTAGGTTGTGAGGAGTAGCCATGTTGCCCGATTTTGTAATGTTCACTACATCCATGCTTGGTATGAACCATTTACATATTGAATCAAACGATGATTGGCTTGATTATGTGTTTGGTTGACATATCTACTTGATTATCAAGAGTTGGGTGTAAAGAGCTTCGAACCTAAGCCTAAGGATAGCATTTGATTCTTGTTAAAACCTTGATGAGAACTTAACATGTGTTTACAGAGGCGTTGGGTACATGACCTCTAGGTAACGCAAAGGCGAGCATAGATCGATATATGTCCAAGGTGAATCCTTATTCCAAAAGGATTGGATTTACCCGACCTCAGATGTTATTTATTCATGCTTGTGTATTGTCAGATAGTAGAAAGACAGCTAATAGATGATTTGCATTAGAGAAACCCTACTCCTATATGTAGGAGAGGGGACACAAATACAGACTTAGAAACAACTCTAATGGGCAAAAACACATACCCATTTGCTAACTAGATTAAAAAAAACTAAATAACTCTCAACATGTACAATGTAGTGAAAGAGTAAATATTGGTAGCGGTGGTGAAACACATCCACCCTAGTGCTTCCATCCATTGATTTAACTAGATCTTTATTCAACAACTTTATTGCAATCTTAGCATAATCAACCATAAACCAACTTTTTGTGATAAAATACTAGTTCTAACTCGATTAGTTTGATCAGATTATTTTTAAATACATTACCCTTTGGGTTCGATCGTGAACTATACTGCGATAAGATTCTTCCACTTGCCATTGGGATTGTTGTACACTTTGATTAAGTAAAAGTAGGGAATTCATTCCTATAGAGTTTGTTGTGCGATAAAATCTTGCATTTGTTGCTTAACCAATATTTAAAGCATAAGTTGTCTCCCTATCCTGATTATTATTTCCACTATTTTTGGGTTTTGTGGTCTTCTCATCTCCCATATAACTGGGATCTTTTCTTGTGGTTCCTCCAGCCAAGGAAGCCTCCTCATTGCCCCCTCTTCCTTCATGGATCTCCTCACTTCTTTGTTTTCTCCCTCCTGCAAGTTCTGTTTATGCATTGTGGACATGGATGGTCCTCATATGGCAACTCAATAGAAGTCGATTACTTCCCATGTCTCCTTTCTATTTCCTCCTTCAAACTCCTACATCATCTCTTCCACATGCCTCTGCTACCGCTATGCTTTTTATTTCGTCTTTCTTCTTCATCTTCCTCCTCTCACGTCTCTTCCTCCACCTATATTTGAAGTTGATGTTTTTCTTTTTTTCCTCCACCTATATTTTCTCCTTCAACAATTGTATTATATAGGTCTTGTCGTGTGCATCCATCCTCTTTTTTTTTTCTTCCTCCTCCAACGTCTCTTGTTCTTGTTGTAATGTTGTATAATTTTCTACTCCCCCCTATGTCTTCTCCTCCTTTATTTCTCTTTTTCCTCCTCCATCAGTTCACCAAGTCTCCTCTTCTGCTACTTACTACTGATTAGTATTGAGCATAGTCATCAAGGCTCCCGCCTAGGCCCCCTAGGCTCTAGGTGGGCTGCCTTAAACTGGGCGCTAGGTTTTCAAATAACTAAAGTGGATGCACAAGGCCTTGTAGACCCAAGTTTAGACACTTAAAGACCAAATTAACATGGATTACGTCTGAAATTGGTCAAATTAGATCAGGTTTAGTTATTTTACGGAAGGTATAGGTTTTATTTAGGCCAAATCAGATCTAATTTGGGCATATTAGGTCTGATTTGGAGAAAACATGTCCTCTTTGAGGAAATTCACCAAATTAGGCCTCATTTACATCATTGTAGGACAAACTGGGGGTAGTTCGGTATGATTGTGTCATGTTTTGCCAAAATTGTTTTGACTTAGGCCAAATTTGGGCAACCTGAGTTAAATCAGGTTCAAATAAAGATCATGTTTGGATAGGCCCAGCTTAGGACATGACAGGCTTGATGTACGTGAAGTTATGACTGAGTAAACTTAAGGATAACCAATACAAATGTACGTAGTAATGTATATATATATATGAATATAGCTAAATCTATATACAAAATCATTTATATGTGTAAAAAATAAACAAATATGAAAAACGGCTAGGTTCCCCCCCTTGGGTGGGAAGGACTGCCTAGACAGTATGGTATTGAGTTAACTCGTTCATCTCTTTCCCCTTTATTTCACAACCTATTACGTCCTATTATCGATACTACATTGCATGGTTTTGTGCTACTGGATTAGCATACACAACGTGTGTTTTGTGTTTTTTTTTTTTTGTGTGTGTGTGTGTGGGGGGGGGGGGGGGGGGTAAGTATGAGAAGCATGAGGTACACGTCGGAACCAATATGGCGTAATTGTACATCTTTTAGCTTATCTTGTGCTATATATCATGACTTCATGATATATAGTTTGAATTTCTCAATTTGGTGTGGTTGTAGGATGGCTAGTGTCAAGACTCGTTGATGGAATGGGGGATTGGCACTTAAGACAGCAATGTCCAAACATGAAGCCTTGCCATGGGGGAGAATCATTTTGGTGAATGATCCAAATCAAAGGCTAAGTTGACAGATTCTAGGTGGAAGTATGGTTTCTGACCTGTGATCCTTGATTATAATGGGAATTCATTATGGATTCTGTGGAAATGTTAGCAATGGCTGGAGGGATCAAGCTGCTAAGAGGAACATTTGATAGCATAGTTATGAAAGATATGCATCTTGTAGCATACTAGATATACGGTATAACTAATGTTTGCCTCAAACTTTTGTTATTTAGTTTAATACATGTTTTTGCATGCCTTGATTTTGTATTTGCCTCAAATGTTGCCCACTTCCTACAGTGAGATTGTTGCATCCATCATGGCGAGTCTATTATCGATGGAGCTACTCCACAACATTGATAGGGGAGGAACTGAGAATCATATAATTAAGATGTATTAATATATGTGCTATATTGTGTTATGCTTTGTTATGTGTTTTGTTATTATGCTTTTCTTTTATCATGTATTGCCTAGATCAGTTTCTTATTTAATCACTTGTCCTATAAAAGAGAGAGCATTGTAACCTTTTCCAATCATCATACAAGATTTTCCATTCTATATGGTATCAAAGCCCTACGATCCCCCTAGCCTCTCCAACCCTAACCCCTCCATCCCCATCAACCCTAGTTGCCGCCCCCCCCCACCCGTGTGTTGCACACTCATCATCATCATCATCATCATTATTAGAGTTTATTTATTTATGTTATTAAGTGTTTTGTAATATGGGCCCAAGTATGTCTTGGCCCATTAGGGTTAGGTTGAGTCTTGTATGCTTCCCTGTTCTCCTATATATAGGAGCAGGGTTTCTCTTATCTAATAGAACAACAAGTAGTTGTCTTTCATTATTTTAGATGGTACCAGAGCAGCCACCGATCCTACGCCACCCTAAGTGAGAAAGAGAGACAAAAGGAAGACAGCCCCTTGCGGGCAGCCACCGCCTTTGCAGTTCTTGGCTGCCCGCAAGGAACCTTCTAACCATGATCTCTGTCACAGCAACATTGTTGCCTGCCTCTCAGTCAACCCTTATCGCTGCTACATGATACCATGTTGCCGATCTTGCTAATTTCTCCACTAGTATGCTACCGGCAAAAGCACCTACTCCTCCCTGTCATGCTAATGATGTCATCACCTACCCGCTATCGCTGCTTCCCCTTTCTCCAATTGCCCACAGCATACCACGGCTGCCAACTCCACGTACTGTCGATATGCCACCATGCTGCTGCCCGTAATCGTTGCCATAATTGTTGACCAAGCCTTGTTGTCCACCCCCAGCCACTCCTAGTTTGAGCGGCTCCTTGTTGCCGCCACCCTGATCTTCGCCCAAAGCTGCCGCCACATGATTTCTGCTGCCACCAACCCGTGTTGCTGCATTGTTGCCCATCTTCGCCTTCTACTGCCCGTTGTCCCGCCACCCCATAATGCCCAGTCGTCGACCCTCCTAATTGCCGCAACCGTCATATGCTCTACTCCTGTTGCTTTCCCGTAAAGGTTGTCTACTGCTGCCAATGCTACAGCCTTCGGGTGCTTCACAGCCTGCCGAGCTCCTTATATTTTTCCTGCCCTCATGGCTTCTCCTAAAGCCATCGCCATGCTTTCACACCACTGTCGCCCTGCTGCTTCCCTATTGTTGGGTCCTACCACCCCACCCAATTGCGGCTAGCCATCGCTCTTCACCGCAACCAAACAGCCCCACATACATGGCTTATCTCCCCTCTATATTTTTTACTGTCCCCTCAACATACTTCTCTATGCCTATTGTTATTCGAATTCTTACACGAATCTATTTTTGACCTAATCGACTTTGCTCTGAGAAAGATCTATTTATTTTTCTGCTAGGATCTACCTAATGGGGTCTTTTTGCACCTTGACTCGAATTATCGGTTATCCTCCATATATCTACCTAAAAAAATGATACCTCTACCACTTTTTCTGACTTTCCACCCCAGTCACTCTTTTTGACTCCTTTCGTGCTTGGTGTGAGGGGGAGAATAGGAGGAAGAGAAGAGGAGTACACAAGAGAGATGAGGAGAGAAGAGGAAGTTTATATATGTTGCTATTACTACAAACTTTTTGAAGAGATTGGTTTCTAGAGATTTATTTTTGATGCCTACTTGTTTGTGTTGATGGTCTTAATCTGACTACGTCCACTTTGTTGATGTGTGCCAGCACTCTCTGGCTTGTCCATGCTTTGCGCATGTTGACTTTTTTACTTGATTGTGCCTTGTTTGCACGTCGACTTTGTGTTGTTGAGTGCCAGCACTCTTTGGCTTGTTTGTGCCTTGTTTGCACGTTGACTTTCTATTGTTGTGTGCTAGCACTTTATGCCTGGTTCGGGCTCTGTTTCGCACGTTGACCCATCCGTAATTTACTTGTACATTGACTACTATTGTTGTTGTGACCAGCACTCTTTGGGCTGCGACGTTAGTGACTGCGATGAAGACCATGAAGCATTGTTGTTTCTGCTTACCCTCCAGATGATCATAAAGCTTCTGCGACTGCGACCTGCTTGCTTGCAGTATCTACTTGAGAGCGAGTGCCTGAGTGTTTGAGTGTTTAATTGTAATATCGTGGGGGAGCAAATTTCTCGTATGGGCTTGGTTTATCATTTTATTTCTGTTTCTTTGTTTTTAGTCCAACTCTCTATTTGCAAGCTGATTTGGGATTCTCCCAACTTCAGTTTGAGGGGGAGTATTAGAGTTATTAAGTGTTTTATAATATGAGCCCAAGTATGTCTTGGCCCATTAGGGTTAGGTAGTGTCTTGTACGCTTCCCTATTCTCCTATATATAGGAGCAAGGTGTCTCCTATCTCATAGAACAACAAGTAGCCATCTTTTATTATTTTAGATGGTATCAGAGCAATCATCGATCCTACGCCACCCTATGTGAGAAAGAGAGAGAAAAGGAAGACAGACTCTTGCAGGCAGCCGCCGCCCTTTGCGGTTCTTGGTTGCCCGCGGGAAACTTTCTAACCATGATCTTTGTCGCAGCAACATTGTTGTCGGCCTCTCAGCCAACCCTTGCCGCTGCTACATGATGCCCCACTGCCTCAATCCCAACCATGTTGGGGTCAACTACATGGATCCCTCTTTTCCAATCAGCTCTGTTATGGGTCATATCATGATCAAGATGTAAATATTCAAAATCTCTCTTTATAAACTCTTCCCACGTTAATTTAGGTTTGCCTCTGCTTCTTTTCATTGTGCTTGACTCAATAATCTTGCTTCAAATAGGTGCATTTGTCGGTTTGCACTGCACATGTCCATACCATCTTAGATGGCCTTCATGCAACTTGTCCATGATGCTCACCACCCCCACTTTGTTCCTAATATAGTCATTCCTCAAACAATCTTTTCTGGTCTTACCACACATCCATCTCAATGTACGTATATCGGCCACATTCATCTTGTTGAGACCTTGTTTCTTCACTGCCCAACATTCACTGCCATATAGCATGGCTATTGTACAAATCTTGTCCATGATGTTCGCCACCCTCACTAGTTCCTAATATAGTCATTCTTGAAACAATCTTTTCTAGTCTTCCCACACATCCATCTCAGTGTACGTATATCGGCCACATTCATCTTGTTGAGACCTTGTTTCTTCACTGCCCAATATTCATTGGCGTGCAGCATGGCTATTCTATAGAACTTGCGTTTTAATCTGAGAGGGATCTTATGATCACCTACTACTCCAGCAGCACTCCACTTCAACTATCTTGTTGCAATCCTGCGACACACATCGTCTTGAACATCACCCTTTTTTCAATAATAGAACCCAAGTAATGAAACTTATCACATATTGGTACATCAATTCCATCCAACTTGACCCCACCATTCACAATTTTAGAATGGCTAAAATCGTTATGCATATATTCAGTTTTGCTTCTACTGATCAAAAATCCATTAGATACCAATGTCTAAAGTTCAACTCTATCATTCAATATTTCTTTTCTTTCATTAATAAACACAATATCATCAACAAATAACATGCACCAAGGGATATTATCTTGAACATGCTTTGTCAACTCATCCATAACAAAAATAAATAGATATGGGCTAGTGTCGTCCTTGATGTACCCCAACGGTGATAGGAAATGTTTGTCTCTCCTCCAGGAGTCCTAACACTAGCAGTTGAGCCATCATATATGTCTTTAATCATGTCAATGTATTGGATAGGCACACCCTTTTTGTGCAAAACCTTCTGTAACACTTCCATGGGTACTCGATTATATGCCTTTACCAGATCAATAAACAACATATGAAGATCTCTTTTGTTTGCTCTGTACTTCTCCATGACCCTCCTTATCAGACAAATATCATATATTGTTGATCATCCCGGCATATAACCAAATTGGTTGTCTTATATTTGTGTTATCGATCTTAGCCTTTGCTCGATAATCCTCTCATAAAGCTTCATAGTGTGACTCGTCAACTTGATACCTGTGTAGTTTGTGCAGCTTTTAACATCTTTGTTCTTGTCGATCGGGACTATAGTATTGTTTCTCCATTCATTCGGCATCTTCTTTGTCTTCATAATCTCTTTAAAGAAATTTGTTAGCCACATAGCTCCTTCCTCCCATATACTCTTCCATATGTCAATGGGAACACCGTTTGGACCGCATGACTTTTTTTTCATCTTTTTTAAAAGCAAACTTGACCTCAGATAGTGAAATTTGTCGTATGTAAGTGATATCTCTTGCATTCAAGTCACTCGAAATCTCTTACATTATTCACAGTACCTCCATGAATAGCTTAAGAAAGTAGTTTCTCCATTGGTTCTTTATATCATCATCCTTAACCAACACTCTGCCATATTCATTCTTGATGCATTTTACTTGACTCAAGTCTCTTCCTTGACTTTCTCTTATACGAGCCATTTTATAAATATCCTTTTCCCCTTCTCTAGTGTTCAACTTCTTATATATTTCATCAAAATATCTGGACCTTGCCTCTTGAACTTCCTTCTTAGCATCTTTCTTTGCTTGTTTGTATCTTTGAAAAGTTGCATCATCTCTAGATTTGGGCAAGCTCCTATAGATCTCCTTTTTGAGTTTAAAGCCTTTTGTACTTCATCATTCCACCACTAAGTGTCTTTCTATGGAGGCCCACACCCTTAAGACTCTCCCAAAACCTCTTTGATAATTTTTGCTATGTAGGAGCTCATACCTTGCAACATAAGAGTTAACAACCGACTCCAAGTTTCAAGTTTTCTCCTTAATAAGTTTATCATAAAATGTCAATTTCTTTTCTCCTTTAGGATTCCACCACTTGATCCTTTTGTATTGCCTTCTGTTATGCTTACCTTTGTTGATCGACATGTTCACATCCAAAACCACCATCCTATGTTGGCCTGTTGGGTGGTGAGTTCTTTTTCTTCTGCAAGGATCTCTACAATCCTTGCATATTTTTCGATCCAACTGTCTTGTAAGGAAGTAATCAATTTGGCTACAAGTGTGCCCATTCTTGAAAGTAATATGAGGATCTCTTTTATTGAAATGTGTATTTACTAAGATCATATCATAAGCAACTGCAGAATCGAAAATCCTCTCTCCTCCGTTTTTGTTGTCATATGCAAAACCTCTATGAACTCTCTCATATCCAACATTGCTACTCCCCACATAGCCATTTAAGTCACTCCCAATAATGATATTCTCCTCTATCGGTATTCCTTGCATCAATTCATCCATGTTATCCCAAAAATCCTTCTTTGTCTCCTCACTAAAGTCAACTTGGGCATAATAATATTAGAAATCTTTCCCCTAAGAACAACCTTTATAGCTATGATTCTATCACTCATCCGTGTGACCTTTACGGCCATCATCCTTCAACATCTTATCAACGATAATTTCACCGCTATGTTTGTCAATACTTATATACCAAATTTTATACCATGTGTCTCCAATCTCTCTGCATCGTTCCCCTGTCTACTTGGTACCCTGCAAGCAAACTGTTGGATCTAAAGGTGGGCTCTACAGGGGGGTTGAATAGAGCTAAATGCACTTAAATAAAATTCACTAGACCTTCAAGATATTTCTAAGATAATATGGGTAGCATGAACTTTGAGTGCAACTAAACATACGAAGCAAGAATGAGAGAGATTGAACAAGCACAAGAACACAAGCTCTGTAGAGTGGTTCCAATCTCCAAACTAGGAGAAAGTCAGTCCACTGCCTAGAGAGGCGAAGCTTTAGGATTTTGCATCCATTGCATACTTATATCCCATTATCAGGCATACAATATATGACCTTCCTTTTCGGGGCCAAGGATACCCAGCCTTCCCTTTGAGGAGAAGGAAGTCAACAACCTACCAAAGAACTTACCTATCCATCGCCAAGAATCTTCAACCTTTACAAGGACTTACCCACTTTGCAAAGAGTCTTCCGCCTTCACCAAGGACTTACCCACTCTTGTACAAGTCTTCCGCCTTGAAGGAACTACCCACTCTTCATGGATCTTCCGCCTTTGACTTCACCTTCGCCAAGGAGAAGCTTTCACCAAGGTACTCATTCCCTTCTTCGCCTCTCTTAACCAAGAGAGAGAATCTTCATCTTCAAGGTTGAATGAGAGATATGGGGGTAGAGGAAGTGAGAGTCTCACAAGATATACATGTAGGACTAGCTCTCTTACAAATCTCCTACTCACTCTAATGGATGTAGCAAGTGATTAAGCTTATGAGAGTGGAAGGAGGCAAATCTCTCTCAACTATAGTATAGGGACCTTCATGGTGTATGTCCAACCAAGGGATGAAGCTCAAGGGGTCTTACTTATAGTTGAGGAAGCCTTCTAGCCGTCAGAGACATTTAGGACGAATTCTAGCCAATTTTAGGGTGTCCAACAGATCTTTTTTCACTTTTTAACCCCTCCCATGGCTATATTTTCACTGTAGAAAGTGGCTGCTACAGTACATTCGGCCGAGTTACCTTTTTGGGAAACTCGACTGACAGTGCTAGTTGTAACGACCATTTTCTAGTCAGTCGAGTTAGCAACTCGGCTGACAAAAGTTCTGGAAAGTCCCATGAACAGTGTTGTCGGCTGAGTTACCTTAGGGGGGAACTCGACCGACAATTCTTGTTGTTTTGGGTCTTCCAACACCTCCCAAGTGCATATTAATTCATCCTAATTGGCCCCATTACACATGAGTTTAATTACAAGTCATACAATCATTACGAGTGATTTACATCAAAGATCTAAAGAGAAACTATATATTCTTCAATCTTGATCTTTGTGCTTGTATGACTTGACTTCTCCACATTAGGACGTGCAAGTTTAGGCATTTGGAATGTGTCTATCTAATCTGAAATCACTCAAGTAGAAGCATTAGACACAAATAAGTGGAATGGTTAGTCATCATCAAAACAAGGATTTAGTCAATTTAGAACTTGAGTCAACACAAACAATGTTAACTTTTCTTCTAATCATGGTATCCACTATCTTCAAAGACTTTCTTGTCAAAGAGCCAAAAGTGTGTTGCATGCTTTCTGTAACATACTGAATCTTAGATGTAATCTCCATATAATCATTTTTCCCAAGTTTCCCTTTCATTCCGTCCTTTATGTCCTTGATGTTTAATTAGTGGAATTTATAGTGGTTTGGTAAACATTTATTCACTATTTGTACCAATAAAAGGGTCTACGCACAAATACCTCAATGAAAGCTTATTTAAAGATCTAAAATGCAAAATCACAACTTAAGTGGAACAATGATAAATAAATTTGTGCCAGAAGTGTAAGGCCACAAACCTTGCTTAATGTATTAAACAATCTTAATTACATATTTTAGAAAAGAGAACATACTTGTCTAGGCGGGTCCCACGCAAGGGAAGCCTAGGGGCCTAGGCGGGAGACTAGGTATTTCTAGGCGTTCTTCATATTTGCTTATATTTTACATATATATAAATGATTTTGTGTATACTTTTAGCTATATTCAAATATATACATCACTATGTACATTTGTATTAGTGATCCCTAAGCTTAATCAATTATAAAATTTCACCTACATTACACTTGTCATGACCTATATTCGGCCTTAATTTGACCTAACATGATCTGAATTGGACATAATTTAACATGGTCTGCCCTAATTTGGCCTAAGTTAGACCTATTTTGGCATAAAATGACCTAATCAAACGTAACTTCCCCTAGTTTATCCTACATTAGCCTAAATGAGCCCTAATTTGACAAAATCAGACCTAATTCCCCCAAATAAGGCATGTCTTCCCCAAATCAGACCTACCCCCCCCCCAAATGAGACCTAATTTGCCCAAATTAGATCTGATTTGGCCTAAATCAGATCTATTTCAACCTAAAATTACTAAACTTAATCTAATTTGACCAAATTCAGACCTAATCCATGTTACTTTGGTCTTTAAGTGTCTTAATTGGGCCTAAAAGGTCTCATGCATCCACTTTAGTTATCTGAAAGCCCAGTTTAAGGCGATCCACCTAAAGCCTAGGGGGCCTAGACACCTAGGCGGGAGCCTGGATAACTATGACTAAGAGATATATCCCTCAAGCTTTATGGGGAGAACGACTTCCTGGTCCGGGAGCCTACAGTGAGTAGTGTGTTCACCCTAAGCCTAAAGAGTGGAAAATATTTGTAGGCCAATTTTATCAAAATTGGTTTGCACAAAGTGGCTATGGATGTGGGCCTACAACAATAATGGTGGGTTGTTGTAGAAGTTGCAGATGTGATTTATGTCGATATAGAATCAAATTAAGGTGTGCAGGGTGGAGATCATGCTGAGGTGTATGTTGATAAAGCCATAGCAAGAACCAATGCTACAAATATTCACGAAAAGAGATAGGACTCGTAGCTTATGGCCCCAAGCCTTTGACCTGGTAGAAATTACTTATAGCGATATAGAATCAAGTTAAGGTGTGCAGGGTGGAGATCATGTCGAGATGTATGTTGATAAAGCCATAGCAAGAACCAATGCTACAAATATTCACGAAAAGAGATAGGACTCATAGTTTATGACCCCAAGCCTTTGACCTGGTAGAAATTACTTAGAGCGACAAAAGTGTCGAGATAAATAGATTGTGACTTATTGTTGGAGCAAGGCCTTATCTAAGATACTCCTAGGTTGGTCAAAGCCCCTTGGGTTATTTTTTGGGCTATTTAGAAGCTTAATGTGTGAAAGTCTGATGGGGGATTGATTCCCACTACTAGAATGTAGGTTCAAGCTACTCATGAAAGCAACAGCTCAAGAGACATTCTATAAACCAATAACAGCGCATCGGGAAATTGTCTCAAGCACAGAATTAAAAAAGTTGTGGTGGGGCGATCTTCCACTCGTGGGAAACACCGGACTTACAAACAACTGAAGTGAGCACCTACACTAGGATAATGAGAAATGTTTTAGGGGCTTCATAATCATGCACTGGAAAAGTTATTTGTAACATGAGAGAGAGGATGATACTAGCTCGCACCACCCTCACCAAGGAGCAGAGCAGCAAGAGTAGCATGTGAACAGGCTGAAAAGGCCATAAATATTGGCATGGTGCACGAATTATGGATGTGTTCTTTTGAGACTGACTTCCACCTAAACTAATTGGTGGAAGGGAGCTTAAATTAGATGTGGAGCCTTAGAGCTTCTAAGGAAGATTATCAAAATTAATGAGATTTATGGATTTAACATGTGTAAGATGGCCAAATTCACTTTTAAAAATATGATAAACTAAATCCAATCGTTAGGAACCCATGTCCCGACAGACTCCTAGACCCACTTGCTCCACGCCTCCACCTAATCACAGAAGCATGCTTTAAAAATCATGTGAGAACTCCCACTTCATCTCGAGTTGGAAATTTTGAGCACGAAGTCTTTTTTATTTGTACAAATATATACACACTAGGAGTGTCACAAGTTGTACCTATATGAGGAGAAGGTATACAATATGATTTTCTAAGAATTTTTTCTAGTAGAGATGGGATTATTGAATCCTATATATCACCCCACACCAAATAAAAGAGTAACCAATGAAGATCCTTTGAAAGAATAATTGAATTTCAATGGGCAAACTTGAGTATCATGCTTCCTTGTACTAGTCCACCCTTAATTTCATAAATCTTGACCACCTTCATGGTCCTGGATGTTGAGATTTATTGGCTTGCTTCAAATCACGATAGGCACTTATCCTTATGTCTTGATTTCAAGTAAAATCCAGTAATGTGTCCTCTTCCTCAACTCAATTAACGTTGACAAACACTTGTCATTCATCATGTGGGGAAAAATATTGAAAACTACACACCCTTCATGAAGGCATTCCTCAAAAGAAATCTCTTTCATTTGCAACGTCGAATAGAAACGAGGAATACCAAACATGTGAGCATAAGTATATCTGTTTCATTAATGCTTTGCTCTGTGTTTTTTTCACTATCCTGGCAAGACCATTCCTTGTCAAAGGTTTCCTACGGGTGTGCCTCGCCTTATTTTTTGCCTTGTCCTGTTTTTTAGGCCTTAGGGCATAATAATAGGTTTTCATGCTTTTTTTCATAGCACTAAAGTTTATATTCAGTATTCATGTCTATGTTGTGTGTCAAAATTCATCTTTATGTGGGAAAGTAATTCATTATACATGTGTATGCACCCAAGCAAATTGTACTGAAATCTATTAACTTTTTAGTTGCCAAGGCAGCACGCAGTCTTGACACCTTAACAAATATGGTCATTGCTCCTACATAGAAAAGGTCGTGTGATATTTATCTTTATATCAAGACATATATAACATTTCAATAGTTTTGGGTGTATTATTTTGTTAAACCTCACTCATGGTCATGATTAACTATCCCCACAGCCACCAAAGACATCTTCATGCATATTGATGATATGATTTTCTCAGGAAAATACTTTGTATTATCGATTAACTAATTGTGTCTATTTTTTTGATGAATTTGTGGTTGATCCAATCATCATCAATTCATAGCTTTATTTTCTTTTTTTCCATATTCAAATTCACAAAGTCTAGCAATGCATGACGCTACACCAAAGCATTGGTTAACATTTTAGATACAATTCAATTAAATAATAGTAAAGAATATGTGAGTCTATTATATGATATTGATCATTCCATTTGTATTTGATGTTTGTTCTCCTTTACACTTCAACTATTGTGCTTTATATTTTAACACGATTCAGCGTAAATCATGGTTATGCTTTGGTTGTATCATCAAAATTTGTCATAATTTCTACATAAAGCAAAATTTATTATGAATTTATGTGTTTTAAGTAACAAATACAAGTGGAATCATAAAATTATAGAAGAACATTTCACAAAAATTGTCACTAGAGTCGTAAGTTCCGATTGTTGTTCAAAAAATCATTTGGTTTAACTTATTATTATAACCTAATGACATGAGAATAGCTCTTTGAAATATATGCATTCAAAATTTGACATATTTGGGATTACATCCCAATAAAGTGGGCATGTTGATAAGAAGAGTAAGTAATCAATTTAGCTTCGATCTCCATCTATCCCGTTGGATAAAGTGATAACTAGAATTCTCATATATATTTACTTCTCCATCAAGAATGAAGATAGCAAAGTGTTGGTGAAGGATGATGATATAAAGAACCAATGGAGAAACTACTTTCATAAGTTTTCAATGGAGATATTGTGAACGTTGTAAGAGACTCGGGTGACATGAATGCAAGAAATATCACTTACACATGACGAGTTTCACTTTTTGAGGTCAAGAATGCTTTGAAAAAGATGAAAATAAAAAAGGCATGTGGTCCAGACGGTATTACCATTGATGTATGGAAGAGTATGGGGGATCAAGGAGTTGTGTGGTTAACAAATTTCTTTAACAAGATTATGAAGACAAAGAAGATGCCAGATGAATGGAGAAATATGACTATTGTCCCGATCTACAAGAACAAAGGAGATTTTCAGTGTTGCACAAACTACAGAGGTATCAAGTTGATGAATCACACTATGAAACTTTGGGAGAGGACTATTGAGCAAAGGTTAAGATCGATTACACAAATATCAGACAACCAGTTTGTAGTTATGTCGGGAAGATCAACAACTGATGTTATTTTTCTGATGAGGCTTATGGAGAAGTACAAAGAAAATAAAAGAGATCTTCATATGGCGTTTATTGATCTGGAAAAGGCCTATGATCGAGTACCCAAGGAAGTGTTATGGAGGGTTTTGCATAAAAAGGGTGCATCTATCCAATACATTGACCTAATTAAAGACATGTATGATGGCTCAACTACAAGTGTTAGGACTCCTGGAGGAGAGACACAAACTTTTCCTATCACTGTTAGGGTACATCAAGGATCGACACTCAACTTGTATCTATTTCTTCTTGTTATGGATGAGTTGACAAAGCATGCTCAAGATAATATCCCTTGGTGCATGTTATTTGTTGATGATATTGTGTTGATTGGTGAAAGAAAAGACATATTAAACAATAGAGTTGAACTTTGGAGAAATACATTGAATTCAATGGAATTATGATCAGTAGAAGCAAAACTGAATATATGCATTGCAACTACAGCCAATCTAGAATTGTGAATGGTAGGGTCAAGTTGGATGGAATGGATGTACCAATATGTAATAAGTTTTGTTACTTGGGCTCTATTATTGAAAACGAGGGTGAGGTTCAAGATGGTGTTTGTCACAGGATCACAGCAGGATGGTTGAAGTGGAGCAGTGCAACTGGAGTAGTATGTGACCAGAAGATCCCTCTCGTATTAAAAAGCAAGTTCTACAGAACAGCTATACGGCCAACCATGCTATATGGGAGTGAATGTGGGGAAGTGAAGAAACAAGGTCTCAACAAAATGAATGTGGCCGAAATGTGTATGTTGAGATGGATGTGCGGGAAACGAGAAAAGATCGTTTGAGGAATGACTATATCAGAAACAAAGTGGGGGTGGTGATCATCGAGGACAAGTTGCGTGAAGACCGTCTAAGATGGTATGGACATTTGCAACGCAGACCGATAAGTGCACCTATTCGAAGCAAGGTTATTGACTCAAGCACAACTAAAAGAAGCAGAGGCAGACCTACATTAACTTGGGAAGAGCTTATAAAGAGAGATTTTGAATCCTGACATCTTGATTAGAGTATGACCCATAACAGAGCTAATTGGAAAAGAATGATCCCTGTAGCCGACCCCAACATGGTTGGGATGAGGCTTAGTTGATGATGATGAACAGATTGCTACCTCATTGACCTCTATATGACTCATCATACGAAGATGAGCAAATGACGCTGAAATTTTGGATGGGAAAGAGAGTTTCGTATTTTACAAGACTATTGTCTGTGATAATCATATTATTTTTCTCAGACAAAATAAATATGTATATCGAACTCAACATTTGTGTGAACACATTTTCGTTGCATAATCAATATCGACTCAGGCATATAGAGTGAATTATTGTGAGAACTTTTCTCCAATCATGAGGCTTAATTATAGACATTTTTTATATTTGTATGTGTTAATCTAAATTCCTCTTCCAATTAAATTTAGACAGCGCCTTCTTTTGTGGTAATCTGCAGGAGGACGTACAAATTAAGAACCATTTGGGTTAGTTACGAGGGGGGAGAATACCAAGGTGAGGAAAGTTACGAAGGTCGTTTGGCAAAGTCCTAAAGATTGGTTTGATACACTGAATTGTATCATGGTTAAGTTTGTTTGTAACAAGACTGATAATGATTAATTTTTTTATGAAGAGGGGACTTCTGGTAGTAATACCCGTTTGTAGTGTTGATTTTGTAACTTTTAATAGTTAGTAACACGAATAGCGTTCAAGATAATACTTCCGAAAGCACTTTGTCACCAAAGATTACTTATATGTACATTGTCACTAGAGAATTGGCTAAAACTAAGACAGTTTTGGGCATTGAGACAGCTCCATATATTCATTTGTCTCTCTATCCCACGGGAAATATAGTCTGAATTAGTCAAATAAATTAGTATGTTGGAAACTAGGTAAACTAATACATCACCCAGCTGCACTTAGAATGATGATGAACTTGCCATCTATCCTGGATCCTGATACCCAAAGGTACTGAAGGTTGCTTACACCTTATTGTTACCGGAGTAAGTCTTACATCAGTCATTGGCTTGGCTAGTTTGTGCAACTATGAAGTTGTGCATCATTTTTCACAATATCAAAAGTGGATCACTAAGAGACACTAATTCACAAGTAGCATAAATAATTAGAGATACAAATCTAACCAGCAATTTGGTTCTCCCGTTGAAACAAATCTACCTTTGGATATCGCACTTCTTTGGGAGAAAATTTGGTCGCCTCGAGAAGTACAAAAAAACAGTGTCCAGGTTATCAAATTTCCTCTTATAAAAGAGCAGTATCTCATAGAAGTACAATGTTCCTACTACTAACAGTGGAACATATCAAATATCAGTGTCCCTTGAGAAGTGGGTTAAAGATAAGACAAAACTCTGACACGTAACCATATAAGTTTCGTGTATGCCAGTGTGGTCGATAACTTAGTGTTACATAAATGAAATTGCCTTCATTTAGTTGATATCTAGCTTAGGTCTTCGTGAGGGCATGATTACGATCTTCCGTTCTCAAGCCGGAGCCTTCGACGTCATTTCCCTAACAGACTACCAGCAACCAAGAGAATTCTTTGAGAATTTTAATGATGCCATTTGCAAATGGACTACCAACTAACATGAGATTTCTGTTTGGAGAAATGTTTTCCGCAACTAAATGGCAAACAGGATAGGGACGGTACCTATAGAGCTCCTCAAAGCTAAGACCGCTAGCGTTCTGGTTGTAAATCTCCTTGATGGCGTGAGCAAGCACGCCCCACGTCCGCTCGGAGTAGTTGGGATCGAGCTCAACACGGTGTTTGAATGCCTCGATCTTGAAGGTTCTCTTCTTCTGCCCGCTCATGCTTTCTCCCCGCCCGAAGGATCCGAATCCCACGGCTGCAACGACGATAGTGGGACGAATTCGCGATGTCTCCCGACGAGAAAGTAGGGTACGGGTAGCAGGCGGCGGGAGCAAACCGCAATCAGACCGATGATACGACTGGCAGGTGGGAAAAAGGAGGAGAAGCAAGCGGGAACGGGAGGGATCGAATTGGCGGGGAGAAGAAGAAACCCTTTTAGAGGAAGTGGGTAATGCTGCGAGTATCTGAGTTTGTAACTTGATTCATATTCGGCAGGACTTCGTCTGTCCGAAGGTGGGGCTCCAGTCTACTGATGATGACCGATGAGGTGCTTGGGCTGCAACAGTGATGATGGTACCGAGAAATAATAAAAGAGATTCTATAACGATTTGGTAGTGATGGAGCACCATCAACCCAAAAGGAAAATAGTAACGTTCTTGGAAGAAATATAAATTTTAATAATGTAAGTTTATATTTATCTTTGAAAGAAATAGAAATTTGACTGGTTTTGCTGACCTTTTGCGATACTAGTAAAGTGTATTTGATCTAATTAAAATGAAAAGGTGCAAGTAGATTTTTGCTTTGAAAAAAATAGAAATTTGAATGGTTTTGATGATCTTTTCCTTTTGTGATACCGGTAAAGTGTATCTGATTTAATTAAAATGAGGAGGTGTGAGTAGATTTTTGCTCAAATTGTGTATCCAAACAATCTTGGATATGTATGCTTTACGAGACAGATGTATTATAAATCTTTGATAGCCATAATTTGGACTTCGATATCTTCAGGGTGCTAGAATCTGTCATAATTATCAAGATCAAACTTACCTTGTGCTTTTCATCAAAAGCTAATGTAGGCTTATCTAGTTTTAATTTATGGAATTGGACTCAAGGGGCCAAGATCTCTTCAAAATGTGTGTTGGCATTATAGACTCTCGAGTAATATATTCTTGATATCATGTGGGAACATCTTTTCATTCAAAAGTTCATTAATAAAAGGCTCTCAACAAACTCAAAATAACTTTCGGTCTTTATTTTACTAGAAGAATTAGTATCCCTTCCATCTCATCTCTCATCGTCAACTCAATAAGTGTGGAATTGTGGTTCTAAATATGTGCATATCATAAATAAATAAATTTATGTGGTAGCTCTACAAACCCTATCCATATATTCCAATGATCATTGTGTGTGATTGGCTCCTCTGAGCACATGGCTTTTTCTACATACATTGGAGTGTCGATGCCACATGTTTGCTTATTCGCTAGTTGAGCAAGGTTCCATTACATACACTTCTACTCGTTTGTCACTTCCATCTGATTTTAGATATGCACCTTGAGAGAACCAATTTTGGATGTTATGTTGGCATGGGAAAAGACCTCGTTTTGAATTATTATTTTTTTGTGTTTCTTGATTCCCTCCTCTTGTTAGTTACATTCCAATTCAAGCTCAAACTTCTTTCAAATTCACATTCAAGAGTTGTTGTAAGGCATAAGCTAAGTTGCATCATGGTCAATATTAGAGAATTCAATCAGCCTAGTGATCATGCCAAAGAAAATAGCATTATATATATATATATATATATATATATATATATATATATATATATGTATGTATGTATGTATATGTATGTGTGTGTGTGTTCTATTAATTATGTGTACTTTGTTGATTGTAGTTTTAATGATGCATGTTACCATTCTATATTTTTATGTAGAATGGCAAGGTGATTGCATGTATTTCTAGGCAATTGAAAAAGGCATGAGGAGAATTACTGGACACACAACTTAGAGTTGGATGCAATTGTTTTAGCTCTTAAGACTTGGTGAGTTCATCTATATGGAGAGACGTTGTGCCAAGTGTTTACAAATCATAAGATCTAGAAACATATTTTAACACAAAAAGACATTAATATGAGACAATGTAGATGGCTCAAGTTGATTAAAGATTCATTATCATTGATATGGCTCATGTGCTTGCAAACACATCGAGTTGAAAGTCTTCTTCTTCAACGACAACTAGAGTGTATCAACTTACTCGTACAAGAAGAGGCATGTTGTTAACCTTGGGTAGATGTAAACTCAGTTGGGTATGGCATTAGAATGAGTACGTCTCACACAGTTCCTGCATAAACCTGATGTTGGGGGAAACAAGTTTCTACAACAGTAGGGAGTAGACATAAATATTCAAAAAATATATAGTAAATGTAGTAAGGAAGAAAGAAGGTTTTTGTTTCTCAGATGACAATCTCCTATGTTTTCAAGGAAGATTGTGTGTACGTGATCAGGTAGAGATAAGGTAGATAATTCAAGAAGAACCCCACGCTTCTATGTATGTCATGCATCCATGTAGTACAAAGATGTATCAGAAGTTGAAAGAGTATATTGGTGGCTTCGAATGAAGAAAGATGAATATGGCACATTGTCAGTAGGTAGAGTTTGAACACAAAAGATTGACTGGAACATTACACCCTTTCTTATTCCATAATGGAAGTGTAGTAATGGAACTACGAACTCTGTAGTTGATATACCTCGCATGTCTGGAGGGTATACTTTTATATGGTTTTTATAGATAGATTGAGCAATTTAGCTCATTTTATCCTATAAATATTGCATATTGAACATATCAATTGGTGCAAATCTGCATAGATGAGATAGTAACATCATGATGTGTTGTTGACGATTATATTAAATCATTACCACGGTTCACATTATGATTTGGGAGATGTTACATGATGCCATGGGAACTAAACTATAGTGCAACACAACCTTTCACTCTTAGACAGACGGATAGTCTGAAGGGATGATTCAGACACTGAAAGATTGCTAAGAGCATGTGTGTTATAGTTTCTAAGTAGTTGGGATGACATGTGAGCCTGGTAGAGTTAACCTATAATGATAACTATCACTTGATCCTAAGAATGCCACCCTATGAGCAATATTATGTGTAAAGAGTGGGACATGAGAGGGGATCCACTTCCTAATAAATTAAATAAAAAAGAAACATCCCATATATCAACCACCACTATAATTTTTTTACAGAAGGGATGATAACCAATTTATTCAAATTGTGTGTATCATTATACAAAATGTAGCCGCAGAATAAAAAAATATCTAACTATTACAGTGCTTGATATGATCACATTCATTCACCACACAGGGTGAGACATATGAAAACTAAACTAAATATAGGATCAGCAGAGGGTCATCTAACCACCTCGAGAAATTTTCTCAAAAGGTTCAACTACACTTGTTGATATCCTGATTCAACTTGGTTAACTTCTCTTTGACCTACACCTGGAGTTGGAAGTGTACCCCAGCAAGAGGAGAAAAAGTAGAAGATACCAGAAAAATGCTGGTATGAGCATATTAAATCGGGTATTGAGCAATATAAGGAATAAAGGATGTCAAATAAGCAAGGTTTTCCATGGAAAAAATAAAGAACTACCTATCTGGACATAAAAGAATATGAATTTAATAAAATAACGATAAAGAATAAGAGATTTCTTGCCTTAAAACAATATCACAACAATAATATCACAAAAATAAATAGTTGCATGGTGAGTAATAAATAAACTAGCATATACTAAAAAGTAGGATAGGAACCCATATATATTCCATACCAAAGGGAAGGAGGACTAAAACCTCAATACCAAATAATTAGGGGAATAAAATTTAGTGCATGGTAGGGGAATAAAACTCAGTGCCTAATATCATAAGTGACAGGGGAATAAAACACAATGTCTGGCAGGGGAATAAGACCCAGTGCCTAATATTATACGTGGTAGGGGAATAAAACCCAGTGCCTATAAATATTATAATTAGAAGGGGAATAAAACTCAGTGCCTATATGGTGTCACTACTTCTAGTTATGACTAGTCAATCCCCCATGCAAATAGGATAGCCAAGATAAAGTGTAGTCAAGTTCAAATAAAGGATGAGATCATCCAATTGATATCAATGGGGTCATAGGACCCTTAAATAAGCATTCAAACATTTCCACAATCAAGATACTTCACATGATCATAAAAGTCCACAACTTGCAAATTAGGATTCCACAAGTATTAAGATGAATAAGATATAAGTAAGATTATAACATAGAACAAGAGTTCAAAGTCATTAAGATTTAACCCAAATAGGCCATCAAGTCAAGGAAGAGAAATTTCAATCATAAGATACCTCAAAGAGGCCCAAGAGAGAGATAAAGGAAGTAATTGCTCAATATGACTCATGGGGGATGCAATATACCTCAAGAAGTCTACATATACCCAAATTTAAAACACAAATTCTGTCTTAGTCCACAAGCACCATGTGATGTGATCGGGAAACATGGTATAGGAAAAGCATCAAAGGCTTCCACCGGAGTCGGCCGTGATGATTTGGTGGAAAGAGAGGATTCGAGACCCGCCATTGTGTAGAGTTGATAGATGATGATAACTGAGTATCGATGAGCATAACAGAGACAAAGCAGATGATCAAACAAGTCCTTGGGTGGATAATATATATGTTAATATGCATGGGTTTCTTTGGGGATAGACATGGCGGTGGCAGATAGTCATTGTCTATGATCCAGATGGTGCATATCTTGGGATATATATAATACTATCATCAACTAGTCAAACAGGATATTGTAAATGTGAAATGATAAGGGAGAAAAACAAATAAATTAAAATATGAATATCAGTGGAGGGATTCAGTAGAAAGTAGGGAAAGGTTAATAAAGGAAAAAGAGGAAGGGAGAGTAAGGCATCTAGATGAGAGGGGATCCACTCCCTACTAAATTAAGTAAAAAGAAAACATCTCATATATTAAACACTGTTATAAATTTTTCACAAAATGGATGATAACCAATTTATTCAAATTATATGTATCGTGATAACAAATGTATTAGCAGAATATAAAATATCTAACTATTATAATACTTGATATAATCACATTACATCACCATGTAGTGTGACACATATGAAAACTAAACTAAATGTAGAATCAGCAGAGGGTCATTTAACCACCTCGGGAAAGTCTCCCAAAGGTTCAGCTACACCTGTTGATGTCCTGGTTCCACTTGGTTAACTTCTCGTTGACCTACACCTAGGGTTGGAAGCGTACTCCAACAAGAGGAGAAAAAGTAGAAGATACCAGAAAAATGTTGGTATGAGCATATTGAATCAGGTATTGACTAATATAAAGAATAAATGACGTCAAATAAGCAAGACTTTCCATGGAAAAAAAGAAAATACTATCCAATTGGGCATAAAAATATGAATCTAATATAATAATAATAATATAGAATAAGACACTTCTTTCCTTAAAACAACATCACAATAATAATATCACAATTCACTAACAATTGCATGGTGAGTAATATATAGACTAGCATATACTAAAAAGTAGGACATGATCTCATATGTATTCCATACCAAAGGGAAGGACGACTAAAACCTTAGTGCCAAATAAACATAATATTTTACAGGGGAATAAAACCCAGAGTATGGCATGGGAATAAAACCCAGTACCTAATATCATAAGAGGCAGGGGAATAAAATCCATTATCTGGTAAGGGATTAAGACCCAATGCCTAATATCATATGTGGCATGAGAACAAAGCCCAATGTCTGCCAGAGGAATAAAACTCAGTGCTTATAAACATTATAAGTGGTAGGGAAGTATAACCCAATGCATATATGGTGTCACAACTCTAGTTATGACTAGTCAATCACCCATGCAAATACGGCAGACAAGGTAAAGTATAGTCAAGTTTGAATAAAGGATGAGATCATCCAATGGATATCAATAAGCATTCAAACATTTACACAATTAAGATACTCACATGATCACAAAAGTCCACAACTTGTAAGAGTTCAAAGTCATTAAGATTAGACCCAAATAGGTCATCAAGTCAGAAAGAGAAATTTCAATAAATAAGATACCTCAAAGAGGCCCAAGAGAGAGATAGGGGAAGTAATTGCTCAATATGACTCACGGGGGATGCAACATACCTCAAGAAGTCTACATATGCCCAAAGTTAAATCACTGATTCCATCTCAGAACACAAGCACCCTGTGATGTGATCAAGAAACATGGTATAGGAAAAGCATCAAAGGCCTCCGCTGGAGCCGACTGTGATGATTTGGTGGGGTGATAGGGTTTGAGACCCACAGTTGTGAAGAGTTGATGGGTGATGATAGCCAGGCATCAATGGGCGTAACAGAGACAAAGTAGATGATCAAATAAGTCCTTGGACGAGTATTATATATCTTAACATGCATGGGTTTTGTTGGGAAGAGGCATGGCTGTGGCAGATAGTCACCGTATATGATCTAGAGAGTGCATATCTTGGGGTATATATAATACTATCATCAACTAGTCAACTAGTAATTGTATATACAAAAAGATAAGGGAGAAAAATAAATAAATCAAAATGTGAATATCATTAGAGGGATGTAGTAGAAAGTACAGAAATCTTAATAAAGGAAAAAGAGAAAGGGAGAGTGAGAGCATGAATGGGAAGAAAAGATAGTAATGCACGAAAAAGGAAAAGGAAAATAAAACGTGATAGGAAGAAGATTAGAAACCATATCAAACAGAATATATTACATTAAACAATTAACAATTAATGAATTCAATTGTATATTCTCTTTTGAAATTTATTTGAGGGTCCAAACAAATTTCAAATAAAGTAAATTTTGACAAATAGGTTAATTAAGACATGTAGAATTCGAAATTTACATTAATTTTCATTTTTGGAATGTTCAATATGTCAATTACTTTATTTGAATCCTTTTAGCATTATTTTGTTAATTTATTTTATAATTTTTTTATTAACACTAGTATTATCCAAGTAAAATTAAATTTGGCAATTGGACCAATTAACACATGAGAAATAAATTTTACATTACTTTCTTATTTAAAAATTGTATAGTGGATTATTTCATATACTTGAATGTGTTACTTACTATAATGGGTATTTATGATCCAATAAAAATTATCCAGTCATGAGAGAAGTAAAGAATATATTATATTTACTTAAATTCCTCAATATCTCTTCACTATCCTCAACTATGTTATTTCTATAAAAAATCGAATAATAGTAGCTTAGTTTCCAAATACATATTATTTGTTTCCATAATATTAATAATATCCTCTAAAGATAATTAAAGACAGAACATTGTATTCTCTTAGTTCTTTCTACTACTGACATTTTACATACAATTATTTAGTACATACGATTGCGATGTTACTATTTACATATGTATTTATTAATGTGTTGCTAAAATATATTTAAAGTAAATAAACTTGGATTTTATTTATTTTATGATAATATTTTCATGCATGTACAACATTGTTTCTCTTTATGTTAATCTGCCATTTTATTTATTACAACTTTACATAAATTATATACATATAAGCCATTCAAGTTGTTTTACATTATTCATTTAATATATTAGATGTTTTCTTTTAATAAATTCAATATTTTTGGCCTTATCTTTTATTTTATTTTCTTAAGGAGTTCGAGGCATCTAGAAACTCCTAAAAGATGTGAAACTTAGCCTACAAGTAAATTTGAACATGAGGAATACAATTTTATAATTAATTTTATCTTTTGGGGTTGTTTAACATGTTATCTAATATTTTGGGCTTTAATATACA
Organism: Alisma plantago-aquatica; assembly: GCA_963693085.1. NCBI lineage: Eukaryota > Viridiplantae > Streptophyta > Magnoliopsida > Alismatales > Alismataceae > Alisma > Alisma plantago-aquatica. The sequence goes on along the minus strand of OY856411.1, from coordinate 1,256,467,977 downwards.
TTCTCTCTCCTAAAACACTAACATGTAAGATTGTTCAAATATTGTGGAAATTCACACATAAACTGATTTTGGTATGTAGATTTTGGATTTAAGCTTTATTTCCAATTTTGAAGACTTTTAGAAATTTATTTAACACTTTTGTTTCTTAATCTTATTTCTTCTCTAAATAGATTTAAAATAGTTATCATTATGCAAACAATGTGAAACTTGGCACCCAAGGCAATTGGGACCCAAGAAAGACATTTTTACTATTATATTTTACTTTTGAAATTTCCTTTTATCAGTTATGGCACCATTTGAATTTTTAACATATTACCAATATTTTTATTAAAATATTATATCTTTTATTATCAACACTTACTAATTGAGTCTTATTATCTTAAATACATTTTTAAAAGAGTTCTATTTTATTATTTTGCACAAAATTCTACACTCTACTTGTTTTACATTTTATGTCTGTTCTTTTCATATTTATTTAAATTATATGTCAACATTAATATTTATGGACATGAAATTATCAATTGTTACTCCAAAACATATTATATATTTTTATTTAGCGATTACATTAGGAAATAAAATATATGTAGTATATTTCATGATATTATTTACATGTTGGCACATAATTAAGTCATTATCTAAATATGTTTTAATTTTTATCCTTGTTTGGTCAAATCTAAGAAACCAATCTTACTAGATTTCCGATCATGGAATAGGGTAGGGTTCTAGGTTATGGTTTGTTACATTACGACAAAAGGTGCATGTCCTCGATATGTTGGTTTGAGGTAGGTGAAAAGCAGTTGATGGGTCCTAAAATAGTATAGATGACTATAGAAAAGATAGATACAATCATATCACATTTGAAGGTTGCATTAGACAAATAGAAAGGCCAGGTAGACAAGAGGCATAAGATAGTAGAGTTTAAGGTAGGGTACAAGGTCTTCTTAAAGTTGTGACCCAAGAAATGTGTGTGAAGGTTTAGAAAATGGGTAAGTTGACCCCTAGGTATGTGGGGCTTTAGCCTATTGTAAAGATGATTTGTAAAGTTGCCTACAAATTAGAGTTTTCACTTGAACTACAAAAGTTTATTGTTGTGTTTCACATGTTGATGTAATGAAAGTGTCATCTTGACATGATGTATGTTATACATACGACATATATACTTGTTAGAAAATTATGCTCCATATGAAGGACTTATAGAGGTTTTGGCCAAAACATTTATAATCTATGAAATCATGATATAAATTCTAAAGGTGTTGCAAAGACACCATGGTGTGGGGGAAGTGACTCAAGAGCTTGAAGATAAAATTATGAGAGTTTCTTGAGTAATTATTAGTTTTGAGGATGAAACTATTCAAGGGAGGGAGGATTTGCAGTGACCCAAACTTGGCTTAACCTCAGACCCTAGTTTGCATGCATTGCTTAGCTTTATTTCTCCTCATCCAGGTTAATCTAAAACTCTAGTATGATGATTGACTCATGAGAAAAAAATTAGTCATAATCAAATGGATAAGGAATTGAAAATGCACTAAGTTGTAAGATTCCCTAGTTATGATAATAGTTCGATGAATTTTTGTGATATGAATAGTAAATCATAGTTATTTGCTAATTGGTATGGTTGAGAATAGTAATGTAGTAGCTAGATAGTTTTGAATCCATATGCTTGATTGGAATACCTTATATACATATGAAACCTAGACTAAGATAAATGTGATATCTAGTTTAAAGGAAGAAGAAAAAAATTCATGCATTTTAAGCCTCGTTTTAACTACTTATGGCTATTATAGTTCTTTTAAATGATAGGTACTATCAAGAGTCAAATGGGTTCACATTAGCATAATTGAGTTAATAATGCTTGAAATTAAGATATGTAACTGTGCATGGAGTTGAGCTATATTTTTATGTTGTCATGTCACTTGGTAAATAGCTTTTTTATGCTTAAATTCAAGTCGGATCGCCTTGAATATGGGTCAAACTATAGCAATTCGGGTTGAGTAAAAAATGTTGACTTGTTAATGATGAACCTGAATTCGCTTGTTAGTGATGGGATTGAATCTGGGTTGCGTTGCTTAATCTGTCCTGATTTGTCGAGACCTCTCTCTTAGTTAGCATAAATGCCAATTATCATAAAGAAACCCTAATCTAAACCTGAAGTATTAAGAAAAACAACTATTTCTAGACAAACGCAATTAATATAGTATATGAAAAACACATTGAATATTTTATTCTCTTTATAAAACCTCATAAACCAATGTCACATAAAGGAGTACATGTTACGTTATCACAAATATATTCAACTCCATTAAAATCAGAATCAAAAGTTAGTGCTCATATGCAGTTCAATTTACATATGTTACATTTACATGAAAGAACAAACTCAGTATACTATCCATCCTGAGAAAGAGAGTACATGGACATTCTAATCTACATTATTCTATTTTCATCTTCTTTATCATGACCTCTCTGTTGGATAGCATTATACCTAAAAATATTTAAAACAACCTCACGAGAATCATATAGAACCCTGGTGAGTGGATATTCTCCCTCAATATAAGTACATGAATCTATTGGTATGTATGTCGAGAGAGCTAATCATATGATGATTGTAACCCTTGTAAATAATTTGATTAATAATAAAGGCAAACGTCCAATTTATTCTATTTTATTCAATTATAAGATAATGAAGCAACATAATAAATGTTTAGAGAATGATATTACTCAATGATGTATGCCTTCCATGTACGTGACCTGAACAATGAGATCATATACATGTTAAGAGTATATACATTCTTGTTATGTCCCTAGTTAGATGTTATTGTGGAAGGCTAATAGATAGCAATAACACATAACACTAGAGTGCATGTTGGTTGATGACAGAATCTCATTAGTCATGACATGTGATACCAAACCAAGCACATAGATACTTGTTAGAGAATAGTGTATCGGACATACCCACCATAAGAGTGATACATGAAAAACCATAATTGGAAGTCAGAATAATCTCTTGTAATGGTGGTGGTGATTGTGGTTCTTAGACTTGAAGTCACTACACTCATTCGGTGTTCTTTGACATCATCGATGTAATTCTAAATAAGGGTTGCCATAAAGGTGATGCTCGGGTGTAGTGTGACACATGGGGATGACTGTGAGTGATGTGATGGGATTGGTCCCTCCTATAGGAGTATGATATCCTAGCCACTTGATAAGTGAGACTGAGAAATGTATGGCCATGTTTGTGTGAGTCAATATGTGATATTGAGCTTACATATATCTAGGCAGTATGCTCTAGTTCAAGGAACATGGATTGCATGAATGAAGAGGATGATGATTCCATGCCTCATACTCAATCTAGATATCAGTGACAAAGGAACTATACAAACATTGTAACACCAATCACAAGTTGTAGGTTAAAGTTGTTGTCCAACTTTCCATTTACTTGGGTAGCAATGATGTGTGACTAGGCACTGTTGCTTGTGATGTCATAATTGGTTATGAGCATTCACTACCTATGTAATATGGAACCTACAGGGCCACACACATAGGAATTCACTTGGAATAGGAGTTTGATCATGAATGATAATTAAATTGATTGTTGAAAGTGTTTAAGCATTCAATTTAAATAGCAATTGATTGACTGGACCCTGAACTAACCGATTCAAGTGTTGAACTGACTGGTTGGAGTGTCAGGTTCATTGGATATTGCATTGGCTAAGTTCTGCATGAACTAGGTCATGAACCAACCAGTGCACGAAGTGAACTGATCGGCTCATGGTCGAGAGACGACCAGTTTATGAGATGAACCGCCTAGTTCACTAGAGCAATTCGATTGCATCAAGGATTAGTGTTGATGTCTTGTTGTGCATTAATTGGATTAGAATTGACATTACAATTGTGATTGGAAAACATGACGAAAGGAACAGTTCACTGGGTGAATTGATCAACTCACATGCAATTCAATCAGTTCACCTATAAACAGATCGTTTTGCCGTCGTAGGTTGTGAAAATTTGTGAAATTTCAACCCTTCTACTCTCGCACAAACTGGGAACCCTGACCCCAACCCTCCTATAAATAGATGGGTTTGGGGGCTTCCCTGAGACATAACTCAATTGCTTTTGACAAATGTTTGTCTTCTCTAGTTGTAGTAACTGAGAGAACTGGGCAATTCCTACCTGATAAAGGGAAGGATAGTAAGGGAGAACAATTATGGGAGAGCAAGTTGGTGACTAGTACAACAATGTGAAGGGACAACTCCTTGTCCTTTCTTCTAGAATGATAAGAGTTCCTGGTGGTCTGTGTGGATTATTGTAGAGTTGAGGAAGTTGTTTCCTATCGCTCAAAGGAGAATGTCAACCTGCTATCCTTAGTGATCAACCATGAGACTGATTCAGACATTGTTTGAGTGTGACTTGAAGAAAGGGCACTTGAATACGACAAGGAGATTGTCGTTGTACTTGCTCCAAGACCAGGTATATCCTCAAAACCATTCTTCCCATTGCATTGTTATTGACGTGTTCCATTGTATAAAGGGGAATATGGAAGTTAATTTTTTTTTTCCGCTGCCAATTTTGTCGCCATATTTCCCTACAGTGGTATTAGAGTCATGTAAACCTACTATGTTTTAGAATAATCGATATGATCAGATTTTTAGTTTTCATAGTTTATTTATTGCATATAATGTGAATACTTAAACTGATTAATGTGCATAACCGATTAAACACCACATAAGAACCATATATATATATATATATGATGTGATATATATGCTATCTATACGTGCCACCCTAAAAGCGAATTTTGATGGTGGATGTGAAGCATAGTTATGGAAAATAATCCTATATATTGGTGCATGGTTGTGTGGTTGGTTATTCCTATTTTATCTTAGTTTTCATATCGAACCTCTACTTTATCTTCTGATTATAAAAGTATTATTCTCTCCTACCTATGCTTTCCTCAAATGTAACTCAAGGTTTCTCTTATACCATGTAATATGTAATAGCATTAGGATAGTTTACTTTCTTGTTACAACGAAGAAGAAGACACTCAAGACCAGAGCAACTGACCGTCTCGAAGGCAAGCCGACCGACTAGAGAGCCGAGGAGGATGGGCCAAACTGATCGATTGGTGGCCCCAACCGATTGATTGGAGGATCTAGAAGATGGTAGATCAGAGACCAGACGACCAATGCAACAACCAACCGACCGACCAGGATGCGAGCCGACCGGTTCAAGGTTGAATCAATCAACCCAGATTGGCAAGTAGATATCTTCATCCATAATAGGTTTCTGTATGGGATGTAGACCCTAGGTGGTGGTAGTTCCTTGTGTCTCCAAGGAATTATTATAGAATGGATATAACCATCGCTTATGTTTATTGCATGTTTTAATTGTGGAATATAGCATGTATACCATACATACTATATATGTGTGGTGATTGGATAGTGTATATGCATTTATAAATACAAATCCCTCGATATAATATTAAGTCTAAGATTCTTTCCGTAAGCAACATACATGAAAATATTGGTAGACCAAGCATAGTTTACGACAAAGAGTGGTGCACCATCTATCTCGTAGAGGCCCCCAGTACCACTCTATTTATATGTGGGGTTAGGGCTTGGGTTCCTAGTATGTTCAAAATCTGTGCGGGAGTGGAAGGGACCGAAAGATCTTGAATTTTCACAACATGTGAGATATGAGACGATTGTATGGCACTGTGAGATGGTCATCTCGTACTACCAAACGGCCGTCTGGTAGTTTCCCAATCACATACAAAATTGGAAATTCGTTTCCCATTAATGCTAAACATTAATTCCTTGTACCACAAGTACTGTGCAATCGAAATGATTTGGGAAAGTATATAGAACTATCGTCTAGCCTAACTGAGCAATCTCACACATGTGAGATGGTCGCCTCCCTCACCTAGATGGTCATTTGGTGAGCTGGGCCAAAGTGGTTGGTTCATTACAATGAACTGGTTAGTTCACACCTCAGTTTATAAAAAAATAGCCAATTCAATTTCTAATCAGCCTGACAACCCAAATGGTTGTCTCAACACTTGAGATAATCGTCTGGTGCACCAAACAATTGTCTCACCCTGTGAGACGATCGACTGGGGTGCAGTCAGCTGATATGTTGTGTGAATTGAGTACCTAAAAACTTTAGTAATCAATTCAATCATCATTCAAAATTTAACTCCTCTTCTAGATGATTTCCAATGTGTGTGACCCTATAGGTCCCATACCACACTGGCAGTGAATGTCCATAACTAGCTTATAAAATTACAAGCAAAGAGTGGTGCCTAGTCGCACATCAATTCTACCCAAGTGAATGGAAAGTTGGAGAACAACTTCAATCTACAATTTGTGTAAGGTGTTACAGTGATTGTATAATTCCTTTCTCTCTGATATCTTGAGTGAACTCGAGGCATGGACTCGTCATCCTATCAACATTCATCTCATGCTTCTTGAACCAAGAGTAGTATGTATGAGATAATGTGACCTCACTATCTTATATTGATTCACATGTGCATGCACATGTGTTTCTCAGCCAAGCTTATTAAGTGGCCAGGATATCAAACACCAATAGGAGGGATAAATCCCAACTCTAACACTCACAGTCTATCCCCATGTGTCAAAGTCACCCAATCATCACTGTTATAACAACCCATGTTTCAAGACCACATTTGATGATGTAAAAGCATACCCAACGACATATGATGAGTGCAGTGATTTTAGGTCTAAGAATCACAATCACCACCTTCACTATGAGGGATGACTATGACTACCAATGATGGTTTCCATAAGTCACTCTCAAGGTGGGTATGTCTGATACACTATTCCCTAACATGTATCTATGTGCTTGGTTTGATATTGCCATATCGTGACTAATGAGATTGAGTCACCAACCAACCCACACTCTAGTCTTATGTGTTACTGGTGTCTATCTACCTTCCAGAGTAACAACTGACTAGGGACATAATAAGAACATGCATACTCTTAGCATTCACATGATCTCATTCTCCAAGTCACGTACTTGAAGACATACATGATTGAGTAATGTTTGCTCATTATCTCATAACTAAACAAAACAGAATGAATTGGAAGCTTACATTTATGAGTATCAATCAAATCCTTTATGGTATATTGATGTAGCCCTATTTTAGGGCTCCATCTTGTGCCATTTCATACTTAAATCACATCTAGACATGTTAGATTACAAGTTAATTACCCCAATATGCTTATTACTGTCAAATGCACTTATGGACGTTCTTTGCATCATTTTTAGGTACTTGGACCATGCTTTGGATGGATGAGAGGGAAGGAAGGAATCCTAGGGTTCCTCCACCCTTAGAGGGGTCCAAAGAAGGCCCCAAAGCTCCCTCAACCTACCCCAATGGCCAAGATTTGACATCAAGCAAAGATGTGCTTTGATAATAAAGTTTGAAGCTATTTTTTTCCCTTGAAGACCCTAGCATGACCGTGGTGCCAAGGAACGGTTGTGCTGGTAATTGCACAAAGTTACAGGTTAAACTGCCAAATCTTGAAGTTTCAGCAACTCAGCCACCACGACTGTGCTACCCAGCACGGCCGTGCCATGAAGCCCCAAAATGGTCGTTCTACCCAGTACAACTGTGCTAGCTGAAGAATGGAACATGTTACGACCCCACCTCCTGAAAACCCCCAATTAAGGGAGACCAAGAGGTTGAGTCATACCATTAATCCCGGATCAAAGGTTCGACATATAACCATAAACAATTATTAAATTCTAACAGACTATACTAAAAATGGTAATAAATTTTTTCTTTACATACCTTTTGAAAACTTGGATCTCTACTCTTCTATCCACACCGATACTAATCTATATAATACTCCTTTGTACTTTAATTCTCATTTAGAATCACATGTGCCACTTTACTGTTTGTTCTTTTCATTGTACCTAAAACGCCGACAAATAAAACGTCGGTCAGCCGTAGCTGGTATGTGGGGGAAACAGTAAACATGCAACTATGATAACAATGTAATCATTCAATTACTTGTTTAACAACCAATATTATGTTTTAGATATAACTCCGTGATCCAAGAGTACCATATTCTCTGTGTTATCCCCATTAAACCCCTCATGATCCACCTATAAGTGAACCAATTTCTAGGGTTGAGTCACATGGCACTACTCGTAAGTAGACCACTCCTTAACTCGGGATTTGCTAAAGAGTCTCTAACTCACGATAACCTAGACCTTGCTCTAGGATTACCCCTTTTTAGCCTTTTCAAAGTAACAGAGGTGGACCCGGATCTAGCCAGTTATATATGCACATTTATGGTGATAATCATAATCACTTTATAGTGGCATGAAATAAATAAACATCCAACAGTTTAGTTGCATTCAATGCGATTAAACATCCGAGAATACATCGGGAAACTATAGCGGTTATTCATAATCGTAACCACATACCTAATCCATAGTAACTTGATGTCCATGCATTAACATTCAACACAATTAACAAGCAATCAACAATATCCTGAAAATAATGCATAACATCCAAGTGTCATTGTTTTATTCAAAACATCCACAAGATCAACTTGGATTCCACCTTATAATTTCTAGGCCAACCTTAGGGTTTTATTAGGTTTTTAGCCTTCATTATGCATTTATCACTATAATGCTCTTTTAGTTCACAAACCCTAATTTCTGCATCATAGGCACAATTGAATGTCAAATAAGTCTAATATGTTTCTTTTACACTAAAACTATTATCTTTATCCTTTTTGGTCATATCCAAAACATTAAGGCTAATTATCGTCTTCAGTTTCTTCCAAATTAACAAATCATATTTCATTATAGTTCAACTCTCATATATGAACCTTATTTATCACTATTTCCACTTTTATACACTAGGAAACACTAATTATCCAAATAATTCACATTAAAGATCTTTGGTACTCAATTTATCTTCGAATCATCATATCTCCATTTTATTCTTCGATTTGTACAATTAAAACCATTAGAATTCATATCAACATAAATTAGGGTTTCTAATCCCATTAAGGCATATTCATGTACATAGAACCCTAAGTTAAACCAACTATATCAAAAGATCATCTTTTTCAAATCCTATTTTCACTTTTATTAACAACAGGTTAATATCAACTTGAATTATCCATCTATCGTCAAATCTAAGGGTTTTTCCTTAGTTAAATCATTAAAGAGGATAACTTTATGTATTTTTCCAATTTCAAGCATATAAATTCTAAATTAAACTAATCATGTACAAAGTTATTCCTTTTTGAACTCAATGTTCCTTTTTACATTTAACAGGTTAATATCAACTCTAATGATCCATTAAACCCTATTAATCACTTTAATCATATCAAAGTAGGGTTTCTTTAATCATCATTATGTTAAAGTTGATAAATTACACTACTTTTCAAATTGCAAGAGGAATTGGCTTATAATCATAATTTATTTAGATTCCTCACGTCTTTTTGATCAACTTTCATATAAAACTTGTTCTAATCAGAGTTACCAATTAAGAGTTATGATTTTTGCAATAAATCACTTACCACAACCAATGAGATTGCGCCACGTCATCTCCGACTCATGCAACGTTGGTGGTTTTGGAAATATTTCGAAAAGACTGTTCTGCCCTCGATAAGTTAACAGTTTCTTCAGGCCGTGGAGGGGCAGAAGTGTCCAACGACTCTTCTGCTCGTCTTCAACCTCACGCAACACCCCAGCCGCCGCCCTTGCTGCGGTTGGCGTGAGTTTCTTCTCCAGGCTCCAGACCCGCAGCCTCGTCTGCTCCCACCCTTGACCTCGTCGGACCTCCGCGTCCCTCAGGGCATCGTAAAGCCGCAGCCACATGGCTGGTTTAGGTCGGGCAGGTCTGCAGAGTGTGGCGGCCAAAAGCAGCCATGCTGCTGCTGTTGCGTTCAGGTTAGGGTGGAGGAGTACCCTTCGAGCTTCTCATTAGCTTCGTGAGAGCAGCATGTATCCACCGCAACTCCCCTTCGGCCCCGCTCTGCTCTAAGATTCGAACCACCTTTATGTTAGGGTTTTTACGTAAGGAAGAGGAAGAAGATGGAGAAGGAAGAGAGAATTTGGTGGGATTACTCTAGAACTCGATCCAGAGGCTCTCCCTCTTTATATAGGGAGGGAAACCACGCCTAAGAACCCTTGCCCACAAAGCAAGCAACGTATTTCCTAATCGGAAAGGAAATTTCCATAATTAAGAAGAATCTTCTCTCTCTTTAACAATTCCTTGTTTATCCATGATCCTTAGTTATTAAGAATTCGAAAGTTCTTTCCCCTTATTCTCTTTATGATTTCTTTTTAATCCATAAGCATGAATTTCCATTTTTTTAGTAGAATTTACTTCTTTTTTTATCAATATCGCAAAATTCATTAATAATGCATTACATTATCCTCTTATTTTGAAATTTTGATATTTTCTATTTCCTTCCTCTTTATTGGGACTCCTTGGATCCCAAGACACTCCATTATTTCGAAATTACTTTTTAAGGATACTTATTATCCTTCTAGATGCATCTATATGCATTTTTTCCACATTATCTTGTTTATTTCTCATTAAATTATTTCTTTTTGAGGATTTCTCTTTATTTCCCTATTATTTTTCTCATGGGTATTCCTTTTATCATTAGAAACCTCATGGATACGAATTATCACCAAGAAAACTCATTTATGTCTCTTTTCATTCATTTTCCACATTATATCATTATTTCCCAATTTCTTTCTTCATAAAGAAATACTTAATTAATCTTTTCTTTTTCTATTGCTTTCTTTTTGCAACCTTGGACTCTTTGGTACCCAAGGAACCCAAGAGGCATGAAATCCTCTTTGGATTTGCCTTCTAGAGGTTTCCACATATTTCTTTTCTTAAAATTCAATTATCCATTTACTAATTGAATTTCCTTTGTTATTTTCCTTTTATTGGGCCCAATAGCCAATAAAGCCCACAAATCATACAACAAGCCTATCTTAACGAAATCCAATTATTCTCAACCAAATATATGATTATTTGTTCAAACATCTTTAATATGAGAAATTATATTTCTCACCACTTGAACCCAAAAAAATTGGGGTTGTAACAGAACAAGTATGCTCTTGGGAATGACCTACTCTCAAACTCCCCTACCACGGCCGTGCTACCCAGCACGACCGTTCTACCTAGCCCCCACCACGACCATGATACCAACCTCTATTTCACCTCATCAACTTGTGATTTTGCCACTTTCTTAGAACAGTCGTTCTCTACCACTGGTCGTTCCCATTACTACCCACCACGGTCGTGCTGCCCAACACGACCGTGCTACCACCTAAGCCCTACCACTTTCTGCACTGTTTTTCCCACAATACCCCTACTTACCCTAGTGCTTCCACCACCACCTATATATACATGGGTGGTGGCCACATCACTAGGTTAGCTACTCTTAACCTCCATTACTCCTATCCACCTACTCCTTGAGAATTTAGTGCATTTCCCTTGTATTTATGCTCTCCACCCACCATTTCCGTCTCCATTCCACCTTGGAAACCCAGTTTTCTAGGTTTTACTCCATAATACCCCATATCTTCATGCTCATTTGCACCCTTAGAGGAGAGAGGACATCCCCAACAATAAGGAGGTGAAGAAGAAGGCTACTACCCCGAGCTCCATAATGTTTCTTCCCCTTCTTCCCATTTCTTTTGCTATTTCTTTGACTATGTGTAGCTAAGCCCCTAGTGGTGGGCTGTTTGGGGATAAAATGTGACTTTGATACCATGTTGGGGGAATTTTGGCTTGTAATGAACTCATTGTTATCTATGATGATTGCTCCATGCTTTTGTCTCTTATCCCATTGCCATGCTTGTAATTTATGCTTTTTGCTATGAACTACTTGTTTGATAGTGCTTGATGATACCATGTTTCTAGGGGAATTGGGATGCATGTGGCAATCTTAGGTGTGACTCCTAGGTCCCAATAGGAGATCCCTAGCTAGTCCGCTTTGTTCCTACATGCTTATCTCCTCTCCTACTACCTGGTATGAGACCTAAGTTACTAGTATAAGTGGGATTGATGTGATTGCCTAGGGTCTTCTAAAGGCTAGAATGGCTAGTGGCATGAGGTCAAATATCCTCATCTGTACTCCCATCTCCACCCTCAACCCTCAATTTCTCAATACCACTTATCCTAGAAACCTAGATTTGGCTAATCCTATTAGAATTACACCTAACCCTAGTCTTCTACTAGTAGTATAGGGTATGTTCTAATAGCATTAGTCGTATTGTTTGGTTTGGTAATCTAGATGTAAAATGAGAACCATGCTTGTCCAATAGCATCCCCCAACTAATATCAAAGTTATATCCCCAAACGACCCACCTACCTTAATCATCTTGCTTAAAACTCAACTTGCTCTGCTTGCTTGTTCATGCTAGTCTAGTTTAGTTGCTTTTGCTTAATCTAGTTAATTGCCTAGTCTTTCTCCTTAGTGTTAACACTAGTTTCTTGCTCTCTCTAGTGGTTAATTTCTTAATTACTTCTTGCTCTTCTAGTGTAGTGTAACTTACCCTTGCTCTTGCTTAGTTAGTTGGTTAACCTAGATTGCTAAACTTGCTTGCTTAAGATATCTTAGGTTTAATTCTGCCTTTCTTGCATGTTCACTTAGGTTAATCACCAAACAAACCCTCTTTAAAACCCTTCAACCCTAGACTCCACATTAGGAACATAGAAAATACTAGCCCATCTCTAGTACCCCTCTATCCCTGAGATCGACCCCTACACTTACCAATCACCTATACTACAACAGTACCTCGTGCACTTGCAGGTAACCGATTTGTTTTGTGATCGACTTGGTTAGGGCCAATACAATTTTCGAAAGTTCCCTCCCGTGTCTTCGAGTCTCGTAGAGTGCATCTAGCCACCCTTAGTTGGCTAGTGTGTACACCTCTGGTCGGACGCATCAAGCTTTCTGGCATCGTTGTCGGGGATAGAGGCGCTCGACCTAGCTAGTTAGTGTAGCTTAGCCTTTCCTTTTACCCTCATCATTTCTATTCTTTATTCTTTGTTCACTTTTGCATATTGCCATTCTAACTTGGTTCCTTATTGCTTGTTTGTGTATTGTGCAGGTGACAGCTATGCATGCGCCACACATGTTCCACTTGTACTAATTTGGTGTTGTACAACCCTGAGATATGTAGAAGGAGATGCCAAAGTTGCCGAAACCAACACCGAGAAGCCGATATGGTAGAAACCAACCCTCATGCGGATGCTCAACCACCTCCACTACAGCACCGCCCACTCTACGAGTATTTCACCCCAGGGAACTACAATTCCCCCATCGCCACCCTAGTTGACCAAATGTCGAGTCAACAGTTCTCCATTCCACCTGCACTCCTTGGACTCCTCCCCACTTAATATGGGATGGAGAATGAGAATCCCTACCATCACATCAATGCATTCCTTAAGACGTGCTCCACTTTCTGTACCCCCACCACCACCGATGACTCCATCCGGAGAACCCTCTTTCCATTCTCCCTAAAAGAAAAGGCTAAAGAGTGGTATGTGTCAATGCCAGATCTAGTAACCTGGAATGAAGTCAAGAATGAATTCCTCAAGAAGTTCTTCCCGACTTCTAATCTATACTATATGAGAAGGTTCATCACTACCTTTTCCCAGAAAGAGAATGAACCCTTCCACGAGGCATGGGAGAGGTTCCAAAAACTCCTTTGTGACTACCCTCACCTTGAAGTGCCATTATGGCAACTCGTTCAAGCCTTCTACACCGGGCTTGAAGAACAAAGCCAAAACAACATCGACTCCTCCTATGGAGATACTTTCATGGCAAAGCCACTCGAGGAATCGTGGCCTTTGTTCGAGCATCTTGCTGAAAACTCACGCCATTGCGTTTCCACAAAAGGAGAGCATTGTGGCCGAATCTACATCCCTCCACCTTCTTTCGTGGCTCCAACCCACAATGTTGCCAACCTCGATATGATGAAAATGATGGCGGATGTGATGAAGATGATGAAGAACCAAGATGGTGGTTCTCCTAGCCAACCCACCATGGCAGTCGATTATGTTGACGAAGAAGTGAATGTTTTGCACTCCTTTGGCGGCCAAAACAATCAAGACCCCATGTCCAACACCTATACTCCTGAATGGAGGAACCATCCAAATTTTTATTAGAAGCAACAAAATGAGGATGGACAAGGACAAGGGCAGCAGAGGCCATGCTATAGTTTAAAGTTTGAAGAGGAGGTGCTTGGAAGGTTAAGAAGTTTGGATGATGTAAAGAAGGATGTGACCTTACATGGGCAGTCCATCAACTACCTTGAGCAAAGACTGGATCAGATCTCTCTCTCTCTCTCTCTCTCTCTCTTGCTAGGAGGGAAGAAGGAAGACTTCCATCTCAACTGATGCCCAACCCAAATAATGATGGTACTTTCCTAGGGAACACTCCAAGTTCATATGTTTTACCGTCATACCAAGCACCGCCGAACCTCTATGCTCCACCACCTCCTCAGGCATCTCTTAACTACCAATATGCTCCACCTCCACCTCATTCATACCAGCAACCACCCCCGCAATACTACCCCCATACACAACAACAACAACCACCACAACAACCACCACCGCAATTCATCCTCCAAAACCCAAATTCATCTCACCAAAGGCCACCACCACTCCAACAGCCACAACCACCTCCACAAGCCTCTTCCTCCACTACCCACAAGAATGTGAAGGCAATGACTATTTTGAGAAGTGGTCATACGTTAGAGAACCCCCATGCTATCGTTGTTGTTGGCAGAGGTGATATTGAGACTGGACGAGTTGATATTGTGATACAACTTGAGGATACTGTGACGAGAGTCAGAGTTGATACTATGATATCGGGTGATGATACTATGATTCTTGTGATTCACATTGATGATACTATTAATTTGAACCATGTGGGGTCCCAACTTCCTTCATTTCTTGAAGCTCTAAGGAGCCTTCTGCTGAGAGGAGAAGAAAGAAGCATACTGAAGACATCATTGAGACTTTCAAACAGGTGAAAATCAACATTCCTTTGCTTGATGTAGTCAAGCAAATCCCTTCTTATGCTAATTTCTTGAAAGATCTATGCACCTTCAAGAGAAAGACCGCGGGGAGAACCCAAAAGAAAGTTAAGCTCATCGAGAAAGTGAGATCAATTTTGTAGCACACCATGCCAAGGAAAAGAAAAGAACATGGTGCTCCCATCATCTCATGCTACATTGGGGCACATCGCATAGACCAAGCCCTCCTAGACTTGGGCTCTAGCATTAACCTAATGATGTATGATGTGTTTGCAGAGCTAAAAATGGGGTAGTTGAGTCTGGCTCATTATACTTTATAGTTGGCTGACAGATCAGTAAAGATGCCTAGAGGGCATGTGGATGACATGCTTATGAGGCTTGATGATGAGACATCCACTTTCTTCCCTACCGATTTCATTGTCTTAGACATGGAAAAAGACACAAGGAGGGTGCCTATCATCTTGGGGAGGCCATTCCTTGCCACAGCGGATGTGATAATTCATGTGAGGACCGATACAATGTATGTGACATTCATGCACATGAAGATCTAGTTGAACATCTTTAAATCTTCAGCCACAACTGAGGTAATAGGGGCCACTGAAGAAGATTTCTATCTCATTGAGTGCCTAGATGAAATTGTGGAGGAATGCCTACCTACGTGGGTTCAAATTGCCACTAAAGGTAGAGGTCTAGAGCCAATAGTTGAGTTCCCCGATGATGATGATGAAATTGATGAAGAGAATGAGCTAGCCTTGGTGGCTGCAAGTGAAGACCTTCCTTCTATTTTTGAACCATTAAAGAACTCCCTTGAAGAACCTCCCACTCTTGAGTTGAAGTCACTTCCAGAAGGATTGAAGTATGCTTTTCTAGGTGCGAATGACACTCTCCCAATGATCATTTCCTCCATTCTCTCACCAGAACAAGATGAGGCATTGATGAAAGTCTTGAAGAAGAACATCCAAGCCATTGGATGGTCTATAGCTAACTTGAGGTGTATTGATCCCTCCATCTGTGTACATAGGATCTATCTAGAGGATGATGTAAGGCCAACCCGCCAAATGCAAAGGTGGTTGAATCCAAAGTTGAAAGAAGTTGTGACTCAAGAGGTTGTGAAGTTGCTAAATGCTAGAATTATCTATCCCATTTCTGATAGTACATGGGTGAGCCCCATCCAGGTTGTGCCTAAGAAGGGTGGGATCATTGTAGTTATAAATGTGGATGGTGAGCTTATACTAGTGAGAGAACAATCAAAGTGGAGAATGTGTGTTGACTACCGAATGCTCAATGAAAAGACCAAGAAGGACCACTACCCTCTCCCATTCCTTAACCATATTCTAGAGAGGCTAGCAGGGCAAATCTTCTATTATTTCCTTGATGGATATTCTGGATACTTCTAAATTATCATGCATCCTACATATCAAGAGAAGACAACATTCACCTACCCGAGTGGTACATTTGCCTACCGGAGAATGCCATTTGGGTTGTGTAATGCCCCTTCTACATTTCAGAGATGCGTGACCTCGATTTTTGCAGATATGCTTGATTCATCTTTGGAAGTGTTCATGGATGATTTCTCAGTTTTTGGTAAGACATTTCATGAGTGCTTGCTACATTTGGCTGCTGTTCTTGAGAGATGCATGAAGGTTCGCCTAGTGCTATCTTGGGAAAAGAGTCACTTCATGGTACCCAAAGGCATAGTTTTGGGTCACCATGTTTCAAAGGACGGAATTGAAGTTGACAAGGCCAAGTTGGGCCTCATTTCTACTCTCACCATTCCTTCCACCATAAGACATGTTCTGTCTTTCTTGGGACATGCATGTTTCTACCGCCGCTTCATCAAGGATTTCAGTAAAATCTCAAGACCTCTATATCACTTTCTTGAGAAGGATGTTGAATTTCATTTTGATGACAAGTGTGTTGAAGCTTTCAACTACTTGAAGGAAAGACTAGTTTCTGCTCCTATCATGCAGCCCCTGGATTTCTCTTTGCCATTCGAGATTATGACCGATGCACCTGACATGGCAGTGGGGGTTGTGTTGGGCCAAAGAGTTGGCTAGATTCCATATGTTATCTACTACACAAGCAAAACTCTAGATGAAGCCCAAAGAAACTACACAACTACTGAGAAGGAGTTGCTTGCAGTCATCTTCACTCTTGACAAGTTCTGATCATATCTTTTGCAAAACAAAGTAGTGATATACACGGACCACACTGTGCTAAAGTACCTCATGTCAAAGAAACATTCAAAGCCAAGGTTGATCAGATGGATTCTATTGCTTCAAGAGTTCGATGTGGAGATCATAGGCAATAAGGGAGTGAAAAATGGTGTTGCCAACCATCTCTCCCAAATTGATGATCCCTTTGATGATACAAGTCGAATCAAGGAAACGATGCCACATGAACAACTCTTCCTACTTTCATCCACTCAAAGGCCATGGTATCAACACATAGCCAATTTCTTGGCTAGTGGGAGGATACCTAGCACATGGACAAGGGAGGAAAGCAAAAGGTTATTTTCCATGGTCAAGAATTATGCTTGGGATGACCCTCACCTCTTCAAATATTGCCCTGATAAGCTCATAAGGAGATGTGTTCCAAAAATAGAACAACAAGAAATCCTATCCATGTACCATTCCAGAATATGTGGAGGTCATTCTGGAGGAAAATACACGACTGCAAAGGTTCTCCAATGTGGGTTTTATTGGCCATCCTTGTTCAAATATTCCCATGAATTTTGTAAAAACTGCTTGAAGTGCCAAAAAGTGGGCACTATCTCCAAAAGGGACATGATGCCTCTATCACCCATTCTTGTGGTGGAGGTGTTTGATGTATGGGGAATTGACTTCATGGGTCCTTTCCCTCCTTCCTTTGGGTATGTCTACATTTTGGTCTCTGTGGACTATGTGTCAAAGTGGATCGAGGCTATTGCAACCCAGATGAATGACCACAAGGTGGTGTGTGACTTTGTGAAGTCAAACATTTTTAGCCGTTTTGGCATCCCAAGGGCCATGATTAGCGACGAAGGAAGTCACTTCATTCACCACACTTTTGAAATGTTGCTCAAGAAGCATGGAGTAAACCATCGAGTAGCCACTCCTTACCACCCTCAAACTTGTGGCCAAGTTGAGTTGGCCAATCTGGAGATAAAGCTCATCCTAGAGAAAATAGTGAGACCAGACTGCAATGATTGGTCACTCCGTCTAAATGAAGCTTTATGGGCATACTGGACTGCATACAAAGCCCCAATTGGCACTATCCCATTCAATCTCATCTATGAAAAAAGCTGCCATTTGCCTGTTGAAATGCAACACAAGGCATTATGGGCTTTGAAAACTATGGATCTTGATGGAGAAAATGCGAGAATGAAAAGGAAGTTTCAACTGAATGAGTTGGAGGAAATGTGCCATGAGGCGTATGACATGTCCAAGAGCTATAAGGAGAGGACTAAGTTTCTTCATGATAAGATGATAAAAAAGAAGGAGTTTGAGCCTGGAAAGTGGGTATGGTTCTACGATTCAAGGATGAAGTTCTTTCCCAGAAAACTCCGATCTAGATGGGAAGGACCTTATCTAATCAACACAGTGTAACCATCTGGGGCTGTTGTGATATGTGAGAAAGAAGGAGCCAAAGAGTTTATCATCAATGGACAAAGATTGGAACCAGTTGTGGAAGTAGGCTCGGATAAGGCCAATCAAAGTTTTGACATTGTGATGCTTATAGAAGAACAACAAGTCAATGAAGAGATGTGCTTGGAAGCAGATGAGAAAGAGATATACTAAAAGGATGCCTTGAGAATCCCAAAAAAGTGAAAGAAATCAATAATCAATTAGCCCAACTGAAGGCGTAAAGTTTAACGCTAGTGGGAGGCAACCCACGTGGTTTGAGATTCTCGAACCTGACTTTTTGATACTTTTGTTTTATTTTACAGAAAACACACACACACTTGTGCCTGATAGTTCTTGTCTTTAGTTTTGATGAAATGACAGGTCGAACAAGATCAAGTTGAGAATTAAGGCATGTTCAATCAAAGTGGTGGATGTATCAACTACGAAGATCATTGAAAGTGGATTAGATGATGAGTTTCTAAAAGATTTGATGAAATGTAGAGAATTTGAACTGACAGAGGACAAAACGGCCGTGTTGACCAGAATGGTTGTGCTGGCGCGGAACGACCGTGTTGGTTAAGTTAAAAACAACATGTTATTTTGAGATTTGGCCGCTGGCAACACAGTCGTGCTGACCAGAACGACCGTGCTGGTCCAGAAAAATCACTTAAGTGACCCAATTCAACCCGACCCACCACGACCCAGGCTCGATTTTTCCATCCGAGAACGGCCATTCCGCACTCCAGGCAACTAGGGTGAGTTCCTACCACCCCCAAATCGCCTCCTCTTGCTCCTAAACTCCATATTTGAGTTTCCCTTGGCCCCTAATCACTTTCCCTAACATCTATCTTCAATTTCCATCCTCCATCACCATCGATTTCTCCACCTCCAAGCAAGTTCTGCTCCTATAGCCCGGAACTGCATTTTTGTTGTTCTAGTTTGACTTTCCACCAAATAACCTTGCAACAATGAAGGGCATGGACAAGGCCATCAAGAGGGGAGTGGAGAAGACTACAAACACCCTCACTGGTGGCAAAAGGTGATCCAAACGGGCACCCAATTCACAATAGTCCGACAACGCCTCCTCACCGTCCAACTCAATTTCAAGATCCTTTGGACGATCAACGTTGATGAGTGCCTCCCGAATACACTCTTCCTCTAGCAATCACACCTCAGATCCAAGCTACAACAACCCTGGGAAAGAGGAGGAGGAGGAAGAAGAAGAGCTGGAGAACATTGTAGATTCTATTGAAGTTAATTCACCGGGTCGTGAGAGGAGGACCAAGAAGTCTAATGAAGCATCCTCCTCGTGCTTGCCGCCACGACCAGCTCCAGCGAGGCATTCCACATCATCAGCCCGACCTAGTGGAAACCATGAGAGAGTGCCCTTGAACTTGGACACAAGTTTGCGGTCACACACCTATGAAGAAGAAGAGGTATAAGACACCGAGAGTGAGGAAATGGAGGATGAACTGATGGACATCTTGTCCAGGTTGGAAGAAGATAGGTTGGAATGGTTGGGAAAACAACCACATGGAACTACCTATGGTAAGTGGATAGCAAGAGGGGTTGTGGCAAGACCTCTCCATCCTGAGTTCATGACGAGGAGGGTGATTCCCACTAGATATGCATGTACGTCTACAATGCAATCTCTAGGGATCAACTTCATGTTCGAGAGGCAAACAAAGCGCTGCGGATTGTACAAGATTTTAACGAAAGTTGAAGAGACATATTTGGAGCTTACTCATGAATTTTTTGCAACCTTGGATAAGGTACAATACTAAGGAGAGTATTACATCAGATTCAAAATGAACTGCTCAACACATGTACTCAAAGCTTCTCAAATTAATGATATCCTTGCCCCCAATTCAGAAATGACAAGGAACTTTGATGAAGGGAGGTTTGACAAGAGTGGGAAAGTAGACTATTCTAAGATGTGGAAAGCAATCACTGGTCAATCAACCTTTGTTGCAAGGAAATGCAAGACAAGCAAAATCTACAATCCCTTCATGAGATACCTGCAAAAGGTCATAGAGAACACCTTGTTTGTCTGTTATGACAATCAGGGATGTTGTTCACAAAAAGATTTGTTTGTTTTGGCCACTACTGCAAGTAGGGGAGTCGTCAACATAGGGGCCATGGTGATTGATCATTTGAAGAAAATTCCCTCCAAGAGCAAAAATCCATTCATCATGGGAGGAATTGTGACCACTATTGCAAAGGCAGTGGGATTCACTCTAGAGGGACTTGCCAAAGTTAGATGGGAGAAAATATGTTGATTTAAACTATCTTGCTAGGTCCCAAATTATTTCCCTCAAAGATAACAAAATCTTCTATGTTATGAACCTTGGGTACCCTGGAATTACCCCGGAGCTCCCATACCATGCCAAACCCCTTCTCATGGATGTGGGACCACCAGAGGACTTTGTAGGGTTGGTATCAAAGTATGAGAATGATCATCCTAGAGAGGAATTTAGAGCACATACATTAGATCTACCTGAAGAAGAGGGAGAAACAAATGTGCTAGAGCAACAACGTTCACTTGAGTAGCCATGTTGCACTAGACCTAGAGTGGAGGATTTTGATGTGCAGCTGCCTCTGAAAAATGCATATGACATGTCAGCTATTCTTACACAGTTGGAGGGGATTCATAAGATGCAACATGACATGTGGTTGGATCAGCAACAGATGCATCATCAAATCAACCACATGTACCACTACGAGCATGTGCAGGAACAGAGGAACCCCCAACAGGGGGAGGATTTCTGGGGATCAATTTCTAGTTACGAGGAGACATACCCGCCTCCATAGGCAAACTACTGGGGTCATTACTACCAGTACCCCCCACCACCGAAGGACCCCACACCACCAGATCCCGGACTTCTACCCTATCATCCCTAAGACTTAGTGTCATGCTAAGGACAACATGGTTTAAAAGTTTGGGGTGGTAGGGCAGTAAGCCCTCAGTCTCAACTTATTTTGACTTTTTCCTGTTCCACCTAATCGTTGTTTGTTTGATTTTAATCCATCTAGCATAGATTTTCTTTTGCTTGCATTCATGCATACATGTAGTTTAATTTCATGCATTTTTGTGTATTTTTTCAAAAACATTGCTCTTTTTGCTCTTCCATATCATGCATTGCATTTCCATGTAGATTTTGGTAATTTTTGTGTGTTTTAACTAGGGTTTTCTACTTTATGTTTTAAAATTCCCTAAAGTAGCTTTAGATGTGATTTAATGCAAATTGGAACCATTTTGGCCAATTTTGCCCAAACTTGAATGTTCTTGCCCAAAAAGTATGTTTTGACTTAATCTCCACTGTTTGAAATGAAATTTTTAATACTTTGACAAATGCATGACGTTCTCTTAGATTTTATTGCTATATGGTATTGATTGTTGAATTTTTACATGTGCACCACCTCCCTTAAGTTTGTGAATGTTTTGGTTGAATCATGAA
This sequence comes from Alisma plantago-aquatica, assembly GCA_963693085.1. Classification (NCBI taxonomy): domain Eukaryota; kingdom Viridiplantae; phylum Streptophyta; class Magnoliopsida; order Alismatales; family Alismataceae; genus Alisma; species Alisma plantago-aquatica. The sequence goes on along the minus strand of OY856411.1, from coordinate 1,256,445,863 downwards.
TTTAGCAAGCTACAAATGCTTAAAGCCTATGGAATCACTTGGTAGAAATGTGAATGTCATGTTGCTCTATCATGTGGCGTGATATCATTTGATGAAGTGTTGGATTAGCTTTCATGTAGGAAATCTTATGTTGGAGACTACACTAATGACCCCTCTTTGATCTGACTATTCTTTCACCACCTTCATACCTCTCTGCCTCATGAAAAGATGCCAAAGTGCACATAACAGTCGTGGCCACCCCCAAAAGTTTGGGGTGGTCACATCTCAATCTTCCCGCTTCACTCTATCCACTATATGCCCTATCTACACCAAGGGCAAAGAAAAAGAAAAGAAAAAATAAAATAAAAGGATGCTCCTATCTAAGATCATTCAAATAAAGAAAAGATGAGTGTGTAAAACCACTCCAAAATCTTACCACAATCCTTTCTTCCATTTTCATACCTATTGAGCTAAAAAATATCAAATCTAGCTCACCTTACCCTTTTCTATAGCTAAGTGGGTCATCTGGTGTGGTTTGAGGCATAAGAGTGAATGCATGAAAGCGAAACAATACTCCTAGTCATCTTTTATTAACACCAACATGAAACGGTTTACCCAGAATGACATGAAGGACATATGGACAACTTGTGTTTCTATGCTTTATATTTAAAGTTTGTATGCTCCGTGCTCATTTCATGATTGGTTTGCGAAAGAGGAGAGGAGAGAGGTGAGGAACATGCACTTAGTCACTCCCAAGACCATGTACTTAATAATTTTATGTTTCTATGCATTTGTCATTCTTATTTGTTAAAAGAAAACTAAAAAGAGAGATTGAATTGGAGCATACTTGAGGACAAGTATGTTTTAAGTTTGGGGTGGTGATGTAGCCCTATTTTAGGGCTCCATCTTGTTCCATTGTGTACTTAAATAACATCTAGACATGTTAGATTACAAGCTAATTACCCCAATATGCTTATTACTGTCAAATGCACTTATGGACGTTCTTTGCATTATTTTCAGGTATTTGGATCATGCTTTGGATGGATGAGAGGGAAGGAAGGAGTCCTAGAGTTCCTCCACCCATGGAGGGGTCCAAAGAAGACCCCAAAGCTCCCTCAACCTACCCCAATGTCCAAGATTTGACATCAAGAAAGGACGTCCTTTGATAATGAAGTTTGAAGCTATTTTTGCCCTTAAAGACCCCATCACGAACGTGGTGCCAAGGAATGGTCGTGTTGGAAATTGCACAAAGTTACAGGTTGAACTACTAAATCTTAAAGTTTCAGCAACTCAGCCACAACGGTCGTGCTACCCAGCATGGACATGCCATGAAGCCCCAAAATGGTTGTTCTACCCAGCACGACCATGCTAGCTGAAGAATGAAATGGGTGTGCTTTTAGGAACGACCTACTCTCAAACTCCCCCAAGCATGACCGTTCTACCTAGCACCCAGAATGGTCGTGCTACCAGCCTCTATTTCACCTCATCAACATGTGATTTTGCCACTTTCTTAGAATGATCATTCTCCACCACCACGACCATTCCCACTACTCCCCACCACGGTCGTGCTACCACCTAAACCCTACCACTTTCTGCACTATTTTTCCCACAATGCCCCTACTTACCCTAGTGCTTCCACCACCACCTATATATACATGGGTGGTGGCCACAACACTAGGTTAGCTGCTCTTAGCCTCCATTACTCCTATCCACCTACTCCTTGAGCATTTAGTGCATTTTCCTTGCATTTATGCTCTCCACCCACCATTTCCATCTCGATTCTTCCTTGGAAACCTAGTTTTCTAGGTTTTCCTCCATAATCCCCCATATTTTCATGCTCATCTGCACCCTTGGAGGAGAGAGGACGTCCCTAGCAGTAAGGAGGTGAAGAAGAAGGCTACTTCCCCAAGCTCTATGGCGTTTCTTCCCCTTCTTCCCATTTCTTTTGCTATTTCTTTGACTATGTGTAGCTCAGCTCCTAGTGGTGGGCTGTTTGGGGATAAAATGTGACTTTGATGCCATGTTGGGGGAATTTTAGCTTGTAATGAACTCATTTTTATCTATGATGATTGATCCATGCTTTTGTCTCTTATCCCATTTCCATGCTTGTAATTTATGCTTTTTGCTATGAATTGCTTGTTTGATTGTGCTTGACGATACCATGTTTCTAGGGGAATTGGGATGCATGTGGAAATCTTAAGTGTGACTCCTAGGTCCCAATAGGGGATCCCTAGCTAGTCCCCTTTGTTCCTACATGCTTATCTCCTCTCCTACTACCTAGTATGAGACCTAAGTTACTAGTATAAGTGGGATTGATGTGATTGCCGAGGGTCTTCTAAAGGCTAGAATGGCTAGTGGCATGAGGTCAAATATCCTCATCTCTACTCCCATCTCTACCCTCAACACTCAATTTCTCAATACCACTTATCCTGGAAACCTAGATTTGTCTAATCCTATTAGAATTGCACCTAACCCTAGTCTTCTACTAGTAGTATAGGGTATGTTCTAATAGCATTAGTCTTATTGTTTGGTTTGGTAATCTAGATGTAAAATGAGAACCATGCTTGTCCAATAACCTCCCCCAACTAATATCAAAGTTACATCCCCAAACGGCCCACCTACCTTAATCATCTTGCTTAAAACTCAACTTACTCTGCTTGCTTGTTCATGCTAGTCTAGTTTAGTTGCTTTTCTTAATCTAGTTAATTTCCTAGTCTTTCTCCTTAGTGTTAACACTAGGTTCTTTCTCTCTCTAGTGGTTGATTTAGTTCTTAATTACTTCTTGATCTTCTAGTGTGGTGTAACTTATCCTTGATCTTGTTTAGTTAGTTTGTTAACCTAGATTGCTAAACTTGCTTGCTTAAGATAGCTTAGGTTTAATTCTGCTTTTCTTGCTTGTTCACTTAGGTTAATCACCAAACAAACCCTCTTAAAACCCTTCAACCCTAGACTCCACATTAGGAACATAGCAAACACTAGCCCAACTCTAGTGCCCCCTCTATCCCTGAGGACTAACCCCTACACTTGCCAATCACCTATACTACAACAATACCCCTTGCAGTTGCGGGTGACCTATTTGGTTTTGTGATCGACTTGGTTAGGGCCAATACAATTTTTGAAAGTTCCCTCCTATTTGTTTGAGTCCCGTGGAGTGCATCTAGCCACCCTTAGTTGGGTAGTGTGTACACATTTGGCCAGATGCATCATATATGCCATGTCAATCATCACATGATTGGCTCTATGGGCATACCTTACCAACAAAATCTTATTGACTCAATGTCAATTAGGTCAATGTTGACTCACGTCTAAATTGACTAAACCCTTGTTTTGATGATGACTAACCATTCCACATATTGGTGTCTAATGCTTCTACTTGAGTGTTTTCATATTAGGTATAGACACACTCCAAATACCCTAACTTGCGCATCCCAACTTGGAGAAAAGACAAGTCAAAGTCAAACAAAGTGCACGTTTTTGTAATATGATGTAAATCCATTATAATCATGTTGTAAATCACTTGTAATGATTGTATGACTTGTAATTATGCTTAGAAAAAATTAGGAGCACTTAGATCGAATATTTAAGCACTCAAAAGCCATTCTCCAAAATTCACATCAGGTTATTCATCGGTCGAGTTGCAAACTCGACCGATCCTGATTGGATCTTGAAAATGACTTTTAATCGGTCGAGTTTACACTTCATAGAACTCGACCGATCCCTCTACAGACCAAAACTGATTTAAGTGAATCGATCGAGTTACCCCAGGACAAACTCGACCGATGGACTAAATTGGTCTTGTCTTTTAGTGGGATCGGTCGAGCTACCTTTATAGAAACTCGACCGATTACACTGTACGGAAAAGTATAGAAAAGTATTTCTAGCCATTGTGGAGTTGTAACAAGTGAAAATATATCTGTTGCAAGCCACAAAATGGCTAGTTTTTATTCTTAAGTGTTACCAAAGGCTAAGAGGCATCCCCAACTATAAATAGGACCCCTTGGGCTTCATTCCAAGGTTGAGCATTCAACGCAAAACTCTATGTGAGGTTCCTATTCTATAGTTGAGTGCTTCCTATAGCCTCCTCTCTCTCTCTAAGCTTAACTACTTGCTATATTCATTAGAGTGAGTAGGAAATCTGTAAGAGAGCTAGTCCTACATGTATATCTTGTGAGGCTCTCACTTCCACCACCTCTCTATCTCTCTTTTCAACCATGAAGATGAAGGTTCTCTCTCTTGGCTAAGAGAGGTGAAGAAGATCAAGGGAAGGAGTCCCTTGGTGAAGACAAAGGCAGAATACTTGGAGCAAGAGTGGATAAGCCCTTGGTGAAGGCAGAAGACTCCTGGCTCAAGTGGGTAAGTCCTTGGTGGAAGCTTCTCCGAGTGAAGGTGAAGTCAAAGGCTGAAGATCCAAGAAGAGTGGGTAATTCCTTCAAGGCTGAAGACTTGTGCAAGAGTAGGTAAGTCCTTGGAAGAAGGCAGAAGACTCCTTACAAAGTGGGTAAGTCTTTAGTAAGGTTGACGATTCTTTGTATTGGATAGGTAAGTCCTTTGGTGGTCATGTATTGTAAGTCTTATGAATGAATATAAGAGTGCAATGGTTAAGAAATCCTAGAGGTTGACCTCTCTAGGTAGTGGACTGACTCACTTCTAGTTTGAAGTGTGGAGCCACTCTAAATAGTTTGTCAATTGGTGTATGTTCAATCTCTCTCCCCCTTACTATGCATTTTTTAGTTGCACTCAAACTTCCTATTTAGCAACCTTATCTTGTGATATATGTTGAAGGTCTAATGAATTTTGTTTAAGTGCATTCAACTCTATTCACCCCCTTCTAGAGCATCCAATCACCCATCTAGGATCTAACAATTGATATCAGAGCGGGTCTTCTTCAAGCATACTTCAACAAGTAGGAGAAGATGGGTGACTACCAAGGAGGGAGATACTTGATCAACCTTCCAATCTTTGATGGGAGCAATTTCCTCTATTGGAGAAGAAGACTTCAATTCGACATACAAGGATCAAGTCTTGAGATGTGGCAAATGGTGAACAACCCATACAAGCTACCTAAGGTAAAGATTGAAGAATGGAAGAAGCTACCTTGAAGAAAGCAACCTTAAATGCTAGAGCTGTGCACATCCTCTATGCCTCCATGACCCCCACCGAGTTCAACCCGATTTCTTCATGTGAAATAGCCTATGAGGTATGGAGAAAGTTATGCATCACTTATGAGGGGACAACTCAAGTGAAGGAAAACAAAGTTTACATGCTCAACGGGTTGTTTGGGAACTTCAAGATGGGGAAGGAGGAGAAGACAACTCATATGTACCATAGGCTCAACACCATTGTGAATGGTTTTGCGGTTCTAGGCCATCCTATGTCTAGAGGAGAGACAAACTCAAAGATCCTTAGAACTCTTCCCAAGAGATGGGAATCCAAGGTCACTTCAATTGAAGAAGCAAGGTCTCTTAAGGATATTCCTATTGAAGAGCTCATTGGAAATCTACAAGAACATGAAGCCACACTTGACAAGAGGGAAGAAGTAAAAAGACAAGAAGAGAAATAACTCAAGAGAATGAAGAAGGTTGAAATCAAAACTCAAATCAGGGCTATTGTTGGTCAAGCTTCTCCATTCTCTCAAGTTAAAGAAGATGCCATGTACTCTAAGGGTAAACTCTACAAAGGCAATTCCTCCTCCATCCGATGTTTCACATGTGGGAAGAAGGGTCACTACAAGGAAGATTGCCCACAAGGTAAAAAGACCCATCTTCATAAGAGAAGAGAAGAGAAGTACAAGAAGAAGGATAAATGACACTCAGGCTCAAGTGACTCCTCCAACTCAAGCTCCAGTGGCTCCTCCAACTCAAGCTCAAGTGAAGAATCAAGTGAAGAGTCAAGTCGAAGATCAAGCTCTAGTGAAGAAGGAGAATTTTATTTTGCTCTTATGGCTTCTACAAGAATAGACTCAAATGAGGTAAATCTAAACTATTTAGATAAAGAACCCTTAATTGTTATCATTAATGCTACTCGTGCCTCTCTTAAGTCTTCTAAAAAGAAAAGGAAAAAACTTGCTAGAATTGTTGGTAAAATGCATATAGAATTAGATGATCTTGAACATGCTACATCTTGCTTGCTTGATGATAAAAATTCTTGTCTTAGCCAAGTAGACTCTCTTAAACTTGAAAATGCTAGCTTGCTTGACAAGATTAGATTTCTAGAAGCTCAACCTCTTATGGGTAGTTCTAATAAAGAGAATACTTTGATTGTTGATTCTCTCATGCATGATATTGATGTTCTTAAATCTGAAAACAAGGAAAATGATTTTGTTTTGCAAGGATTAGAATCTGAAAATGGTATTTATCTTTCTAAGATTGCTTTACTTGAAACAGAAAATGCCTCCTTGCTTGCTAAAATCAATGTGCTTGAATCTTGTTCTAGCTCAACTAGTAGAGATAATAGTGTTGCTGCTCTTCATATTGATAGAGATTCTTATTTAACTAAAGCTCTTTGCTTAAAAAGTGATCTTTTGTATACTGGAGATGATATCAATCAATCGTCTTCTACCATTGCTTCACTTATGCATGATAATGATAGTTTGAGATCTTCTTTGCAAAGATTCTTAGTTGGTCAAAAGATTCGTAATGACGTCCAACACCATACTACTAAACAAATTGGTAGACATGGCTTAGGGTATGATAGTAGCCAAAGGAACAACAAAGGTAAAGGACCTCCAATTTTCCATGGAGAATTTTCTAGTTCCAAGGATATGGGCACATGTAACTATTGCAATGATATTGGAAATTATTCTAATTGTTGTCCTTTTAGGAAAGCACCCAATAGCAATAGGACTTGGGTTTCTAAGCTAACCCCTCCGGACCCAAAAACATGATTGGGGACCATTTCATCTTTCTTCTTGTAGGTACTTACAAATGGATTGACTTGAGCTATCGAATTGCAAATTGACTTCTCAATCCACATGAAAGAAGAAAGGTGAGATGTGTAGAGGGTGACAATAAGTGGAAAAAGGAATGGTAAGAACAAAGGTAAAGGTTTTCTTGCTTATAACCATTTCTAACTTGTTTTTGTCAAGTTAGTGTGCACTATGCATGTGGTTTTTGAGTCAAAAGTGGTATTTTGTGATTCTCTTAACACTCTTTCTCAAAAACTATTTCTAATGCTTTTATAGTGCATTACTAACTTGCTTACACATGTTTGGATATGGTTTATAATTTTTAGCATGTCTTTAAATATGTTTTTATGAAATATATGTGCTTCTTGACAACAGCTTTGTCGGTCGAGTTTGTCCTATTTAAAACTCAATTGGTAGGCACCAATGGGTGTTGGAAACAACTGTCATCGGTCAAGTTGTCAATACACAGAACTCAACTGACAACATTGTGCATAGAATACACAGTTGGCTTATTGAATAAGAATTTCCCTATGAACTAGATTTTCTCAATCGATAGCCTTATTCTTTGGCACTCTCATTTAGTACCTTTATATATGCATATTTCCATGCTTTAAATTGCATGTCTTTCTTACAACTCTATCTTTAGAATTTCTCTAAATTGGTATATCTATATCTTACAATTACTTGCTTTGAGTTGTTTTGCAGGTTTTGATGATGATCTCTTTGGATCTCTTGGTTGTGTCTAAAATTGCTTCCGTTGTACTCTAACTTGCTACATATATCTAGTTGTATATCTTGTTTGGATACAACCTTAAGGTTATTAGTGGTGATCATCTTTTGGTAATGATGCATATTTGTTAGTGAGTTATATCCTTCCATGCTTCTAAAGTTGTAGATCTCTTTTTTTGGATATATCTCTACATCTACTCATAGCTTGATGTATCTTGTGTATCTTTTGGTATCTCTTGCTATGATCTAGATCCTACTAATAGTCCTATCTTGTGACATCATGTACTAGTAGTTCACATACATGCAGTTCTAACCTTGTTGATAATTGGTATCTTTGCTCATCTAGTGGTATTTCACTATATGCTATGCTTGTATCTTGTCTCATACATGCTCAAGCTTGTTCCTTGAAATGCATATCTACTATCTTGAGTTGCTTGAATAACATTATGATGCAGGATACATAGATCTACATCATATGTAGAAATTGGAGCATTTTTGGATTTCATGCATATTTTGCTCTAGTTTTAGTTTTTGGTGCAAGACTAGTGTTTTTATGCAGAAACGACCTTCAGAGAAAGGCTCATCGCTCCGCCATGAGCCCTGACACTTTTTGGGCAAATTTTGTCATCTTGAGGGTCAAAATTGTATTTTCTACAGTTCTTTATCTTGCTTTTTGGGTTGTTCAAGTGCATGCTTTAAATTGCTTTTCTTTCTATACTTAGACAAGCCCCTATCTGTGCTCTTCTACTCTCTTTATATAACTTTTTGTTATCTCCTTTCTCTCAACAAGTAGCGTTTCTTATTTCTTCATACCCCCACTTTTTGAAATGACAAAGGGGGAGAAAGGTATGTCTTCTTTTGATAAAAGAGGAAGAAGGCATGTCTTACATGAAGAGGAGAAGCATATTCATGTAAAGGGGACAAGACATATATGTGTAGAACATATATGAGTAGAAGACATAATATTCTATAAATGTTATGAAAGCTAACCATGCAAAAAAAGCATAAATTGAGGGGGAGTATGAGAACTCCATGCGCATCAATTGAGGGGGAGTATATGAGCTCAATCCTATTGAAACCCCTAGGTTTCTCTGAAGGTATTATTTCACTTAAAAACTTTCAATACATTTATGGAATGGTTTGTCATCTTCAAAGAGAGGGAGAATGTTGAGTCAAGGTCAATTAGGTCAATGTTGACTCACATCTAAATTAACTAAACCCTTGTTTTGATGATGACTAACCATTCCACATATTGGTGTCTAATGCTTCTACTTGAGTGTTTTCATATTAGGTATAGACACACTCTAAATGCCCTAATTTGCACGTCCCAACTTGGAGAAAAGACAAGTCAAAGTCAATACAAGTGTATGTTTTTGTAATATGATGTAAATCCATTAGAATCATGTTGTAAATCACTTGTAATGATTATATGACTTGTAATTAAGCTTAAAAAAATCAAGAGCACTTAGATTGAATATTTAAGCACTCAAAAGCCATTTTCTAAAATTCACATCAGGCTATTCATCAGTCGAGTTGCAAACTCGACCGATCCTGATTGGATCTTGAAAATGACTTTTGATCGATCGAGTTTACACTTCACATAACTCAACTGATCCCTCTACTGACAAAAACTGATTTAAGTGAATCGATCGAGTTACCCCAGGAAAAACTCAATCGATGGCCTAAATTGGTCTTGTCTTTTAGTGGGATCGGTCGAGTTACCTTTATAGAAACTCGACCGATTGCACTGTACAAAAAAGTACAGAAAAATGTTTCTAGTCATTGTGGAGTTGCAACAAGTGAAAATATATCCGTTGCAAGCCACAAAATAGCTATTTTTCGTTCTTAAGTGTTCCCAAAGGCTAAGAGGCGTCCCCAACTATACATAGGACCCCTTGGGCTTCATTCCAAGGTTGAGAATTCAATGCAAAACTCTATGTGAGGTTCCTATTCTATAGTTGAGTGCTTCCTATAGCCTCCTCTCTCTCTAAGCTTAATAACTTGCTATATTCATTAGAGTGAGTAGGAAATCTGTAAGAGAGCTAGTCCTACATGTATATCTTGTGAGACTCTCACTGCCACCACATCTCTATCTCTCTTTTCAACCATGAAGATGAAGGTTCTCTCTCTTGGCTAAGAGAGGTGAAGAAGAACAGGGGAAGGAGTCCCTTGGTGAAGACAAAGGATGAAGACTTGGAGAAAGAGAAGGTAAGCCCTTGGTGAAGGCAGAAGACTCTGGGCTCAAGTGGGTAAGTCCTTGGTGGAAGCTTCTCCGAGTGAAGGTGAAGTCAAAGGTAGAATATCCAAGAAGACTGGGTAATTCCTTAAAGGCTGAAGAATTGTGTATGAGTAGGTAAGTCCTTGGAAGAAGGTGTAAGACTCCTTGAAAAGTGGGTAAGTCCTTGGTAAGGTTGAAGACTCTTTGTATTGGATATGTGAGTCCTTTGGTGATCATGTATTGTAAGTCTTATGAATGAATATAAGAGTGCAATGGTTAAGAAATCCTAGAGGTTGACCTCTCTAGGTAGTGTATTGACTCACTTCTAGTTTGAAGTGTGGAACCACTCTAAATAGCTTGTTAATTGGTGTATGTTCAATCTCTCTCTCCCTTTCTATGCAAGTTTTAGTTGCACTCAAACTTACTATTTAGCAACCTTATCTTGCGATATATCTTGAAGGTCTAGTGAATTTTGTTTAAGTGCATTCAACTCTATTCACCCCCCTCTAAAGCATCCAATCATCCATGTAGGATCCAACAATTGGTATCAGAGCGGGTCTTCTCCAAGCATACTTCAACAAGTAGGAGAAGATGGGTGACTACCAAGGAGGGAGATACTTGATCAACCTTCCAATCTTTGATGGGAGCAATTTCCTCTATTGGAGAAGAAGACTTCAATTCTACATCTAAGGATCAAGTCTTGAGATGTGGCAAATGGTGAACAACCCATACAAGCTACCTAAGGAAAAGATTGAAGAATGGGATGAAGCTACCTTGAAGAAAGAAACCTTGAATGCTAGAGCCATGCACATCCTCTATGCCTCCATGACCCCCACCGAGTTCACCCGGATTTCTTCATGTGAAACAGCCTATGAGGTATGGAGAAAGCTATGCATCACTTATGAGGGGATAGCTCAAGTGAAGGAAAGCAAAGTCTACATGCTCAACAGGCTGTTTGAGAACTTCAAGATGGGAAAGGAGCAGAAGCTAACTCATATGTACCATAGGCTCAACACCATTGTGAATGGTCTTGCGGTTCTAGGCCATCCTATATCTAGAGGAGAGACAAACTCAAAGATTCGTAGAACCCTTCCCAAGAGGTGCTAACCCAAGGTGACTTTAATTGAAGAAGCAAGGTCTCTTAAGGATATTCCTATTAAAGAGCTCATTGGAAATCTACAAGAACATGAAGCCACACTTGACAAGAGGGAAGAAGTAAAAAGACAAGAAGAGAAATAACTCAAGAGAATGAAGAAGGTTCAAATCAAAACTCAAATCAGGGCTATTGTTGGTCAAGCTTCTCCATTCTCTCAAGTTAAAGAAGATGACAAGTACTCCAAGGATAAACTCTACAAAGGCAAGTCCTCCTCCATCCGGTGCTTCACATGTGGGATGAAGGGTTACTACAAGGAAGATTGCCCACGAGGCAAAAAGACCCATCTTCACAAGAGAAGAGAAGAGAAGTACAAGAAGAAGGAGAAATGGCACTCAAGCACAAGTGACTCCTCCAAGTCAAGGTCAAGTGACTCCTCCAACTCAAGTTCTAGTGAAGAGTCAAGTGGAAGATCAAGCTCTAGTGAAGATGGAGAATGTCGCTCTTATGGCTTCTATAAGAAAAGACTCAAATGAGGTAAATCTAAACTATTTAGATAAATAACCCTTAATTGCTATCATTAATGCTACTCGTGCCTCTCTTAAGTCTTCTAAAAAGAAAAGGAAAAAGCTTGCTAGAATTGTTGATAAAATGCATATAGAATTAGATGATCTTGAACATGGTAATGCTTGCTTGCTTGATGATAAAATGCTTGTCTTAGCCAAGTAGGCTCTCTTAAACATAAAAATGCTAGCTTGCTTGACAAGATTAGACTTCTAGAAGCTCAACCTCTTATGGGTAGTTCTAATAAAGATCATACTTTGATTGTTGATTCTCTCATGCATGATGTTGATGTTCTTAAATCTGAAAACAAGGACAATGATTTTGTTTTGTAAGGATTCATATCTAAAAATGGTTTTTATCTTTCTAAGATTGCTTTGCTTGAAATAGAAAATGCTTCCTTGCCTGCTAAAATCAATGTGCTTGTATCTTGTTCTAGCTCAACTAGTAGAGAGAATAGTGTTGCTGCTCTTCATATTGATAGAGATTCTCATTTAACTAAAGCTCTTTGTTTAGAAAGTGATATTTTGCATACTAGAGATAATATCAATCATTTGTCTTCTACTATTTCTTCTCTTATGTATGAAAATGATAGTTTGAGATCTTCTTTGCAAAGATTCTTAGTTGGTAAAAAGATTCTTAATGACATCCTACACTATACTACTAAATAAATTGGTAGATATGGTTTAGGGTATGATAGTAGCCAAAGGAACAACAAAGGTAAAGGACCTCCAATTTTTCATGGAGAATCTTCTAGTTCCAAGGCTATGGGCACATGTAACTATTGCAATGATATTGGCCATTATTCTAATTGTTGTCCTTTTAGGAAAGCACCCAAGAGCAATAGGACTTGGATTGCTAAGCTAACCCCTCCAGACCCAAAAGCATGATTGGGGACCATTTCATCTTTCTTCGTGTAGGTACTTGCAAATGGATTGACTTGAGCTATTAAATTGCAAATTGACTTCTCAATCCACATGAAAGAAGAAAGGTGAGATGTGTAGAGGGTGACAATAAGTGGAAAAAGGAATGGTAAGAACAAAGGTAAAGGTTTTCTTGCTTATAACCATTTCTAACTTGTTTTTGTCAAGTTAATGTGCACTATGCATGTGGTTTTTGAGTCAAATGTGGTATTTTGTGATTCTCTTAACGCTATTTCTCAAAAACTATTTCTAATGCTTTTATAGTGCATTACTAACTTGCTTACACATGTTTGGATATGGTTTATAATTTTAGCATGTCTCTAAATATGTTTTTATGAAATATATGTGCTTCTTGACAGCAGCTTTGTCGGTCGAGTTTGTCCTATTTAAAACTCAACTGGTAGGCACCAATGGGTGTTGGCAACAGCTGTCATCGGTCAAGTTGTCAATACACAGAACTGGACTAACAACATTGTGCATAGAATACACAATTGGCTTATTGAATGAGAATTTCCCTATCAACTAGATTTTCTCAACCGATAGCCTTATTCTTTGGCACTCTCATTTAGTACCTTTATATATGCATATTTCCATGCTTTAAATTTCCTATCTTTCTTACAACTCTATCTTTTGAATTGCTCTAAATTGGTATATCTATATCTTACAATTACTTGCTTTGAGTTGTTTTGCAGATTTTGATGATGATCTCGTTGGATCTCTTGGTTGTGTCTAAAATTGCTTCCGTTGTACTCTAACTTGCTACATATATCTAGTTGTATATCTTGTTTGGATAAAACCTTAAGGTTCTTAGTGGTGATCATCTTTTGGTAATGATGCATATTTGTTAGTGATTTATATCCTTCCATGCTTCTAAAGTTGCAGATCTCTTTTTTGGATATATCTCTACATCTGCTCATAGCTTGATGTATCTTGTGTATCTTTTGGTATCTCTTGCTATGATTTAGATCCTACAAATAGTCCTAACTTGTGACATCATGTACTAGTAGTTCACATACATGTAGTTCTAACCTTGTTGATAATTGGTATCTTTGCTCATCTAGTGGTATTTAACTATATGCTATGCTTGTATCTTGTCTCATACATGTTGAAGTTTGTTCCTTGAATTATATATCTACTATCTTGAGTTTCTTGCATAACATTGTGATGCAGGATACATAGATCTACATTATATGTAGAAATTGGAGCATTGTTGGATTTCATGTAGATTTTGCTATAGTTTCAATTTTTGGTGCAAGACTAGTGTTTTTAATGCAGAAACGACCTTATGAGAAAGGCTCATCGCTCTGCCATGAGCCCTGACACTTTTTGGGCAAATTCTATAATCTTGAGGGTCCAAATTGCATTTTCTACAGCTCTTTATCTTGCTTTTTGGGTTGTTCAAGTGAATGCTTTAAATTACTTTTCTTTCTATGCTTAGACAAGCCCCTATCTGTGCTCTTCTACTCTCCTTATATAACTTTTTGGTATCTCCTTTCTCTTAACAAGTTTCTTATTTCTTCATACCCCCACTTTTTGAAATGACAAAGGGGGAGAAAGATATGTCTTCTTTTGACAAAAGAGGAATAAGACATGTCTTACATGAAGAGGAGAAGCATATTCATGTAAAGGGGAGAAGGTAAAGGGGAGAAGACATATATGTATATATCATATCTGAGTAGAAGACATAGTATTCTATACATGTTATGAAAGCTAACCATGCAGGATAAATATCATAAATTGAGGGGGAGTATGAGAACTCCATGCACATCAATTGAGGTGGAGCATACGAGCTCAATCCTATTGAAACCCCTAGGTTTCTCCAAAGGTTTGATTTTACTTACAAACTTTCAATGCATTTATGGAATTGTTTGTCATCTTCAAAGAGGGGGAGAATGTTGACTCAAGGTCAATTAGGTCAATCTTGACTCATGTCTAAATTGACTAAACCCTTGTTTTGATGATGACTAACCATTCCACATATTGGTGTCTAATACTTCTACTTGAGTGCTTTCAGATTAGGTATAGACACACTCCAAATATCCTAACTTGCACATCCCAACTTGGAGAAAAGACAAGTCAAAGTCAATACAAGTGCACATTTTTGTAATATGATGTAAATCCATTAGAATCATGTTGTAAATCACTTGTAATGATTGTATGACTTGTGATTAAGCTTAGAAAAAATCAGGAGCACTTAGATCGAATACTTTAGCACTCAAAAGCCATTTTCCAAAATTCACATTACGGTGTTCATTGGTCGAGTTGCAAACTCGACCGATCCTGGTTGGATCTTGAAAATGACTTTTGACTGGTCAAGTTTACACTTCGCAGAACTTGACTGATCTCTCTACTGACCAAAACTGATTTAAGTGAATCGGTCGAGTTACCCCAGGACAAACTCAACCGATGGCCTAAATTAATCTTGTCTTTTAGTGGGATCGGTCGAGTTACCTTTATAGAAACTTGACCGATTGCACTATACGGAAAAGTGCAGAAAAGTGTTTCTAGCCATTGTGGAGTTGCAACAAGTGAAAATATATCCGTTGCAAACTACAAAATAACTAGTTTTTGTTCTTAAGTGTTCCCAAAGGATAAGAGGTATCCCCAGCTATAAATAGGACCCCTTGGGTTTCATTCCAAGGTTGAGCATTCAATGCAAAACTCTATGTGAGGTTCCTATTCTATAGTTGAGTGCTTCCTATAGCCTCCTCCTCTCTCTCTCTAAGCTTAATCACTTGCTATATTCGTTAGAGTGTGTAGGGAATCTGTAAGAGAGCTAATCGTACATGCATATCTTGTAAGACTCTCACTTCCACCACCTCTCTATCTCTCTTTTCAACCATGAAGATGAAGGTTCTCTCTCTTGGCTAAGAGAAGTGAATAAGAATAAGGGAAGGAGTCCCTTAGTGAATACAAAGGCTGAAGACTTGGAGCAAGAGTGGGTAAGCCCTTGTGAAGGCAGAAGACTCCTGGCTCAAGTGGATAAATCCTTGGTGGAAGCTTCTCCGAGTGAAGGTGAAGTCAAAGGCTGAAGATCTAAGAAGAGTGGATAATTCCTTGAAGGCTGAAGACTTGTGCAAGAGTAGGTAAGTCCTTGGAAAAAGGTGAAAGACTCTTTGTAAAGTGGGTAAGTCCTCGGTAAGGTTGAAGACTCTTTGTATTGGATAGGTAAGTCCTTTGGTGGTCATGTATTGTAAGTCTTATGAATGAATATAAGAGTGCAATGGTTAAGAAATCCTAGAGGTTGTCCTCTCTAGGTAGTGGACTGACTCACTTCTAGTTTGAAGAGTGGAACCACTCTAAATAGTTTGTCAATTGGTGTATGTTCAATCTCTCTCTCCCTTTCTATGCATGTTTTAGTTGCACTCAAACCTCCTATTCAGCAACCTTATCTTTGATATATCTTGAAGGTCTAATGAATTTTGTTTAAGTGCTTTCAACTCTATTCACCCCCCTCTAGAGCATCCAATCACCCATCTAGGATCCAACAATTGGTATCAGAGCATGTCTTTTCCAAGCATAATTCAACAAGTAGGAGAAGATGGGTGACTACCAAGGAGGGAGATACTTGATCAACCTTCCAATCTTTGATGGGAGCAATTTTCTCTATTAGAGAAGAAGACTTCAATTCTACATCCAAGGATCAAGTCTTGAGATGTGTCAAATGGTGAACAATTCATACAAGATACTTAAGGCAAAGATTGAAGAATGGGATGAAGCTACCTTGAAGAAAGCAACTTTGAATGCTAGAGCCATGCACATCCTCTATGCCTCCATGACCCTCACCGAGTTCAACTAGATTTTTTCATGTGAAACAACCTATGAGGTATGGAGAAAGCTATGCATCACTTATGAGGGGACAACTCAAGTGAAGGAAAGTAAAGTCTACATGCTCAACTGTCTGTTTGAGAACTTCAAGATGGGAAAGGAGGAGAAAATAGCTCATATGTACCATAGGCACAACACCATTGTGAATGGTCTTGCGGTTCTAGGCCATCCTATGTCTAGAGGAGAGACAAACTCAAAGATCCTTAGAACTCTTCCCAAGAGGTGGGAACCCAAGGTGACTTCGATTGAATAAGCAAGGTCTCTTAAGGATATTCCAATCGAAAAGCTCATTGGAAATCTACAAGCACATGAAGCCACACTTGACAAGAGGGAGGAAGTAGAAAGACAAGAAGAGAACGAACTTAAGAGAATTAATAAGGTTGAAATCAAAACTCAAATCAAGGCTATTTTTGATCAAGCTTCTCCATTCTCTCATGTTAAAGAAGATGTCATGTACTCCAATCCTCCTCCATCCGGTGCTTCACATGTGGGAAGAAGGATCACTATAAGGAAGATTGCCCACAAGGCAAAAAGACCCATCTTCACAAGAGAAGAGAAGAGAAGTACAAGAAGAAGGAGAAATGGCACTCAAGCTAAAGTGACTCCTCCAACTCAAGCTCAAGTGGCTCCTCCAACTCAAGCTCAAGTGGCTCCTTTAACTCAAGATCAAGTGAAGAATCAAGTGAAGAGTCAAGTGGAAGATCAAGTTCCAGTGAAGAAGGAGAATGTCATTTTCCTCTTATGGATTCTACAAGAAAAGACTCAAATAAGGTAATTCTAAACTATTTAGATAAATAACCCTTAATTGCTATCATTAATGCTACTCGTGTCTCACTTAAGTCTTCTAAAAAGAAAAAGGAAAAAGCTTGCTAGAATTGTTGATAAAATGCATATAGAATTAGATGATCTTGAACTTGCTAATTCTTGCTTGCTTGATGATAAAAATGCTTCTCTTAGCCAAGTAGACTCTCTTAAACTTGAAAATGCTAGCTTGCTTGACAAGATTATATTTTTAGAAGCTCAACCTCTTATGGGTAGTTCTAATAAAGAGCATACTTTGATTGTTGATTCTCTCATGCATGATATTGATGTTTTTAAATCTGAAAACAAGGACAATGATTTTGTTTTGCAAGGATTAGAATCTGAAAATGGTGTTTATCTTCCTAAGATTGCTTTACTTGAAACAAAAAATGCCTCCTTGCTTGCTAAAATCAATGTTCTTAAATCTTGTTCTAGCTCAACTAGTAGAGAGAATAGTGTTGCTTCTCTTCATATTGATAGAGATTCTTATTTAACTAAAGCACTTTACTTAGAAAGTGATCTTTTGC
This sequence comes from Alisma plantago-aquatica, assembly GCA_963693085.1. NCBI lineage: Eukaryota > Viridiplantae > Streptophyta > Magnoliopsida > Alismatales > Alismataceae > Alisma > Alisma plantago-aquatica. The sequence continues at coordinate 1,256,428,300 of OY856411.1, read as the reverse complement.
ATACTAGAGATAATATCAATCATTTGTCTTCTACTATTGCTTCTCTTATGCATGATAATGATAGTTTGATATCTTCTTTGTAAAGATTCTTAGTTGGTAAAAAGATTCTTAATGACATCCAACACCATACTACTAAACAAATTGGTAGACATGGTTTAGGGTATGATAGTAACCAAAGAAACAACAAAGGTAAAGGACCTTTAGCTTTCCATGGAGAATCTTCTAGTTCTAAGTCTATGGGCATATGTAACTATTGCAATGATATTGGCCATTATTCTAATTGTTGTCCTTTTAGTAAAGCACCCAAGAGCAATAGGACTTAGGTTGCTAAGCTACCCCCTCCGGACCCAAAAACATGATTGGGGACCATTTCATCTTTCTTCTTGTAGGTACTTGAAAATGGATTGACTTGAGCTATTTAATTGCAAATTGACTTCTCAATCCACATGAAAGAAGAAAGGTGAGATGTGTAGAGGGTGACAATAAGTGAAAAAAAGGAATGGTAAGAACAAAGGTAAAGGTTTTCTTGATTATAACCATTTCTAACTTGTTTTTGTCAAGTTAGTGTGCACTATGCATGTGGTTTTTGAGTCAAAAGTGGTATTTTGTGATTCTCTTCAAACTCATGCTCAAAAACTATTTCTAATGCTTTTATAGTGCATTACTAACTTTCTACACATATTTGGATATGGTTTATATTTTTTAGCATGTCTCTAAATATGTTTTTATGAAATATATGTGCTTTTTAGATCCTACTAGTAGTCCTAACTTGTGACATCATCTGCTAGTAGTTCACATACATGTAGTTCTAACCTTGTTGATAATTGGTATCTTTGCTCATCTAGTGGTATTTCACTATATGCTATGCTTATATCTTGTCTCATACATGCTCAAGCTTGTTCCTTGAATTGCATATCTACTATCTTGAGTTGCTTGCATAACATTGTGATGCAGGATACATAGATCTACATTATATGTAGAAATTGGAGCATTTTTAGATTTCATGTAGATTTTGCTCTAGTTTCAGTTTTTGGACCAAGACTAGTGTTTTTTATGTAGAAACGACCTTCTCAGCAAGGCTCATCGCTCCGCCATGAGCCCTGACACTTTTTAGGCAAATTCTGTCATCTTGAGGGTCAAAATTTCATTTTCTACAACTCTTTATCTTGCTTTTTGGGTTGTTCAAGTGCATGCTTTAAATTGCTTTTCTTTCTATGCTTGGACAAGCCCCTATCTTTGCTCTTCTACTCTCCTTATATAACTTTTTGTTATCTCCTTTCTCTGAACAAGTGGTGTTTCTTATTTCTTGATACCCCCAATTTTTGAAATGACAAAGGGGAGAAAGATATGTCTTCTTTTGACAAAAGAGGAAGAAGACATGTCTTACATGAAGAGGAGAAGCATATCATGTAAAGGGGAGAAGGTAAAGGGGAGAAGACATATATGTGTAGAACATATATGAGTAGAAGACATCGTATTCTATAAATGTTATGAAAGCTAACCATGCAGGAGAAATAGCATAAATTGAGGGGGAGTATGAGAAATCCATGCACATCAATTGAGGGGGAGCATATGGGCTCAATCCTATTGAAACCCCTAGGTTTCTCCAAAGGTATGATTTTACTTAAAAACTTTCAATACATTTATGGAATGGTTTTTCATCTTCAAAGAGGGGGAGAATGTTGACTCAAGGTCAATTAGGTCAATGTTGACTGACATCTAAATTGACAAAACCCTTGTTTTGATGATGACTAACCATTCCACATATTGGTGTCTAATGCTTCTACTTGAGTGTTTTCAGATTTGGTATAGACACAATCCAAATGCCCTAACTTACGCATCCCAATTTGGAGAAAAGATAAGTCAAAGTCAATACAAGTGCATGTTTTTGTAATATGATGTAAATCCATTAGAATAATGTTGTAAATCACTTGTAATGATTGTATGACTTGTAATTAAGCTTAGAAAAATTAGGAGCACTTAGATCGAATATTTAAGCACTCAAGCCATTTTCCAAAATTCACATCAGGCTGTTCATCGATCGATTTGCAAACTCGACCGATCCTGATTGGATCTTGAAAATGACTTTTGATCGGTCGAGTTTACACTTGAAAGACCTTGACCGATCCCTCTATTGACCAAAACAGATTTAACTGAATCGGTTGAGTTACCCCAGGACAAACTCGACTGATGGCCTAAATTGGTCTTGTCTTTCAGTAGGATTGGTCGAGTTACCTTTATAGAAACTTGACCGATTGCACTGTACGAAAAAGTGCAAAAAAGGGTTTCTAGCCATTGTGGAGTTGCAACAAGTGAAAATATATCCATTGCAATATACAAAACCACTAATTTTCATTCTTAAGTGTTCCCAAAGGCTAAGAGGCATTCACAACTATAAATAGGACCCCTTGGGCATCATTCCAAGGTTGAGCATTAAATATAAAACTCTATGTGAGGTTGCTATTCTATAGTTGAGCGATTCCTACCACCTCTTTCTGTCTAAGCTTAATCACTTGCTATATTCATTAGAGTGAGTAGGAAATCTGTAAGAGAGCTAGTCCTACATGTATATCTTGTGAGGCTCTCACTTCCATCACCTCTCTATCTCTCTTTTCAACCATAAAGATGAAGGTTCTCTCTCTTGGCTAAGAGAGGTGAAGAAGAACAAGGGAAGGAGTCCCTTAGTGAAGACAAAGGCTGAAGACTTGGAGAAAGAGTGGGTAAGCCCTTGGTGTAGGCAGAAGACTCCTGGATCAAGTGGATAAGTCCTTGGTGGAAGCTTCTTCGAGTGAAGGTGAAGTGAAAGGCTGAATATCCAAGAAGAGTGGGTAATTCCTTGAAGGTTGAAGACTTGTACAAGAGTAGGTAAGTCCTTGGAAGAAGGTGGAAGACTCCTTGCAAAGTGGGTAAATCCTTGGTAAGGTTGAAGACTCTTTGTATTGGATAGGTAAGTCCTTTGGTGGTCATGTATTGTAAGTCTTATGAATGAATATAAGAGTGCAATGGTTAAGAAATCCTAGAGGTTGACCTCTCTAGGTAGTGGACTGACCCACTTCTAGTTTGAAGTGTGGAACCACTCTAAATTGCTTGTCAATTGGTGTATGTTCAATCTCTCTCTCCCTTCCTATGCATGTTTTAGTTGCACTCAAACTTCCTATTTAGAAACCTTATCTTGTGATATATCTTGAAGGTCTAATGAATTTTGTTTAAGTGCATTCAACTCTGTTCACCCCCTTCTAGAGCATCCAATCACCCATCTAGGATCCAACAATTAGTATCAGAGTGGGTCTTCTCCCAGCATACTTCAACAAGTAGGAGAAGATGGATGACTACCAAGGAGGGAGATACTCGATCAACCTTCCAATCTTTGATGGGAGTAATTTCCTCTGTTGGAGAAGAAGACTTTAATTTGACATCCAAGGATCAAGTCTTGAGATGTGGCAAATGGTGAACAACCCATACAAGCTACCTAAGGCAAAGATTGAATAATGGGATGAAGCTATCTTGAAGAAAACAACCTTAAATGCTACATCCATGCACATCCTCTATGCCTCCATGACCCCCACCGAGTTCCACGAGATTTCTTCTTGTGAAACAACCTATTAGGTATGGAGAAAGCTATGCATCACTTATAAGGGACAACTCAAGTGAAGGAAAGCAAAGTCTACATGCTCAATGGACTGCTTGAGAACTTCTAGATGGGAAAGGAGGAGAAGACAACTCATGTGTACCATAGGCTCAACACCATTGTGAATGGTGTTTCAGTTCTAGGCCATCCTATGTCTAGAGGAGAGACAAACTCAAAGATCCTTAGAACTCTTCCCAAGAGGTGGGAAACCAAGGTGACTTCGATTGAAGAAGCAAGGTCTCTTAAGGATATTCCTATTGAAGAGATCATTGGAAATCTACAAGCACATGAAGCCACACTTGACAAGAGGGAGGAAGTAGAAAGACAAGAAGAGAAAGAACTAAAGAGAATGAAGAAGGTTGAAATTAAAACTCAAATCAAGGCTATTGTTGGTCAAGCTTCTACATTCTCTCAAGTTAAAGAAGATGACTACAAAGGCAAGTCCTCCTCCATCTGGTGCTTCACATGTGGGAAGAAGGGTCACTACAAGGAAGATCGCCCACAAGGCAAAAAGACCCATTTTCATAAGAGAAGAGAAGAGAAGTACAAGAAAAAGGAGAAACGACACTCAAGATCAAGTGACTCCTCCAAATCAAGCTCAAGTGGCTCCTCCAACTCAAGCTCAAGTGAAGAATCAAATGAATAGTCAAGTGGAAGATCAAGCTCTAGTGAAGAAGGAGAATGCCATTTTGCTCTTATGGATTTTACAAGAAAAGACTCAAATGTGGTAAATCTAAACTATTTAGATAAAGAACCCTTAATTTCTATCATTAATGTTGCTCGTGCCTCTCTTAAGTCTTCTAAAAAGAAAAGGAAAAAGCTTGCTAGAATTGTTGATAAAATGCATATAGAATTAGATGATATTGAACATGCTACTTCGTGCTTGGGTGATGATAAAATGCTTGAATTTGACAAGTGGACTCTCTTAAACTTGAAAATGCTAGCTTGCTTGACAATATTATATTTCTAGAAGCTCAACCTCTTATGGGTAGTTTTAGTAAAGAGCATACTTCGATTATTGATTATGTCATGCATGATATTAATGTTCTTAAATCTGAAAACAAGGACAATGATTTTGTTTTGCAAGGATTAGAATCCGAAAATGGTGTTTATCTTTCTAAGATTGCTTTGCTTGAAATAGAAAATGCCTCCTTGTTTGCTAAAATCAATATGCTTGAATCTTGTTCTTGCTCAACTAGTAGAGAGAATAGTGTTTCTGCTCTTCATATTGATAGAAATTCTTATTTAACTAAAGATCTTTGCTTAGAAAGTGATCTTTTGCATACTAGAGATAATATAAATCATTTTGTCTTCTACTATTGCTTCTCTTATGCATGATAATGATAGTTTGTGATCTTTTTTGCAAAGATTCTTAGTTGGTAAAAAGATTCTTAATGACATCCTACACCATACTACTAAACAAATTGGTAGAAATAGTTTAGGGTTTGATAATAGCCAAAGGAACAACAAAGTTAAAGGACCTCCAATTTTCCATGGAGAATCTTCTAGTTCCAAGGCTATGGGCACATGTAACTATTGGAATGATATTGGCCATTATTCTAATTTTTGTCCTTTTAGGAAAGCACCCAAGAGCAATAGGACTTGGGTTACTAAGCTAACCCCTCCAGACCCAAAAACATGATTGGGGATCATTTCATCTTTCTTCTTGTAGGTACTTGCAAATGGATTGACTTGAGCTATTGAATTGCAAATTGACTTCTCAATCCACATGAAAAAAGAAAGGTGAGATGTGTAGAGGGTGATAATAAGTGGAAAAAGGAATGGTAAGAACAAAGGTAAATGTTTTCTTGCTTATAACCATTTCTAACTTGTTTTTGTCAAGTTAGTGTGCACCATGCATGTGGTTTTTGAGTCAAAAGTGGTATTTTGTGATTCTCTTCACACTCTTGCTCAAAAACTATTTCTTATGCTTTTATAGTGCATTACTAACTTGCTTACACATGTTTGGATATGGTTTATATTTTTTAGCATGTCTCTAAATATGTTTTTATGAAATATATGTGCTTTTTGACAACAACTTTGTTAGTCGAGTTTGTCCTATTTAAAACTCGACCGATAGGCACCAATGGATGTTGCCAACAGCTATCATCAATCAAGTTGTCAATACACAGAACTCGACCGACAACACTGTGCATATAATACACAGTTGGCTTATTGAATGAGTATTTCCCTCTCAACTAGATTTTCTCAACCGATAGCTGACAAGCCTTAAATGTGGGTCCAAAAATGGAGACATGTCTAGGTCATCAAACTCTAGAAATTTATAATACCTGAGTGTTTAAGACTCCTGCAACTAGCACAGGGTCAAAGTAGTTTGGGGTCAAACATAGGGACAGGAAGAATAGCGCTTCAGAACTCAAGTTTCACTTGTCTAAGCACGTTAAAAAGTCGAGGGATAAGGTTTGATGTAACAATAAAGAATTATAAAGAATTAAACTAATAACCTATCTCCAAAGGGAGCTACCAAAAGGATTAAGATTTTCACGTTTCACACTTTTTATAGAGGTTTTGTATATTGAAAGTCGAGGAGGTAAGACCATCGTCAGAGTATAGCAAGAAGGAAGAAAACCTAATTGTAACAAGTGGCGACAGTCTACATCCGGCACCTCCTTCTCTCAAAGAAGATGCCAACTAGCCATGCATTGAGTTCCCTCTCTCAAGGGTACCATACGTGGACTAGAGTGGACAAATAGACTGGGACAACCCTGATTCTGGGTACTCTCGTACACCCAAATCAGACCAAGCTCTAAAATTTATGACATCCCTCTATCAAGGGAGTCAAAACAAGAAACATGATTCGATAGCTAGTCAAAATCATGAATAAGAAAGAAGGAACTAGAACTCAGATTCTATAAAGAAATCATCCAACAAAACACATAACAAAATGAGATAAACTCCACAAATTCCAATAATCATATAGAGACATAAATGTTTAGTTACAATGTTGTAATTAAAGGAATGTAAATACTGAAAAAGGGAAGATAGGTATTAGTCTCCCTGGTTTAAGAGATCGAAGTACATAGCAACATACACCTAAGATAATGCTACCCAGTACCAGGTAAGGGCCCTATCGAGATACGACTGTGTAGGGTTCCTGACCATGTCGGGTCATGAACTGTGACGGGTAAGGGGCATATCGAGATAGGACCCCCACCCAATATGGTCGTGTCGAGCTGCAACCATGATGGGTATAGACCATATCGGGTTGGGTACCGTGTCAGGTTAAGATACATATTGGGTAAGCATTATCTTAGTTAGGGCTCTCGGGTTCCTCGTGTCGGGTATGTATGGGTGAGCCGCCTCGGGTTGAAGCCCATATAGAAACCCAATGTGTTGAAGTAGCCGTGAGGGTCATGTCGCACTGTCTGCTGCTACCAGAATGGTTCCTAAGTGAAATCCTCCCGTCCCTCTCGGGTCGGGGGTGTGCTCACCTAGTATCGCCCAACAGACTCTGGAACTCGACGCACTAGCTCCTGTGCTCTAAGAGTTATCTCTCATAGGGTTCGACCCGTCCCATCATAGGCTTGCATATGCTATTTATATGCAGCAGGCTGGTGGGAGTTACGACTCTTATTGGGCCATGTGTCCTCCGTCTGACACCGTTCTCGCAGCTTCAGTGGGGCCGACACATCTATCGCCCCGCAGGCATGTCGGGCCATCAATCATGTCGGGCGGTCAGTGTGTCGTGCTCAGCCATGGCGGGTAAGGATCTCGGTGAGCTGCTGCACCGGGGGTATTCGTATCGTGTAATCGATGTCATTGAATGGGCAAAACGTGACTAGCAGGGTACCCTATCAGTTAAAGAGCTACAACAGCCAAGGCTCCCACACGACACACCCGCGTTGGGTTGCAAGCGTATCAGGCAACAACCATGACGGGTAAGGGGGGTGTATCACCTCCCATGCTACTGGGTCGAGACTGGTAATTCATTGCTGATGGGCCTGAAGGGCCCGTTAATGCTCTTTTTGTGGAAAAACAAGAGAAACTCTACAAAAGATGGGAGATATTATCAGGGGCATAATGGGCTTTATTTCTTTACAACAAAATAGGATAAAACGAAGAGGAGGTTAGGTTTGGAGGCTGTTTTGATAGTAAAATGTAAGCTCTAGCAGCCATAAAATGGGTGTTATCAACTCTCCCAAACTTAGCATTTTGATTGTCCTCAATCAATCTGTACTCATTTTAAAACTTTCGTTTGCAGTACCTTTCAAAACCAGGCATAATCTTCAGATAAAGGTTAATTGAATTTTGGAATGTCTTGAAGAAAATTACATTTGACCACGAACAATGGACTTTATTTTCCTTGCCTTATTAAACAAAAATTTTCTCTCTAGCTTTTGTTAGAATATTGGTGCATGATTTTGAAGTTAGCTTTCACACCAAACTGCTTGAATCTTGGGGGTAGAAGGTGGGGTTTTTGGGAAGGCTTAAGGCTTTTGGATTTTGCTTGCTTCCCATTGGTCCATCCAGGTACAGGCCTGTTAACGGGCAAGTGGTCCCTACAGTCCAAGCCAATTGTCTTTAGAGTAGTGATTTCACATCCTACGTACCACTGCCCAGATCTACCATGCCTAAAGATGGGTACTTTTGGGAAGATAAGTGTTTTTTTGGGGGCACAACTCTCATGCTTTTATTCGCTCTGATAAGGCTTTTCCTCTCTTTTTGGGATTTTGATGGGTAGGGAAAAGGGAGTTTGCTGTTTGGGCAGCTTTTTCCTTCATATGCACGTCTCTTAGCTGGAATGAGATTATTTTTCAAAGTTGGCATAGAAAAGTTATAGCCTTTGTCATTTAAGACTATGTTTTCAAGAGAACATAGCAGAAACATACACCACCTTAGACCCAGAGAGAACAAGATGGAAGAAGTTGTACCAAATATTTATGATAAAGTAATAATTTTTACAATTTTGAGAAACATGTAGTTGTGTATATATTGTGTATGTATTGCTTTCTATCAATCATTTATGTATATGTATACATGGAGTATGATAAGGGGAGGAAAGTAAAGGGAAAGAAGGAGAGAATTTTAGAGTACCTCCCTCAGTGATGCTATGGAGCACCCCCCAAACTTACTCCACACTCTGTCCCAGAGTAGTGAGATAAATAAGGAAAGGGTAGGCATAAATCAGTGAGGTTTCAGTGGATGCACGTGCCATCAGTAGCTAAGAGCTCCAAGACGTATTCTCCTCGTTGGATATGGTAGTCGAGGTCATGGAGCTTCTCTAGCATTTTTTTCAGGGCTACCACGTTGTGTATCTAGTGTAGCACGTAGACTCCACAGTCATTTGATAGGGGGTATGTTGTGGACTACGGTGGCAGAATTGGAGATCGTGCCAGGTTGTCACCGGATCTTCAAGGTATGACTGTATCAAGGATACCACCTCGGTGTAATATTTTCTTGCCAGTCATTCGAGGGGTGTAGCCGGTGTAGATGCACACTCCATTGACTAGTCGTTGTTGGCGTCTGGGCTATTGTAGAAGACACCAATGCGGGCATGGGTGTCTATCATGAGTAGTGTCCAGTGATTGTCATGCAGCATAGGAAGAAACATTATGGATAGAAAACACTTTTTGGCTTTGAGCTGGAACAACTGGCACACTCCTATTTCATCCTCCAAGCATAGGTCATTAAACAACATCGGATGGGTGATGTAGGGCTGTCCAATCTTCTTTTGTAGGATAGGGATGTAAGATAATGCCACAATTATAGCTAAACACCCTCCAGCTTTGACTAGGTCCCGTAGATCATCGAGGGGGGCTACTGCATTATCTTTCTCATAGATGACATCTATCGTGTTAGAATCAACAAGTTGTAGAAGTATTTGATTGACCTATTCCTAAGATAAAGAACTACATGTGGAACGGTCGAAGTTACTAATGATGGAGTTGGTGATGACAGGTGAAGTAGAAGCACCTTTAGCGGCAAATAAGGATAACAAGTACTCTATCTGCTTGTCTGTCCTGAAGATGTCAGAGAAGCCCTCAACCTTGTTTCTTGGAGGATTGTTGGGTGAAGAGGAATGTGAGTCAGAATTTGAATCAGTGCCTGTCTCTAGCAGATCCTCTAGAAGCTCCGGATCTCAGAAATAGCACTTGTCTTTGACCAGCAATAGCACGTAGATGCTCCTTAGATGTTAGAAATTTGTGTCCTAGAGCTTCCGTATATATCTGAAGATGTTTAGCAATTATATGGCACGTAATATGATGTAGGTGCTATTTCTTCTCCCCGAGTCTTGTTGAACTGGGAAATCATTGATCCCGTAGAAGTTCTAGATGCCGCTCTGGCGTCAGATGCCTTGTATGATGACCCGGTGGAGACGCAGAGGTAGGAGCATGGGGCCGATGTCTTCGGGGTGGAGGAAGATGTGCTCTAAGTGGGGGATCTCCGTGCTGCAGTAGCTAAGCAGGGTAACATCATGGGAGTGGAGGTCAGCCACACAGAGAAACCAGTATCCTCTATGCTTGTGCAGGGCCAACACTAGGTATGGGTTGCACTCTTCTATATTCTTCAACATATCAACCACTGGCCGTGTATTATCCGCTCCTGCTAGCAATCACCTGGCTAAGGTCAGATTGGCATTGTAGATCGACTGCTGACCGGTCTTGAGTGCGATATTCTCGATCATGGCACCTTCCAGGACTCTAAACAAAACCTTCCCCATGATGACTTCTGAGCGGAACATTGCTTTGAGTGCTCGTCATCGAATGGAGAAGTATCCGTTTCTCTAGAGGATGACTTCTTATTCTCCCTGTGACCTCATGATCATATTCATCAATTGTTGGTCCCGAATTATCAGGTAGCAGATGGCACACCTATCAAAGTCAGCCATCTCAAAGACTGGGATCTCAGACGGTGCAGAAAATGCGTCAGCCATCGAAGTCTTCGCTCTTGGGGGTTGCTCAGCAAGTGAGCTATATAGATCACCCCCTCTCCCTCAGATGAATCCTCCACTAGGCCTATAGACATTTCTTCTACGACATTGATTGGCTCTAGCGGTTGTGGGGTGGCAGATACGTTGATGCCGTGAGTATCCCTTGTCCTGTGGGGCCCTTGTTGGCAGTTCTGTTTGTCGTCTCCTCCTCGGGTGTTGTTTAGGGCCCGCTGGCATCAGATGAGGATTATGAGCTAGTGGAAGAAGGTGATGATGACGATGGCACAGAGGAGGGCACCAGTGGTGAAGGCGATCTCTAGGAATGCCTTGACTGGCGACGGGCGTCCCTTTCGTCAAGCCTCTTCTTGATGACATCTAGGCGTTGGAGCACCACCTGCATTGTGTTGTTCATCGCCTCTAGTTGGCTAGGGAGACCAACTAGAGTCAGTAGTTGATGCTCCTGTTCACCTAGCCTCTGTTGGAAGACCTGAAACTTGTGGGTTAGGGAAGCAAAAGTAGCGTTGTGGTTTCTTGTTACCTCCCACAAGTTGTCAAATTCAAAGCCGAAGGCTTGCCCTAACGAGGAGGGGATTGTCACCGATCGACTTTGGCTTCGAGTAGTGCTCCTCACATTGGCAGCGCAACCCATTGAATATGCATCAGTGGTTGGGGCTGAGTCCACCATGACAGTACGCGAGGGCATGGCCTCTGGGTGCGGCGTCGACAACTTTGTGACTACCTCTGTCTCCTCAGAGTGGGGTCGTGGAGAAGGTGGCAGATGCTGATCGACCACCCGACTCTCGACTTCCTCCTCCATGGCGACCACTGGAATTGTGGGTGGCAGTGTCGGGGTCTTCTAGACAAACCTGAGCTCCTCCTCTAAGAGCTCAATGAACACCTCATCACTGTAATGAGAGGCATATGACCATGCCAAGGGTGTGGCTGCGTCTTCTGCTGCTGCCGGAAGGACTGTGGCTTGCAGCGCCATGACAACTGCTTCTGTGGCAGAGGCTTCAAAGGTGACGACCACTTCTGAGGCGACCGTTGTGTCAATGAAATCCCCAATGGTCGATACTTCTTCTATGGCCGCGACGGGCATTGTTGTGGTTTCTGCAGCTGGTTCAATGGCGGTAGTAGCAACCACCAGAGTAGCAGCTACTAGTTTGGTAGTTGTTGTGGTTGGCTCGACGGTGGTGGCGACTGGCAAGTCTTCGAGGATAACTACCAATGATTTGTCCCGCCGACCTTCGGTTGGTGCGAGACTCCTTGTTGTGGCCATCCTTTCTTGGATGGCCGTTGTGGCAACATAAGCTGCTTCAACGGTCAGAGCCTCAACCTCTGCCATTCTAAAGACCAGCTTCTCTACATTGTAGTTGACGCAACTTGGGAGGGGAAGGAAGATATTGGTCCTCATGAACTTATAGAAGTGGCGACAACCTTCCTTCTTGATTATGTTTGCTCTGGTTAGGAACTTTATATCTATGTTGTCATCACCCCTGGTGTGCGACAGGTTGAGTGGCTCCCTCAGGTACCCAATCCCGACCGCTATAAGGTTGACGACTCCTCCCATGTTGTATTCCTTGGTGGAATCCTTCAAATGATGAAGACGGTTTAGCAGGAAGCACCCTAGGTTGATCGGCATGCCTTCCATTATGTACCAGATAAGAGGGATCTCTTTAGTATAGAGGTTTCTCATCTCATATTTACTGAAGAGCAGGCTTGCCACGATCTTGTGCACTATCCTCCAGAAGTAGGAGTGGACCTCTGCCACCTTCCTTCCTGGCTTGAAGGAGGACTCGTCTGTCAGCTTCCTCCACAGCTTGACCGAGTCAAAGCTATCGCCGTCACTGATTCAAGCACTATTGTTGAGCAATTCTTGCTCAACCTTGCTGGAGGAGAAGATCTTATTGAGCAGCCTCTCCGTTATGTCATGCTCTGAGTTGTAGAGGCTCCTTGCAGTCTGTCCACTCCGTCATACCTTTTGCTTTCGTCTGGTGTGTTTGGAACTCGGTGGAGGGAGGAGATTAACTCCTTTTTTAGCTCGGTGTAGGAGGTAGAGAAGCTGAAGCATATTTTCTGGAGTCTGAAAACTTCTAGGATGTTTTCTAGCCGGTCAAAAATGCCGATCTGTCAGAAAGATGCTTGGTGGCAGAACCAGGTTGGGTGGTAGACTTTTACCACCAACTCGTTGTAGTGCCTTTGGTGCTCTTCATCTCTTGGTATGAACCGGTGTGGTGAGTGGGCCAGAACCTTGGGTTCTGCCATCATGGCCAGGGTTGTGGTTGCTTCGACTCTGGGTCACTTCTGGGCCTCAGAGGGCCCAACTGTTGCTGGGTTCGGGCAAATCTATGTGGTGGTGGCTTCGGCTGTGGCCTCAGGGTTGATCCTCTGGCCTTTCTTGTCGACCTGAACAATGGTCTGCTTGGTGCGTGCCATTTTTTGGAAAGAGTTAGATAAGAAAATTAAATCAAAAGGAGTTATTGGACCAAAACTTTATTTACCCAATACCGAGAGTTAGTAAAAGAAAAGGTGCCGCCCGATATGGGTTGGGCGATAGGCGCAAAAACTAGCATCAGATCGAGCCTTTTGGAATCCTGGCGTACGACACACAAGTGCCCGATACTGAGAAAACCGATACGCTCTTTAAACAATACTCAGAATAAACCATTATGGGGTAGAAGAGAAAACGATGCATTGGTGAAGTCGGTATCAAAGAAGCAATATGGTCTAAGCGATATGTGCATTGCTCGTGGAGTATCGGTTAACTCTACATGATAAGGATGCATGATAAATGTGTCGCGCGACACGGGTGACAACATGATAACGTCTTGAGGTGATAAGATAACGGACACGCGATAGACGTCATACCTGTCAGAAACATGATGCATTGTGTCGCATGATACTTGTGTCACATGATATGAGCAGAAAAACTGATGTAAAACTAAATGATAAGAAAGCCGATATGCTTGGCACGATACCCTGAAAAACTCAATACGTGTTAGAGGTTCTGCCCGACATGGGCAAGAACACAATACAGTTAAAGCGTCATCAACACACGATAGGGATGGTCGAGACGGTCTGTGTGACACATAGTTATGCGACACGGGTGGCGCATCACGAGTTTTTACCTTGTCGGGCAGGAAGACTGGGAGCACGACACGAAAGGTCGATAGGCTGGAAACCAGCACGAGAGCTTAAGCTAGCAGGAGGATGCACAATACGGGAGTGAAAATTGTGGTAACTTTGGTAACCCGACACGGTTAATCTCGAGCTGCTACATATAGCCAGCCATGAGCAGGGTTAAAAGGGTAAAAACAAGGACACGTGTCACACATACACACAAATTGCCTTCCAAAGCAAGGTAATCCCATCTAATAACATCGCGTCGTGAAGCTTTAGAGAAGGCGGTGCGTCGCGGGGCAGACGTGTTGGGCGGTAAGAGCATGTTGCCCGATATGCATTGCCCGGTGCACTCCTTACGTGACACAGGTGTGCGTGATACACGCATCGTGCGGTACAAGTGCAATTCGACTAACGTGTGCTGGGCAACATACTTGCCTGACACATCTCTGGGAAGCTGACTAACTTCAAATATGTAGGCACGCGATACGTATGGATGATATGGGTTGGGCGACATGACAACCCAGCATAGGTTAGGAAATCACGTGCGCCCGATACAGTTGAAATCAAAGATCCAAGAGAACTTTTTTAAGGATGAAAACCAAAAATAAGAAGGCAATTGATGCATAAACATCATTGGCTTAAGAGTAAACCTTAGCCTCAGCTAGTATTACACACTAAGGCGATAAAACTAAGTCAGTGGCCCAGAAAATGAGAGAGTCTGCGCACATGGCGCGGGCACAGACTCAGGCCTTATTATAATGAGAGTGTTCATAATGTTCTTTGCAGGAAAAGGAAATAACATCCTATTCTAGGGAAGTAAACCTTGGGCTGCCTCCCAAAGAGCGTTATGGTTTCTGTCGTTAGCTCGACATCTTCAAATCTTACTATGCTTCTTCAGTAGGTGCAACTTCTGCATTGTCTAGGGGCAACTTAGACCTCCTTATGAAAGCTTCATCTTCGTAAAACCTTTTTACTCAGTGTCCATTGACTAGGAAGACCTTCATAGGATCATCTTTGTCGTATAGCTCCATCATTCCTGATGGGTACATCTTTGCTACCACGAATGGTATGGACCACCTAGTCTGTAGTTTCCCTGGAAAAAGTCAAATAGAAGATTTGAAAAATAAAACTTTGTCACCTTCCTTAACGTCTTTCTTCCGTAGGTGGGAATCGTGCCAGACTTTTGTCCTCAACTTGTAAATTCTTGCATTCTCGTAGGCGTGAAGCCCAAATTCTTCAAGTTCTTGGAGTTGGAGGAACTTTTTCTTTCTGGCTAAGGACAGATCCATATTGAGACGTTTAATGGCCCATAATGCCTTGTGCTCCAACTCAAAAGGTAGATGACATGATTTCCCATATATAAGCTGATAAGGTGTGGTATTGAGTGACATCTTGTATGTTGTTCTGTATGCCCAAAGAGCATCATCTAGCTTGGTTGACCAGTCTTTTCGAGACCTTCTGACTATTTTCTCCAAGATCTGTTTGATTTTCCGGTTAGAAACTTCAACTTGACCAGATGTCTGTGGATGGTATGGTGTGGAAACTTTGTGTCAAATGCCATATCTGCATAGAAGGGACTCAAATTGCCTCTCAGCAAAGTGAGATCCACCATCACTGATAACTATTCTTGGTACTCTGAACCTTGGGAAGATGGTCTTAGTAAAGAGCTTTATCACTGAGTTAGCATCACAGGTGGTGGTGGGTATGGCTTCTACCCACTTGGAGATGTAATCCACCACAACAAGGATGTACTTGAAATCATATGAGGAGGGGAAGGATTCCATATAGTATATTCCCCATACATCAAAAATTTCCACTTCAATCCATTCAGCCATGGGCATCTCGTTTCTATGGGAAATATTCCCGGTCCTTTGACACTCATTGCATGCTTTGACAAAGGTGTGAGCATCCTTGAAAAGGGTGGGCCAATAAAAGCCAGACTAGAGAACTTTGGTAGCAATTCTTTCAGCTCCCAGGTGCCCTTCATAGGGGGAGGAGTGACACTCGAACAAGATCTTTGGGGCTTTGTCTTTGGGTATACATCTCCAGTATAAGCCATCGACACAACGCTTGAACAACAGAGGATCATCCCAGTAATAGTTCTTCAGGACAGAGAAGAACTTCTTCTTTTGATAGTAGGACATTTCCGGAGGTAGTTGTTTGTAGGCTAGATAGTTACAGAAATCTGCATACCATGACCCTTCAGGATTTGCCATCTGGGCAACATAGATTGCTTCATCTACATAACTTTCATTTATCGGAAACGGGTGGTTGTCCTCCACCCTGATCCTTGATAGGTGGTCAACGACCACGTTCTCAGAGCCTTTCTTGTCTATTATCTCATGATCAAACTCTTGTAGCAGCAATGCCCAACGCAACAACCTAGGCTTAGCATCTTTCTTTTGCATTAGGTATTTAATTGCTCTGTGGTCAGTGTGAATAATCACTTTAGAACCCACAAGATAAGATCGAAACTTATCAAATGCATAGACAATTTCTAGCATTTCTTTCTTAGTGATGGTGTAGTTCAACTATGCTTCGTCTAACATTTTACTGGCATAAAAGATCACATGGTGCTTTTTATCTTTCTTTTACCCCAGGATAACGCCTATGGCAAAATCACTAGCATCACACATAAGATCGAAGGGAAGGTTCTAGTCGAGGGACTAGAGAATGGGTGCGGAGACCAAAGCATCCTTCAAAATGGAGAACACTATTAGGCATTCGTCTGTGAAATCAAATTTCACATCCTTCATCAGTAGATTTGACCGAGGCTTTGCAATCTTCGAGAAGTCCTTGATAAACCTTCGGTAGTAGCCAACATGGCCCAAGAAACTTCTGACTCCTATTACTGACGAGGGTGAAGGAAGCTTGGCTATCGCCTCCACCTTAGATTGATCAACTTCAATGCCTTTACTGGACACCTTATGTCCCAGAACTATCCCTTCTTGTACCATAAAATGGCACTTTTCCCAATTAAGGGTGAGACTCTGTTCTTCACATCTCCTCATTACCAAAGACAAGTTACTCAACCAATCATCAAAAGAGCTGCCATAAGCACTGAAGTCATCCATGAAGACTTCCATATTATCTTCCAGGAAATCTGCGAATATGGCATTCATGCACCACTGAAAGGTTGCTGGTGCATTGCAGAGCCCAAAGGGCATTCTTTTGAAAGCAAAACTTCCATAGATGCATGTGAAGGTAGTCTTCTTCTGGTCGTATGGGTGAATGGGGATCTTATAGAACCCCAAATACCCATCCAACCAGTAAAAGTAAGAGTGGTGGGCCATGCACTCAAGCATCTGGTTGATAAATGGGAGAGGGAAGCGGTCCTTGCGAGTGACAACACTCAACTTTCTGTAATCTATGCACATCCGCCAACTGGTGATGGTCTTGGTTGCAACTTTGATTCCATTATCACCCTTGATCAATGTCATGCCTCCCTTCTTTGGGACTACCTAGATGGGACACACCCACATGCTGTCACTAATGGCGTAAATGATTCCTATGTCTCGGAGCTTCACAACTTCCTTGCTGATCACTTCTCACAACTTCTCATCCAGCTTTCGTTGCGGCTGGGCATAGGGCTTAGAATTTTCTTTGAGGTGGATTCTATGCATACACATAGAAGGGTTGATCCCCCTCAGGTCTCTGATCGAGTAACCTAGGGCTTTCCTTCTTAGCTTCAGCTCCACAAGCAACTGTTCCTTTTGGCTATCAGTCAGCTTAGAATTGATGATGATGGGGTTCATGCTTTCTTCATCTAGGAAGTGGTACTCCAAACCTTTTGGAAAAACCTTCAACTCAGGCGAGGTCTTTGCTTCTTGTTCTTCAGCAGGATCACTCTGTAGGGTAGCATACATCACTGTCTCCACTGGGTCTCCTGCTTCATATGGATCTTTGGCTTCCAGAAATGCCAGGAGTTCCTTTACTTCTGGGTCCTCGACCACCTGTGCTTCGCCAGCTAAGGCGCGCATCAGTGGGTCTACTATAGCTTTTTCTTCCCTTACCTCATTTTAGAGCTACTGATAGCTTTCAAAAAAATAAGATGACTCAAAGAATGAGGGGGCTTTCATAAAATCATAGATGTTGAAGTCGATGTGCTCTCTTTCAACTCTGATTGTTATCATTCCCGCTTCCACATCAATGAGTGCTCTTCCAGTTGCAAGGAAGGGCCGCTTGAAGATAATGGGGCAGCCAGGATCTTCCACAGTGTCAATCAAAATGATGTCACATGGTATAAAGAACCACCCAAATCTGATTGGCACATCTTCGACCACTCCAACTGGTCTGGTGAAGGTGTGATCTGCAAGCTGAATCCTCATATTTGTACTCACCATATCTGTAAGTCCTAACCTCTTTGCAAGGGACAAGGGCATTAAGCTAATTCATGCTCCCAAGTCCGCCAGACCTTTGCGGGTTATGTTGTCCCCAACTTGAAAGGGAATGACAAAGGAGCCAGGGTCTTTCTTCTTAGAAGGCATACTTGCCTTAACAAAAGAACTAGACATCTTTGCTAGCTTCATAGTTTCAATGTCTTCTCCTCTTTTCTTTCTCGAGATCAAGTCTTTGAGGAACTTTGCGTATGTGGGCATCTCCTTGATAGCATCCAAGAATGAGATGTCGAGGTGCAACTTCTTTACTACAGCCATGAACTTCTCGTACATCTTCTTCAATTGTGCCTTTACCAACTTGCGTGGGAAAGGTAAGAGAGTTGCATACCTATCCGGACACTCCTCAGAAGTTGCGTCATCATCTTCTCTAGCGGTTACTTTCTTTGACTTTGTAGGGACTTCTCCTGATCCATCAGGGGTTACATCCTTAGTTGGTGCTATTGCCGATGTTGCTCTCTTTTCTACTGCTGGCTACACCACTATGCCTAACCTTAAGATGGACATCTTTGTAGTTTTGTTCCCACACAGATTCACCTCGGTAGTGGAGGGGAATCTCCCTACTTGGTGGTTGATACTCTGGGCTAGACTTGCCAACTGCTGGTCAATCTGCTTGTTGTGCTGCTGTAGCTCTCCTTACTGAGCAGAAAACCCTCCCATCTGTTGTTGCATCAACTTGAGCAAGGCCGTGCTGTCCATAGAGCTTTTATGTAGCTTTTCATTTAGTTTGTTCTACTTCTTAGTAAAAGACATCAACTCTGTCATCATCGACGGTCGATGTGGCTGGTTCTGCTGGAAACTTCTCTGCTACGGGAACCCTGCTTGGCGTTGCTGATTCAGCGGTCCTCCCGAAGAAGTTTTGCCCACCAAATGGTGAGAATTTTCGGCTGCACTGGTGTTCCCATATGAAAAACTAGGGTGATCAAGGCACCGATACTGGACATAACTTACATTCTCTTTGTTTTCTTCATCAGGCTTGCCTTGAGCGGCCGTATGTGGATAGAAGTCATACAGGTGATCTGGCTCTCCACAGGTGACGCAACTTCTTACTACCTCTTGCCGGACTTTTCCCTTATATCCCCGCTCCTTCAAGGTTTGGACATCAATTACTATCTTGTCCAACTTTGTCTCTAGTGCCTCAACCGCCTTTGATTCTCTAGGAGTGGTATGGCTCATTGACTCTACGTCGTACTCACTATCTTGTTGGTTTGTGGCCATATTATCTATAATCTCTATGGCCCTTTGAGCACTGAGTCCCAAGAAATCACTGCTAGCTGCAGCATTTAGGGATTTCCTTTCTCCGGCATACAACCCATTATAGAAAGTAGTGATCAGCTTTGGCTTAGAAAAACCATGAGGGCACTCCCTTTGATAGCCTTGAAACCTCTCCCAGGTCTCATGTAGGTTCTTTGAGACCTTTTGTGAGTACCTTGCTATCTTGTTTTGGCACTTGATCGTTCTCTCTATAGGGAAGAACTTGGAGATAAATGCCTTGGCTAGATGTTCCCAATCAGGGAGGCTTCCATCATGTAGACTTTTATACCATTCCAAAGCTTTGTCTCTTAGAGAGAAGGGAAAGCACTGGGTGTAGATGTGGGATATTGGGACTATGTTGATCTTAAAGGTCCTACAAGTCCTCTTGAATGTTGTAAGGTGGTTGTACGAGTTCTCTTCAATGGTGTTCCCTCCAAACTGGTTGTGCTATAGAAACTGGAGGAAAGCGGGCTTCAACTCAAAGTTGGCAACATTGAGTGGTTGCTCTACTACCAGATTCCTTTCTTCATTTGCCCCGACTTGGATAAAAGAATGCAGGGATCGAGCCTCAGGAGGTTGCTCAGCCATGGCTTGTCAGATATAGGAGGGTCTGAAGTGGTGAAGAAGTACCTAAAAAGAAAGAAAAGTGTGAAGGTGTGAGTGTGTTGTATAAATCATGTACAGTAAATATTTTCAATTTTTATATGCATATATACAAGGTTTTTGGCAAAGTGCAAGTAAAGCTCGAGTTATTAGAATGGTATTCATTGCTGATCCCCGACAATGGCACCAAAAAGTTGACAAGCCTTAAATGTGAGTCCAAAAATGGAGACATGTCTAGGTCATCAGACTTTAGAAATTTATAATACTCGAGTTTTTAAGACTCCTGCAACTAGCGCATGGTCGAAGTAGTTCGGGGACGAACACATGGAAAGGAAGAATAGCACTTAGGAACTCAAGTTTTACTTGTCTAAGCACGTTGAAAAGTTGAGGGATAAGTTTTGATGCAACGAGAAAGAATTATAAAGAATTAAACTAAAAACCTATCTCCAAAGGGAGTTACCAGAAGGATTAAGATTTTCAGGTTTAGCAATTTTTATAGAGGTTTTGTATATTTAAAGTTGAGGAGATAAGACCATCATCGGAGTACAACATGAAGGAGGAAAACCTAATCGTAAAAAGCAATGGTGGTCTACATCCTGTGCCTCCTTCTCTCAAAGAAGACGCCAACTAGCCATGCACTGAGTTCCCTCTCTTAAGGGTACCAGGAGTGGATTGGAGTGGACAAATAGAATGGGGCAGCCCTGATTCTGGGTACTCTCATACACCTGAATCAGACTAAGCTCTAGAGTTTATGACATCCCTCTATCAAGGGATTCAAAACAAGAAACACGATTCAATAGCTAGTCAAAAGCGTGAATCAGAAAGAAGGAACTAGAACTCAGAAGCTATAAAGAAATCATCCAACAAAACAAAATGAGATAAACTCCACAAATTCCAATAATCATATAGAGACATTAGGATTTAGTTACAATGCTGTAATTAAAGGAACGTAAATACTGAAAAAGGGAAGATAGGTATCAGTCTCCCTGGTTTAGGAGATCAAAGTACATAGCAACAGACACCTAAGATAATGCTACCCGATATCGGGTAAGGGCCCTGTCAGGATACGACTCGGGTTCCTGACCGTGTCAGGTCGTGAACTGTGACAGGTAAGGGGTGTATCGAGATAGGACCCCCACCTGATATGGTCGTGTCGGGTTGCTGGCCGTGTCGAGTTGCTGACCGTATCAGGCTGCAACAATGATAGGCATAGACCATATCGGGTTGGGTATCGTATCGGGTTAAGATATATATCAGGTAAGCATTATCTTAGGGCTCTCATGTTCCTCGTGTCAGGTATGTATGGGTGAGCTACCTCGGGTTGAAGCCCAGATAGGAACCCGATGTGTTGAAGTAGCAGTGAGGGTCATGTCGTGCTGCTTACTGCTATCGAAACAGTTCCTAAGTGAACTCCTCCCGTCCCTCTTGAGTTGGGGGTGTGCTCACCTAGTATCGCCCGACAGACTCTGGAACTCGATGCACTAGCTCCTGTTCTCTAAGAGTTATCTTTCGTAGGGTCTGACCCATCCCATCATAGGCTTGCAGCTGCTATTTATATGCAGCGGGTTGGTGGGAGTTGCACCTCTTATTGGGCCATGTGTCCTTCGTCTGGCACCGTTCTTGTGACTTCGGTGGGGCCGACACGTCTATCGCCCAACAGACATGTCGGGCCATCAGTCGTGCCGGGCGGTCGGTGTGTCATGCTCAGTCATGGCGGGTAAGGATCTTGGAGAGCTGCTGCACTGGGGGTAACCATATCGTGTAATCGACATCGTCGACTGCGCGAACCGTGATGAGTAGGGTACCTTGTTGGGTAAAGAGCTGCAGCGGCCAAGGCTCCCGTGCGACACACCCGTGTCGGGTTGCAAGTGTATCGGGCATCAACCATGATGAGTAAGGGGGTGTATCGCCTCACGTGCTACTGGGCCAAGACTGGTACTTCATTGCCGATGGGCCTGTAGGGCCCATTAATGCTCTTTTTGTGAAAAAATAAGAGAAACTCTGCAAAGGATGGGAGATATTATTAGGGGCATAGTGGGCCTTATTTATTTACAACAAAATAGGTTAAAACGAAGAGGAGGTTAGGTTTGGAGGCTGTTTTGATAGTAAAATGTAAGCTCTAGTAGCCATAAAATGGGTGTTATCAATAGCCTTAATCTTTGGCACTCTCATTTAGTACCTTTATATATGCATATTTCCATGTTTTAAATTTCCTATCTTTCTCACAACTCTAATCTTTCAAATTGCTCTAAATTGGTATATTTATATCTTACAATTACTTGCTTTGAGTTGTTTTGCAGGTTTTGATGATGATCTTTTTGGATCTCTTGGTTGTGTCTAAATTGCTTCTGTTGTGCTCTAACTTGCTACATATATCTAATTGTATAACTTGTTTGGATACAACCTTGAGGTTCTTAGTGGTGATCATCTTTTGGTAATGATGCAAATTTGTTAGTGAGATATAGCCTTCCATGCTTCTAAAATTGCATATCTCTTTGTTCGGATATATCTCTACATCTACTCATATCTTGCTGTATCTTGTGTATCTTTTTGTATCTCTTACTATGATCTAGATCCTACTAGTAGTCCCAACTTGTGACATCATCTACTAGTAGTTCACATACATGTAGTTTCAACCTTGTTGATAATTGGTATCTTTGCTCGTCTAGTGGTATTTCACTATATACCATGCTTTTATCTTGTCTCATACATGCTCAAGCTTGTTCCTTGAATTGCATATCTACTATCTTGAGTTGCTTGCATAACATTGTGATGCAGGATACATAGATCTACATTATATATAGAAATTGGAGCATTTTTGGATTTCATGCATAATTTTCTCTAGTTTCAATTTTTGGTGCAAGACTAGTGTTTTTATGCAGAAACGACCTTCTGAGCAAGGCTCATCGCTCTGCCATGAGCCCTAACACTTTTTGGGCAAATTTTGTCATCTTGAGGGTCAAAATTGCATTTTATGCAACTCTTTATCTTGCTTTTTGGGTTGTTCAAGTGCATGCCTTAACATGATTTTCTTTCTATGCTTGGACAAACCCCTATCTATGCTCTTCTTCTCTCCTTATATAACTTTTTATTATCTCCTTTCTCTTAACAAGTGGTGTTTCTGATTTCTTCATACCCCCACTTTTTGAAATGACAAAGGGGGAGAAAGGTATGTATTCTTTTGATAAAAGAGGAAGAAGGCATGTCTTACATGAAGAGGAGAAGTATATTCATGTAAAGGGGAGAAGGTAAAGGGGAGAAGACAAATATGTGTAGAACATATATGAGTAGAAGACATAGTATTATATAAATGTTATGAAAGCTAGACATGCAGGAGAAATAGCATAAATTGAGGGGAAGTATGAGAACTCCATGTGCATAAATTAAGGAGGCGCATATGAGCTCAATCCTATTGAAACCCCTAGGTTTCTCCGAAGGTATGATTTTACTTAAAAACTTTCAATACATTTATGGAATGGTTTGTCATCTTCAAAAAGGGGGAGAAACTTGACTCAAAGTCAATTAGGTCAATGTTGACTCATGTCTAAATTGAATAAACCCTTGTTTTAATGATGACTAACCATTCCACATATTGGTGTCTAATGCTTCTACTTGAGTGTTTTTAGATTAGGTATAAACACACTCCAAATGCCCTAACTTGCACATCCCAACTTGAAGAAAAGACAAGTCAAAGTCAATACAAGTGCACATTTTTGTAATATGATGTAAATCCATTAGAATCATGTTATAAATCACTTGTAATGATTTTATGACTTGTAATTAAGCTTAGAAAAAATCAGGAGGACTTAGATCGAATATTTAAGCACTCAAAATCCATTTTCCAAAATTCACATCAGGCTGCTCATCGATCGAGTTGCAAACTCGACCGATCCTGATTGGATCTTGAAAATGACTTTAGATCGGTCGAGTTTACACTTCAAAAAACTCGACCGATCCCTCTACTGACTAAAACTGATTTAAGTGAATCGGTCGAGTTACCCCAGGACAAACTCGACCGATGGCCTAAATTGGTCTTGTCTTTTAGTGGGATCGGTCGAGTTACCTTTATAGAAACTCGACCGATTGCACTATACGAAAAAGTGTAGAAAAGTGTTTCTGTCTGTTTTAGAGTTGCAACAAATGAAAATATATCCGTTTCAAGCCACAAAATGGCTAGTTTTCATTCTTAACTGTTCCCAAAGGCTAAGAGGCATCCCAAGCTATAAATTGGACCCCTTGGGCTTCAATACCAGGTTGAGCATTCAATGCAAAACTCTATGTGAGGTTCCTATTCTATAGTTGAGTTCTTCCTATAGCATCCTCTCTCTCTAAGCTTAATCACTTACTATATTCATTAGAGTGAGTAGGAAATCTGTAAGAGAGCTAGTCCTACATGTATATCTTGTGAGGCTCTCACTTCCACCACCTCTCTATCTCTCTTTTCAACCATGAAGATGAAGGTTCTCTCTCTTGGCTAAGAGAGGTGAAGAAGAACAAGGGAAGGAGTCCCTTGGTGAAGACAAAGGCTGAAGACTTGGAGCAAGAGTGGGTAAGCCCTTGGTGAAGGTAGAAGACTCCTAGATCAAGTGGGTAAGTCCTTGGTGGAATCTTATCCGAGTGAAGGTGAAGTCAAAGGTTGAAGATCCAAGAAGAGTGGGTAATTTGTTGAAGGCTGAAGACTTGTGCAAGAGTAGGTAAGTCCTTGGAAGAAGGCAGATGACTCCTTGCAAAGTGGGTAAGTCCTTGGTAAGGTTGAAGACTCTTTGTATTGGATAGGTAAGTCCTTTAGTGGTCATGTATTGTAAGTCTTATGAATGAATATAAGAGTGTAATGGTTAAGAAATCCTAGAGGTTGACCTCTCTAGGTAGTGGACTGACTCACTTCTAGTTTGAAGTGTGGAACAACTCTAAATATCTTATGAATTGGTGTATGATCAATATCTCTCTCCCTTGCTATGCATGTTTTAGTTGCACTCAAACTTCCTATTTAGCAACTTTATCTTGCGATATATCTTGAAGGTTTAATGAATTTTGTTTAAGTGCATTCATCTCTATTCACCCCCTCTAGAGCATCCAATCATCCATCTAGGATCCAACAAATCCCACTTGCACATAGAGCCAATCACCCATGAATCATATTCATAGTGTTCTAAACATGTCCACCATGTTTTTTCTGTGCTAGTGCTATTTCAGTGGGTTAGCAACACTTTGCTTATAGTCAGTACATTGCATGTTTCCTTATGTCTTTGTTGTATGATTTCTCATATAAGACATAAATGCCGTAATATGGTATCTGATATTCCTTTCCTAACATGTAGCTCCATTTTCGTCATAGTATTACAGCTGAGTCATTAATGGTTGGAACATCTTTAAGTTCATCATATGAATGTTTAGATCCATATAATATCACTCTATGTTCATAACACAAGTATACTCGACATCTATTATAGAATAGAATTAATGGCTATTAGTTTGGAACCCTTCCAAATAACAAGATTTCTCCTTTTAGTCAAACATATTTTATTGCGATCACTTTTGTCATTATGAAAGCTTGCTTCGATGTAACTCTTTACATCAAACTTTTCCTTTATTGCTATCTTTAATTACTAGAAATCTATCCTTAAGCACTTCTCAAGTACTAATGGATATCTTTAATGACATTCCAATAACCCTTATTGGAATTCAATGTCATCTTGTCATGTCTTATACATACAAGATTATATGATATAAGTACACTTATAGAATTCATGATAGATCCATTGCTATAACATATTTTGTCTTAATCATGTCATCTCCATTCTTCCTAAGAATTAGAATATATGGTTCATGAGGGACTAATATGGATTCTCTCTCATTGAATCCTTTCCGTGTTGAACTTTTTCAACACATTGCTTTTGTATGTGCTCAAACTTATATTGTGAAACATTCAAGAACTATCATATAGGTCTTGTGTAACATACAAAAACTTTGACATATTCTCTTTTTGGCCCTTTTCCAAGCTTTTCCTTTCCTTTCTATCCTTTTTTTGCCTTGATGTTTAAATTGTGAAATTTATAGTGGTTTGGCAAACAATTGTTCAATAATTATATTAATGGAAGGGTTTATGCAAAAACACCTCATTGAAAGCTTATTTAAGGATCTAAAATGCAAAATCACCGCTTAAGTGGAATAGTGGTAAATAAACTCATGCTAGAAGTGTAAGGCCACAAACCTTGCTTAATATATTAAACAAGCTTTATTACCATAATTAAGTGCTCTAAACCTTAATATAACTTTTTATGTGTTTTTAAATCATAAAACGATCCTAAGTTTCAAATTTGGTTCAATTTGGATGTTGTTTGTGCAAGTTATGCAATTTTAGGTACATTTTGGACTTTTATGCAATTTACCCAATTGGGTGGTTTTATTTGCAAATTATGACCTGCATTATAATCCTTAGATATTCTCTTACCATTCTCGAGATTTTGAACCATGATGCACTAATTTGCACCTTGGTTTGAAGGTGTTTCTCTCCAAGGGCATTTTAGGGATGACCCTCTTTATAAATGAGCTTATCATTAAAAGCTATCAATCGATGGGGTTATTTCTTTGATTGGAGGATGGTGGGGATGACCTAGAAGTCTCCATGGGCTTTTATAACTGACATTTGATATTCAAGAAGCCTCTCTAAGCTGTTCTCTTGCATGGACATGAAGCCCTAGGCTAAGGACACATGGAAAGTCCCATAGACACCTCATGCTTCCCCCCTTCTTTATAAAGCCATATTTACCTCTTCCCACCTCCCAATTTGAAAAATATTGCTCTCCTTCTCTTTCCCCCAGCTTAAATAATTGTTCCTACTCTATTTGGCCATGAATATTCTATCCCAAGGTAAAAGAGATTGCTTACCTTGGTGAAGAAGGCTCATAGGGTTCCGAATTTGCTCTATTTAGGGTTTCTAAAGCTCCTTCTTGGTGATTTTGACCAAAACTAGCAAGTTTCCTCCTTTCCTTACCTATTTTCATGCTTTTAGTCTTTCTCCCACCTTCATCCAGGTCAGAACCATGGCCTTCCATGATGAAACCCCACCTAGATCCCTTAAACACCTCATCTCGATGTTCTTTTGCTAGGGTTTTTCACCTCTTAAGTGGAGAAGGTACTTCTTGCTCGAGATAGGAGTTTTGTTGGAGAAAGCAACCTCTCTAGATCAGTAGCCTTGCTTCTTGAACCTGTCCACATTCCTAGAGGTGATTTTTATAACCCCCTTCCCATATATTGCTTACTACATGCTTAAAACTCATGCTTCTATGTTTAAAATCGACGATCTCCATCTCTATTTACCATGTTCTTCTAAGGTTTTGGTTTCTTGCTGTTTTACCTTCTCTAGCATATCTAGTTTGGTTACCTATGCAACTCCAACCCTGGTATTGGGTCAAATGGTGTTCTCTCTCTCTCTCTCTCCCCCTCTCTCTTTTGTAAGGATTTCTGACTTGTCATTTCCTAATTGGTTCAAATTGAAAAATTCATATCTTTTAATCTGCTTATCCAAATTTGACAAATAAATATGTTTTGGAATTAGAAAATTAATCTCTATATAATAGAAATGATTTCTAGGTCCAGTTTTAAGGTTTTATGAAGGGTGATTTTTGGAAAATGAATTTAATGCATAAAATCCATAAAATTCCATCTTAATCATCATAACTTCAAAATTAACAAAAAATATATATTCTTGATCAGGAGAACCTAATAATTTCATTGGTGAGGTTTTTAGAGTCTAAATCTGAGTTTCATTGAAAGGGTCTAAAATTAGGGTTTGTATACATTAATGTGCATTATGTACTCTAATACATGTTAATACATTGAAAATAGGCAAAGAGGAACTTAGACTCAATTAAAGTGGTGAAAGTTAGTAATTGATATAAGTAAGAGAGGTATGTGCATATTTCACCCTAAGTTGGGATTTTTTCATCCATAACCCTAGTTTCTCTAATGAGGCTTAAATGAACCCTAACTCTTATATTCTTGAATCCTTTGTTATATATGCCTCTAAATCAGTATTGTTTCTCTTTGTTTGGGTCTTATACTCGACTTCCTTGTTCTAATTGATATGATGCTTTTACTTGCCATGATTTATTTTCTAGCATGTCGATTTTATGGACTATTTAGATATAGTTGTGGTACTTTATTTACAACCACCCATAGATAGGGCATGCATTAATTCACCCTGGGGAATGTCTTATTCTCCCCCATTAAAATATGTGTAGGTGACTGGGAATGTATTAATTCTCCCCTCACCTATAGGTTGAGGTACGGTCTGGTAGGTACCTCAACCCTACTTAGTTAAGGTATTCACAATTATCATGCATGCAATCCTTTTATTTTGTTTTGTTTATGGAAAACATCTAATTAAAAATAGCCTCACACTCTTGAAATCTTCATCTGATGATGAAAACTAGCCTTTATTTACATGTTTTCTTTTCCTTGATATCCTATTCATATTTTTTGACACATACTTTGTTTTCCTTTTCCTTTTTCTGGGTGTTTTCTCAACCACCCAGGCTTTAATCGAGGTGTTGAACATGACCAAGCAGAACATAGCTTCCAACATGGACCTAGCTCTTGGAGATGTTGCTTGGAGACAGATTTGAAGTAGTATAGACTTCCCTCTACTTAGATCCTTATTTTGTATCATACATGTAAACCCATATGGGAGATTATGATGTACTTTTTTAATTTTTTTTGTGAAAATTGAATATAGTCATTTGTTTAATTCCGCTGCTACACTTTGGTTGTTTTGAATACTATTTATTGAAATTTAAAATTTTTACACCTATTCCAACATACCTTTGAGTGTGTTCGGAATGGATGTTTTATTCTTCAAATTAATTTTTAGTAGGTAGTGGATCCCCTCTCAGGTCCCAATCCTTACATCCTAATCCTTATCTTATAAGATGTTTCACCTTGTCCTTCATTGTTGAAGGTGCTTTTCATGCCAACTCTCAATATTCACAATATTGAGACGTTATTCCTCATCATATGTAGAATATTCATATAGACTCCCACTAAATATTTTGTAATCATGGATTTCATCTTTTATCTTGATTCAAGTCAAACTCTTTAACTATCTTGTCAAGTTAAGATCCCATCTTTGAGATGCTTGTTTCAATCTAGATTGAACTTTGTAGTTTATAGACTTTATTTGCATTCTTGAAGTTGTAAAACCTTTTAGGTTGTGTCACATACACATCCTCTGATGTATTCCCATTAAGGAATCCAATTTTATATTCATTTGATAAATCTCTTAGTCTATTTTAACTATAACAACAAGCTTGACAATTGGTAAAGGTAATTCTATCATGTTCAATAGCTTGAACTGATTTGGAAATTCAAACAATTCGTCCTTTTATGTTATCCAAGTAGGTCTTTACCACAAGACCCTATCTTCACCTTTTGGGTTTTACTCCTCAGGTAGTACTATCAAGGTCATAACTTGTTACTTTACATGGATCCCATAATGGCCTTGAGCCATTACTCAGATTATGATACTCTATAGCTTCTAGTTGATTAGTTGGCTCATCCATTATGACCAACCTATCAAAATCGTTAGATTCACAATCCTTCAATTTCATGTGTATTCTACTAGAACTATTTTGTTTTGTGTTACATGACAAACTTAAGATTCCACATCATCTTATGATTCTCTTAGTTCTCATTATACTTCTTTGTTGTCCTCAAAGGTTTTGAGTTCTACTTTTACTCCCACTGGATCTTTAAGAATACAATTATCCTATGAACAAACATTTTGATCTTGGGTTGGGATTAATAGTAACATTCAACAATTATGGTTTATGGATAAACCTTTTCAAGAAACTACTTTCTCAATATAGGTTTCAATCCTTTAGACATATTGGGACATTCCCAAATCATATCATATATGATGTCTTATAAACCATTCATATGGTACATTATTTAGTGATTATATATTATGAGGGTATACGAAGATTAGATTAATTAATAATTATATCATGACTTATCATGGTATAATTCCTTCATTCTGACACATCATCATGCTTAGATGTATTTAACTTGTGATACATTATCACATATCTTTCTTGAAGATTCTCAAGGTATTGATGTAAAGTATTTCAACATTTGTTCTCATCAAAGTTTTATAATACTTTCATCTCACACTTCATTCATAATCTCCTTGAACACTTAAAGAGATTAATGTTTCTATTTTACTGAGTACATATCATCATATTACTAATAAATGAAATGAGGTATAAGAAATTATCTATAGAATTCATTCCATAAGATCTTCATGCATCATATGTATGAGATCTGATGGAAGTCTTATCCTCCCAATACATCTAGTGAAGGATGTCATGTCACGTTATGTACAAGAAATAACTACATATTTTCTTAGGTTACATAACCAAGGAAATATAGATTAACATCAACATGTATTCTAGACATGCATTTCTTATATGTATGTTCACAATGACTAATGCTAATGACAGTCTCGAGTTATCAATAATCCTTTGGTACGAACATTGAAAAACTTATCCAAGATTCTTTTAAAGCAAAGATCATTAGATATTTGGGCATTTCCATGCAAGATCATATCTTTAGAAATAGAAACATTAATATCTTATTTTATTAATCAATCTTGTCATGCAAGATGCTTAAAGTAAATATTTTTATTTTCTTGGCATAATGAAATAGCAGTTCTATTAACTCTATTACTAGCCCATTTAAATGTAGACTAAAGCTTCAACAACTCTTACTCTGCCTTGTCCATATTTGTCCTCCATGAGGGCTTTTACTTCTTATCAGATAATGCACATCAAGTATGCCAGATTTTTGTTTGGTATCACATACCAAGAAGAAGTATTCAAATTTATCTTATAACATTTATAACTGAAGTGGAGGCCTCATTGTCTACCTTATTCTTCTTAGTTCCTCTAACCCGAGTGGGTAATTTCTTTTCCAATGTCCAGGCTGTTGACAACGGTGACATTTACCTCTTTTCTTCACTCCTCCATTTGCTTTGAGATCTGAAAACTTGGCCTTATGGCTAGCTTTAGAACCCTTATTAGCTTTGCCTTTGCCTTTAGACTTCTGCCTTGTCTTGCTGATCACCATTATAGACTTGGGCTTGTTTATATTCATCTGTCCCTTAATTGTTCTCAACATGCCCAACAACTCCATCAATGTTTTGTCAAAGTCATTCATGTTGTAGTTCATCACAAACTGACTATATGACTCTAGAAGAGACTGCAGAATCACGTCAGTGGCCAACTATTGACCCAAGGGGAATCCCAGTCTAACTAGGCTCTCCATATACCCAATAAGCTTGAGCACATGAGGAACTATTGGATCTTCTTCTACCATGTTACATTTTAACATTGCCTTGGAGACATCATATCTCTATTATCTTGCCTGATCTTAAAACATGTTCTTAAGATGTGTGACCATATCAATCACATCCATGTTCTCATGCTTCCTCTACAACTCATAGTTCATGGAGCATTTCATCAGATACTTGACATCTACGACATCTTCAATATGCTTCTTGTAAGCATCCTTGTCAGCCCTAGGTGCATTTTGAGGAGGTTCTTCTGGTTCTGGTATCTCTAGGACATGGAGCTTACGATCCTATGTGAGAATGATTCTCAACATCCTAAACTAATCATGGAAGTTGTTCCCATTTAGTTTGTCCTTCTCAAGGATTGATCATAGAGAAGAGTGATTGTTGTTTGTTGCCATTTGATTCTATAAAAGAATTTGCAATTTTGTCAAAAACTCATTTTTGATTTTTTTGATCAAAATTTGGGCGATAATAATTAGTCTTTTAATTAATTACCATCCTCATTATTTTCATCAAATTGATAACCCTAAAGTATTAATTCAGAAAATTGCAATGAACAATTTTCTAATGAGCCAAGATCCAAGATAAATCAACTATGACCTGACCAACATCAACATACATAGTCAACTATCAAGGTAGGAAACTTTTTCCAATTACATCATATGCAATTATGGATAGACGATACACACAACTCCTTTTCGTAACCATCTGTATGCTTCTAGGCTTAGATGCTCTAAGAATCACCAGTTAAGCTTGACCTTGTAGCCAATATGATAATAATGCACCCCGCAAAAGAGGAACCTACATTACTACCATCACATTTCCATGAGGTAGACGATGCACCACACGAAGGCGTAACCTACACTTGGTCAAACCAGCGTTTCATGTGGGTTACTATTGGAAAGCATCTTAGACTTAATATATTTTGATTGAGGGATTTATATATCATATATATACATATATTGTATCCAATCACCACATATATAGTACATATCATATACATGCTATATCCCACAATGTAAACATACAATATAAAATAGAAAGCGATGGTTATGGCCATATCTACTGTAATCCCTTGGAGACACAAGGAATTAATACCACCTAGGTCAATCATCACATCACATGTATGAACCTATTATTGGTGTAGATCTGTGCTTGCCAATCTGGGTAGATCGGTTCAACCCTTGAACCAGTCCTCTCACCTCTTGGCCAGTTTGTTGGTCCTCCCATCAAACTAATGTTTGGACTCCTTACAAATGGCCAGTTGGGCCTTCTAGGATGGCCGTCTGGCCTCCTATCCAATCGATGTCTGGACTCCTTCCAAATAGTCAGTTTGGTCCACCAGGCGATTGTCTGGTTCCATCGTTCTATCCTCCATGGTTCTCCAGACGGTCGGCTCATTTCATGAGCTGGTCATCTCATTTGGCGATGATCATCTTCCTCATCCTTACAAGAAATAAAACTATCACATTATTACTTTATTACATTGATTATAAAGAGAAACCTCGAATTACATTCGAGGGGAGCAAAGGTAGGAAACAATTAACTTTACATTGGGAACAAGGAGATAAATGTTTGGTAAGGAAATCAAGATAAACATGAATGAAACCATACCATCCAACCACACACAAATATTGGGTATTGGCCACAACCATGCTACACATCCACCATAAAAACAACATTTATGATGGCACATGTAAATTGCATATATATATATATTAGTTTGGGATTATGCAATATTTGATCGGATACACATATGAGACAATTTAAATATTCACATCATACACAATAAATAATTGATAAAACAAAAAATTTGATCATATCGATTATCCTAAAACATAGTAAATTAATGTGCTTCTGATACCATTGTTGGGAAATACAGACACAGAGTATAGTAGTGAAAACAAATTTTTTTATTAGTATTCCCATAACATCAAGATCACGTCAACTACTATAAAATAGGAAAGGATGGTTTAACGAGTTATGCCTAGTCCTGGAGCAAGTCCAGCGACCACAACTGTTACAACCCCAAATTTTGGGTTCTTTTGGTGAGAAATGTAATTTCTCCTATTAAAGATATTTGAACAAATAATGATATAATTTGTTTTGAATAAATGGATTTCATTTACGATAACCTTGTTGATTGTTTTGTGGGCATTATTGGCTATTGGGCCCAATAACAAGGAAAAGACAAAAGAAACTCCATTATTAATTAGAAATGGAGAAAAGAAAGATGTAGAATCCTCTAGAAGGAAAAATAATATAATCCAAAAGTGGATTTCATGCCTTTTGGGTTCCTTGGGCTCTAAGGAGTCCAAATTGCAAAGATAATGCAATATGAAAGAGAAATGATTAATTAAATATTGCCTTATTTAGAAGAAATGTGAGATAATGACAATATTACAAGAAATATGTGGAAATATGGATAATGAATCCATATTGGATGAGGGTTTGTGTCCACATAGTTTCTAATAGAAAAAGGAATCAAAATAAAATAAAATAAAAGATTAAGGGAGAGAAAATATGCATAAAATATGCCTTAATAAGAGATAACTTTCATATTAAAAAAGTATCTCATACTTTTGATTTTGAGTCCAAAATTTGGTACACAAGTAGATAAAGTCAATATAAAGGTTTACCTAAATGTTGGTTGAAAAAAAACACATGGTTTCCGAGTTATGAAATTTACAAATTATCCTAAAGTGTGGACATTAATTGCATAATAATCACGTGTCACGATTAGATTGGGAATATAATCCCGATTTTCGGATTTTTGGATTATTGGTGACCGTTGGATCGCCGATACAATGACTAGGGTTAAATCCCAGTGGCACAAGGAGTCTGGCATAGAGCATACTTGGTGAGATCCAAGTTTGGGTACTTTCTCACAAAGGAAAGCTCCTTTGATTGCGAGAAGGAGTCCGTTGCCTTCGGGAGATGTTTCCGGTGAGAACCAACCCTATTTGTGAGGGGTTTGGTCACCGGTTGAGGGAATCCCCAACTCGTCAGACACCTGTGGTCGACCCTATATATAGGGATAGCCCAGGGCATCGCGAGCCATCCCACTTCTTCTGCCCTTGAGATTGGGGTGCGACGACGCTCGCTTTGGTGCATTCAATTTGACGATTGGCCCTGTTCTTTCCCCTCGTTTAGCAACAGCCCTCGCCGGAGAAGAGCTCCACCGTGCAAGCAACTTGAGAAAGTAGCTAGGCAATTGAGACCTTGGTCCAGTTCAGGGAGGCTGGGCAAAGGTCCTGGTGGTATTTTCGTGTGAGGAGAAGGTCGATAGTGAAAGGTCAACGGTGGCGCTGACCGTAGTTGGCGTTGTTCGCTACGGAGAGTCTAGCGCGAGATTGAAGAAGGACTCGGGAAAAAAGATCAGACTGCCCCTGGCGTGCATGTAAGAAGGGAGGGACATGGAGGTCTTTCCCCTCTTTTAATAGCCGGCCCACTTAGGGAAGTAAGAAATTGGGTTTTGTTGACGTGTCGAGCCTCCATTGGCCAAAAGGTACTTTTATTTGCAAAAATTCTAGAAATTAATTGGTAAATAGGATTGGTATGTATAATATATCAATTTTGTTCAAAAAAATGCAAGGAATCTATTAAAAATAGATTAAGAATCTAATTCCTCTTGCAATTCGAAAAGTAGTGGAAGTTATCAACTTTAATGTATTAATGATTAAGAAACCCTAATTTGAGATGAATAATGTATTAAGAAGGGTTTTATGGATGATTAAAGTTGATATTAACCTATTAATCATAAGAAGATACATTAAGATTGAAAAGATGAACTTTTCATGTAATTGGTTTAATTTAGAGTTCCATGTACATGAATGAGCTTTAATGGGCCTTGAAACCCTAATGTTAGTAATTGTGACTCTTAATGGCTTTAATTGTTCAAATTCATGAATAAGCTGAGATAAGTTAGTCCTAAGCTATTTTGAGAATAAGAGTTCCTAATTTTGGATAAATACCCTTAATATGGTAATTAGGGTTTCCTAATGGATAAAGGTGGAATTAATGATAAATGGAGTTCATATGTGAATTAGATCATAATGAACTATGAGTTGTTAATCCAAAAGGAACCAAAGATGATAATTAGGCCTAATGATCTTGTCATGAATTAAAAGGATAAAAATGGGAGTTTTAATGTAAAAGAGCATAATGGACTTAATTGATGGTTAATTGTGCCTTTAATCCGAAATTAGGGTTATATGTTGTTAAAAGGTAACCTTAATATCTTTCATGAAGAATAGATGAGATAATTAGGGTTTGTGAGTAATTGTATAAAATTAGGGTTTAAAATAGTAAAAATGAAGAGAAACCCTAATTGCAATGGAAACCCTAAAAGTGGACTAGAAACCCTAGGAAGCGAGCTAGGTTTAATAGATCTTGATGGCATGATCAATGATAGGAAAATTAGATGCATATTTCAGGATCATCTTGTGTGCTTGCTTGTGTACTGGATTTCTTGCTTAGTTGGATTATTTCTGCACTCAAGTCAACCTAACAGGTATGTGGTTAATTATGGTTAATCACATTAGTTTCCCAAAGAGTTTCCCATATGATTCATCACATTGAATGCAACTTATCAGTTTGGATGTTCATACTTGCAAATCATAAAGGCACTATGATTATCACAACAATAATAGAAGTGTGTATTCTCGCACCTACATGCCACCCTAATGGATGATGCCAAAAGGTCAAGCCCAGGAGGGAAGACCAATGGGCACCATGAGTGGTGACCCCAGACACCAAGCTCGTGATTGAGAAGGTGGTTTTTATTGAATGACTAATGGGCACCATGAGAGGTGACCCCAAGAACCAAGCTCGGGAATGAGAAGGTGGCCTTAAGTCATTGGCAAAAGAGAAACCCTAACAGGGTATGCCAGTCTTAGGGCAAAAGTGATGGAGAATGTCATATTGAAAGCGTAAATTGGTTTGTTAATTAACTTGATTGTGATATTTAGATTGTTAGTCATATTTGCGAAATTTCAATTGTCCCCACATACCAACATATTCATTTATGCTGACCGACATTTTGTTTGTCGGCATTTTAGGTACAAGATTGAAAAGGACAAACAGTAAAGTGGCATATGTGGAATTAAATAAGAATTAAAGTACAAAGGAGGATTAGTTAGAATAGACTCCAGATGTGGATAGCAAGTAGGATATCCAAGTTTTTGAAAAAGGTATGCAAAATTTTATTTTATACCATATTTCAATTTAATTTGGTAGAATTTTATAATTATTACTGATTATTTGTCGAACCTTTGATCCTATTAATTGGGATAATGACTCTAACCTTGGGGTCTCCCTTAATTGGGGGTTACCGGGAGGCGGGGTCATTACAATTGGTATCAGAGCATAGGTTCCTCATTTAATCTTTAATAATTATTAAATTTTACAAACTATGTAGAACCCAAGGGAGTTATTAGAGGATTTTACGAAAGACAGAGGTGTCTAGAAAAGGATCACGTCTGGGGCTGACAAGATTTTCCTCTGCACCGCTAGTCAGAATACGAGGACTCCCGGATTTGTGTGATTGCCTGGCCAATGTCTCAGGATTTGACTCAAAATAAGATACCTTTAGGACTCTCTCATCGTGTTCATCCCTTCTCAACTCAAATGCTGTTAAGGACCTTAAGGATTAGGGTTTTCTCTCTTTTCCTCACCCTCTTGAGGTATGGGTAAAGTTGATAAAGTTTAAGGAATCCTCCACCAAATTAATGAAAAGCATGTAAATAAGATGTCATGGACATAAGCTTAATAATTTAAGCATAAACTAAATAATAGATACATGCTTAGGTCGTATGACATATGTTGTCATGCCCTCAGGAGAGACCTGAGGCTAGACCTCCTTGTCAGGAGGATGAGTGGAGAAAGCTAGTCTTGGAGGTAGAGACCTCCATTATAGGTAGAGACATGGCACATCCTCTGAGGATGATGCTAACTCTAACCCTAAGTGGTGGTTAGAGAGAGATGACACGATGAGCTAGATGTCATGGTAGATCATGTGTGTGAGTGGACATGCTTTTAGTTTGATACCCATGACGATATGAGCCATATGAGGTTGGATGACCTAGTACCTTTGGCGACCCAACCCTGTAAAGGGTTGTGCATGTTAGAGTGAGGGATATCTCCTTCAATGATGATGTTAGTGAAGAACCTATAGAAACCCTATGGGATTATGTGAGTAGGGCATAACATGCACCCAAAGTACGTCAGTAGTACATGAAGTAGGTTGAACCTCTGGCCAGGAGAGCATGTTGGATGGCTTATGAGATAAGCATGAGGAGCTCTAGATAATCTTAAGCGAACGTAAGTTTGAACATAGGCTTCACCCATGTAGGGGTATGCTATGAGTTTGATCCTTCATGGAGAGAGGACCTCTGGTAGTGCGGCTGTTTGATAGCTCTAGAGAAAGAGAGCAGGACCCAAGCAAGAAGGTTGGAAGCTTAGAATCTAAGATATGAGGAATAGTGGGAGTTGAGGATGATGCGACCTAAGTGGATGATAGTGGTTGCCTCATGCATAATTCCTGGAGGCTGATGGTATCTTGGTTGCCTCTAGAGGAACCAAACCCTGGAGAAAAGTTAAGGCTACTGGTACCTATGAGCCTAAGGTATAGATGTTCACCTTCTAGGGTTAGGAAGAAGAGTTCCTTAGACCTTGAAGAGGCTTAGTAATAGGTTGTGAGGCCTTATACCTTGTTGGTTGTCCTTGAGGAGGACCCCACTCTGAAGTGTGGTTCAAGTAGAAGGATCATGGGAAGTGCATGTCATACCCTGTACATGCTTGGATCGTGGCTAAAAAGTTGTGCAGACAGTTGGACATCAGAAAAGTGAACCTAGGGTTCCTAGGCCTAAGAAGGGAAGTGGTGTACCTGATGCTCCTGATGAGGTTTGAGTTTCTATAGACTCGATCATGGAACTCCTCATGTTGAGAGGAAAGGGAAACCCCATTAAGTCGAACGTATATTTGATGAACCCCTCATAGCTAAGTTGGTGACATGGGAAGGTATGTTCTTGGTCCAATGTTGAGGAATGAGAACAAGTATGACCTAGCATGGTTTAGTAGGTGGTCTGCTTGTGCCTGAGTATCTTGATGGGTCAAGCATGCTCATGTGGATGTAAACCCTAGACATAAGCACGTTTGTGACCTTTGTTATCAAGGTGTAGTTTCCTCCCATCCTGGGAGAGGGACCCTTTTATAGGGTGTATACCAGTTTTTGTTGGTTTTGAGGTAACCTAAAGAGGCCCCAATAGGATCTTGAGAAGCTAAGTGAAAAGTACATAGTAAGAGAATGAACCTATAGACCCGTAGATAACCATCTCTAAGTGCATGTGGGTGTGTTACCATGTAGGTAACCAGTATGGGGCCTGACCAAGGTAAGAAGGTTTCCATGACCCCTATGAAAGGATGAAAGTCAACCCTTGAATGCAGAGAGAGATGATGGAGACTAGGGTAAGGTTCTAAGTTGGACATGTACTATAGTGGAATCCTAAGTGTATCCTAGGGTTAGTAGGGATAAGACCGATGGAAGTAGGAGTTGCCTAATTCCCTAGTTGCACATGACCATAGGGTTGGGAGGTAACAACTATCATTATCGGAGGGCCATGGGTTAGGAGATTGATCACCTTCATTAAATCATGGGACCCAAAGGGCAGATGAGTAGGGCACTCTCTGGATGCATAAGGGAAGATGGATAACCCCAAACGTGTTGGCACCCTACAGACCTAGAGGAGATGACCAAGGATTGTGTGGTGATCCAAGCAGGTTCGAGACCAGTTTTCCATGGAAGTAACTTTGATATCAAGATGAATCTGATGTTGAGACATAAGTTGCACGTTTCAACTTAGATTTGGAGGTGTACTAGCAAGGTGGGATGTACCATCTCTACTCTTGGAACAGGAAGAACTTTGTATTTGGACTACAACAAAATGCTTATTTCCTCTTGTTATGGGAGTGAGAGATAGGACAATACACATGACATACACCAAGGATAAGGATGATGTGAGTTGGAACGTTGTTATGAGGTATGAGGACAGAGATGATAACATACCCTTGTGGAGTGAATGATATGTGGATGGTTTATAAATAGTAAGAAAAATAAGGTAGTCATCTTATGAGGATGATTTTATCATGAGCTATGTGGAATTTGTGAGTTATACAAAGTTGAGTTTGATAACCAAGAGGATGAGCTCGGAGTTTCTTGATGAAGATAGACTTAGAGTCCGAGATGAGATGATAAGTGGAATACATGGAGGTGTATGTTTTCAACATAGAAGGATGTGAGGTGATGATGGATGCTCTGGTTGAGATACAGCTGCCTAGTTAGCTAAAGGGTAGAAGAGGCTGTTAGATTAACCCTAAGTTTGAAAAAGGAGATATGTTTGGGCTAACACTTGAATGTAACGAGATTTGTTGAACAAGTTAATAGTTGTTTAGTTAGCCAGCCTAGGCCTTGATGCAATGAAAGGTTGGTTGTAGAACCTCAGATGCACTTCTATGGAAAATAAGGTGATGAAACCCCGACTAGAGTGGTTTAGGGTTTTCAAGGAATCAATTTGGAGGAATCATGACATACATAGGATCATGATTTTAAGTTCATCATACACCATGTACTACTAAGATAGTAAGTTGTAGTAGTACATTGGATGCTTAAGATGAAGTTGCATGTGGCTTGTCGCCATGCAAGCCAGAAGGTGAAGGATGAACACCAGTAGCCCAGTGTGTTGGTATAACAGATGAAGAGTTATGAGAGGGAATGGGAGTTCATCACTATGGATGTTGTGGTAAGTTTCCCCTAGACCAAGGAAGGTCAAGATGTAATATGGGTTATGGTAGATCGCCTTACCTAGATAACATGAGAAAGAAAGAATACTGTCAAGGGATGGATTTAGTTGAACTACATATGAGTGAGAGATGGTTAAACTACACCATGATGCGAGTTCAAAAGTTCTTGAGTATAACCTAAAGATTCACTTCCATGAGGTGGAAGTAGATGAACTCGATGCTAGTACAGTTTATTACCCCTAACTAATGGTTAGTTTGATCCAGACTATAGGGTCTGATGAGAGTATGTGTGCTCATTCAGGGTGATACATGGAGACAATTCTAGTATTCTGTAAGATGTGATGATAACCACCATAGCCAGTGTCGGGATGTAAAGAAGCTCTGTAAGGGAGTTTGTGTCGGTCACCACTTCATTAAGATGATGTTGGTGAAGGGACCTCACGAAGGTCAAGAAAGAACCACAATGTCTGTAGATGAAGTTGCTTTGATCATGCAATGGCCGAGAGAGAGTCCAGGGGCGACATGAGTCACGACCTGCTGCAAAGCAGTATGACATGCAGTTCACTATGGGAGAGTATGTGATCCGACCCCTCTAAGCAACAACTGAGAAAGCAGAGTCCCCGATATATGAGTCCATTTGAGATGGATTGGTGGAGATGGTTGTGTTTAGCCCTACCCCTCAGGATAACATGATGTATAATGTGTTCCATGAGTTCGATCTAGATCACTATGTGAGGTACCCAAGCCATGTGCTGAGCCATGAACCTATTCAACTTTATGAGAGGCTGAAATGTCCCGAGTCACCTATGAGGGTACGATATACCAAGGTAAGAAAGAAATCAGATGGAAGAATATGAGATGATGAAGGTTCTTGGGAAGAACCATGGAAAGGGTGAGGCCAAATGGGAGCCATGATGGATATAAGAAAGGCTTATCCTATTTGTTTGTGTGCCTGGTGGAATTTTGTGGGCAAAATTCCTATAAGAGGGGAAGGATGTTACAACCCCAAATTTTGGGTTCTTTTGGTGAGAAATGTAATTTTCCTATTAAAGATATTTGAAAAAATAATGATATAATTTGTTTTGAATAAATGGATTTCGTTTACAATAGCCTTGTTGATTGTTTTGTGGGCTTTATTGGCTATTGGGCCCAATAACAAGGAAAAGACAAAAGAAACTCCATTATTAATAAGAAATAGAGAAAAGAAAGATGTAGAAACCTCTAGAAGGAAAAATAATATAATACAAAAATGGATTTCGTGCCTTTTGGGTTCCTTGGGCTCTAAGGAGTCCAAATTGCAAAGATAATGCAATAAGAAAGAGAGAGGATCAATTAAATATTGCCTTATTTAGAAGAAATGTGAGATAATGACAATATTACAAGAAATATGTGGAAATATGGATAATGAATCCATCTTGGATGAGGGTTTGTGTCCACATAGTTTCTAATAGAGAAAGGAATCAAAATCAAAGAAAATAAAAGATTAAGGGAGAGAAAATATGCATAAAATATGCCTTAATAAGAGATAACTTGCATATAAAGAAAAGTATCTTATACTTTTGATTTTGAGCCTCAAAATTGGTACACAAGTAGATAAATCCAAGATAAAGGTTTCCCTAAATTTTAGTTGAAAAACAATTCACGGTTTACGAGTTATGAAATTTACAAATTATCCTAAAGTGTGGACATTAATTGCATAATAATCATGTGTCACGATTAGATTGGGAATATAATCCCGATTTTCAGATTTTTGGATTAATGGTGACCATTGGATTGCCGATCCAATGATTGGGGTTAAATCCCAATGGCGTGAGGAGTCTGGCACATAGAATACTTGGCCAGATCCATGTTTGGGTACTTTCTCACAAAGGAAAGCTCCTTTGATTGCGAGAAGGAGTCTGTTGCCTTCAGGAGATGTTTCCAGTGAGAACCAACCCTATTTGTGAGGGGTTTGGTCACCGGTTGAGGGAATCCCCAAATTGTCAGACACCTATGGTCGACCCTATATATAGGGATAGCCCAGGGCATCATGAGCCATCCCACTTCTTCTGCCCTCAAGATCGGGGTCCGATGACGCTCACTTTGGTGCATTCAATTCGACGATTGGCCCTGTTCTTTCCCCTCATTTAGCAGCAGGCCTCGCCAGAGAAGAGCTCCGCCGTGTAAGCAACTTGAGTAAGCATCTAGGCAATTAAGACCTTGGTCCAGTTCGTGGAGGCCCAGCAAAGGTCCTGGTGGTATTTTCGTGTGAGGAGAAGGTCAGTAGCGAAAAGTCAACGGTGGCGCAGACCGCAGTTGGTGTTGTTCGCTACGGAGAGTCTGGCGTGAGGTTGAAGAAGGACTCAGGTGAAAAGACCCGACTGCCCCTGGTGTGCATGCAAGAAGGGAGGGACAGGGAGTTCTTTCCCCTCTTTTAATAGACGACCCACTTAGGGAATTAAGAAATTGGGTTTTGCTGACGTGTCGAGCCTCCATTGGCCAAAAGGTACTTTTATTTGAAAAAATTCTAGAAATTAATTGGTAAATCGGATTTGTACATATAATATATCAATTTTGCTCAGAAAAATGTGAGGAATCCATAAGAAATATATTGAAAAGATAATTCCTCTTGCAATTCGAAAAGTAGTGGAAGTTATCAACTTTAATGTATTAATGATTAAGAAACCCTAATTTGAGATGAATAATGTATTAAGAAGGGTTTTATGGATGATTGAAGTTGATATTAACCTATTAATCATAAAAAGATACATTTAGATCAAAAAGATGAACTTCACATGTAATTGGTTTAATTTAGAGTTCCATGTACATGAATGAGCTTTAATGGGCCTTGAAACCCTAATGTTAGTAATTGTGACTCTAAATGGCTTTAATTGTTAAAATTCATGAATAAGCTGAGATACGTTAGTCCTAAGCTATTTCAAGAATAAGAGTTCCTAATGTTGGATAAATACCCTTAATATGGTAATTAGGGTTTCCTAATGGATAAAGGTGGAATTAATGATAAATGGAGTTCATATGTGAATTAGATCATAATGAACTATGAGTTGTTAATCCAAAAGGAACCGAAGATGATAATTAGGCCTAATGATCTTGTCATGAATTAAAAGGATAAAAATGGTAGTTTTAATGTAAAAGAGCATAATGGACTTAATTGATGGTTAATTATGCATTTAATTCGAAATTAGGGTTATATGTTGTTAAATAGTAACCTTAATATCTTTCATGAAGAATAGATGAGATAATTAGGGTTTGTGAATAATTGAATAAAATTAGGGTTTAAAA
This sequence comes from Alisma plantago-aquatica, assembly GCA_963693085.1. Taxonomy (NCBI): domain Eukaryota; kingdom Viridiplantae; phylum Streptophyta; class Magnoliopsida; order Alismatales; family Alismataceae; genus Alisma; species Alisma plantago-aquatica. Next base: position 1,256,384,975 of record OY856411.1, on the reverse strand, counting down.
TAGTAAAAATGAAGAGAAACCCTAATTGCAATGGAAACCCTAAAAGTGGACTAGAAACCCTAGGAAGCAAGCTAGGTTTAATAGATCTTGATGGCATGATCAATGATAGAAAAATTGGATGCATATTTCAGGATCATCTTGTGTGCTTGCTTGTGTACTAGATTTCTTGCTTAGTTGGATTATTTATGCACTCAAGTCAACCTAACAGGTATGTGGTTAATTATGGTTAATCATACTAGTTTCCCAGATGATTCATCACATTGAATGCAACTTATCAATTTGGATGTTCATACTTGCAAATCATAAAGTCACTATGATTATCACAACAATAATATAAGTGTGTATTCTCACACCTACATGCCACCCTGATGGATGATGCCAAAAGGTCAAGCCCAGGAGGGAATACCAATGGGCACCATGAGTGGTGATCCCAGACACCAAGCTCGGGATTGAGAAGGTGGTCTTTATTGAATGACTAATGGGCACCATGAGAGGTGACCCCAGGCACCAAGCTCGAGAATGAGAAGGTGGCCTTAAGTCATTGGAAAAAGAGAAACCCTAGGAGGGTATGCCAGGGTTAGGGAAAAAGCAGTGGAGAATGCACATTGAAAGCATAAATTGGTTTGTTAATTTACATGATTGTGATATTTAGATTGTTAGCCATATTTGCGAAATTTTGATTGTCCCCACATACCAACATATTCATTTATGCTGACCAACATTTTGTTTGTTAGTGTTTTAGGTACACGTTTGAAAAGGACAAACAACTAAATAAGAATTAAAGTACAAAGGAGGATTAGTTAGAATAGACTCTAGATGTGGATAGCAAGTAGGATATCCAAGTTTTTGAAAAAGGTATGCACAATTTTATTTTATACCAGATTTCAGTTTAGTTTGGTAGAATTTTATAATTATTATTGATTATTTGTCGAACCTTTGATCCTATTAATTAGGATAATGGATCTGACCTTCAGGTCTCCCTTAATTGGGGGTTACCGGGAGGCAGGGTCGTTATAGCAACTCGTGGCAATACAACTGTCTTCTAGTTGCTCTTGGACAATGGCTGTGCAACTCCTAGTCTTCACCATGAACAACAAACATGATAGCTTCTGCAATGACTCTTGTGATCCCGCCATGGATTGTAGGCTAAATTTACTCTCCTAGAAAACACCAAAAGACTCCTGCCTCTAGAGTAGTCCACAAGGACCAACTAAAACTCCTATCATCATGTTAGAATGGAAAGGAAGGATTTGTCCCTCTTATTAGCATACTAGTCATTAACTTACTCTCCCACACTAATGATCCACAATTGTTCTCTCCGGTAGCTATCCCTCCCTAATCAGGTAGGACTTGCATGGAATCTCTTAGTTACTACAATAAGAGATGACAAAAATTGTCAGAGTAATTGATTCTCAATTGTTTGTGTTATTATTGTGTTCTAGGAAGCCCCCAGTACCCCTCTATTTATAGGTAGGGTTAGCGTCAGGGTTCCCAGTTTGTTCATGATATGTGTGGGAGTGGAAGGGACCATAAGATCTTGAATTTTTGCAACTTATGGGACACAAAACAATCATATAGCAGTCCAAACTGTCATCTGGAACTACAATACAGTCGTCTCGTACTACCAAATGGTTATCTAGTAGTTTCCCAATCACATAAAAAATTGGCAATTCGTTTCCTATTAATGCTAAACATTAATTCCTTACACCACAAGTATTGTGCAATCGAAACGATTTGGGAAAGTATCTAAAACCTTCCTTCAGCCTAACTGAGCAATATCACACATGTGAGATAATCATCTCACTCACCCAGATGGTCATTTGGTGATCCGAGCCAAACCGATCAGTTCATCAGAATGAACCAGTCAGTTCACACCTCAGCTTGGGCAAAAGTTAGCCAATTCAATTTCTAATCAGCCTGACAACCCAAACGACCCTCTCAACATTTAAGATGATAATTTGGTGCACCAAATGGCCATATCACCCTGTGAGATGATTGAATGGGGTGCAGTCAGCTGATCTGTTGCCTGAATTGATTACCTAAATACTTTAGTAATCAATTCAATCATCATTCAAGATTTAACTCCTCTTCTAGATGAGTTCCTATATGTGTGACCCTATAGGTCTCATATCCCATTGGCAGTGAATGTCCATAATTATATTATGACATCACAAGCAAAGAGTGGTGCCTAGTCCCACATCAATGCTACCCAAGTGAATGGAAAGTTGGAGAACAACTTCAACCTACAATCTGTGTAAGGTGTTGTAGGGATTGTATACTTCCTTTCTCTCTGATATCTGGAGTGAACTCAAGGCATGGAATCATCATTCTATCAATGTTCATCTCATGCTTCTTGAACCAAGAGTAGACTGTCTGAGATAATGTGACTTCAATATCTTATATTGATTTACATGTGCATGCACATGCATTTCTCGGTCTCGCTTATCAAGTGGCCATGATATCAAACTCTAGTAGGAGGGACAAATCCCATCTCTATCACTCAAAATATATCCCCATGTGCCAAACTTACCCAATCATCACCGTTATAACAACCCATGTTTCAAGAATGCGTTTGATGATTTCAAAGTGTACCCAACGACATGTGATGAGTGCAGTGATTTTAGGTCTAAGAATCACAATCACCACCTTCATTATGAGATATGGCTATGACTACCAATTATGGTTTCCATGTGTCATTCTCAAGGTGGTTCTACCCGATACACTGTTCCCTAACATGTATCTGCATGCTTGGTTTGATATTGCCATATCATGACTAATGAGATTCAGTCATCAACCAACCCACATTCCAGTCTTATGTGTTATGGGTGTCTATCTACCTTCCACAATAACAACTGACTAGGGACATAATAATAATGTACATACTCTTAACATTCATATGATCTCATTCTCCAAGTCACGTACTTGAAGGCATACGTCATTGAGTATTGTCATTCCTTAGACATTCATAATGTTTCCTCATTATCTCATAACTGAATGAAATAGAATGAATTGGAAGCTTGCCTTTTTGAGTATCAATCAAATCCTTTATGGTATATGCCATGTCAATCATCACATGATTGGCTCTATGGGTATACCTTACCAACACAACTCCTTGTCTGTTCTTCTAGAATGACATGAGTTCCTGGTGGTCTGTGTGGACTACTATAGAGGCAAGGAAGTCGTTGTACACACCTTAGAGGAAAACGTCAACCTGTTGTTCGAGGTGATCAACCAGGAGGCCAACGAGACATTGTTCGAGTGCAACTTGAAGAAAGGGTGCATGAATAAGACAAGGAGATTGTATCTAGACTTGTTCTAGGACTAGGTATGTCCTCAAAACCATCCTTCCCATTGCATAGTTATTGATGAGTTCCATTGGATAAAGGGGGATAAGAGAGTTAAATTTTTATTTGCATTGCCTGTTATGTTGTCATATTTCCCTACAACATCAACATCAAATTAAGTACATTGAAATTATAATAAATTTGTACATATTACTATGTCTACCAGATAATTCTAACATTTAGCACATCCATTTTATGATAATAATCTAATCAATTAGATAAGTATTTAGGCCAATTTTGACTTTAGCTGCTTTATGTTCTAACGTTCCTCCCAATACACCATCTTCATTCTGTTTTGGATTGTAATCTCTAATGAAAAATATAGCTGTGTGAGCATATTCTCTTGAGGATGATCCAAAAAGGCATTTTGAGAATTGATCTGATTCTATTTTTGTTCATTCCATGTGAAGAAAGGAAGGATCCTAAAACATTTTTAAGAGCATGTCAATGGAAAAATTAGTGAATAATAATTAATTCATAATGACAATCTGATGTAGGAGTAAGAAGTCAACATCTAAACAGTTAGAATTAACACATAACATGCATTGAAATATGAGTTGCCAAAAAGTGGTGGTTGGGTACACTTTGACACATGGGAAATATTGTGTGTGATGTAGATGGAATTTGTCCCTTCTTTGGAGTGATATCCCCAACCACTTGATAAGAAAGACTATGAAATGCATTGCCATGCTCGTGTGAGTCAATATATGATACTGAGCTCACAATATCTTGAATAGTCTATTGTAGTTCAAGGAAGATAGATTGAATGTTAAAGGCTAACATTCTATGCCATAGGTTTAATGTAGATATTTGTAACTAAGGGACTATACGGTCATGGAAAGGGATTGGAATTTGAGTTTTTTAAGCTCATGACTCTCCTAATAAAGGTGGCACATGCCAAAATGTTATGCATATCTTTTGAGACAACTTTTAAAATAAGTTGGTCATCTAATTTCTCTCTTGGAGAGAGGAAGACACCCTAAGGGAAGATTCCCAAGATAGGAGAAGAAAGGGAGTTTCAAGACAACCAACACATCAATAACTAGCATTCCTCCTTGACTTGGTGACCTAGCTAGTTTGCCACATTATCCCTCATTTGTGTGCATGGAGTTGAGGTCACAACACACATGCAGAGGCTTAGAGAGGCTGTTTCACAAGAAGACAACCATACAATAGCTTGGTGTCCAATCAGGATTTCTTTCTTATATATTCGGACTTCTTGGTGTTCATTCCAGATCTAGATTCAAACGATCGTGTTATTCTCTAAAAAATAGCACTTAGTTGTTCGAAAACTAGTTTTTCAAAGGTATAACTTTATTATCTTCTTATATATTGTGTTCATCGATGTTTTATAGCTAAGACAAATCTAACAAATAGGGTATAAAGGATGTTTTTTTGTTATTCTATTGTGCCCCCTTCCCAAAAACCCTATGCTCATACTCAAGCTAAGTGCATGCATCAACATCATATTAAATATATTGAACTTATAAGAAACTTGCATATATTACTATGTCTAGCAGATAATCCTAGCATTCAACATATCCATTTTAAGACAATAGTTTAATTAATCAGATAAGGTATTCATTTAGGGAAATTTCCACTTTAAAACATCTTTAAAGCATGTCTATGAATAAATCACTAGATCTTAATTACTTCATAATGACAATCCGGTTGTAGGAGTAATGAGTCAAAATATAAACAATTAAAATCGACACATAACAATAACATGACCTTTGTGAAACCCAACCATCTGGACAAAAAACACATCTTGTAGTCCTAAAGCTGAAGTGCACATAAGACATGTCTACCAAAAGGACTATTCAAATGACAAGTAAATTCAAATCATGTTCAGAGGTGATAATAAATCTTAGCATCAACCACTTGCCAACATTTGGGATCAGTTTCCAAACTAGACAAATAAGAATATGGAAAAATATTATCTTTATAAATGAATGGTTAATTTCCATAACAAGAAACATATTCGACAACATCATGCATATCAACTAGCTATAAAAGGCATGTAACAAATATTGAACTCATATTCTACACAATGTTTCATCTTTAATTCATTTGCCCTTATACTTGGTATGTACCTCATTAAGTAGAACTCACCATGCTTGATTATCATTTTACCGACTCACCATCACTATATTAGGGTTTATCTGACCACCCTAAGATATCAACAATGGACCCTGGTCGGTCCATCATAGGATTACCTAAATAAGCTCACATCCTGATCTTAAGTATATGATATTAGAACAAACATAAAATAAATTCACATATCATCATATCCATCCAACAATAATTGGTCTCAAATCAAACTATTAGAGGTATTAGTACCCATAATATCCACAAACGCCTCAAAATCTATCATCATCTTAGGACCCACACATTGTTGATTAAGAGAAATGGCTAGATCTGAAAGACCGTCTAGATGTGTTGTAGTATGATTTTGTTTTCATCTATATGTTAACCTAACAATTCTACATATTCCATATTTTGATGATGAAATGACCATTCAATTCATGGGTACATAACATTTCTATTGATATCATTATAGATCCATAGGTGCACTCACAGAAATCAAATCTGCACACCTAAAATCAGAAAATTTCTATTCGTACGACACAAAATCTAGGAATTGAATAATAGATATATTTTCACTTGAAATTTTGTTGTGAATTATTTGTAATGTTTGCATGACTCATAATTAATATTAAAGTGTAACCAAATTAATTAAATCAAATTATATTGATTTTGTGTATTAGTTGGTTTTAAACAATGAAGATGCTTTCATGGTTTGAGATTGTATTGGAGACAACTTGGATGATGAGCTTATTTGATTGACAAATTGATGTCATCACTCGAGATTCTAACTATCATGAATCTTGACCGGTGATAAGAGGACATGAGTGTAGCAAATCTCATTAGCCAAATTTGGACACTTGAATGTTGGCCGACAGTGTTGTGTGCTAGTTCCATCATCCAAGATTATGAATACTAACTCCATAGATAGTATTATAGTTGTAAAGTGTAATATAATCATTAGATAGAGGTTAAAAATTGATGTATACCCCATGGAGGTCTAACCAACCTCTCAAAATCATTTACAATTTGAGCGAATTGACTCTATTGGCTAGTTGACACCCTCTTCTATATATATGACCCTTTGGGATTCATCCCAATGCTACCATCCGTGATCCTATGCTATAGTTGAGTGTTTGTGCTAATACAACCCCTAATCTCTCTTGATATGAATTATTTCTCCACAATCTTGATAATGAATTAGCATGGTGTACAAAAAGCTAGCCCAGTTATTTTTGTGAATCTCTACACTTTGATTCTCTCGATCTCCCTCTCTCTCCCTCAAAGTGATGGTTTGAAGAAATCTTCCTTAGTGAAGGAAGGAAAAAGATAAAAGTATGAAGAACCTTGGATAAGCATAATTGAGTCCTTTGTATGATTATTGGCTCCATTGACCTTAAAGGGGATGCAATTTCACCCTTGATATTGAAAAGGGTCTTCTCTTGGGTAACTCTTATAATGCAATATAAGATTTAATCAAAGTTTGAAAGACAAAGAGGTTGACCTCTCTAGGTAGTGGGGCTAGATTCTCTATAGATGGAAACAATATGACTTGCTTTGTCTCTGTGGATGTTTCAATATCTTTCTCATTCTTGTTTTACCTTATATCTCATAACTTGTGATACAATTTGAAGGTCTAAAAGTTTTGTTTAAGTTCTTAATAGATCAATATTCTCTTGAGCCCATAGATATGACAAGTGGTATTTGAGAAAGGTTTTTTTGAGCTCATACTTCCACAAGTAGAGAAGATGGACAACGAAATGCTTGGTTCTCTCAACCTTGAGGGAGCCTTCTCGCATGAACCCTAGTCTTTGATGACACAAATTACCAATATTGGAAGAGGAGGATGCAATTCTGGATTCAAGGCAAAAGCTTTAAAATGTTGAAGATTGTGGCTGTTCCCTTATAGATATTGGAAAAAGAAATGGATACTTGGAATCAATCTAGACTAAAGAATGCTCAACTCAATTATAAGGCATTTCGTTTCATCTACTTCACCTATACATCCACCAGATTCAAGAGCATATCTGTCTATGAGATGGTTGATGACATAATGAAGAAGTTATATGTCACATATGAGGGGTGGATCAAGTAAAGTAGAGTGAGATATAAATGCTCACACATCAACCAGAGAACTCCTAAATGGGCAAGAAGGTGTTCATAGATGATATGTACTCAAGAAACAACATCATTGTCATTGGCCTTAGAAGCATAGGGCAACCTATGGAGTTTGACACTATGTGTGCCAAGATCCTATGCTCTCTTCCTTACATGTGGGATAAGAATGTTGCAACGATAGAGAGACATCAAATATATTAAAGATTGTAGTTGATGACCTCATACTAAATCTCTAAATGTATGAGGTAGGGATCAACAAAAAGATGAAGAGGATAATGAAAAATCTTCCAAGAATAAGAAGAAGGAAACCTTAAATTCTCAAATAGAAGCTATAATACAAGACCAAGTTCAATAGAATCATACTCCATAAGCAAAGACTGCTCCCCAAGTGACCTTGAAGCTCACTACTCCAAAGGCAAGCCATATAGAGGCAAGACCTCCTCCTTAACTCCTAAGTGATATGAATGTAGAAAAAAGGGAGACTTGAAAAATTAATATCCAAATTGTCATACATATATGTGCTAAAGAGGGAGAATTGAGCTAAAACTAGTGAAAACAAAATTTGCTATACCTTCAAATATTTTCAAAGATAATTATTCAAGTATGAAAAGCAAGGGAGGGAGGGATTGAACAATCCACAATGAAAGGCAATACTTATAGTGGTTACGACTCAGAGGATGCAACTCCACTACCTATAGAGGTCAATATTAAGGATTTTCAACCTTGAGTCACTTCTTATATTACATTATAAGAATTACACTAAGTTACCACCTTTTTCAAGATCAAAGGTTAAATCAACTTCCCTTTTCCAAGCAAGGGAGTCAACAACCTTATAAGGGACTTGCTATTCTTACCAAGGATCTTTGGACCTATGAAGGACTTACCTAGCTTTGACCAAAAGTCTTTGACATTGTCCAAAGACTTACCCATTCAGAATGATCTTTTGTCTTTGACTTCACCTTCACCAACGAGAGGCTTTCACCAACAAACTATATATATCCTTGCTTCAAGGCCATCACCTTCGAGATTTTGTTTTCAAAGAGGTTTTTGCTTCATCAAGGGGACTATTCCTAGTATAAGGGCCAACTACCCTTCTTCTTCTCCTTACTAGAAGACAAAATTATGCTTCTGATTAGAGCGATTGGGATGTAAGGAAGTGAGAGCCTCAAAAAGATATGTAGGACTATCTCACTTGTAAATATCCTACTCACTCTAATGGTTGAATCAAGTGATTAAGGTCATGAGGGTGGACAAGGTCTCTTTGAGGCACAAACTCTCTTAACTATAGTATAGGGGCCTTTCTAGTGCATGACTAACCATGGGATGAAGCACATAGGATCTTATTATAGTTTAGGTACCTCATACTTGTTATAATCATTTATGTGAATTGTATTCATATGGGGGTAGTTAAAATGGATCTACTTTCTCTCTCATACTCCATTCAAAGACTATCTTGTGCTATAGTGTCATCAATCAAGATTATTGTATCAAAAACTCGTTCAATGACACTAAAAGGCAAGACTAGTCAGGCCCATTAGTTGAATTTCTTCCCTTGAAATAATGATTGATGTTTTTTTGGAAACAAGTCTTTTCATTATTAACTGATATTCTTGATAGTATAATCTCAACCAATGGCATCAATTGGGCAACCAACCAATCTCATCGGTTGAGTTTGTCCATGACAATCTTGACTGATGGAAAACCCTATTTGAGGAAATTCCAATTACTGTTAAGTACGATATCCATTCGATGTAATTAGTTCTATTATACATTTGAGCTTTACAAGTCATACAATTATTACAAGCGATTTACAAATAAATGTCTAATCAAATACATACTATTCTTCAGTTTTGATTTTTTTCCACAATCAGTTGATTTCTCCAATTTAGGGTATGCCACTTTGGGCATTTGGAGTGTGTCTATCTAAAATCACTCAAATAGAAACATTATACACAGATAAGAGGAATGGTTTAGTCACCATCAAAATAAGGGTTTAGTTGATTTAGACCCTCGAGTCAATGTTCTCCCCATTTTAGAGATAGCTAACCATTCCACAAAAGTATTAGAAGATTTCAAGGAAAATCATACCTTTGGGGAGGCTAGGGGTTTTAAAGAAGTGAGTTCATTAACTCCCCCTCAACTTATGCTATTTGAGATCATATAATTCCATCAGTTTGTTCTATATCTCATGTAAGATTAGCTTTCTTAACATTTTTTACTAATCTTCTCCCCTTTTATGTGGGGTAGAAGAGCAAAATACAAAGGGCTTGTCCAAGTGATATAGATAACTCAAATCGGGCATGCAATTGGACAACCATGGATGTAATTCTAGCAAGTAACATTAAGACAATGCAAGGACTAACTCAAAATAATGAATATGACAATAAAGGAACTGAGTACATGTGAAGCAATACATAATCATATAATGAGTTAGATATCACTTTCTTGAAGCAAACTACTAGTAGAAATGTCACTTGTTAAAAGTCTACCGCTTTTTGAAAAAAAAAGTACTAGTAGAATTTATAACAAAGATGAGAAAATTAAGACAAATTACTAGTAGATATAAAGAAATATCCATACAAGAGAATATTCATATTAAGAAGTCATACATGAATACCACACACTAGTGGTCATGCATTAAAGTCAAAGACGATTATCACTTAAATCTCTAATTTGCAAAAATAAAATATACAACAAGTATAATGTAACAAGGAAATCTTCGATTGGGTTAATTAAAACCATGATGTATAAGTATATAACCATCAAAACATGCATAAAAACTAGAGAATATTATTTGCAATATATAAAGATACCAATTTTGGAACAATTATAAATATTGGGTTTCATGCAATATCTAAATTTAAAGCATGTCAATATGAATACAACAAAGAGACAACCAAGGAGAGTGTCAGTATAATAGGACATTGGTTGAGAAAATATAGTTGAGAGGGAAATTATCTTACAATAGCCTTATGACTATGCACTATAGACTGACATTAACCGAGTTTTATGTAACCTAAATGTTTCCCATTGGTTAGGGTTTTCTTTGGGAAAACTCCACCAATCAATGTTGTCGTCACAAGTTTTTCAAAATAATAAAAAGTATATAGGATAAGAAAAACATTAATAATATCCAAACATGTATAAACGAGTCATTAAAGAACTTTAAAAGCATAACATGTAGTTTTTGAGAAAGAAAATGATGAATATCATAGTATGCAAAACGTATATTAAATAACATTTGTGAGGTGCACACAAATTGATGACATCAAGTAATGTTTGGATATGAGAATGTATACCATTGCCTATATTTTTAGCATTTTCTCCACAACGTTTTGCCAAATTGTACTCATATCACCTTTCTTTACATGTATTGAAAAGTCAATTTACAAATGAATTCTCATGTTGTACTTTAATAACGTGTGACATGCTTAATTTTTAATTTTGGTTCAGTTCAGATGTTGGTTGAGCTAGTTATGCTATATGTGTGCTTGTTTTGGACCTAATTGCAATTTATCCATGTTTAAGGTTTTTTTAGCAATTTGTCACATGCTTTTTGTACTTCACATGTTTTGACATCATGTTGGAGAGATTTGTACCTTGGGGTGTCATGTTGTACCTTGGTTTTATGAGGTGTCATGTGTGTTGAGTTCTAGGGTTTGCTTAGATACCCTAAGTGGATGGTTGACCTTGCTTTGTGGTTGACCGATGAACCTTGTTTCACACTCATCAATACTTCCAAGTTTTCTATGAGAAGAAATAAGAGACCATCCCCAATCATATTTTAGGGATCGAGGGGTTTAGCTTAGTTGACCAAATCTTGTTTCTTTTGGATTTCCTCCTCAAAGGGCAATATGTACAATAATGACCATTGTCCTTTCACTAATTTCTAGTTCCCTTAACCTTGGAGTGAGAGGATTCTCCATTGAAAAGTGGAGGTCCTTTGACTTTGTTGTTCCCTTGGAAATCATCAAGTCCAATACCAGATTTACCATTTTCTTGGTAGCATGATCAATGATATTGTTAAGATTCTTTTTACCATCTATGAATCTTTGCAAAGAGGATCCCAAGATATGATTATCTTGCATTCGAGAAGTAATACTATAAGAAAATTGAGAAACATCATCTCTAGGATACATAATATTGTTCTCTAAGCAAAATTCTTTACTCATATATGAATCCATTTTAATATAGAGAGCACCAATATCCTTATTTAAATAGGAAAACTAGAACAAGACTAGAGCATTGATTTCTTAATGTAGAGCAAACATTTTCATTATCAATAATAACAATCTTGGAAAGCAAAAAACTATTTGTAGATTCTATTTCTAGAAAAACAATCTATTCATCATCATTTTTATTTTTAAGAACACCAACATCAAAAACAAGAAAATCAATGGTTTTAGTAAGTTGTTCATTTGTACTAGATATAGAAACAATCTATTCATCATAATTTTTAACTCTAAGAACATCAACATCAAAAATGAGAAAATCAATGGTTTTTAGTAAGCTCTCCATTTGTACTAGATAAACTCAGTTGAGATTCAAATGCATCAATCTTATCAAGCAAGATAGAAATGACAATTTTAAGAGCATATACTTGAAATATATAAGCATTATTACCCATATCAAATCCATCAAAATTTCAATGCAAATTGGATATTTAGCTTATTAATAGTGTCAATATCATCTTGCAAGCAAATATTAACATGTGAAATTTCATCCTTTCAATCATGCATATTATTAACAATCTTTGCAATATTGTTCTCGTTACTCTTAGTCGATGTAAGAGAGGCACAAGTAGCATGGGAGTTTCAGAAAAAGATTATTTGAATAACGAATTAGATGTTCCTTAGTTGAATATTCAATTGATGTTTCCGCAAGTGAAAAGTGACACCATCACTCCCATTAGAGATCTCACTTGATCTAGTGTTGGAGGAGTGACTGTATATTTTATTCACTTTACTCTTTTTATTCTTCCCATCCCTTTTATTGTCTCCCTTGTGATGATGGGTATTTTTTCATGAGGAAAATATTACTTATAGTCTCCCATGTGTCTACATTCAAAGCATCAGAAGGAGGAAGAAGAATTGCCTTTAATAGATTTACATTTGAAATACATGGCATCTTTTTGATTGCTTGTGCAAGCTAGAACATTGAAAGCAACTGCATTCTCGTTCTTATTTTGATTCCTCTCCTTAGTATTATCTTCATCTCTTGTATTGAGCCATACCTCATGGGCTTTAAGATAGCCTATAAGGCTTTCAATGGGAAAAGAAGAGAGTTTTGTGAATTCCTCTATATTTGCCACAAACTTTTCCAGTGGTGAGAGAGAGAGCAGAGAATCTTTGCACACATCTGGCTAGACTCCATTTGGTGACAAAGGTTGTAGGAAATTGATAATAATATTGAATCTAGGATGCTTATTGACAATGGATTATGTCTTTCTTAGGAAAATGTTCTCAAGTTGTTGTGTAAGCGTGTAGACATTACTTTCATTGACTTGCTACATCCCTCATAAGTGATGCATAGATTTCTCCATATCTCATAGGTGGTGTAACAACAAGATATCATGATGAACTTAGTGGCAGAGAGAGTGTCATAGAGAGTGCTTATGGATTTGACATTCAAGGTTTCTTTCTTCACAGTGACAACATCCCACTTTTGTAGCTATTTTAGCTTTGTTTGCTTGTATGGAATATCCACCATTTTCCAAAACTCATGGTCTAATTTTTAAAAATGGAATTCAATTCTCCTCTTCCAATATTTAATTTTTCTCACATCATAGGATGTAATATTTTAATAAGTATATCCCTTTTATATTATCACCCATCCTCTCCTACTTGTGGAAGGATTGCCTAGATAAGACTTCACTCTGGTACCACTTGAAAAACCTACATGGGATCAAGAGGGGAAGTATAAAGAGATAAAACCACTTAAAAAAAATTAGACCTTCAAAAATATTTCTCAAGAAAAGCAAGGGAGAGAGAGATTGAACAATACCACATGAGAGAAATATATAAAGTGGTTCCTTCTTAAAGGATGCATATCCACTCTTAGAGGGGTCAATATATAGGGTTATCAACCTTGATTCACTCTTTTTATTCAATTATAGGAGCTACAAAAAATGACCACCTTTTTCAGGATCAAGGGATAAATGAGATTCCCTTTTCCAAGCAAGGGAGCCAACAACCTTACAAGGAGTTACCTGTCCTTACCAAGAATATTTGTCCCTCTAAAGGACTTACCCATCTTTGACCAAGAGTCTTCAACCTTCTCAAATTACTTACCAACTCTTGACAAGGATCTTCAGTCTTCAACCTTCTCAAAAGACTTACCAACTCTTAGAAAGGATCTTCTACCTTGGACTTCCCTTCACCAAGGAGAATATTTGACCATAAAGGACATATTTTATTTCTCCAAGGCCAACGCCTTAAAACTCCTCATCTTCATGATACCATTGGTTCACAATGGGGAGTCTTCCTTTGATAAGGGTTGCATACCCTTCTTCTTCTCTTCTCCAAGAGATAGGATTATACTTCTTGTAAGAGAGATATTGAGATAGAAATAGGGAGAGAGAGAGTTTCGGAGGTAGGGTCACAAGATATACACATAGGACTAGCTCTCTTACAAATATCCTACTCACTCTTATGCATAAAGCAAGTCATTAAGCTCATGGGAGTGGATAGGGTGAGGCACAACTTTATCAACTATATTATATGGGTCTTTCTTGTGCATTAATAACTATGGGATGAAGCCCAAGGCGTCCTATTTATAGTTGAGGATGTGTGAACAATCTTAAAACATGGACCAAGGAGTCTGACATGCCTACAAGTTAACGTGTGTGTTAATCCATGAGGTCCAGGGAAGCTGACTGGTGAGACCCCTCTTACATGGTGGACCTCTGACTGACCTTGATCTTTTTGTTGATCTTTTTACATGTATGACTTTATTTCTTAAAAATAGGGTTTTAAAGTTTGGCAATTGAAGTGTGTTTGTCTGATATCACTCAAGTAGAAACATTTGAAACAAATAAGTGGATTGGAATTAGTCATCATAAAAATAAGGGATTAGGCAATCTTTACAATTGAGTCAACACAAAGGTGAATATGCAACACCACAAAGTATCATATGAATAAGGATGATATACATAAGGTGGGAAGACAAAAGAAGAGAGTCAAGAACGAAATAAGAACAAAGACAAAACCTATGTTTCTTGAGACTCTTCCTCCTCCGCACTAGTGCCTCTATATCAAGTGAAACTAAATGCAACATGTCACTCATGGAAATCACAAATTATGAGGTAGAAGTGAGGTAAATCTTCTTTAACTTACTGAAGAATATCTTATAAATATCACTAACTTCTCATGCCTCCTATATCAAATGCAAGTCTAAGAAGAAAAGACCAGGAAAAATAGTTGATGACATGTATGCGACATAGAGGATCTTGAATAAAATGATAAACTACGAAAAGGAAGTATTGAATAACTCCATGAGCTTAATATTGATCTTGAATGAAGATCAGATGGTTTTGATATTGAAAATGGTGTTTATCTTAAGCAAATAGATGATCTTAAAGCTTAAAACCAACTCTATATATCTTGAGGAACATGTTATTATTAGGATTGAAAATTCCAAATTTATTGCTATTATTTATGATCTTGAGTCTAGACCCATATTTCCTTGTAATAAAGTTTCGAGTATTACTAGCGAGAAGGATTCTTAATTGAATAAACCCCTACGTATAGAGTACAACCTATTACATGCTCAATATGATCTTGTTACCTTGTTTAATGATGTCACGACTTTTATTGATGATAATAGTTTACTTGGAGAATCTTCACAATTTTTTTTAAGGGAAAGAAAAAACTGATGAAATCCTTGACCATTCTACCAAAAAAAAGAGACATGGAATTGGATATAATAGAGCTAAAATAAACAAGAAAAATTAGGGAAACAAGCCTCCAATATTCCATGAAGAATCCAATACCTCCAAGAAAATATGACATAAATTCTTGTCAAAATAATGGTCACTCTATTTTCCTTTATCCTGACAAGTAGAATGGAATGGAACCAAGAAAATATGGTAAGGGTTACCAAGATAACCCGACCCAAATGTTTAAATTTGGCCCCAACCTTTATTAAAGATAAATGTATTTTAATGGTGAACCACATGACCATAGATAAGGCTCACTTCAATTCATATATAAAGGTGTTTTGATGATGTTTATGGACAACAAGAAAGACAAAGTGGTAGATGAAGGTGATGTATGTGATTCACTATGTATAAATAATGTACTTCTTGTTGATGGCTAACATTACAATTAATTAGTGTTAGCCGATTGTGTTATAACAATTATCTTGTTTTATTCACTACTATTGAATGTTTGTTTCTAGATTCTATTACCTACAATGTCATTTATATGGGAATTAGGATGGGAAACATGTATGACATTGTGCTTTATTCTCTTAAACCTATTATCAGTAGATCCTTGTTGTTGATTAAAATGATATCTCTCTTTGGAATTATAGGATTGGTCATGTAAACATGCATCACTTGAAAAAATTGAGTAAAAAATAATTAGTCAAAGGTATTCCCATGTTGGAATATGAGAATGATGAATAAATCCAACCTTGCACTCAAGAGAAGAAAGGAAAATCCTCCTTCAAGTCCAAGGCAATCCTTAATAATGAGATAACTCTAGAACTTCATCATATTGATCTTTTTGGGCCAATGTGCACGCAACCACTTAGAGGTAGCAAATATTGTTTAGTGATCATTGTTGATGTATCCTGCTTTACATGGAATTATTTTTTATTTACAAGAGTGATACTCTTAAGTTTTTCTCATTATTTGTAAGTGTATTGACAATGAAGCTTCTTATCAAATTGTTTCCGTATGAAGCGACCATGTCATATGGTTTGAAATTGATAGATTTATAACCTTTTGCGATGAATCTGATTATAGGAACAATTTTACTCACATCCTGCACCTAAAAAAAATGGCATAGTAGAGATAAATAATAGACCATTGCAATATATGGAAAGGACCATGCTTTTAGAACATGACACTCAAAATACATTTTGGGTCAAAGCCGTACATACCACTTGCTTTGTGCAAAATTGGTCTTTCACTCATCCTCTGCTTAAGAAACCTCTTTAGGAGACGTGGCATGATAGAATACTTCTATATGTATCTTCCATTTTTGGATACCCATGATGTATTTTCAATATAAAATATTATTTACATAAGTTTAATGCAAAATCCTAGAAAATCTCATCTTATAATGGTCAAGAGGATTTTAAGGTACTTATCTAAAATCTCACATTTTGGTTTATGACATCCTAAGTCAAGATACTTTACTTTGACCGCTTATACTGATGCAAATTATGCCATGTGCTTGATTAATAGAAAGTGCACAAGTGGTGCTTTCTTTCTTCTAGGATTGTGTTTAGTGTCTTGGTTCTTCAAGAAAAAAAACACTATGGGATTATCACTGATCAACACTGATACATAGACATATGTAGTTATTGTTCCCAAGTTGTATGGATGAAGCAAATGCTAGAAGACTACCACTCATGTATACACTAAAAATCCACTTGTGTATTGATTCACAAAACATCTTGCTAGGGAGAAATTCAATTTTATTACATCAAAATTGTGTATAACTATTGTTAATGAATCTTATATGTCCCCTTAACAGAGAATCTTTATATGCCTCTATTATGCTTGGTTGATGTCAAATTTATTGATTTATATATGACAACTACAAATTTTGGATGCTCCATGACAGGGTTTTGTGTCAACCTTTTCAAAATTGGAAGTTTCATTTTTATCACTAAAAATGTCTTATGATGAGCCAAAAGTACCTTTTTATCTTTGATATGCGTGTTAGACTAACAATCAAAATTTAAATTGACCTCTTAGAGCTAGATTTTATGAAACTACCCTTTTTAGATAGATAGCTTCATCAGAGAAATATGTGCTAGACAATTTGTGATTGATGAGCTATATAGGGTATGTATGTAACATGACATTGGTTGAGTTTCCTTCCAAACTAAACTTATACTACAACATTGTCAGACAAAAAATTAATAGGGTTTGTTAGTTTAATTAGTACCCTCTCTACTAGTTATAACTCGAATTACGACCTTACCTTGTAGTTATAGCCTACCTATGACCCTCTTATACCATAAACCACAACCCCCCTCTCAACCTCTATTCTATCTCTTAACCTTGTACTTGTAAGTAAGCCCTTAATTGGGTCTTCATATTGTGTCATATTTCCCACTATTCACAGTTTTAGATGTTTCATAATGCAAGTATTCCCCAATAATGGGAATTTTATATTAAATGCACTTGAGAATTCTATTTTCATGATTTTTAGGTGCTTTGACCACTACTTGAGGGAAAGGAGAGAAGGAGGTTGAATATAGGGTTTCTCTAGGCTTGTAAGACTCTAAAATGAATCCAAGTTCATTGCTAACGTATGCCAAGCGATCGCAAATTACATTGAAGCAAAAAGATTTATGAATGACCAGGTTCAAATTCAAAGTGCAAGATAAAGCCTCCAAAGTGTGTTTTTGGTAATCAACCACTGGCGTTCTAAAAGAGAAAAAAATTACATACCCAAGATCAAGTTGAAGCTACCCTAGGATACTTAACCACCATGACAATTCTCACCCCCACTATTGTGATGCCAAGTGACCAAAAAAACGTGTTGTCCAACATGGACATGGTATCCAACTACAAGAATGACCATTTTCTAAGGCATGATCACCCATCAACCCTTACACAATAGTCGTGGCACCTGTCACGGTCATGCTACCTCAGACCCACCACAACACAGTCATTTTATTGTAGACAATGTCATTTTACCTACCTTTGTCTATTGCTGCCCATCCAACATTTTTCCATATTGCCACCACTTAATTATATACTTTCCTCACCACTATATATAGTTGGGAGTACAAATTTATCTCCCTTGGGCATTCAATTCAGCCACCTACCACCTACCTACATCACTCCACTCCCATTTCATCATCTTCTATCTCAAAATCCTATGTTTTAGGATTTTAGCCATTATCCATTTCATTTCCATGCCATTACACCTTGGATGAGGAAGTGCTCAAGCTTGAAGCTTCTAGAGAAGGAGGATTATACCACTACATCAATATCCATGTCTTCTTCTATCTCTTTCTTCTCCTTTTTTGTATTTTCCATTATCATGAGTAGCTGAGCTTTGTTGGTGGGCTATTGGGGGAATAAATGTGACTTTGATACCATGTTGTAGAATTATTATTTTAAATACTTTGTTTTCATTTGGAAATAATATATTAGTGCTTCTATCTCATTTCCCATCTCTTGATGTGGTGATTCATGCTTGAAACCACCTAAGCATAGAAGAATGTGGTAGTATATGTGGCTATTTGGGGAAAAGCTCCTAAGTCCAATAGTGGATCCTTCACTAGCTACCTCTCTTCCTACATACCCATCTATTCTATCATTAGGTGTGAGATGTAAGTAGATATAATTGTCTCACTTAATGTGGTTAGCAAAGAGCATGCCTATGGGTTGGGTGGAGTGCAAGAGGAGGCGAAATACCCTTCTCCTACCCTCCCTGCCACCCTTTATCACTAAGTACATTAGGGGAATCACTCGTAGAGACCTAGACTAGTGTGGTCTTGGTTGAATTCAACCTATACCCTAGTCAATTGAACCTCATAAGATTGGATGGGGGGGTAACAAAGACTAGTTTCTATATGTGCATCCAATACCACTCCTGGTCAACTAGTAGTATAGGAGAATTCATCATCATCCCACTAAGTTGTTTGTTTAGATAACATGGTTTGGTTGAATTTGTTGCTTGATATGACCCTGAAGAGGTTGATAGGCACACCCCCAAATGACCCACTTCCCTAATTAATTGTTTATAAACACTAGTTGCCCATTTCCTATCTAATGTCATCTTGGTCCGAATTATTTCTTGTTTAATCAGTCAATTGCCTTGATCATGTTAGTTATCTCTTGATAGATTAGTTAGTTCTTACCTGTAGTATTTTGTTCTAGATTTTAGTTCATTGCTTTCCCTCCTAGTGCAATCGCTAGCTTAGTGTAACTAGGTGTTATCTTCTTTCCTTATTTAGCTAGATTATTTTGCTAATTGCTACTTTGGATTTCTTTTGTTAGTATAGTGTTGATTGTTAGTCTTTAGTTGCCTAATTTTGTGCAGTCACCTTTCTTGTCTTACTAGATAGAATGCATTACGTAGGGTTAACTTAAGTTTAATTCTTGTTCATTTCCATTGTTTGTTCACTAGTGTGATTGAAACTCCAAAATCAAATTGCTGACATCCTTTTTTTTTCTCACTCAGTAGAAATCCATGATTAATGTCAATTCTCTAGCTAATATTGGAGTACATTCCACGTATTTGCAATTTTCACATTTTTTTATCATTTCCCACTTTTACCCATATTTTCCCATATTTTTTTCTATTTAATCCATTCATTTTCACTCACTCTTACCCAATTCAAAACTTTCTAGATATAAATTATTCTTTCCTAGACTCAAGTGCAATTACCAATTCTTCCTTTTATAAACAATTTTCAAAAATTTCTCAATTGAAATAACATGAAAAAATTTTCATTTTTCCCATAGATATTCATTTTTTCCACAAAAAATGCATATTTGTTTGATAATGGTCAATAATATCCTAAATTGATGCCTTTTCCTCATCCTTCATTTGACTTTTATCATGAATCTATACTTTTCATGATTTCCTCCAGAACATTCTTGAAATATCCTAAATATTAAAAGATAGGATTTATCCTTCCTAGGCCACCTGACGGATTAGAGCCATTCATTGTGTGACACATGATAGATTGCCTTGATCCACACACCATGCAGGTGTGGTGCATCTATGTGATGCTCTACAATTTCAAGAGACTTCTACTTAGAGTATACCAAACAATTAAATCTATCTATAAATGTCGCCCCATATCCACTATATTATGGGCCCCTTTTGACTCTCTTGAAGTTAGAGAGAGACCATCTTCCCCTTTATTTTATTCATTACTTGTGTTCATAGGATCCTTCCTCTAACACCACATACCTTCAGTGTGTTGTTAGGCTATATAATGGTAATCATGTCATGATTTTAACTATTATCTCTTAACTGCTTTTCACTGTTCATATTTGCATATCTGCCTATGCAGTTTGTCATGCATAATGTTATTAGTTTACATGGCTTGATTTAAGTAGTCATATAAATATTAATTCTTGCTTTATATTTATAGCTTTTTCTCATCGTCGTCTAATTCTTCCTACACATCGGTCCTAACTTCATGTGAAGGAACTACAATGTGGGAGGTCCTGATAGAAATAGGATCCAAAACACCTAAAAAATAGGACCTTTAGGGCTATGATGGGAAAGTCACAGACATCTTCAGCTCTAAAAGCCCACAATCCATAAAAACATTTTTGTATCATTTTGTGATATTTTTTAATCTTTTTTTAATCGAACCTAAAACCTCTACATTCTTGATAACATATAGAAATAGTTCAATACTGGTTTATTGAGCACAGAGTTTCAATATTTCCAGTGGGTCCTAGGGTTGCTTAGTTTAATTTTTGTTCTCTATTTTTTGATGTTCAACCCACAAAAGCCATAGTGATAGCGGAGTCACAGGCAAAGCAACACATCATCACATTTTGTTAGCCTACTGGCTTGCGGATTGAGGCCATTTTTGGGGTCTCTATAAACCCCTATCGTATATGGTGCATGTTCAATTTATTTTATTTCCTTTTGCTATTTTCTGCTTTACTTTATATTTTTAATATTTTGGCTTCTAGATGTGGTTTTAAGGTTTTAGGTTCTCTGCCTTTTTTAGGGTTTTGAATTTTCTTCCTTTCTCTTTTTTTCTTCTTTCCTTTTCTGACCTTAACTAAATTTTTGGAAAAAGAGGAAAGGATAAAGAGAAGCTATTTGTTAGGACCTAGATCTCTCCTATCTTAATAACTACATGGTTGTTTTTATATGCTTATAGTTTGTCCTCTGTGTTTTGTTATTGTGAGCCTACTTCAAAAAGTATACAAATCTTAAACTTACATGATGCACTCCTATAAACCCAAGCATCAAGGAATGGGTGCTAACACTCATGTTGATCCCTAGATGTGGTTTAAGGGTGTTAGTAAATCTATAAACACAACGTTAAGATGTACGCCTAACGGGCTTGAGGACACCCCCTATGTTAGAACTCATGATTGATTGTGGTCTATGTGGTGGCGAGGTGTATGGGAAGTACTACCCATATCTGTCAAGCCTAAGTTACCCCCTCCATGAGCACCATATTTCCATAGTGAAGTTAGGGACCAACCATTTGTATGCATATCACATTTGAGCAAGGAAGTAAATCGGATCTAAGCTCATGGGCTAAAAGGGGGAGGGTCATTTTCATTCTACACACGCGTCTTGCAAATTTTACTGGAATATTTTAGATTGTTGCAAACATTCATTATGTACATTCTAGTGATAAAAAATCAAACAATCTTGGAGTGATTAACAATATTTTTCAACATCAAACAATATTTTAAAGAAAATTGATCTTTTCAAAACCAAAAAATCTTTCAAATATTAACAATCATTTTCAAAATTAAACAACCTTTCAAAGATTAATAATCTTTTTTGTAATGAAACAATCTTTCAAGGATTAGTAGTCTTTTTGAAAATCAGGCAATCTTTCAAAGATTACCAAGCCTTTTCAAAATCAAAAAAATTTCAAAGATAATTAATATTTTTCAAATCAAACAATCTTTCAAAGATTAAGCATATTTTCTGAAATCAACAATCTTTCACAAATCAGTAATGTTTTTCAAAATCAAATACTCTTTCAAAGATTAATAATATTTTTTAAAACCAAACAATATTTTAAAGATTAATAATATTTTTCAAAATCAAATATCTTTAAAGATTAACAATCTTATTCAAAATCAAAAAATCTTTCAAAGATTAAGAATCTTTTCAAAATCAAACAATATTTCAAAGATTAACTATCTTTTTTTTAAAATTTAAATGATCTCTAAAGGATAAATAATCTTTTTCAAGTAACCTACTTCAAAGCCCTATTAAGCCAGATAGTTCTTCAAATAAGTTTGAGATGTCACTCGCCAATGTCGAATCCCATCCATCATTCTTGAGCCTGGACTATGACCTAAAACTAGACCATCTTATTCTCTTCATGTCTATATCCAAGGTCATGCAGTATGAACTAAAACTAGATTACCATACACCTTTCATGCACATGCCTATATGGTCCCATACTATGACCTAAAACTAGACCACAACACACTCCAAAAGTTGTCACCAATTCAGAGATGTTAGGATAAGGATCCCTCCCTTTTGGCTTCTTGTAGCTTCTAAAGGGAAGGAACTCCTAATAGAAACTTATCAAACTACGAGGGGAAAAGAGTGTCATGAATGCTGCCAATGGTTTTAGTCTAGGAACCCCACTCAACGAGGACACCCTAGGGAGGAAAGTGATGGGTTGAGCACAATCACTAGACTAGAAGGGGCTACCTTACTGTTGATCAACCACTTAAACCCAATCTCCCCCTTCTACAAATAACAATATTGGAACACTCACCTAAGGAACATCATACCTTGATAACCCCACAAGATAACACATCGTTCCCCTTTCCACTGTTGTTAATCTACCCAGCCATGAAATTAGTATGTACAACTCACATTAAAATTGAAAAACCCATTCATTTTGCCCAAGCTAGGGACAGGTGCCATCACTTAAAATCGACCATGAAAACGCTATCACAAGTATCCTTCCTCCCATGAGACTGTGGAAGACCATGGAGTGCCCTTTATGTATCTCCTAAACAAATATAGAGTCCTCTTACTTTTCTAACTATAATATGTGTCGAGGAATGTGTATTAAGCACATGATGTTCTCTTATTTCATCTACACCCCAATTTCAAATCCCATTGGTCTAAAATTGAGGACATTAGGGGAAGGAAATAGAGTTTGTACTTCACCCGATACCAGAAAAGATCAATCCGAATGTCCAGGAACAACAACACATGCCAATAATCTGACAACGAAATCAAAGGAGATGTCAACAACAATAAGCAAGATAATCCAGTTAGAGTGTAGAATACCAACGAAACCACAACGGTTACTAAAGCTTCTATCTCTCAAGAAACCCTCATTTATACATGGTGGAATAGTTTTCAAGCATTTCCTTCATGCATCCTCTGGGAGCGGGTTACACAGGAGGGTGGCATCATCTAGGATTCATCATACAAGGTGTAACGATCCCGCCTCCCGGTAACCCCCAATTAAGGGAGACCCGAAGGTCATAACCGTTATTCAATTAACATGATCAAAGGTTCGACAAATAATCAATAATAATTATGAAATTCTACTAACTAACTAGAATTTGGTATAAAATTAAAACTTTACTTACCTTTGAAAACTTTGGAAATCTATCTATCCAGAGTTTGAGTTATTCTATCTAATCCTCCTCGTACTTTATTTCTTATTTCCACAATGTGTCACTTTACTGTTTGTTCTTTCAATTGTTGTTCCTAAAACACTGACAAACAAAACGTCGGTCAGTATATCAAAATATACTGGTATGTGGGAACAACCAAACTCTTGCAAATATGGCTAAAAATTTAATAATCACAATCAAATTAGTTTAATAAGCCAATTTACACTTTTTCGTATGACATTCTCCACCGCTTTTGCCCTAACCCTGGCATATCTACCTTAGGGTTTCCTTTGTCAATGACTTAAGGCCACCTTCTAAATCTCGAGCTTAGTGCCTGGGGGTCACCACTCATGGTTCCCACTAGTCATGCAATATCATAGGCCACCTTCTCATTCCCGAGCTTGGTGCCTGGGGTCACCACTCAAGGTGTCCATTGGTCTACCCATTTGGGCCTAACCTTTGGCATCATCCATCAGGGTGGCATGTAAGTGCGAGAATCCATACTTCTATTATTAATGTGGTAATCATAGTGACTTTATAGTTTGCAAGTATGAACATCCAAACTGATAATTTACATCCAATGCGATTAACCATCCGGAAAATCCTCGAGAAACTAAGGTGGTTATTCATAATTAACCACATACCTTTTAAGCAGACTTGAATGCAGGAATAACCAATCAAGAAATCAAACAAGTGCACACAGGTTGATCCTAAAAAGGCATCCAATTTCTCTATCATCAATCATGTCATCATGATCTATCACTCCTAGTTGTCTTCTAGGGTTATTACTCCTTTTTAGGGTTTTAACCATAATTAGGGTTTCACTTCCTTTACCTTACTTTTATCAAATATCCATCAAACCCTAATTATCTTGTCTTATTTTCCATTAAGGTTCTTAAGATCTAGTTTGGACCACGAAAACCCTAATTTTCAGATTACTATATCTTTTCTTTTCTTTTTCTCTAATTTAGGGTTTCTAAGCATCTTAACCATTATATTAAGTTTAAAACCCTAAACTTTGCAATTCTATTATCCAAAACAGGTTAAAAACCATCTTAATCATTAATCAAGTTAAACATGCTCGAATTAACCTAACTGCAAGATTAAATATATCGTTTATCAACAATTAGAGTTTCTACCACAAATTAATACATTTTCTATCCAAAATATGCACTTTTGCAAAAGTATACAGATTTAGATGTCCAAACCATTTTTAATATATTCCTCATATTTTTCTGATCATTTTTCATGTATTAACTTTTCTCTTTTGAGTTCCCTAGCTCAAGATACAATTTTTATAAAGAAAATCACTTTTCTGAATTATCTATTATTTTTAGAAAATAAAGTAGGCCGCTTGATCCGTGGTCCACTGGACCACGCAGGATCCGATGGCTCCAGATCCGTGCACCTAACTTTGATTTAATATGCGAAGGTCCAAACTACCCTTACCTCGACAACAGGAGATGAGGGGCACACTAGTAAAACTGCGGGGTCCCTTCTTCAACCTCGCGACGCTCCTTCCTCTGATTCGATGGTCAACTGCTTGGTTGACTCTGAGATCCTTGCTGCCTGCTAGCTCGGTGATGGTCCAAGAAGCTCCTCCTTCCTCCGAAGAACCTGACGAGGTCTCCAATTGGTGGCGGCTCTGTTCCTACACTGCCCACCAGCCGCTGGTTTTTCCAGTGAGATCGACATGTTGCAGAGGAGAAAGTCGGGGTTGCTTGACAAATTGGATTCATCAACAGGTTCCACGTCGCTCTCTAGAGATGCTAGGGTAGATAGATGATGAACCAGTGCCCGCATGACCACTCCCCAATATATAGGGTCGACAGAGGAGTTATGTTAGATTGGGGGCTCTCCCAATCGGCAACCAAAGCACCCAAAAATAGGGTCCAGATTCTTCGAATCAGTCCCCCGAAGATGATGGACTCATCAATTCGTCGATTTAAGGCACTGAGTGGGAGAAATTCAGATTCCTCTTCCTCTCCGTTTCCTTCTGTGAATTGGGGTAGGCGGTGAGCAGCCACCCTTAGATTCATGATCCCCCTGGACCACGCTGGGCATCCAACGGCTGGCATTGCTCCCCCAAGTCTATCTTCTTAAAAATGAGTTATAAAGGGTGTTTAACAAGGAAACTTGGGAAAATTATATCTCTCTCCTTGTTAATTATTTTTTGGTCAAATTTTATAGGAAACTTTATCTTGGCATTATCTACTCGAGTACCAAATTTGGAACCCAAATTCCAAAGGAAAAGGGTGCTTCCTTTATATGCAAGTTATTCATTAATAAAACCAAATTAATTGATATTTCCTCTTTCTTTTTCCATTATCTTGTTATCTTGGGTCCCTTGGACCTCAAGGAATACCAAAGGCATGGATTCCCATATTGGGGAAAAACTATTTTCCTTTATCTTCTTTGAAAGTCAATTTCTCATATTCCCTTTTTATTAATCAATTTCTTTTCCTTTTTAATTCACTTTTTAAGGATTTCTCTTTATCTCTCCTCTATTTTCCTATTGGAATTCCTTTTAATATAAGGAATCCTTGGGATATGAAAATCCACCTCTTATCACATATTTTCCACATTTTATCATTATTCTCAATTTCTTTCTTAACAAGGAAATACTTAATTAGTCTTTTCTTTTCTTATTGCATTATCTATGCAACTTTGGACTCCTTGGGACCCAAGGAACCCAAGAGGCACGAAATCCAACTTTGGATTGTATTCTTTTGCTTTTTGGAGGTTTCCACACCTTTCTTTTCTCAAAAACTTAATTATTCATTTACTAATTGAACTTCCTTATTATTGGGCCCAATAGCCAATCAAAGCCCACCAAGCAATCGTCAAGGCTATTGTAATGAAATTCATGCATTCAATCAAAAGACATCATTATTTGTTCATTTATCTTTAATATGAGAAATTACATTTCTCAACAAATAAACCCAAAATTGGGGTTGTAACATCCTTCCCCTCTTATAAGAATTTTTCCCTCAAAATTCCATCAAGCAAACAAACGAACATGATAAGAATTCCTCATTTCCATCATGGCTCCCATGTGGCTCTACCCTTTTCCATGGTGCTTCCCAAGAACCTTCATCATCTCATATTCTTCCATCTAAGTTTTTTCTTACCTTAGTATATCGTACCCTCATAGGTGACTCAAGACTTTTCAGCTTCTAAAAAAAAACTGAATAGGTTTAGGGCTCAACACATGGCTTGGGTACCTCACATAGTGCTCTAGACCAGACATATGGAACTCATCACACATCATGTTATCCTACGGGGTAAGGTTAAACACAACCATCTCCACCAATCCATCTCAAATGGACCCATATATCGGGGACTCAGCTTTCTCAGCTGTATCTTAGAGGGGTCAGATTTTTCTCATCACATTTTCCCATAGTGAACTGCATGTCAATCTGCTTTGCATCAGCTCGTGACTCATGTCACCACTGGGCTCTCTCTCTCGGCCATTGCACGATCAAAGAGACTTCATCTACACACACTATGGTCCTTTTCTGACCTTTGTGAGGCCTCCTTCACCAACGTAATCTTAATAAAGTGGTGACCGACACAACCTCTCTATAAGACTCCTTGCATCCCGATAAAGGCTATGGTGGTTAACATCACATCTTAAGAACTGTCTCTATGTATCACCCTGAATGAGCACACATGCTCTCATCAGACCCTCTGGTCTGGATCAATAGGTCCATTAGTATGGGGTGATAAACTGTACTATCATCGAGTTCATCATGCATCCACTTCTACCTCATGGAAGTGAACCTTGGTCATACCCAAGAACTTTTGAACTCACATCATGATATGGTTGAACCATCTTTCTCTCTTAAGTAGTTCAACCGAATTTTTCCCTTGACAGTTCTCCTTTCTTTCTCATGTCATCTAGGTAAGGTGATCTACCATAACCCCTATTACATCTTGATCTATCTTGTTCAAGGGGAGACTTACCACAACACCCATAGAGGTGAACTCCCATTCCCTCTCAGGGACTCTTTATCCTCTATGTCAAAGCACTGGGTTACTGGTGTTCGTCCTTCACCCCCGGCTTGCATGGCCACATGCTACATGCAACTTCGTATTAAGCATTCAAAATGCTACTATCACTTACTATCTTTGTAGTATCACAGTGTATGGTGATCTTAAAACCATGATCTCCTGTATGTCATGATTCCTCAAGATCGATACCTCAGAAACTCTAAACCACTCTCATCAGGGTTTTATTACCTTCCTATCCAAAGAAGTGTATATGAGGTTCTATCACCATCCTTTCACTACATCAAGGACTAAACTAGCTAACCAAACAACCATTAACTTGTTCAACATATCTTATTACATCTGTGTGTTAGCCAAAACTCATCTTCTTTCCAAACTTAGGGTTAGTCGAACAACCTCAACATCTTCTAGCCTCTAGTTAAACTAGGCAGCTATATCTCAATTAGAGCATTCATTACCACTTCACCTCCTTAGGTGTCAGGTAATGTTGAAGACATACACCTCCACATATTCCACTTATCATCTCATCTCAAACTCTAAGTTTGTCTTCATCAAGAAACTCTGAGCTCATCCTCATGGTGATTCAACTCAACTTTGCATAACTTGCAAATTCCACATAGCTCATGATAAAACATCCTCACAAGATGATTTCCTTAATACTCTTAGTGTTTGTAAACCATCCATGTATCATTCAATCTACAAAGGTATGTTATCATTTCTATCCTTATACCTTGTAGCAACGTTCCAACTTCCATCATCTTTTATCCTTGGTGTAAGGCATGCGTATTGTCCTATCTCTCACTCCCATAACAAAAGGAAATAAGCATTTGGATGTAGTCCAAATACAGAGTTCTTCCTGTTCCAAGAGTAGAGATGGTACATCCCACCTTGCCACTACACCTTTAAATCTAAGTTGAAGCATGCCACATATGTCTCAACATCACATTCATCTTGATATCAAAGTTACTTCCATGGAAAACTGGTCTCAACCCTACTTGGTCTAAACACAATCCTTGGTCGTCTCCTCTAGGTCTATAGCGTGCCAACACTTTTGGGGTCATCCCTTTTCCCCTATGCATCCAGAGAGTGCCCTACTCATCTGCCCTTTGGGTCCCATGAGTTCATGAAGGTGATCAATCTCCTAATCCATGGCCCTCAGACAATGATAGCTGTTACCTCCCGACCCTACGGTCATGTGCAACTAGGGAATTAGGAAACTCCTTCTTCCATCGGTCTTATCCCTACCTGACCCAAGGATAGACTTAGGATTCCATTATAGTACATGTCCAACTTAGAACCTTACCCAAGCCTTCATCATCTCCCTCTGCATTCATTGGCTGTCTTTCATCCTTTCATAAGGGTCATGGCGACCAGCCTACCTTGGTCAGACCCCATACTGGTTACCTCCACGGTAACACATCCACATGCACTTAGAGGTGGTTAACTATGGGTATATAGGTTCATTCTCTTACCATGTACTCTGCACTTAACTTCTCTAGATCCTATGAAACCTCTTTAGATTACCTCAAAAACAACAAAACTGATATACGCCCTACAAAAGGGTCCCTCTCCCAGCATGGGAGGAAACTACAACTCTTGACAACAAGGTCACAACCGTCCTTAGGGTTTACATTCACATGAGCATGCCTAACCCAGCAACTACTAAGGCACCAGCAGACCACCTATTAAACCATGCTAGGCATACTTGCTCTCTTTCCTCAACATTAGACCAACTTAGCTATGAGGGGTTCATCAACATACCTTTAACTTAAGGGGTTTCTTTTCCCTCTACACATGCTCGAAGCTATAGAGACTCAAATCTTATCATGAGCATCGGGTACACTACTTCCCCTCTTAGGCCTAGGAACCCTAGGTTCTCCTTTGGATATCCAACTGCATGCTCAAACTCTTAACCACAAATCAAACATGTCCAAGGTATGTCATGTACTCCCATGATCCTTTTATATGAGAAACACCCCAGAGTTGAGTCCTCCTCAAGGACAACCAACTAGGTATAAAGCCTCACAACTGGTTACTTAAACCTCCTCAGGGTCTAAAGCACTCTTTATCTCATCCAGTAGGTAACCACTTATACCATGGGTACTAGAAGCATCATCCTTTCTCTAGGGTTTGGTTCCTCTAAAGGAAACCAAGATATCATCAGCCTCCAAGAATCAAGCGTAAGGCAACCACTATCATCTATGTAGGTCACATCATCCTCAACTCCCCAATGTTCCTCATATCTCGGGGTTTTAGGCTTCCAACCTCCTTGCTGGGTTCTTACTTTCTCTCTCTAGTGCTAACTCCCCATCCAACCATACTACTAGAGGACCTCTCTCCATGAAGGCTCATGCTCACAAGCATACCACCATGTGGGTGAAGCCTAAGCTCAACTCATGTTTGGATCAAGATTATCCATAAGCCATCCATCCTATCCTTCTGGCCTCGGTTTAGACTTACTGCTCATACTACCGATGTACTCTGGGTGCAAGCTATATCCTACTTGTAACAACCCATAAGGTTTCTATAGGCTCTCCTCTAACTTCATCCATGAATGAGCTATCCTTCGCTCAAACATGCACGACCCTTCCCAGGGTTGGGTTGCCAAAGGTGCTAGGTCATCCAACCTCTCATGGCTCGTATGGCAATCCAAATGCATGTCCATCCAAACACCCAGTTTACCATGACATCTAACCTCATCATGTCATCTCTCTCTAACCTTCACTTAGGGTTAGGGTTAACATCATCCTCAAAGGATGTGCTAGGTCTCTACCTTCAATGGAGGTCTCTACCTCCAAGACTAACTCTCTCTACTCATCCTCCTGACAAGGAGGTCTATCCTCAGGTCTCTCCTGAGGGCAATGTCAACTCGTGTCATACGACCTACACATGTATCTATTCTTTAGTTTGTGCTTAATCTATTAAGCTTATGTCCATGACATCTTATTTACATGCTTTTCATTAATTTGATGGAGGATTCCTTAGACCTTATTAACCTTACCCATGCCTCAAGAGGGTGAGGAGGAGAGAGAAAACCCTAGTCCTTAAGGTCCTTAACAGAATTTGGGTTGAGAAGGGATGAACAAGATGAGAGAGTCCTAAAGGTATCTTATTTCGAGTCATATCCTAAGACATCGGCCAGGCAGTAACACAATCCGGGAGTCCTCGTATTCCGACTAGCAGTGCGGAGCAAAATATTGCCAGCCCTCGAAAGTGATCCTTTTCTAGACACCTCAATCTTTTGGACACTCCTCTAATAACTCCCTTAGTTCTATGGAATTTTGTAAAATTTAATAATTATTAATGATTGATGAGGAACCTATGCTCTGATACCAATTGTAACGACCCCGCCTCCCAGTAACCCCCAATTAAGGGAGACTCGAAGGTCAGAGCCGTTATTCAATTAACAGGATCAAAGGTTCGACAAATAATCAATAATAATTATGAAATTCTACTAACTAACTGGAATTTGGTATAAAATTAAAACTTTACTTACCTTTGAAAACTTTGGAAATCTATCTATCCAGAGCTTGAATTATTCTATCTAATCCTCCTCGCACTTTATTTCTTATTTCCACAATGTGTCAATTTACTATTTTTTCTTTCAATTGTTGTTCCTAAAATGCCGACAAATAAAACGTCAGTCAGTATATCGAAATATACTGGTATGTGGGAACAACCAAACTCTTGCAAATATGGCTAACAATTTAATAATCACAATCAAATTAATTTAACAAGCCAATTTACACTTTTCCGTATGACATTCTCCACCGCTTTTGCCCTAACCCTGGCATATCCACCTTAGGGTTTCCTTTGTCAATGACTTAAGGCCACCTTCTCAATCCTGAGCTTGGTGCCTGGGGGTCACCACTCATGGTGCCCACTAGTCATGCAATATCATAGGCCACCTTCTCATTCCCGAGCTTGGTGCCTGGGGTCACCACTCAAGGTGTCCATTGGTCTACCCATCTGGGCCTGACCTTTGGCATCATCCATCAGGGTGGCATGTAAGTGCGAGAATCCATACTTTTATTATTAATGTGGTAATCATAGTGACTTTATAGTTTGCAAGTATGAACATCCAAACTGATAATTTACATCCAATGCGATTAACCATCCGGAAAATCCTCGAGAAACTAAGGCGGTTATTCATAATTAACCACATACCTGTTAAGCAGACTTGAATGCAGGAATAACCAATCAAGAAATCAAACAAGTGCATATAGGTTGATCCTGAAAAGGCATCCAATTTCTCTATCATCAATCATGTCATCATGATCTATCACTCCTAGTTGTCTTCTAGGGTTATTACTCCTTTTTAGGGTTTTAACCATAATTAGGGTTTCACTTTCTTTACCTTACTTTTATCAAATATCCATCAAAACCTAATTATCTTGTCTTATTTTCCATTAAGGTTCTTAAGATCTGGTTTGGACCACGAAAACCCTAATTTTCAGATTACTATATCTTTTCTTTTCTTTTTCTCTAATTTAGGGTTTCTAAGCATCTTAACCATTATATTAAGTTTAAAACCCTAAACTTTGAAATTCTATTATCCAAAACATGTTAAAAACCATATTAATCATTAATCAAGTTAAACATGCTCGAATTAACCTAACTGCAAGATTAAATATATCTTTTATCAATAATTAGAGTTTCTACCACAAATTAATACATTTTCTATCCAAAATATGCACTTTTGCAAAAGTATACAGATTTAGATGTCCAAACCATTTTTAATATATTCCTCATATTTTTATGATTATTTTTAATGTATTAACTTTTCTCTTTTGAGTTCCCTAGCTCAGGATATGATTTTTATAAAGAAAATCACTTTTCTGAATTATCTATTATTTTTAGAAAATAAAGTAGGCCGCTTGATCCGTGGTCCACTGGACCACGTAGGATCTGATGGCTCCAGATCCACGCGCCTAACTTTGATTTAATATGCGAAGGTCCAAACTACCCTTACCTCGACAACAGGAGATGAGGGGCACACTAGTAAAACTGCGGGGTCCCTTCTTCAACCTCGCGACGCTCCTTCCTCTGATCCGATGGTCAACTGCTTGGCTGACTCTGAGATCCTTGCCGCCTGCTAGCTCGGTGATGGTCCAAGAAGCTCCTCCTTCCTCCAAAGAACCTGACAAGGTCTCCAATTGGTGGTGGCTCCATTCCTACACTTCCCACCAGCCGCTGGTTTTTCCGGTGAGATCGACAGGTTGCAGAGGAGAAGGTCGGGGTTGCTTGACAAATTGGATTCATCAACAGGTTCTGCGTCGCTCTCTAGAGATGCTAGGGTAGATAGATGATGAACCAGTGCCTGCACGACCACTCCCCTATATATAGGGTCGACGGAGGAGTTCTGTTGGATTGGGGACTCTCCCAATCGGCAACCAAAGCACCCAAAAATAGGGTCCAAATTCTTCGAATCATTCCCCCGAAGATGATGGACTCATCAGTTCATCGATTTAAGGCACTGAGTGGGAGAAATTCAGATTCCTCTTCCTCTCCATTTCCTTCTTTGAATTGGGGTAGGTGGTGAGCAGCCGCCCTTGGATTTGTGATCCCCCTGGACCACGCTGGGCATCCAACGGCTGACATTGCTCCCCCAAGTCTATCTTCTTAAAAATGAGTTATAAAGGGTGTTTAACAAGGAAACTTGGGAAAATCATATCTCTCTCCTCGTTAATTATTTTTCAGTCAAATTTTATAGGAAACTTTATCTTGGCATTATCTACTCGAGTACCAAATTTGGAACCCAAATTCCAAAGGAAAAGGGTGCTTCCTTTATATGCAAGTTATTCATTAATAAAACCAAATTAATTGATATTTCCTCTTTCTTTTTCCATTATCTTGTTATCTTGGGTCCCTTGGACCTCAAGGAATCCCAAAGGCATGGATTCCCATATTGGGGAAAACCTATTTGCCTTTATCTTATTTGAAAGTCAATTTCTCATATTCCCTTTTTATTAATCAATTTCTTTTCCTTTTTAATTCTCTTTTTAAGGATTTCTCTTTATCTCTCCTCTATTTTCCTATTGGAATTCCTTTTAATATAAGGAATCCTTGGGATATGAAAATCCACCTCTTTTCACATATTTTCCACATTTTATCATTATTCTCAATTTCTTTCTTAACAAGGAAATACTTAATTAGTATTTTCTTTTCTTATTGCATTCTCTATGCAACTTTGGACTCTTTGGGACCCAAGGAACCCAAGAGGCACAAAATCCAACTTTGGATTGTATTCTTTTGCTTTTTGGAGGTTTCCACACCTTTAATTTCTCAAAAACTTAATTATTCATTTACTAATTGAATTTCCTTGTTATTGGGACCAATAGCCAATAAAGCCCACCAAGCAATCATCAAGGATATTATAATGAAATTCATGCATTCAATCTCAATACATCATTATTTGTTCATTTATCTTTAATATGAGAAATTACATTTCTCAGCAAATGAACCCAAAATTGGGGTTGTAACACAAGGAGATCTAAATGCCAGTTCATGAATGCTCTAGTTTCAATATGGCATATGGACCCCCCCATCAACCTCACTAAGAGGTATTTCAACCAGGGCCATAGTTATATCTACCATGCAGGAATGTTGGAAAAGTCCTAATGATTGCAGAGGTGATGACATTCATATCAATCCTTAATGGAGAGGCCGAGGGGGAAAAGAAGGAGGAGGAGATTGAAGCCATAAGGGAAGATACTAAATATGTAGCGAAAGTCAATATCATAATAAATGTTCAAACACAATACATGGGGAATCTTCCCCAGTCTCCATTAATTTTATCCACCACCACACTCCTTGTATAATCCATACATGGAACGGATGTACAGGTTCCCTCCATTGGTATACATGACACTGCCAACAACAATCAAAACACCAATAATACATGTGATAGACACCACAATGAATATGCAATCCTAGAGCCTTCCATTGTGGTTCCTTCATGCTTGATATTATATAGAAGATGAAGTATCTAAATGGGAAGATAATGGAAATTTCTTTAGTGATTTCTTCCATTTGCTTGATGCAAATTTACCTGATAACTTTGATGTGTCCAAGTTCCATGAGTATTATGGGAAATCATATCTAATAGGTCATATCAAGGCTAACTGTTTAGATATGTTGTATCACACAAGATAGATGTGTGTGTTGTACACAAGCTTGCCTTGCAAGATTAGATCGAACCTAGCAATATTAATCGGTCATAACATAAGAAATGACTTCATCATCCAACATCAAGTCCATCATATCATCGCTGGAAGATCTAGTACTCGGGCCTATCAGTTCTTTGAGGAAAACTCTTAAGAATTGTCCCTGAAGTCTGTAGGTCATTGCCACAATCCAATAAAAGAAGTTTGTGATACCTATAAGCATCAACATGCCAATCAACGTATGTGAAGTTTGGCCTAGGAAGAACCTCCCATCAATGTGGGTTCATAAGGTGCTTGTCATAGAAAATGCCCAACATGTGGTGGTTATGTGACCCATAGTGATGATACAAGTGGAAGCATCCAAGATAGCAACAATACCATTAGTGACCCTTGCAATCTCAATAGAAGTCCCTTAACCCCTCAACAAAGGAAAAAACAAAGGTAACCGCCTATGGAGGGGTCCCTACCATTACACACCAAAAGGTATGAGAAAAGTTTACATTCCTACAATCAACACCAAACAAGTTCCTCCCACTCCCAAACTCTACAAGGAAATTAATTATAAGGAGGCATGATCACCCCCTTACTAAAGATTTGAAGAATAAAACATCCATTCCAAACACACTCAAAGGTATGCTAGAATAAGTGCAAAATTTTCAAGCTTCAATAAATGGTATTCAAAACAACCAAAGTATAGTAGTGGAATAAAAATAATGACTATATTTAGTTTTCACAAAAGATTACAAAAGTGCATCATAATATCCCATAAGGGTTTACATGTATGATACAACATAAGGATGTGAGTAGAGGGAAATCTAAACCATAAAACTTTGTTTCCAAGCTTTAACTCCTTAAGCTAGTCCAACACTTCATGCCTTATCATCCAAGTCCTTCACCTACGGTTGGAAGCATACCCCAGCAAGAAGAGAAAATAGATGACATCAACAAAGGCTGGTATGTGCATACTAAATAGGAAATTGAGCAATATATGGAATAAAGGACATCAAATATAAAAGGCTTTCCATAGAAAGGATAAGGGCCACCCAAATGGGTATCCATAGAAAAGGAATTGAAATCATATGATAACAAAAGAATACTTTCCATTAATAAAACATAAAGATTGTGCCACACAAGCACATGTAAAGAATTAGGGCACACACCCCATATCATAAACCTGCATGCATGTGAGATAAACATAGACCTAGAACAATATAAACACAAAGGTAGCCAAGTCTCATAAACTTGAAGCCTGATAGAGAAAGGAATACTACCAATCGATTAAATATATAAAACATGGGCCAAGAATCACACATCTTGCCTTGGTTATGAGGTTCCTTTCCATCCCAAAAGAGCAAGAAATATCACACCTGCTCAGTAGGAAATAACACATCTGCCATAAAAACCAATGCAATTACACTACTCTGGTGCTACTGAATCACATAGCATGTTAAATGTATAGGCAAGTATAAATTATAGTCAGAATATATAAACTAGTCACCACACAAGTGACCAACATATACATCCACCTCATAAGTGGGCAAAAGACATCACATGTCATCTTTTAGAGTTCCGTGATGAACAAAGCATAAGATAAGAGTTCAAAAGAATATCCATGATCACATGATAAATATCAAATAAGGTAGTTTACATGAACCATGATTTTCAAAAGAAAAGACATTGTGTATAGGCTAATGTCCATAGGACAGAAAATGAATAAGCATAGGTGAATTGCTCAACATAGAAGAATAGGGGATACATCATACCTCAACTTCAGAGTGTGAACAGTTCAAGTCAAGCCTAGTCCTCCAAAGAACCTCTAGGTTAGGTGGACATGTCCAATAAGTAAGTTCCTAAGATTAGAGAGGCTAGTTTCTCCAACAAAGCTCCTATCTCGAGCAAGAAGCACTTTCTCCACTTTAGAGGTGAAAAACCCTAACAAAAGAACATGGAGATGGGGTGTTTAAGGGCTCTAGGTGGGGTTTCACCATGGAAGGCCATGGTTCCGACCTGGAGGAAGGTGGAAGGAAGACTAACAACATGAAAATAGGGAAGGAAAAGAGGATACTTACAATTTTGGTTAAAATCACCAAGGAGGAGCTTAAGAAATCCTAAACAGAGAAAGTTGGAACCCTAGGAGCCTTCTTCACCACGGTAGGCACCCTATTTTACCTTGGGACAACAACTTTGTGGAAAAACATAGAAGGAACGATGCTCTAAGCTAGAGGAAAGAAATGAGAGCAAGAGTTTTTGAATTGGGAGTTGGGAAGGGGTAGATATGGCTATATAAAGAAAGAGGTCAAGTATGAGGTGTCTATGAGACTTTCCATGTGTCATGTAAGGGTGTCCATGGACATGCAAGCCTTTATGGATAAGGAATAATTCAAGGACTAGGTGTCAAGTTACTTTCCATGTGTCCAATGCTAAGGGTGTCTATGGACATGCAAACCTTTATGGATAAGGAAGAAGTCAAGCATGAGGTGTCCATGGAACTTTCCGTGTGTCCTTAGCCTAGGGATTTCATGGCCATGCAAGAGGACATCTCATAGAGACTTCTTGTATATCAAAAGTCAGTCCTAAAAGCCCCTAGAAACTTCTAGGCCATCCCCACTATCCTTCAAACAAAGAAATAACCCCATTGGTTGATAGCTTTTAAAGATAAGCTCATTTATAAAGAGAGTAATACCTAAAATGCCCTTGGAAAGAAACACCTTCAAACCAAGGTGTAACTAGTCACCCTATGGTTCAAAAACTCGAGAATGGTAAGGGAATATATAAGGATTATAATGAATGTGTCAATTGGATAAACTGCAGAAAAGTCCAGAATATACCTAAAATTGTATAACTTGCACAAACAACATCCAAATTGGACTAAACTTCATCCACAAGTTATCTTTGATGTTTTGAATATAAATTTGAAATTATTACCATATTTGGAAGTTATATAATCACATTATTCATTACTTATGCCTTTTACTCATTTCCTCTCTCCTAAACTTATCCTAATATTTCAAGGTTGTCCAAATTAGATGAAATTTGACATGTAGGCTAATTTTGATATGTAGATTTTGAATTTGAAGTTTGTTTCCACTTTTGAGACTTATTTTTATGAGATATGTCATATGGCCCATTAACGACCGATTATCCAAATTATTCATCCAATTAAGTTTCTTATCTTCATATTACCACCAAAATGAGTTATGTGGCATATTTTATGTATCCATTATAAACCTAAGATTAATGTTAGAACATTATGTTACATTAAGGTGATCTATACATGCATTAGCTCATTGGGTCTATACTATACATCTATTTAGGTCTAACCTTCAACCTTGTTTGGCTAAGTCTAAAATGTTAACTTCCAGGGTAGGGTCTGAGATCTAGTATGTTACATTAATCCTGGAGGCTCATATATAATTCAATTCCTAGAGGAGCCAAAGGGGAATGGTCATTGGTTGAAGTAATGCAAATATCCCCCGTTTCATAGGGAAATAGTAGTGAACATGCTTGAAGGGGAATACATGTCCAAGGATATGAGATCAGAATCACTTTCCGCCACCATATGGTTCATCACTACACCACACTTGGTCTCATTCTTTTTAAGATGAGATACATGGAGGAGGGAAATACAACAAGACTCTATTGATCATTGCGATCTACAAGGTCTCAAAATTCCTTCTTGATTTGTTGACAATGAAGCATGCCACAACGTGTGCCCCGTCAAGAAGATGATCAGTCTAGAAAGGGATCCTTTTTACTTGCATTCAACAACAAAGAAAGAAACCTCCTTCAATAGTATAATGAAAGATGCCTTAGTGGGGATCATGCTCAAGCTATATATTAGACCAAATACTTTGTCGTATTGTTTGTGGTCATGGAACTGAGTCCCTCCTTCAACCTCATCTTAGGAAGGTTGTGGATTCATCATGTTCGGATAGTTCCTGTTACAACCTCAATTTTACATATGTTTTCATAATTGAATTGTAAAGATTTTGTGAATATGGACTTAATTAAAAAGGTTGTATGCTTTACTTCAAAAGATGTATTTCTTTGCAAATATCCCTTTGGATAGGAATTTCATGATTCCTATTATTAGAACAATCCATTAATGGATATAAAAGATAAGAAAAGAAGAAAAGTCCAAATAAAAGGAAAGGATACAAGATAATTGATATTAAGCAAAGTAATTATGAGAAATACATAGAAAACTATAGAAAGTGGAACTAATGGCCACAATTAAGTAAATTTCGTTTCTATGTGATTTCTTATAGAAGAAATAGGAAAAGAGGAAAAAGGGAATAGAGGATAAAGAGAAATCCTTGAAAAAAAATCTTTTAATAAAGACATAAGTAAGATAATGAGAAGTAATGGATGTAGATGCATCTAGAAGGATAATAAGTATCCTTAAAAAGGAATTTCGAAATCTTAGTATTTCTTGGGGTCCAAGGAGTCCCAATAAAGAAGAAGAAATAGAAAATGCAAATAATACAAAATATGAGAATAATGTGCTACATAATTAATGACTTTTTGATATTATAAAAAATAGGTATTATTTTCTTTAAGAAAGAA
Source organism: Alisma plantago-aquatica (assembly GCA_963693085.1). NCBI lineage: Eukaryota > Viridiplantae > Streptophyta > Magnoliopsida > Alismatales > Alismataceae > Alisma > Alisma plantago-aquatica. Next base: position 1,256,345,184 of record OY856411.1, on the reverse strand, counting down.
GAATTTCGTGGCCAAGGGATTAAAATCCAAGCATAAAGAAGGTAAAAGAGGTAAAATTCAAATTCCTTAATAACCAAGGATTATGGGTAAATAAGGAATTAATTAAAAGAGAGAATTTAAACCTAAACAAGGAAAGTAGGACTCCTATAGAGAAAGGGCCTTGTTTTTCTTCATGGGCAAGCATCCTAGGGCGTGACTATCCTCCCCTATATAAGGGTTGGACCCTTAGCCTTGAGCCCAAAAGGATCTCAGGCATCCCACTCCCTTCTTCTTCTTGTTTTTTGCTCAAAATCCTAACCAAGGGGGTTATGCGACCCTTGGAGCAACGAGGGGCTATGGAGTTGTCATGATGAAGGCCTGATGCCCCCATGACAACCTAGGAATGATCAACCTTCATCCTCGTACCCTCACCTTCGCGCAACACCTGCAAGAGGTCTGTGTCTTTGCCGCGGGTGGCTGGCGTAGCGCCCTTGCACACGGTCATTTCGGCTGTGCTTTGAGGCCTAGCTGGGTGTGGAGGAGAGCGGAGGAGGTGGGGTGATGGCTTCCGACGAGATCCAGGCCTTGGGGAGGTGGGAGAAGACCCCCCGCGGTCAGCTGCATTGACGACAGTGCTAGGGCGTGTGAGGAAGAGGATAACGAGCTGTGGTTGGACGGATTTACCCCTCTAGGGTATGAAGCATAGAGCACTTAAGTGAGGGAAGGAGTGTAATTGTGTTATGTTTGCATTGACCGAGCTACATTGCAAGGGTTTGGTGACGTGGCAACCTGCCGTTGGTCCAAGTAAGTAATTCTTGCAAAATTCGTATCTTTTTATTGGTAGCTCCGATGGAAACATGCAAAATATGAAAATTGATCAGGAGAATGCGTAGAATCCAATAAACATACTTTTAAAGCCTAATTTCGTTTCTATTTGCAAAATAATGCTAAGTTAATGAAAAGTGCTTTGAAATCATGTTAAAAACCCTATTTGAAATTAATGGTTAAGTTCATGATGCTTAATTGGTGAAATTAAGTAATAGTAACCTATTGAAATGTTAAATGATGAACTTGAACCTTATCTAGATGAATTAGTGCATGGTTTAGGGTTTTACACCAAATATGAATGATAAAGCATTTAGAAACCTTAATTTAGGGTTCCATGTGCATACATAAGCTTTAATGGGCCTTGAAACCCTAATGTTAGTAATTATGTTTCTTAATGGTTTCAATTGGTCAAATTCATGTATAAAGTTGAGATTTGATGGTTCTAAGCTATTTTGAGTATAAAAGTTCCTAATGGTGGATAAATACCCTTAATATGGTAATTAGGATTTTCTAGTAGATAAATGTGGAATTAGTGATAAATAGAGTTCATGAAAGATAAGTTGCTTATTTGAAAGGAACCAAAGATGATAATTGGGCCTAATGATCGTGTCATGACTTAAATGGATAAAAATGGTAGTTTTAATGTAAAAGAGGCATAATAGACTTAATGGACTTTTTATTGCGCCTTTAATATGAAATTAAGGTTATATGTTGTTAAAAGGTAACCTTAATATCTTTTGTGAAGAGTAGATGAGACAACTAGGGTTTGTGAGTAATTGTATAAAATTGGGATTTAAAATAGTAAAATCGAAGTGAAACCCTAATCGCAATGGAAACCCTAAAAGTGGACTAGAAACCCTAGGAAGCGATCTAGGTTTAATATACGTTGATGGCTTGATCAATGATAGGAAAATTGGATGCATGTTTCAAGATCATCTTGTGTGCTTGCTTGTTTACTGGATTTCTTGCTTAGTTGGATTATTTCTGCACTCAAGTCAGCCTGACAGGTATGTGGTTACTCTTATGGTTAATCACTTTAGTTTCACGGCGATTCCCGGATGTTTTATCGGTTGCCTGAAAATAACTGTTTGGGTGACTTTTATTTCATGCAACTATAGAGTGACTATGATTATCACAATTATGATATAAATGTGTATTCTCACACCTACATTCCACCCTGATGGATGATGCTAGAAGGTCAAGCCCAGGAGGGAAGACCCATGGGCAACATGAGTGGTGATTCCAGACACTAAGCTCGGGAATGAGAAGGTGGTCTTTATTGCATGACTAATGGGCACCATGGGAGGTGACCCCAGACACCAAGCTCGGGATTAAGAAGGTGGCCTTAAGTTAATGGCAAAAGAGAAACCCTAAATAGGGTATTCCATGGTTAGGGCAAAAGCACTGGAGAATGTCACATTGAAAGTGTAAATTGGCTTGTTAATTAACTTGATTGTGATATCTAGATTGTTAGCCATATTTGTGAAATTTTGGTTGTCCCCACATACCGACATATTTCTATATGCTGACCGATGTTTTGTTTGTCAGCATTTTAGGTTCAACCCTGAAAAGAACAAACAATAAATTGACACATTGTGAAAATAGGAAATTAAGTTTGAGGAGGATTAGATAGAATAGATTCAAGCTGTGGATAGAAGTAGATATACAAAGTTTTTAAAAGGTATGCAAAGTTTTATTTTATACCAGCTTTCAGTATAGTTTGGTAGAATTTTATAATTATTACTGATTATTTGTCGAACCTTTGAACCTGTTAATTGGGATAACGGATATGACCTCTTAGTCTCCCTTAATTGGGGGTTATTTGGAGGCGGGGTCGTTACATTTGGTATCAGAGCATCCGTTCCTCATTTAATCTTTAATAATTATTACATTTTACAAACTCTGTAGAACCCAAGGGAGTTATTAGAAGATTTTTTGAAAGACATAGGTGTCTAGAAAAGGATCACGTCTCGGGGCTGGCAATATTTTCCTTCGCACCGCTAGTCGGAATACAAGGATTCCCAGATTTGTGTGACTACCTGGACAATCTCTCAGGATTTGACTTAAAATAAGATACCTTTAGGACTCTCTCATCTTGTTCATCCCTTCTTAACTCAAATGCTATTAAGGATTTTAAGGATTAGGGTTTTCTCTCTATTCCTCACTCTCTTGAGGATAGGGTATGCATGATAAGGTTTAGGAATCCTCCACCAAAATTAATAAAAAGCATGTAAATAAGATGTCATGGACATAAGCTTAATAGTTTAATCGTAAACTAAAGAATAAATACATGCTTAGGTTGTATGACATGTGTTTTCATGCCCTCAAGAGAGACCTAAGGCTAGACCTCCTTGTTAGGAGGATGAGTGAAGGAAGTTAATCTTGGAGGTAGAGACCTCCATTATAAGTAGAGATCTAGTACATCCTCTGAGGATGATGCCAACCCTAACCCTAAGGGTGGTTAGAGAGAGATGACACGATGAGTTAGATGTCATGATAGACCAGGTGTGTGGGTGGACATGTTTTTTGATGCCCATGATGATATAAGCCATGTGAGGTTGGATGACCTAGTACCTTTGGCAACCCAACCCTGTGAAGGGTCGTGCATGTTAGAGTGAGGGATAGCTCCTTCATTGATGAGGTTAGTGATGACCCTATAGAAATCATATGGGCTGATATGAGCATGGAAGAGTATGCACCTTGAGTACGTCAATAATGTTGGCAGTGGGTTAAAACCCTAGCCTGAAAGGCATGTTGGATAGCTTATGAGATAAGCATGAAGAAGTTGGGCGAACATAGGTTTCTCTCATGTAGGTGTACACTTATGAGTTTGATCCACCTTAGAGAGAGGACCTCTATAGTAAGGTTGTTTGTAGGGTTATCTCTAGAGAGAGAGTGGGACCCAAACAAGAAGGTTGGAAGCTTAGACTCTGAGATATGAGGAATAGTGGGGAGTTGAGGATGATGCAAACCAAGTGGATGGTTGTGGTTGCCTCATGCATGATCCCTAGAGGCTGATGATATCTTGGTTTCCTTTAGAGGAACCAAACCCTAGAGGGAGGATGAGACTGCTGGTACCTATGTGCCTATGGTATAGGTGTTTACCTTATGAGATGGGAAGAAGAGTTCCTTAGACCAAGAAGAGGTTTAGTAGCAAGTTGTGAAGCCTTACACTTAGTTGGTTGTCCTTGAGGAGGACTCCACTATGAAGTGTTGTTCAAGTAGAAGGATCATGGGAAGTGCATGTCATACCTTGTATATGCTTGGTTTGTGGTTAAAAAGGTTGAGCATGCGGTGGGACATCTAAAAAGTGAACCTAGGGTTCCTAGGCCTAAGAGGGGAAGAGGTGTAACTGATGCTCATGACGAGATTTGAGTTTCTATAGATTCGAGCATGGAACTCCTCATGTTTAGAGGAAAGGGAAACCCCTTAAGTCTAAGGTATGTTTGATGAACCCCTCACATCAAAGTTGTTGACATGGGTAGGTGTGATCTTGGTCCAATGTTGAGGAATGAGAATAAGTATGACCTAGCATGGTTTAGGAGGTGGTCTGCTTGTGCCTTAGTAGCTTGCTAGGGCTAAGCATGCTCATGTGGATGTAAACCCTAGACATAAGGATGTTTGTGACCTTTGTTATCAAGAAGGAGTTTCCTCCTATCCTGGGAGAGGGACCCTTTTATAGAGTGTATATCAACTTTTGTTGGATTTGATGAAACCCTAAGAGGTATCATAGGATCTTGAGAAGCTAAGTGGAGAGTACATAGTATAAGAGTGAACCTATAGACTCATAGATTATCATCTCTGAGTGCATGCAGATGTGTTACCATGGAGGTAACTGGTAGGGAGCCTGACCAAGGTAGATAGGTCGCCATGACCCCTATGAAAGGATGTAAGTCAGATCACGAATGTTGAGAGAGATGATGGAGACTTGGGTAAGGTTCTAAGTTGGACGTGTACTATGTTAGAATCCTAAGTCTATCCTAGGGTTAGGTAGGGATAAGACCGATGGAAGTAGGAGTTACCTAATTCCCTAGTTGCACATGACCATAGGGTCAGGAGGTAACAACTATCATTGTCTGAGGGCCATGGGTTAGGAGATTGATCACCTTCATAAACTTATGGGACCCAAATGGTAGATGAGGAGGGCACTCTCTGGATGCATAAGGGAAGAGGGATAACCCCACAAGTTCCGACACCCTACATACCTAGAGGAGATGACAAAGGATTGTGTGGTGACCCAAGTAGATTCGAGATCAGTTTTCCATGGAAGTAACTTTGATATCAAGATGATCGTGATGTAGAGACATACATTGCATGTTTCAACTTAGATTTGAAGGTGCACTGGCAAGGTGGGATGTACCATCTCTACTCTTGGAATGGGAAGAACTCTGTATTTGGACTGCAACAAAATGCTTATTTCCTCTTGTTATGGGAGTGAAAGATAGGACAATACGCATGCCATACACTAAGGATAAAGATGATGTGAGTTGGAACGTTGCCATGAGGAATGAGGATAGAAATGATAACATACCCTTGTGGAGTGAGCGATGTAGGTATGGTTTACAAACACTAAAAGAACTAAGGTAGTCATCTTGTGAGGATGTTTTATCATGAGCTATGTGATATACAAGGTTGAGTTCGATAACGAAGAAGATGAGCACTAAGTTTTCTTATACAAGATAGACCTAAAGTTTGAGATGAGATGATAAGTGGAATATATGGAGGTGTATGTCTTCAACATTACCGTACAGATAAGGATGTGATGTGGTAATGGATGCTCTAGTTGAGATGTAGCTACCTACTTTAGCTAGAGGTTAGAAGAGGTTGTTAGGTTAGCCCTAAGTTTGAAAAAGAGATAAGTTTGGCTAACACTTAGATGTAACGATATCTGTTGATCAAGTTAGTGGTTGTTTGGTTAGCCAGCATAGGCCTTGATGCAATAAAAGGATAGTTGTAGAGCCTCATATGCACTTCTCTGGAAAAGAAGGTGATGAAACCCCGAATAGAGTGGTTTAGGGTTTTTGAGGAATCAATCTCAAGGAATCATGACATACATGAGATCATGATTTTAAGATCACCATACACCGTGGTACTACGAAGATAGTAAGTGATAGTAGTACTTTGGATGCTTAAGATGAAGTTGCACGTGGCTTGTCGCCATGCAAGCCAAGAGGTGAAGGACGAACACTAGTAACCCACTGAGTTGGTATAGAGGATGAAGAGTCCCTGAGAGGGAATGGGAGTTCATCACTATGGATGTTGGGGTAAGTCTCCCCTAGACCAAGAAAGGTCAAGATGCAATATGGGTTATGGTAGATCGCCTTACCTAGATGACATGAGAAAGAAAGAATACTGTCTAGGGACAGATCCGATTGAACTACATATGAGAGAGAGATGGTTCAACTGCACCGTGATGCGAGTTCAGAAGTTCTTGAGTATAACCTAAAGATTCACTTCCATGCGGTGGGAGTAGGTACATGAAGAACTCGATATTAGTATAGTTTATCACCCCTAACTAATGGTTAATATGATCCAGACCAGAGGGTCTGATGAGAGCGTGTGCTCATTCAGGGTGATACATGGAGACAATTTTTCTCCTCTGTAAGATGTGATGATAACCATCATAGCCAGTATCGGGATGTAAAGAAGCTCTGTAAGGGTGGTTGTGTCGGTTACCACTTCATTAAGATGATGTTGGTGAAGGGACCTCGCGAAGGTTAGAAAAAGACCATAGTGTGTGCAGATGAAGTCGCTTTGATCATGCGATGGTTCAGAAAACCCAGGCGCAACATGAGTCGTGAGATGATGCAAAGCAAACTGACATGCAGTTCACTATGGGAGAATATGTGATGTAAAAATACTACCCCTCTAAGCTACAACTGAGAAAGCCGAGTCCCCGATATATGGGTCCTTTTGAGATGGATTGGTGGAGATGGTTATGTTTAGTCTTACTCCTCAGGATAATGTGATGTGTTCTACGAGTCTGATCTAGAGCACTATGTGAGGTACCCAAGCCATGTGTTGAGCCATGAACCGAGTTAGCTTTGAGAGAAGCTGAAATGTCATGAGTCACCTATGAGGGTACAAGGTACCAAGGTGAGAAAGAACTCAAATGCAAGAATATGAGATGATGAAGGTTCATGGGAGGCACCATGGAGAGGGTAAAACCACATGGGAGCCATGAGGAAGTCTTATCCTATTTGTTTGAATGTTTGAGGGAATTTTGAGGGTAAAATTCCTATAAGAGGGGAAGGATGTTTCAAACTCAATTTTGCATATGTTTTCATAATTGAATTGTAAAGATTTTATGAATATGGACTTAATTGAAAAGGTTGTATGCTTTGATTCAAAAGATGGATTTCTTTGCAAATATCCCTTTGGGTAGGAATTTCGTGTTTCCTATTATTATATTAATCCATTAATGAATATAAAAGAGAAGAAAAGAAGAAAAGTCCAAATAAAAGGAAAAGATACAAGATAATGGATATTAAGCAAAGTAATTATTAGAAACACATAGAAAACTCTAGAAAGTGGAATTAATGGCCACAGTTAAGTAAATTTTCATTTCTATGTGATTTATTATATAAGAAATAGGAAAAGAGGAAAAAGGGAATAAAGGATAAAGAGAAACCCTTGAAAAGAAATCTTTTTATAAAGAAATAAGTAAGATAATGAGAAATGATGGATGTAGATGCATCTAGAAGGATAATAAGTATGCTTGAGAAGGATTTTCGAAATTATAGTATTTCTTGTGGTCCAAGGAGTCCCAATAATGAAAAAGAAAGAGAAAATGCAAATAATACAAAATATGAGAATAATGTGCTGCATAATTAATGACTTTTTGATATTATAAAAAAGAAGTATTATTTGCTTTAAGAAAGAAGAATTTTGTGGCCAAGGGATTAAAATCCAAGCACAAAGAAGGAAACAGAGGTAAAATTCGGATTCCTTAATAACCAAGTATTATGGGTAAACAAGGAATTCATTAAAAGAGAGAATTTACACCTAAACAAGGAAAGTAGGACTCCTATAGAGAAAGGGCCTTGCTTTTCTTCGTGGGAAAGCATCCTAGGGCGTGACTATCTTCCCCTATATAAGGGTTGGACCTTTAGCCTCGAGCCCAGAAGGATCTCATGCATCCCACTCCCTTCTTCTTCTTCTTTTTCACTCAAAACCCTAACCAAGGGGGTAATGCGACCCCTGGAGCAACGAGGGGATATGGAGTCATCATGATGAAGGCTTGTTGCCCCCACGGCAACCTAGGAATGATCAGCCTTCATCCCCGTACCCTCACCTTCGCGCAACACTTGCAGGAGGTCTGCGTCTTTGCCACGGGTTGCAGGCCTAGCACCCTTGCACACGGTCATTTTGGCCGTGATTTAAGGTCTGGATGGGTGCCGCGGAGAGCGGAGAAGGTGGGGCGATGGCTGCCGATGAGATCCAGGCCCTAGGGAGGTGGGAGAAGACCCCCCACGGCCGACTGCACTGACGGCAGCGCTAGGGCGCACGAGGAAGAGGATGATGAGCTGTGGTTGGACGGATTTACCCCTCTGGGGTATGAAGCACAAAACACTTAAGTGAGGCCAGGAGCGTAATTGTGTTATGTTTGCATCGACCGAGCTACGTTGTATGGGTTTGGTGACGTGGCATCGTGCCATTGGTCCAAGTAAGTAATTCTTGCAAAATTCATATCTTTTTATTGGTAGCTCCGATGGAAACATGCAAAATATGGGGACGCGCTCTAGGGGCGCCGGCGGCGCCGTAGGAGAGGACCAACAACGTACCTCAAATCAAGGAGGAAGGAGACCTCAACGTTGGAGCTATGCTGCAGAGGAGGTCAGAGTTGCTAGTGCGCCGAAGGATTGGTTTGCCGTATTTAAGAACTCGATGGGGGATGTAGATTCCAGACTACCGGAAGCACCTCCAACCCTCGAAGGTGACACCATCATAATACCTCAGACAGAGGTGGATGAGAATGCGAAACTATGGAGGAATACTGACGTGTATTTTACTACGCGCTTAAACACAAGTATACACGTCGAGTAATATAGGCCTTTGTGAGGCCCGAGTCGAACTCAGGGATACGTGAATTATTGGAGACTCCTACTAACTAATCGCAATCAGCTAGGCCGAATGACAAAATAGGGTTTGTTGTCGTAATTAAAAAGAAAACAAAATGAAACAAAGAAAACAATCGATTAAAGATTAATTTAATCAATTCAAAAGAGTATCTTTAGGATTGCGGTTTCACCGTGGGTCAACATTGTATTAAGTTTTATATAATTCCTCACTCTTCTCTCTCTATCCGGGTAGTGGCCTGAAAACAGAATTACCCACTGTCGTGGTGTAACACACTACTTAGGTTTAGGTTGATTCCACCGTCGTAGTAATCATTCCCCTAAACTAAGCGCATTATAAACGATCTCTCAGTTCCCACCATTAATTTTACAACTCCTTTGTCAAGGGTTTTATTGATTAATGTAGATTTCATCTCTTTTCAACCGTTAATCCTTCTGTTGAAGTGATTAAGGGCATTAAGTTATTATTATGGTGATCAAGCATAACAATATATATGGAGAAAACAAATCTATACCACGGATTTGAGAGAGAAAATATGAATTATCAATATAAAATTGTCATACAATGCATTCCCGGGCTACTCCCGGTCCTAAAGATGGAGGGTTTTAGCCTCTCATGTTCATCTCACACGAATACATGGTAGAAATAGGGGAATTCATAAGAAAAATGTGAAACAAGTGGGAAAACCCCTAAACGGAGAAGAACCGGTAGATCCTTGGCATAGAATACGAGCTTCCCCGCCTGTCGGTGGTGGAATTCGTCTTCGGTAGCGTCCGAATCACCCGGGATGAGCTTCTGGCCTCCGTTCTCCTTTCTCTCTTTCTTCGCACTCGTGCAATGCAATATATGAAATGATCTCTCATGTGGGCGGACGTCATTAGGTATAAGTCCCTAATTAGGTCGTCAAATAACTCCAGCCGTCCGATTGAGATCAAAACGAATCCAACGCATATCTGCTGACGTCGATACCATCGACGCGGGTCGATGGTATCGACCCAGCGTATTAGCGGCAGCTTTCTTTTCTTTTCGTCTGAGCGCCTGTGGTCATCTCGATACCATCGACTAGGGTCGATGGTATCGACTCTCTTTAGCGTCGGTTGTTGTCGTTTAGCGACGCTGTAGCCTCAATGTGTCGATGGCATCGAATTTCGTCGATGGTATCGACAACTTCCTCGTCAGCAACTTGAAAGGATCTCGATACCATCGACTTGAGTGTCGATGGTATCGACTCTGTGCTGCTCCTCTCGACTGGCAATCTGTGGCTTGGTCGATGGTATCGACGGAAGTAGATACTTTTTTTTCCTGAAATTCCACCACAAGACCAAGTAAATCCACACAAATTATGATAAAATGATAAATAATGCTCAAAATGGTAAAACAAAGGGAATTTGACATAGAATGATGGCAAAGACCGAAATGAGTGAATTATGCAATATTATCCATAAAAAATGAGTAATTAGAGCACAAAACACATATGAAAAAGGTCTATAAATGCGACTCAAAATCATCGCATCAAACTCCCCTAAGCTCGAACATTGCTCGCCCTCGAGCAACTGATCCTTAGAATAGAATTGCAGATGTCAACTAAAAATCAATACACCAACCCAACATCCCATGTGACTCCCACTGAACGTTCTCAAACCAGCCTTCTCTAACCACAGAACAGTAATTACCCTAAAGGCGACAATAATCATCAATAAGAGAAATTATCCTTAAAACCGATGAACACTATCACATAAGGCAGTTAACATAATAAAATTCGCCGATTCAGCATTGGTGCATCTTGTGATCGCCTACACTACATTGCTTGCCCTAACTACCATCTACATGGAAGCAGTTCTCCTGATAATCATTAGTGAGGAGAAATTCACTGTGGCCTACCAATCCGAGCAACAGGTGGATGGAATGGGTGGTTCATGGAAGAACTTGGAAGTATTGCACAGTTTCAATATGCATAAAACAAAATGTCCTACGTGATGCAAATGCACATTAAAAATGCCCTAATGCCTAAATTGGGTGAAATGATGCATGCACTAACCTTCCACCTCAAAATGAGATGGAAATCTAATTAAGCCACATCATGTACTCAATTTTCCTGTAATGCAAGTGATATCATGTTCCTTTCTCCCTCTTATCCCATTTCCTTCTAAATTCTCTTTCTTTTTTTTTCAATTTTTTTTCAGATTTCCAGAAAATTTGTTTTTTTTCTTCTCTTTTTTTTTCTTTCTTTCTCTTAGCCCACATATCCATAATTGCTTAGAGATACATGTATTGGCTGTTTTCTTCATGATTGGAAATCTTTGCAATATTTCGAAGGTATGGGACAGTTTAGATCACTTTTGAGGAAAAAATGAGATACATGGTGTACTTTATGCATGATAATCATGAAAGTCATGAGTGCAACTACATGGCATGCACCTAAAGGTAATGTGCATGAATCCCTATATTTTTCTCTTATTATGCAAAAGTATGGAAAATATCAATGCAATTCCTATCTAGATGCTATGCACACAAGAAGGAATTAAAACTGTACTTTACTTCCAATTCTTAGGTGGATTATGGAAAAATGAAGTGGAATGATCACAAGATTGGATGACTGAACCTTAAAAGAGTATTATGTGTCCCTCCTTACTGACATGTGTAGTAATTTAGAGGGTTCTCTCTCTTACATCCAATTAAGGTCTCATTACCATTTGGTTAGGTTAGGCCCAAACAACCGTTACTATCCACTTTTCATGAGTCAATGGGAGTATAGGTGTGACATATTGTTTTAAAGTTGACCTAATCAATCATTTTCATAGGATAAGTTCCCCAAGGACAACCAAGTCAAGATATCCAAAAGACACAAAAATTTTAAAAATTCCCTTAAATTTCCCATGAATACTTAGCAAGATGACAACTTTTACGACATCCACAGTTACACTAGATAGATGTGGATCCTAACCAAAAACTAAAAATGCAAGAAACAAATAGCAAATAACAACTAAAAATAACAAAAGAAAAAAAAAATAGAGCTGTTCCAGCTACCCCCCTAAGCTTGAATTCGACTATGGCCTCATAGTCAAAAACAAACTGAAGAGTGGAACAGAGATACCCTGATCATTCTTGTGGAGGCGGGGGGTACTGTGGGGCCGTAGGATCCCAAGAAGGATACTCCCTCTGGAAGCTCGGATCGTAATGGGTCCTCGGCGGAGGCTGTGGATAGCCTCCAAAGTAGCTCTGACTCCAGTAATGGTCGTAAAAGGGCTCCTGTTGAATCTCCATCCTTTGCAACCGATTGTGTATCTGCTACTGGTTGTCGAGGAGGAGAAGTTCATTCTCAAACATCGCCCTTTGGTTGTCAAGTAACCGGTTCGTAGTATCCTGAATACCGGTATACATCTCTAGATGCTGCTGCTGTGTCTGATGTATGTCCTGCAGCATCGTGTACATTCCTTGCATTGAGTAAGCATCCTCGCCTGGCTGCGAGGACTGTGGTGATGGCGGCGGGGGCTGTGATGATGAAGACGCACCCGGATGCATCCTAGGACGCTTCCGTGGTGCTACTTGTGCGCGAAGAGGTGTGAAAGCCTCCTCTTCCTCCTCAGCCTCGCCTTCTTGGTCGTCATTCCCGCCTTCTTCCTCATCGGACTCGACGGCTATGATCGGCCACCGGAAGTGTTGGGCTCCCTTGATGTGGAAGACGGCGTCCGGCAGTGCACATTCCTGGTAAGCGTGGTTGACGTGGCAGTGTGCGTACGCCAACCCATCCCGGAGAAGGATAAGGTTTGAACGATGCAGATGCTGCACGTTCACCTTACTCCTCGTGGAAATCGGAGTCATGGACTGCAAATTCAGCCCCAGGTACATCGCCAATTTGGTGATGAGCCCACCAAAATGGATCAGAGCCTTCCTTGTGCTCCTCTTCACCGCCAGGACGCGCTGCAGAAAGAACGCACCCCAGTTGCATTCTTGTCGCTTCAGGAGCATGTAGAGGAAGAAAAGATCGCTCTCCTGAAACTTGCTCAATGCTAAATCGCTCCGAGCAAAGAACGTAAGGCTCAACATCCGGTGTAAGACCCGGACGAAGGGATGCTCGAAGTCCGCTACCACAACATTGTGGTAGCTCACTGTCTTTCCCGCCGGCACGGTGACTAGCTCGGCGAAGATCTTGTCATAGTCGGTGCGGGAATCTGGGCGTCGGTGATCATGTTGGGAGTGGTTCCAGTTAAAGATGTTGTTGAACTGCTGAAGAGTGATGTTGTAGTTGATGTTGAACAGCCGGAAGGACACCCTCCCCTTGATCCACTCACGGTCCGACGCCACCACGTCGTTGGGTACGACGCAGACGTCGAGGGACGCCATAAACTCCGCCACCAATTCCTTGTAGGTGGGACATTCGCCGAAGAATGGCTGCCCATCCGCATGGCGCTCCAGCTCGCCTGGCCTTATGCTGGTGTGGCGTGCTTGACCCTTCAGCACATAGACCAAGTTGGCCTCGAATCCAAGAACACAGATCATTCCCCGGTCCACATACCGGGTCGGCTCGATCTTCCGCTTCATGATCTCCTCATAGACCTTCCTCACCTCCGCGGAAGGGTGAATCAAGCGCGGGCGTGAGACTGAAGCAGTAGGGGGTGGAACAAACTCCACGATCTCCATGGGATTCGCGCTCGAGGACGATGATCCGGCAGCGTGCACCATTGTTGCAAGAAAGATGGGATTAGAAGAAGAGAGCTCGGGGAAGATGGAGAAGTGATTCTCCGCTCGGTGAAGCTCCCTGCTCGCTGTCGCTGCTCTTCAGTCTTGGAGGGCTCGGAGGAGTGCTCGGCGCAAAGGAGGACGTTTGCTCTGAAGGTGTGACGTCAAATGACGTTGCAAGTCTCCTTAAATAGACTTGGCCGGCGCTACTGTCGACCCGTCGATACCATCGACGCGGGTCGATGGTATCGACACGTCTCGATGCTATCCGCCTCCCTCGCGAGTATCGACGGCTGACGTTTTCTGGATCGGGAAACCCGGATTGCTGACCTGTCGATACCATCGACGCAAGTCGATAGTATCGACGCAGCACCCGGATCGCTGACGTGGACTCGCGATCGTCATCGATGTCTTTGCGCGGATCGGTGACATGGATGTCGATACCATCGACGAGGGTCGATGGTATCGACTTGCTTTTATTGCGACACCACCACTTCTTCAATTCAACCTGTGATCATGTCGATACCATCGACGAGGCCGTCGATGGTATCGAGTTGACTGAGCAAAATTCTTCTGAACTTCTCCAGAGATCTCGATGGTATCGACTGGTGTGTCGATACTATCGACACTTTTATTGCGACCTGCCTGTAGGTATGTCGATACCATCGACGGGGCCGTCGATAGTATCGACTCAGTGTGATTTTTGCAGCTGTCAACCTGAACCCATGTCGATACCATCGACCAGTGTGTCGATGGTATCGACCCTGCCTGTGCCTGCACATTGAACAAACGGATCAAGGTATCTTCTTTACACTAAAATTTAAACGAAATAAAAGCAATCTACAACTATAACTAAACTATCCTAATGTACCAATGGTTGGGTTGCCTCCCAACAAGCGCCCTTCTTTAACGTCTTAGGCTAGACGGTGTGACAATCATCATCTCTTCACCTTGGGAACTGCACTTAGAGGATCATTCGGTAATTTGAATTCAACACGATCTCCTCCAATGCCCAAAGACAGAGTACCTCTCCCTAAGGCAGTCACGACGTCCGCTGTTGCTTGAAACGGTCTTCCTAGAAGAATTTCACAGCTTTGGAGTGGTGGCATATCCATGACGACAAAGTCCACCGGAAATATGAATCTGTCCACTTTGACTAGAACATCTTCACATACTCCATAGGGTCTCACTGTAGACCCATCCGCCAATTCAATTGTTGCAGCCAACTTCTTTATCTCTTTTAACCCCAGCTTTTGAAATGTAGCCAAAGGCATGAGATTTATGCTAGCGCCGGAATCACATTGCGCTTTAGGAAAATGTTGACCACCTATTGAGCACGGTATGTAAAAACCTCCTGGGTCCTTTCTCTTCTTTGGTGAACTCCTGTGAATCATAGAGCTCACTGTCTCATTCATCCAATAAATTTCATCGTCTTTTATCTGCCTCTTCTTATTGATGATTTCCTTGATGAACCTCCCATAGGCGGTTACTTTCTCGATCATCTCCACTTATGGAATATTAATGTGGAGTTTTCGGAATATCTCCAGGAATTTCTTAAAATGACGGTGCTCTTTCTTTGACTTAGAATTGACCGGATCTGAAACATCAGCTGCATCAACACGCCTATGAGGTGGCACATAAGAGCTTTTCAGGGGTATCTCCCCTAAGCTTGCTTCAATCGCTCCCTCCAACGTGTGCTTTGGCAAGACAACCTCAATGGTCGCAGCTTGTTGTGGTTTCTCTCTCACGTTCGCTGTCTCCACACGTGCACAAACAACCTGCAATTCATCTTCTTGCCTACATGGAGATACAGTATTCACAACTCTTTGTGATTTTCTGAAGAAAGGGTTTCCGCCCGACAATCCATAGTACGTGCGTGGATATGGTATCGCCGGTGTTGCATTCACATTGAAAGTCATTTTTCTTTCTTCTACAGCTTCTTGCACCTGAGATTCCTCCTCAGTGCTTACCACAGACATGTACTTGACTTGATGGTGTGCCTGAGCCACATTTGCATTCTCGGCTGGTTTCTGTTGATTGGCGTGCTTGATGGCCGCCACTTCACTCAAAATCTGTGCTACGGTGGTCTCTAATGCCCGCATTTGTGCTCCATGGCTTTGTAGCGTCTGCCCAAACTTGGTTAGGATATCACCTTGAGATTGCAATTATTTTCCAAACATGGCCATCATCTCTTGGTTTTGCTGGACCATTTGACTTAGCAATTCAGTGTTCTTATCCTCAGCTTTCTGCGGTGGCTTGGCATCCGGGTCCTGCAGAAAATTATTCGGATCCTTCCATGAAAACTTTTTATCTTTCCTCCATGCATAGTCATTGTTCCTGTAGCCCTGCTGTTGCATGAATTTCACTTGGGCCTCCTCATCGTCAGATGCTTCCTCCTTAGTTAGCAACTTCTTGGCTAGAAGATCTAACTTATCATTCAGCTCCCTCACTATTCTGGATTCACCAGCAGCTTTGACCTGTTCCACTGCACCTCTGTCGCCCCATGACTGTTTCCTAGCCATGTTCTTTAATATCTCCCAACATCGGGTATCCGTATTATTCAGAAAGAATCCGGATCCGGCTGAATCAAGATTACTTCTATCGTGCTCGGAGAGAGCAAAATAAAAGATTTTCACTTGGGTTTCTTTGTCCAGCCCATGATGTGGACATCTCCTCAACATGACCTGGAATCTCTCCCAGGTCTTAGAATATGTCTCACCCGCCTGTTGGGTGAAATTGTGAATCTTCCTAATCATGTCGTTGGTCTTCTCAGGAGGGAAAACCTCTCAAAGAAAACTTTCACCATATGATCCCAAGACTGAACAAATTCGTCATCGAGGTTATGGAGCCACTCTCTTGCTGCTCCTGCCAAGGAACTTGGGAATAGCTTGAGGTACAAAGTATCTTGTGGGAATCGGTCGATCTTCACCATGTCACAGTTCTCCAGGAACTGGCTGATGTGTGCAACTGGGTCCTCATTCTTCAGCCCGTGAAATGCATTTGATTTAATCAAGTTAATCAACGCTGGATCAATCTTGTAGGTTGGAATGTTGAGCCCCTGTTTCTTGATAGGCCCCTTTGAAGCTGATGAAGAAGACGCTTTGATCTTCTCCCATATCGTCTGTGGTTCGGCCATTTCTTCTGCTTGCTCTTGCTCAGATTCAGAATCTATGTTGCTTTGGTGATCTTGCTCGTAGTAATCCTCGTCCTCTGGTCCCGGAGGTGGAACCTCAGGTGTGCGATTCGCGTAGTCTGCGCTACGTGTATGCACCATGCAAAGTACCTGAAATAAGAAAATCGGGGTTCAGTACTACGCTTTGAACGAGTAAACACAATTATAGAGAAATTTAGGAATATTTAAAGTTGTTACAAAATAAAATAAAAAAATGTGGCCGAGAGTGGCCGCTCTTAGCACTCGAAGTGCCAATAATTCGCCGTGTCCCCAGCAACGAAGCCAAAAACTTGACGTGTATTTTACTACGCGCTTAAACGCAAGTATACACGTCGAGTAATATAGGCCTTTGTGAGGCCCGAGTCGAACTCAGGGATACGTGAATTATTGGAGACTCCTACTAACTAATCGCAATCAGCTAGGCCGAATGACAAAATAGGGTTTGTTGTCGAAATTAAAAAGAAAACAAAATGAAACAAAGAAAACAATCGATTAAAGATTAATTTAATCAATTCAAAAGAGTATCTTTAGGATTGCGGTTTCACCGCGGGTCAACATTGTATTAAGTTTTATATAATTCCTCACTCTTCTCTCTCTATCCGGGTAGTGGCCTGAAAACAGAATTACCCACTGTCGTGGTGTAACTCACTACTTAGGTTTAGGTTGATTCCACCGTCGTAGTAATCATTCCCCTAAACTAAGCGCATTATAAACGATCTCTCAGTTCCCACCATTAATTTTACAACTCCTTTGTCAAGGGTTTTATTGATTAATGTAGATTTCGTCTCTTTTCAACCGTTAATCCTTCTGTCGAAGTGATTAAGGGCATTAAGTTATTATTATGGTGATCAAGCATAACAATATATATGGAGAAAACGAATCTATACCACGGATTTGAGAGAGAAAATATGAATTATCAATATAAAATTGTCATACAATGCATTCCCGGGCTACTCCCGGTCCTAAAGATGGAGGGTTTTAGCCTCTCATGTTCATCTCACACGAATACATGGTAGAAATAGGGGAATTCATAAGAAAAACGTGAAACAAGTGGGAAAACCCCTGAACGGAGAAGAACCGGTAGATCCTTGGCGTAGAATACGAGCTTCCCCGCCTGTCGGTGGTGGAATTCGTCTTCGGTAGCGTCCGAATCACCCGGGATGAGCTTCTGGCCTCCGTTCTCCTTTCTCTCTTTCTTCGCACTCGTGCAATGCAATCTATGAGATGATCTCTCATGTGGGCGGCCGTCATTAGGTATAAGTCCCTAATTAGGTCGTCAAATAACTCCAGCCGTCCGATTGAGATCAAAATGAATCCAACGCATATCTGCCGGCGTTGATACCATCGACGCGGGTCGATGGTATCGACCCAACGTATTAGCGACAACTTTCTTTTCTTTTCGTCTGAGCGCCTGTGGTCATCTCGATACCATCGACTAGGGTCGATGGTATCGACTCTCTTTAGCGTCGGTTGTTGTCGTTTAGCGACGCTGTAGCCTCAATGTGTCGATGGCATCAACTTTCGTCGATGGTATCGACAACTTCCTTGTCAGCAACTTGAAAGGATCTCGATACCATCGACTTGAGTGTCGATGGTATCGACTCTGTGCTGCTCCTCTCGGCTGGCAATCTGTGGCTTGGTCGATGGTATCGACTTCCGTCGATGGTATCGACGGAAGCAGATACTTGTTTTTCCTGAAATTCCACCACAAGACCAAGTAAATCCACACAAATTATGATAAAATGATAAATAATGCTCAAAATGGTAAAACAAAGGGAATTTGACATAGAATGATGGCAAAGACCGAAATGAGTGAATTATGCAATATTATCCATAAAAAATGAGTAATTAGAGCACAAAACACATATGAAAAAGGTCTATAAATGTGACTCAAAATCATCGCATCAAATACGCTCGCGGGCTACATTATTTGCTTTAAGCCACACATACCTACCCTGTAAGATTACTTAATCAAGCTCTGGAAGCTGATTAGTCCCATGGAGGTGATGGGTAGAGGAAGCAGAAGTTTCATCATCAAGTTCAAGGAGGATTCAGACCTCGCCAATGCCCTTGAAGGTGGCCCGTGGTACGTGTAAGGGAAGCCGATGGTCCTGGAGAAATGGGAGAAAGGAGAGCCTCTGGAACAGGAGGAGTTTACCTCCGTTCCGGTATGGCTGAAGATTCACAACCTCCCACTCGAGCTCTGGAGTGAGGTGATGATTTCTCGCATTGCGTCGTTCCTGGGAAAACCGCAATGATTGGATCGCCAAAAAAAGGCCAAATCGAGGGTCGACTACGCTCATGTGAATGTTCTGATTAGTGCCAACTCTACCTTCCTGAAGGCAGTTAAACTACGGACGGACAAAGGCAGTGACTACACCGTCAACATTGAGTATGAGTGGACCCCCATCAAATGCCCACACTACGAAAGTTTTGGTCATGAGAAGAGCTTGTGCAAAGTCCCTACGAAGGCAGGTGATCAACAAGCAAGCCAACCACAACAGAGCAATGACAACAACTAGGCCGTTCGATAGAATTCCCCAGCGAACAATGTTGAGATGTCGCCTACTGCTCCACTCATTGTGGACGTAGAGCAGAATCAACAAGTAGCAAACACCTCCTCAGAAGGTAGCAACCCCAGCCCGAGTGAGACAAGTACTACTAATGAAAAGGATGGCTTCGAGAAGTTGAGAAAAATGATCAGTCTGAGAAGGACGACCCCCACGGGGAAGGAGAAGGACAAAAATAGATTCCAGTCACTTGGTGAATATGAGAACAACACTGAAACCACGGCCTCGACTGGCAGCATGCCAGTCCAGAGGTCAAATGGGTAGCACGCCCACAGTGATGGCTTGGAACATCCGCGACATCTCCTGCTCGGAGAAACGGGACGCGATCGGAGCAGAAATGAGAAGAGCCAAGGCTGATGTGGCTCTTCTAACAGAAGTAAAAATAAAAAGGAAGAAACTTGCCAAGGCTGTCCAGAAAACCTAGCCAGGAGCAAAGTTGATTGATAACACGAACTCAAGCAAGAAGGTTAGGATACTTGTCATCTGGGAAAGTGACGATATCAGCATCAAAACTATTGCCCAATCCAAACAATTCCTTCATTTCTGTCTGAGCTATGAGGATAAAAACCTGAACATCACTACGGTGTACGGTGATAATGATGATGCCAGAAGGGTGCTTCTCTGGGAGGACCTAACAACCATCAGTAACTCAGTTAGAGGAAACTGGGTTATAACCGTGGACTTCAATGCTGTTAGAAAAGCTAAAGAAAGGAAAGGGAGAGCATCACCCTCAGCTAGATCGATGAGGGATTTCAATGAGTTCGTGGGCAACCTCAATCTGATTGAAGTGGAAGCTAAAGGTGCCTTCTTCACTTGGAATAACCAACAAAGTGGCCTGAACAATACAAGGAGTAAAATTGACAGGACTTTCTTGAATAGTCAAAGCTTTGGAGGATATCTTAGCCTTTGAGTTGAGATCTTCTCTTCAATCTACAGTGACCACCATGCTCAACTAATCCACTTGGAAGAAGAAGGGCAAAAAAATAAATATCCTATTTGGTACTTCAATGCATGGGCAAGCATAGCTGGTTTTTAGGAAGTGGTCCAAGATGCTTGGAGAACTAAGGTTGAAGGTAATCCTATGTACAGGCTTTGCCAGAGAATCAAGATCAGGAAAAGGAACCTTCAAAATTGGAACTGGGAGAGAAGTGGGGACCTGAAAAATTCGGCTAAAAACAAAGAAAAGGAAGCTCTGAAAGCACAAGATAAAGCTGATAAGGACCCATATAATGAGCTATTATGGGATATTGCTAAATCCTTGAAGGAGGAAGCACTTGCTGCGAAAGATATAGAGGAATCCATGGTGAGGCAAAAATCCCAGATTTTCTGGCTTAAAAATGGAGACTCAAACACCAAGTTTTTCTACGCTTCTTTGAAAACTAGAAGGCAGAGGAACCGGATTCGAGTGCTCGAAGTGGATGGTGAGCAAATCAGTGACAAGAAAGCTATTGGGGATGCCTTCATTAGCCACTACAATAAAAGTTTCAATGCTCCTGGTAGTAACAAGCACTTTGGAGGTGAAAACCTGCCTAATCTGAACGAAGCCAAAAAACAAACCATGTGTGCTTTAGTTATTGATGAGGAGATTTTTGATATCATTAAGAAAGTGGATGATGATAAGTCTCCGGGTCCATACAGGATGAATGCACACTTCTTTAAGTCAACATGGGACATTGTTGGTGCGGATGTCTGCTGTGCAGTGAAGGATTTCTTCCTTAAAGGGCGAATGCTGAAGGAGATGAATAAGTCCTACGTGGCTCTTATACCCAAAGTCAAACAACCAACCAAAGTTGGGCAGTGGAGACTGATCTCACTCTGCAACTTCATCACCAATGTAATTTCTAAAATTTTGGCTAATAGGATGAGAGAGATCTTGCCTAGCCTAGTTAGCCTAAACCAGTGCACATTTGTCAAAGGGAGGAGGATAGCAGATGCAATTCTCCTTGCAAATGAATTGGTCCATGATTTCAGAAAGGCTACTGTAGGTAGTAAGCTTTGCTTAAAGGCCGATTTAAGTAAATCCTATGACTCTATGGACCGAGGATATCTGATCAAAGTTCTCCAAGCTGTGGATTTTCCTAATTGCTGGGTGCGATGGATTAAAGAATGCATGGATACCGCGTCTTGTCAAATTCTTATTAATGGCGTCCCTACTGAGATTATTCAAACTACTAGTGGTATAAGGCAAGGTGATCCTCTTGCTCCATACCTCTTCATCCTTGGGATGCAAGGGCTCACTACTATGTTTGATGAAGCAGTAAGAAGGAAAGAAGTAGAACCTCTTAAAAGTGGAGATATTGCCATTTCCCACCTACTATTTGCAGATGACATCTTGGTCTTTGCCAAAGCTACGGTGAAGAACATTGCAGACAATAAGGGTTGTTTACAATGCTTCAAGGAAGTTTCTGGACTGGAGCTCAATCCTACAAAAAGCCAACTGTTTCTAAGCAGAAATGTACCTCCTGACATAAGCTTGATGATGGGAGTAGAATGCTCTGACTTCCCAGTTAGATACCTGGGAGTCCCTTTGTTTGTAGGTAGGCTCACGAAAAGGATGTGCTACCCACTTGTTGATAAGTTCAAGACAAAGCCAGAGTCTTAGAAAACCAAACTCCTTTCAATGACAGGAAGGATGGAACTGGTTATCTCAACCCTCACAGCCTATCACATGTATTGGACAGGGGTGTTTCCTTTGCCTAAAGCTACAACAACTGAAATCGAAGCTATTTGCTATAAATTCCTTTGGGGGGACAAAGAGGTTAGCAAGCACATCCATGCGGTCTCCTGGGATATGATCTGTAGACCCAAAGTCAAAGGCGGGTTGGGCATAAGGAAAGTCGAAGACTGGAGTGATGCAGGACTTGTCAAGAACTTATGGGATATTGCAAAGAACAAATCAACCCTGTGGATTCATTGGATCCATAGTAAATATATCAAATAGGAATTAGTTTGGTCATGTAAGGCTAAACAAACTACCAGCTGGATGTGGAGGAACATCCTTAAAGTGAGGGATAGGTGTTTACCTCATGTCAGATTCAAAATCGGCTACGGTTCCACTGTGAAGACCTGGAAAGACCCCTGGGTTGATGGCTGTTTCCTTGAGCAGTGCGTTAATGAGCCAGGGTACCTCCAACTAAAAATGAAAATGGGTCCTAACAGCTACCTGTGCAACCTTATTAGTGACGGGAAGTGGAAGATCCTGGTGAAAAGAGGAATAGAAAGCATTATATAGGTGTGCCATAACGTTCAGGTGGGAGAAGAGGAAGACACTTGCTTGCTAGGTAACCTAAAGACTATCACTCTTAAGGAAGTGTGGAATTTCTGCAGACGTAAACACGAAGAACCTCTATGGACTTCTTGGCTGTGGAAATCTAGAGCTCCTAGACGTGCCATTATTACCTGTTGGAAGGTCATGCATGGAAGGCTGCTTACTGAAGATCTGTTGCAAAGACGGGGATTCAACCTTGCATCCAAATGCAACCTATGCAAAAGAAATGCAGAGTCTATGATCCATATCCAATGGGATTGTGAGATCACAGTTGATATATGGGGAAGAGTCACTCAGCTGATACCTCTTGATTTCATCAGGAAGGAAGAGCTATACCTGTTGAAGAACATGAATGAGGCTTTGTTAGCCATCCTTGCTATTTACCATATCTGGATTCATAGGAACCAGATCATTTTTGATGAAATTGATGAAAGCCTACTTAAAGTGTGGCGATGCATAGAAAGTAACTATAGAAGCCTACATAGATAGGTTGGTTTGTTTATCGTTATAGATAGACCTCTGAGCTTAAGCTCCCCTTTGTACAGTTTTTTGATGAGGGAATGAGAAACACGCTTAATGATAAAAAAACATGCAAAATATGAAAATTGATCAGGAGAATGTGTAGAATCCAATAAAAATATTTTAAAGCATGATTTTGTTCCTATTTGCAAAAGTATGCTAAGTTAATGAAAAGTGCTTTGAAATCATGTTAGAAACCCTAATTGAAATTAATGGTTAAGTTCATGATGCTTAATTAGTGAAATTAAGTAATAGTAACCTGTTGAAACATTAAATGATGAATTTGAACCTAATCTAAATGAATTAGTGCATGGTTTAGGGTTTTACACCAATTATGAATGATAAAGCATTTAGAAACCTTAATTTAGGGTTCCATGTGCATAAATAAGCTTTAATGGGCCTTAAAACCCTAATGTTAGTAATTATGTTTCTTAATGGTTTCAATTGGTCAAATTCATGTATAAAGATGAGATTTGATGGTTCTAACCTATTTTGAGTATAAAAGTTCCTAATGGTGGATAAATACCCTTAATATGGTAATTAGGATTTTCTAGTGGATAAATGTGGAATTAGTGATAAATAGAGTTCATGAAAGATAAGTTGCTAATTTGAAAGGAACCAAAAATGATAATTGGGCCTA
This sequence comes from Alisma plantago-aquatica, assembly GCA_963693085.1. Taxonomy (NCBI): domain Eukaryota; kingdom Viridiplantae; phylum Streptophyta; class Magnoliopsida; order Alismatales; family Alismataceae; genus Alisma; species Alisma plantago-aquatica. The sequence goes on along the minus strand of OY856411.1, from coordinate 1,256,321,449 downwards.
ATGACCGTGTCATGACTTAAAAGGATAAAAATGGTAGTTTTAATGTAAAAGAGGCATAATAGACTTAATGGACTTTTTATTGTGCCTTTAATATGAAATTAAGGTTATATGTTGTTAAAAGGTATCCTTAATATCTTTCGTGAAGATTAGATGAGATAATTAGGGTTTGTGAGTAATTGTATAAAATTGGGGTTTAAAATAGTAAAAATGAAGTGAAACCCTAATTGCAATGGAAACCCTAAAAGTGGACTAGAAACCCTAGGAAGCGAGCTAGGTTTAATAGACCTTGATGGCCTGATCAATGATAGGAAAATTGGATGCATGTTTCAGGATCATCTTGTGTGCTTGCTTGTTTACTAGATTTCTTGCTTAGTTAGATTATTTCTGCACTCAAGTCAGCCTGACAGATATGTGGTTACGCTTATGGTTAATCACTTTAGTTTCACGGTGATTCCCAGATGTTTTATCGGTTGCTTGAAAATAACTACTTGGATGAATTTTATTTCATGCAACTATAGAGTGACTATGATTATCACAATTATGATATAAATGTGTATTCTCACAACTACATGCCACCCTGATGGATGATGCTAGAAGGTCAAGCCCATGAGGGAAGACCCATGGGCACCATGAGTGGTCACCCCAGACACCAAGCTCGGGAATGAGAAGGTGGTCTTTATTGCATGACTAATGGGAACCATGAGAGGTGACCCTAGGCACCAAGCTCGGGATTGAGAAGGTGGCCTTAAGTCAATGGCAAAAGAGAAACCCTAAAGAGGGTATTCCAGGGTTAGGGCAAAAGCAATGGAGAATGTCACATTGAAAGCTTAAATTGGCTTATTAATTAACTTGATTGTGATATTTAGATTATTAGCCATATTTGTGAAATTTTGGTTGTCCCCACATACCGGCATATTCCTATATGTTGACCGACGTTTTGTTTGTCAGTGTTTTAGGTACAACCTTGAAAAGAACAAATAGTAAAGTGACACATTGTGAAAATAAGAAATAAAGTGCGAGGATGATTAGATAGAATAGATTCAAGCTATGGATAGAAGTAGATATCCAAAGTTTTTAAAAGGTATGCAAAGTTTTATTTTATACCAGCTTTTAGTATAGTTTGGTAGAATTTTATAATTATTATTGATTATTTGTCGAACCTTTGATCCTGTTAATTGGGATAACGACTCTGACCTCTTGGTCTCCCTTAATTGGGGGTTACTGGGAGGTGGGGTCATTACATTTGGTATCAGAGCATTGGTTCCTCATTTAATCTTTGATAATTATTAAATTTTACAAACTCTGTAGAACCCAAGGGAGTTATTAGAGGATTTTTTGAAAGACAGAGGTGTCTAGAAAAGGATCACATCAGGGGGCTGGCAATATTTTCCTCCGCACCGCTAGTCGGAATACGATGACTCCCATATTTGTGTGACTGCCTGGCCAATGTCTCAGGATTTGACTCGAAATAAGATACCTTTAGGACTCTCTCATCTTGTTCATCCCTTCTCAACTCAAATGCTATTAAGGATTTTAAGGATTAGGGTTTTCTCTCTCTTCCTCACTCTCTTGAGGATAGGGTATGCATGATAAGGTTAAGGAATCCTCCACCAAAATTAATAAAAAACATGTAAATAAGATGTCATGGACATAAGATTAATAGTTTAATCGTAAACTAAAGAATAGATACATGATTAGGTCATATGACATGTGTTGTCATGCCTTCAGGAGAGACCTGAGGCTAGACCTTGTCAGGAGGATGAGTGGAGGAAGTTAGTCTTGGTGGTAGAGACCTCCATTATAAGTAGAGACCTGATACATTGTTATAACCTCATTTTCTTGAATATGTAAAAGAAAGATGTAATTCTCTTTTAATGAATAAATGAAATCTTTTTCTTTGATTGGCAATGGATTTTGTAGGAAATGGCCTTGATTGATTGTTGGTGGGCTCTGTTGGCCATTGAGCCCAATTGAAAAGAAAGGGGAATTAAAAAGGAAAAGAAATTGATTAATAAAAGGGAATATGAGTAATTGGAAATTAAAAGAAGATAAAAGCAAAAAAATATTCCCCAATATGGGAATCCATGCCTTTGGTTTTTCTTGAGGTCCAAGGGACCCAAAATAACAAGATAATGGCTAAGGGAAAGGAAATAACAATTTATTTTAAATAAATTAAGGAATAACTTGGAAGAGAAGGAAGTCTTCTCATCCATTGCTTTTTGTTTCCCAAATTTCGTACAAAGCCAAGCAATAATTAAAGGAACGTTACCTTAAAATTTGAGTAAAAAAGGAATTACGGATTGGGAGTTATGGTTTTTCCAAGTTATCATTGAATTTGGAATATAAATCAGAATAATAGGAAAATTTCTTTCCTTTTGATCTAACGCCTATAGCGAGGACCCTTAGATTCAGATCCAACGGGCACTGTCCATCGTCCAAATCTCAGTGGGACGAGGACTTCAGTCGTGACAGGGGAAACTTTCCCCCTTGATTTTGCCCAACCTGTTGCATGAGCACTCATGGGAAGAGTCCCATTGAGTTCAGGGGGAAGAAAGGAAGCTTCCCGACCCTGGTTTATTGGGGTTTTACCCTAACTTCACGAAACACCCAATTGGGCTAGGGGTCGGGTGGCGACTGGGCTTGGGAACCCTAACAGGGACCCCCCATAGCCTATATAAAGGGAACCCCTCGATCCCTCACACCCTCACGACCACGAACGACTGCTTCCCGAGTTCTAATTCTCTCCCTCTCGCTACATTAGGCTTGCTCCGACGAGGAGCCATCACGGTGCCACCACGTTGGAATATAGGAGAAGGGATGCAGATGACAAACGACTACAGTGGGATCAAGGACCACAATGATCTCTCGCGGGATCCAACACCCCTGAGCCGACGCGCCTTCTTAGTCGCATGAGTGGGAGCGATCGACGTGGATCGTTGATCAACATACCATCATGGACCGAGGAGCATCTGACGATCGACCGAAGATTGGACATGCGCACCACCGAGCTAATGGATCCAAACAACATGGAGCGTCAGATCTCTCGGTAGACCAACGACACATCGATCCGACGATCCAGGGAATTTGGTAATTTCTCTCTCTGTCCAGATAATCATGAAAAGGGTTTTCCTTTGCAAAATTCATAGAAATTGCTAGGGATGTCTAATGGAAAAACTTTATCATGAAAAATGATAAGAAAAATACAAGAATACATTAAAAATGGTTTGGACATCTAAATCTGTATATCTTTGCAAAAGTATATAATTTGATGGGAAAAGTGTTAATTTGTAATTAGAAAACCCTAATTGTTAACTAAAGATGGTTTTAATCTTACAGTTAGGTTAATTCGAGCATGTTTAACTTGATTAATGTTAAAGGTGATTTTTAAACCTATTTTGATGATATAATTGCAAGGTTTAGGGTTTTTAACCTAATACGTTGATTAATATGTTTAGAAACCCTAAAATACAGAAAAAGAAAATGAAAGGTGCTTATAATATGAAATTAGGGTTTCCTGTTGCTAAAAGATGTATTTAGAATCTTTTGATGAAAAAGTTAGGGTTTGTAAGTGATTTTGTGAAATTAGGGTTTAAAGTAATAAATATGAAGTGGAACCCTAACTATGCTCAAAACCCTAAAAAGGGCAAATAACCTAAGAAAAAATTAGGATTAATGGATCAAGATGACGTGATTAATGATAGAGAAATTGGATGCCTTTTTCAGGAATAATTGTGTGTGTGTGCTTGCTTGATTCCTGATTAATTTGGTTAGTTCTGCATTCAAGACTTCTTAATAGGTATGTGGTTAATTATGAATATCCGCTTTAGTTTCCCGATGGATTCCTGGATGTTTAATTGCATTGAATGCAACTAAAATGTTTGGATGTTCATATTGCAATTATAAAGTGACTATGACTATCACAATTTAATTTAAATGTGTATTCCCGCACCTACATGCCACCCTGATGGAAGATGCCATAAAGGTCAGGCCCAGGAGGGTAGACCAATGGGCACCATGAGAGGTGACCCTAGACACCAAGCTCGGGAATGAGAAGGTGGTCTATGAGGCAGGACTATGGAGCACCATGAGAGGTGACTCCCAGGCACCAAGCTCGGGATTGAGAAGGTGGCCTTATGTCAATTCCAGGGTTAGGGAAAAAGCGGTGGGGAATGTCACATGGAAAATGTAAATTGACTTGCTAATTATCTTGATTGTAATATTTAAATTGTTAGACTTAATTGTGAAATTTTGGTTGCCTCCACATACCAGCAATTGCTGACCGATGTTTTGTTTGTCGACGTTTTAGGTAAAATCCTAAAAACACAAACAGTAAAGTGACACATCGTGAAATTAAGAAATAAAGTACAAGGAGGATTAGATAGAGTAATTCAAGCTGTGGATAGTTATATTTCCAAGTTTTAAAAAGGTAAGTAAAGTTTTAATTTTTTGTACCCAAATCCAATTTAGTTAGTAGAATTTCATAATTATTGTTGATTATATGTTGAACCTTTGATCCTGTTAATTGAAAATGGCTCTGACCTTTGGGTCTCCCTTAATTGGGGGTTACCGGGGGGGAGGGGTCATTACAATTAGTATCAGAGCATAGGTTCTTCATCTAATCATTAATAATTATTAAATTCTAAAAATTCCATAGAACCGAGGGAGTTATTGGAGGATTTTCCGAAAGACTGAGGTGTCTAGAAAAGGATCACTTCTGAGGGCTAGAAAATTTTTCCTCCGCACCGCTAGTCGGAATACGAGGACTCCCGGATTGTGTGACTGCCTGGCCAATGTCCTAGGATTTGACTCGAAATAAGATACCTTTAGGACTCTCTCATCTTGTTCATCTCTCCTCAATTCAAAATTCTCTTAAGGATTTTAAGGATTAGGGTTTTTCTCTCTCTTCCTCACCCTCTTGAGGTATGGGTTAAGATAAGGTCTAAGGGATTCTCCCCCAAATTAATAAAATATACGTAATTAAGATGTCATTGACTTAAGTATAATTAGTTTAAAGGTAAATGAAAATTCTGTTTGTGTGCAGATGGCTCATACCAAAGTCGTGGCTATCCCTTTTTCCACCAGTGATGGTGGACCACCCCATAAGGAGAATGGGTCTTCTGAGAAGAGGAAGCGGAACCACGGTGGAGAGACCTCTAAGAAGAGAAAGAGGCCAGAAGAATCTATGCATGAGGCCCCCAACCCTGAACCTATGCCCGACGTCAACTAAGAGCAAGGGGAAGGACCATAATATGAGGAATACCATGGGTTTCAAGAGGAAGCCCGAATGGAAGAAGACCAACCCAGTGGACAAGAACCAACCATGGTGGTTCACACAACAGATGCAGTTTGGATGGAGCAACAAAAGCAACTGACTGAAGCTATCCGTGCCCTGGCCCTTAGGGACATAGCTAGGGCTGAGAATGGTGAGCCACTTCCAATTCATCCTCGAATTGGAGCCACCATCCTGGACTTCGTCAAGTTGAACATCGAGAAGTTTTGGGGAGAAGACAAGTCTGAAGTGGTCGACAAGGCCGAAGCTTGGCTGCTTGCAGTCGAGAATGGGTTCCGTATGCTCGAGGTACAACCAAATAAGAAGGTTCTGTTTGCTACTCACCTTTTGGAAGGTGCAACCAAGATATGGTGGGAGAACCATATCACCAAAAGAGACCTAAGTGAGGAACCAATGGCATGGACTAACTTCAATACCATCTTCACCACCAGATTCCTCCCCATCTTAGCAAAGAAAGAGAAAGAAAGAGAGTTCATCAGCATGACTCAAGGAAGCTCTTCAGTTGCAGACTTTGGTCGTAGGTTCCACCTTTTAGAAAGTTTTGGACACATGATGGATGAAGAGAGGAGGGTGGACCACTTCATGGAACGTCTGCACCCTGCCATCAAGCCTCATGTGATGGCTAGTAAGCCAAAGACCTTCGCTGAAGCCTACAACACCGCCTTGGACATGGAAAGGACAATGATGCCTGCACAGAACCAATCCAGAGGGTACTTGGGTTTCACTGAAGGAGATCAAGGGCAGAGGAATGAACATAGGAAAGGACAAGGACGCAACCACAACAAGAACAAGCATGGGCACAAAGGCAAGCCTTGTGGTCGCCTCCAGCAGTGTCGCACCTGTGGACGGGCACATCCTGGGAAGTGCCTCTTTGAGAAGAAGGTGTGTTTCAGATGTCAACAAGAGGGACACTTCATCGCCAACTACCCTCAGCCTGACCCAAGAGGACCTTTGGGGTCACAGCCTGGGGCAACACAACCAATAGCTATAGCACCCCCAGTGGGAGCACCAGACGGAGCACCTCCAGCTGGAGAGAGGAGACAAGATAGAGTGTTCGCCATTGACAATGAAGAAGCTCGGGCGAATGCTAATAAGTTGATCGAGGGTAATAACCCATAGAGTTTTTCCTTTTAGTTCAGTAGACCATGTAATAGCTTTCTGATATGGAATAACTATGTAGGCTTGCTGGAAGTCATGGGATAAAATGTAAAAGCACTCTTTGATTCTGGTTCTACTAATACTTTTATTTCGAGAAATCTGGCGACTATGCTTGGTTTGGATATCAAGGATTTGGGTTATGTTTTGGATGTCACAACCCTGAGTGGTCGTATTTATACCTCTCTTTTGAAAACCCCTGTTATGTCAGTAAAGTATCTGAACCATGAGCTTCCCACTGACTTCATCCTTCTCGATATGAATGATTTTGATGTAATCATCGGTATGGACTGGCTTTCCACCTATAGAGCCCAGATTGACTGTAGAGAGAAGAAGATTCTCATTAGAAAAACCGGCTATCCACACTTCACTAATCGAGGAAGAAAAGATGCGACAACCAGTCTTTACATATCCACTCTGAAAGCTGAACGGATGCTATCCAAGGGTTGTCGAGCCTACCTAGCCATAGTTACCATAACCAAGGTTAAGGTGCAATCCTTAGAGGACATAGAGGTGGTTCAGGAGTACGCGGGTGTGTTTCCAGATGATCTACCAGGGATTCCCCCTGAGAGGGAGGTAGACTTCTCGATTGAGTTAGCTCCTGGGACTAACCCTATATCTAAGGCACCCTATATAATGGCCCTTGCTGAGTTTCTTGAGTTGAAGACCCAGTTGCAAGAATTGCTGGATAAGGGGTTCATCCAAACCAGTACATCACCATGAGGAGCACCAATCCTCTTTGTAAAAAAGAAGGATGGGTCACTTCGAATGTGTATTGATTATCGGATGATCAATCAGGAAACCATTAAGAATAAGTATCTTTTGCCTAGAATAGATGACCTGTTCGACCAACTCAAATCAGCTCGAGTCTTTTCCAAAGTCGATTTGAGATCAGGATACCACCAGATGAGAGTAAGAAGTGAGGATATACCTAAAACATCTTTCAGAACTCGCTATGGCCACTATGAGTTCGTGGTCATGCCGTTTGGATTCTCCAATGCACCGAGTGTCTTCATGAACCTCATGAACAGTGTGTTCCAACCCTTCCTTGACTCTTTTGTGATAGTGTTCATAGATGACATCTTAGTGTATTCGGATGACCTAGCCCAACACTATGAACACCTGGGTAGAGTCCTTGATATCCTGAGAAAGCATAAATTTTTTGGAAAGTTCTCGAAATGTGAGTTTTGGTTGGACCGAGTCATGTTTCTTTGACACATCATCTCAGGAGGAATAATAGCCATAGATCCATCCAAAGTATTGGCAGTTTGAGACTGGCCAACACCAAAGAACCCCTTTGAGATTCACAGCTTCTTGGGGTTGGCCGGATACTACCGTCGCTTCATTAAGGATTTCTCCAAGACTGCTTTACCGCTAACCATGTTGACCCAGAAGGATGTGAAGTTCGTGTGGTCTGACGTATGTGAAGATCGCTTCCAAGAATTGAAAGAGAAGCTGACCACCGCTCCTGTGTTGACTCTACTTTCTAGCAATGAGGGTTTCATGATATTCACCGATGCTTCCAAGATGGAACTTGGCTGCGTGTTGGAACAAGATCGACATGTGGTTGCATATGCTTCCCGACAGCTCAAGCCAAATGAGGTGAATTACCCGACACATGACCTGGAATTAGCTGCTATCATCCATGCTTTGAAGATATGGCGGCATTACCTGTACGGTGCTACCTTTGAAATCTTCACCGATCATAAGAGTTTGAAATACCTGTTGACACAGAGAGATCTGAACCTACGACAATGACGATGGATGGAGTACATGAAGGATTATGACTTCACCATCGCCTACCATCCTGGTAAGGCGAATGTCGTGGCTGATGCGTTGAGCCAGAAACAGCTTAAGTGTGCAGCTGTTTTGTCCAGTCAGTGGAAGAGTTTGGAGGAACTTGTGGAATGGACTCGACAACCGTTAGAGGACTGAGTTCGGTTGGCTAATATCCAGATTCAATCTGAGTTGTTGAGTGAGATCATAGCTGCACAGTTGACCAGTGGAGAGCTAGACAAGATGAAAGGTTTAATAATGAAGCCACAAACTCGTCTATCCGTAGGAGATGGAGGAATCAGGTTTGAGAATCGCATATGGGTTCCAATGAATTCATCAATAAAGGGACATATCTTGCAAGAGACTCATGGATCCAGGTACACAGTGCACCCATGTACTACTAAGATGTTCAAGGACCTACAACGGTTTTTCTGGTGGCCAGGAATGAAAAAAGACATTGCGTCATGGGTGGCCAGTTGTCTTACATGCCAGATCGTGAAGGCTGAACACCAACGACCCGACAGACTTTTACAGTCGATAGAAATTCCAGAATGGAAATGGGAGCAAGCCACCATGGATTTTGTGGTGGGTCTACCCCGGACGAAGAAGGGTCATGATGCGATATGGGTCGTGGTAGATCGTCTTACCAAGTCAGCACACTTCCTTGCCTTGAAGACCACTGCTAAGGTGACAGACCTAGCTGAGCTATATATCAGAAAGATAGTGCGATTGCATGGTGTACCCGGATCGATCATTTCAGATAGAGACCCAAAATTCACTTCCAAGTTGTGGAAGCAAGTTCAAGAGGAACTTGGTACCAGGTTAAAGTTTAGTACCGCTCATCATCCCCAAACAGATGGTCAGTCAGAAAGAACAATCCAGACGCTAGAGGATCTGTTGAGAGCCTGTGTGCTCGATTGGGGTGGCTCATGGGAGCAATACTTACTATTAGCAGAGTTTGCCTACAACAATAGCTACCAAACCAGTATCGGGATGCCTCCGTATGAAGCTTTGTATGGGAGACCGTGTCAGTCCCCACTTCACTGGGATGATGTGGGTGAGAGGACCCTATTGAGGTCAGATGAGCTCCAAGTGTATGCTGATAAAGTGGCTTTGATCAAGCAAAGGCTGAAGAGAGCCTAGGATCGACAGAAGTCGTATGCTCATGTAAAGCGAACTGATGTACATTTCACTGTGGGAGATGATGTGTTTTTGAAAATTCGACCGCTCCGAGCTATAGATAAGAACAGAGGAAAGCTGAGTCCCCGATACGTGGGTCCATTTGAGGTATTAGAACGGATTGGAGAAGTTGCATACCGTTTGGCGTTACCCCCTTAGTATAGCATGATGCATGATGTGTTTCACGTGTCTAACCTGAAGCAATATGTGCAAGATCCGAGCCATGTGCTGAGCATTGAACCTATTGAGCTTCAATGGAAGCTGACTTATCTTGAGTCACCTGTGCAGATTCTAGATACCAAGGTCAAAGAGCTCAGATGCAAGAAAATAGAGATGGTAAAGGTTCTTTGGAAGCACCATGGAGAGGATGAGGCCACATGGGAGCTGAAGGCGGACATGGAGAAAGCATATCCTGAATTGTTTGTTCAATTGTTTGAATTTTGAGGGCAAAATTCTTATAAGGAGGGGAGGATGTTATAACCTCATTTTCTTGAATATGTAAAAGAAAGATGTAATTCTCTTTTAATGAATAAATGAAATATTTTTCTTTGATTGGCAATGGATTTCGTAGGAAATGGCCTTGATTGATTGCTGGTGGGCTTTGTTGGCCATTGAGCCCAATTGAAAAGAAAGGAGAATTAAAAAGGAAAAGAAGTTGATTAATAAAAGGGAATATGAGTAATTGGCAATTAAAAGAAGATAAAAGAAAATAGATATTCCCCAATATGGGAATCCGTGCCTTTGGTTTTTCTTGAGGTCCAAGGGACCCAAAATAACAAAATAATGGATATGGAAAAGGAAATAAAAATTTATTTTAAATAAATTAAAGAATAACTTGGAAGAGAAGGAATTATTCTCATACATTGCTTTTTTTTCCCAAATTTTGTAAAAAGCCAGGAAATAATTAAAGGAACGTTCCCTTAAAATTTGAGTAAAAAAGGAATTACGGATTGGGAGTTATGGTTTTTCCAAGTTATCATTGAATTTGGAATATAAATCGGAATAATAGGAAAATTTCTTTCCTTTTGATCTAACGCCTATAGAGAGGACCCTTGGATTCAGATCCAACGAGCGCTGTCCATCATCCAAATCCCGGTGGGATGAGAACTTCAGCCGTGATAGGGGGAACTTTCCCCCTTGATTCCGCCCAACCTGTTGCATGAGAACTCATGGGAAGAGTCCCATTGAGTTCGGGGGGAAGAAAGGAAGCTTCCCGACCCTGGTTTATTGGGGTTTTACGCTAACTTCACGAAACACCCAATTGGGCTAGGGGTCGGTTTGCAACTGGGTTTGGGAACCCTAATAGGGACCCCCCATAGCCTATATAAAGGGAACCCCTCGATCCCTCACACCCTCACGACCACGAACGACTGCTTCCCGAGTTCTAATTCTCTCCCTCTCGCTACATTGGGCTTGCTCCGACGAGGAGTCGTCACGGCGCCGCCACATTGGAAGATAGGAGAAGGGAGGAGGACGACAAATGAGTAATGTGGGATCAAGGACCATGGTTATCTCTCGCGGAATCCAACGCCCCTAAGCCGACGCGCCTTGTTAGTCGCGTGAGTGGGAGCGATCGACGCGGATCGTTGATCAACAGACCATCGTGGACCGAGGAGCATCTGACAGTTGATCGAAGATTGGACACGCGCACCACCGAGCTAGTGGAGCCGATCGACACAGAGCAACAGATCGCTCAGTAGACCAGCAGTGCATCGATCCGACGATCTAGGGAATTTGGTAATTTCTCTCTCTGTCCAGATAATCAAGAAAAGGGGTTTCTTTTGCAAAATTCGTAGAAATGGCTAGGGATGTCTAATGGAAAAACTTTATACATGAAAAATGATCAGAAAAATACAAGGAATACATTAAAAATGGTTTGGACATGTAAATCTGTATATCTTTGCAAATGTATATAATTTGATGGGAAAAGTGTTAATTTGTAATTAGAAAACCCTAATTGTTAACTAAAGATGGTTTTAATCTTACAGTTAGGTTAATTTGAGCATGTTTAACTTGATTAATGTTAAATGTGGTTTTTAAACCTATTTTGATGATAGAATTGCAAGGTTTAGGGTTTTTAACCTAATACATTGATTAATATGTTTAGAAACCCTAAAAAAGAGAAAAAGAAAATGAAAGGTGCTTATAATCTAAAATTAGGGTTTCATGTTGCTAAAAGATGTATTTAGAATCTTTTGATGAAAAAGTTAGGGTTTGTAAGTGATTTTGTGAAATTAGAGTTTAAAGTAATAAATATGAAGTGGAACCCTAACTATGCTCAAAACCCTAAAAAGGGCAAATAACCTAGGAAACAATTAGGATTAATGGATCAAGATGACGTGATTAATGATAGAGAAATTGGATGCCTTTTTCAGGAATAATTGTGTGTGTGTGCTTGCTTGATTCCTGATTGATTTGGTTAGTTCTGCATTCAAGACTGCTTAACAGGTATGTGGTTAATTATGAATATCCGCTTTAGTTTCCTAATGGATTCCCGGATGTTTAATCGCATTGAATGCAACTAAACTGCTTGGATGTTCATATTGCAATTATAAAGTGACTATGACTATCACAATTTAATTTAAATGTGTATTCCCGCACCTACATGCCACCCTGATGGAAGATGTCATAAAGGTCAGGCCCAGGAGGGTAGACCAATGGGCACCATGAGAGGTGACCCTAGACACCAAGCTTGGGAATGAGAAGGTGGTCTATGAGGCATGACTATGGAGCACCATGAGAGGTGACTCCCAGGCACCAAGCTCGGGATTGAGAAGGTGGCCTTATGTCAATTCCAGGGTCAGGGCAAAAGCGGTGGGGAATGTCACATGGAAAATGTAATTTGACTTGCTAATTATCTTGATTGCAATATTTAAATTGTTAGACTTAATTGTGAAATTTTGGTTGCCTCCACATACTAGCAATTGCTGACCGATGTTTTGTTTGTCGGCATTTTAGGTAAAATCCTGAAAACACAAATATTAAAGTGACACATTGTGAAATTAAGAAATAAAGTGCAAGGAGGATTAGATAGAGTAATTCAAGCTGTGGATAGTTAGATTTCCAAGTTTTAAAAAGGTAAGTAAAGTTTTATTTTTTTTGTACCCAATTCCAGTTTAGTTAGTAGAATTTCATAATTATTGTTGATTATATGTTGAACCTTTGATCTTGTTAATTGAAAACGACTCTGACCTTTGGGTCTCCCTTAATTGGGGGTTACCGGGGGGCGCGGTCGTTACATACATCCTCTGAGGATGATGCCAACCCTAACCCTAAGGGTGGTTAGAGAGAGATATGACATGATGAGTTAGATGTCATGATAGACCAGGTGTGTGGGTGGACATGCTTTTTGATGCCCCTGATGATATGATCCATGTGAGGTTGGATGACCTAGTACCTTTGGCGACCCAACCCTAGGAAGAGTCGTGCATGTTAGAGTGAGGGCTAGATCCTTCATTGATGAGGTTAGTGATGACCCTATTGAAATCCTATAGGTTGATATGAGCATGGCAGAGTATGCACCTTGAGTATGTCAGTAATGCTGGTAGTGGGTTAAAACCCTAGCCTGAAAGGCATGTTGGATAGATTATGAGATAAGCATGAAGAAGTTGGGCGAACATAGGTTTCTCTCATGTAGGTGTACGCTTGTGAGCTTGATCCACCTCAGAGAGAGGACCTCTAGTAGTAAGGTTGTTTGTAGGGTTAGCTCTAGAGAGAGAGAGAGAGAGTGGGACCCAAGCAAGAAGGTTAGAAGCTTAGACTCTGAGATATGAGGAACAATGGGGAGTTGAGGATGATGCGACCCAAGTGGATGGTTGTGGTTGCCTCATGCATGATCCCTGGAGGCTGATGATATCTTGGTTGCCTTTAGAGGAATCAAACCCTAGAGGGAGGATGAGACTGCTGGTACCTATGTGCCTATGGTATAAGTGTTTACCTTCCGAGATGGGAAGAAGAGTTCCTTAGACCAGGAAGAGGTTTAGTAGTAAGTTGTGAAGCCTTACACTTGGTTGGTTGTCCTTGAGGAGGACTCTACTCTGAAGTGTTGTTCAAGTAGAAGGATCATGGGAAGTGCATGTTATACCTTGTATATGCTTGGTTTGTGGTTAAAAAGGTTGAGCATGTAGTGGGACATCTAAAAATCGAACCTAGGGTTCCTAGGCCTAAGAGGGGAAGAGGTGTACCTGATGCTCATGAAGAAATTTGAGTTTATATAGATTCGAGCATGGCACTTGATGAATGCATATTCATCTCTTATTTTTGCTTCATTTAGAATAATTAATTAGGACTTTTTTTTTAATTTTAGCTAATTCAAAATAAATAACACTTTCATCTTATTGATATAATTTTCCTGAATTTTTATGATATTTTTCTTAATTTTCAGGAATTATCTAAGTAATTAAATCGAGAAAATAAAAGATGAAGATATGAGGCTTTTCAAATATTCCCGCAGTGTCTGATATACTCGTCACCAAAATAGCCATATCTTTTGCGTCCAAAGGCGGAATTTCAAGATAAAGTATGGAATGAAAAGATAATTTTATTGGCTATAAAAAAGATATATTTTGCAGCAATTTTGGTGTTTATTTGGCTGTACAATCAACCAGTGAAAGTAGCCTTACATTTTCCCGCAGAGTCTGATTTCAGTATATACCTTTCACAAAAATTGGTATAACTCTCACATCCCAAGGCGGAATTTATTGTGCAAGTATACGTTGGAAAGATAATTCAAAGGCCTACAAGAAAATCATATTTTTGGGCACACTTTAAATTCTCTGGACAATGGAAATTCGCTCGAAATTTCTGCTGCGAGAATCTGCATTAAAGAAAGACAATCAAGAGTTTGTTGACTAGATCTGAAAATTCAAAAGGATGGCTCCCTCTCTTTTTCCCCCTCTTTTTTTAGATAGCCTACCCCTCCTTCTCCTATAAAAGGAAGGGCACTTCCTCCTCCCAAGATCATCTTTTGTATCATCTTTTGTACCGGAATTCTGAGCATTTGTTCTCCTATCATTCAAGCAATAGATTTTCTTCTTAGTGTTCTTTAATTCTTGCAATTTATATTCTTGCAATAGATCTAGTTGTTCTTCCTTTCTTCTTATTTCTCTTTTTGGATTGGAGCAAGGGTTGAAGAGATTGGCCATTTTATTGTCTCTAGCAAAAGGATTGACTCCTAATTTTGGGCTAGACTATGGCCATTTCGCTTCTCCCCTCCGCCTCCATATTTTCCACAAGCATGTGTGAGTAGACTTCTATCGAGGCAAGGGGAATAACCCCTTAGCCATGTGATGACTAGATTGAAGATTTATATGATTTTTTAGATAAATGGATTTTGATTTGGATCTCGACGATTTTGACGAAATGATCTCTCGTTTTCATCGCTTGTTAATCTTGGCGGATGCGACCGTGGAACCCAAGATTTAGAACAACCAAATTGATTTCATGGGAATTTGGATGAGACCTCAGAAAAGTCCCCATTAGGATGATTGAACTAGGATCCGTGAACGCCAGGACCAATGGGTTCATGGGGAGTTCATCTTTTGTGAATCATTTACAAATGTTTCACATGCCTTCTTTTATCTTTCTTATCATTTCTTTGATCTCGTTTCACATCGACTAGGGTGGTAAAATCCCTTAGCTTCGGTATTTCCTTATTTTGATTGTTAATCTTTAATTTAGTAACTTCATATTTTTGTTTTAGTTTTAACAAACTCTTAAAACAGATTTTACATTCTTGTTCTCGAAATCAGATTTGAAACTGAACCATCTTCATCTCCGTCTCTGTGGATCGACCCTTCTATACTAGCCTTTATCGGAAAGTAGAAAAGGATAAACTCTAGGATAATTTTTCCTAGTGATTGGTGTGCTAAATGACGCACATCAATTTGGCGCCGTTGCCGGGGACGGCACAGTTGTTTTTCATATCTGGTTGTCTGTATATCTTGTATAATCCTTGTTCATATTCTCTAACTTTCATAAATTTAGTCTTTTTTATAATTTCTTTTAGATTTTTTTCTTTTTGCCTTTCGAGCACAATTCCGGAAGTGTATCTCCTCTTTCTGCTGAGTTTCCATTCCAGCAGTACTGCTTTCTAGTTACTTTTTTTTTGTAATTTTTGTTATTTCATAATTTCTTAGATTTATAATTTTTAGTTTTGTTTGTAATTTTGACTAATTTTTTTTATCTCGCAATCTTTCTTCTCTCATTCGTTGATTGACATATCTTTCCGGAACCTTTCTTTTCAAATGGAGTGGACATCCCAATATCCCCCACAATGTTATTATTGTGGTTTTTACCACCATGCATCTCTTGCCTGTCCGACTCTACCCCATGATTATAATAGCACCCCTTTTAATTGCGAGCCCGTTCATCCTGGTGGATACAATGTGAATCCACATTTTTCTGAGAACTATTATGGGGAACCTTGCTATCCATATTCTAATGGGGGATATGATCAACAAAATTTTGTGGGGTGTAACCAAAAAAACCTTGGGGGTTATGAACATGTTTATGAAACCCAATGTAATCCTCAACAAGAAGAGAAACTTAAGTCCCTAGAGAATATGGCAGCAAAACTCCTAACTAGCCAAACCTTATTGGCCACCTTAGTAGAAGCCCAAACCCAAAATATAGATTGTTCAAATATGTTTCCTCATGAATTGGTGACACCTTATAATATTGAATCTTCCTACCAAGATGGACGCAATTTACAATCCACCATCTTCTGGAGATTAGTATGAGGAGCAATGCCACCCAAAACAATGTGAGGAGTACTATGGCCAAGGACACTATGGGGAGTGTGGCGAGGATGACCAAAATTTTGGGGTGTATAAATCCTATGGTGAAATGCAAATTGATCTTGAACTGGAAGAGAGACTTAAGGACCTAGAAAAGAGGGTAGCAAAAGCACAAGCAAAGCTTGAATCCAGTCAAGCCATGTTAGCTACCTTTCTAGAGGATCAATCACAAACTCCCCCTATAGAGCTTGAGCAACCCAAGATGGTTCTTTCTGATAATGATGATGATGATCCTTATTTTGTGTCATATATGTCAGATCCTGAAGAAATAGAACAAACCATGGAGAGATATTTTGTGTGTGATGAGGACGTTGGTATCCCTATCTTTCCTTTAGAGACTCTATTACTTGAATATGAAATGTCAAAGCAGGAGAGTCATTCTAAAGATCCAACAACTCCTCCCATCCTCAACATAAATCTGAATGATACCATAGACCAATACCCTTCTTTTGAGTCTATTTTGGATAATGAGAATCGAACCCCCTTTATGATTCTTCCCGAGCCGTCACTGCCAATGTCCATCCCACACATGGCTGATCTAGAAGGGGAGATACCACCGTTGGAAGAAGCTCACACACCCCATTCTATTGTTTGTAAGGAAGTCGTCCTCATCCCTCCCGAATCCTTGGGGACCCCTTGTACAAAATAATTAGAGCCATATGTTATATCAACAATGAAACTTACCAAACCCAATGTTGATGACATTATTTTTGAGGAGAAACAAAACAATTTTATAAATAATTTGAAATATTTTTCATCAACATCAATTCTCCCATATACAGGTCATCATGATGGTGGAAAACCTGAACCAGATCCTCCACCCAACTCATTTCATCATGCTCTACTAGAATCACTAGCCGGGTACCCACCAACCTCCCCAAATCCACATTCATCTTCAACACTTCCCCTTCTATTGATGGAAGATCTTTGGATCCTATTGGAGGGAATGTGAGGTGAAAGAAAATATGAGTACCCCACTAAGCTTCTACAATTACCCTATCATAGGGTACACTATGAGGCTCCTCAGATAAAGGTCCCAACCCTCATCGACATTCCCTTCAGATGGACATATTTTGAGCTACCAGGACCTCCTGGTGAACCCAACAAATTTCTTCCCTCCATCTCGGGTTTGGGTTTTGCTCGGGACGAGCAAAAATCTAAGTCCGGGGTAGAGGTGGGTGGTATGATTCTATTCCACCCCCTTATCTTTTTATTCTTGCATTATTTATACTTTTTTTTTGGTTTTGCATATAGTTGCTTTGTTTATGGCCATTATCTAGTTGGCCATATTTTATTTCTTTTGTTGCAAAATGGCCTTTATCTAGTCGGCCTTGATATGATAATTTGTCAAAATACTCCCCTTAATGATGTAACTTTCTTGCAACTAAAATTTTGAAACTTTCATGACTAGAAATCCTCCTTTCACTTAGGACCTCAAATAATAATCACTCCTTGGAAAAGATGGCAAGCCATAGAGGATTGATAGGATTCAAGAGTGATGCTTTCTTATCATGTACAACTTGTATAAATTTTCTTGATTTTTCACATGATCTGGTAATAGTTGAACCAATTCATGGTACTCCTAAAAAAAGATGAAAAAAAAAGTTACACAAGAACAACCTCTTGTACTCTTCTTCTACCACTTCCGAATCTTTCCATTCGTCAAAAAGAAAAAAAAAGCCAATAATGCCCAAAAGGCTAAGTTTGGGGTGGCACCCCTTCCCCCTCTTTCTCTTCTTCCATACCCACACAATTGGGTGCATCACCAAAAATCAAATAAAAAAAATGCGGTCAATGTAACTGCATTTCCACTAAATAAAAAGGTCTTGAGTCGAATAGAGGAGAGACTGTCCTTCTTCCATACCTCCTTCACTCCAATTTTCTACCCAGGGGAAAACTACAAAACCCCAACCATCCAAATCATCCCTGTTCTTGTAAAAAACTTAAAAAAAAATTTGGAGTACCAAATGCAAAGGTGAAATGAAAATCTATTTTATTGCAAAATTTGAATAAATGCAAGTTTGTGAAGTAGGAAATATAAAAGTCACTTTTTGTGAATTCAGTA
Organism: Alisma plantago-aquatica; assembly: GCA_963693085.1. Classification (NCBI taxonomy): domain Eukaryota; kingdom Viridiplantae; phylum Streptophyta; class Magnoliopsida; order Alismatales; family Alismataceae; genus Alisma; species Alisma plantago-aquatica. The sequence continues at coordinate 1,256,303,187 of OY856411.1, read as the reverse complement.
AGTCAGGGTCGCTTGGCCATATTTTGGTGGAAGGAATCCAGTGATTGTTAGGAGAGTGAGGATGATAGGTTGAGAGTATGTCTTGAAAGTATTTCTTGATTTTAATGTTGCTCGGGACGAGCAAAGTTTAAGTTTGGGGTATTTTGATGAATGCATATTCATCTCTTATTTTTGCTTCATTTAGAATAATTAATTAGGACTTTTTTTTGTTAATTATAGCTAATTCAAAATAAATAATACTTTCATCTTCTTGATATAATTTTCCTGAATTTTTATGATATTTTTCTTAATTTTCAGGAATTATCTAAGTAATTAAATCGAGAAAATAAAAGATGAAGATATAAGGCTTTTCAAATATTCTCGCAGTGTCTGAGATACTCGTCACCAAAATAGCCATATCTTTTGCGTCTAAAGGCGGAATTTCAAGATAAAGTATGGAATGAAAAGAGAATTTTATTGGCTACAAAAAAGACATATTTTGCGGTAATTTTGGCGTTTATTTGGCTGTACAATTAACCAGTGAAAGTAGCCTTACATTTTTCCACAGAGTCTGATTTCAGTATATACCTTTCACTAAAATTGGTATAACGCTCACATCCCAAGGCGGAATTTATTGTGCAAGTATGCGTTGGAAAGATAATTCAAAGGCCTACAAGAAAATCATATTTTCGGACGCACTTTAAATTCTCTGGACAACAGAAATTCGCTCGAAATTGCTGCTGCGAGAATCTGCATTAAAGAAAGACAATCAAGAGTTTGTTGACTAGATCTGAAAATTCAAAAGGATGTCTCCCTCTCTTCTTTCCCCATCTTTTTATAGATAGCCTACCCCTCTTTATCCTATAAAAGGAAGGGCACTTCCTCCTCCCAGGATCATCTTTTGTACCATCTTTTGTACCGGAATTCTGAGCATTTGTTCTCCTATCATTCAAGCAATAGATTTTCTTCTTAGTGTTCTTTAATTCTTGCAATTTATATTCTTGCAATAGATCTAGTTGTTCTTCCTTTCTTCTTCTTTCTCTTGTGTGGATTGGAGCAAGGGTTGAAGAGATTGGCCATTTTATTGTCTCTAGCAAAAGGATTGACTCCTAATTTTGGGCTAGACTATGGCCATTTCGCTTCTCCCCTCCGCCTCCATGCTTTCACAAGCATGTGTGAGTAGACTTCTATCGAGGCAAGGGGAATAACCCCTTAGCCATGTGATGACTAGATTGAAGATTTATATGATTTTTTAGATAAATGAATTTTGATTTGGATCTCGACAATTTTAACGAAGTGATCTCTCATTTTCATCGCTTGTTAATCTTGGCGGATGCGACCGTGGAACCCAAGATTTAGAACAACCAAATTGATTTCATGGGAATTTAGATGAGACCTCGGAAAAGTCCCCATTAGGATGATTGAACTAGGATCTGTGAACGCCAGGACCAATGGGTTCATGGGGAGTTCATCTTTTGTGAATCATTTATAAATGTTTCACATGCCTTCTTTTATCTTTCTTATCATTTCTTTGATCTCGTTTCACATCGACTAGGGTGGTAAAATCCCTTAGCTTCAGTATTTCCTTATTTTGATTGTTAATATTTAATTTAGTAACTTCATCTTTTTGTTTTAGTTTTAACAAACTCTTAAAATAGATTTTACATTCTTGTTCTCGAAATCAGATTTGAAACTGAACCATCTTCATCGCCGTCTCTGTGGATCGACCCTTCTATACTAGCCTTTATCGGAAAGTAGAAAAGGATAAACTCTAGGATAATTTTTCCTAGTGATTGGTGTGCTAAAAGACGCACATCAATTTGGGTGCGTTTTTCGGGAGTGAAGGAGACCCAAGCAAGAAGGTTGGAAGCTTAGACTCTGAGATATGAGGAACAATGGGGAGTTGAGGATGACGCGACCCAAGTGGATGGTTGCGGTTGCCTCATGCATGAACCCTGGAGGCTGATGATATGTTGGTTGCCTTTAGAGGAATCAAACCGTAGAGGGAGGATGAGACTGCTGGTACCTATGTGCCTATTGTATAGGTGTTTACCTTCCGAGATTGGAAGAAGAGTTCCTTAGACCGGGAAGAGGTTTAGTAGTAAGTTGTGAAGCCTTACACTTGGTTGGTTGTCCTGGACGAGGACTCCACTATGAAGTGTTGTTCAAGTAGAAGGATCATGGGAAGTGCATGTTATACCTTGTATATGCTTGGTTCGTGGTTAAAAAGGTTGAGCATGTAGTGGGACATCTAAAAATCGAACCTAGGGTTCCTAGGCCTAAGAGGGGAAGAGGTGTACCTGATGTTCATGAAGAGATTTGAGTTTATATAGATTCGAGCATGGCACTCCTCATGTTTAGAGGAAAGAGAAACCCCTTAAGTCTAAGGTATGTTTGATGAACCCCTCACATCAAAGTTGGTGACATGGGCATGGGTGATCTTAGTCCAATGTTGAGGAATGAGAACAAGTATGACCTAGCATGGTTTAGGAGGTGGTCTGCTTGTGCCTTAGTAGCTTGCTAGGGCTAAGCATGCTCATGTGGATGTAAACCCTAGACATAAGGACGTTTGTGACCTTTGTTATCAAGATGTAGTTTCCTCCTATCCTGGGAGAGGGACCCTTTTGTAGGGTGTATATAAGCTTTTATTGGGTTTGAGGAAACCCTAAGAGGTCTCATAGGATCTTGAGAAGCTAAGTGGAGAGTACATAGTATAAGAGTGAACCTATAGACTCATATATGTTCATCTTTGAGTGCATGTGGATGTGTTACCATGGAGGTAACTGATAGGGGGCCTGACTGAGGTAGATAGGTCGCCATGACCCCTATGAAAGGATGTAAGTCAGACCACGAATGCTGAGAGAGATGATGGAGACTTGGGTAAGGTTCTAAGTTGGACATGTACTATGTTAGAATCCTAAGTCTATCCTAGGGTCAGGTAGGGATAAGACCGATGGAAGTAGGAGTTACCTAATTCCCTAGTTGCACATGACCATAGGGTCGGGAGGTAACAACTATCATTGTATGAGGGCCATGGGTTAGGGGATTGATCACCTTCATAAACTCATGGGACCCAAAGGGAAGATGGGGAAGGTACTCTCTAGATGCATAAGAGAAGAGGGATAACCCCAAAAGTGCCGACACCCTACAGACCTAGAGGAGATGACCAAGGATTGTGTGGTGACCCAAGTAGATTCGAGATCAGATTTCCATAGAAGTAACTTTGATATCAAGATGATCATGATGTAGAGACATATGTTGCATGTTTCAACTTAGATTTGAAGGTGTACTGGCAAGGTGGGATGTACCATATATACTCTTGGAATGGGAAGAACTCTATATTTGGACTGCAACCAAATGATTATTTCCTCTTGTTATGGGAGTGAGAGATAGGACAATACACATGCCATACACCAAGGATAAAGATGATGTGAGTTGGAACATTGCCATGAGGTATGAGGACAAAGATGATAACATACCTTTGTGGAGTGAACGATACATGGATGGTTTACAAACACTAAGAGAACTAAGCTATTCATCTTGTGAGGATGTTTTATCATGAGCTATGTGATATACAAGGTTGAGTTTGATAACCAAGAAGATGAACTCTAAGTTTTCTTGTTCAAGATAGGCCTAAAGTATGAGATGAGATGATAAGTGGAATACATGGAGGTGCATGTCTTCAACATTACCATACACATAAGGATGTGAGGTGGTAATGGATGCTTTGGTTGAGATGATGCTGCCCAGTTTAACTAGAGGCTAGAAGAGGTTGTTAGGTTATCCCTAAGTTTGAAAAAGAGATAAGTTTGTCTAACACTCAGATGTAACAATATCTGTTGATCAAGTTAGTGGTTGTTTGGTTAGCCAGCCTAGGCCTTGATGCAATAAAAGGATGGTTGTAGATCCTCAGATGCACTTCTCTAGAAAAGAAGGCGATGAAACCCCGATTAGAGTGGTTTAGGGTTTATGAGGAATCAATCTTGAGGCATCATGACATACATGAGATCATGATTTTAAGATCACCATACACTGTGGTACTTAGAAGATAGTAAGTGACAGTAGTACTTTGGATGCTTAAGATGAAGTTGCACGTGGCTTGTTGCCATGCAAGCCAAGAGATGAAGGAAGAATACTAGTAACCCATTGAGTTGGTATAGAGGATGAAGAGTCCTCGAGAGGGAATGGGAGTTCATCACTATGGATGTTGTGGTAAGTCTCCCCTAGACCAAGAAAGGTCAAGATGCAATATGGATTATGGTAGATCGCCTTACCTAGATGACATGAGAAAGAAAGAATACTGTCTAGGGATGGATCCGGTTGAACTACATATGAGAGAGATGGTTCAACTGCACCGTGATGCGAGTTCAGAAGTTCTTGAGTATATCCTAAAGATTCACTTCCATGCGGTGGGAGTAGGTACATGAAGAACTTGATATTAGTACAATTTATCACCCCTAACTAATGGTTAGTATGATCCACACTAGAGGGTCTAATGAGAGCATGTGTGCTTGTTCAGGGTGATACATGGATACAGTTTTTGTCCTCTGTAAGATTTGATGATAACCACCATAGCCAGTATCAGGATGTAAAGAAGCTCTATAAGGGAGGTTGTGTCGGTCACGACTTCATTAAGATGACGTTGGTGAAGGGACCTCACGAAGGTCAGAAAAAGACCACAATGTGTGTAGATGAAGTCACTTTGATCATGCGATGGTTAAGAAAACCCAGGGGCAACATGAGTTGTGAGCTGATGCAAAGTAGACTGACATGCAGTTCATTGTGGGACAATATGTGATGTAAAAATCTGACCCCTCTAAGCTACAACTGAGAAAGATGAGTCCCCAATATATGGGTCCTTTTTGAGATGGATTGGTGGAGATGGTTATGTTTAGTCTTACCCCTCAGGATAACATGATGTGTTCCACAAGTCTGATCTTGAGCACTATGTGAGGTACCCAAGCCATGTGCTGAGCCATGAACCCGATTAGCATTGAGAGAAGCTAAAATGTCCTGAGTCATCTATGAGGGTACAAGGTACCAAGGTGAGAAAGAACTCAAATGCAAGAATATGTGATGATGAAGGTTCTTGGGAGGCACCATGGAGAGGGTAAAACCACATGGGAGCCATGATGGACATGAGGAAGTCTTATCCTGTTTGTTTGAATGTTTGAGGGAAAAATTCCTATAAGAGGGGAAGGATGTTACAACCTCAATTTTGCATATGTTTTCATAATTGAACTGTAAAAATTTTGTGAATATGGACTTAATTGAGAAGGTTGTATGATTTGCTTCAAAAGATGATTTTCTTTGCAAATATCCCTTTGGATAGGAATTTCGTGATTCCTATTATTAGATTAATCCATTAATGTATATAAAAGAGAAGAAAAGAAGAAAAGTCCAAATAAAAGGAAAAGATACAAGACAATGGATATTAAGCAAATTAATTATGAGAAATACATAGGAAACTCTAGAAAGTGGAACTAATGGCCACAATTAAGTAAATTTCGTTTCTATGTGATTTCTTATAGAAGAAATAGGAATAGAGGAAAAAGGGAATAAAGGATAAAGAGAAATCCTTGAAAAGAAATCTTTTAATAAAGAAATAAGTAAGATAATGAGAAATAATGGATGAAGATGCATCTAGAAGGATAATAAGTATCCTTAAAAAGGAATTTCGAAATCTTAGTATTTCTTGGGGTCCAAGGAGTCCCAATAAAGAAGAAGAAAGAGAAAATGCAAATAATACAAAATATGAGAATAATGTGCTACATAATTAATGACTTTTTGATATTAACAAAAAGAGGTATTATTTGCTTTAAAAAAGAAGAATTTCATGGCCAAGGGATTAAAATCCAAGAACAAAGAAGGTAAATGAGGTAAAATTTGGATTCCTTAATAACTAAGGATTATGGGTAAAATCACCGACCCAAGACCTGTAGAACAGACACAATCCAACCACATGCTGATTTTGTTCACTCTAGATTATCCCTGGATGGCCATGTTAGGATGACTCGAAGACTAGAAGTCATAAAGACATAGAATAATATAATGGACTCACATGGGTCGACTATGTCAACACCTACAACATGATTGAAGGATGGATTAGGGTTAATGCCATCTTTGGGACAAAAGTTGTAGGAGACCCATAGTCCCTCATCTGCCCTATGTAGAATGCAAATGAAGTGCAAAATTGGTGTGTGGAATGTCACATTGTCTTGAATAATAGGTCGCCTCCCATACCCAAAGAAAGACTATTAGAGAAATACAACCCTATGTGGTAGAGATCCCATAGTGGTTGTACAACCATGATCCACCAGATCCGTGTTCTCTTCCCTAAAATCTAAAAAAATTATAAAATCCATAGTATATCATAATTACAAAATCCACAAAATCCCAAAAAACCACAAAATTCAGAAAATCCTAACAAATATAAGACATTTTGTGTCTCAAGAGTTTGCTTATTACTTCATTGAAGCAGTGGAAATCTACAATGACAAATATGAGGAGTTTGAAGATGTCCCCATCCCAGAATATATGATAAAGGAGCATCATCCTATTCACATTAAAGACGAGATGAAGATGGTATATATCATCTCACACTCAAAGCAACATAAAGTCAAAATTGGTACACTTCTAACTCAAACAATCATGGACCAATTGATAGAGATGTTATGTCATTACATCGATGTATTTTCCTACAACTACTCAGATATGCCTTGATTGAATGAGAAGATCATATTTCACCAACATCCTATCAACCCAATATTTCCCTTATCAAGTAAAAATCTAGGCAATTGTGACCATAATGGAGCCTCAAGATCAGAGACGAATTTCAAAAGTAGTACAATACTGGTTTCTCAGAGCCGGTCAAGTACCCTATGACTCACCAACATTGTAGATGTGCTAAATAAAGATGAAAAATCATGGATGTGTGTTGATTATACCGATCTCAACAAGGCATCCTCTAAAGATGACTTTCCTCTTCCACATATCAACGTCCTTGTTGACAACACAACTAATCATGTGTTTCTATATTTCGTGTACATGTTTTCCAGTTACAACCAGTAAAATGGTTAGGGAAGACAAAGATAAGACAACATTCATCATGGAAGGGGAATATTTTGCTAGGGTCATGCCGTTTGGTCTCAAAAATATCAGAGCTACTTATTAAAGATTGATGGTCGCTCTAATATACAACATGATGCATAGGGATTGGAGGTCAACATGGATGATATAATAGCCAAATATAAAAGTCCAGAAGATCATGTTTCCAATCTTTAAAAGTTGTTCCAATGGTTGTGATGATTCTCTTTGCGCTTAAATCCAACCAAGTGCACCTTTGGGGTCACTTTGGTTTTACTAATAGGGTGCATGATTAGTCACAGAGGAACCTAGGTTGACTCCAAGAAGGCTCGGATTATCAGGGGAATTCCCTCCCTATGAACTAAGAAGGCTATATGAGACCTTCTAGGTCACCTACGATACATCAACTGCTTCACATCAATCTCACACCCATATGTGAGCCTATCTTCAAGCTACTCAAGATGAATTCTAATTTAGTATGGAAAAAACATTGTGAGAAGTCACTCTAGAATCTTAAAGATCATCTTTCTAATAAACCTATCTTGATGCCAGAAAATGCCAAGATTTCCTCTCATCCATCAATTATCAATATGTGAAAAATCAAATGGAGGAGTCTTGAGTCGATCAACAACCAAAGATGAGCACACCATCTATCATATTTTCAATAATTCAAAGATATTGAGGCATGTTATACTACAAGATAGAAATATTGTCTATCCTTGATACATGCAACAAGAAAGCTACACCACTATTTGATGACATATCTACTACAAGGAAAAGAAGAGGATCTTTCCTGATGAAAAAGAATGGAAAGAGGGGGAAAGAAGCATCATCTAGCTAGTTGGGTCGTGAATAAAATAGCCATCCACACAGGGCTCCTCTTATCGACTTTCTTCGCATATAGGAATTGGTACTAAATGAATATCCCTCATGTACTTTTATGATAGGGGCTCCCATCGAGGTGAAAGATTTTTGTTCAGACGTTTGTCTTTTTGCAATGAGAATTTTCTTACCATTCTGCTATTTTGCGATCATCCTACTCTCACTAGACAATGCACCTAGTGGTAGGTAATGTTATCATAATTTGACATTTTCCTATCTACCAATAAAGGCAGTCAAAAAGCAAGCTTTGTCCAATCAATTAGAAGATTTCTGACTTCATTAAGAGTTGAGACATGAGTATGAATTCCTAGATGAAGACATAGGAATGGTAATCTTACTTGAAGTCATTATCCCTCTAAATCCTAACTTGTATACATTCTTCTTCAATGGAGCTATCAATCGTAAAGGAGTCGAGATAAGAGTGGTCCTATAAAAACCCCATATAGCACGATTGCTTGTAACCTAGAAAATGGAATTCAATGCCATTAACAATATGGTTGAGTATGAAGCCTAGATTCTGGGACTCCATCTAGATAAACAACAAGGGACACACCATCCCCAAGTCTATGGTGATTCCCTCCTAGTAGTATCTCAAGTCCATAATTAGAAGACTCACCTTTTTAAAACTTGATTAGATACCAAGAATCATGCGTTCTCTTGCTTAAGATTTTGACCAAATTTTCTTCCACTTCATCAAAAGAGAGAATAATGCATTCATTGATGCTCTGGATACCCTCACTTCATGTATCGACATACAAGTGTTGGTATGTATGCCCATAGAGAAAGTCATGTGATGATTGTAATGGGATACTTTGTAAATGATTTGAATAATAATAAAGGCAATTTCCAATCTATATGTTTAAACTGTTTCTGAGATGATGGTGTAACATGATAGATGTCTAAAGAATGGTTTTACTCAATGACGTATGCTTTTAGGTTCATGAACTAAATGATGAGATCATATGGATGTTAAGAGTATACATTCTTGTTTAGTCCCTAGTCGGTTGTTATTGTGGAAATAACCATAGACATCAATAACACTGAAGACTAGATTGTGTGTTGGTTGATGACAGAATCTCATTAGTCATGATATAGTGATATCAAACCAAGCACGTAGGTACTTGTTAGAGAACAAGGTACCAGATAGACCACCGTGAGAGTGACACATGGAACCATGACTTGGTAGTCACAGTCAGCTCTCACAGTGATGGTGGTGAGTGTGATTCTTAGACCTGAAATCAGTGCACTCAACACATGTCATTGGGTACACTTTGACATCATCAAACGCAGTCCTGAAACATGGGTTGTTATAAAGGTGATGATTGGGTGGCTTTGACACATGGGGCTTTTGAGGGGCGAGTGATAGATATGGGATTTGTCCCTCCTAAGAGAGTTTGATATCATTGGCCACTTGATGAGTAGGATTGAGAAAAGGCATGCGCATGCACGTGTGAATCAATATGTGATATTGGTGTCATACACATCTCACTCGGTCTACTCTGAGATCAAAGAAATGAATGAACATTGATAGGATGACTGTTCCATGCCTCGAGTTCATTTTGGATATCAGTGACAAAGGAATTATACATTCACTGTAACACCATTCACGGATTGTAGGGATGAAAGTTGTTCTCCAACTTTCTATTTCACTTGGGGAGCAATGATGTGTGACTAGGCACCGCTCTTTGCTTGTGAAGTCATAAGTGTTATGGACTTTCACTACCAACGTGAAATGGACCTGCAGGGTCACACACATAGGATTTAACCTGGAAGAGGAGTTTTGTCCACAAACAATGTTTAGATTGATTACTAAAGGAGTTTAATAGTTCAATTAAACACTCAATTAATCAATAGCTCAATATCATAATGTTTAAGGTGTTGGATGCATTGATTGGAGTATCAGATTGATTGAAATTACTTTTGACTGATTCTGCACAACCTGCACTCCCAACCGATCGGTTCATGTGATGAACCGGTCGGCTGAGGTTGCTGAACCGGTCGGCTCAATTGTTGAACCGATCGGCTCGTGCACAGAGTGAAATGAGCGGTTCAAGTATTGAACCAATCGGTTCAACTGGTGCAACCGAGCAACTTGGGAAAGTAGGATTGGTGAGAATTTTCCTTGCATTTCACTTGCCCAATTTGATTGGAACAAGGATTGGTATTCGATACCAATTAGAAATAAAAGAAAGAAAGTCAATCCGGGATCGACGAGGACCACCAACCGATCGGTTCACTTGTGAACCGACCAGTTGAGGTGTCCCAACCGATCGGTTGGTGCTCCAACTGACCGGTTCACTTGTGAACCGATCGGTTCAGGTTGCGAGTTGGTTGCTTTTGTGGAAAATCTCGAACCCTTCTACTCCTGCTTTTAGTCCCATATTGTCGGGGACAGAGAACCATGTCCCATGACCCGCCTATATATATAGCGGTATTGGGGGCTTCTCAGTGTACAACTCAGTGCAAGTTGATTGCTCTGCAAAGTTGTCGTTCTCTCTGGTTTTGGTAACCGAGAGAGAGCCCGAGCAAGTGCTTCTCGCAAAGGGAGGTGCAGCAAGGGAAGGACAACTGCAGTTGCAATTGACAGCAGGAGAGTGTGTTGGTGACTAGTACGTCAACAGGAGGGTGCGAATCCTTCCACTTCCTTGTGGGACAAGGAGTGTGGAGTTCCAGGTGGTCCGTGTGGAATACTTCAGAGGCGGGAGGTCATTGCCGCTCAGGAGGACAACTGTCATCCGACAGTCCGGTAGGAGGAGGAGTCATCAGTCCCAGTGCGACCAGGAGCTGCACAGACACCGTCCAAGACCAGAGGTGAAGATCGCGCAAGGCGCGAGGTACTGTCACCGAGCAAGCCTCGGGATAAGGTATGATTCACAAACCATCTTTCCTATTATATAGATGTTGACGCGATTCCTTTCGTGCTACATTTTGGGGAGAAATTTGTTGTTTCCACTACTTCTCTGCCTCCTATAAAACCCAACAACAAGAGGACCCAAACTTATCTTTTAAAGAACATACAATTTCTCAACCCACCTATTTAATGGTCATTATTAATTTAGTCAATTGTAAAGAAAAAACTTGGTTTTATAACATCAAAGCATATATAGAAGGTTAAGTCATCCTTGAGGGCCTCCCCCTAAGAGAATAATAGGGGCTCAAGTGACAAGACATACAACATGCCCTGGGGGAAAGACACCTATATCATAGATCTTACAACTAGACTCTGCTTCAGTGTGTTGAAAAAACAAGAGAAGAAGTCCTCATGAAGGAAGTTCATGGATATTATGCAACACACACATGAGTGGAGTCATGCTAGAAAATAAGGTAAAACTCTTGGGGTATTATAAAACCCCTTGGAAACAAAATGCCATCAATATGTCCATAAATGTCAAATCTACCCTATCCATAGTGACTACGTCAAGGCGCCTACTAATTATTTATATAACATGGCATTGCGTTGGCCATTCTCTACTCGGGGGATCAACATGATTGAGGAAATCAATCGTAAAATTACTAATGGGAAATGCTTCATCCTGATTGCAATATAATACTTCACAAAGTGGGTGGAGACCATGTGAATTACCAATGCTTCATCTCAACAAGTAACCAATTTCCTAATGAACAACATCATAAGCCAATATGGGATACTGCATGATATAATATTCGATAACGATAAAATATTAATATCCAAATCCATCAAAGAGTATCTGAGCTCTTTGGGGATCAATCACCACCAAATGTCACTATACTGGTCTTAGATGAATGGAGATGTAGAAGCTGTGAATGAAAATCTAATAAAGATTGTCAAGAAGATGATTAGATCCCATGCCAAGTGGAATGAATGCATTCCAATGGCTTTGGGTGTATCACACATCTATCAAAACTTCTATAGGAGATATGCCATATTGTTTTAGAGTTTCAAATGTATATCTGAGGAGATGTTGGAATGAACTAGAGATGTTGTACTCTGGGTTGGTTGTTTGGGAATCAGAATTACTTGAGGGGATTGTCTTTAGAAGCATTTTCAATTGTGGGATAATTGATAAGACTTATGTTATCTTTTTGATTGAGCACTTCTGCCTAGAGACTAGTATTATTCACTTTGCTTTCGATGAGTTGGACATCACCCTAGTGAGATTGTTGTCATCACAAAGTTAGATTTTGGTCGGAATCCCATTTGTAGTTTGTCACATTGGCATATGTGGGTGCAATATTTGCTTGTTGAGATATTAAGAGTGAAGCATTATGATGTTGAATGGCTTCTATATATGAAGTCAAATTCACCTGGTTGCACATGACCTTCCTCCACAAGAGGGAAAGATGGTGTGGTAGTGATCCTTAGTTTGTTGTCCTACACTCAGGGTGTTTCTTTTTGTGTTTGGTCACATGTTTCCTTCTTGGTAGCAATATAGGAAATAGAGTAGAGATTAGATCGCTCTTCTCTCTTCTTGACCTAGAGGTAGTTCCTTCCTATGACTAGGGTGGAGGTGTATATGACGAAGTGTTGACTTGTTTAACGTGGCATCTCCTTGGATACTTCTACATAAAGGTAGTGGTTAGGGCAACCTAGATATGTAGTGGTTTTGTTGGCCTAATTGTAGTATGTCTTTGCCTATTATTTTTTGTTTGGATGTAATATCTGACTTGAATGGTTCCACTGATTATTATCATGCATATTTGGGGATATGAGCACTTATGACTCAATAACCTATCACTGTGAGTGGTCCTGAGGGCTATCTACATGATTCCCTCCCTACTTATCTCCACTAGGTCGGGTGTAGTAGTAGGGTGTTGTATGAGTGATAGAGGGGTGAGCTTGATGTGATTACCTCTAGAGATATATGCATGGTACTTTAATACATGTATAATATTGTATCTATGTACTTTTGTTAACTTCAAATTCATCTATTTTCCTAAGTGTAATTCAGGATCTTCTTCAGGTTTCAACTTAGTGAGGCAACTACATTGTGCATGGCATACTTTATTGCCTTGTCTCTGGATGCTTGTTGTATCTAGTTTGAGTCACCCTCAAGGACTATCACGTACATGGGGTGAGTGTGTTTCTTATGAGTGGGCTGGTGGCTAGCACATCCCCTTCAATCCTCTTCCTAGATTGGTTCCTCCTAGTCTTGGGATCCATCAGACTACACGGGAGCTAATGCACAACCAAGTACTATGATGAGTACCTCAGGTGGTACTATGTACATGGTCATCTGACACTATTTTCTCAAGAGGCATACAATCATCTACAACTTTCTTTGCTAGTAAGTGTTCATGTTCAGATCTGACTCATTTGATTGCAATAATTTGACACTTATTTCCTGTAGGTGGTTTATTTTTATCCTGTCAATGATTAGTATGATTATGTATATGAACTTCATATTCCACCTCAACATGAAGCATATTTTCCTCCTAAATCTCCTCCTTACCTATCAGTGGCTCCTCGAGGTTTTTATGACTTCCCTGGGCTGAGGTTACATTGTAATTTTGGCATTCAAGGTTTTTGACACTTTCTAGGTGAGTTTGGTTGGACTTCATTCATCCAAGATGATGATGTAGGCACGAGTGCAACATTTTGACACCTTGGTTTGAGGATTTCACCAAGATACAATCATAAACAACATTTACAGGGATCACATGAATGGATGATTACCCCATAAAAGATCAGATTTAGACTACAAATCCATTAGCAAGCATCAGAGAAGGTTCCTCTCATCATAAGGATGTTGCTATGGTTGTAGTGTGCATTCTAACATCTCTTCTTCTAGTCACGGGTGCTCTACCAATGCCATTTGTATAGATGTAAGATGAGAGAACCAATATTCTAGGTTTTCTTCTTATGATCGTCGACCTTTAACCAAGTGTTTGTTAGGATATCTAAAGAAAAAGCTAAGCAAGTAGATTTAATTCCATGTTTTACAAGTTGATTTTTCTTTTCATGCAAGAAAATCATGTATTAGTGCTCTTTTAGTATTTGTATGACATTTTAAAATTTGAAGCACGTAAATAGAAATAAGAGTTTGAGTTAAATCATATTGAGAGGTTTGGATATCTTTGATTGTGAAACATATTCAGGCTGTTGAGTTCTAGAAGATTTGAGTATGTATGGAGGATAACCTCGATCCATGTGCTTGATTCTCTAGCAAATTGGTCCATTCTGCCATTGAGAAGGACAAGGAGTCCTATATCCTGGAAAGCATGTTGGTGTTGAATGGTATTGTGGAAGTTGTGGCTGATTGCATCATTCAAAAAAAGAAAAGGATAAGGGTCCTTGTGTCTTGACGAAATGAATCTATCTTGATTTATTCCATTGAAGTCTATAAATCAAGGGGCATAGATTTGCTTCTCATGTACATAGTGTCTTTTTGAGACTCTGATTCATGGGAGACTAAGTAATAAGTGAGATTTATCTTTTGAGGCATCCTCCCTTGAAGTTGGCCCTCATGCAACATCAGTTTATAGATATCTATGTAATATAGGAAGTTGAGCTGCCAAGTTCTGGCGTGACCCGTCATCTACGTCATCTTACTTTTGTCCCTATTATGAGTGAGTTTATGTCGATAATGATGCTTTTTTGGGATATTTTTATCCATTCCTTCCACTATGGCAATGTTGTTTTGACTCCTACTCCAGAAGATGTTGCAAAAAGCACCCATCTTCCTTTGCATGAACAATTGCATATAGTTCCAAAGAAGTTAAGTTGGGTTGCTGAGCTAGCTAATGTCTTGAAGGTGAAGAAGTCTCAAGCTTCTCAATGGTTGAACAAGGGTGACGCCTTATTCAGATGGCCTCCTTGTGTGATTTCTTCAAGAGTGAAGTGCAACATGATGTTGGATCTCCATATATGATATGTTTGCAAGCATATGCATTATTCATACTGGCTGAGTTGTTCATTGGAGAAGTCATAGGACAAGTGACTGCTTCTGTTTATGGTATTGTGGATGTGATTTGGTAGAAAGAAACTATTTTTCCTTTACTATTGACCAAGCTATATGAGTTCTTATATGAAGCATGGTCAACTAGAAAGATGTGGGGATCCTTCAAGGTATTGTAGATTTATCTAGGGATGCTCATCGATCCTATTAGATTTCTAGAATATAAACCCTCACTACATCATTACGAAGGAATACTTTTTGAGGAATATATAAGTCAGTAAGACTCTTTAGTTGTGTGGCGATTTGGCTCACTGACTTGCTAGTTTGATGTCAACATATGCTTGTTAGGGGTGGATGATGTTCCATATTAACAATTCAGATTGTGGGATTGAAGTGCCTGGTTTTCAATGGTTGATCATCTTGTTGTTTTTTGAGTGCTACGTTACCTAATACCCAATGTCGATGTTGAAACAATTCAACCATTGTAAGTGTGTATATTAGGATGAAGCACTTTCCATCTTTTCTCAAGAAGTTGATGGCTGACTCCTGAAAGGTTCAACTAGTAGTGCCAAATATGTGGTAGAGTCGGAATAATAACTTGTGACATGTTTTTTTTGTTGGTAGGGACTATTATCCATAAGATTTGCAATGGTTTGCATCAACATCTTTGGTAGTAGTAACATGCGATCCTTTAGGAGGACCAACATGATGTTTCCACTTCTTTAGAGTTTTTAATGTTTCTCCTTTTTTTTGCATGTCAGTACAAGATGTCGAGTTTTGTAAGGAATTTATTTAGATAAAAGATATTTTTGTTTAGTTCATGACATGCAACATCAACTTTTATTACTCCCTCCATGAAGTTTTAGTCATCATGGGGACCCTAGGTCCCTGCTAATTTTGAGGTTCATATAACTATGAGCCCCTTATGACAAAATAGGTTATCAATATTAGTATTGGCCTCTTGTCAATGTGTTTAGTGCGTCAAGGATGGATTTAACTAAATTTTTTTTTTGAGGTCACCTCCCTTTCATCCACTTCCCTTAGTGAAGTCCAAAAGTTAAAATCACAAGCCTTTTTAAGATTTGACATGTCTTTATCTCCTACTACTAGGTGGTTCCTCTCTTTAAATGTTTGTATCCCATTCTTCTACAAGAGGGACCTTCCTTCTAGGAGAGGATATGGATTAGGGGCTCCGCTGGACCTTAATGTCACACTAGGTGCTAAAGTCGTGCCATGTAGCAGCTGTATAAGTGGCAATTTTGTACTTAATTAGGCTAAGGCATTGGGTGTTAGAGACACCCATGTGGGATTTAATCCTGATATGCTTTAGTGTAGTGATCCGTCAAAAGCATGTGTCTTCCTAATTAAAGGGAAATTTTGTGACATGTTTGAGATGTGTACACTTTTGTGGTCTTTTGAATTAAAGTTTTGAATTGGCATTGATGCTCATGACCTTAGTATGAGAGATTGAATGGTTCCATGTGGAGAGAATGGTGTTTGCCTAGTGAACATTTCCCACCTCATCTATCCTGGGTTAGTCCATGCAAAGATTGGCCTCATCTCCTTTTAAGAGGTAAGGCATGGGTAGATGTAAGAGGTATCACTTCTATTTAGACCTCTACTCTTTCCCTTTTAGGTTGATCCCAACAGATGCCACTATTACAATTATAAGAATTTCATCTGAATATGGATATCAAGAATCATTGTTTGTGAGGGTTGGATTTGACTTGCCTATGGGGCCTCATGGTTTTGCCACCCTCTCATGTTTCTTATAACATGAATCATAGGGTTTCACATTTGTCAGAATCATAAAACCTCTGGAGTATTTTATTAAAATTGGGCTACTTTAAGGAGTTAATTTAGGTTGGAAAACCACTGGGCCCTCAGGATAATGGTTGTGCTCCTTCCATCCTAGGCCCTATTGTTATACTTTGACCCTTCCTCTTTAGGGTGCATAGGGGATGCACTCATTTAGTTAAGTAGATTTAGGATATTTTAAAGGGTGGGAGTTTTTGGCTCCTTTTATGTTTCTTTGTCATAGGCTTGTAGTCGTTGAAGCTTTCTTGTCAAAAATATTAGTGCTTGATGAGATTGGCATTTGTGTGATAAAGATGAATATCTCCATCCATGTCTTTCAGACGCAGACTGCTCCAGTCATAGATTTCATGGACAATATAAGGCCCTAACAACTTAGGATTGAACTTGCCCCTAGAATCAACATTTTGAATGACACACAACACTAGATCGTCTTTTTG
Source organism: Alisma plantago-aquatica (assembly GCA_963693085.1). Classification (NCBI taxonomy): domain Eukaryota; kingdom Viridiplantae; phylum Streptophyta; class Magnoliopsida; order Alismatales; family Alismataceae; genus Alisma; species Alisma plantago-aquatica. The sequence continues at coordinate 1,256,286,110 of OY856411.1, read as the reverse complement.
AAAGTTGTAGGGATGGACCTTGTCGTTGAATGTTGGAGTCATTCTTGCTTGATAACATAGTTCATGATGTATATCCCTCACTCACCATTCTTGTAGTGTGTTAAGGTAGTAGACTCAATCTCGAACCCATTCTACCTCAAGAATATCTACTTTGTAGTATGTGGAGTGAAGAAATTTGGAAGCAAAATTTGAAGTAAAAAATATTGCCATAGATAAAGTTCAATTCAAGATCAAAACATAAAGGCAAGGACCAAAGTTTCCAAGTTATACCCCATCACCCTTACAACAAACATAGTGATGGATTTTCATGCACAACATGACTAAATGAGCCATGACTATTATTCATAATAGACACAAATAAGAAGTTTCATATCTAAATATGAACTCAACAAATAAAAGCGGCATAGTGTATTTGGGTATGCCTCAATCTCGACATCATCGCCAACATCATGCTCATCCACGACTGGGTCATCTTAAGGAATGTCCACCCCTCACACCGGTTGCAAGATACAATATGCAAATTCATAGTTGCAATAACATAAACTTTGCATAGAAACTTGAATCAATGTAATCTAACATCATATGCTTAAAAATGAAAAAAATAATAGAAACCTATTATAGTGAGTCAAAATGCAAATCCAGTCATCTTCAAGCTCCTCATCGTGAAGAACTTCAGGGAAACCAAAATTTGGATTTCACCACTGAAGGCTGAAATGGTGAAATTAAAGCTAAAAGATGAAGACTATACCTCTCCAGATATGAATGAAGCTGGAAACTACATGAAATCACTGAAAAAAATGGCAATCCAAAGCTTCATAGCTGCTTGGAAACACTACCTTTCACACTGCTAGGAAACATCTGTGGAACACCATGGTCTGCGGACTTGACCAGTGGTAGATCGATGTGATGTGCCATTGATTTTCTCTCTCTTCATGCCATTAAAATTTCTATTTCCTCAACCAATCTGACTCAATTGTTTTCACTAGTCAAGGGGGAAAAGAAATAGGAGAGGTTCTCGACCTCCTCTCATTTCCTCTCCTTTCTAAAAACAAAGTTTTCACAAAAACTTCAAATATATCCCCATATTTTTAGCGAATTTCCATAAATCTTCCAAAAATCATTAAAAAAATATATTAAAATAAAAAAAAATGAAAATTAGATGTTGTGAAAGCTTTTCTTAAATCTTTAAAATCTCCCTACTTTCCAAGGAAAGATAATTATTAAAGTATCTAGAGGTTGATCCTGATATTACAAGATCGTGGATCATGACCTAAATTGATATGTTCTAAAATATATTTCTAGATCCTCACGGTCCTAGACCATGACCTAAAACTGGGACATTACCCTATCATTTTTCATGTCTTTTCATGGTGTTGGATCATGACCTAAAACTAGACCAACCTTTTGTTGTAATATTCACATCCAGGACCACTTTATTTTCTAAAATTTATGGGTCTTAGACCAAGACTTTAAACTAGATCACAATCCCTATCCCAAAACCTTTCCTTTTTTATAACTTTAGCTTTCATACCCTTTTTTTATCCCCACATCTGGTAGGAGCTTTTAGTAATCACATGCTCCAAAATCAAGTCAGAACTAGAGAGTCGGGGATATTCACTCATCAATAATCTAGGGGAAATGATGATGAACTAAGTGAGGAACATGTCCCAAAGAGTACATTGTCACTAGATGATAGCCTAGTACCCAATTTCAACTTTATTTGACATTATTCTCATGAACTTTATCTTATACAATTATAAATGCCTATGAATTTTGTCCTACAAGATTATAAATGCTCTAGAGAGCATACGATTGACCAACACAATCACGGATCGAGTCACCTTATAATTGGAAACTTGTCTGCCACCCAATCTTCAATCTTGAGCAATCAAAGCCCTATTCTAGATAGTCAAACTTACCATATTTCACCTTTATAGGTTGTGTTGCTAACTATAAATTTGGTCCACTCTGCCAAATTGCAGAATGAAAACAAAAAATCAAAAATTGAAAAGTAAGAAGAAGAAATACGATGCTTCTTTTCAAAGATATCTTCAAGCACTTGCTATGATTTTCTATGGTAACAAACTCTTGATTTTCATACCTTTGACAGACCTTTATCACATCTATTTGGCATGAGTTAGTGAGAATATTAGACATGTACTGATGCAAGACCTATATTGACAATGAACCTTGAATGGCTCATCATCACTTCAGGGGAATGAATGGTTGGTCATATACTTGTAAATGATTCATCTGAGTGCTACTTTTATTCTAGAGATATCATATAAGGGTGCCAATAGGGTCTGGGTTGAGCATTTTCTATTTTGGGTCAATTCAGGTCAGATCAAATACACTCGACTCGAACCCGACCCAAAAATAATTTTGGGTCATACTTCCTTGACCCAAACCTAAAATTACTATTTGTGGGTTTGACCCGATGGACTCGGTGGACCCAAAAATACCATGTTATATGCAAACCCAAAAATACAAACCTGGAAAAACCAAAAATACAAACCCAAAAAACTCGAAAATAAAAACCTGTTAGACCTGAAATTGCTGCAGAATTTGTTGGTTAATTAGTGTTTTACAAGCAAAGACTTGTATAAACTATATTATTTTTATGTTTGAATGTGTTTAACTTTTATATTGATAAAATATGAAATATATATATATATATACATATATGATGACATAATTTCAGGTCGATTAAGTTTTGCGGGTAGAGAATTGTAAACCCAGACCCGACCCATAAATAATTTTAGGTTTTTCAAGTTAAGGTCATTTCGGGTTAAATCGAAAAAATCAAGACCCGAACCCACTTTATTCGGGTCGGGTCGAGCAGGTCGGGTGGCATTTTGCCAGCCCTAATATCATAGACACCAATCTTATTTTTGTTATGAATTATCATTTCATGATTTCATCATTAGAAGGGAAAGACATCAGTTATGCTTTTATCCCTCCACAAGGTTAACCACAACACCTTTGACTAGCTTCACCTAATTGACCTTTTGTGACAAAAAATGGGGGCCAGACTCGGTCAACATTGTAGTTGTCACTCTTATCTCTAACCTTGCCTAAATAGGAGTGAAGTGTTGACACCCCATTTTCTATCACTCAACAAAATTCCAAAATTAGTGAAAATTATCTAGAAATGATGGAGTCCATTCCACATTTTCATAATTTCCATATTTTTATTCCTTTTTCACAATATCCATATTTTTGTTATTTTCTTCCTATTTAGTCCATTCAGTTTAACCCACTTTTACACAGTCTGGGATTTCCTAGATAGAAAATATTCTTTCTCAAGCAATTTCCCATCAATTCTACTTTTATAAGCTTTTTTTTATAAATGGTTAGTTGAACTATTCTAAACAAAATATTCTCTTTTTGCCTAAGGATATTTGATTGTGTTTTGTTTAATTCTTTGATAATGGTGAAGGATTTTCCTAAATTAATCTCTTTTCCTCATCCTTCTTTTGAATTTTATCGAAATCCAAATTTTCCATTATTTCTTCAGAATATTCTTGAATAATTAGAACACATGCTTTATCCTTCTGGGTCCACCTGACACATCAGAGACATCCATTATGTGACATGTGGCATATCGCCTTGATCTCTGCTCCATGCTTGCATGTTACATCACCGCAATGTGACATCATTTCCAAACACTTATGTTTAGAGTCTAAGAACCCTTAAATCTACCTATAAATACCCCCCATATACATTGTATTCTAGACCCCTTTCGACTCTCCTAATCTAGAAAGCAAATATCTCCCCCTTTGTTTTCTATGTTATTCATGTTCAAATGATATGTCCTCTAATACCACTTGCCTATTGAGCATCTTTAGGCTAAAAAATGGTAGTTAGGTCATGCTTTTAACTACTTTCTCTTAACTACTTTTAACTATTCAAATCTAAATATTTTCCTACTCAATTTCTCATTCATAATGTGATTTGTTTACATAGTTCTATTTAACTACTCACATAAAGATTAAATCTTGCTTTTTCATCATCCTCTAATTCTTCCTATGGATCAATCATAACTACCCATGAAGGATCTCCATTATGGGAGGCCATGAGGCAATTAGGACACCAAACACCCAAAATTAGGACCTTTTGGGCTATTATGGAAAAGCTACATACATCTTCATCTCCAAAGGCCAACAAACCATAAAACACCTTTTTATCATTTTCCCTATTTTTATCTTTTTTAATCCAACTTGAAACCATCACAATTCCCGAAAAAGTTTAGAAATGGTTCACACCTTGCCGGAGGAGAGCTTCTCCGTCCCAATGGTCCACGCTAGCAGCAAGACAACCAAGACCATGGTTGACTTTGGCAAGGTGCGACGGAGGTGTATCCTCCTTCACTGGCGGCTGAGGGAGCAAGATGCTCTGGGTCAACTCTCAAGTTGACCAACCAGGGACCTAGATGGCGAACTGGATCACGAGCTTGAACAAGACCGGGGGGAGAATTACTCCCATGCCCTCGTGTCCCTATTAAGAGGGATGTCCTTCAAGGTAATATCACAAATTAACAAGCACATTGCCCTCCGATTTTCTTTTAATCCAATAAACCCACGTGGTCGTTTCTGATTGGTCGAAAAAGGGGTTATTTTGGAAAATATGTATCTAATGATAGAAATATCGGATGAAGGTGATCTATACATGAGAGTTGATCATAAAAACGTGAAGAATACAATAAAAATATAATTTGAACCTGGTATTGCTTACAATTTAAAAAAGTACAACAACTTATCACCTTTGATGTATTAAATTTTGGTAAAACCCTAATTTGATATGGAACTCGGATTTAATGACTCTTTTGGGTTAATTTGGTTTGGAACCCTAATTCTGAGAAATACTATCCTATTAAGAATAAAATGGAGAGTTAATCTTGAAAAAGAAGTTTCATGCTTGTTTTAGGGTTATATGCACATAATTATGTTAGAAACGCTAATTGGAGAAAATATGGGTTTTAATGGGTTAAATCCGAAAAGATAATTATAGAACTAAGTTTTCATAATAAAATACCCTTAAGTTGGTGATTAGGGTTTTATAATGTATAAAGGGGGAATTAATACTAAATGGAATACACTTATGAATTAAATCATGATGAAGTATGAATTATCAATTCGAAGGAAACTAAAGGTGGTAATTGAGTCTAATGATCTTGAAGTAACTTAAAAGAGATAAAGATGGTAGTTTTAATATAGAAGAGAAATAATGGACTTTAATTGTGCCTATGATGTTGAAATTAGGGTTTGTGAAATAAGAGGGCATTAAATGTGATAAAAGTATTATGGAGGCTAAAACCCTAATAAAACCCTAAAGTGGCCTAAAAAAAGCTTAAGGTGGAATCCAAGTTTAGCTTTAGAATGTTTTAGATAAACTATAACACTTGGATGTCATGCATTAAATTTTAGGATATTGTTGACTGCTTGTTGCTTGTTCTTTATCATTATTACTTGGACAACAAGTTACTCTGGATCAGGTATGTGGTTAATTATGAATAACCGCCTTAGTTTCCCGAGGATTTTCTAGATGGTGATTTTCTAGATGGTTAATCGCATTGAATGCAAATGATCAGTTTGGATGTTCATATTTGCAAACTATAAAGTCACTATGATTATCACATTAATAATAGAAGTATGGATTCTGGCACTTACATGCCACCGTGTGGATGATGCCAAAGGTCAGGCCCAGATGGGTAGACCAATGGACACCTGGAGTGGTGACCCCTGGCACCATGCTTGGGAATGAGAAGGTGGCCTATGATATTGCATGACTAGTGGGAACCATGAGTGGGTACCCCCAGGTACCAAGCTCAAGATTGAGAAGGTGGCCTTAAGTCATTGGCAAAGGAAACCCTAAGTTGGGTATGCCAGGGTTAGGGCAAAAGCGGTGGAGAATGTCATACTAAAAAGTGTAAATTGGCTTGTTATTTAACTTGATTGTGATAATTAGATTGTTATCCTTATGTTCAAACTTTTGGTTGTTCCCACATACCAGTATATTTTGATATACTGACTGACGTTTTGTTTGTCGGCATTTTAGGAACAACAACTGAAAGAACAAACAGTAAAGTAACACATTGTGGAAATAAGAAATAAAGTGCAAGGAGGATTAGATAGAATAATTCAAGCTCTGGATAGATAGATTTCCAAAGTTTTCAAAGGTAACTAAAGTTTTAATTTTATACCAAATTCCAGTTATTTAGTAGAATTTCATAATTATTATTGATTATTTGTCGAACCTTTGATCCTATTAATTGAATAACGGCTCTGACCTTCGGGTCTCCCTTAATTGGGGGTTACCAGGAGGCAGGGTCATTACAATTGGTATCAGAGCGAAGGTTCCTCATTTAATCTTTAATAATTAGTAAATTTTACAATCTCCGTAGAACCCAAGGGAGTTATTAGATGATTGTCTGAAGGACTGAGGTGTCTAGAAAAGGATCACGTCTGAGGGCTGACAATATTTTTCTCCGCATCGCTAGTCAGAATATGAGGACTCTCGGATTGTGTGACTGCCTGGCCGATGTCTTAAGACATGACTCGAAATAAGATGCCTTTAGGACTCTCTCATCTTGTTCATCCCTTCTCAACTCAAATTCTGTTAAGGACCTTAAGGATTAGGGTTTCCTCTCTTCTCCTCACCCCCTTAAGGTATGGGTAAAGATGATAAGGATTAAGGAATCCTCCACCAAATTAATAAAAAGCATGTAAATAAGATGTAATGGACATAAGCTTAATAGAGTAAGAGTAAAAGAATAGATACATGCTTAGGTCGTATGACATAAGTTGTCATTGCCCTCAGGAGAGACCTGAGGCTAGACCTTCTTGTCAGGAGGATGAGTAGAGAAGGTGAGTCTTGGAGGTAGAGATATCCATTAAAGTAGAGACCTAGCACATCCTTTAAGGATGATGTTAACCCTAACCCTAAGTGGAGGTTAGAGAGAGAGCTGACATGATGAGTTAGATGACATGGTGTTTGGATAGATATGCTTTTGGTTTGCCGTACAAGCCATGAGAGGTTGGATGACCTAGCACCTTTGGCGACCCTGAAAAGGATCGTGCATGTTTGAGTGAAGGATAGCTCCTTCATGGATGAGGTTAGAGAAGAACCTATAGAACCCTATGGGCCTGTGCAAGTAGGGTATAGCTTGCACCCAAAGTACGTCAGTAGTGCTGACAGTAGGTTGAAACCCTGGTCAAGGGAGTATGCTTATGTGATAAACATAAAGAGCTAAGGATAATCTTGAGCCAAACATGAGTTGAGCAAAGGCTTCACCCAGGTAGGTATATGCCTGTGAGCTTGATCCAACTTCATGTAGTGAGGCTGGATGTGGAGTTAGATCTAGAGAGAGAAAGAAAGACCTAAGAAAGAAGGTTGGAAGCTTAGATTCTGAGACATGAGGAATAGTGGGGAGTCGAGGATGATGTGACCTAAGTGGATGATAGTGGTTTCCTTATGCTTGACCCCTGGAAGCTGATGATATCTTGGTTGCCTTTAGAGGAACCAAATCCTTGAGAGAGGATGATGCTTATGGTACCTATGGTATAAGTGATTACCTACTTGATGAGATAAAGAGTGCTTTAGACCCTGAGGAGGTTTAAGTCACCAGTTGTGGGGCTTTATACCTAGTTGGTTGTCTTGGAAGAGGAATCAACTCTGAAGTGTTGCTCGAGTAGAAAGATCATGGAAGTACATGAAATATCTTGGACATGCTTGATTCATGGTTAAGAGATTGAGCATGCAGTTGGACACGCGAAGGTGAACCTAGGGTTCCTAGGCCTAAGAGGGGAAGCAGTGTATCTGATGTTCATCATAAGTTTTGAGTCTCTATAGTTTCGAGCATGGTACTCCTCATGTGTAGAGGAATATGAAACCCCTTAAGATGATGGTATGTTTGATGAACCCCTCACAACTAAGTTCATCCAATGTTGTGGAAGAGAACAAGTATGACCTAGCATGGTTTAATAGGTGGTTTGCTTGTGCCTTAGTAGCTATTGGGTTAGGCATGCTCATGTGAATGTAAACCCTAAGGATGGTTGTGACATTGTTGTCAAGAGTTTTAGTTTTCCTCCATCCTGGGAGAGGACCGTTTGGTAGGGTGTATACCAGTTTTGTTGCTTTTCAGGTAACCTAAAGAGGTTTCATAGGATCTTGAGAAGTTAAGTGCAAAGTACATGGTATGAGAAAGAACCTGTAGACCCATAGATAACCATCTCCAATCACATGTGGATGTGTTACCATGGAGGTAACCGGTATGGGGCCTGACTGAGGTAGGCAGGTTGCCATGACCCCCATGAAAGGGTGAAAGTCAGTCATGAATGCATAAAGAGATGATGAAGGATTGGGTAAGGTTCTAAGTTGAACATGTACTATGTTAGTCTATCCAAGGGTCGGTTAGGGATAAGACCGATGAAAGTAGGAGTTTCCTCATTCCCTAGTTGCACATGACCATAGGGTCGGGAGGTAACACCTATCATTGTCTGAGGGTCATGGGTTAGGAGATTGATCACCTTCATGAACTCATGGGACCCAAAGGGAGGATGAGTAGGGCACTCTCTGGATGCATGAGGGAATAGGGATGACCCCAAAAGTTTCGGCACCCTAAAGACCTAGAGGAGATGACCAAGGATTGTGCTTGGACCAAGTAAGTTTGAGACCAGTTTCCCATGGAAGTAATTTTGATATCATGATGTTTGTGATGTAGAGACATAAGTTCCACATTCTAACTTAGATTTGAAGGTGTACTGGCAAGGTGGGATGTACCATCTCTATTCTTGGAACAGGAAGAACTCTGTATTTGGACTGCAGCTAAATGCTTATTTCCTCTTATTATGGGAATGAGAGATAGGACAGTACACATGCCATACACCAAGGATAAAGATGATGTAAGTTGGAATGTTGCTACAAGGTATAAGGATAGAGATGATAACATACCCTTATGGAGCGAATGATACATGTATGGTTTACAAACACTAAGAGTATTAAGGAGATCATCTTGTGAGGATGTTTTATCATGAGCTATGTGGAATTTGCAAGTTATGCAAAGTTGAGTTTGATCACCATGAGGGTGAGCTCAGAGTTTCTTGCTGAAGACAAACTTAGAGATGAGATGATAAGTAGAATACATGGAGGTGTATGTCTTCAACTTTACCTAATACCTAAGGATGTGAAGTGGTAATGGATGCTCTAGTTCAGATATAGCTTCCTAGCTAGTTTAGCTGGAAGCTAGAAGAAATTGAGGTTGTTAGGCTAACCTTAAGTTGAGAAAAAGAGATAAATTTGGATATCACTCAGATATAATGAGATCTGTTGAACAAGATTAGTGGTTGTTTGGATATCCATCCTAGTCCGTGATATAATGAAAGGATGGTTGTTGAACCTCAGATGTACTTCTTTGGAAAGGAAAGTGATAAAACCCTATTGAGAGTGGTTTAGTGTTTTTGAGGAATCGACCTTGAGGAATCATGACATACATGAGATCATGGTTTTAAGATCACCAAACACCGTGAAACTACAAAGATGGTAAGTGATAGTGGCACTTTGGATGCTTAAAACAAAGTTGCATGTAGCATGTGGCCATGCAAGCTAGGAGGAGAAGGACGAACACCAGTAACCCAGTACATGGATATAAAGTATAAAGAGTTCCCGAGAGGGAATGGGAGTTCTTCATTGTGGATGTTGTGAGTCTCCCCGGGACCAAGGAAGGTCGAGATCCAATATGGGTTATGCTAGAACGCCTTACCTAGATGACATGAGAAAGAAAGAGTACTGTCACGGGACAGATTCAGTTGAACTACTTAAGAGAGAAAGATGGTTCAACTACACCATGATGTGAGTTCAAAAGCTCTTGAGCATGATCTAAGGGTTCACTTCCATTAAGTGGAAGTAGTTACATGAAGAACTCGATGGTAGTATAGTTTATCACCCTAACTAATGGTTAGTAAGATCCAGACTAGAGGGTCTGATGAGAGCAAGTGTGCTTGTTCAGGGTGATACAAAAAGAAAGTTCTGAAGATGTGATGTTAACCACCATAGCCTTATCGGGATGCAAGAAGATTTATAGAGAGGATGTGTCGGTCACCGCTTCATTAAGATGATGCTGGTGAAGGAGGCCTCATGAAGGTCAGAAAAGAACCACAGTGTGTGCAGATGAAGTCTCTTGATCATGCAATGGCTGAGAGAGAGCCCAGAGGTGACATGAGTCGTGAGCTGATGCAAAGTAGACTGACATGCAGCTCACTGTGGGAGAATATGTGATGTGAAAATCTGACCCTCTAAGATACAACTGAGAAAGTTAAGTCCCCAATATAGGGGTCCATTTGAGATGGATCGGTGGAGATGGTTGTGTTTATCCTTACCCCTCAGGATAACATGATGTATAATGTGTTACATAAGTCCGATCTAGAGCACTATGTGAGGTACCCAAGTCATGTGCTGAGCCCAGAACCTATTCAGCTTTTGAGAGGTTGAATGTCCTGAGTCACCTATGAGGGTACGATATACCAAGGTAAGAAAGAACTCAGATGGAAGAATATGAGATGATGAAGGTTCTTGGGAAGCACCATGGAAAGGGTAAGGCCACATGGGAGTCACGATGGACATAGGAAAGGTTTATCCTGATTTGTTTGTTTGCTTGATGGAATTTTGAGGACAAATTTCTTATAAGAGGGGAAGGATGTTACAACCCCAAATTTTGGGTTCTTTTGATGAGAAATGTAATCTCTCATATTGGAGATAAATGAACAAATAAAGATTGAATGCATGAATTTCATTACAATAGCCTTGATGATTGCTTTGTGGGCTTTATTGGCTATTGGGCCCAATAACAAGGGAATTCAATTAGGAAATGAATAATAAATTTTTTAAAAAAAGAAAGGTGTGGAAACCTCCAGAAGGCAAAAGAATATGGTTTTCGTGCCACATGGGTTCCTTGGGTTCCAAGGAGTCCAAAGTTGCATAAAGAGTGCAATAAGAAAAGAAAAGATCAATTAAGTATTTCTTTATTAAGAAATAAATTGAAAATATTGATGAAATGTGGAAAATATGTAAAAAGAGGTATAATTGAGTTATCCTTGGTGGAATTTCGTATCCCAAGGATTCCTAATGATAAAAGGAATACTAATGAGGAAAATAAAATATAAATAAAGAGAAATCTTCAAAAAGAGATATTTTAATGAGAAATAAGTAAGATAATAAGAAAAAGGATGAAAAATAAGGAAAGAGGCTAAAGAAATATTCCCAAGATGGGATTTCGAGCCACTAAGGTTCCTTGAGGTTCAAGGAACTCATAATAATAATTTAATAGCGAGGTAAAGAGAAAATATGTGAGATATATATATAATTAAGTGATATCTTGCACCTAAATAAAAGGCACGTTTTCCTTAAGATAATTAGCACAATTTATGTAGAGAGGTATATAAAGTTATTATAAACATTCCCTCAAAATTTGGGTTTAATTGGCTTTTCGGTTTGGGATTTATGGCTTTTACAAAATTCCCTAAAGTGTTGTGATTATCTTTAATGTCACAATTATTTCTATATCTTGTTGGGCGCGTGGCATGACTGCCGTTGGATCTGAGATCCAACGGTGGCTGCATTCTCTTCTACCTCAAGTAGGAAAAGGAAGGGAGGAGAATTAATGTGAGTTCTGTGGATCCAGTTTCCTCTCCACACAGTTAATGTGCGAACTAGGAAACTTTTCCTTTAGCTTTGAGAGCCTTTTCCGCATCTAGCTGACCCAAGTTTTGGGGCTTACCAGGGTCTGGGCGAGTTTCCCCAAATTGGGGGGGGGGCATAGGAGTTGTCCTCTATATAAGGAGGGGGCCTCGCATCCTGTGTGTTACCTCTGTGTACCCCCATCGAGTTTGCGAAGGGGGACCCAATCATCCGAAGCAACCAATTCCAAGGAGGGTGCTCGACCTACTCCATGAACGGCCATGTACCTTGCCGGAGGAGAGCTTCTCCATCCCGATGGTCCAGTCTAGCAGAAAGAAAACCAAGACCATGGTTGACTTCGGCAGGGTGTGGCGGAGGTGTATCCTCCTTCACTGGAAGTTGAGGGAGCAAGATGCTCCGGGTCAACTCTCTAGTTGACCAACCAGGGACCTGGATCGCGAACTGGATCGCGAGGTTGATGATGACCGGGGGGAGAATTACTCCACTTCCCTTGTGTCCCTATTAAGAGATATGTCCTTCAAGGTAATATCACAAATTAACAAGCACATTACCCACCGATTTTCTTTTAATCCAATAAACCCACGTGGTCGTTTCTGATTGGTCGAAAAAGGAGTTATTTTGTAAAATATGTATCTAATGATAGAAATATCGGATGAAGGTGATCTATACATGAAAGTTGATCATAAAAACGTGAAGAGTCCAATAAAAATATAATTGGAACCTGTTATTGCTTACAATTTAAAAAGTACAGCAAGTTATCACCTTTGATGTATTAAATTTTGGTAAAACCCTAATTTGATATGGAATTCGGATTTAATGACTCTTTTGGTTAATTTGGTTTGGAACCCTAATTCTGAGAAATACTATCCTATTAAGAATAAAAGGGAGAGTTAATCTTGAAAAAGAAGTTTCATGCTTGGTTTAGGGTTTTATGCACATAATTATGTTAGAAACCCTAATTGGAGAAAATATGGGTTTTAATGGGTTAAATCCGAAAAGATAATTATAGAGCTGAGTTTTCATAATAAAATACCCTTAATTTGGTGATTAGGGTTTTATAATGGATAAAGGGGGAATTAATACTAAATGGAATACACTTATGAATTAAATCATGATGAAGTATGAATTATCAATTTGAAGGAAACTAAAGGTGGTAATTGAGTCTAATGATCTTGAAGTAACTTAAAAGAGATAAAGATGGTAGTTTTAGTATAGAAGAGAAATAATGGACTTTAACTGTGCCTATGATGTTGAAATTAGGGTTTGTGAAATAAGAGGGCATTAAATGTGATAAAAGTATTATGGAGGCTAAAACCTTAATAAAACCCTAAAGTGGCCTAAAAAAATGCTTAAGGTGGAATCAAAGTTTAGCTTTAGAATGTTTTGGATAAAATATAACACTTGGATGTCATGCATTAAATTTCAGGATATTGTTGACTGCTTGTTGCTTGTTCTTTATCATTATTACTTGGACAGTAAGTTACTCTGGATCAGGTATGTGGTTAATTATGAATAACCGCCTTAGTTTCCCAAGGATTTTCCGGATGGTTAATCGCATTGAATGCAAATGATCAGTTTGGATGTTCATACTTGCAAATTATAAAGTCACTATGATTATCACATTAATAATAGAAGTATGAATTCTGGCACTTACATGCCACCCTGATGGATGATGCCAAAGGTGAGGCCCAGATGGGTAGACCAATGGACACCTTGAGTGGTGACCCCAGGCACCAAGCTCAGGAATGAGAAGGTGGCCTATGATATTGCATGACTAGTGGGCACCATGAGTGGTGACCCCCAGGCACCAAGCTCGGGATTGAGAAGATGGCCTTAAGTAATTGGCAAAGGAAACCCTACGGTGGGTATGCCAGGGTTGGGGAAAAAGCAGTGGAGAATGTCATACTAAAAAGTGTAAATTGGCTTGTTAATTAACTTGATTGTGATAATTAGACTGTTATCCTTATGTGCAAACTTTTGGTTGTTCCCACATACCAGTATATTTTGATATACTGATCGATGTTTTGTTTGTCGGTATTTTAGGAACAAAAATTGAAAGAACAAACAGTAAAGTGACACATTGTGGAAATAAGAAATAAAGTGCAATGAGGATTAGATAGAATAATTCAAGCTCTGGATAGATAGATTTCCAAAGCTTCCAAAGGTAAGTAAAGTTTTAATTTTATACAAAATTCCAGTTAGTTAGTAGAATTTCATAATTATTATTGATTATTTGTCGAACCTTTGATCCTATTAATTGAATAACGACCTTGACATTCGGGTCTCCCTTAATTGGGGGTTGTCGAGAGGTGAGGTCATTACACATGCAGACCACCTATTAAACCATGCTAGGTCATATTTGTTCTCTTTCCTCAACATTTGATCAACTTAGTTGTGAGGGTTTCATCAAACATACCCTTAACGTAAGGGATTTCCTTTACCTCTACACATGAGGAGTACCATGCTCGAAACTATAGAGACTCAAATCTCATCATGAGCATCGGATACAGTGCTTCCCCTCTTAGGACTAGGAACCCTAGGTTCACCTTTGGGTGTCCGACTGCATGCTCAATCTCTTAACCACGAATCAAGCATGTCCAAGGTATGTCATGTACTTCCATGATCCTTCTACTTGAGCAACACTTCAGAGTTGAGTCCTCTTCCAGGACAACCAACTAGGTATAAAGACTCACAACTGAATATTTAAACCTCCTCAGGGTCTAAAGCACTCTTTATCTCATCCAACAGGTAATCACTTATACCATAGGTACCAAAAGCATCATCCTCTCTCTAGGGTTTGGTTCCTCTAAAGATAACCATGATATCATAAGCCTCCAAGGGTCAAGCATACGGTAACAACTATCATCCACTTAGGTCGCATCATCCTCAACTCTCCATTGTTCCTCAAACCTCAGAGTTTTAGGCTTCCAACCTCCCTGCTCGGGGTCCTACTAAAGATTATCCTTATCTCATAAGCCATCCATCATATCCTTCTGGCCTTAGTTTTAACATACTGTTCACATTACGGGTGTACTCAGGGTGCAAGCTATATCCTACTTGCAACATCCCATAAGGTTTATATAGGTTTGTCTCTAACCTCATCCAGGAAGGAGCTATCATTTGCTCAAACATGCACGATCCTTCCCAGGGTTGGGTTGCCAAAGGTGCTAGGCCATCTAACCTCTCATGGCTCATATGACATCCAAGGCATGTCTATACAAACATCTAGTCTACCAAGACAACTAACTCATCATGTCATCTCTCTCTAACCTTCACTTAGGGTTAGGGTTAACATCATCCCCAAAGGATGTGCTAGGTCTCTACTTTTAATGGAGGTCTCTACCTCCATGACTAACTCTCTCTACTCATCCTCCTGCCAAGGAGGTCTATCCTCGGGTCTCTCTTGAGGGCAATGACAACTCATGTCATACGACCTAAGCATGTATCTATTCCTTTACGCTTGCTCTATTAAGCTTATGTCCATGACATCTTACTTACATGCTTTTTATTAATTTGGTGGAGGATTCCTTAATCCTTATCAACCTTACCCATACCTGAAGAGGGTGAGGAGGAGAGAGGAAACCCTAATCCTCAAGGTCCTTAATAGAATTTGAGTTGAGAAGGGATGAACAGGATGAGAGAGTCCTAAAGGTATCTCATTTCGAATCATACCCTAAGACTTTGGCCAGGAAGTCCCATGGATCCGGGAGTCCTCATATTCCAACTAGTGGTGTGGAGGAAAATATTGACAACCCCCGGTCGTGATCCTTTTCTAGACACCTCTGTCTTTCGGATAATCCTCTAATAACTCCCTTGGGTTCTACAAAATTTGTAAAATATAGCAATTATTAAGGATTAAGGGAGGAACCTATGCTCTGCTACAAATTGTAACGACCCCACCTCCCGGTAACCCCCAATTAAGGGAGACCCGAAGGTCAAAGCTGTTATTCAATTAACATGATCAAAGGTTCAAAAAATAATCAATAATAATTATGAAATTCTACTAACTAACTGGAATTTGGTATAAAATTAAAACTTTACTTACCTTTGAAAACTTTGGAAATCTATCTATCCAGATCTTGAATTATTCTATCTAATCCTCCTTGCACTTTATTTCTTATTTCCACAATGTGTCACTTTACTATTTGTTCTTTCAATTGTTGTTCCTAAAACGCCAACAAACAAAACGTCGGTCGGTATATCGAAATATACTGGTATGTGGGAACAACCAAAAGTTTGTACATAAGGATAACAATCTAATTATCACAATCAAGTTAATTAACAAGCCAATTTACACTTTTCAGTATGACATTCTCCACCGATTTTGCCCTAACCCTGGCATACCCACCTTAGGGTTTCCTTTTCCAATGACTTAAGGCCACCTTCTCAATCCCGAGCTTGGTGCCTGGGGGTCACCACTCATGGTGCCCACTAGCCATGCAATATTATAGGCCACCTTCTCATTCCCGAGCTTGGTGCCTGGGGTCACCACTCAAGGTGTCCATTAGTCTACCCATCTGGGCCTGACCTTTGGCATCATCCATCAGGGTGGCATGTAAGTGTGAGAATCCATACTTCTATTATTAATGTGATAATCATACTGACTTTATAGTTTGAAAGTATGAACATCCAAACTGATAATTTGCATTCAATGTGATTAACCATCTGGAAAATCCTTGGGAAACTAAGGCAGTTATTCATAATTAACCACATACCTGATCTGACGATTTGAACAGAAATGTCCATGCAAATAAGAATCCAAGCAAGCAAGCATTTTCAACAAGATCCTGAAATAATCACGTAATTCCCTTTTTATTATTCATGTCATCAAGATCCATTAAACCTAGCTCACTTACTAGGCTTTCTAATTCACTTTTAGGGTTTCTATTGCAATTAGGGGTTCCCTTCATCTTTTACTATTTCAAACCCTAATTTAACGCAATTAATCACCAACCTTAATTATTTCAACATCTAATCCTCAATTCCAGATTAAAGGCAGAATTAACCATTAAATAAGTCCATTAAGCCTATTTTACATTAAAGCTATAATTTTCATCCCTTTAATCCATGACAAGATCATTATACGCATTTATCATCAATTCATAGTTCATTATGGTCCAATTCACATATGAACTCGATTTGCCATTAATTCCACCTTTTATTCATGAGAAAAACCTAATTACTACATTTAGGGTATTTATCCACAAATTAGGAACTTTAATGCTCGAAATAGCTTATAACCATGAAAACTCAGTTTGATACATGAAATCGAATAAGTAAAGCCATTAAGAGTCGAATCTGCCAACATTAGGGTTTCAAGGCCCATTAAAGTATATTCATGCACATGAAACTCTAAATTAACTAATTACGTGCAAAATTCATATTTTTCGATCTTAATGTATCTCTTTATGATTAACAGATTAATATCAATTTTAACCATCAATTAAACCCTACTAATTCATTACTTACCAAAGATTTGGGTTTTGCATTAATTAAACCATTAAAGATAGCATATTTACACACTTTTTGAATTGTACATAGAATTAGGGTTCCATTATATTATTTTGGATTCCCCTCATTTATCTGAGAAATTTTCATATTTTAACTTTATTCATCAGAGCTACCAATCTTTTTCTACAAATTTTCAAATAAAAGTACCTTTTCAGCCAATGGCGGCTCGACACGTAAGCGGGAAACAAATCCTTATGTGGTCGGCTTTGCAAGGGGTAAAAGACCTCCCTACCCCTCCCTTCATGCACACACACCAGGGGCAACCACGTAATTCCGTTATTTCTTCTTCTTCCTTGCTATGCGGGAATCCTGCCTGCAGCAGCGACGATCATCGTGCGCGGCCTCTTCCCTTGGGCATCGGTGATGCAGAGCATCACGGGGAGGATTGTTGCACCTCTACAGAGCCTGTTGGACCCATCCCGGCCTCGGTGGTGGGGTCCTCTAGCTAGAGGCAGGGTGAGGTGGTCTCTGCTACTCAATTGTAAGACGCCGACGACACCCCCCTCGTGGCCCAGTAGGTGCAGGTTAAACTTGCGCGGACGTCGATGCATACTAATGCCTACTGGCTGCAACTGCAAGTCATCTCCGCCCTCGTGGTTCGTTTCTTCTCTCGCATCATGTAGGGAGATCCCTTCCCGGTGCTATTGTTCTGCATACATCCATAGAACACGGCTCTGTCCAACACTGCCGGAGGTTCCCTGGTGGCATCCTCCTACCCTCGTCAGAGCTGGCCGCAACCTGGGTTTGGTCACAGGCGGTCGGACAAGATGAAGGGCTCAGTTCCATTTCTATGCGCTCATGACGCCATCATTTTCACCCAAGCAGGTACCACGGGGAGTCGGGGAGCGGCACATTACTGTTCTGTCGATGTTGGTTCCCTGGGGGACGGGGGAGAGATTGAGGGAGTAGGTTGGAGTTCCCTACTTATATACACAGGTATGTAGTCCGCATTACATAGGGTTTGGGAGTCCCTATTGTCCTGGTTTCCTATTATTATTACTAATGTCAAGTAAAGAAAGGATGGATCACGATTCCATCATCCTTCCTTATAAAGTCACCTCTCTTTTTCTTTTAAAATTTGGCTTTTAATCCATTGGCCAATAAAAGATTACAAAAGTCTTTCTCTTTATTAATACCAAAAGTCATTATTAAGATATCACATTATCCTCTCATTTTTTCCTTTTCTCTTTCTTTTCCCCATTGGGACTCCTTGGATCCCAAGAAACTCAATTATTTCGAAATCCTTTTTATTGGATACTCCTTATCCTTCTAGATGCATCTAAATGCATTATTCTTCATTATCATGTGTATTTCTTATTAAAATATTTCTTTTTGAGGATTTCTCTTTATTTCTCTTTTATTTTCCTCATTGGTATTCCTTTTATCATTAGGAATCCTTGGAATACGAAATTCCACTAAGGATTACTCAATTATACCTCTTTTCACTTGTTTTCCATATTTCATCACTGTTTTCAATTTATTTCTTAATAAAGAAATACTTAATTAATCTTTTCTTTTCTTATTGCCTTTTCTTTGCAACTTTGGACTCCTTGGAACCCAAGGAATCCCAAGAGGCACGAAATCCATCCTTGGATTGCATTCTTTTGCCTTCCAGAGGTTTCCGCATCTTTCTTTTCTCAAAAACTCAATTATTCATTTATTAATTGAATTTCCTTGTTATTGGGCCCAATAGCCAATAAAGCCCACAACACAATCATCAAGGCTATTGTAAACAAAATCCATTTATTCAAAACAAATTATATCATTATTTTTTCATTTACCTTTATTATGAGAAATTACATTTCCCACAAAATGAACCCAAAATTTGGGGTTGCTACATCCTTCCCATCTTATAAGAATTTTGCCCTCAAAATTCCATCAAGCAAATAAACAGTTCAAGATAAGCCTTTCATACATCCATCAGGGCTCCCATGTGGCATCACCCTTTCCATGGTGCTTCCCAAGAACCTTCATCATATCATATTCTTCCATCTGAGTTCTTTCTTACCTTGGTATATCATACCCTCATAGGTGACTCAGGACATTTCAGCCTCTCAAAAGTTGAATAGGTTCAAGGCTCAGGACATGGCTTGGGTACCTCACATAGTTCTCTAGATCGAACTCATGGAACACATTACACATCATGTTATCCTGAGGGGCAAGGCTAAACACAACCATCTCCACTAATCCATCTCAAATGGACCCATATATCGGGGACTCAACTTTCTTAGCTGTAGCTTAGAGGGGTTGGATTTTCACATCGCATATTCTCCCACAGTGAATTGCATGTCAATCTGCTTTGCATCAGCTCGTGACTCATGTCACCACTGGGCCCTCTCTCAGCCATTGCATGATCAAAGTGACTTCATATACACACAATGTGGTTCTTTTCTGACCTTCACAAGGCCTCCTTCACCGACATCATCTAAATGAAGTGGTGACCGAAACAACCTCCCTTTAGAACTTCTTGCATCACGATAAAGGCTATGGTGGTTAACATCACATCCTAAGAACTGTCTCTATGTATCACCCTGAATGATCACACATGCTCTCATCAGACCCTCTAGTCTAGATCATATTGTCCATTAGTATGGGGTGATAAACTATACTATCATTGAGTTCTTCATGTATCCACTTCCACCTCATGGAAGTGAACCTTGGTCATACCCAAGAACTTTTGAACTTGCATCATGGTGTAGTTGAACCATCTTTCTCTCTTAAGTAGTTCAACCGAATCTGCCCCTTAACAACATTCTTTCTATCTCATGGCATCTTGGTAAGGCGATATACCATAACCCATATTACATCTTGACCTTCTTTGGTCTAGGGAAGACTTACCACCACATCTGTAGTGATGAATTCCCATTCCCTCTCAGAGATTCTTTAACCTCTAGGTCAAAGCACTGGGTTACTGGTGTTCGTCCTTCACCTCCTGGCTTGCATGGCCACATGCAACATGTATCAGGCATCCAAAGCTCTACCATCACTTACTATATTTGTAGTTTCATGGTGTATGGTGATCATGATTTATTGTATGCCATGAATTCCTCAAGGTTGATTCCTCGAAAACACTAAACCACTCTCAATAGGGTTTTATCACTTTCCTTTCCAAAGAAGTACATCTGAGGTTCGACAACCATCCTTTCATTATATCACGGACTAGGCTGGCTATCCAAACAACCCCTAACCTTGTTCAACAGATCTCGTTATATCTGAGTGTTATCCAAATTTATCTCCTTTTCTCAACTTAAGGTGTTACAACCCCAATTTTTGGGTTCAAGTGGTGAGAAATATAATTTCTCATATTAAAGATGTTTGAACAAATAATCATATATTTGGTTGAGAATAATTGGATTTCATTTAAAATAGCCTTGTTGTTTGATTTGTGGGCTTTATTGGCTATTGGGCCCAATAAAAGGAAAATAACAAAGGAAATTCAATTACTAAATGGATAATTGAATTTTAAGAAAAGAAATATGTAGAAACCTCTAGAAGGCAAATCCAAAGAGGATTTCGTGCCTCTTGAGTTCCTTGGGTACCAAGGAGTCCAAGGTTGCAAAAAGAAAGCAACGAGAAAAGAAAAGGTTAAATAAGTATTTCTTTATTAAGAAATAAATTGAAAATAATGGTAATATGAGGAAAGCAAGTAAAAAGAGAAATAAATGAGATATCCTTTGTGGGATTTCGTATCCCAAGGATCCCTAATGATAAAAGGAATATCAATGATGAAAAGTTAAAGAGAAATAAAGAGAAATCCGAAAAAAAAGAAATATTTTATTAAGAAATAAACATGATAATGCAAAATAATGCATATAGGTGCATTAAGAAGGATAATAAGTATCCTTGAAAATGAATTTCGAAATAATAGAGTTCCTTGGGATCCAAGGAGTCCCAATAAAAAGGAAAGAAAAAGGAAATACCAATAATTGCAAAATAAAAGAATAATGTGATACATTAGTAATGAATGTTGAGATATTGATAAAAAGGAGTAATTGCTATTAAAAGAGAATAGAAATTCGTGGCCAATGAATAAAAAGGGAAAGTACAAAGAAAAGGAGAGAGGAATTTCGAATTCCTAAAATCTAATGAACAAAGTGCATGTTTAGTAGAGAGAGAAAGAGGTTTTTTCTTGGTAATGAAGAAATCAAATTCCTTTTTGGAAAGGGGCTACGTTTCTTCATGGGCAAGCCATGCTGGGGCTTCTTAACCCTCCCTATATAAGGGAAAGATCGTGGAAAGAGCCCAGAAGATCCCACACCTTGTTCTATCCTCTTCTTCCACGTTTTAGTACAAAAACCCTAACCATGAGGGTATGGTCCTATCCTTGAGTGACGAGAGGTAGTTTGTGGTTGGGTTTGAGTCGGGAAGACTCCACGACCGTCCAGGAGTGATCGGTTACCAACACAACACCCATGTCACCGTGCAACCCGTGCCGTAAGTCTGCAAGTTTGCAGCTATCGCAGCAGTAATGAAGGATGGCGTTTCGCTTGGAAACGACTGTTTTGGCGGGTCTTTCTGGATGCCCCGCGTGCGCCGAGGTGCGTCGGGGCTAGGGCTCCCATCTGCGGTGGTCCTCGAGCCTCCAGGAAGGAGGGGCAGGCCGTGGTAGGGCTACCAGCGGCGGCCGCAGCCGTGGATCCAAGGAAGAAGACGATGCGCAGACTTTGGATGGAATTGCCCTTCAGGGGCTGAAGAAACAGCCCACTTACGTGGGTCAGGATCGTAATTCAATTATGTTTCCAGTTTGGGCGCCTAAGTTGCATGGAGTTGGCTACGTGGCATCTCTAGATTGGCCGAGTAAGTGTTTTTCTTGCAAAATTCATATCTAGCAAACCGTAACTCGGATTTGACGAATCTTATATGAAAATTGATCCTCAGAACGAGAGGAATCCATTAAAAATATTATCCAAAATTTTTCCATTTCTAATTGTAAAAGTACTATAAGATGATGAAAAGTGCATGAAAGTTGAGTTAAAAACCCTATTTGTAATTAAAGGTTGAATCTTAGATGCTTAATGGGTTAATTGAATTGTTAATAACCTGTTGAATGATAATGTTAGATTCGAACCTGATTTAAATGTAGAATTGCATGATTTAGGGTTATACCTCATATGAGAATGATTAAATAATTTAGAAACCCTAATTTAGGGCAAAAGGAGATAAGATCATATTTAGATTTAAAACTGTGAAAATATGATTGTTAAATGATAATTCTAAGTTTTGGTATATGAGAGTCCTTAATCCTGGATAAATACCCTAAAAGTGGTAATTAGGGTCTTTTCATGAGTAAAAGGTAGAAATGATGAAAAAATGAGTTCATATGTTAATTAGACCCTAATGAGCTTTGAATTAATGATAGATGCACATAATGATCTTGTCATGAATTAAAAGGAATAACAATAGTAGCTTTAATGTAAAAGAAGTTTAATAAAATAGAGATATGATGATTTGAAGATAAATTGAGTATCCAAGATCTTTAATGTGAATTATTTGGAAAATTAGTGTTTCCTAGTGTATAAAAGTGGAAATAGTGATAAATAAGGTTCATATATGTGAGTTGAACTATAATGAAATATGATTTGTCAATTTGGAAGAAACGGAAGATGATAATTAGCCTTAATGTTTTGGTTATGACCTAAAAGGATAAAGATAATAGTTTTAGCATTAAAAGTGATAAATGCATACTGAAAGCTAAAACCCTAAAGTTGGCCTAGAAATCATAAGGTAGAATCCAATTTGATCTTGA
Organism: Alisma plantago-aquatica; assembly: GCA_963693085.1. Lineage (NCBI taxonomy): Eukaryota > Viridiplantae > Streptophyta > Magnoliopsida > Alismatales > Alismataceae > Alisma > Alisma plantago-aquatica. The sequence goes on along the minus strand of OY856411.1, from coordinate 1,256,263,159 downwards.
GGATGTTTTGAATAAAACAATGAAACTTGGATGTTATGCATTATTTTCAGGATATTGTTGATTGCTTGTTAATTGTGTTGAATGTTAATGCATGGACATCAAGTTACTATGGATCAGGTATGTGGTTACGATTATGAATAACTGCTATAGTTTCCCGATGGATTCCCGAATGTTTAATCGCATTAAATGCAACTAAACTGTTGGATGTTTATTTATTTCATCCAACTATAAAGTGACTATGATTATCACTATAAATGTGCATATATAACTGGCTAGATCCGGGTCCACCTCTGTTATTTTGAAAAGGATAAAAAGGGGTAATCCTAGAGTAAGGTCTAGGTTACCGTGAGTTAGAGACTCTTTAGCAAATCCTGAGTTAAGGAGTGGTCTACTTACGAGTAGTACCATGTGACTCAACCCTAGAAACTGTTTCACTTATAGGTGGATCATGAGGGGTTTAATGAGGACAACACAGAGGATAGGGTACTCTTGGATCGCGGAGTTATATTTAAAACATAATCTTGGTTGTTAAATGATTAATTGAATGATTACATTGTTATCATAGTTGCATGTTTATTGTTTTCCCCACATACCAGCTACGGCTGACCGACGTTTTGTTTGTCGGCGTTTTAGGTACAATGAAAAGAACAAACAGTAAAGTGGCACATGTGATACTAAAAGAAGATTAAATTACAAGGGAGGATTAGATAGATTAGTATCGGTGTGGATAGAAGGTTAGAGATCCAAGTTTTCAAAAGGTATGTAAAGAAAATTTTATTACCATTTTCAGTATAGTCTGATAGAATTTAATAATTGTTTATGGTTATATGTCGAACCTTTGATCTGGGATTAATGGGTGCGGCTTCAACCTCTTGGTCTCCCTTAATTGGGGGTTATCGGGAGGTGGGGTCATAACATTTGGTATCAGAGCGTAGGTTCCTCATTTAACCATTAATAATTATTAAATTTTACAAACTCCATAGAACCCAAGGGAGTTATTAGAGGAGTATCCGAAAGACGGAGGTGTCTAGAAAGGGATCACGACCGGGGGCTGGCAAGATTTTCCTCTGCACCGCTAGTCGGAATACGAGGACTCCCGGACCCGTGTGACCGCCTGGCCAAAGTCTTAGGGTATAAATCGAAATAAGATACCTTTAGGACTTCTCATCTTATTCATCCTTTCTCATCACAAAATTCTGATAAGGACATAAAGGATTAGGGTTTTCTTTCTTCTCCTCACCCTCTTGAGGTATGGGTAAGGTTGATAAGGTTTAAGGAATCCTCCATCAAATTAATGAAAAGCATGTAAATAAGATGTCATGGACATAATCTTAATAGATTAAGCGCAAATTAAAGAGTAGATACATGCTTAGGTCGTATGACATAAGTTGTCATGTCCTCAGAGTAGACCTGAGAGTAGACCTTCTTGTCAAGAGGATAAGTTAGTCTTGGAGATAGAGATCTCCATTGCAAGTAGATCCCTAGCACGTCCTCTGAGGATGATGCTAACCCTAACCCTAAGGGAAGGTTAGAAAGAGATGAGTTGGACTAGGTGTTTGACAGGACATGCCTTTGGGATGCCATATGATCCATGGGTGACCTAGCACCTTTGGCAACCCAACCCTGGGAAGGGTCGTGCATGTTAAGGTAAGGATAGCTCCTTATATGATGAGGATAGTGAAGGACCTTAGAAACCCTATGGGCTTGTGCAAGTAGGGTATAGCTGGCACCTAGGGCACGTCATAGTGCTGACAGTAGGGTGAAACCCTGGATAAGGAATTATGATGGAGCATAAAGGGTTATGGATGATCTTGAGCAACCATAAGTCCGAACCTAGGCTTCACCCATGTAGAGCATGCTTTTGAGGTTGATCCTTCATGAAGAAGGGACCTCTAATGGTGAGGTTGGATGTGGGGTTAGCTCTAGAGAGAGTAGGAAACCCAGCAAGAAGGTTGGAAGCCTAAAACCCTGAACAATGGATGATAGTGGTTGCTTCATGATCGATCCCTGAAAGTTAATGATATCTTGGTTGCCTTTAGAGGGACCAAACCCTAGAGATAGAAGATGAAGCATCTGGTGCCTATGTGCCTACGGTATATGTGTTTACCTTCTGAGAAAGGAAGAAGATGTTCTATTTACCCTGAAGAGGTTTAGTAGCAGGTTATGAGGCCTTGTACCTTGTTGGTTGTCCTTGAGGAAAATCCAACTCTAAGTATTGCTTGAGTTGAAGGATGACAGGAAGTGCACGTTATGCCTTTTGCAAGCTTGATTCATGGTTAAGGGATAGAGCATGCAATTGGACACCTTAAAGTGAACCTAGGGTTCCTAGGCCTAAGAGGGGAAGTGGTATACCTCATGCTCATGATGAGAATTTAGTTGCTATAGAAGCGAGCATGGTACTCCTCATGTATAGAGGAAAAGGAAAACCCCCTTAAGTTTAAGGTATGTTTGATGAACCCCTCACAGCTAGGTTGATAATAAAGAAAGGTATGATCTTGATCCAACATTGAGGAAAGAGGATAAGTATGACCTAGCATGGTACAGTAAGTGATCTGCTTGTGCCTTAATGGCTTGCTAGGGTTAAGTAGGCTTGGGTAGATGTAAATCCTGGACCTAAGAGCTTTTGTGACCTTAGAGATAGTATTCCTCCCATCCGGGGAGAGGGACCCCTTTGGAAGGGTGCATATCAGATTTGTTGGTTTAAAGTAACCTAAAGAGGTCTCATAGGATCTTGAGAAGCTAAGTGAAAGGTACATAGTATGAGATTGAATCTACAGACCCATAGATATCCATCTCTATTGCATGTGAAAGTGTTACCATGGAGGTAACCAGTATGGGGCTTGACCAAGGTAGGCAGGTTGCCTTAATGCTTATGAGCGGATGAGAGTCGGCCCATGAATGCAGAAAGAGAGATGATGAAGACTTGGGTAAGATTCTAAGTGAACAGGTACTATAATGGAAAATCCTAAGTCTATCCTAGGGTCAGGTAGGGATAAGACCGATGAAAGTAGGAGTTGCCTAATTCCCAAGTTGCGCATGACTATAGGGTCGGGAGGTAACAACTATCATTGTCTGAGGGCCATGGGTTAGGAGATTGATCACCTTCATGAAATCATGGGACCCAAAGGGCAGATGAGTAGGGCACTCTCTGGATGCATGAGGGAAGAGGGATGACCCCAAAAGAGTCGGTACCCTATAGACCTAGAGGAGATGACCAAGGATATACACCTAACTAGGTTCAAGACTAGTTTGTTATCTTGTTGTTTAAGATGAAGAGACATATGTGGCACGTTGCAACTTAGATTTAAAGGTGTACTGGCAAGGTGGGATGTACCATCTCTACTCTTGGAACGGGAAGAACTCTGTATTTGGACTGCAGCCAAATGCTTATTTCCTTTTGTTATGGGAGTGAGAGATAGGACATTATGCATGCCATACACCAAGGATAAGGGATGTTTGGAACATTGCCACGAGAAATGGGGATAGAGAAGATATCTACCCTGGTAAAGTGAATGATACATGGATGGTTTGTAAACACTAAGAGGAATGAGGTAGTTCCCTTATGAGGATGTTTTTATCATGAGCTATGTGGAACTTACAAGTTATACCAGGTTGAGTTTGATCACCATGATGATGGAATCAGAGAGTGTTCTTATGAAGATGAACATATAGTTTAAGGTTTCATGATAAGTGAAATACATGGAAGTGTAATGTTACCTAAGGATGTGAACTAGTAATGGCTGCTCTGGTTGAGATACATCTGACTTGTTTGACTAGAAGCTAGAAGAGGTTGTTTGGCTAACCCGAAGTTTGAAAAGGAGAGGTGTTCGGATAACACTCAGATGTAACAAGATGCATTGAAAAGTTATGGTTGTTTGGTTAGCTAGGCTAGTCCTGGATGCAATGAAAGGATAAAACCTCAGATGCACTTCTTTGGAGGAGAAGGTGACGAAACCCTGACTAGAGTGGTTTAGGGTTTCAGAGGATTTGATCTTGAAAGAATCATGACATACAGGAAATCATGATACACCACGGAAAATGGCAATAGCACTTTGGATGTTTAAGATGAGGTTGCATGTGGTTTATGGCCATGCAAGCCCGGAGGAAAAGGACGAACCCCAGTAACCCAGTGTATCGATATAGAGGACAAAAGAATCCCTGAGAGGGAATGGGAGATCGACACTATGGATGTTGTGATAGGTCTTCCCTGAGCCAAAGAAGGTCGAGATACAATATGGATTATGGTAGGTCGTCTTACCTAGATAGTATGAGAAAGATAGAGTTCTGTAAAGGGACAGATCTAGTTGAACTACCCATGAGAGAGATGGTTCAACTACACCGGAAAGCAAGTTCAAAGGTTCTTGAGTTTGATATAAAGGTTCCCTTCCAAAAGGTGGAAGTAGGTACATTGAGAACTCTATGTTAGTATAGTTTATCACCCCTATCTATGGTTAGTATGATCCAGACTAAAGGGTCTGATGAGGGCAGGTGTGCTCGTTCAGGGTGATATCGAGAGATGGTTTTGTCCTATGAAAGATGTGAAGATAACCACCATAGCCGGTATCGGGTTTTATATGAAGCTCTATAAGGGAGGTTGTGTCGGTCACCACTTCAGTAAGGTGATGTTGGTGAAAGGACCACATGATGGTTAGAAAAGTACCACATGATGGTTAGAAAAAGGGACCCCAGTACGTGTAGATGAAGTCACTTTGATTGTGCAAGGGCTGAAAGGAGCCTAGAGACGATGAGAGTCGTGAGCAGATGCAAAGTAGACTGACATACAAGTTACTGTGGGAGAAAATGTGACATGAAAATCCGACCCCTCTAAGTTATAACTAAGAGAGTTGAGTCCCCGATACATGGGTCCATTAGAGATGGATGGGTGGAGAAGGTTAAGATTGACCTTACCCCTCGGATTAAAGTAATGAGAGATGTTTTCCATGTGTCTAATTTAGAGCACTATGCGAGGTACCCGACCATGTGCTAAGCAATGAACCTAGTGAGCCCCAAGGGAGGCTGAAATGGCCTGAGTCACCTATGTAGTTTATAGACGCCAGGATGAAAGAACTCAGAGAAAAGAATATGTGATGATAAAGGTTCTTTGGATACACCATGAGTACGGTAAAGCCACATAGGGGCCAATGATGGACATGGAAAGGTATTATCCTAAATTGTTTGTTTGCTTGATAGAATTTTGAGGACAAAATTCCTATAAGAGGGGAAGGATGTTACAACCCCAATTTTTGGGTTCAAGTGGTGAGAAATATAATTTCTCATATTAAAGTTGTTTGAACAAATAATCATATATTTGGTTGAGAATAATTGGATTTCGTTTAAAATAGCCTTGTTGTTTGATTTGTGGGCTTTATTGGCTATTGGGCCCAATAAAAGGAAAATAACAAAGGAAATTCAATTACTAAATGGATAATTGAATTTTAAGAAAAGAAATATGTAGAAACCTCTAGAAGGCAAATCCAAAGAGGATTTCGTGCCTCTTGGGTTCCTTGGGTACCAAGGAGTCCAAGGTTGCAAAAAGAAAGCAACGAGAAAAGAAAAGGTTAACTAAGTATTTCTTTATTAAGAAATAAATTGAAAATAATGGTAATATGAGGAAAGCAAGTAAAAAGAGAAATAAATGAGATATCCTTTGTGGGATTTCGTATCCCAAGGATCCCTAATGATAAAAGGAATATCAATGATGAAAAGTTAAAGAGAAATAAAGAGAAATCTGAAAAAAGGAAAAATTTTATTAAGAAATAAACATGATAATGCAAAATAATGCATATAGGTGCATTAAGAAGGATAATAAGTATCCTTGAAAATGAATTTCGAAATAATAGAGTTCCTTGGGATCCAAGGAGTCCCAATAAAAAGGAAAGAAAAAGGAAATACCAATAATTGCAAAATAAAAGAATAATGTGATACATTAGTAATGAATGTTGAGATATTGATAAAAAGGAGTAATTGCTATTAAAAGAGAATAGAAATTCGTGGCCAATGAATAAAAAGGGAAAGTACAAAGAAAAGGAGAGAGGAATTTCGAATTCCTAAAATGTAATGAACAAAGTGCATGTTTAGTAGAGAGAGAAAGAGGTTTTTTCTTGGTAATGAAGAAATCAAATTCCTTTTTGGAAAGGGGCTACGTTTCTTCATGGGCAAGCCATGCTGGGGCTTCTTAACCCTCCCTATATAAGGGAAAGATCGTGGACAGAGCCCAGAAGATCCCACACCTTGTTCTATCCTCTTCTTCCACGTTTTAGTACAAAAACCCTAACCATGAGGGTATGGTCCTATCCCTGAGTGACGAGAGGTAGTTTGTGGTTGGGTTTGAGTCGGGAAGACTCCACGACCGTCCAGGAGTGATCGGTTACCAACACAACACCCATGTCATCGTGCAACCCGTGCCGTAAGTCTGCAAGTTTGCAGCTATCGCAGCAGCAATGAAGGATGGTGTTTCGCTTGGAAACGACCGTTTTGGCGGGTCTTTCTGGATGCCCCGCGTGCGCCGAGGTGCGTCGGGGCTAGGGCTCCCATCTGCGGTGGTCCCCGAGCCTCCAGGAAGGAGGGGCAGGCCGTGGTAGGGCTACCAGCGGCGGCCGCAGCCGTGGATCCAAGGAAGAAGATGATGCGCAGGCTTTGGACGGAATTGCCCTTCACAGGCTGAAGAAACAGCCCACTTACGTGGGGGCAGGATCGTAATTCAATTATGTTTCCAGTTTGGGCGCCTAAGTTGCATGGAGTTGGCTACGTGGCATCTCTAGATTGGCCGAGTAAGTGTTTTTCTTGCAAAATTCATATCTAGCAAACCGTAACTCGGATTTAGACGAATCTTATATGAAAATTGATCCTCAGAACAAGAGGAATCCATTAAAAATATTATCCAATATTTATTCCGTTTCTAATTGTAAAATTACTATAAGATGATGAAAATTGCATTAAAGTTGAGTTAAAAACCCTATTTGTAATTAAAGGTTGAATCTTAGATGCTTAATGGGTTAATTGAATTGTTAATAACCTGTTGAATGATAATGTTAGATTCGAACCTGATTTAAATGTATAATTGCATGATTTAGGGTTATACCTCATATGAGAATGATTAAATAATTTAGAAACCCTAATTTAGGGTAAAAGGAGATAAGATCATATTTAGATTTAAAACTGTGAAAATATGATTGTTAAATGATAATTCTAAGTTTTGGTATATGAGAGTCCTTAATCCTGGATAAATACCCTAAAAGTGGTAATTAGGGTCTTTTCATGAGTAAAAGGTAGAAATGATGACAAAATGAGTTCATATGTTAATTAGACCCTAATGAGCTTTGAATTAATGATAGATGCACATAATGATCTTGTCATGAATTAAAAGGAATAACAATAGTAGCTTTAATGTAAAAGAAGTTTAATAAAATAGAGATATGATGATTTGAAGATAAATTGAGTATCCAAGATCTTTAATGTGAATTATTTGGATAATTAGTGTTTCCTAGTGTATAAAAGTGGAAATAGTGATAAATAAGGTTCATATATGTGAGTTGAACTATAATGAAATATGATTTGTCAATTTGGAAGAAACTGAAGATGATAATTAGCCTTAATGTTTTGGTTATGACTTAAAAGGATAAAGATAATAGTTTTAGCATTAAAAGTGATAAATGCATACTGAAATCTAAAACCCTAAAGTTGGCCTAGAAATCATAAGGTAGAATCCAAGTTGATCTTGAGGATGTTTTGAATAAAACAATGACACTTGGATGTTATGCATTATTTTCAGGATATTGTTGATTGCTTGTTAATTGTGTTGAATGTTAATGCATGGACATCAAGTTACTATGGATCATGTATGTGGTTACGATTATGAATAACTGCTATAGTTTCCCGATGGATTCCCAAATGTTTAATTGCATTAAATGCAACTAAATTGTTGGATGTTTATTTATTTCATGCAACTATAAAGTGACTATGATTATCACTATAAATGTGCATATATAACTGGCTAGATCCGGGTCCACCTCTGTTATTTTGAAAATGCTAAAAAGGGGTAATCCTAGAGTAAGGTCTAGGTTACCGTGAGTTAGAGACTCTTTAGCAAATCCTGAGTTAAGGAGTGGTCTACTTACGAGTAGTACCATGTGACTCAACCCTAGAAACTGTTTCACTTATAGGTGGATCATGAGGGGTTTAATGAGGACAACACAGAGGATAGGGTACTCTTGGATTGCGGAGTTATATTTAAAATGTAATCTTGGTTGTTAAATGATTAATTGAATGATTACATTGTTATCATAGTTGCATGTCTATTGTTTTCCCCCACATACCAGCTACGGCTGACCGACGTTTTGTTTGTCGGCGTTTTAGGTACAATGAAAAGAACAAACAATAAAGTGGCACATGTGATACTAAAAGAAGATTAAAGTACAAGGGAGGATTAGATAGATTAGTATCGGTGTGGATAGAAGGTTAGAGATCCAAGTTTTCAAAAGGTATGTAAAGAAAATTTTATTACCATTTTCAGTATAGTCTGATAGAATTTAATAATTGTTTATGGTTATATGTCGAACCTTTGATCCGGCATTAATGGGTGCGGCTTCAACCTCTTGGTCTCCCTTAATTGGGGGTTATCGGGAGGTGGGGTCGTAACATAAGGTTATCCTAACAACCTCGAATTCTTCTAGCTTCCAGCTAAACTAGGCACTATATCTCAACCATAGCATTCATTACCACTTCTTATCCTTAGGTGTTAGGTAACATACACCTCCATGTATTATTCCTATCATCCCATCTCAAACTCTAAGTTTATCTTCATCAAGAAACTCTGAGCTCATCCAACTGGTGATCAAACTCAACCTTGTATAACTTGCAAATTCCACAAAGCTTCTACTAGGAACATCCTTACAATGTGATTATCTTAATACTTTTATCGGTTGCACCTATCCATGTATCATTCATTCCACCAAGTTATGTTATCATCTCTATCCTCATACCTCATAGCAACGTTCCAAATCGCATCACCTTTCATCCTTGGTGTATGGCATGCGTACTATCCCATCTATACCTCCCATAACAAGAGGAAATAAGCATTTGGCGGCCGTCCAAACACAAAGTTCATCCTGTTCCAAGAGTAGAGATGACACATCCCACATTGCCAGTACAACTTCAACTCTAAGTTGAAATGTGCCACATAGGTCTCTACCTCACAAACATCTTGATATTAAAGCTACTTGCATGGAAAACTGGTCTTGAACCTACTTGGTCCAAACACAATCCTTGGTCGTCTCCTCTAGGTCTATAGGGTGCCGACACTTTTGGGGTCATCCCTCTTCCCTTATGCATCCAGAGAGTGCCCTACGCATCCACCCTTTGGGTCCCATGAGTTCATGAAGGTGATCAATCTCCTAACCCATGGCCCTCAGACAATGATAGCGGTTACCTCTCGACCCTATGGTCATGTGCAACTGGGGAATTAGGCAACTCCTTCCATCGATCTTATCCCTACCTGACCCTAGGACAGACTTAGGATTATATTATAGTACATGTCCAACTTAGAACCTTACCCAAGCCTTCATCATCTCTCTATGCATTCTCGACTGACTTTCATCCTTTCTTAGGGGTCATGGCTACCTGCCTACCTTGGTCATGCCCCATACCGGTTACCTCCATGGTAACACTTCCACATGCACTTAGAGATGGTTATCTATGGGTCTACATGTTCATTCTCATTCCATGTACTTTTCACTTAGCTTCTCAAGATCCTATGAAACTTCATTAGGTTACCTCAAAACCAGCAAAACTGGTATACACCCTACAAAAGGGTCCCTCTCCCAAGATGGGAAAAAATACACCTTGATAACAAAGGTCACAACCATCCCTAGGGTTTACATTCACATGAGCATGCCTAACCCAGCAGCTACTAAGGCACAAGCTGTAACGCTTGGGCCCACTGCCCATGGCTCTAGTAGAGTTTTAGGAATGATGACTGGCCCCACAAACCACAACTAGCCTTAACTGCGCACTTTGTCCACACTGACGCGCAAGCCAGGATCAACTTCCCGACTGGTCACCCATCCTAGTACTACTCCAAGTTGAGCACGCTTAACTATGGAGTTCTTTAGTGATGGGCTCCCGGAAAAGGAGGTGCACCTTGGTGATATGGGTAGTCCAATCATTCCTTTTAAGCTCAACTTATCCGAGTCCTCAAATCTTGGGATGTTACAATCTCTCCCACTTAGACTCTTGACGTCCTCGTCAAGTCTCAACTATATGGCCTCATAATCTGACCCCATTTTAGTGCAGACCCATAATGGCCCATGGACACCCAACTCCTGATCACAGAATACCAGTGCAAGGGTGGCTACGTCAACCATGGACAACCCTTTCCTACATGCCTGGACCGCACAGCTTAAGACTAGCATGCCACATGCCCATGTGGGCCCCACCTACTTGAGGGGTTATGGCTCTGATACCATTTGTAACGCCTGGGCCCACTGCCCAAGGCTCTAGTAGAGTTTTAGGAATGATGGCTGGCCCCACAAACCACCACTAGCCTTAACTGCGCACTTTGTCCACACTGACGAGCAAGCCAGGATCAACTTCCCGACTTGTCAACCATCCTAGTACTACTCCAAGTTGAGCATGCTTAACTATGGACTTCTTTAGTGATGGGCTCCCAAAAAGGAGGTACACCTTGGTGATATGGGTTGTTCAATCATTCCTTTTAAGATCAACTTATCCGAGTCCTCAAATCTTGGGATGTTACAATGTGATGTTACAACCCCAAATTTGGGTTCTTTAGATGAGAAATGTAATCTCTCATATTGGAGATAAATGAACAAATAAAGATTGAATGCATGAATTTCATTACAATAGCCTTGATGATTGCTTTGTGGGCTTTATTGGCTATTGGGCCCAATAACAAGGGAATTCAATTAGTAAATGAATAATTATGTTTTTAAGAAAAGAAAGGTGTGGAAACCTCCAGAAGGCAAAAGAATATGGTTTTCGTGCCACATGGGTTCCTTGGGTTCCAAGGAGTCCAAAGTTGCATAAAGAGTGCAATAAGAAAAGAAAAGATCAATTAAGTATTTCTTTATTAAGAAAGAAATTGAAAATATTGATGAAATGTGGAAAATATGTAAAAAGAGGTATAATTGAGTTATCCTTGGTGGAATTTCTTATAAAAGGAATACTAATGAGGAAAATAAAAGAGAAATAAAGAGAAATCTTCAAAAAGAGATATTTTAATGAGAAATAAGTAAGATAATAAGAAAAAGGATGAAAGATAAGGAAAGAGGCTAAATAAATATTCCCAAGATGGGATTTCGAGCCATTAAGGTTCCTTGAGGTTCAAGGAACTCTGAATAATAATTTAATAGCAAGGGAAAGAGAAAATATGTTTGATATATATATATATATATATATATATATATATATATATATATATATATATATAATTAAGTGATATCTTGCACCTAACGAAACAGCACGTTTTACTTAAGATGGTCCAGGCTAGCAGCAAGACAACCAAGACCACGATTGACTTTGGCAGGGTGCGGAGGAGGTGTATCCTCCTTCACCGGCAGCTGAGGGAGCAAGATGCTCCGGGTCAACTCTCCGGTTGACCAACTAGGGACCTGGATGGCAAACTGGATCGCGAGCTTGAAGATGACCGGGGGGAGAATTACTCCGCTGCCCTCACATCCCTATTAAGAGGGATGTCCTTCAAGGTAATATCACAAATTAACAAGCACATTGCCCGCCGATTTTCTTTTAATTTAATAAACCCACGTGGTCGTTTCTGATTGGTCAAAAAAGGGGTTAATTTGTAAAATATGTATCTAATGATAGAAATATCGGATGAAGGTGATCTATACATGAAAGTTGATCATAAAAACGTGAAGAATCCAATAAAAATATAATTGGAACCTGGTATTGCTTACAATTTAAAAAGTGCAACAACTTATCACCTTTGATGTATTAAATTTTGGTAAAACCCTAATTTGGTATGGAATTCGGATTTAATGACTCTTTTGGGTTAATTTGGTTTCATGCTTGTTTTAGGGTTTTATGGACATAATTATGTTAGAAACCCTAATTGGAGAAATATGGGTTTTAATGGGTTAAATCCGAAAAGATAATTATATAACTGAGTTTTCATAATAAAATACCCTTAAGTTGGTGATTAGGGTTTTATAATGGATAAAGGGGGAATTAATACTAAATGGAATACACTTATGAATTAAATCATGATGAAGTATGAATTATCAATTAGAAGGAAACTAAAGGTGGTAATTGAGTCTAATGATCTTGAAGTAACTTAAAAGAGATAAATATGGTAGTTTTAATATAGAAGAGAAATAATGGACTTTAACTGTGCCTATGATGTTGAAATTAGGGTTTGTGAAATAAGAGGGCATCAAATGTGATAAAAGTATTATGGAGGTTAAAACCCTAATAAAACCCTAAAGTGGCCTAAAAAAAGCTTAAGGTGGAATCCAAGTTTAGCTTTAGAATGTTTTGGATAAACTATAACACTTGGATGTCATGCATTAAATTTCAGGATATTGTTGGCTGCTTGTTGCTTGTTCTTTATCATTATTACTTGGACAACAAGTTACTCTAGATCAGGTATGTGGTTAATTATGAATAACCGCCTTAGTTTCCCGAGGATTTTCTAGATGGTTAATCGCATTGAATGCAAATGATCAATTTGGATGTTCATACTTGCAAACTATAAAGTCACTATGATGATCACATTAATAATAGAAGTATGGATTCTGGCACTTACATGCCACCCTGATGGATGATGCCAAAGGTCAGGCTCAGATGGGTAGACCAATGGACACCTTGAGTGGTGACCCCATGCACCAAGCTCGGGAATGAGAAGGTGGCCTATGATATTGCATGACTAGTGGGCACCATGAGTGGTGACCCCCAGGCACCAAGCTCGGGATTGAGAAGGTGTCCTTAAGTCATTGGCAAAGGGAACCCTAAGGTGGGTATGCCAGGGTTAGGGCAAAAGCGGTGGAGAATGTCATACTAAAAAGTGTAAATTGGCTTGTTAATTAACTTGATTGTGATAATTAGATTGTTATCCTTATGTTCAAAATTTTGGTTGTTCCCACATACCAGTATATTTTGATATACTGACCGACGTTTTGTTTGTCGGTGTTTTAGAAACAATAATTGAAAGAACAAACAATAAAGTGACACATTGTGGAAATAAGAAATAAAGTGCAAGGAGGATTAGATAGAATAATTCAAGCTCTGGATATATAGATTTCCAAAGTTTTCAAAGGTAAGTAAAGTTTTATTTTTTTTACCAAATTCCAATTATTTAGTATAATTTCAAAATTATTATTGGTTATTTGTCGAACCTTTAATCCTGTTAATTGAATAACGGCTCTGACCTTTGGGTCTCCCTTAATTGGGGGTTACTGGGAGGCGGGGTCATTACAATTGGTATCAGAGCAAAGGTTCCTCACTTAATCTTTAATAATTAGTAAATTTTACAATCTCTGTAGAACCCAAGGGAGTTATCAGATGATTGTCTGAAGGACTGAGGTGTCTAGAAAAGGATCACGTCTGGGGGCTGGCAATATTTTCCTCCGCATCGCTAGTTAGAATACGATGACTCCCAGATTGTGTGACTACCTGGTTGATGTCTTAAGATATGACTCAAAATAAGATACCTTTCAGACTCTCTCATCTTGTTCATCCCTTCTCAACTCAAATTCTGTTAAGGACCTTAAGGATTAGGGTTTCCTCTCTTCTCCTCACCCCCTTGAGGTATGGGTAAAGATGATAAGGATTAAGGAATCCTCCACCAAATTAATAAAAAGCATGTAAATAAGATGTCATGGACATAAGCTTAATAGAGTAAGCGTAAAAGAATAGATACATGCTTAGGTCGTATGACATAAGTTGTCATTGCCCTCAGGAGAGACCTGAGGCTAGACCTTCTTGTCAGGAGGATGAGTAGAGAAGGTGAGTCTTGGAGGTAGAGATATCCATTAAAGTAGAGACCTAGCACATCCTTTAAGGATGATGTTAACCCTAACCCTAAGTGGAGGTTAGAGAGAGAGATGCATGATGAGTTAGATGACATGGTGTTTGGATAGATATGCTTTTGGTTTGCCGTACGAGCCATGAGAGGTTGGATGACCTAGCACCTTTGGCGACCCTGGGAAGGGTCGTGCATGTTTGAGTGAAGGATAGCTCCTTCATGGATGAGCTTAGAGAAGAACCTATAGAACCCTATGGGCCTGTGCAAGTAGGGTATAGCTTGCACCCAGAGTACGTCAGTAGTGCTGACAGTAGGTTGAAACCCTAGTTAAGGGAGTATGCTTATGTGATAAACATAAAGATCTAAGGATAATCTTGAGCCAAACATGAGTTGAGCAAAGGCTTCACCCAGGTAGGTATAGGCCTGTGAGCTTGATCCAACTTCATGTAGTGAGGATGGATGTGGAGTTAGATCTAGAGAGAGAAAGCAGGACCCAAGAAAGAAGGTTGGAAGCTTAGATTCTGAGACATGAGGAATAGTGGGGAGTCGAGGATGATGCAACCTAAGTGGATGATAGTGGTTTCCTTATGCTTGACCCCTGGAGGCTGATGATATCTTGGTTTCCTTTAGAGGAACCAAACCCTTGAGAGAGGATGATGCTTATGGTACCTATGGTATAAGTGATTACCTACTTGATGAGATAAAGAGTGCTTTAGACCCTGAGGAGGTTTAAGTCACCAGTTGTGGGGCTTTATACCGAGTTGGTTGTCCTGGAAGAGGAATCAACTCCGAAGTGTTTCTCGAGTAGAAAGATCATGGAAGTACATGACATATCATGGTTAAGAGATTGAGCATGCAGTTGGACACCCGAAGGTGAACCTAGGGTTCCTTGGCCTAAGAGGGGAAGCAGTGTATCTGATGTTCATCATAAGTTTTGAGGCTCTATAGTTTCAAGCATGGTACTCCTCATGTGTAGAGGAATAGGAAACCCCTTAAGTTTAGGGTATGTTTGATGAACCCCTCACAACCAAG
Source organism: Alisma plantago-aquatica (assembly GCA_963693085.1). NCBI lineage: Eukaryota > Viridiplantae > Streptophyta > Magnoliopsida > Alismatales > Alismataceae > Alisma > Alisma plantago-aquatica. The sequence continues at coordinate 1,256,248,128 of OY856411.1, read as the reverse complement.
TTCATCTAATGTTGAGGAAGAGAACAAGTATGACCTAGCATGGTTTAATAGGTGGTTTGCTTGTGCCTTAGTAGCTGCTGGGTTAGGCATGCTCATGTGAATGTAAACCCTAAGGATGGTTGTGACCTTGTTGTCAAGAGTTTTAGTTTCCTCCCATCCTGGGAGAGGACCGTTTGGTAGGGTCTATACCAGTTTTGTTGCTTTTCAGGTTACCTAAAGAGGTTTCATAGGATCTTGAGAAGCTAAGTGAAAAGTACATGGTATGAGAAGGAACCTGTAGACACATATATAACCATCTCCAATTACATGTGGATGTGTTACCATGGAGGTAACCAGTATGGGGCCTGACCGAGGTAGGTAGGTTGCCATGACCCCCATGAAAGGGTGAAAGTCAGTCATGAATGCAGAAAGAGATGATGAAGGATTGGGTAAGGTTCTAAGTTGAACATGTACTATGTTAGTCTATCCAAGGGTCAGTTAGGGATAACACCGATGAAAGTAGGAGTTTCCTAATTCCCTAGTTGCACATGACCATAGGGTCGGGAGGTAACAGCTATCATTGTCTGAGGGCCATGGGTTAGGAGATTGATCACCTTCATGAACTCATGGGACCCAAAGGGCGGATGAGTAGGGCACTCTCTAGACGCATGAGGGAATAGGGATGACCCCAAATGTGTCGGCACCCTAAAGACCTAGAGGAGATGACCAAGGATTGTGCTTGGACCAAGTAAGTTCGAGACCAGTTTCCCATGGAAGTAATTTTGATATCATGATGTTTGTGATGTAGAGACATAAGTTCCACGTTCTAACTTAGATTTGAAGGTGTACTGGCAAGGTGGGATGTACCATCTCTATTCTTGGAATAGGAAGAACTCTGTATTTGGACTGCAGCCAAATGCTTATTTCCTCTTGTTATGGGAATGAGAGATAGGACAGTACGCATGCCATACACCAAGGATAAAGATGATGTAAGTTGGAATGTTGCTACAAGGTATAAGGATAGAGATGATAACATACCCTTATGGATCAAATGATACATGGATGGTTTACAAACACTAAGAGCATTAAGGAGATCATCTTGTGAGGATGTTTTATCATGAACTATGTGGAATTTGCAAGTTATGCAAAGTTGAGTTTGATCACCATGAGGGTGATCTCAGAGTTTCTTGCTAAAGACAAACTTAGAGATGAGATGATAAGTAGAATACTTGGAGGTGTATGTCTTCAACTTTACCTAATACCTAAGGATGTGAAGTGGTAATGGATGCTCTAGTTCAGATATAGCTGCCTAGCTAGTTTAGCTTGAAGCTAGAAAAAGTTGAGGTTGTTAGGCTAACCTTAAGTTGAGAAAAAGAGATAAATTTGGATAACACTCAGATATAACGAGATCTGTTGAATAAGATTAGTGGTTGTTTGGATAGCCATCCTAGTCCATGATATAAAGAAAGGATGGTTGTTGAACCTAAGATGTACTTCTTTGGAAAGGAAAGTGATAAAACCCTATTGAGAGTGGTTTAGTGTTTTCGAGGAATCGACCTTGAGGAATCATGACATACAAGAGATCATGGTTTTAAGATCACCAAACACCGTGAAACTACAAAGATGGTAAGTGATAGTGGCACTTTGGATGCTTAAAACAAAGTTGCATGTAGCATGTGGCCATGCAAGCTAGGAGGCGAAAGACGAACACCAGTAACCCAGTACATGGATATAAAGTATAAAGAGTTCCCGAGAGGGAATGGGAGTTCTTCATTGTGGATGTTGTGAGTCTCCCCTGGACTAAGGAAGGTCGAGATCCAATATGGGTTATGCTAGATCGCCTTACCTAGATGACATGAGAAAGGAAGAGTACTGTCACAGGACATATTCAGTTGAACTACTTAAGAGAGAAAGATGGTTCAACTACACCATGATGTGAGTTCAAAAGCTCTTGAGCATGATCTAAGGGTTCACTTCCATTAAGTGGAAGTAGTTACATGAAGAACTTGATGGTAGTATAGTTTATCACCCTAACTAATGGTTAGTAAGATTCATACTAGAGGGTCTGATGAGAGCAAGTGTGCTTGTTCAGGGTGATACAAAGAGACAGTTCTTAAGATGTGATGTTAACCACCATAGCCTTATCAGGATGCAAGAAGATTTATAGAGAGGATGTGTCGGTCACCGCTTCATTAAGATGATGTTGGTGAAGGAGGCCTCACGAAGGTCAGAAAAGAACCACAGTGTGTGCAGATGAAGTCTCTTGATAATGCAATGGCTGAGAGAGAGCCCAGAGGCGGCATGAGTCGTGAGCTGATGCAAAGTAGACTGACATGCAGCTCACTGTGGGAGAATATGTGATGTGAAAATCTGACCCCTCTAAGATACAGCTGAGAAAGTAAGTCCCCGATATAGGGGTCCATTTGAGATGGATCGGTGGAGATGATTGTGTTTAGCCTTACCCCTTAGGATAACATGACGTATAATGTGTTACATAAGTCTGATCTAGAGAACTATGTGAGGTACCCAAGCCATGTGCTGAGCCTTGAACCTATTCAGCTTTTGAGAGGCTGAATGTCCTGAGTCACCTATGAGGGTATGATATACCAAGGTAAGAAAGAACTCAGATGGAAGAATATGAGATGATGAAGGTTCTTGGGAAGCACCATGGAAAGGGTAAGTCCACATGGGAGTCACGATGGACATACGAAAGGTTTATCCTGATTTGTTTGTTTGCTTGATGGAATTTTGAGGACAAATTTCTTATAAGAGGGGAAGGATGTTACAACCCCAAATTTTGGGTTCTTTTGATGAGAAATGTAATCTCTCATATTGGAGATAAATGAAAAAATAAAGATTGAATGCATGAATTTCATTACAACAGTCTTGATGATTGCTTTGTGGGCTTTATTGGCTATTGGGCCCAATAATAAGGGAATTCAATTAGTAAATGAATAATTAAGTTTTTAAGAAAAGAAAGGTGTGGAAACCTCCAGAAGGAAAAAGAATATGGTTTTCGTGCCACATGGGTTCCTTGGGTTCCAAGGAGTCTAATGTTGCATAAAGAGTGCAATATGAAAAGAAAAGATCAATTAAGTATTTCTTTATTAAGAAAGAAATTGAAAATATTGATAAAATGTGGAAAATATGTAAAAAGAGGTATAATTGAGTTATCCTTGGTGGAATTTCGTATCCCAAGGATTCCTAATGATAAAATGAATACTAATGAGGAAAATAAAAGAGAAATAAAGAGAAATCATCAAAAAGAGATATTTTAATGAGAAATAAGTAAGATAATGAGAAAAAGGATGAAAGATAAGGAAAGAGGCTAAAGAAATATTCCCAAGATGGGATTTCAAGCCATTAAGGTTCCTTGAGGTTCAAGGAACTCAGAATAATAATTTAATAGCAAGAGAAAGAGAAAATATGTGAGATATATATATAATTAAGTGATATCTTGCACCTAAAGAAAAGGCACGTTTTCCTTAAGACAATGAGCCCAATTTTGGTTGAGAGGTAGATAAAGTTATTATAAACTTTCCCTCAAAATTTGGATTTAATTGGATTTTCGGTTTGGGATTTATGGCTTTTAAAAAATCCCCTAAAGTGTTGTGATTATTTTTAATGTCACAATTATTTCTATATCTTGTTGGGCGCGTGGCATGACAACCGTTGGATCTGAGATCCATTGGATCTGAGATCCAATGGTGGTTGCATTCTCTTCTACCTCGAGTAGGAAAAGGAAGGGGGGAACAGTAATGTGAGTTTTGTGGATCCAGTTTCCTCTCCACGCAGTTAATGTGCGAACTAGGAAACTTTTCCTTTGGCTTTGAGAGCCTTTTCCGCATCTAGCTGACCCAAGTTTTGGGGCTTACCAGGGTCTGGGCGAGTTTCCCTGAAATCGGGGGGGGGGGCACAGGAGTTGTCCTCTATATAAGGAGGGGGCCTCTCACCCTGTGTGTTACCTCTGTGTACCCCATCGAGTTTGCGAAGGGGGACCCAATCATCCGAAGCAACCAATTCCAAGGAGGGCGCTCGACCTACTCCATGAACGACCATGTACCTTGCCAGAGGAGAGCTTCTCCATCCCAATGGTCCAGGATAGCAGTAAGCCAACCAAGACCATGGTTGACTTTGGCAGGGTGTGGCGGAGGTGTATCCTCCTTCACCGACAGTTGAGGGAGCAAGATGCTTTGGGTCAACTCTCCAGTTGACCAACCAGGGACCTGGATCGCGAACTGGATCGCGAGCTTGAAGACGACCAGGGGGAGAATTACTCCACTTCCCTCATGTCCCTATTAAGAGGTATGTACTTCAAGGTAATCTCACAAATTAACAAGCACATTTCCCGCCGATTTTCTTTTAATCCAATAAACCCATGTGGTCGTTTCTGATAGGTCGAAAAAGGAGTTATTTTGTAAAATATGTATCTAATGATAGAAATATCGGATGAAGGTGATCTATACATGAAAGTTGATTAGAAGAACGTGAAGAATCCAATAAAAATATAATTGGAACCTGGTATTGCTTACAATTTAAAATGTATAGCAAGTTATCACCTTTGATGTATTAAATTTTGGTAAAACCCTAATTTGATATGGAACTCGGATTTAATGACTCTTTTGGGTTAATTTGGTTTGGAACCCTAATTATAAGAAATACTATCCTATTCAGAATAAAAGGGAGAGTTAATCTTGAAAAAGAAGTTTCATGCTTGTTTTAGGGTTTTATGCACATAATTATGTTAGAAACCCTAATTGAAGAAAATATGGGTTTTAATGGGTTAAATCCGAAAAGATAATTATAGAACTGAGTTTTCATAATAAAATACCCTTAAGTTGGTGATTAGGGTTTTATAATGGATAAAGGGGGAATTAATACTAAATGGAATACACTTATGTATTAAATCATGATGAAGTATGAATTATCAATTCGAAGGAAACTAAAGGTGGTAATTGAGTCTAATGATCTTGAAGTAACTTAAAAGAGATAAAGATGGTAGTTTTAGTATAGAAGAGAAATAATGGACTTTAACTGTGTCTATGATGTTGAAATTAGGGATTGTGAAATAAAAGGGCATTAAATGTGATAAAAGTATTATGGAGGCTAAAACTTAATAAAACCCTAAAGTGGCCTAAAAAAAAGCTTAAGGTGGAATCCAAGTTTAGCTTTAGAATGTTTTGTATAAACTATAACACTTGGATGTCATGCATTAAATTTCAGGATATTGTTGACTGCTTATTGCTTGTTCTTTATCATTATTACTTGGACAGTAAGTTACTCTGGATCAGGTATGTGGTTAATTATGAATAACCGCCTTAGTTTCCCGAGGATTTTCCGGATGGTTAATCACATTGAATGCAAATGATCAGTTTGGATGTTTATACTTGCAAACTATAAAGTCACTATGATTATCACATTAATAATAGAAGTATGGATTCTGGCACTTACATGCCACCCTGATGGATGATGCCAAAGGTCAGGCCCAGATGGGTAGACCAATGGACACCTTGAGTGGTGACCCCAGGCACCAAGCTCAGGAATGAGAAGGTGGCCTATGATATTGCATGACTAGTGGGCACTATGAGTGGTGACCCCCAGACACCAAGCTCGGGATTGAGAAGGTGGCCTTAAGTCATTGGCAAAGGAAACCCTAAGGTGGGTATGCCAGGGTTAGGGCAAAAGCGGTGGAGAATGTCATACTAAAAAGTGTAAATTGGCTTGTTAATTAACTTCATTGTGATAATTAGATTGTTATCCTTATGTGCAAACTTTTGCTTGTTCCCACATACATGTATATTTCGATATACTAATCGATGTTTTGTTTGTCGGTATTTTAGGAACAAAAATTGAAAGAACAAACAGTAAAGTGACACATTGTGGAAATAAGAAATAAAGTGCAATGAGGATTAGATAGAATAATTCAAGCTCTGGATAGATAGATTTCCAAAGTTTTCAAAGGTAAGTAAAGTTTTAATTTTATACCAAATTCTAGTTAGTTAGTAGAATTTCATAATTATTATTGATTATTTGTCGAACCTTTCATCCTGTTAATTGAATAACGGCTCTGACCTTCGGGTCTCCCTTAATTGGGGGTTGCCGGGAGGTGGGGTCATTACACATGCAGACCACCTATTAAACCATGCTAGGTCTTATTTGTTCTCTTTCCTCAACATTTGATCAACTTAGTTGTGAGGGGTTCATCAAACATACCCTTAACATAAGGGATTTCCTTTACCTCTACACATGAGGAGTACCATGCTCGAAACTATAGAGACTCAAATCTCATCATGAGCATCAGATACACTGCTTCCCCTCTTAGGTCTAGGAACCCTAGGTTCACCTTTGGGTGTCCGACTGCATGCTCAATCTCTTAACCACGAATCAAGCATGTCCAAGGTATGTCATGTACTTCCATGATCCTTCTACTTGAGCAACACTTCAGAGTTGAGTCCACTTCTAGGACAACCAACTAGGTATAAAGACTCACAACTGGATATTTAAACCTCCTCAGGGTCTAAAGCACTCTTTATCTCATCCAACAGGTAATCACTTATACCATAGGTACCAAAAGCATCATCCTCTCTCTAGGGTTTGGTTCCTCTAAAGATAACCAAGATATCATCAGCCTCCAAGGGTCAAGCATACGGCAACCACTATCATCCACTTAGGTCGCATCATCCTCAACTCTCCATTGTTCCTCAAACCTCAGAGTTTTAGGCTTCCAACCTCCCTGCTCGGGGTCCTACTCAAGATTATCGTTATCTCATAAGCCATCCATCATATCCTTCTGGCCTTAGTTTTAACATATTGTTCACATTATGGGTGTACTCAGGGTGCAAGCTATATCCTACTTGCAACATCCCATAAGGTTTATATAGGTTTGTCTCTAACCTCATCCAGGAAGGAGCTATCATTTGCTCAAACATGCACGATCCTTCCCAGGGTTGGGTTGCCAAAGGTGCTAGGCCATCTAACCTCTCATGGCTCATTTGACATCCAAGGCATGTCTATACAAACATCTAGTCTACCAAGACAACTAACTCATCATGTCATCTCTCTCTAACCTTCACTTAGGGTAAGGGTTAACATCATCCTCAAAGGATGTGCTAGGTCTCTACTTTTAATGGAGGTCTCTACCTCCATGACTAACTCTCTCTACTCATCCTCCTGCCAAGGAGGTCTATCCTCGGGTCTCTCTTGAGGGCAATGACAACTCGTGTCATACGACCTAAGCATGTATCTATTCCTTTACGCTTGCTCTATTAAGCTTATGTCCATGACATCTTACTTACATGCTTTTTATTAATTTGATGGAGGATTCCTTAATCCTTATCAACCTTACCCATACCTGAAGAGGGTGAGTAGGATAGAGGAAACCCTAATCCTCAAGGTCCTTAATAGAATTTGAGTTGAGAATAGATGAACACGATGAGAGAGTCCTAAAGGTATCTCATTTCAAATCATACCCTAAGACTTTGGCCAGGTAGTCCCATGGATCTGGGAGTCCTCGTATTTTGACTAGCGGTGTGGAGGAAAATATTGCCAGCCCCCGGTCGTGATCCTTTTCTAGACACCTCTGTCTTTCGGATAATCCTCTAATAACTCCCTTGGGCTCTACAAAATTTGTAAAATTTAATAATTTATAAGGATTAAGGGAGGAACCTATGCTCTGCTACCAATTGTAACGACCCCACCTCCCGGTAACCCCCAATTAAGGGAGACCTGAAGGTCAAAGCCGTTATTCAATTAACATGATCAAAGGTTCAACAAATAATCAATAAAAATTATGAAATTCTACTAACTAACTGGAATTTGGTATAAAATTAAAACTTTACTTACCTTTAAAACTTTGGAAATCTATCTATCCAGAGCTTGAATTATTCTATCTAATCCTCCTTGCACTTAATTTCTTATTTCCACAATGTGTCACTTTACTGTTTGTTCTTTCAATTGTTGTTCCTAAAACGCCGACAAACAAAACGTCAGTCAGTATATCGAAATATACTGGTATGTGGGAACAACCAAAAGTTTGCACATAAGGATAACAATCTAATTATCACAATCAAGTTAACTGACAAGCCAATTTACACTTTTCAGTATGACATTCTCCACCGCTTTTGCCCTAACCCTAGCATACCCACCTTAGGGTTTCCTTTGCCAATGACTTAAGGCCACCTTCTCAATCCTGAGCTTGGTGCCTGGGGGTCACCACTCATGGTGCCCACTAGTCATGTAATATTATAGGCCACCTTCTCAATCCCGAGCTTGGTGCCTGGGGTCACCACTCAAGGTGTCCATTGGTCTACCCATCTGGGCCTGACCTTTGGCATCATCCATCAGGGTGGCATGTAAGTGTGAGAATCCATACTTCTATTATTAATGTGATAATCATACTGACTTTATAGTTTGTAAGTATGAACATCCAAATTGATAATTTTCATTCAATGTGAATAACCATCTGGAAAATCCTCAAGAAACTAAGCCGGTTATCCATAATTAACCACATACCTGATCTGACGATTTGAATCCTGAAATAATCATGTAATTCCCTTTTTATTATTCATGTCATCAAGATCCATTAAACCTAGCTCACTTCCTAGGGTTTCTAATTCACTTTTAGGGTTTCTATTGCAATTAGGGTTTCCCTTCATCTTTTACTATTTCAAACCCTAATTTAACGCAATTAATCACCAACCTTAATTATTTCAACATCTAATCCTCAATTCTAGATTAAAGGCATAATTAACCATTAAATAAGTCCATTAAGCCTATTTTACATTAAAGCTACAATTTTTATCCCTTTAATCCATGACAAGATCATTATACGCATTTATTATCAATTCATAGTTCATTATGGTCCAATTCACATATGAACTCGATTTGCCATTAATTCCACCTTTTATTCATGAGAAAAACCTAATTACTACATTTAGGGTATTTATCCACAAATTAGGAACTTTAATGCTCGAAATAGCTTATAACCATGAAAACTCAGTTTGATACATGAAATCGAATAAGTAAAGCCATTAAGAGTCGAATATGCCAACATTAGGGTTTCAAGGCCCATTAAAGTATATTCATGCACATGAAACTCTAAATTAACTAATTACGTGCAAAATTCATATTTTTCGATCTTAATGTATCTGTTTATGATTGACAAATTAATATCAATTTTAACCATTAATTGAACCCTACTAATTCATTACTTACCAAAGATTTGGGTTTTGCATTAATTAAACCATTAAACATAACATATTTACACACTTTTTGAATTTTAAATAAAATTAGGGTTCCATTATATTTTTTTGGATTCCCCTCATTTATCTGAGAAATTTTCATATTTTAACTTTATTCATCAGAGCTAGAAATCTTTTTCTACAAATTTTCAAATAAAAGTACCTTTTCAGCCAATGGCGGCTCGACACGTAAGCGGGAAACAAATCCTTAAGTGGCTGGCTTTGCAAGGGGTAAAAGACCTCCCTGCCCCTCCCTTCATGCACACACACCAGGGGTAACCACATAATTATGTTATTTCTTCTTCTTCCTTGCTACACGGGACTCCTGCCTGCAACAGCGACGATCGTCGTACGCGGCCTCTTCCCTTGGGCACCAGTGTTGCGAAGCATCACGGGGAGGATTGCTGCACCTCTACAGAGCCTGTTGGACCCATCCCAGCCTCGGTGGTGGGGTCCTCTGGCTGGAGGCAGGGTGAGGTGGTCTCTACTGCTCAATTGTAAGACGCCGACGACAACCCCCTCGCGGCCCAGTAGGTGCAGGTTAAACTTACGCGGACGTCGATGCAGACCAATGCCTACTGGCTGCAACTGCAAGTCATCTCTGCCCTCATAGTTCGTTTCTTCTCTCGCATCGTTTAGGGCGATCCCTTCTCGGTGTCCTTGTTCTGCACACATCGATAGAACACGGCTCTGTCCAACACTGTCGGAGATTCCCTGGCGGCATCCTCCTACCCTCGTCGGAGCTGGCCGCAACCTGGGTTTGGTCACAGGCGGTCAAACAAGATGAAGGGCTCGGTTCCATTTCTATGTGCTCATGACGCCATCGCTTTCACCCAAGCAGGTACCACGGGGAGTCGAGGAGCGGCACATTACTATTCTGTCGATGTTGGTTCCCTGGGGGACGGGGGAGAGATTGAGGGAGTAGGTTGGAGTTCCCTACTTATATACACAGGTATGTAGTCTGCATTACATAGGGTTTGGGAGTCCCTATTGTCCTGGTTTCCTATTCGTATTACCAATGTCAAATAAAGAAAGGATGGATCACGATTCCATCATCCTTGCTTATAAAGTCACCTCTCTTTTTCTTTTAAAATTTGGCTTTTAATCCATTGGCCACTAAAAGATTACAAAAGTCTTCCTCTTTATTAATACCAAAAGTTATTATTAAGATATCACATTATCCTCTCATTTTATCCTTTTCTCTTTCTTTTCCCCATTGGGACTCCTTGGATCCCAAGAAACTCTATTATTTCGAAATCCTTTTTATTGGATACTCCTTATCCTTCTAGATGCATCTAAATGCATTATTCTTCATTATCATGTGTATTTCTTATTAAAATATTTCTTTTTGAGGATTTCTCTTTATTTCTCTTTTATTTTCCTCATTGGTATTCCTTTTATCATTAGGAATCCTTGGAATACGAAATTCCACTAAGGATTACTCAATTATACCTCTTTTCACTTGTTTTCCACATTTCATCACTGTTTTCAATTTATTTCTTAATAAAGAAATACTTAATTAATATTTTCTTTTCTTATTGCCTTTTCTTTGCAACTTTGGACTCCTTGGAACCCAGGGAATCCCAATAGGCACGAAATCCATCCTTGGATTGCATTCTTTTTCCTTCCAGAGGTTTCCACATCTTTCTTTTCTCAAAAACTCAATTATTCATTTATTAATTGAATTTCCTTGTTATTGGGCCCAATAGCCAATAAAGCCCACAACACAATCATCAAGGCTATTGTAAACAAAATCCATTTATTCAAAACAAATTATATCATTATTTTTTCATTTACCTTTATTATGAGAAATTACATTTCTCACCAAATGAACCCAAATTTTGGGGTTGTAACATCCTTCCCATCTTATAAGAATTTTGCCCTCAAAATTCCATCAAGCAAATAAACAGTTCAAGATAAGCCTTTCATACGTCCATCAGGGCTCCCATGTGGCATCACCCTTTCCATGGTGCTTCCCAAGAACCTTCATCATCTTATATCCTTCCATCTGAGTTCTTTCTTACCTTGGTATATCATACCCTCATAGGTGACTCAGGACATTTCAACCTCTCAAAAGTTGAATAGGTTCAAGGCTCAGGACATGGCTTGGATACCTCACATAGTGCTCTAGATCGAACTCATGGAACACATTACACATCATGTTATCCTGAGGGGCAAGGCTAAACACAACCATCTCCACTAATCCATCTCAAATGGACCCATATATCGGGGACTCAACTTTCTTAGTTGTAGCTTAGAGGGGTCGGATTTTCACATCGCATATTCTCCCATAGTGAATTGCATGTCAGTCTGCTTTGCATCAGCTCGTGACTCATGTCACCACTGGGCCCTCTCTCAGCCATTGCATGATCAAAGCGACTTCATATACACACAATGTGGTTCTTTTCTGACCTTCACGAGGCCTCCTTCACCGACATCATCTAAATGAAGTGGTGACCGACACAACCTCCCTTTCGAACTTCTTGCATCCCGATAAAGGCTATGGTGGTTAACATCACATCCTAAGAACTGTCTCTATGTATCACCCTGAATGAGCACACGTTCTCTCATCAGACCCTCTAGTCTAGATCATATTGTCCATTAGTATGGGGTGATAAACTGTACTATCATCGAGTTCTTCATGTATTCACTTCCACCTCATGGAAGTGAACCTTGGTCATACCCAAGAACTTTTGAACTTGCATCATGGTGTAGTTGAACCATCTTTCTCTCTTAAGTAGTTCAACCAAATCTACCCCTTGACAACATTCTTTCTATCTCATGGCATCTAGGTAAGGCGATCTACCATAACCCATATTGCATCTTAACCTTCTTTGGTCTAGGGAAGACTTACCACCACATATGTAGTGATGAATTCCCATTCCCTCTAAGAGATTCTTTAACCTCTAGGTCAAAGCACTGGGTTACTTGTGTTCGTACTTCACCTCCTGGCTTGCATGGCCACATGCAACATGTATCAGGCATCCAAAGCTCTATCATCACTTACTATATTTGTAGTTTCATGGTGTATGGTGATCATGATTTCTTGTATTCCATGAATTCCTCAAGGTTGATTCCTCGAAAACACAAAACCACTCTCAATAGGGTTTTATCACTTTCCTTTCCAAAGAAGTACATCTGAGGTTCGACAACCATCCTTTCATTATATCACGGACTAGGCTGGCTATCCAAACAACCCCTATTCATGTTCAACAGATCTCGTTATATCTGAGTGTTATCCAAATTTATCTCCTTTTCTCAACTTAAGGTTAGCCTAACAACCTCGACTTCTTCTAGCTTCCAGCTAAACTAGGCACTATATCTCAACCAGAGCATTCATTACCACTTCTTATCCTTAGGTGTTAGGTAACATACACCTCCATGTATTATTCTTATCATCTCATCTCAAACTCTAAGTTTATCTTCATCAAGAAACTCTAAGCTCATCCAACTGGTGATCAAACTCAACCTTATATAACTTGCAAATTCCACAAAGCTTCTACTAGGAACATCCTTACAATGTGATTATCTTAATACTTTTATCGTTTGTACCTGTCCATGTATCATTCATTCCACCAAGGTATGTTATCATCTCTATTCTCATTCTATGTACTTTTCACTTAGCTTCTCAAGATCCTATGAAACTTCATTAGGTTACCTCAAAACCAGAAAAACTGGTATACACCCTATAAAAGGGTCCCTCTCCCAGGATGGGAGAAAACTACACCTTGATAACAAAGGTCACAACCATCCCTAGGGTTTACATTCACATGAGCATGCCTAACCCAGCAGCTACTAAGGCACAAGCTGTAACACCCGGGCCCACTGCCCATGGCTCTAGTAGAGTTTTAGGAATGATGACTGGCCCCACAAACCACAACTAGCCTTAACTATGCACTTTGTCCACACTGACGCGCAAGCCAGGATCAACTTCCCGACTGGTCACCCATCCTAGTACTACTCCAAGTTGAGCACGCTTAACTATGGAGTTCTTTAGTGATGGGCTCCCGGAAAAGGAGGTGCACCTTGGTGATATGGGTAGTCTAATCATTCCTTTTAAGATCAACTTATCTGAGTCCTCAAATCTTGGGATGTTACAAACTCCCCCACTTAGACTCTTGACGTCCTCGTCAAGTCTCAACTATATGGCCTCATAATCTGACCCCATTTCAGTGCAGACCCATAATGGCCCATGGACACCCAGCTCCCGATCACAGAATACCAGCGCAAGGGTGGCTACGTCAACCATGGACAACCCTTTCCTACATGCCTGGACCGAATGGCTCAAGACTAGCATGCCACATGCCCATGTGGGGCCCACCTACTAGAGGGGTTATGGCTCTAATACCATTTGTAATGCCTGGGCCCACTGCCTAAGGCTCTAGTAGAGTTTTAGGAATGATGACTGGCCCCACAAACCACCACTAGCCTTAACTGCGCACTTTGTCCACACTGACGCTCAAGCCAGGATCAACTTCCTGACTGGTCACCCATCCTAGTACTACTCCAAGTTGAGAACGCTTAACTATGGAGTTCTTTAGTGATGGGCTCCCAAAAAGGAGGTGCACCTTGGTGATATGGGTTGTCCAATCATTCCTTTTAAGATCAACTTATCTGAGTCCTCAAATCTTGGGATGTTACAATGTGATGTTACAACCCCAAATTTTGGGTTCTTTTGATGAGAAATGTAATCTCTCATATTGGAGATAAATGAAGAGGCTAAAGAGAAATAAAGATAAATTTAATCTCTCATAAAAGAGAAATAAAGAGAAATCTTCAAAAAGAGATATTTTAATGAGAAATAAGTAAGATAATAAGAAAAAGGATGAAAGATAAGGAAAGAGGCTAAAGAAATATTCCCAAGATGGGATTTCGAGCCATTAAGGTTCCTTGAGGTTCAAGGAACTCTGAATAATAATTTAATAGCAAGGGAAAGAGAAAATATGTTTGATATATATATATGTATTTAATTAGATTTTTGGTTTGGGAGTTATGATTTTTACAAAATTCCCTAAAGTGTTGTGATTATCTTTAATGTCACAATTATTTCTATATCTTGTTGGGCACGTGGCATGACAGTCGTTGGATCTAAGATCCAACGGTGGCTGCATTCTCTTCTACCTCGAGTAGGAAAAGGAAGGGGGAACAGTAATGCGAGTTATGTGGATCCAGTTTCCTCTCCACACAGTTAATGTGCGAACTAAGAAACTTTTCCTTTGGCTTTGAGAGCCTTTTCCGCATCTAGCTGACCCAAGTTTTGGGGCTTACCAGGGTCTGGGCGAGTTTCCCCGAAATCGGGGGGAAAACATAGTTGTCCTCTATATAAGGAGGGGGCCTCACACCCTATGTGTTACCTCTGTGTACCCATCGAGTTCGCGAAGGGGGACCCAATCATCTGAAGCAACCAATTCCAAGGAGGGCGCTCGACCAACTCCATGAATGGCCATGTACCTTGCCGGAGGAGAGCTTCTTCGTCCCGATGATCCAGGCTAGCAGCAAGACAACCAATACCATGGTTGACTTCGGCAGGGTGCGGCGGAGGTGTATCCTCCTTCACTGACGGCTGAGGGAGCAAGATGCTCCGGGTCAACTGTCCAGTTGACCAACCAGGGACCTGGATGGCGAACTGGATCGCGAGCTTGAAGATGACTGGGGGGAGAATTACTCCCCTGCCCTCACATCCCTATTAAGAGGGATGTCCTTCAAGGTAATATCACAAATTAACAAGCACATTGCCCGCCGATTTTCTTTTAATCCAATAAACCCACGTGGTCATTTCTTTTTTTTTTAGAGTAAACAGATCCATTCATTACTCAAGCCAAACGACATCTACAAGTAGAGAAGAACAACCACAAGAACAAGCAACAGTCAGGTACACAGACTTAGAACCACTACCACTCATATTGGAACGGGAATAAAACACTTCTGCATAGATCTCTCTTCTTCGAGGCTGACTTAAGCAACTTTTATGAGAGATGCCTTCAACTTGAGAATTTGGCAGTGGTGTAAGGGATGAACCAAACCAGTATTCCATCCGATTGTTATCTCTACCATCCATGTCAACAGCTTGAGCAATAAACGAACCTGAGGCAAAACGAGACCTGCTAGAGATCACAATACTCTCACGACAGGAGAGAGAAACAGCCCCCCTAAAGGACAGACAAACACCGAAGAACGGTGACTAGAAGGCAGAGAACCTGCCTAGAACCCAAGAACACACGCACAAAAAGGAAATCAAACAGACAGAAAAGAAAGAACACTAAACAGGGGAGCAAACGCCAGCCTTCGGCAGGTACACGCCAGACTCCGTAGACTCAGCCACCTCCACACTGTTACTAAGCAAAAGTTGCGCCAGAGATGAAGCTGCCGCTCGAAAGCCACCACCCCTTCACTCTGCAACTCCCGGATCAGAGGACTGGGAGACCCGACCCCGTCGGCCAGAAAGGGGAAAGGCAGAAGGCGATGAAGAGGAGAGAAGCCAGACGGACGAGGAGCACGATCTGCAGAGCGGACCGACACCGATGGAAGCCCAGGGGGAGAGGGTGGCCATGCACCGGCAGCCAACCTCCTCCCCCGAGCCAGAGGGTCGAGCGCTTGGAACCCTAGATCGCCAGAGCGGAACGAGAGCCGTGTTCCGACGACGCACGTGGTCGTTTCTGATTGGTCGAAAAAGGGGTTAATTTGTAAAATATGTATCTAATGATAGAAATATCAGATGAAGGTGATCTATACATGAAATTTGATCATAAAAATGTGAAGAATCCAATAAAAATATAATTGGAAGCTAGTATTGCTTACAATTTAAAAATTACTACAACTTATCACCTTTGATGTATTAAATTTTGGTAAAACCCTAATTTGATATGGAACTCGGATTTAATGACTCTTTTGGGTTAATTTGGTTTTGAACCCTAATTCTGAGAAATACTATCCTATTAAGAATAAAAGGGAGAGTTAATCTTGAAAAAGAAGTTTCATGCTTGTTTTAGGGTTTTATGCAGATAATTATGTTAGAATCCCTAATTGGAGAAAATATGGGTTTTAATGGGTTAAATCTGAAAAGATAATTATAGAACTGATTTTTCATAATAAAATACCCTTAATTTGGTGATTAGGGTTTTATACTGGATAAAGGGGGAATTAATACTAAATGGAATACACTTATGAATTAAATCATGATGAAGTATGAATTATCAATTCGAAGGAAACTAAAGGTGGTAATTGAGTCTAATGATCTTGAAGTAACTTAAAAGAGATAAAGATGGTAGTTTTAATAAAGAAGAGAAATAATGGACTTTAACTGTGCCTATGATGTTGAAATTAGGGTTTGTGAAATAAGAGGGCATTAAATGTGAGAAAAGTATTATGGAGGCTAAAACCCTAATAAAACCCTAAAGTGGCCTAAAAAAAGCTTAAGGTGGAATCCAAGTTTAGCTTTAGAATGTTTTGGATAAACTATAACACTTGGATGTCATGCATTAAATTTCAGGATATTGTTGACTGCTTGTTTCTTGTTCTTTATCATTATTACTTAGACAGCAAGTTACTCTGGATCAGGTATGTGGTTAATTATGAATAACCGCCTTAGTTTCCTGAGGATTTTCCATATTGTTAATCGCATTGAATGCAAATGATCAGTTTGGATGTTCATACTTGCAAACTATAAAGTCACTATGATTATCACAATAATAATAGAAGTATGGATTCTCGCAATTACATGCCACCCTGATGGATGATGCCAAAGGTCAGGCCCAGATGGGTAGACCAATGGACACCTTGAGTGGGGACCCCAGGCACTAAGCTCGGGAATGAGAAGGTGGCCTATGATATTGCATGACTAGTGGGAACCATGAGTGGTGACCCCCAGGCACCAGGCTCGGGATTGAGAAGGTGGCCTTAAGTCATTGGCAAAGGAAACCCTAAGGTGGGTATGCCAGGGTTAGGGTAAAAGCGGTGGAGAATGTCATACTAAAATGTGTAAATTGGCTTGTTAATTAACTTGATTGTGATAATTAGATTGTTATCCTTATGTGCAAACTTTTGGTTGTTCCCACATACCAGTATATTTTGATATACTGACCGGCGTTTTGTTTGTCGGCATTTTAGGAACAACAATTGAAAGAACAAACAGTAAAGTGACACATTGTGGAAATAAGAAATAAAGTGCAAGGAGGATTAGATAGAATAATTCAAGCTCTGGATAGATAGATTTCTAAAGTTTTCAAAGGTAAGTAAAGTTTTAATTTTATACCAAATTCTAGTTAGTTAGTAGAATTTCATAATTATTATTGATTATTTGTCGAACCTTTGATCTTGTTAATTGAATAACGACTCTGACCTTCAGGTCTCCCTTAATTGGGGGTTATCGGGAGGCGGGGTCATTACAATTGGTATCAGAGCAAAGGTTCCTCATTTAATCTTTAATAATTAGTAAATTTTACAATCTCCGTAGAACCCAAGGGAGTTATTAGATGATTGTCTGAAGGACTGAGGTGTCTAGAAAAGGATCACGTCCGAGGGCTGGCAATATTTTCCTCTGCACTGCTAATCAGAATATGAGGACTCCCAGATGGTGTGACTGCCTGGACGATGTCTTAGGATATGACTCGAAATAAGATACCTTTAGGACTTTCTCATCTTGTTCATCCCTTCTCAACTCAAATTCTGTTAAGGACCTTAAGGATTAGGGTTTCCTCTCTTCTCCTCACCCCCTTGAGGTATGGAAAAAGATGATAAGGATTAAGGAATCCTCCACCAAATTAATAAAAAGCATGTAAATAAGATGTCATGGACATAAGCTTAATAGAGTAAGCATAAAAGAATAGATACATGCTTAGGTCGTATGACATAAGTTGTCATTGCCCTCAGGAGAGACCTGAGGCTAGACCTTCTTGTCAGGAGGATGAGTAGAGAAGGTGAGTCTTGGAGGTAGAGATCTCCATTAAAGTAGAGACCTAGCACATCCTTTAAGGATGATGTTAACCCTAACCCTAAGTGGAGGTTAGATAGAGAGATGACATGATGAGTTAGATGACATGGTGTTTGGATAGATATGCTTTTGGTTTGCCGTACGAGCCATGAGAGGTTGGATAACCTAGCACCTTTGGTGACCCTGGGAAGGGTCATGCATGTTTGAGTGAAGGATAGATCCTTCATGGATGAGGTTAGAGAAGAACCTATAGAAACATATGGGCATGTGTAAGTAGGGTATAGCTTGCACCCAGAGTACGTCAGTAGTTCTGATAGTAGGTTGAAACCCTGGTCAAGGGAGTATGCTTATGTGATAAACATAAAGAGCTAAGGATAATCGTGAGCCAAACATGAGTTGAGCAAAGGCTTAACCCAAGTAGGTATATGCTTGTGAGCTTGATCCAACTTCATGTAGTGAGGATGGATGTGGAGTTAGATCTAGAGAGAAAGCAGGACCCAAGAAAAAGGTTGGAAGCTTAGATTCTGAGACATGAAGAATAGTGGGGAGTCGAGGATGATGCGACCTAAGTGGATGATGGTGGTTTCCTTATGCTTGACCCCTGGAGGCTGATGATATCTTGGTTGCCTTTAGAGGAACCAAACCCTTAAGAGAGGATGATGCTTATGGTACCTATGGTATAAGTGATTACCTACTTGATGAGATAAAAAGTGCTTTAGACACTAAGGAGGTTTAAGTCACCAGTTGTGGGGCTTTATACCTAGTTGGTTGTCCCAGAAGAGGAATCAACTCCGAAGTGTTGCTCGAGTAGAAAGATCATGGAAGTACATGATATATCTTGGGCATGCTTGATTCATGGTTAAGAGATTGAGCATGCAGTTGGAGACCCGAAGGTGAACCTAGGGTTCCTAGGCCTAAGAGGGGAAGCAGTGTATGCGATGTTCATCATAAGTTTTGAGGCTCTATAGTTTCGAGCATGGTACTCCTCATGTGTAGAGGAATAGGAAACCCCTTAAGTTGAGGGTGTGTTTGATGAACCCCTCACAACTAAGTTCATCTAATGTTAAGGAAGAGAACAAGTATGACCTAGCATGGTTTAATAGGTGGTCTGCTTGTGCCTTAGTAGCTGTTGGGTTAGGCATGCTCATGTGAATGTAAACCCTAAGTATGGTTGTGACCTTGTTGTCAAGAGTTTTAGTTTCCTCCCATCCTGGGAGAGGATCGTTTGGTAGGGTGTATACCAGTTTTGTTGCTTTTCAGGTAACCTAAAGAGGTTTCATAGGATCTTGAGAAGCTAAGTGAAAAGTACAT
The DNA here is from genome assembly GCA_963693085.1 of Alisma plantago-aquatica. Lineage (NCBI taxonomy): Eukaryota > Viridiplantae > Streptophyta > Magnoliopsida > Alismatales > Alismataceae > Alisma > Alisma plantago-aquatica. Next base: position 1,256,228,670 of record OY856411.1, on the reverse strand, counting down.
GGTATGAGAAGGAACCTGTAGACCCATAGATAACCATCTCTAAGAACATGTGAATGTGTTACCATTGAGGTAACTGGTATGGGGCCTGACCGAGGTAGGCAGGTTGCCATGACCCCCATGAAATGGTGAAAGTCAGTCATGAATGTAGAAACAGATGATGAAGGATTGGGTAAGGTTCTAAGTTGAACATGTACTTTGTTAGTCTATACAAGGGTTGGTTAGGGATAAGACCGATGAAAGTAGGAGTTGCCTAATTCCCTAGTTGCACATGACCATAGGGTTGGGAGGTAACATCTATCATTGTCTGAGTGCCATGGGTTAGGAGATTGATCACCTTCATGAACTCATGGGACCCAAAGGGCGGATGAGTAGGGCACTCTCTGGATGCATGAGGGAAGAGGGATGACCCCAAAAGTGCCGACACCCTAAAGACCTAGAGGAGATGACCAAGGATTGTGCTTGGACCAAGTAAGTTCGAGACCAGTTTCCCATGGAAGTAATTTTGATATCATGATGTTTGTGATGTAGAGACATAAGTTCCACGTTCTAAATTAGATTTGAAGGTGTACTGGCAAGGTGGGATGTACCATCTCTATTCTTGGAATAGGAAGAACTCTGTATTTGGACTGCAGCCAAATGCTTATTTCCTCTTGTTATGAGAATGAGAGATAGGACAGTACGCATGCCATACACCAAGGATAAAGATGATGTAAGTTGAAATGTTGCTACAAGGTATAAGGATAGAGATGATAACATACCCTTATGGATCGAATGATACATGGATGGTTTACAAACACTAAGAGTATTAAGGAGATCATCTTGTGAGGATGTTTTATCATGAGCTATGTGGAATTTGCAAGTTCTGCAAAGTTGAGTTTGATCACTATGAAGGAGAGCTCAGAGTTTCTTGTTGAAGACAAACTTAGAGATGAGATGATAAGTAGAATACCTGGAGGTGTATGTCTTAAACTTTACCTAATACCTAAGGATGTGAAGTGGTAATGGATGCTCTAGTTCAGATATAGCTGCCTAGCTAGTTTAGTTGGAAGCTAGAAGAAGTTGAGGTTGTTAGGCTAACCTTAAGTTGAGAAAAAGAGATAAATTTGGATAACACTCAGATATAATGAGATCTGTTGAACAAGATTAGTGGTTGGTTGGATAGCCATCCTAGTCCATGATATAATGAAAGGATGGTTGTTGAACCTCAGATGTACTTCTTTGGAAAGGAAAGTGATAAAACCCTATTGAGAGTGGTTTAGTGTTTTCGAGGAATCGACCTTGAGGAATCATGACATACAGGAGATCATGGTTTTAAGATCACCAAACACCGTGAAACTACAAATATGGTAAGTGATAGTAGCACTTTGGATGCTTAAAACAAAGTTGCAGGTAGCATGTGGCCATGCAAGCTAGGAGGCGAAGGACAAACACCAATAACCCAGTACATGGATATAAAGTATAAAGAGTTCCCGAGAGGGAATGGGAGTTCTTCACTGTGGATGTTGTGAGTCTCCCCTGGACCAAGGAAGGTCGAGATCCAATATGGTTATGGTAGATCGCCTTACCTAGATGACATGAGAAAGGAAGAGTATTGTCACGAGACAGATTTGGTTGAACTACTTAAGATAAAAAGATGGTTCAACTACACCATGATGTGAGTTCAAAAGTTCTTGAGCATGAGCTAAGGGTTCACTTCCATTAAGTGGAAGTAGTTACATGAAGAACTTAATGGTAGTATAGTTTATCACCCTAACTAATGGTTAGTAAGATCCAGACTAGAGGGTCTGATGAGAGCAAGTGTGCTTGTTCAGGGTGATACAAAGAGACAATTCTTAAGATGTGATGTTAACCACCATAGCCTTATCGGGATGCAAGAATATTTATAGAGAGGATGTGTCGGTCACCACTTCATTAAGATGATGTTTGTGAAGGAGGCCTCACGAAGGTCAGAAAAGAACCACAGTGTGTGCAGATGAAGTCTCTTGATCGCGCAATGGCTGAGAGAGAGCCCAGAGGTGACATGAGTCGTGAGCTGATGTAAAGTAGACTGACATGCAGCTCATTGTGGGAGAATATGTGATGTGAAAATCTGACCCCTCTAAGATATAGTTTAGAAAGTTGAGTCCCCAATATAGGGGTCCATTTGAGATGGATCGGTGGAGATGGTTGTGTTTAGCCTTACCCCTCAGGCTAACATGATGTATAATGTGTTACATAAGTCTGATCTAGAGCACTATGTGAGGTACCCAAGCCATATGTTGAGCCCTGAACCTATTCAGCTTTTGAGAGGCTGAATGTCCTGAGTCACCTATGAGGGTATGATATACCAAGGTAAGAAAGAACTCGGATGGAAGAATATGAGATGATGAAGGTTCTTGGGAAGCACCATGGAAAGGGTAAGGCCACATGGGAGTCACGATGGACATAGGAAAGGTTTATCCTGATTTGTTTGTTTTCTTGATGGAATTTGGAGGACAAATTTCTTATAATAGGGGAAGGATGTTACAACCCCAAATTTTGGGTTCTTTTGATGAGAAATGTAATCTCTCATATTTGAGATAAATGAACAAATAAAGATTGAATGCATGAATTTTATTACAATAGCCTTGATGATTGCTTTGTGGGCTTTATTGGCTATTGGGCCCAATAACCAGGGAATTCAATTAGTAAATGAATAATTAAGTTTTTAAGAAAAGAAAGGTGTGGAAACCTCCAGAAGGCAAAAGAATATGGTTTTCGTGCCACATGGGTTCCTTGGGTTCCAAGGAGTCCAAAGTTGCATAAAGAGTGCAATAAGAAAAGAAAAGATCATTTTATTTTACAAATTTAGACCAAGACATTACTTAGGCTTTATTGATTAATAATACATATTTTATTTTACAAATTGGACTTAAAATGAATTACTTATGCATTTTAGAACATTTAAATCATCAAAAGAGTATCTTAGGGAAACTTCGAAAAATAATTTGGAATCAGGCTTCAAAAACCACAAAATTGTATTCTACTCGAAAAATCCTTTCCAACGACTATTTATTTGCATTTATCTGACATTCGAGCGATTTTCTATGAATTAAACAAAATTAACCAATCAGAAATTAGATAATTGCCATGTGGGCCAAAGACCAAAAGGGAAGAAAAAAAAAAGGGCGAACCGAAGAGCACGGAGGGGCAAACCATAAAAAACCACTCGACCTTCTTCTACCTTCGGCCAGCGACATGGCTCTGAGGTCCCAACTTGCGAAGTTGGGCAAATCCACAATTCTCAACCAAATTAAGTGTATAGGTACTCGAAACGTAGGGAATTGAACGAGGAACGTAATTACAGGTTCAATTTTGCTTCTAGTCACTCCTAGCTCCGTTAAAAATCTCCACAAACTCAGGGTGGAAAGAACCTCTCCGTCGGACACTCGCACTTCCTCAGAAAAAATTGAATGTATGTGGAGGTTGCTAGGTGGTCGACGAAGCTGAGGAGGGTGCTATTTATAGGCGTGGATGTGTGTGGAGCCGAAATGAATGTGGAGGTGAGAAGCCATGGACGTACATGTTGGGTGTTTCATCTATTGTACACGGGAGGTGATGAGGCTTATCTCAAACAATGCGGGAGGTTGCCACGAACTCGTAGGAGAAGAAAAATCTAGAAATGATGAAGAGACGAGGGAGAAAGGAGGAGTGGAAGCGAGCCACGGCTGCTCGTTGCCTGCTTCAGTTAACCGAAGGTAGAAGATGATTCGTCGACCCTTGGATGCATTCCGGATCGAAGATGAGCCGTCAGATTCTGGACCATCATGGTCCGGTCGTGCGTGACACATTATTAACGGCTGGACTTAGGCTTAAATGATGCCTATAATTGATATTTCGATGGCTATTATGTCACACTTTATTAGGAAATTGATTAATACATTTGGGTGGTCAAACGAACTCCAAATGACTTCAAATTTTAACCCTAGGTTTCTAATGATGTCTAGTTTCATGATATATAATTATATTTTCATTTTACCCAACCTTTGGCCTTCAATAATTATGTTGATTATTAAAGCATATATTAATATGATTTTTGGGCAAATAATTATATATAGCTTTTATATGCAACCCTTGGTTCCCAAATCCAAGATATGGAGTCCAAGAGTCCTCCACTCACTTATTACATGCATTTTCAAGTTTAATTATCCCATATTAAGAGTGAGGTATGAAGGTGGGTCATTATTCACCATTTTAATTTACACTTGCATATTAATTCCCTTCTTAACTATTAATATTTATTCTTGATCTCCAACATTATCCATTAGTCAAATAATTCGTGGTTTAGAGGAGTTTTGCATAATTAATTTATCAAATATTAATTCCCCATAAGATGAGAGAGAAAGGGAGGTGGGTAATTATTCTCCATATTAACTCAACACTTACATAATTATTCATTCCTCATCCAATAATCATTAAACGTGTACTTTAACATTATCCATTGGTCAATTCTTATTTTGTAACTATTATTTCGTTTTTGGTGAACATTAGCATCATTGCCCTTACTAATCATATTAATTGTGGTAATTGTGCAAACACCCCTTCATTATCATAAATGTAGGCAAATATAGATTTCATCCTCAAATAAAGCTCAAATTGCACATGGAGGCCAAAATGGATTCAAAAGGATGGTGAATTTATTAAAAAGGTCCAAAAGGACTATAAAGCAAAGAAAAGCTCAAAAGTGGATAAATTGCAAGAAAGACCCTAGATTTCAATCTGTTACAATAACATAGTTAAATAATAGGTATGTGTCCTCTTCATCAATGTATTTTTTCTTCATATGTGAATCATTCCGAAATTTTGTCCTCTCTTTATAAATTTGGTATTCTTTCAAGCATGGAGGTAAAGTTCTTCAAATTCTTTAAGTTGCAGGAACCTCTTTTTCCATGAAATATCTAGGTCCATATTGTGGTTTTAATGGCCCAACAAGCTTCATGTCATGATATGAGAGGTAGGTGGCAAGATTTTCCATACAACATATGGTAAGGATTTGTGTTGATGGGAGTCATGTATGCAGTTTGATATGCCCAAAGAACATCATCAAGTTTCACTGGCCAATCTTTCTTGGACCTTCCAGTGGTCATTTTTAGGATTACCTTGATTTTCCTACTTGAAACCTCTACCTAGCCAATAGTTTGAGGGTCATGGTCTGAGGTTGAACCTTTATGATGTATGACATACCCTCTTTAGTAGTGCCTTGAAATGCTTTTTGACAATGTGTGAACCTACATTGCTGACAATTGTTCTATGGACTCCAAATCTTGAGAAAATAACAAAATGTATAATAGATGTATAACTTTCTTAGAGTCACTGGTGGGTGAAGATAGATCTTTGAACCATTTTGATACATAATCCACAATAGCAAGAATGTATTGATTTCAAAAAGAGGATTGGAATTGACCCATATAATATATTTCCCAAACATCAACGATCTTAACTTTGATCCAATCTATAAGAGGCATCTAATCCCTTTTATTGATATAACTCATTGTCTGGCACGAATAAGATACCTTTAAAAAATCTTGAGAATTTTGAAAATTGATGACTAATAGAATCCATAATGTAAAATTTTCAATGTAGTATTTTCGACACTAAGGTGTCCTCCATAAGGAGATGAGTGACACTTCTTAAGAATAGAATGAACTTTATCTCTAGAAATGCATCTACAATATTAGTTAACTTCACACCTTATAAATAGTAAAAGATCATCCTAGTAGTATTTTTTCTAGTCAACCAACAATTGTTTCTAATAATTGTATGTCATATTAGGAGGTAGTTGCTAACATGCTAGATAATTATAGAAATCAACATACAAGGGTGTCATAAGGTCAACAGTCCATATGGCCAACATCCACTCAGCTCTATATGAATCGTTAATGGGAATGGAGTAATTTCCTTCTATTTGAATCCTTGAAATTTGATCAACAATGGTGTTATATGAACCCTTCTTGTTTACAATTGGATGACCAGATGCTTGGAGCAATAAAGCCCATCATAGGAGACAAGGCTAAGTGTTTTTTCTACATTAAGTAATTGATGGCACCATGATCAATGTGGAAAATGGTTTTTCAACTAGATAGTATGACATGAACGTGTCAGAGACATATATGATCGCAAGAATTTCCTTCTTCGATCTTGTATGATTCACTTGTGTTTAGTTGTTGGTCTTACTTGCGTAGTGGATAGCATGATGCTTTTTGTCTTTCTTTTATCCAAGGACCGACACCATAGAAAAATCATTGGCATCACACATAAGCTTGAAGGGAAGATTCCAAGGGGGACCTTTCATAATGGGTGTTGACATTAGAGCATCATTCAAGTGTAGAAATCTTTCAAATAATCTTCACTAGAAACAAAAGGGAAGTCTTTAACCAAAAACCTTGGCAAAGAATTCAAAATTTTAGAGAAATCTTTAATCAACCTACTATAATAGCCTGCATGGCCATGACAACTTTGTACATACATGAATGAGGAAAGTGGAGGCAATTTGGAAATTGCTTAAATTTTCCTTTTATCCACATCTATTCTAGTGTCAAAAACCTTATGGTTGAGCACAATGCCCTCCCATACCACAAAGTGTCATTTTTCCCGGTGAGGACCAAATGTTTTTCCTTACATCTCTACAAAACTAGAGATAGATTTTCAAACAGTCTTCAAATGAAGACCCATAGACTGAGCATTCATCCATAAACACCGCCATGATTTCTTAAATGAAGTCATATTAGATTGTCAACATGTATCTTTGGAATGTGGTAGGAGCATTACATAACCCAAATGGAATTCTATAGAAAGCATATGTCCCATACATGCATGTAAAAGTGGTCTTCTCCTGATCATTTGGGTGAATGGGCACTTGGTAAAAACTAGAATATCCATTGACATATTAAAAATGTGAATGATGAGCAAGTCCATGTGGCAACATTAAGTAGTAGATAATCAAAACACATATGCCAATCAACAATTGTGATGGTGTCTAGATCTTGTCCATTACTTCCCTTGACAACTGTGATTCCACCCTTCTTGGGTACAACATGTACTATGTTGATCTAGTTTCTATCAGTAACAACATAAATAATACCTACATCATAAAGCTCAATATCTTCCTTGCACACTATTTCACAAATTTTATCGTTCAATTTTTGTTTCCCTTGGACTCAGGGCCTAGCCTTTTCTTTGAGATTGATTTGATGCATGCATATGGTAGGACTTGGCTCCTTGATATCATTGATATAGTAACCAAGAGCTTTTCTTCTTAGTCTGAGCTTGATTAGGAGTTTCTCTTGGTAGATTATAGACAATTTAGAGATGATAATGATAGAATTTTTCTTATAGTTTTCTAAAAATTCATAATTGAACTCTTTCATAAGAGGAATTGGCTTAGGGAGAAGATTCTGCACACAAATCTTTTGGTTCTCTTTGAAGAGAAATATATGTTTTGGTTTCAATCTTTCCTTGTTGATTTGCTTCCTATTTTTCAGTTGTTTTAAAATAAGTCAATATCTCTTCAAGTTCTAAATCAGTGATACTAGATGAGGGGTTGGTAAGAGAAAGCATTAAAGGATCCCCTACCACATTATATTCCTAAATCTCACCACACAATTGACTATTAAAAAATATTGAAATAGCTAGATTTGATCTAAGATGGGACTTTCATATGATCCATCATGTTAAAGTCTATGTGTTCATTACCAACTATAATAGTAATAAGACCTCCTTCTACATCACTTAGAGCTCTTATAGTTGATAGAAAAGATCTCCCAAAAATCATAGGACTCAATGGATTCTCAAAAATGTTAATAATAATAGTACTGTAAGGAGTAAAGAAATTTCCAATTATTATTGAAACATCTTCAATCAATCCAACTGGTCTGGTATAAGAATTGTTTGATCACTAAATTCTCACATAGGAACAAACCATATCTATTAATCATAGTCTGATTGCTAGGGTGTGAGGCATAAGAATGTTGCTATTCCTTAGATCAACCAGTCTGTGACTTTCCATGGTGTCTCCTATGAGAAAAGGAATAGTGAAAGCACCAAGGTCTATCTACTTAGTAGGCATGGTAGCCTAAACAAAAGCAGTGTCCACCTTAGCAAGTCATACTATCATAATCTCCCCACACATCTTCTTCTTAGTGATGATATCTTTAAGAAACTTTGCAAATGTGGGTGTCTCATTTATAGCATCCAGAATAGAGATATCTAGGTGTACCTTATTAACGGTAACTAGACACTTTTTATATCTTTTCTCAAGTTGATCCTTGATAAATTGGTGAACAAGAGGTATTTCAACATATTGTTCAACATGCTTCTTTGCTAAGGTGTTTTCTTTATTTGTCCCTTGTGTGGTGTTCCTTGTTTTAGGACTTTTTTCTTCAAGAGTCTTAGTTTCATCATCATTACTAACTATAGGCTGTGTCTTCAAAGGAAGAGGTGTACTTGAAGTTGTGAAAGATTATAGTTCTGCCATCTTTTCATTCCAATGCATTGAATTTTTTTTCAATATTGGAAGGGAATCATCTAGTCAGATGCTTGACAAAAGTTGATATAGAAGCCACTTGTTGGTCTATAATTATATTATTCTCTAGTAAATCAATGATCTACATATTAACATTCCCAATCTATGCTTGCATAGTGTTCATTAAATCATTGTTACTCAAAATGCATATTCCAAGATGCTATGTAAGGGAGTTCAGTTGATTGATAGAATCAAGTTGTTGTGTAATATAACTCCATCTTTATTGACCATTGTAATTTCCTTATTGGTTCAACATCATGTTATGCGAAGAGTTGTTGTTCAATTAGAATCTTGGAAAATTTTGTCCTCTTCTAACAGCTTGCCCTCTACCCATGACATTTGGCATTTGGTTCAGTGATGAGAATTTTTATCTACAAAAGTATTTCCATAGGAAAAATTGGGATGGTCAATACATTTGTAATTAGTAGAAGAGATTTTTTCTACTACTTGAGATTCCCGTATAGGTTCAGCATAGATACAATGTCGAGATAAGTGCCCTAGATCTCCACATGCATTGCACTACATCACCTTCTCTGATGGTGGGAACTTTAGACCTTAAACATCCATAGAGATATTTTCAAGATTTGTAGAAAGTATTTCAATCGCTTTAGATTCCTTCACAGTTGCCAAGGTGCTATCGTTGCTGGTTGGACCATGTTCAAAATCCCAAGAAGATTGAAGTTATTCCAAATTATCAATAACATGAGTGCATTCTTCATCATCTTTGTCCAGTAAGTCACTTCCAGAAGAACTCAACTTGTGTTAGACCATTTTAGAAAGTAGTAATCAAAGTAGTACTATCAAACCCATGTTGTCGACATTCTCTTTGGTAAGCTTGGGATCTTTCTCATGCCTCATCAAGATTATCATTAATTTTTTGCACAAAACCTTTATTCCTGTTACTACAGTGAATGATTTTTTATCTATAAAGAACTCATTAGCAAATGCATCAATGAGATCAACCCAAGTTGTAGTAGTTAATCACTTGATGTTGAGGTGCCAAGCTAAAGCTCTCTTTCTCAAATAAAGGTGAAAAACCTTGGCATGTATGGCCTCTTATGGAATATGTTTGATTTTTTTAGTATCGCATATAGCCTTGAAGGTGTCAATATGATGGTGTGGATTCTCATCGGGTGGAATGCCTCCAAATTCTCTTGCTTGAATAAGAGTGACGGGTACTCCCCTTAATGTCAAAATTAGTCACTTTATAATCGAGTTCACCACTGGTTGCCTATTCTCATTGGCTCTCGACCGAGTGTAGTAATGGATGGATCTTCCTCGTTCCATAGCTCTATTTTAATAGGTACCTAAAATATCTAAGTGTCTTTGGTGTATAGAAACTCCAAGTAATAATGCCAGAATGAAGTTCCAGATTTAAAATTTGAAGGATAAGACATAAACACATGAGTAAGAGTAAGTAGACCCTTAGGTTCTTAGACAAATTTCCTTTTTCTATCAGCGGACATAGTGCCAAAACTTTATCACTCTTAAACGTATATCAAAAATGTGAACACGATTATTTGCTTGAAGGTCTTAGACTATAAATTTATATCCAGATTCAATAGTCTTCCACAACTCAGTATGGAGTCAATTGTAGTAATATGGAGTCAAAAATAGGGATAAGGGAAGGTAACAATGTAGAAACTAAAAGCCCTTAGCTTAGCTTAGTCTAAAAAAAGGGTTGAATAAGGAATTAATTAATCTACTCAAAAGTAAGAAACCAAAGTTATAAAATTAAACAAGGTAAGGATGATGATGATGATGATGATTATGATTATGATAAGAGGAACTTGGATTGGGTTTCACCAATTAAACCTGCCTCAACCATGCAAAATCTTATCTCATGTTTTATATATTCTCTACTCATTTTACAAATAGCAATAAAAATGTATCTAACACATCCCTTCTCTTGATATCGGGGTAGTTTTTTGTCTAGAGGCGCCATTGTCTCAAGAATACAACCAAAAGATCTAGAACAAGCATATGACCTTAGCTATAGTGATTCCCCACTCTCAGTGATCCTCATTAATTCATGATCTAGATCTCATTGCACCCAAGTTTTAGAAATGATATTGATCAAACATCACAATACGGTAGATAATAACACAAGAAATACATTTAAATATGAGCATGGAAATAAAACTGCATGAATATATATATATATATATATATATATAGTAAATAGAAGAAACAAAAATTACTTGATTGGATGGGGTTGATTTCAACTCTTAGTCCAAGTTATTTATCTATCCACTTATGGTGCAAAAGAGAATCAAATTACAAATTGATCAAGTTTTTTCCCTCAAAATAAAATAATGAAATAGTAAATGGAAGGAAAGAGATCAATCACAAGGGTAGATCAAGCTAGGAGGTCAATCTACCCACTATTTTGCTAAATTTGACTTGAAAGGTCGAACTCCTTGGTACGTTGATATAGGTGATTGATGGTTCTTGAGGTTGATTGTGATGTCCCAATGACTTTGGAGATCGATTACCTTCACTTATCTTTCAATGGAACTTGTGTCAACCTAGAGTTCGACCAATCTAGTGAGTTGGTGGATGGTTGGTGGCAAAGTCAATGAATTTGATTTCTCTCGAGATCAATCACTTTGTCCTTGGTCTCTGTGCACTACGACAACTTTCAGCTTTTTTTTTTACTAAAGATGCCTTGGAAGTGACTCCATGGGGTCATATATATAGGGTACAGTCATCCTTGTGTTGACCTCTTATTGGTCCATGTAGCATCGACCCCAGGGTTATACTTGAATCTTTGGAACTCAATTGGTCTCCTGCTCATTTGCAATTGTAAACTTGGGTTGTAGTAGATGATTGACCTTCTAGTCAATTGATGACTTTCATAGGCAAGGTCGATCATAAGAGTTGGATGAGATTGATTGGCTTCCTTTGGGATTCATCAACCTCGAGATCGATAGGAAGTCCTTGTGTAACATATCAATATGTCATGCTCGAGCATCTCTGATCTTCAAGCTGTAGATCTTGATTGGTTTTCTTACTTGGTTTAGCTTTAAAATTTCTTGAGCTTCTTAATATATGGACTATGGACCTCAATCAATTTTTTAGGACCAATTGAACTTTCTTTCTACTCCATCTTTTTTTATTTAATCAAGCCTTATTTGAGTTCAACAAATGACGATTGGCATGAAGGTCGATTGATGTTATTCTTGGTATGGTATCTCAATAAGTTGTCTATCGAGCTTTGTGCTTGACCTTTCCTTAATCAAGCTTACAGCTAGATTGAACTATTTACCATCTTGCTTAATATCCCTTTGTATTTAGAGTGACAATCTCAAGGTTGATCATTTGTTAGTTGAGCATTGAGATTTGGAGTTGAATTTTTTGCATTTTTCAAAGGTGGTTTAGATAGAAAATAATCTTGTAAATATGCAAAAAATAAAAGATTTTATGAGCATTATGTCCATATGAAGATTGATTTCTAGAACAAAGAAGCATGAAATATTATTAAAAGTTGATGATATCACCAAAAACCTTAGATTTCAAATTTTTTACAAAATTTGTTATAGTTCTCTAAAATATCAAATATCTTAGAAACAATCATTCTACATTTACTTTCTCAACAAATTGTCACCATAGCAAGGATTGACAACTTCCAAGATGTTATGTATTATCATGCCATGAGAAATAATCTCTAAATTGATGTCAATAAAGGAGACCTATATATCCTATTTATTTGACTACAATTGACTAAGAATTGAAATTACTCGCTCACTTGTTAACTCCTATAGTAGATCACATGTCATGTACAAATTCACTATGGTATATAATTGAATATATACTCCCAAAAAAAAGATCTCCGCATCAGCAACATGGCTCTATTTGACTCCTCTAATTCAACCTTGGGGAAAAATTATCTATGAACTTACCAGACATGGAGAACAGGGTTGGAAGGTCTATTCTGAATGGGGAGTCGACAGGAGTATGGAATGAGAAATGGGTCCAAGCGAGGACAAGACCTGCTATACAAAATAATCGCAGCATACCGGAGGACATACAGGACCTCAAAGTAGCGTCGATGGCAACGACTACGGGTTGGGATGAAGACTTTATCAGATACTGGTTTGAGCTGAACACTACAGAGTAGATTATGGGGATGATACCATCGGATACGGAGGCTGGAGAAGATGGTTTCGTCTACCTAGATGATAACCGAGGCAGTTTCTCAATGAAGTCTATCTATAAGCAACGCTTATTAAGGACTAGGAAACTGATACAGGGGCCATGGAAGCGAGTATGGGCACTTAAAACATCACAGGCGATCAAGGTCAGTCTATGGAAAATCCTACATGATGGGTTAATGACAAATGAGAATCATCATAAGAGAGGGCTCACAGATACTATACTATGCCCGAGATGTAATCAACATGAGGAGTCTATGATCCATGTGCTGCGAGAGTGCTATTTTTCTAATCATGTCTGGAATCTTATTGCCAACAATGTCACTACCTTTATTCACCATGGCGACCTCAAGTCCTGGATAGCTCATAACTTGAAGGGAGACACACAGGAGGAAAACCGGTCTGGTTGGTTTGCAACAACGGTGCACTTCCTATGGCTATGGAGGAACCGATTCATTTTTGAGAAAAGAAAGATAACTCCACAGCAGGCGGCCCGTTTGATTGGGAGTCAGGTCCGAATTACTCAAGGAGTCTTTGATGTATCAAACATTCCACAAGGGGGTAGGGAACCAGCGGAGGTTCAGTGGACACGACCACCAGCTCACATGGTCAAGATTAATGTCGATGGATCAGTGAGGATGAAGAGGAAGAAAGAAGCTATAATCTATGTCATCAAAGATCACAACGGGAGATGGATTAAGGGAGGTACCCTCTGTAAACAATCCTTAGACGTTCTAGAAGTGGAGCTAATGGCCATCTTCGAAGCTGTTAAAGTTATGCAGGGCAGTATGGAACCTGTAATCATCGAATCAGATAGCAAGGTTGTCTGTCAAGCAGTGAATTCCAAGCATGGTGTTATCCCCAGGTTCAGACAACTGGAGTCGGCAATCAAAAAGGAGATGAGGAAGAAGCAGAACATGGTGCTATCATTCATTCCAAGAACGGCAACAAGCTTGTAGATTAACTAGCTAAATGGGCTTCGCTTGAGAGTAGTCCCCAACATAGTTGGGAGTCATGCCCAGACTTTGCCTCTGCTATTTGGGGTAATGAAACTGGGGTATTTGTAGACAGGGAGAACTCTACCGTTGGCCTGGTCCGGGAGCAGGATGAGTAAGTCCCCGGAATAAAATAAAATTAAAAAAAAAAGAGAAAGAGCAGGTGAAACTATTGAGTTTCATGATTACAACAACAAGAAGTAGATTCTAACACAAACTCTAACTTGAATTTACTTGGAACTGAAGAACATGGCTCCATTTCCCTCTCTCAGGGCAATCATATCAAAAAGCCTAAAAATTATCATCTATGGGGAAAGTAGGGTTGATAAAGTGTACAATGTGTACTAAGAAACTCACAACTCAATTTATATACCTTAAATCAGTTACTAGCTTGGTCAAATATGAAGTTGAAAATTTAGTACGATTCCTATCACTAGTCTGGAAGTCGGACGACATCCTAGTAAGTAGGTCTGACTACCAGGTTCAACATATGTTAACTCGACTGACAAGGCCAGTTGACTTGGGCTCAGTTTATGTCCAAAGATCATCTGACATTTGACAATCTGACTAACATATGAGTTATATCCTAGATCAACATTTCCAAATTAATGTACAATTATTAATTTGGTGATCCAACCAACAAATAATATATATTGAAATGTGTTTGTATGTGTTCTAGGGTATCTTTACAATTTTTTATGGATCTATTAAAGCTATAATATCAGTTACCCAAAAAAAATCACTTTTGCACTCAAGATTAAGGTTTACTCATTCTAGTATAATACATTTGCCAAAGTCATGTCGAATTTTACAAGATTTTAATATTTGAACCCTATTGTGCTAGATGAAGGTTTACAGATGTGTTAAAATATGAAATTAGGGTTCTGTTCTAGAGCCTAGATGATAACGAACTGAGAAAATATACATGGATGTTGACCTAAATAACACATATAAATTGAATTACGCTACTTAATTGGAAGTTAGGTTTCTTGATGTCGAGATACTTATTAATTAGAATTGTGGTTGTAACATGGTGCCTTTTCCCAAGGTCTAAAGTGGTGGTGCTTAAACCTTTCATATTATACTGTTCAAGTTTACTCTTTGATCTACATGGACATTATTGTTAAATAATGTTAAAATTCCAAATTTAAGGCAAGAATTCAATTATTCTCCATTAAGAATTTGGTCCATTAATTTGTTTGATTGTCTTTTATTTTGCCTACTTGGAACCCAAGTTGCCTTTTATTGAAAAAGGAACAACATATTGTGTACATCCTTTGGTATGAATCTCAATGATTTAGATCCTTCAACACATTCAAACTTGACTGATATATCTTTCTATTTTTTCACTTAGTTTTGGGAGTAGTTCTAAAACTACTCATGTGAAGATCTCTCAAGCGAGAAAATGAAGGAAGATATTTAGAAAGAACCTACACTAGAGCAATATCTTATAGGATTTCTTTGAATGACTAGACTACCCTAGATGACTAGTCCTTCATCCTAATTATCTTATAGTTTTATAATTTTTTTATTCCATCCTTGTAGATGAGGAGCATTTATTACTTTTAAACCATGTTATGTTTAGATTTTAATAATCCAATGCTACTTCACATGTATTGATGCTTTATCATAAGCTATGAGCTACATCCTTTCATTAATGCAATAGTTTGTGAAAAAGTTTGATTATGGTTGTTTTGTCCTTTATGTAGTGAATGATGAACCTTTGAGGTCTCATATATTACAAGTGTGATAGAGTCCCCATTCCCCTAGATATTTGATGTGATATGATGGATTAGGAGATATAAGGCCCCAATCATTGTGATGTGACTTCTAGAATGAAAACATAACAGTGGTGCAAAAATGAATTATGAAACAGATGGGGATTGACATGTGCATATTGTGTGTGTCCATTTGCAAGTGTATGTGTTGAATAATAAAGGACATAAAGATGCCTAAGTTGTCTATCTCAAGGAATTGGTACTACTATGGGCTATTACTAGATAAAATTGATCAGCTAGACCTAGGAAAATGATTGGTTAAAGTAATTAAACTACTAATTGAATATAAAGATCAATAAATTAAATTGGCTTTAAAGTTTAGAAAAATTTAATCTCTAGGATTATAATTTCACCACACTATGATGCATACATGATTTCTCTTCAATAAACATAAATTATCATTGTTTCTATGGAATGGGCATTTTAGCTTGTACTACCCGCTCTCATAGATTAATACATTATTTTACCTAGTTACCCACCTGGTTTTACAATACTAATATAAGAGATTAAATGAACAAGACCTCCCGTCTGGACAATTATCATGCATATTTTTAACCCACTTTTGCAATGTGTTATTAATTATGTCAATAAAGGTGTTTCCACTTGTTAATCATGCTTTCGTAGTGATTAAGAATATAAAGCATATTCATAGTGATCAAGCGGGAACATGGAAAATTGAATGATTGGGCATTATTAAAATCCAAAGCAAATAAATATATTAAAAAAATTAAGACAGTCATGTACAAAGTCAAGATCAGACTACACTCAAGTCCTAGAGAAAAGGGTATTTTCTCTGCATGCTTAACATGAGATCAAAAGAAGATTTTGAGAAGAATAGTGATATAAGAACTATAAAACCCCTTGAATATATGTGTGAGGATGACTCTCTACAAATATTACCACAATTGGATAACATTTCATATGTCAAACTGCTCCTCAGAGGTGCCAAGATGTTCCTCGATCCACGTCTTTGTGTCTCTATCTTCTTCTTCTCCATATATGGGTTGTTGTAGAATTGTGTGATGCCCTCTTTTTGGTCACCCTCTTAGGTTTTAATCAAAGAGTAAAAAATTCCACTTATCCAATTGACCATTGGATGTATCTACTTGTAACCACGACCATCATGGAAATCTCAATGGTATCAAGTTGGAAGTCGGTGCCACTAACTTGCTTATTTCATGACTCCATCAAGTTTGAGTTGGTAGCACTGAGTTGATAGTCGGTGGTATTGAGATTCTAGTGAGGCATTATGATCCTTGTTATCAGGACCACTGAGTTGGCCCTCGATGGTACTAACTCTGCATCACTATGGAATCAAGTCATGTATTAAGGCTACTGAGATGACTCTGTGAAATTCCCCCTTTTGCTCCATGTCAGTGGTATTGACATGGATGTTGGTGGTATCGACATTATCAATAGATGTTTCCTTATCTATAATGAAGGAAACAATGCATCAGAATATTATTAATAGAATAATTTTAAACCAAATGTATTAAATAGATAAACAAGATGACAAGAGTTGCACGTGCGATTTTGACATATGATACATGAAACATGTAATTAATAGAGATTTTTTTTATAAAAACATGCCAAAAATAACCTATGAAATAGAAACAAAAATGTGTGCATCAAACCCCCTAGATTGAATAATATTGTCCTTGAGCCATACTGCTTGAGATTTGGTTGAAATAGTCAAAACAATGATACATATGTAAACTGAACCGTCCTAACCATCCTTCACTATACAAACCTAAACCATCCTTTTTAGCCACAAAGCAAATAACTACTATAAAAATGACCAATTATGAAAAATAAAAACATAAACATTATACCACTAAACACACAAATAAGTAGAAGTGGAGAAAAATAATGGAAAGTGCAAAGTATGATGAATGTATCACAAGATCTCCATATTTACACTACTCTGCTCGAAGGCATCGTCTAAATGAATGTAGTTCCTTGAGTGTATAATGCATCCCTATTTTAGGGATCCATCTTGTGTCTCATTGCACTTCATTCACATCTATATTTGTAATATTACATGTTATTCTCCTCAATATGCATATTTATATTAAATGCACTTATGGACATTCTTTTTATGTTTTCAGGTACTTGGACCAAACTCTGATGGATGAGAGAGAGAGAGTGAGCCTAGAGTTTTTCTACCCTTAGAGAGGCTGAAGGTGAATTAAAAGGCTCCCTTAGCCTACCCCTAGTGGCCAGGGTCAATTGAAGCAAAGAAGTTCAAGGATGAAGAAAGAACAAGATCAAAGTGTTGCTGAAGAGACCAACACAGCCGTGGTACCATAGAATGTATGTGCTTGCCCAAGAAAAATCATAGAGAGGAAACAAAGTGAAAGGGATGAAATGCAAGTCAGTAGAATGATTGTGTATCACAACATGGTCGTGTTCCCAAGAAGTTAGAACGATCATTTCCCCCAAAATGGGCAACCAATTCTAGAGCCAAAATAACAGTTCCATACAACTCAGGTGTGTTGCCCATGACCCACCATGGCAAGGGTGACTACAAAATCCATTAACCGGCCTAAATCGCACGTCCAAAAGGAACGGATTTGAAGTAGTCGGACTTTTAAATAACATGACTCTTAGGCCCCTGCAACGATGACGGGGTGATAACCTCCAATTTTGTGATGTTAACTTAGTATTTTTCTTCAATTTCTCACATTATTTCTTAGATAAATTAGATAGAATCCCTAGTTATCCTCTTTTATTGCAAATATACTGTTAGATTAACTTTTCTCCTTTTTACCTACAGAAAAAGACACAAAAAAATCACGAAAGACTTAACCGGTCTCAAGACCGCATGGACTCACACAGTCCCAAGACCGCATGAAGCCAAATGGTCCCAAGACCACATGAAGCCAAACAGTCTCAAGACCGCATGGACTCACACAGTCCCAAGGCCGCATGAAGCCAAACGGTCCCAAGACCGCATGAAGCCAAATGGTCCCAAGACTGCATGGAGTCACACGGTCCCAAGACCGCATGAAGCCAAACGGTCCCAAGACCGCATGGAGTCACACGGTCCCAAGACCGCATGAAGCCACACGGTCCCAAGACCACATGAAACCAAACGGTCCCAAGACCGCATGGAGTCACACAGTCCCAAGACCACATGAAGCCACACGGTCCCAAGACTGCATGAAACCACACGGTCCCAAGACCGCATGAAGCCACATGGTCCCAAGACCGCATGAAGCCACACGGTCCCAAGACCGCATGAAACCAAATGGTCCCAAGACCGCATGGAGTCACACGGTCCCAAGACCGCATAAAGACAATCGGTCCCAAGACCGCATGGAGTCCAAATGGTCTCGGGGTCCAAACGGTTTCAGAGTCCAAACAGTCTCGGGGTCCAAACGATCTTCAAAACCATTTGGATCCAAAATTGTCCAAACCATTTGGACTTCACTTAAGGCCTATAAATAAGACCCAAGGGGTACTCCCAAGGCATCAAGTTTAAGATGCCTAGAGGTTGCCTCCACGACTCCAGAGCTTTTCCAATTTCCATCCTCCGCCCAAAGGCTGCCAGTCTGAGATCCACATTCCATCCTGAAGTTTCTTTCTCTCTCTTCGCCAAAGAAGGTGGGAAGAGGAGACCTCATCATCGAGCAACTTGTGAAGTTTGAAAATTGTCACTCTCTCTCTCCAAGGGGTTGACTTTCCTCTCTCCTTTGTGGGGATGACACACACTCTCTCTCTTCTCGCCTCCTTCTTTGTCCTAGCCATGAGTGAGTAGTCTCTTTCACTAGGGTGCGGGGAGTAGCCCCGCTACCCATGTTTTCATTTCATGTAATGTAATCCATAGTTTGCAATATATAGTTCTTTCTTTTCAATTCAACATCAATCGCTTAATGAATGCTTGTTGCTTGATCACCAACTTGTGTTATCTTTTATCTTTTAGTATGATTTGTCTATGATTGTACTACTAGATTCGAAACTCGATTGAATGTTGGTTCTTGATGCATGTATCCACCATGCATTTGTTTCGGTATCTAGGAGTGTTTTTCAAGAAGTGGAGTAAACTCACTACCAATGTTGTACTTCCATACTATGAAATGGAATCATTTGACGTATGACGGGGTCTGAAGTAGCAATTGGGGTCGAACCACATGGACAAAGGCGGTTGTGCTAAGAATGCAGAATCAACACTCTACACTCCAGTAAAAGAAGTGTAAGAATAAAGTTCCCAAGGGAACAGTAGGGGAAGATCGGTAAAACAAGAAAACTATCTCCAACTGGAGTTACCAGGAAAATTAAGGTTTTTGGTTTTTATTAGTTTTTAGGGATTTTTTGCAACAGAACCAGAGGATATAACACAATTTCCTCGGTAAGGAATGAAGGAGGAAAACTTCGGCATAACGAGCGGCAGCAGGAAACGTCCAGTACCCCTTCTCTCGAAGAGGGTACCTCTAACTAAGAACCAACACCCTCTCTCAAGGTTGATGGACTTGGGTTAGAGTGGAAAGATAACTGAAGCAACCCCGATCCTCGGTAATCTTGTACTCCCTGATCAAACCAAATGCTAGAGCTACAAAACCTCTCTCGAGGGAGTTGCAACAGGAAACACGATTCGATAGCTAGTCAAAACATGATCCAAGCATACAAGCTAGAGTTCGAATGCTAAACAAAGTAATCATCCAACAAAAAGGGGACCAAACATAGAGAAATAGGCATTAAAACTCCTCTTTTCCATTAGCATAAGCATTGTATAAAGGGTTTAGTTACATTGCATAAATAAAGAAAGTAAATGACTAAAAAGAGGGAAGATAAGTATCGCCTCCTTGATGTAGGAGGGTGACACATAGTAGCAGATCCCTGAGGCACCTCTAACCCGATACTGGGTGGGAGCTCTGCCCGATACGCCTGTGTCGGGCGGCATCCCCTGTCGGGTGATATGTTGTGATGGGCAGACGTATCGATCAAAGCACTCTGCCTGATACGATCGTATCAGTATGTCACCCTCTCACGTGACACACTGTGACGGTTTGTCCGTATCGAGTTCAGTATTGTGTCGGGTTAGAGAGGTCTCAGGTTCTCAGGTCCCTCATATCAGGTTTAGGTGGGGGGCGGGGGCGATCCATCTCAGGCGAGATCCCATCTAGGAACCTAGCACATCGGGTGGCCTTCTTGGTCGATATCGGCTGCTGTGGCTACCGGGACGGATCCTAAGTGAACCATTCCCGCCCCTCTCGGGTGCGGAAGTGCTCACCTAGTATCGCCCAACACACCTCTGGGACGCGACACACTAGCTCCAGGTGCTTTCCAAAGTTAGCTTTTGTGAGATTCTGATCCGTCCCATCAGAGTCTTGTAGCTATTATTTATAGGCAACAGTTGGAAGAAGATGCGGATCTCCGGGCACCACGTACTCTTCATCGACTCCCTTTACGTGTCTTCGGGGATGGATGACACCTAGGTATCTCCCGACACACCTTGGCTATCGCGTGTCAGATTGCAGTGGTATCGGGCGGTTGTGACAGATAAGTGTTATTCCGGTGAGTGGCTCTTGTCGCACGACATGTCCATGCCGGGATGACTGGTCATGGCATGATAACGGCACTCTGTCGGGTAGTAGCATGTCACTCGTCAGATTTTGTGTCATGCGATATGCCAGTGTCGGGTTGTGTCATGTCGAGTTGCAGCATGTCGAGTAGAGGATGAGTCGTGCAGCTGGATAAAGTCTGGTTCTTTGTAATTGGGTCGGGACGGGCCAAATTGCTGATTTTTGGGTGGAAAAGCGAGGAAAACTCTATAAAAGATGATAAAAACGGGTTAAGAGCATAGTGTGACTCATTTATTCAATAACATGACAAAATGAAGAGGAAAATAGTTTAAAAAGGGTAGTTTTGCAACGAAATATGGGCCATAAATACCACACAAATGGGTGTTATCAACTCCCCCAAACTTAGCATTTTGATTGTCCTCAATGAATTTTAAAACTTTGTTTTGTGATACTTCTTCTTAATCGGTATAGTTTTCAGACAAGGGGTTTGAGCGAGTATCGAGGTGTCTTAAAGAGAATACTGCCTGGCCATGAACAACAGACTTCATTTTTCCTGCCTTATTTAAGCAAAATTTTCTTTTCAGCTTCTGCGAGACTAGGATGCATGATTTCGAAGTTAGCTTTCACACCAACAGATTTTTGGGGATAGAAAGTTGTGTGTTTGGGAAGGCTTAAGGCTTTTTGGGTTTTTCTTGTTTCCCATCAGTCCATCCAGGTACGGGTCCGTTAGTGGGCAAGTGGTCCCTGCAATCCAAGCCAGATGGCTTTAGAGGAATGATTTTACATCCTACGTACCACTGCCCCGGATCTACCATGCCTAAAGATGGGTACTTTTGGGAAGACAAGTGTGTGTATCATTTTTTTCTTGGCACAACTCTCATGATTTTATTCACTCTCATAAGTCTTTTCTCCTTTTTTGGGATTTTTTTGGGTAAGGGAGAACAAGAGAAATTTTTACTGTTTGGGCAGCTTTTTCCTTTGCATACACATCTCTTAGCTGTGGCAAGATTATTTTTCGAAATTTTTGGCATGGAAAGTCGTAGTCTTTTGTCACTTGAGACTACATTTTTAGAAAGACATTAAAAAACACGCACCTCCTTAGACACCAAGAAAACAAGATGGCAAGAAGTCGTATCAGGTTTTTACTATAAAGAGCCTTTGTACATATGTATAGAGACGAAATAAGCACAACTTTTGTATCAAGCATGTATATGTATATGTACACAGGTTATGTTATAGGAGAAAAAGAACAAAAGGTAAAGTTCAGAGGGATTTTAGTACCTCCCTCACTGATGCATAGATCCCCCCCAAACTTACTCCACACTCTGTCCCAAAGTTGTGAAGTAGATAAGGTAGGGTAATGTTAATTTAGTGAGGGTTAGCTGGTGAGCGTGCCTTTGCCAGATAGAAGCTCCCACACATATTCTCCGCATTTGTTGTGGTAGTCGATGTGGTGGAGCAGGTCAGGCATCTCTTGGTTTGATATCCATTCCATCACGAAGATGTCGTAGTTGTTGGATAGTGGAATTTGGTGTGGACTGCAGTGGCAGAACTAAAGCTAGTGCCATTTTCTCACTGCTATCTCCATGAATGGCTGTATCAGCATCGCCACCTCCTCATAGTATTTTCATACTAAGCGCTTGAGGGGAGTCAACGTTGTCGATGTACACTGTACTGGGTGATCTTTGTTGCTTTCTGAGCTATTGTAGAAAATTCATGCTCATTGGTGAGTGTACACCGTTAGGAGCGTCCAATGGTTGTAGTGCAAGATAGGTAGGAAGATGGTGCATGGAACCCTGCACTATAACTCTGCCATAAAGGATTGTTTTGCTCCTGACTCATCGGCAAGGTAGATGTCATTGAACAGCATTGGATGGGCTATGTATGCGTGTTCAAACTTGTTTTGTAGTATCTGGATGTAGGTGGCCGCCACTGATATCGCCAAACATCCCCCTTCTTTTACCATGTCCCTTAAGTCGTCAACTGGGACTATGACACTGCCTGCCTCGTAGATGACGTCTGCGGGGGTAGAGTCAGCTAACTTCAGAAGAACTTCATTGACCTATTCCTATGTGAGTGTAGAACATGAGAAATGGTCAAAGTTTTTGATCATTTCTTCTGAAGTGTCAGCCGAAGTGGGGTCTTCAATTCTGCATACTTCCCACAGGATTTCTAACTGCTTGCCTGCCCTGTAGGCGTCTGCTTTTGTCTCAGCTTCTTTTTCTGGAGTGTTGCTGGGTTGCGATGATTCGTCTGCTTGTTCACTATCCAGCAACTTGTCTGGTACCCCTGTGTCTTAGAAGTAGCGCTTGTCTTTGATCAGCAGCAGAGAGTAGGTGCTCCTTAGATGGAAGAGGTCTTGGCCCTGGAGGTGCCTTATGTTTCCAAATATGTTGAGCAGCTCCATGGTGCGCAAGACAACAAGGGCGCTATTCCCACTTCCTGATTCTGCTTGGACGGGGAAGTCTTTGATAGAGAAGAAGTTCCAAACGCCTCTATGAAGTTGGACTCCTTGCTTGATAGCTCGGAGAAGATGCATCGGGAGAAGCCTGAGATGTTTATCCTCCAGGCAACTGAAGATAAGTCCTGAGCGTGGCACCTCCTTGTTGCAACAGCTGAACAGCTGGACATCATGGTTCCGGAGGTCTGCCACACACAGGAACCAGTTGTTGCGGTGTTTGTATGGGGCCAACACGAGGTTCGTGTTGTGCTCTTCAATATGTCGTAGCATGTTGGCCACCGCAATGGAGTTTGATACTCCCATCATCAATCTTCTTGAAAAGGTCAGGGTGGCACTGTATATCGTTTGCCGACCTATCCTGGTGCTGACATTCTCAATGATTGCACCCTCCAGGACCCCGAACAACTTTTTTTTCAACGACGGTTGGTGAGCAGAACTTGCTTCTGAGTGTTCCCCATCATACGGAGAAGTAGTCGTCGCTCCAGATGACATCTTGTTCATCAGCCTGTGACCTAAGGACCTTGTTCTACAGTTTTTGGTCCCTGACCGTCAGGTATCCGATGGCCCTTCTGTCGAAGTCGACCATCTCAAAGAAAGGTATCTCTGACATCGCAGAAAACACATATGTTGTCAAGCGTCTCCCTCTGGGGGTGTCTTTCATTAGCGGCGCAGATGTCCCCCCCCTCTCCCTCTGATTCATCAGAAGAGTCCTCCCTGACGTTGATTGCTTTGTTGTTGTCCTCAGCTTCGTCTAGGGGGACTGAGGGAGCAGCTTCTTTCAAGCTGTGGGAGCTTTCTTGTCCGGTTGGAGCTCCATCAGTTGACTTTTGCGGCGTCCTTTCCTCAGGCGTTGTGGATGCCGCATTGGAGGAGGAAGTGGATGATGTCCTCGGCGATGATGTTGACGAGGAGGGTTGGGATCCTGAGCCAGGAGGTGACAGAGACCTTCTCGGGTGCCTTGGACACGGATGGTCATCCCTCCTGTTCAGCCTCTCCTCGATCACGTCAAGGCATTGGAGGGCCTGTTGTAGTGTGGTGCTCAGTGCATCTAGTTGGCCGGGAAGGCCAACTAGAGTCAGCAGTTGCCACTCCTGGCAACTTAGCCTCTATTGGAAAATGGAAAACTTGTGTGTTAGTGAAGTAAAAGTAGTTGAGTGGCTTCCTGTTACCTCCCGCAAGTGATCGAGTTCATGACCCAGCATCTGTCCAAGTGACGGAGGGGCTGCTATAGATCTCCCTCTCATCCTCGTGACACTCCGTGAAGATTGACCTGACAAGTGGGCGACTTCACTCAAGGTAGTATCAATTTGGGTTGTTCACGTGGTTGTTGCTTTTGGGCGAGGTGTCAGCACTTGCGCACCTGTCTCTGCCTCACCTACTTGTGGTGGTGGAGAAGGGCGCAGTGTGGGTGGATGCTGCTCCACTCCTCTGTTGTCGGTGACCTCCTCTACATCTGCCACTGGAGACACCGACAGCGGCATTGGCTGCGCGGCCCTGAGCTCCACCTTGAGGATCTCGACGAATGCCCCATTACTGGCATCCGGTTGCACCACTTCTTCCGCCACTGAGGGCGCTACACAAGTCTCGAGAGTTGCAGTTGTCTCTCTCGTGGAAGCTTCCCTTGGGGCTATTGAGCTTGTCTCTACCCCAGTTGTCTCGGCAACCTACATGATCGCCGGCACTTCTTCAGCCATGGCAACTCTATCAATGCATGTCATCGGTTTGTCTGGAGTGGTGAGTGGCTCAGCAGGAACTGTGGATGATTTATCCTACCGAGCATCGAGAGGGACATGCCTTCCTGTCGCAGCTTCCCTCTCTTGTATCCTTGTAGTGGCGACGTAGGCGGCTTCGACTACCACAGCTTCAATCTCTGCTATGGTAAAGACCAAATTTTCTGCATCGTAGGTGGCACAGCGAGGGGGTGGAAGGAGAGTGTTTGTTCTTGTGAATTTTTAGAAGTAGTTTCGCCCCTCCTTCTTAATGATGCTGGCCCTCATGAGGAACTTGAGGTCGATCTTCTCTTCGCCCCTTGTCCTTGAAAGGTTATGCAATTCCTTTGGGTATCCTAACCCAATCGCAATCAGATTGATGATGCCACCCATGCAATACTCCTTGGTGGCATCCTTTATGGGGGTAGAGTCTATTCAGCAAGAAGCGTCCCAAGTTGACTACATTACCCTCCATCATGTGCCATATGAGATGGAGTTCTTCGGTGTAGATGTTGCTTGATTCATTCTTGCTGAAGAGCAGACATGCCATGAATTTGTGCACTATCCTCCAGAAGCAGGAGTGCACTGTCGCCACCTTGCTTCCCGGCTTGAACGATGACTCATCGGCCAGCCTTCTCCAGAGCTCCACCAGGTCGAACCCGTCTCCTTTGGTGATCCTTACACTGTTGTTAAGCAGTTCTTTTTCTGCCTCATAGGAAGAAAAGATTTCATTGAGCATCTTCTCTGATATGACGTACTCGGCATTATACAGTCGCCCTTGTAGTCTATATGCTCCACCATATTCTTCAATTTCCTCAGGTCTATTCTGTACCCAGTGGACAGACGACATGAACTCCTTGGTGAGTTCTGTGTAAGAGGAGGAGTGGCTGAAGTAGATTTTCCTCAGCCCGGCTGCAGCTAGGACACTTTTCAGCCTGTCGAAGATGCCTAGCTGAAGGAAGGACAACTGGTTGCAGAATCTGCTCGACCTATATATTGTTGTTGCCAGTTTTATGTATCGACACCAGTGCTCGTTGTCTCTGGGCACAAACCTTCCTGGTGAGCGATCTAATGGTTCTGTTGTCATGGTTGAAGCCGTTGTTGGGGGTGTTACTTCTTCCATCCTTGGTCTCTTTTCGGTCGTAGATGGCCCAACTGCTTCGAGGTTTGGGCGTTTCTGACTGAAGTTTGTAGCTTTTTTTGTGGCCTCAGTGTTGATCCTCTGGCCATGTTCGTCTACTTGGACGATGGTTTTCTTGGTGTGGGCCATATATGTTGTCATAAAATAAAAGTTTAGTAAGCATCTTGGATGGTTCACCTTACCTGATATCAGGCGGTTGGGTTGTGTCGCTTGATAACGGTTCTAAAAGAAAAGTTGTTTGCACGATAAGTCAAAAAGCCTGGCCTGATATAAGAGCTACCTAACACAACCATACCGGGCTTACAAAATTGGGCGATACGATGCTTCCCTGATATGCATGTGTCGGGCAATATGAAGTTCGGTTCGATATCGTCGCATGTCTATCGTGCAGCATCGGGAGTTACCACGAACAACTATACTACCTGATATGGTAGCTCAGAAAAAGGGTGTCGCCCGACATGTGCAAGATACGAGGCGATATAAAACTGGGTGACATGGTCATTGGCCGATATAGGGTATCGGGCGGGCGCGCAAAAGAAGTGTGTCGTATGACACGATAAAAAGATAAAACACACGATAGGCAGAACCCGATACGGGGTGACGCACGGCGCAAGCTTGTATCGCGCGATACATAAGAACTAAGGTCTTGTGCCCGATATAGCTAAAGCACAAGGCGTGTCGGGTGATACTAAACGACCGGGTTCATGCTCGATAAAACAAAGCCACGCGATACGTGTTACACGACACGAGTGGCGTGTCACACAACTAACGCGATAAGGATATCGGATTATACCTTCAGGTTGTTGCGTGACACGGGAACTGAAGCATAGATGACTGATACGAGAGATAGAGCGAGAGTTTAACTGCATGATACGGGGTAGGTGAGAAAGTAAATGTCAGTGCCCGACACAGTAAACCAAAGTTACTATATATAGAAACTGAGGGAGGGGGTAAAAACAGGTAAAGCAGGGGCACGTGTCAGGCAAGGAGACAAATCATTCTCAAGACGAGCAGTAAAATCAATCTAATCCATCACGTCAGAAGTCATTTAGGCTTCCCGAGTACGACTTGTTTAGGGCGGCAACATGTATCGCATAGCACAGTATGTCGCTCGACACGCTGCCCGCCGAGGCTAAAATGATGCAGTCGTGCCGGCTGATATGGATGCACGCTATTCGATGTATTGGCCGATACGGCTCATCTTAAGGTGAGATGCCTGGTACCACAACTCGATAAGGGCATTTTGTGCGGCGACGCACTTGGTTCTTTGCCCGATACGAAGTTTCAAAGAAGAAAAAGAATAAGATAAAGATGAAAAAGAAACTAAAGAGAAGGAAAAAGTGACTGATGGGTAAAACATCATTGGCCTAAAGAGGGACTCCCAGCCTCAGATAGTATTACTCAACAAAGCTTTAAAACAAAGCGGTGGCCCATAAAATGAGAGAGTCCAAGCATGTGGTGCATGCTCTAACTTGGGCCTTATTACAATTGTAGTGTTCATAATGTTTTTCTTGCAGGAAAGAAAATAACATCCTATTCTAAGAAAAGTAAATATTCGGGCTGCCTCTCGAAGAGCGATGTAGTTAGCGTCATCATCTTGACAGCTTCAGATCCCTCAGTTTGTGCCTTCGGCTATTCCAATATCCTGCAAACTTATCTCTAACCTTCTCACGAATGCTTCATCTTCATAGTATCTTTTTACTATGTGCCCGTTCACTGGAAAAACCTTTGCCGGATTGTCCTTTTCATACAGCTCCATCATCCCTCATGGATATATCTTTGCTACGGTGAAAGGTCCAGACCACCTCATCTGCAGCTTACTTGGAAAAAGACGGATAGAGGATTTAAATAACAATACTCTATCACCTTCACTCACATCCTTCTTCTTCAGGTGGGCATCATGCCACACTTTGGTCCTCTACTTGTAAATCCTTGCATTCTCGTATGCCTATATTCTCAGCTCTTCGAGTTCATGTAGTTGTAGATATCTCTTTTCTCCTGCCTTCTCTAGATCCATATTCAGGAACTTGATTGCCCAAAGAGCCTTGTATTCAAGCTCTAAGGGTAGATGACAGGATTTCCCATAAATCAATCTGTAAGGGGTGGTACCAATGGGTGTCTTATATGTAGTTCTATAGGGCCAAAGAGCATCATCGAGCTTCATTGACTAGTCTTTTCACGTGCGACTAACAGTTTTTTCCAAGATCTGCTTAATCTGTCTATTCAAAACCTCTACCTGCCCAGAGGTTTGAGGGTGATAGGGTGTAGCGACCTTGTGCTTGACCCCATACTTCCACAGAATTGCTTCAAACTGCTTCTCCCCAAAATGCGATCCGCCATCGCTTATCACAGTACGAGGTACTCCAAAGCGAGGGAAGATAGTTTTCTCAAATAGCTTGATCACAGATTTGGAGTCACAAGTTTGGGTGGCAACAACTTCCACCCATTTAGACACGTAGTCCACCGCGACTAAAATGTATTGATACCCTTTTGATGGGGGAAAAGGACCCATGTAGTCTATTCCCCATACATAAAAAATCTCGACTTCGACCTAGTTGGCCATAGGCATCTCGTTCCTTCTTCCAATGTTTCCTGTCGATTGGCATTCTTTACAAACTTTTACATAATTTGCAGCATCCTTGAACAATGAAGGCCAATAAAACCCTGATTGAAGTACCTTAGCAGCAGTCCTTTCACTCCCCAGATGTCCTCCATATGGTGAGGCATGGCATTCTTTCAGAATGGTTGGCACTTCTTCCTCAGGAATACATCTTCTATATAGGTTATTTGCGCATCTTCTAAAAAGAAGGGGATCATCCCAATAGTAATTCTTTACATACGAAAAGAGTTTCTTATTTTGATTGTATGTTACTTCCGGAGGTAACTCCCCACAAGAAAGGTAATTACAAATATCTGCAAACCATGGCAAACTCTCATCTCTGGCTTCTACCATTAGCAAGGCTTCATCTGCATAGTTATCATTGATAGGTGGCTCCTTCTTGTCTCCGACTATAATCCTTGATAAGTGGTCAACGACTACGTTTTCCGCACCTTTCTTATCAATGATCTCGTGATCGAACTCCTGGAGTAGTAAAGCCCACCTTAACAGCCTGGGCTTAGTATCCTTTTTCTGCATAAGATATCGTATCGCCCCATGGTCAGTGTAGACCTTTACCTTTGTGCCAATCAGATAAGATATGAACTTGTCGAATGTGAAAACAATCGCAAGCATTTCCTTCTCTGTTGTCGTGTAATCTACCTGAGCTTCATCCAAAGTGCGACTGGCATAGCAAATGACATGGTGCCTTTTGTCCTTCTTCTATCCCAGGACTGCTCCTACGGCATAGTCATTGGCATTGCACATTAGTTCGAAAGGTAGCTCCCAATCCAGAGCTTGAAGGATAGGTGGGGAGACAAGTGCATCTTTCAAGGCCTGAAAAGCATTTAGACAATCGTTAGAGAAATCAAATTCAGCATCTTTAACTAGAAGATTTGACAACGGTTTCGAGATCCTCAAGAAGTCTTTTATGAATCTTTGATAATAACTAGTGTGCCCAAGAAAACTTCGCACTCCAGTTACAGACTTAGGCAGAGGTAGTCTAGATATAGCTTCAACCTTGCTCACATATACTTCGATGCCTCTCCTTGAGACTTTATACCCTAGCAATATTCCCTCTCGTACCATGAAGTGGCACTTCTCCCAGTTTAGGACCAAATTCTTTTCTTCGCAGTGTTGCAAGACTAAAGATAGGTTTTTCAGACAAGCATAGAAATCCTTCCCATAGATGGAAAAATCATCAATGAAAACCTCCACGATGTCTTCCAGAAAATCTGAGAACATCGAGATCATGCAACGCTGGAAAGTTGTCGGAGCATTGCACAATCCAAATGGCATTCTTCGGAAGGCATAAGTACCATAGAGACAAGTGAAAGTAGTTTTCTTCTGGTCGTCCGGTAAGATGGGACTTGATAAAACCCAGAATAACCATCTAAAAAGCAAAAATAATCATGATGCACTAATCTCTCTGGAACTTGGTCGATGAAAGGAAGCGAATAATGATCTTTCTTCGTGGCTTGATTTAGTTTCTGATAATCGATGCACATTCTCCATCTGGTGACTGTCCGGACTGCTACTTCCTCGCCTTTGTCACCTTTCACAACTATCATGCCTCCTTTCTTTGGCATGACATGGATGGGACTCACCCAGTTGCTGTCGCTGATTGGGTAGATAATTCCTGCATCCCTCAGCTTGATCACTTCTTTCTTCATGACCTCTTTTAGCATCTGGTTCAACTTTTTCTGGGGTTGGGCTAGGGGTTTAGCTGATTCTTCCAAGTTTATGGGGTGCATGCATAGCACAGGGCTAAGTCCCTTGATATCTTCTACCAAATATCATATAACCTGCTTATGGAGCCTCAACTCCTCGAGAAGCCTTTCCAATTGTTTCTTTGTCAGACAGGCATTAACTATGACTAGATTTCTCCCTTCTTGATCAAGAAATTCATACTTTAAACCTTCAGGTAGCTGTTTTAGCTCTGGCTTAGTCTTAGGTGCCCTTTCTTCTTCTGGTGTCTCTTCTAGAGAAGCAAACTTAAATGTCTCTATTACCTCCTCCTCATCACTTAGATCTTCATCAAATTGATTTAGATAGTTGAGGATCTCGACAACCTCAGGATCTTCGAAGTCAGAGTCTTGATTGCTCAACACCCTCACAAGAGGGTCTACCATCATTGTATCTTCTTCTATTTCATTACAAAATTGGTTGTAGCTATCCACGAAGTAGGCAGATTCTAGCAGGGACGGTCCTTTTATAGCGTCTTTTACCTTGAAATGTATGTGATCTTTTCCGACCCTCACAGTGATGATTCCTTCAGCAACATTAATCAGCGCTCTTCCTATAGCTAAGAAGGGATGCCCAAAGATGATAAGACAGTTAGGGTCCTCCACAGTGTTAATGACCACAATGTCACAAGGAATGATGAATCTTCCTACAAGAATCGGAACATCCTCAACCACTCCCACAGGTCTTTTGAAGGTATGGTCTACCATTTCGATCCTCGTGTTGGTCTTGACCATATCAGTCAGACCCAATCATTGCATAAGGCTTAAGGGCATAAGGATAATGATAGCCCCTAAATCAACAAGACCTTTCCGCTCGATGTTATCTCCAACAACAAAAGGAATAGTGAAGGCCCCTGGATCCTTCTTTGTTGTAGGTAAATATGCCTTCACGAATGCAGAAGACATATCGGCAAGGTGCACTATCTCAATCCTTTCTCCTCTCTTCTTTTTGGTGATCAAATCCTTGAAAAACTTGGCGTAGGTCGGCATTTCCTCTAAAGCATCTAAAAATGGCACTTCGAGGTGAAGCTTTTTCAGTGACTCCATAAACCTTTCATAATGCCTTTTAAGATGTGCCTTTATGAGTTTGTAAGGGAAAGGCAATCTTGGAGAGTAAGGACTTCTTTTACCGAATAGGTCCTCCACAGATCTTGTTTCTGGATCTCTGACATGAGCTTGTAGGTTTTCTTTCTCTGCTGGATTCTCTGCCGCAATCCTTGGTTCAGGTTCCTCGGGTCTGGTTGCGTCAGGGCGTTCTACTATCTTCCCTGATCTGAGTACTGCCATTTTAGCAGATTCAGTGTTGGAGGGTATCTTACCGGAAGGATTCTTTATTAACTCGGCCATTTGAGCTAGCTATCGGTCTATCTGGCATTGGTGTGTTTGCATATCCTCCATTTGAAGTTGCGTCATATTCAAAACCCCTGAGTTTGACAACGCACTTTGTGCCAGCTGGTTGTTGATAGTATCTTGTCTTTTTACAAAGTCGAACAGTTGGCCCACCAAGTCCAGTCGATTCGAGTTCTTGTCCTGACCCTGCTCCTTAGCTTGACCCTGGCCTTGGCTAGGGTCAGCTTCTTGGCGGTTTTGGTACTTCCCTTGCCCTTGAAAGTTTGCCTTGTTTGATTGGAAATTGGTAGTTCTGGTGAACTGACCTTGTCCACCCCTTTTCTCGAAACCTTGCGGTGGCTTGGGGGGATTATTCAACTGATGTGAGTTTTCCGCCGCATCCTTGTTGCCATAGTTAAAACCAGGGTGGTCCGGTCTTTTGAAGTTGATAAAAGCGACGTTCTCAGCTTCCTCTGCTTCGGATTCACTTTCACTTGACTCGTCAGGTCGGGTGTAAATGAAGTTATCAATATCGTGTCCACCTTCTCCGCAGGTGACACATTTCATCACTTTCTCAATCTGTTTCTTTCCTTTCCCTCCTGATTCTTTTAACTATCTGACGTCAGTGGCTATCTTTTGGATATGAGTGGTGATAGCTTCAAGACCTTTGGATTTGACCAACGACCGTTCATTAGAGGCCTTCTTAGCATATACTCTATTAGACCTGTCATAGTCGGTACTGGCTTGTAGTTCAGCCATGTTTTCGATGATCTTTTTGGATCTACTGGGCTTCTTCCCCAGAGAGTCACTTCCTGCAGCTGCATTCTGCGATACCCTTTCTTCAGGGGTCAGACCATTGTAGAAGGCGGTTATCAGGAAACCTTTCCTGTAGTTGTGATCAGGGTAGTCTCTCTGATACTCCTGATACCTTTCCCAGGCTTCATGAATATTCTCATTATGCTTCTGCATGAAAGACATGATCCTCTGCTTGTTCCTGATAGTTTTCTCTGTAGGGTAAAACTTGTTCACAAAAGCATCTGCTAGCGCGTTCCACCCATTCAGAGCTTGATGCGGTAGCTCGAGGTACCAGGATAGGGCCTTGTCCTCTAAAGAGAAAATGAAGCCATTGCAATAAATGACTTCTTGTGGAACTCCCCGCATTTTGATGGTGTCACAGATATTCTTAAAAGCGTCAAGATGATGCTAAGGGTTATCATTTTTTTGAATTCCCTCGAAAGCTCTTGTTCTTGATCATTGATATGATAGATGGTTTTAGTTCAAAGTTTGTTGCATTGAATCTTCGGATGACAACAGGACATCTTGAGTTATTGGCCTTCGTGGCAGCCAACTCCCTAAGGGTATTTTCTTCTTCGTTAGAATCTTCACTGTCGTTGTCCCCATGGTTCTGCTCTTGATTATGTTGATTTCTTCTGTGTTTGTGGTGATGACGACGTCTCTCGTGATGATGATCATCCTCGAATTGTTCTGACTCAGGTTCTTCATTATTATAGTGGTCATTGTTCCCACACAGAGGTGATTGTTGTCCAACTCTAGCATTTCACTCACCTTCGGAAAGAGGTGGTTCCACGTGAGGTGGCATGACCAACGGTGCTCAACTGAGTAGAGTGCTTTTTCCTTGAGTACCTGAATAGAACGTTTAATCAAGTTAGAAAACTCTTGTTAATGAAAAAGACTACTCTATACTCATTCAGGTTAGGAAACTAAAAGAAATAGTGTTGTCAAGCTTATTACTAAGCTTGAGGCACGGGAGTGTAGTTAGTGGATTCGGGTTTGTTAACAGTACCGATTTTCCTTGTCCCCGGTAACGGCGCCAAAAAGTTGACCGGCCTGAATCGCGCGTCCAAAAGGAGAGGATTTGAAGTAGTTCGACTTTTAAATAACCTGACTCTTAGGCCCCCGCAACAATGACGGGGTCTGAAGTAGCAATCGGGGTCGAACCACAGGGACAAGGGTGGTTGTGCTAAGAACGCGGAATCAACACTCTACACTCTGATAAAAGAAGGGTAAGAATAAAGTTCCCAAGGGAACGTTAGGGGAAGATAGGTAAAACAAGAAAACTATCTCCAACTGGAGTTACCAGGAAAATTAAGGTTTTTGGCCATTATCAGTTTTTAGGGATTTTGCGCAACAAAACCGGAGGAGATAACACAATTGCCTCGGTAAGGAACGAAGGAGGAAAACTTTGGCATAACAAGCGGCAGTAGGAAACATCCAGTACCCCTTCTCTCGAAGAGGGTACCTCTAACTAAGCACCAACACCCTCTCTCAAGGTTGATGGACTTGGATTAGAGTGCAAAGATAACTGAAGCAACCCCGATCATCAATACTCTCGTACTCCCTGATCGGACCAAACGCTAGAGCTACAACACCTCTCTCGAGGGAGTTGCAATGGAAAATACGATTCGATAGCTAGTCAAAACATGATCCAAGAATACAAGATAGAGTTCGGATTCTAAACAAAGTAATCATCCAACAAAAAGGGGACCAAACATAGAGCAACAGGCATTAAAACTCCTCTTTTTCCATTAGCATAAGCATTGTATAAAGGGTTTAGTTACATTGTGTAAATAAAAAAAGTAAATGACTGAAAAGAGGGAAGATAAGTATCACCTCCTTGATGTAGGAGGGCGAAACACAACAGCAGATCCCCGAGGTGCCTCTAACCCAATACCGGGTGGGAGCTCTGCCCGATACGCCTGTGTCGGGCGGCATCCCCTGTCGGGCGATAGGCCGTGAGGGCAGATGTATCGATTAAAGCACTCTGCCCGATACAATCATATTGGGATGTCACCCTCTCGCACGACACACCGTGACGGTTTGTCCGTATCAGGTTCGGTATTGTGTCGGGTTAGAGAGGTCTCAGGTTCTCAAGTCCCTAATATCAGGTTTAGGTGGGGGTGATCCGTCTCGGGTGAGAGCCCATCTAGGAACCTGACACATCGGGTGGCCTTCTTGGTCGATATCGACTATTGTCTCTACTGGGACGGATCCTAAGTGAACCATTCCCGCCCCTCTCGGGTGGGGAAGTGCTCACCTAGTATCTCCCGGCACACCTCTGGGATGTGACACACTAGCTCCAGGTGCTTTCCAAAGTTAGCTTTCATGAGATTCTGACCCGTCCCATCGGAGTCCTGTAGCTGCTATTTATAGGCAGCGGTTGGGAGAAGATGCGGATCTCCAGGCACCACGTACTCTTCATCGACTCCCTTTACGTGGCTTTTGGGATGGATGACACCTAGGTATCGCCCGACACACCTTGGCTATCGTGTGTCGGGTTGCAATGGTATCAGGCGGTTGTGACAGACAGGCGTTATTCCGGTGAGTGGCTCGTGTCGCGCGACATGTCCATGTCGGGATGACTGGTCATGGAATGATAATGTCTCTCTGTCAGGTAGTAGCATGTTGCTCATTAGATTCCATGTCATGCAATATGCCAGTGTCGGGTTGCGTCATGTTAGGTAGAGGACGTGTCGCGCATCTAGATAAAGGTCGGTTCTTTGTAATTGGGTCGGGACGGGCCAAATTGCTGATTTTTGGGTGGAAAAGTGAGGAAAACTCTGTAAAAGATGATAAAAATGAGTTAAGAGCATAGTGTGACTCCTTTATTCAATAACATGACAAAATGAAGATGAAAACAGTTTCAAAATGACAGTTTTGACAACGAAATATGGGTCATAAATACCACAAAATTGGGCGTTATCAGCCATGCCACCAGCAGTTCAGACCCCAAAATCAACTTGTAACTTTTTTTCCATGTTCCACCTCGCCCGTTCCATTCCACCATGGCCATGTTCACTCCACTCCAACATGGTTGTGGTGACCAAAATGGTTGTGGTGTCCAGCAACCCTAGTACAGAATTGCACTACATTTCCTATTCTACCCCCCACTCGATCTAGTGCTTCCCCACCACCTATATATACATAGGTGGCTACTGGATCTTAAGGTTAGCTACTCCCTAGGCACCCTTATCTCCCCATTTTTTCCCTTAGCCATTCCACCTCATTTCCATCTCCATTCCACTCCAATTTCACCATTTCCACCACTAAAATCATATTTTTCTAGTATTTTGACCATTTCCCACCACCATTCCATTCCATTGCACCTTGGAGGAAGGGGAGCATGTTTTGGGAAAAATTAGATCAGAGTAGGCAGCGGAAACAAAAATTTTACTATTAGTATTTCTCATAATAGCAAGATCGCATCAATAACTATGTAATGGGAAGGATGGTTTAACAAGTTCATACTTGGTCATGGAGCAAGTCCAATGACTATAACTCATTGCCGTAGTCATGCAACTATCTTCTAATTACTCTTAGATGGTGTTTTTGCAGCTCCTAGTTTTCACCACAGACAACAGACTCGAATGGTATGATGCAACAACTCCACTACAGACTGCAACCTGATGTTGCCCTCCTAGTGACAAACAACATCCTCCTCACCTCTAGAGAAGTCCACACGGACCACCTAGAACTCGTGATGTTCTAATAGAATAGATAGGAAGGATTTTTCCTTCCCGTTGGTGTACTAGTCACCAAACTACTCTCCCATAATCGTTACCCTTGCTATCCCTCCCTTTAGCTGGTAGGACTTGCTCGGGCTCTCTATTGGTTACAACAACTAGAGAGGACAACAATTGTCAGAGGCAATTGATTTGTGTTTTGGGAAGCCCTCAGTACCCCTCTATTTATAGGAGGGGTAAGGGTCTGGGTTCCAAGTCTGTGTGGGAGTGGAAGGGACTGGAAGATCATGAATTTTTGCAATCGGCAAGTGCCAAACTGGTCGGTTGGAAAATGAATTGATCAGTTCACATGCAAGTCGATTGGTTTGCAACTCAAACCATTCATTTTTCCATGTCTCCCAATCTCATATGAATTAAAAATTTCATTTCCAATTAATGTTCAACAATAATTCCTTAAACCAATCGAATTAAGTAAGTGAAGCGACCAACTATTCTCATGAATTGGGACAATCACCAGAAGCTTCAGTTGGCATGACCAAGCCCATTAATTCACTGGGTGAACTGGTTGTGCCATCATGAGATGATCGGTTCACTTAGTGAGCCGATCGGTTGGTGCCCTAATTCATGCAGAATTCAACCAATTCAATTTCTAATCAACCTGACACTCCAAATGGTCGTCTCATCACATGAACCGATTGGTTGGGAGATCAATCAGCTAATTTGTTGCTTGAATTGAATACCCAAACACTTTGGCAATCAATTCAATCATCATTCATGAATAAACTCATCTTCTATATAAGTTCCTATGTGTGTGATCCTATATGTAATGACCCATTTTCAAATTAGTTATCTAATCATGGTTTAGTTGGAAAATTTCATGCTTAATCAGATTGATCATTTTTTAAAAAGCTTGATTAATGATGGTATTTTAATTTTGATGTTTTAAATCTAATGAGAAGATTTAAACATACTTTGATTCACATAATTAGGGTTTAAGAATTGTAAACCCAAACTAGCCCAAATTAGGTTTTGATGGCATATGAATATAGAATTTGATAAGTATAGTGACTAAATGATTTTTAACATTTTATAAACAACTCTAACTTAGTTGAAATTTGTATATGATTTGGACAACTCAATTATAAGTGCTCTTGTAAAATATCAAATTTTTTTTCTTCAAACTTGTTTGTCGGTACTTGTTTGTCGGTCGAGTTACAAACTCGATTGACCATTCATTCAGATTGAAATATAGCAGTGTGGTAATTGAATTTTATCTTTTTATTAGTTCATCCAATTGATCTCAAAGTGTAACTATAGTTGATAAATTCCATTATAGACATATTGTAAATTTGTATAATTTTGGTTGGTGTTTGATCTCTACAGAGAGGGGTTTCGGTCGAGTTTTGTCGAGGACAAACTCTACCGACCATGTTGCAGACTACAATATAGCAGTCTAGTATTTGATTTATAATTTATTTATTGGTGACTCCAAATAATATAAAATTTAACTATATCTTATAAACTCAATTTTAGACATTGTATCAAATTTTCATAATTTTTGGATGATGTTTGAGTTCTATAGAGTGTGGTGTCGGTCGAATTTATAACTCATCCGAACAACCAATCTGAACAAAATAAAATACAATTAAGGGCATGTTTGCAATTGTTCTTAGCACCTCAATTCATCTATATGACTAACCTAACACCCAAGGATATCTCATAAGACATCATTCCTATCCAAGAAATGAAATCCTAGAGAGAGAGGAGAGCTAGGGTTTTGATAAGAGAAAGTGGTGGAGATGTTGACCTAGGGTTTCTCTATCACAGATATGATGAAATGAAGTAAATTTAGCTTCTTTTCATATCATTTCATGGTGAATCTTATCTCACATGTCAAGATTACATACCTCCTATGATTTGATTTGAAATCACATCAAATCTCCCCCTTTTCTCACTCTTTCTATACGACCCCTGACCTAGGTTTTGGGATAACCATGTATGCTTTGGCTTGATTAAGTGCTTAGAACCTTGCTCTGATCCTTTGAGATGCTTTTAGACCTTGTGGGGAGCTTAAGTCTCCAGTTTGAGTTGTTTGGATGATGTTTGTGCCTTATGTGCTTATTTTGGGCTAAATTGCAATTTACCCATTTATGAGGATTATCTGGTATTTTGCCACCTCTCGAGTGTTCCTTCTCTTTCTTGGCTTCATGAGAGAGAATGTGATGCCTTGGGGCGCCTTGGTTGAGCCTCAGATGAGTGTTGTCATCACTTTTGGTAATTAGGGATTCAAGGGTTTAATGTGTTTCAACCATGTGTACATGTATGGGTATAGCGACCCAAGTAATGACCTATGTCGTGACCTAGGTGTGTTCTTGGTGTGTCTCAACCAGGACACTTTTCTTGGACATGTTGGTTTTGACCTAGGTGTGTGGTTGAGGTCGAGACAATTTGCCTTTTACTGTCTCGGCCTAATAGGTGTAGTGAACCCTTGTCTCGACCAGGATGTGGGTTGGTTTGTCTCGACCCCCTTTTTGGGATGTGGTGACCAAGACTGTATCTTGGAGTGACCTAAGTGGTCAAGACCTAACATAGTTTTTGTCACCATCTCATGCACGTCTGTTTTAAGTGGTTGCATGTGTGTTTCTTGGGTGGACAAGTGTCCCTTTAGAACCCTATCATTTTGACACCTCATCCTTCACCTACTTCCCTCATCCTTTTCTATACAAACCCTCTTGTATCCATGCAAGAAACTCTTTTCAGACATCTTCTTTCTCCCTTCTTGCTTGGTCATCCTTGAATTTTTATGGAGCAAGAAGAATTGATCTTAGAGCTCTTAGTGGCCGAACTTCCCTTGCATGTGGTTCTTGTGGTGATATATGTTCATCTTCAACCTTAGTAAGTGTATGCCTTTCTTTTGCAACTTTTCCTTTGGATCCCCTACCCCATCTTCTTCCCCTCCCTTGGACTTAGACTATGTTTTGACATGGAGATCGTTCTTGAGAGAGAGCTCCTCATCACAAGGGTCATAGGCCATGTTTTGACAAGGCGACACCCAAGTGAGAGGAAGTTCTCCTCTCTTTTCTCCCTTCTTTCTTTGGTTCGGAATAGGGTTCTTTCATGCCCTTTCCTTAAGAAATCTTTGATCATGATGTCTTCTCCTTATTGAGGTGTTTTTGTAATTGAGAGTGGATCTTCATCCTCCTTTGGGATAGTGTGCTTCGAGCTTGCAATCATTGGAGTGATCTTCCTTAAGGTAGGTTATATAACACTTTTCCCTCTCTATTATTGCACATTTCATACTTGCATGTTACTATTTTCTCTCTCTAAAATGTTCCCCTTATATGTTAAAACATGATACCATGCTCTAGAACTTTATTAGTGGTAGTTATCATGCTTGGTGTGCATGGAATCTGAAACACTAATTTCTATGTACCTGATTTTGGTAATGATGGTAATATGGTGATTTTTCTCCTACCTTTTGCCTCCATTTTTCTTAGATGCATGATGGTCGTGTGTCTTGATGTTATATGGAGGTTGGGTTCTGTTTTGGAGCTATTAAATGTGGTTTTCTCTCTCTCGCATAAGGATCTTTCATGGTAGTTTCATGATGCAAGTTTTGGGTTCTTGGTGACTGATTTGCATGAGGTTTCTCCTTCATGATAAGGAAGGATTTCCTTGGTTTTATCTCCTGTGTTGGCCAAAGGAATCTTCTATTTTGGTCATGCTTAATCCCTTTTTGATGATGGTCTTTTGCTTTGGTGGTAGTTTTATTTTTAGGGGTCTCTATGCCTTGTTTTACCTTGGGTCGACACACCTTGACATGTACGGTTTTTGGGTCAAGACATGTACCCTTGTCATAGTCGACACATCACACCTAGTAATGGTCAAGACCCCTAGCTTCAGGTTGGTCATGACCTAGGTTTTGTTTTGTTCAAGATGCTCTTGGTTTGAGGTCATGACATGTCCTTCCTTGAGTGGTCGAAACCCTAATTTTAAGATGTGTGTGACAAGTCTTCCCTTGAGTGTGTCACAGTAGCGACACCATGGTTGGTTGTAGTCGAGACACAATGGTTGTGAGTGGTCGTGACCAACATGGATGGTGGTCACAACATGTTCATGTTGGGTGGTTATGACCCATGTGTGATGTATGGTCGCGACACATGGATGATGAATGGTTGAGACATATTTTTGAACAAATAATTAACATAGGTATATGAGTAATGAATGAGCCATGTATAGTGTTGTTTGGGTGGTTACTTAATGAACCCTAATCATGATCATTAACACTAATATTCCCCAAGGAAGTGGGAGGTTGTACACCTAGGGTTGATAATTTTATATAACTATAGAACCCTAATCGGCCATGTGTGTGAACCCTAACCCTAATTCTAGGGTAGGCTATGTTGCTAAGCTTGTCTCGATGTGTGGTACCTGATTTTACTTTATCTCTCCTACTAGTGTAGTTCTAACCTTGTAGGTTGAATACATTCCATTGATTGCGTATGCTATGGTGATGGTTATGAATAATTAAGGTATGTTGAGATAATGATGAGACACATGGATCAAGGATGTTTTCTCTCTATTGTTTATAAGTTCCTAACCATGTAGGTGATATGAACTTGAGTGACATAGCTATGCGAATGCTATGGTGAATCCTATATTATATGGGATGGTGATTAAGAGCAATGTTGAGGTATAATGTGATGTTGTATATGCAAGGATCATGTGATTGGGTTTGATGACCTGGTAGGTGTTTTTTGCATGATTTGAGGTGATAACCTCTACAGATGTGATTGAGGGATTCATATCCCACAGTGATGTGACATTAGTGATAGCCTTGGGTGACTATGTGATAGTGATGATGGCCTAGTGAATGGAAGTGCTACAGTGTTGTGGTGATTATGTGACAAGTTCAAACCTTATATGTGTTATATCTTCTATAGTTGTATTACACCCTTATTATTGTAGAGTTTGTTTTGACTTTGTATGTTGTAACTTGATTGATGGTAAAAGGCACTTAATTGGCATAACTAATCAAGTGGAATCTGAATCATGTAGTTTCCATGTGCCATATATCCATTACAGTGTCAGTCTTCATGTTAAATGGTGAAAAGGGTTCTCCCTCAGTGGAAGCTCAGAGTCATATATTATTGATTATATGCATTCAAAGGATTGGTTGCAGGCCATACCCTGGCATGAGTGTAGCTATGGGTTGTAACTCAGTGATGTGATTTAGTATATACTTTCACAGGATTGACTGCAGGCTATACCCTGGCAGGAGTGCAACTATGGGTCATAGCTTGGTTTCACTAGCGTTGTGACTATATATTAAGGCAAGCCAGGCTATTTTGTAGATGACCCATATGTTATGTCACTGTGGAGTTTCTCTTGTGTTGAGAAATATGTGTTGGAGAGGTCGTGGATTTTGTCTCTTCCATTGACCTTGTATGGAACTAATTTTGACTTGTAATGCAACTGTGTAGTGTAATTGCATAGGGACAAATGTGGATAACATTGGATGATCATTGCCTTATGTTTTTACTAATTTATTGAATTATAAGGAGATAAGACAAATCAAGTGTTATACATGTTCTTTGTATTCCTTCTTAGTATATTAATTGTTCTCTACTCAGTGTCAGCTGCCTAGTCTTGTTTAATATGCTTTATTTTTTGAGTTTCATATCTTTTAGTTGAATCTGCTCAACCTGCTATGTACCTTTATATTATTTACATAGTTATTTGTGCTTTAATATATTTTGGCAGAGATTATATCTCTTTCAGGGATGTTTGGTCTCACCCTGTGGATTTCCACATCTTTTAGGTGCGCGTGCATGAAGAGGTAGAGATCATGCAGTTGAGGAAGAGTAGCACCAAGAGAAGTACTTGTTAAAGGTTGGATGTGTTGCTAATCTTTTGGTGTTAGGGTCTTAAAGTCATTCCTATACACTCAGGTCCTTGGGGTTGTTCACGTTGTGTTTTATGGATAAGTTATTGATGCAATGCTTTGGCATGTGAACCATGTATGTAAGATCTAGCATGTGTATATGTACATATATGGGGAACGTGTATTTCATGTTACATGTTGATGATAGGAATGATGATGCACAGTGATGTAAGTGATGCGCTCCCGCCAATGGTGTTACACACTACTCAATTGGAATTTTGAATAGATGCAACCCCGCAGCCAGAAGCACACGGTTGATTCACTTTTGATATTTATAAAACCTAACTCAACACCTACTCACACTAAGACAACTACACACGCAAGTGCACGGGGTCGTATCATAGTATAGGAAGGTGGGAAGTATAGGGTCGATCCATAGGGAGAAGAGGGGGCACTAGAGCTAGGTTTATTTTGTCTAGGTTCCTACTGTAGAGACTAGGGTTAAGGGTTTGAAGGTTGTTTTGATTGTTAAACTATTATGAACAAATGAAAAATTAAAGGCAGTAACGAAAACTAAGTTAACCCTAGACTATATTAAAGATAAAGAAGCAAGAAAGGATTAAGATAGGTATGAAAAGGAAAATTACACTAAGGAAAGCGAGAGAGAATCAAAAGAGCAATTAAAGAGCTAAACTAACATGAACAAGGCAAGAACAAATCAATAAGCTAACTGAGCAAGGAAAGAGCTAACTAAGCTAAGCAGGCACAAATCTAGGGTTTTAAGCAATAAAGAGAGGTATGGGCTGTTTAGGGGTATGAACTTATCACTTAAGTTGGGGGTGACATATGAACATTATGATTCTATTTAGATTATACAAACCAAACAACAAGTTAGAGTCTAATGAATTAACCTAAGATACTAACTGGCCATGGATATGCTAGGTTGTGTATATGGGAACTAGTCCCTAACACCCCCTACTACCCTTACAAGGCTCAATTGGGTTAGGGATTAGGTTCAATTCAATTAGAGTCTAATCAAGTCTAGGCTTCTAGATTAGGCATTCCTAGGGCAATTTGGGGTCGATGGTAGTAATAAGGAGGTGAAACTAGGGTTTTGGACCCCAATTCCCCCACATTCTATCCTTGAGAAGGAACCATGCTAATTGCACTAGAATTATCTAATATAGCTACTTAGATCTCTCACTTAGGTTTAGGGAGATTTATTAGGATGTAGGAAGATGGGAGGCAACCTAGGGATCCAAGAATTGGGCCTAGAGGTGAATCCCAAAATTCACACATATAAGCAATTTGCCTAAATTCCTAGGTGACTTCACACACAAACCAACAAGAAATCCATGGAGAATGAGATAAAAATAGAATATAATCATTAAAAAATGGAATTACAAAGTTTACATGTCAATTTCCCCCAACATGGTATCAAAGTAACATAATTTCCCCC
Source organism: Alisma plantago-aquatica (assembly GCA_963693085.1). Lineage (NCBI taxonomy): Eukaryota > Viridiplantae > Streptophyta > Magnoliopsida > Alismatales > Alismataceae > Alisma > Alisma plantago-aquatica. Next base: position 1,256,184,874 of record OY856411.1, on the reverse strand, counting down.
AAACAGCCCACCCAAGGGGGCCTAGCTACTCATGGAAATGGAAAATACAAAAAGAAAGGAGAAAGAGGTAGAAGTAGACATGGAGCTCGGTGTAGATGGAGGAATCCTCCTCTCCAGCTGCTCCAGGATGACCTCCTCCTCCTCCAAGGTGCAAGGGTGTGGAATGAAGGGGATTATGGGTAGGAACTAGTATAAACTAGTGTTTTTATGGTGGAAATGGTGAAATGGAGTGGAATTGAGGTGGAAATGGAGTGGAATGGTTAAGGGACGAAAATGGGGATCTAGGAGGTGGTGGAAGGTAGCTAACTTTGTGTCCCAGCTACCACCTAGGTATATATAGGTGTGGGGAAAGTATTTGGTTAAGTGGGGGCAAAGTGGGAAATGCAGTGGAAAAGTGGGTAGGTTTTTGTGAGTAGTACGGCCGTGTTGGATAGCATAGCCATGGTGGGATGTGAGTGGAATAGTCGTGGTGGATGGGAACGACCGAGGTGAAAAATTTTAGGTTGTTTTGGGGGAGTGGCTGGCTGGTAGCATGGTCGTGCTGGGTAGCACACCCATTCTGGGAGATGGTAGCACGGCTGTGCTGCATAGCACAGCTGTGTTGGGAAATGGTAGCACGGAAATGCTACGTAGCACGACCATGTTGGGAGCTGGTTGCATGGTCATGTTGTGTGGCACAGCCATGTTGTAGGGTCGCAGCACGGTCGTGGTAGAGTATTCTTTACAACTGCTTCAAAACTGAGATTTTTCCTATGATTTCTTCATCTGCAGCACGACCGTTCTGTGTTACCACGGTCGTGATGGGGGCTTTGCTTGCACTTTGAGCTTCAAACTTCATTATCCATGGACTTCTTTGCTTAAGCTTGACTCTTGGCCACTAGGGGTATGTTGGGGGAGCTCTGGGGCCTTCTTTGTGACCCTCCATCTCTCTCATCCATCCAACTGTGGTCCAAGTACCTAAAGAACATGCAAATAATGTCCATAAGTGCATTTTACAAATATATGAATATTAAGGGAAACAATATGTACTCTAATAGGTATAGATTTGATTGAAATACAAAATGCCACAAGACGAAGCCCTAAAATAGGGCTGAATCACCACCCCAAACTTGAAACATACTTGTCCTCATGTATGCTCCAACTCAATATATCTACAAAATTTTCACAAGCAAGAAATGAAAATGCAATGTAAAGGATGATTATTGTTGAATAGGATCAATAGTGACTAAGTACATGCATTCCACCTCTCTCCTCTCCTGCTTTTACAAACCAATCATGAAAAGAGAACAAAACATATGAACTTCAAATATAGTGCATAAAACACACAAGCTATCATATTTCTTTCTTGTAGTTCTCGGTAAATTGTTTCATGATGATGTTAATCAAGGATGACCAAGAGTGTTGTTTCACCTTCATTCTTTCAACATTATGTTTCAAATCGCACCAAATGACCCATGTGGATGCAAAAAATGGTAAAATGAGCTAGGTTTGATGTTTCCTAGCTCAATGGGTATAAAAATGGAAGAAAGGGTTTCGGAAAGATTTTTGGAGTCCTATTACATTGAGCACTCATCTTTTCTTTATCGGAATGCTCTTAAACAGGAGCATCCTTTTATTTTCTTTTTGTATTTTTTTTTCTTTTTCTTTGCCCTTGGAGTAGATAGGGCATATGGTGATGAGAGTGAAGCAGTGAGATGTAGATGTGGTCACCCCAAATTTTTGGAGGTGGCCACGACTGATATGTGCACTTTGGCATCCTTTCATGAGGCGGAGGGGTAAGAAGATGGTGAGTGAAGAGTCGGGTCAAAGAGGAGTCATTGGTATGATTCTCAACAAAAGGTATCCTGCATGAAAATTAATCCAACACTTCATCCAACAATGTCACACCACATGAATGAACAACCTGAAATTGATATTTCAATCAAGTGATTTCATAGGCACTAAGCGCTCATAGCTTGCTCAAATCACAATTCAACCAAATCATCAACAAACACAAGAGAGGGGATGCACATGTAAAAAGTCAAGAATTTATACCATTTCACAATAAACAATGATAATTCACTTGCATTTGTCAAATGTCATCATTTGTAATCCAAAAAAAAAGTAGAGATTGGGTTGAAACACACTTTTAGGCAAGAAATTTCAAATTTGGGCAAAATTGGCCAAAACGGTGCCAAGTTGCCTTCAATCACATCTAAGCTTATATTATTGAACTTAAAGCGGTAAACAAGCAAATCCTAGCTAAAACATGCAAAAATTACCAAAAAAAAATCTATATGATATGCAATGCATGGAAAAAAGAGCAATTTTTTTGAAAATTACACAAAAATGGAAGGGATGTAAACGACATGGCATGCAAGGATGCAAAGAAGTAAAGATGACTAAGGCAGATAGCCAAAACAAGAAAACAAAAGTGGATGTGGCAAGTGAAATGCAAAGTGAAACTAGGACGTACCTGTCCTACCACCCCGAACTTTTGAATCATGATGTCCTCAGCATGATCCTAGAGTTTAGGATGATAGGGTAGACGATCATGGCTCTCTAAAGGCTCTGGCAGTGTTCCTCCCTATGGTGTAGGATATGCATAGTAGCTTCCCAACTAATCTTCATTAATAGGCTAAAATTAGTCTGCATCACGACCGTGGTGGCTTCAGGTTGCACGGTCGTGCTACTTGGCACGGTCATGGTGTAGTCCTTTGGCAGTTTTTCTCAATTTTGCTTCTGAATCCAGGGACTTGGTGTGTTTTTCATGCAAATGACCACAGTCGTATTGATGTGCCACGACCGTGGTGGTCCCTGTAGCTTCTACTCTCAAAATGAGGAACATCAAACACTCAAAAACTTGACCCAAAGTGATTTTGCTTTGAATCCTTCTCTCAATTGTACTCAAATTTCCTTCATTTCACCCTATTATCACATGCACATATTAAAACTAGACAAAAACTATTAAACACAAGTGTGTGTGTGTGTTTTCTTGGAAAGTATAAAAATATAGAAAAAGTATCAAAAAGTGAAGGTTGGGTATAAAAGATCCCAAACCTATGTGGATTGCCTCCCACTAGCACTAAGTTTCATGCCTTTAGCTGAGCATCTAGAAGATTCTTCAAAATTCACCCATTTGGAATTCTCATGTGTTCATTCTTGCAAAACATGCATCCCTCATTTTCACTCAATCTAGGTTCCTCATCCCTTTCATCACAATAATCATCACCAATTTCTTCACCTTGGTGTCCTCTCAAAATCCCATTTGGACTTGTGAAGTGATCATGTCCAATATCCCTATCTCGGACTCGTCGGGTTGGGGTCTTGTACATGTTGATGTTGATCTTCATGTCCATGAATGAGACTGTCATAGTGCCACTGCGTACATGAATGTTGACATCAGCTATAGACAAGAACAACCTTCCCAAAGATAATGGGAATCTTCCTATCCTCTGGCTCCATATCAAGTACATTGAAATATGTCAGGAACACCACACCTTTCTCTTTATGTATCATCACCAGGACATCATCCACTCTACCCCTAGGCACTTTTATGGATCTATCCACCAATTGGAGAGTGCAATGTTTCGGTATCAACTTGCCTAAGCCCAGCTCAACATAGACATTATATGGCATCAAATTCACACTAGATCCCAAATCAAGTAAGGACATGTCTATGCGATGTTCCCCTATGTAACTAGGTATGATTCGGGCTCCTACATCCTTTCTCTTCATGGGAAGTGAGTGTTGATTGATGGAGCTCACTTGTTCAGTTAATCTCACCTTCTTTGGAATCCTTCCCATTGACCTTCTTTTCATAGTGCATAGGTTCTTGAGGAACTTGGCATATGATGGAATTTTCTTGATAGCATCCAAAAGTGGAATATTCACCTTCACTTGGAGAAACACCTCAAGAATATTAACATTGTGCTTTTGCCTCCTTTTCAATTCCGGTGTCTCATCTGGTGCTTCTATGAATGGAGGATCACTAGTTTTTGTCATATTTGCATGAGCATGAGGCGGAACACTAGTGGTGGTAGGACCAACAAAGGGGATATGTGGTGGATCATGTGGAATCCCAAACTCAACATGCGGTATCACAACATCATCTTCAGCAATATCAATCACAGTATCACCACTTGGCTACCTTTGCTTTGCTTTCTCAACCTTTCTTTGACTTGTGGGCTGCTCAACAGACTTTCCACTCCTTATAAGTGTCACAACACTACCTTGCTCATGGTGGAGAGGGGGAGCATGTTGTGGATGTGGAGGAGGTGGAGGTGACACTTGGGGTTGAAATTGAGGTCGAGAAGAGAATTGAGGGGGAGGAGAGAATTGGGGTTGGAAAGTGAAGTTTTGGAAAATTTGAGGTGAGGGAGGTTGTGGATGAGTGTAAGGCTTTGAATAGCCTTGGAAGGAGTGAATGGGATGTACTTGCATGGGGGTGGGCTATAGAAAACTTGGGTGGAAGGCATAGGTCCACCCGCTTCATGGTGGCTCATGATGGGTTTTGAAGACAATTTTTCTTCTTGGAGAGCAATTATGGAAGATAGTTTCTCTATTCTCTCTTCTAACCTTACAACGTCTCTTTGAACATCATCAAACACTTTCAATCTAGAGAGAACCTCTTCCTCAAACCTTGAGCTATATGTTGGACTTTGTGGCTCTTGATATCTATAGGAGTGAGATGTCTTCTTTTCTTCCCCATAGAACTCAATAGCATTGACTGAATGAATAGGAGGTTTGGTCACTTGGCTTCTCATGAAGCTCACCATTTCACCAAACATTTTCATCAATTGTGGGCTTGAATCATTGTGAGTTGGAGATGTCACACCAAAAGATAGGTCACTACCACTAACCATACTAGAAACTTTTATCCTTGAACCTTCTGCCAAACTCTCAAACAAGGGCCATGTCTCTTCAGGTGGTTTAGCCATAAAAACTCCCCCACAAGAAGAATCCATTGTATCTTGACTTGCATGAGATAGATCAGAGTAGAAGGATTGAACTAGCTACCACAAAGGGATCTTGTGATGCGGACATTCCCTCAACATCTTTTGAAATCTCCCCCAAGCCTCGTGGAATCGCTCATTATCTATTTGACTAAAACTTGTTATGGCATGCCGCATTTGTGTTAGCTTTGCTATAGAGTATAATTTCCTCAAGAAACCATTTTTCATCTCGCCCCAACTCATGATGTCCTTTCCTGAATCATACCACTCTTTGGCTTTGTCTTTGCGGGAGAAGGAGAACAAAGTTAGCATGATTGTATCATCACTGTTTGTTGGCGTCCTGGAGGTGGAGCATACTTCAAGAAAGGAGTCCATGTGCTTATAGGGGTTATCACTCTCTAAGCCATAGAAGATGTGCAGGAGCCCAAGAAGACCTGGAGGGATGGAGAATTGCTCCCCTGGCATCTGATCAACCATGCTAGCAATTGGCAATTTGTAGTTGCTAGGCATGAAGTAGTCTTGAAGTGGCTTGTGAAGTGTGCTTTGGCCTTCAATCTTGTTTCCTCCTGATTGGCTTGTCACATGCACAAAGCACAACCAAACAAAAAAAAAATAGGTAAACCAAAATACCCAAAGAATGCAAAGAATAATGAATAAATAATAGCAATGATGAGGGCAGTAGGAAAAGTCAAAGAAAAACTAACTAGCTAGGTCGAGCACCTCTAATCCCCGGCAACAGTGCCAGAAAGCTTGGTGCACTCCGGCCAATGGTGTTACACACTACTCAATTGGAGTTTTGAATAGATGCAACCGTGTGGATAGAATCACACGGTGGTCACTTTCGATATTTATAAAACCTAACTCAACACCTACTCATACTAAGACAACTACACCCGCAAGCGCACGGGGTCGTGTCATAGTATAGGAAGGTGGCAAGTATAGGGTCGGTCAACAAGGAGAAGAGGGGGCACTATAGCTAGGTTTAGTTAGCCTAAGTTCCTATTGCGGAGACTAGGGTTAAGGGTTTGAAGGTTGTTTTGATTGTTAAACTATTATGAACAGACAAACAATTAAAGGTAGGAATGAAAACTAAGTTAACCCTAGACTAAATTTAAACATAAAGAAGAAAGAAAGGATTAAGCTAGGTACGAAAAGGAAAATTACACAAAGGCAAGCAAGAGAGAATCAAAAGAGCAATTAAAGAGATAAACTAACATGAACAAGGCAAGAACAAAGCAAGAAGTTAACTGAGCAAGGAAAGAGCTAACTAAGCTAAGCAGGAACAAAACTAGGGTTTTAAGCAATAAAGAGAGGTATGGACTGTTTAGGGGTATGAACTTATCACTTAAGTTGGGGGTGACATATGAACATTATGATTCTATTTAGATTATCCAAACCAAACAACAAGTTAGAGTCTAATGAATTAACCTAAGATACTAATTGTCCATGGATATGCTAGGTTGTGTATAGGGGAACTAGTCCCTAACACCCCCTAATACCCTTACGAGACTCAATTGGGTTAGGGATTAGGTTCAATTCAATTAGAGTCTAATCAAGTCTAGGCTTCTAGATTAGGCATTCCTAGGGCAATTATGGGTCGGGGGTAGTAATGGGGAGGTGAAATTAGGGTTTTGGACTCCAATTCCCCCACATTCTAGCCTTGAGAAGGCTCCATGCTAATTGTACTAGAATTATCTAATTGATAACACCAAATTTTGTGACGTTTTTGCCCTTTATTCTGTTATCAAAACTACCCTTTTCTGCTATTTTCCTCTATTTTATTAGCATTTTCGCAATAATTGGCCAAGCAACGCTCTTATTCCAATTTTTCCTATCTTCTATAGAGTTTTCCTCGTTTTTGTGCAATAAGGCCGATTCCGGCCTACAATAAGTCTAAGCCCATCTCGACCTTCCTGACGCCCGATACAACCCAGCCCGACAGGGGCTGGGCGACACGAGAATGATCCGCGGAGAAGGGTGCTGCGCAAGAAGGACGTGTCGGCCAACATACCATCTACCCGATAGGGAGCCAAAGCCGCATCGATGACCAAACTCGTCGGGCGACACAGCCACCCACCGGCAGGCGTGCCGCCAGCCACGTGACCGATAGCCAATGCCTCGCTCCGAGACATACCTGTATCGGCCGTCCACATCCATCGACCGGCATATAAGGGAGCTACGTGGTGCTTCGAGCACCATGTCCTCCCACCAACCAGCTGACTACAAATAGCAGCTACAGGGAGCCGAAAAGACGGCTCGCGCGCGACTCGCACAGGTTAGAATAGTTCACATTCGGAGCTTGAGCGAGGAAACTCCGAGAGCAAGAGTATCGTGCCCAGTGCTTGTGTCGGGCGACACTAGGTGAGCTTTCCCTCATCCCGAGAGGGAAGGGATGGTTCACTTAGTGTTGTCCCGGGCGACACTGCGGGCCGATATCGGCCAGCGAAGATGAGCGACATGAGTGCCCGACAGTAGACTCGTAGCTCTTTGCCCGACACGATATCGAACCCGATACGCTCTGCCCGTCATGCGTGCTGCCCGAGACGGTGCGCCGCCCGACATGAGCGTATCGGCCAGGGTCCTTGAGCGATACAGTCAGTCGTCAGTCGGCGCTGCCCGAGAGGGGGTGCCGCCCGACACTGCCGTATCGGGCTCGGCTCCTGACCGGTATGGGGTAGGAGAGCTACAGTAGTCTGTCGTTCTTCTACATCAAGAAGGCGACATCTATCTTTAATTCTGTTATTTAAATTCTTAGCTTATGCATTGTATTAAGACCCTTATTGCTTATGGAAATAGAAAATGCTTAACTGCTATTTGTTTAATGCTTGGTGCCTTATGATTGGGTAACTGTTGTGTTGGATATTTGAACTCTAGCTTGCATGTTTTGGATCGCGTTTCGCTTAGCTACCGAATCGTCTTTCCCGTGTCAACTACTTCGAGAGTTGGGTTGTGGCTCTAGTGTTTGGTCCGATTCTGGAGTATGAGAGTGCCCGGAACGGAGTTGTTTTAGTATCATTCCACTCTAACTTGAGCCCAGCAACCTCGAGAGGGGTGTTGAAGCTTGGTTAGAGGCACCCTCTCTGAGAGGAGGGGTGCAGGGTGTTACTGCTACCGCTTGTCTTACTGAAGTCTTATCCCTTGCATTACGCCTTAAACTGCAGTTTATCTTCCTATTTTCTGTTGCATGAAAATTCCTAAAAACTGCTAAATGACAAAATCTTAATCTTTCTTGTAACTCCAGTTGGAGATAGTTTTCTTTGATTTAATCGTGACAGCTTGTTGTTCCCCTTCGGGGAACTTTAATATCTCTTTATACCCACCAGAGTGTAGAGTGTCGATTCAGAGTCGTCAACACGACCCACCTTGTCCCTGTGTTCGACCCCGTATGACTACTTCGACCCCGTAAACAAAGTTGCGGGGGCCTAGAAGGATTCGGGTTATAAATGTGAAGGCTCGACTACCTCAAATACGCCTCCAATTTTAGGATGCGCGATTTAGGCCGGTCAACTTTCTGGCGCCGTTGCCGGGGGACAAGGCAAATGGCACTGTTGATGAATCCGAAGCCACTAACTACACTCCCGTACCTCAAGCTTAGAAATAGGCTTGACAGCACCTCTTTTTCTTTTTCTTTTTCTTTTTCTTTTTCTTTTTCTTTAAGCATTATTCTTTGGGGAACCAAATAACTCTGTTTTCTAACTTGATTTCTCGTGATATTTGAGGTACCCTGCAAAGCTGTAACCTGCTCCACCGAGCCTTGATACCATGCCTCGTAGTGAGCAACCCCTTTCTGAGGGCGAATGTCAGAGCCAAAGCGAGAGGGCGACCCGGCCTAATTGGGTTGGTCAGCTTTCCGCCTACATAAAAAGACAGGACACCATTATCAACCAGTTGGTACAGGGGACGTTTACCAACCCTGGATCTCTGAATTCCATGCAACACCAGATGGCGAGTCTGCAGATGCGCCAATGGGAGGTCGATCAACGGCTGTCTCAGATGGCTGCTCTGATAAAGAACCCTGCAGGAAAAATGCCCCCTCACCCTGAAACTGCAGTAATGGCAGTACTTAGATCAGGAAAGACGGTAGAGCGTGCTGATGAAGCCCCACCGGAACCTGAGCAAGGGCCCAAGGATTCTATTCCAGCAGGAGGCGGAGGTAGGTCTGCAGAAGCCCAAGAGCCTGCGCCGAGACCGTCCGATGAGCCATCTGGTGGGAGGAATCCTTATGCTCCCAGGATACCGTTCCCGTACAAGCTGATCAAGGCAAATCTAAAAAAGCGGCATGAAAGGTTCATGGACTCGATCAGGAAGCTGCATCTTGAAGTCCCCTTCCTTGACGCTTTGGAGGAGATGCCCACATACGCCAAGTTTATCAAAGATCTAATAATGAAGAAAAGAAGGGGAGGAAGGATAGAGACAGTGTACCTAGCCTCTACTTCCTCTGCCTTCGTAAAGCCTAGTTTGCCAACTAAGAGAAGGGATCCCGGAGCTTTCACAATCCCATTCGCCATCGGGGACAATGGCGAGCGGAGGGGTCTAGCGGACTTGGGAGCAAGCATCAGCCTCACGCCCTTAAGTTTCATGCAAAGGATGGGTTTGACCGACATGGTTCGAACCAATATGCGGATTGAACTGGCAGATCACTCCTTTAAAAGACCTGTTGGCATTGTCGAAGATGTGCCGATTAGGGTCGGTGATTTCTTTATTCCCTGCGACATCATCGTCATCGACACAGCTGAGGATCCCAGATGTTCGATCATCTTCGGACGCCCTTTCTTGGCAACAGGGAGGGCGCTGATTGATGTCTCTGAAGGGATAATCACCTTGAGGGTTGGAAACAACCACATGGACTTCAAGATGAAGGAGATCATGAGAGGTCCATCCCTGTCTGAATCGGCCTGTTTTGCGGATAGTTACAATAAATTCTGCGAGGAAATAGAGGAGGATATCTGGACAGTGGACCCCCTCGCAAGGGCAATAAGCTGTCAGGATCCCGACCTCGAAGATCCTGAGGTCGTGAGGCATCTCGACCTTTTCAACCTTTCTGACAAAGACTTGCAAGAAGAAGAGGAGGAGGTGAACTCTGCGAAGTATGCCTCCCTTGAGGGAGAACCTCAGGAGGAGACGCCCAGAGCAAAGCCGGATTTAAAAGTGTTGCCTGAAGGACTGAAGTACAAATTTTTAGATGAAGAACAGAGGAACCCAGTCATCATAAACTCCGATCTTTCAAGCAATCAGCTAGACCGGCTCCTTGAGGAGTTAAGACTCCACAGGGGGGCTATAGGATATTCCGTAGATGATATCAAAGGCCTTAGCCCCGCCCTTTGCATGCATCACATCAACTTGGATGAGTCTGCCAAGCCTCTGGCCCAACCCCAGAGGAAGCTGAATCAGATGCTCAAGGAGGTCGTCAAGAAAGAGGTAATAAAGCTTAGGGACGCGGGGATCATTTACCCAATTAGCGACAGCAATTCGGTAAGCCTGATCCACGTAGTACCCAAGAAAGGCAGAATGACTGTGGTTAAGGGTGAGAAGGGTGATGAGGTGGCGGTGAGGACCGTCACCGGTTGGCGAATGTGCATTGATTACCGAAAACTAAATCAGGCTACAAAAAAGGATCATTTTCCGCTACCTTTTATTGACCAAGTTCTTGAAAGATTAGCGCATCACGATTATTTTTGTTTTCTTGATGGCTTTTCAGGATTTTACCAGGTACCCATCTTACCCGACGACCAAGAGAAAATGACGTTCACCTGCCTTTATGGCACTTATGCCTTTAGAAGGATGCCCTTCGGACTCTGCAACGCCCCCGCCACCTTTCAAAGATGCATGATATCAATGTTCTCAGATTTTCTAGAAGACATCGTGGAAGTTTTCATGGACGATTTCTCCGTCTATGGAAAGGACTTCGATAGTTGTCTGAAGAATCTGTCATTAGTACTTCAAAGGTGTGAGGAAAACATCCTGGTCCTGAACTGGGAAAAATGTCATTTCATGGTGCGGGAGGGCATCGTTCTAGGGCATAAGATCTCAAGGCGTGGGATCGAGGTGGATACCAGCAAAGTCGAAGCTATATCTAAGCTTCCTCCACCAAAATCCGTCACGGGGATAAGAAGATTCCTCGGGCACGCCGGATATTACCGAAGATTCATCAAGGACTTCTCAAAGATTTCCAAACCATTGTCCAATCTTCTGGTAAAAGATGTTGAATTTGTTTTCTCTAACGATTGTCTCAGTGCTTTTCAGGCCCTGAAAAATGCTTTAGTATCACCACCTATCCTTCAAGCGCCATATTGGGGTTTACCCTTTGAGCTAATGTGCGACGCTAGCGACTACGCAGTTGGAGCAGTCCTGGGGCAAAAGAAAGATAAAAAGCACCATGTGATTTTCTACGCTAGTCGCACGTTGGACGAAGCACAGGTGAACTACACAACCACCGAGAAGGAGATGCTCGCGATCGTCTTCGCGTTTGACAAGTTCAGGTCGTATCTCGTCGGATCCAAGGTCAAAGTATACACGGATCATGGGGCAATAAAATACTTAATGCAAAAGAAAGACGCAAATCCCAGATTGTTGAGATGGGCCTTGTTGCTCCAAGAGTTCGATCATGAAATTATTGACAAGAAGGGCGCGGAAAATGTGGTCGCAGACCACCTATCAAGGATAGTGGATGAGAGACAGAGAGGGCCACAAATCGATGACGACTTTGCCGACGAAGCTCTTATGATAGCTGAAGCTCAAGAAGAAGGTTTGCCCTGGTTTGCAGACATCTGCAATTTCCTTGCTTGTGGAGAGTTGCTTCCTGAAATCACTTACAATCAAAAGAAGAAGCTATTCGCGGATGCCAAGAATTATTACTGGGATGATCCTCTCCTGTTCAGAAGATGCGCAGACAACTTGTACAGGAGGTGCATCCCGGAAGAAGAAACCGCTGATATCCTGAAGGGATGCCACGCCTCCCCCTATGGTGGACACCTGGGTAGCGAAAGAACAGCGGCGAAAGTGCTACAATCAGGTTTCTACTGGCCCTCCTTATTTAAAGATGATGCACGATTTGTAAAGGTTTGCAAAGAGTGCCAGTCAACGGGAAATATAGGGCGGAGGAATGAAATGCCAATGGCACGCTGGATCGAAGTGGAAATATTTGACGTATGGGGGATTGATTACATGGGGCCGTTTCCCCCATCCCAGGGGTATCAATACATACTAGTAGCAGTAGATTATGTAAAGTGGGTAGAGGCGGTAGCCACCCAAACATGCGACGCCAAGTCGGTTATCAAGCTTTTTGAGAAGACCATCTTTCCCCGTTTCGGTGTACCGCACACCGTAATAAGCGACAGCGGGTCGCACTTCAGAGAAAGGCAGTTCGAAGCGCTCCTACGTAAGTATGGAGTAAAACATAAGATCACTACGCCCTACCACCCATAGACGTCGGGGCAGGTAGAGGTCTCAAACAGACAGATCAAGCAGATCTTAGAAAAGACTGTCAGCCGCACGCGGAAAGACTGGTCTATGAAACTTGACGACGCATTATGGGCCTACCGTACTGCTTACAAGACGCCCATTGGAACCACCCCCTACCGTCTTATATACGGAAAATCCTGCCATCTGCCTTTGGAACTAGAACACAAGGCCCTTTGGGCGATCAAGTTCCTAAATATGGACCTAGACAAAGCAGGAGAAAAGAGGTTTTTGCAGCTTCAAGAGCTCGAAGAGCTGAGGATTCACGCCTATGAGAATGCAAAGATCTACAAGGAAAGAACAAAAATGTGGCATGATGCCCACCTTAGGAGAAAGGATGTGAGCGAAGGGGATAAGGTCTTGTTATTCAAGTCCTCCATCCATCTTTTTCCTGGGAAATTACAGACAAGATGGTCGGGACCGTTTTCTGTGTCAAAGATATACCCATCAGGAATGATGGAGCTCCGCGACAAGGATGACCCGACTAAAATCTTCAAGGTGAACGGGCACAGAGTGAAAAGGTTTTATGAAGACGAAGCTTTTGTCAGGAAAGCAGAGATTGACTTGCTGGATGTGGGTACAACCGAAGAGCCTACACCGGTCGAGCTGGCGACGGGAACTTCAGCACTCCTCGGGAGGCAGCCCGAGTCATAGATTAGGATGCATTTCTTTTCTTTGTAATAAGGCCCAAGTCAGTGCATGCGCACGTGTGCTGACTCTTTTTGTTTTATGGGCCACCGCTGTGTTTTGCGGAGCATTGAGGAATAATATCATCTGAGGTAGGAGATCCTTCTCTATACCAATGATGTTTTACCCTGCAATGGCCTTTTACTTCACCCTAGTTTAGTTTTGTCCTTTTGACCGCCCGCTTTTCTACCGTGTCGACCAGCTGGGCACAGAACCGCTTGTATCGGGCAGCCTCGCCCCGGGAGTCGCAAGGGCAGCGGGTGACCCTTGGACTGCTCGATGGGACTGCGCGTCTCGGGAATAGCGTGACTAAAATGCTCGACGCGCGCCATGTTTTGAACGTTTTACCCCCAGCTGGGTTCTCTATAGATAGTGTGGAGTTTTCTTCGTGTTGGGCTATCATTTTCTCCTTTTTGCCACCTGAAACGCATGCAGTGATCCCCCCTTTTGCTCGTGTGTCGGCCATCTTGCCTTCGCCCTGGTATCGGGCGATGCCTCCTGAGAGCAAAGGTATAGCCCGACACACCTTTTGCCCGACACGTTATCTCTTGCCCGGCACAGGTTTTGTATCGTGTGAGGCGTATCGGCCGGCTTGTTGTTTTCTTACCGAACGACATGGCTTGTCGCCCGATAGGTTTGTAGACCGACACGTTTATCGGTCGATGACCCTGTCGCCCGACGCCAGTATCTCTTATCAAGCCGCTTATCGGGTTCACATGACCTACAGATTCTCTATCGCCCGACATGCTTTCGCACGACGCGCCGGCCAACAACGTTCTCCCCGATGTCGTTTCAGGCGACATACTTCTCACGGCGATGTCATGTTTTTGCTTCATGTGACCTTGTATCGCCCGATACACCTGTGTCGGGCGTCGAGTCATATCGTGCGACAACATCGTATTGTCCGATCCCTTATCACCCAATTTTAATAAGTTTTTCTTTTCATCTTCCTTGCCTTACGGATGAATAAATTCTAAATTTAAATAATAGGTATGGCTCGTATGGAGCAAACCTCCGGCCGCGCCAACAAGCACGGCGGGGGAAACAGCAACCACAGTCGGGCAGAAACGGCAACAACAATGAAAGGGGAGATTTTTCTTGATTTGGTAGCTCTGATAAAGAGTCACCTAGTTATCAGCCTGTCTTTCGCGTGGCTTGGGACCATCGCCAGATACAGCACGAGTACGGTGACCAAGGCCTCCGAACAAGTTCGGGGCGTTCAGGTTCTGTCCTCTTAAGGGAGGAGGCCCACCCTGACTACACACTCCTGGGACTGAACTGGGACTGATAATTAGTCCTTTTGTTCATGTTCACAACAGAGATCTGGAGAAAGGGAGGGCCTGAAGTGAATTTTGAGGGTTACGCTCACACTCAACCGCTACACCGCCAAAGCGAACCCGCTAGACAACCTCCCAATGGCATGCTGCAACTTCGTAGGAGCATTTTGCAGCACATCAGCAAGCTAACCCTCACTGGCTAAACTTTACCTCACTTTTGCTTTCTTCTCTACTTCTGGGACAGAGTAGGAAGTAAGTTTGGGGGGGGGGGGTATGCCAGTGAGGGAGGTATAAAAATTTTATCACTTCAAGCTTTCTACGATATTCATTCTCTTTTACCTGATGTGCTGTACGCATGCATGCCATATAAAAAATTTACAAAAACCTTTCCTTTGCAAATTTCTGTCCCTATGCATATGTACAAAGTTGTTGTAATAATAATAAAAACCTGTTGTGACTTCTTGCAAAGTTTACTTTCTGTATATTTAACGAGTTACAAGTTCTGTCATATCTTTCTGATAATGCTGTCTCAAACAAACAAAATATTGTGCCTTGCCATCCAAAAATTTTCGAAAAATAATAATCTCGCAAACAGCTAAGAGACGAGTATGGAGAAGGAAAAAGCTGCCCAAACAGCAGATATCTCTTTTGTTTTCCCTTACCCAGAAAAAATCCCAAAAAGAGAAAGAAGCCTTATGAGTGTGAATAAAAGCATGAGAGTTGTGCCCAATAAAAGAAAAGAAAAAAAAATATATATACACACTTGTTTTCCAAAAGTACCCATCTTTAGGCATGGTAGATCCGGGGCAGTGGTACGTAGGATGTGAAATCACTGCTCTAAAGCCAACTGGCTTGGACTGCAGGGACCACTTGCCCGTTAACGGACCCTTACCTGGATGAACTGATGGGAAACAAGAAGAAAAACCCAAAAAGCCTTAGCCTACCCTATACACAACTTTCTGCCCCTAAAATAAAGCTGTTTGGTGTGAAAGCTAACTTCGGAATCATACACCAAAGTCTCACTAAAGCTGTGGAGAAGAAAAATTTTACTTAAATAATAAGGCAAGTAGGGCAAGGTCTTTTGTTCGCATTAAGACAGCATTACCTCCAAGACATCGCAATTCTTGTGCTACCCTTTAGCCTTAAAGTTTTGCTGTGCAAGAAGAAGCAACACAAAGTTTAGTTTAAATATTGATTGAGGACAATCAAAAAGCTAAGTTTGGGGGAGTTGATAACACCAAATTTTGTGACGTTTTTGCCCTTTATTCTGTTATCAAAACTACCCTTTTCTGCTATTTTCCTCTATTTTATTAGCATTTTCGCAATAATTGGCCAAGCAACGCTCTTATTCCAATTTTTCCTATCTTCTACAGAGTTTTCCTCATTTTTTTGCAATAAGGCCGATTCCGGCCTACAATAAGTCTAAGCCCGTCTCAACCTTCCTGACGCCCGATACAACCCAGCCCGACAGGGGCTGGGCGACATGAGAATGATCGGCGGAGAAGGGCGCTGCGCAAGAAGGACGTGTCGGCCGACATACCATCTACCCGACAGGGAGCCAAAGCCGCATCGACGACCAAACTCGTCGGGCGACACAGCCACCCACCGGCAGGCGTGCCGCCAGCCACGTGACCGTTAGCCAACGCCTCGCGCCGAGACATACCTGTATTGGCCGTCCACATCCATCGACCGGCATATAAGGGAGCTACGTGGCGCTTCGAGCACCATGTCCTCCCACCAACCAGCTGACTACAAATAGCAGCTACAGGGAGCCGAAAAGACGGCTCGCGCGCGACTCGCACAGGTCGGAACAGTTCGCATTCGGAGCTTGAGCGAGGAAACTCCGAGAGCAAGAGTATCGTCCCCAGTGCTTGTGCCGGGCGACACTAGGTGAGCTTTCCCTCATCCCGAGAGGGAAGGGATGGTTCACTTAGTGTTGTCCCGGGCGACACTGCGGGCCGATATCGGCCAGCGAAGATGAGCGACACGAGTACCCGACAGTAGACTCGTAGCTCTTTGCCCGACACGATATCGAACCCAATACGCTCCGCCCGTCATGTGTGCCGCCCGAGAGGGTGTGCCGCCCGACATGAGCGTATCGGCCAGGGTCCTTGAGCGATACAGTCAGTCGTCAGTCGGCGCTGCCTGAGAGGGGGTGCCGCCCGACACTGCCGTATCGGGCTCGGCTCTTGACCGGTATGGGGCAGGAGAGCTACAGTAGTCTGTCGTTCTTCTACATCAAGAAGGCGACATCTATCTTTAATTCTGTTATTTAAATTCTTAGCTTATGCATTGTATTAAGACCCTTATTGCTTATGGAAATAGAAAATTCTTAAATGCTATTTGTTTAATGCTTGGTGCCTTATGATAGGGTAACTGCTGTGTCGGATATCTGAACTCTAGCTTGCATGTTTTGGATCGCGTTTCGCTTAGCTACCGAATCGTCTTTCCCGTCGCAACTACTTCGAGAGTTGGGTTGTGGCTCTAGTGTTTGGTTTGATTCTGGAGTACGAGAGTGCCCGGAATGGAGTTGTTTTAGTATCATTCCACTCTAACTTTAGCCCAGTAACCTCGAGAGGGGTGTTGAAGCTTGGTTAGAGCACTCGCTCTGAGAGGAGGGGTGCAGGGTGTTACTGCTACCGCTTGTCTTACTGAAGTCTTATCCCTTGCATTACGCCTTAAACTGCAATTTATCTTCCTATTTTCTGTTGCATGAAAATTCCTAAAAACTTCTAAATGACAAAATCTTAATCTTTCTTGTAACTCCAGTTGGAGATAGTTTTCTTTGATTTAATCGTGACAGCTTGTTGTTCCCCTTCGGGGAACTTTAATATCTCTTTATACCCATCGGAGTGTAGAGTGTCGATTCAGAGTCGTCAACACGACCCACCTTGTCCCTGTGCTCGACCCCGTATGACTACTTCGACCCCGTAAACAAAGTTGCGGGGGCCTAGAAGGATTCGGGTTATAAATGTGAAGGCTCGACTACCTCAAATACGCCTCCAATTTTAGGACGCGCGATTTAGGCCGGTCACTAATCTAGCTACTTAGATCTCTCACTTAGGTTTAGGGAGATTGATTAGGATGTAGGAAGATGAGAGGCAACCTAGGGATCCAAGAATTGGACCTAGGGGCAAATCCCAAAATTCACACATATAAGCAATTTGCCTAAATTCCTAGGTGATTCCACACACAAACCAACAAGCAATCCATGGAGAATGAGATAGAAATAGAATATAATCATTAAAAAATGGAATTAGAAAGTTTACATGTCAATTTCCCCCAACATTGTATCAAAGTAACATAATTTCCCCCAAACAGCCCACCCAAGGGGGCCTAGCTACTCATGGAAATGGAAAATACAAAAAGAAAGGAGAAAGAGGTAGAAGAAGCCATGGAGTTTGGTGTATATGAAGGAATCCTCCTCTCCAGCTATTGCAAGATGACCTCCTCTCTCCTACAAGGTGCAAGGGTGTGGAATGAAGGGGATTATGGGCAGGAACTAGTATAAACTAGTGTTTTGGTGGTGGAAATAGTGAAATTGAGTGGAATGGAGGTGAAAATGGAGTGGAATGGCTAAGGGGCGAAAATGGGGAGCTAGGAGGTGGTGGAAGGTACTATCTTCGTGACCCAGCCACCACCTAGGTATCTATAGGTGTGGGGGAAGCATTAGGTTAAGTGGGGGCAAAGTGGGAAATGCAGTGGAAAATTGGCTAGGTTTTTGTGAGTAGCACGGCCGTGGTGGGTTGTGAGTGGAACGGCCGTGGTGGATGGGAACGGCCGAGGTAAAAAATGTTAGGTTGTTTTGGGGGAGTGGTTGGCTGGTAGCACGGTCGTGTTGGGTAGCACGGTCGTTCTGGGAGATGGTAGCGCAGTCGTGTTGTGTAGCACGGCCGTGTTGGGAGATGGTAGCACGGCCATGTTGGGAGATAGTAGCATGGTCGTGTTGTGTGGCACGGCCATGTTGTAGGGTCGTAGCATGGTCGTGCTGTGTGACACAGCCATGGTAGAGTATGCTTTGTAGGTGCTTCAAAGTTGAGATTTTTCCTGTGATTTCTTCATTTGCAGCGTGACCGTTCTGTGTTACCATGGTCGTGTTGGGGGCTTTCCTTGCACTTTGAGCTTCAAACTTCATTATACATGGACTTCTTTGCTTAAGCTTGACTCTTGTCCACTAGGGGTAGGTTGGGGGAGCTTTGGGGCCTTCGTTGGGCCCCTCCATCTCTCTCGTCCATCCAAGTGTGGTCCAAGTACCTGCAGAACATGCAAATAATGTCCATAAGTGCATTTTACACAAATATAAATATTAAGGCAAATAACATGTAATCTAATAGGTATAGATGTGATTGAAATACAAAATGCTACAAGATGAAGCCCTAAAATAGGGCTGAATCACCACCCCAAACTTGAAACATACTTGTCCTCAAGCATGCTCCAACTCAATCTCTCTACAAAATTTTCACAAGCAAGAAATGACAAATGCAATGTAAAGGATGATTATTGCTGAATAGGATCAATAGTGACTAAGTACATCCATTCCACCTCTCTCATCTCCTGCTTTCACAAACCAATCATGAAAAGAGCACAAAACATATGAACTTCAAATATAGTGCATAAAACACACAAGATGTCATATTTCTTTCATGTAGTTCTGGGTAAATTGTTTCATGATGGTGTTAATCAAGGATGACCAGGAGTGTTGTTTCACCTTCGTTCTTTCAACCTTATGTTTCAAATCATACCAAATGACCTACGTGGATGTGAAAAATGACAAAATGAACTAGGTTTGATGTTTCCTAGCTCAATGGGTACAAAAATGGAAGAAAGGGTTGCGGTAAGATTTTTGGAGTTCTATTACATAGAGCACTCATCTTTTCTTTATTTGAATGCCCTTAAATAGGAGCATCCTTTTATTTTCTTTTTGCATTTTTTTTCTCTTTTTCTTTGCCCTTGGAGTAGATAGTGCATATGGTGATGAGAGTGAAGCAATGAGATGTAGATGTGGTCACCCCAAACTTTTGGAAGTGGCCACGGGTAATATGTGCACTTTGGCATCCTTTCATGAGGCGGAGGGGTAAGAAGATGGTGAGTGAAGAGTCGGGTCAAAGAGGAGTCATTGGCATGATTCTCAACAAAAGGTATCCTATATGAAAATAAATCCAACACTTCATCCAACAATGTCACACCACATGAATGAACAACCTGAAATTGATATTTCAATCAAGTGATTTCATAGGCACTAAGCGCTCATAGCTTGCTCAAATCACAATTCAACCAAATCATCAACAAACACAAGAGAGGTGATGCACATGTAAAAATTCAAGAATTGATACCATTTAGCAACAAACAATGATAATTCACTTGCATTTGTCAAATGTCATCATTTTTAAGCCAAAACAAAATAGAGATTGGGTTGAAACACACTTTTAGGCAAGAAATCTCAAATTTGGGAAAATTGGCCAAAATGGTGCCAAGTTGCCTTCAATCACATCTAAGCCTATATTATAGAACTTAAGGCAGTAAACAAGCAAATTCTAGCTAAAACATGCAAAAATTATCAAAAACAATCTACACGATATGCAATGCATGGCAAAAAGAGCATTTTTTTAAAAAATTACACAAAAATGGAAGGGATGTAAACGACATGGCATGCAAGGATGCAAAGAAGTAAAGATGACTAGGGTAGATAGAAAAAACAAGAAAACAAAAGTGGATGTGGCAAGTGAAATGCAAAGTGAAACTAGGGCATACCTACCCTACCACCCCAATCTTTTGAATCATGTTGTCCTCAGCATGATCCTAGAGTTTAGGATGATAGGGTAGACGATCATGGCTCTCTAAAGGCTCTAGCGGTGTTCCCCCCTATGGTGGAGGATATGCATAGTAGTTTCCTCACTAATCTACCTTAATAGGCTGAAATTGGTCTGCAGCACGGCCGTGGTGGCTTCAGGTTGCACGACTGTGCTTCTTGGCATGGCCATGGTGCACTCATTTGGTAGTTTTTCTCAATTTTGCTTCTGAATCCAAGGACTTGGTGTGTTTTTCATGCAAATGACCATGGTCGTATTGATGTTCCTTGACCGTGGTGGTCCATGTAGCTGCTACTCTCAAAATGAGGAACATCAAACACTCAAAAACTTGACCCAAAGTGATTTTTCTTTGAATCCTTCTATCAATTGTACTCAAATTTCCTTCATTTCACCCTATTATCACATGCACATATTAAAACTAGACAAAAACTATTACACACAAGTGTGTCTGTGTTTTTTCTTGGAATGTGTAAAAATAAAGAAAAATTATCAAAAAGTGAAGGTTGGGTATAAAAGATCCCAAACCTATGTGGGTTGCCTCCCACTAGCGCTAAGTTTCATGCCTTCAACCGGGCTTCTAGAAGATTCTTCAAATTCACCCATTTGGAATTCTCATGTGTCCATTCTTGCAAAACATGCATCCCTCATTTGCACTCAATCTAGGTTCCTCATCCCTTTCATCACAATAATCATCACTAATTTCTTCACCTTGATGTCCTCTCAAATGCCCATTTGGACTTGAGAAGTGATCATGTCCAATATCCCTATCTCAGACTCATCGGGTTGGGGTCTTATACATGTTGATGTTGATCTTCATGTCCATGAATGAGACTATCATAGTGCCACTGTGCACATGAATGTTGGCATCAGCTATAGACAAGAACGACCCTCCCAAGATAATGGGAATCTTCCTATCCTCTGGCTTCATATCAAGTACAATAAAATCTACCAGGAACACTGCACCTTTCTCTTTGTCTATCATCACCAAGACATCATCCACTCTACCCCTAGGCACTTTTATGGATCTATCCACCAACTGTAGAGTGCAATGTGCCGGTTTGAACTTGCCTAAGTATAGCTCAACATAGACATTGTATGGAATCAAATTCACACTAGATCCTAAATCAAGTAAGGACCTGTGTATGCGATGTCCCCCTATGTAACTAGGTATGAATGGGGCTCCTGGGTCCTTTCTCTTCATGGTAAGTGAGTGTTGTATGATGGAGCTCACTTGTTTAGTTAATCACACCTTCTTTGGAATCCTCCCCATTGACCTTCTTTTCATAGTGCATAGGTTCCTAAGGAACTTGGCATATGATGGAATTTGCTTGATAGCATCCAAAAGTGGAATGTTCACTTTCACTTGGCAAAACACCTCAAGAATATCAACATTGTGCTTTTGCCTCCTTTTCAATTCTGGTGGCTCATCTAGTGCTTCTACAAATGGAGGATCACTAGTTTTGTCATATTTTCATGAGCATGAGGCGGAACACTAGGGGTGGTAGGACCTACAAAGGGGATATGTGGTGGATCACGTGGAATCCCAAACTCAACATGCAGTATCACAACATCTTCTTTAGCAATATCAATCACAGTATCACCACTTGTCTGCCTTTGCTTTGCTTTCTCAACCTTTCTTTGACTTGTGGGCAGCTCAAGAGACTTTCCACTCCTTAGAACTGTCATAGCACTACCTTTCTCATGGTGGAGAGGGGGAGCATGTTGTGGATGTGGAGGAGGTGGAGGTGACACTTGGGGTTGAAATTAAGGTGGAGAAGAGAATTGAGGGGGAGGATAGAATTGGGGTTGGAAAGTGAAGTTTTGGGAAATTTAAGGTGAGGGAGGTGGTGGAGGAGTGTAAGGCTTGGAATAGCCTTGGAAGGAGTTAATGGGATGTACTTGCATGGGGGTGGGCTATAGAAAACTTGGGTGGAAGGCATAGGTCCACCCGCTTCATGGTGGCTCATGATGGGTTTTGAAGACAATTTTTCTTCTTGGAGAGCAATTATGGAAGATAGATGCTCTATTCTCTCTTCTAACCTTGCAACATCTCTTTGAACATCATGAAACACTTTCAATCTAGAGAGAACCTCTTCCTAAAACCTTGAGCTATATGTTGGACTTTGTGGCTCTTGATAGCTATAGGAGTGAGATGTCTTCTTTTCTTCCCCATAGAACTCAATAGCATTGACCGAATGACTAGGAGGTTTGGTCACTTGGTTTCTCATGAAGCTCACCATTTCACCAAACATTTTCATCAATTGTGGGCTTGAATCATTGTGAGTTGGAGATGTCACACAAAAAGATAGGTCACTTCCACTAACCATACTAGAAGCTTTTATCCTTAAACATTCTACCAAACTCTCAAACAAGGGCCATGTCTCTTCAGGTGGTTTAGCCATAAAAACTCCCCCATAAGAAGAATCCACTGTATCTTGACTTACATGAGATAGATCAGAGTAGAAGGATTGAACTAGCTACCACAACGGGATCTTGTGATGTGGACATTCTCTCAACATCTTTTGAAATCTCTCCCAAGCCTCATGGAATCGCTCATTATCTATTTGACTAAGACTTGCTATGGCACGCTGCATTTGTGTTAGCTTTGCAATAGAGTATAATTTCCTAAAGAAAGCATTTTTCATCTCTCCCTAACTCATGATGTCCTTTCTTGAATCATACCACTCTTTGGCTTTGTCCTTGCGGGAGAAGGAGAACAAAGTTAGCATGATTGTATCATCACTTTCTGTCGGTGTCCTGAAGGTGGAGCATACTTCAAAAAAGGAGTCCAAGTGCTTGTAGGGGTTCTCACTCTCTAAGGTGCAGAAGATGGGTAAGAGCCCAAGAAGACCTGGAGGGATGGAGAATTGCTCCCCTGGCATCTGATCAACCCTACTAGCAGTTGGTGATTTGTAGTTGCTAGGCATGAAGTAGTCTTGAAGTGGCTTGTGAAGTGCATTTTGGCCTTCCATCTTGTTTCCTTCCGAATGGCTTGTCACATGCACAAAGCACAACCAACAAAAGAAAACAAGTTAGTAAACCAATATACACACAGAATGAAAAGAATAATGAATAAAGAATAGCAATGATGAGGGAAGTAGGAAAAGTCAAAGCAAAACTAACTATCTAGGTCGAGCACCTCTAATCCCAGGCAACGATGCCAGAAAGCTTGGTGCGCTCCCACCATTGGTGTTACACACTACTCAATTGGAGTTTTGAATAGATGCAACCCCGCGGACAGAAGCACACAGTGGATTCACTTTAGATATTTATAAAACCTAACTCAACACCTACTCACACTAAGACAACTACACCTACAAGCACACAGGGTCGTGTCATAGTATAGGAAGGTGGCAAGTATAGGGTTGATCCCAAGGGAGAAAAGGGGGCACTAGAGCTAGGTTTAGTTTGGATAGGTTCCTACTGTGGAGACTAGGGTTAAGGGTTTGAAGGTTGTTTTGACTGTTAAACTATTATTACCAAACGAACAATTAAAGGTAGTAACAAAAACTAAGTTAACCCTAGACTAAATTTAAACCTAAAGAAGCAAGAAAGGATTAAGCTAGGTATGAAAAGGCAAATTACACTAAGGCAAGCAAGAGAGAAGCAAAAGAGAAATTAAAGAGATAAACTAACATGAACAAGGCAAGAACAAAGCAAGAAGCTAACTGAGCAAGGAAAGAGCTAACTAAGCTAAGCAGGCACAAAACTAGGGTTTTAAGCAATAAAGAGAGGTATGGGTTGTTTAGGGGTATGAACTTATCACTTAAGTTGGGGGTGACATATGGACATTATGATTCTATTTAGATTATACAAACCAAACACCAAATTAGAGTCTAATGAATTAATCTAAGATACTAACTGGCCATGGATATGCTAGGTTGTGTATAGGGGAACTAGTCCCTAACACCCCCTACTACCCTTATGAGGCTCAATTGGGTTAGGGATTAGGTTCAATTCAATTAGATTCTAATCAAGTCTAGGCTTCTATATTAGGCATTCCTAGGGCAATTACAGACTGAGGTTAGTAATGGGGAGGTGAAATTAAGGTTTTGGACCCCAATTCCCTCACATTCTAGCTGTGAGAAGGCTCCATGCTAATTGCACTAGAATTATCTAATCTAGATACTTAGATCTCTCACTTAGGTTTAGGGAGATTGGTTAGGATGTAGGAAGATGGGAGGCAACCTAGGGATCCAAGAATTGGACCTAGGGGCGAATCCTAAAATTCACACATATAAGCAACTTGCCTAAATTCCTAGGTGATTTCACACACAAACCAACAAGAAATCCATGGAGAATGAGATAGAAATAGAATACAATCATTAACAAATGGAATTACAAAGTTTACATGTCAATTTCCCCCAACATGGTATCAAAGTAACATAATTTTCCCCAAATAGCCCATCCAAGGGGGCCTAGCTACTCATGGAAATGGAAAATACAAGAAGAAAGGAGAAAGAGGTGGAAGAAGCCATGGAGCTCGGTGTAGATGAAGGAATCCTCCTCTCCAACTGCTTCAAGATGACCTCCTCTCTCCTCGAAGGTGCAAGGGTGTGGAATGATGGGGATTATGGGTAGGAACTAGTATAAACTTGTGTTTTGGTTGTAGAAATGGTGAAATGGAGTGGAATGGAGGTGGAAATGGAGTGGAATGTCTAAGGGGTGAAAATGGGGAGCTAGGAGGTGGTGGAAGGTAGCCAACTTCATGCCCTAGCTGCCACCTAGGTATATATAGGTGTGGGGGAAGCATTAGGTTAAGTGGGTCAAAGTGGGAAATGTAGTGGAAAAGTGGCTAGGTTTTTGTGAGTAGCACGGGCGTGCTGGGTTGCACGGCCGTGGTGGATTGTGAGTGGAACAGTCGTGGTGGATGGGAATGGCCGAGGTGAAAAATGGTGGAAAATGTTAGGTTGTTTTGGGGGAGTGTTTGGATGGTAGCACGGTCGTGCTGGGTAGCACGACCGTTCTGGGAGATGGTAGCACGGTTGTGTTGTGTAGCATGACCGTGTTGGGAGATGGTAGCACGACCATGTTGGGAGCTGGTAGCATGGTCGTGTTGTGTGGCACGGCTGTGTTGTAGGGTCGTAGCACGGTCGTGTTGCATGGCATGGTCGTGGTAGAGTATGCTTTGCAGGTGCTTCAAAATTGAGATTTTTCCTATGATTTCTTCATTTGCAGCATGACCGTTTCATGTTACCATGGTCGTGTTGGGGGCTTTGCTTACACTTTGATCTTCAAACTTCATTATCCATGGACTTCTTTGCTTAAGCTTGACTCTTGGACACTAGGGGTAGGTTGGGGGAGCTCTGGGGCCTTCTTTGGTCCCCTCCATCTTTCTCATCCATCCAAGTGTGGTCCAAGTACCTGAAGAACATGCAAATAATGTCCATAAGTGCATTTTACACAAATATGCATATTAAGGGAAATAACATGTAATCTAATAGGTATAGATGTTATTGAAATACAAAATGCCACAAGATGAAGCCCTAAAATAGGGCTGAATCAGTAAGCACCCTGATATATTTGATATATGATAAAGGTGTCCCGTTGAGGACTTATATGTAATAAGTTTTTTTCTATGCTGCTTTCAGCAAATCGATTTTAATTTCCTGTGTTTTCAAGAAATTTGCATGTTTAGTTTTAATTCTACGTTCTGTTTTGAGTAATCTCATTTGTGGCGCGTCGGGGCATTACACTTTCTCATTTTTTGGTCATTCACATGTTTAGTTTTAATTCCGCATTTGGTATCGAGTAGTCTCATTTTGGGCTCGTTGGGGTGTCAAAATTTCTCTTCTAATCCCCATTTCTAGGGTTTCCGAGTTGAAAGGAGGAAGAACTAGATTTAATTTCTAGAGCTTGATTGAATTTCCAAATATTCAGAGTTTAACCTACATTCTTAAGGTGCTTGTCACCTTAGGTGAGTGTTTTTCTCTCTCCTAAGCTTTGTATTCATGTTGAAAGCCTAATTTTATCTAGCTAAAATAATCAGAACCCTTGCTTGTATATGTATGTGATTGGATATTTATTTGGGAAAGATATTAGGGGATCAAACTCTACTGTTTTTTATTGTTTCTCATTGATTGGAACTTGATTAGTTCCTGATATATTGAGTGGGAATCCTTCGGATAGATGACTATGCTATTTCATGTGAATTTTGCTTAAAAATCATCCCATTGGCCGATATGCTTGAAATTGAATTACATGTATAGAAGCATATTTGAATTGTACTACAATGAATTATAAAAGTGTGTTGTTGAATGTTAATGGAATTGAATATCATATACACATATAGATCAGTATAAGGTGACCACATTTCCTGATTAGGTTTGTGTTGAGGAAGTGAATCAAATGAGTCAACTAATCAATGTATACTTATGATTGATGAATGGAATATATGAAAATGGAAAGTAGGGTTTATGAGTGTGTGAAATTCCCTAATTAACCCATGTGCATCATTATGAAATTACATAGTGATGTGATACTTATGATGTTTTGAAATAAGTATTACTTCTTGAAAACCCTATATGTTTAGTATTAAGATCGGTATGAATGATAAAGCTAGAACTTGTATATGATGTTGTAAATATGTTGAAATGATTAAGTATAAGTATTAATACTTCAATTGAAGATGATGAGTCTTACTCCTACAATCTAATCCTAATGCATCTATTTTATAATGACTTATGAAATGATGAGTAAACCTTCACATGAATGTGGATCCTTTTATACAAGCCACGTAATAATGAATTGAGAAGAATGATTAGAGATTATGATGTAAGAAGATGTAATATGAACAATTCTATTAAGATAAAGTGTGTAGTATTATAAGAGACCTCGTTATCCTTGTTAATTATAGTAATGACTTTAATTGTGAGTCAATGACATGGCATATTTATCTAAATATAAGAAATGATATGAACAAAAATGTAATGAACGGTGATGACGAGCTAAAGATGAAACTAATGAAGTTATTATGATGAAGTCTTTAATCTTTTATTTTAATTACATGTGGCTAATCTATATTGAATAAAACATACTAATTTGGGTTTTGATCAATGTTAATGAGAACATAAGAATTGTATATTAAATGAATTAAGAATGATTGTTCCAATAATTTAATGAACATGACATGAAAGAAGTTGAGACTAATGAATATGAAATGAAGGAAAAAGATGAGAATTAGAAGACGAATCTAAGAACCAAACTATAACCCTAAAGTGATGAGTTAGATGATGCTAATGAACAACAATCTCAAATGAGGGATTAAAGAATGTACATAACTATAGTTGAATTCAATTAAAAGATGAGATTCAAGCATTATGAATTGATTTACAAGAATGTGTTCTTGTATTATGACTGTATGATAGAATACTTTTACTCTAAGGATAGACTCTTTTGATGGACTTCAACTGATAATCAACATGTGTTGATTAGTAACCCTAACAAAAGAACGTAAAATTATATAAGAAGAGAACTAAGTGTATTATGCATGTTCATGCATGAAATTTGTTTGCATCTATTGATATTAGATGGAATACATATATGTTGTATGAAAATTCTATTCTGAGTATGACAAATGATACAAGATACCTATATGCTTTTATTGTTGCTAGATTGAATGTCTATGTGAATATTTGTTGAGAATTGTGACATAGAATGAACATATAAGATATATGTTGAGATTGAATTTAACATGCACTACTTACATTTGAGAAATACTGATGAGGGTAAATGTTGCACAATGAGATTATGTCTCGGGCTAAAAGCCCAGATGATGGTAAAACCTTAATGAGGTAAATGATGGATGATGAGATTATTTCTCAGGCTGAAATCCCACTGACGATGACTGCTACGAGATGATGTAAAAAATGGAAATAATCATATGTGTTGCAACCTATAGATTTATTGTGCTTCTTGCCTTAATCAATGTTGTTTTATTCAGCCTAACATGTTTCATGTTATCCTAGTTATGCAAGAATACACACATGATATATGATGTTTTGAATTCTTTTATGATGAGTAAAAGATATTAATAACAAGTGAAATGATGAAACATCTAGTAGTTGCCCTGAACACTGTGAGTTTCCCCCGAGGACAACACTCGGGAAACAAAATGGATCTCCTTGTAGTAATCGATGAATTATGAGAAGGATTTCAGGTGTGTGGATCGAGACCTTAAAGGTTAGGCCACCATGATTTAGGAGTGAGTCATCTGGAGTGGATCTGGCCCTAAATCCTTGTTGTTAAAGTCTATGTCTAGATGGAATTGACTTTGATGAAATGAAATATGTGAAATGTGAAAATATGTGAAATGGTGTGATATGTGATATACTATTTTTTTTTGTTCCTACCTTGTGTACCTGAGATGAGGATGTGATCCTCTTTAGGCAACCTAGAGGTGGCCAGGGTATGTTGTTGATATCGTAGGGTGGTCAGCTAAACCCTAAGATAGTAACTGTGAGTCGTTGACATGAGAATTAGGCATGGCAACTTATACTTGGTGAGGTACAAGCTAAGTAATTTTAGGGCAAATGAATAAAAGATGACAAGACATGTAGAACATGATTTTAATGTTTGTTACATTCCTTGTACTGCTAGTTGATGATTTACCATTGTTGATTACGTTTCTTGTTGTGGAAAATAATCATTTTTAAAAAATATTATCAATTTTGTATTTTGATTTGTCTTGTAGACAAGTAGTAAATATTGGGATTTATATCCACTATGAATATGATTAGGAATGCTTGTCATTTAATAGTATTGTTTGGTAGACATGCCTTATGTGTGCTTCAACTTCAAGGCTACAAGATGTGTTCCTGGTCCGGCTAGTGGAGTGTCACAAAGATAATGTTATTGTTATGTATTCATTCAAAATGCTTAGAACTTGACTTATTACTCATGTAGAAGAATTTTTAGTCTGAACTAAGATGTAAATGTTGATATGTTCATAGACATGCTCTAAAATATGTTGTAAAGTTGGATTTGGTTTAAGTGATTACCTTATTTGTTTGATTAGATTACCTATATAAACTAGATTTGAATTAAGATAGAACTATTTGCTAGACTTTTCAATATCTGCAAGTTTCTTGTAAGTTCATTATATTTAATCTGATGTTGATGCATGTGCCTAGCTTGAGTGGGAGGTATCCACTCATTGGAGCTTTATATGAGTCTCATGAGGTTGTTTCAATGTTTTAAGGTATAATTATATACAACGGGGAGATCGTGACAAAGAAGATATAAATACAATAAGTTGGATAGATTAGAATGTCCTTGTACACTCTCTTTCCCGAGATGGGTAGTATACAAAGTTTGTTGATTCATGTACATGTATCTATTATAAACTGAACTACAAATGAGACATAAGGTTTTATTCTAGTTTTGATGGAGCTGAATAATATTTGTTTTATCTTAATGTGAGGCCCTTGACATGAGATCAGTTTGTGAAAATTGTGAAGAAAGAAAAAGGAAAAATGTATTTGTGTTTTTCATATATTGTCTTTATCATATTTGTCAAAAATGAAGTGTAATGTTGCTTAATATGGGTTTAGGCATAGAGATTATATCTAATGGTTGGTGTTTATGTTGATCAAAGGAGACGTCTTGACACTATAAGTCCCATATCATGTTGGCGGTGAACGTCCATAACTAGCTTATGACATCACAAGTAAACAACGGTGCCTAGTCACACATTAGTGCTACCCAAGTGAATGAAAAGTTGGAGAACAACTTCAACCTACAATTTGTGTAAGGTGTTACAGTGATTGTATAATTCCTTTATCTCTGATATCTGGAATGAATTCGAGGCATGGAATCATCATCCTCTCAATGTTCAATCCATGTTCCTTGAACCTAGAGTAGATTGTCCGAGATATATGTAACCTTGATATCATATATTGATTCACATGTGCATGTCCATGCGCTTCGTAATATCATTTATCAAGTGGTCAGGATATCAAACTGCAGTAGGAGGGATAATTCACATCTACATCACTCACAGTCTATCCCCATGTGTCACAGCTACCCAATCATCACCTTTATGGCAATCCTTATTCAAGGTTACGTTGGGTGATGTCAAAGTATACCAAACAGCATGTGATGAGTGTAGTGACTTCAGGTCTAAGAATCACAATCACAACCTTCACAATGAGAGGTGACTATCACCACCATGTATGGTTTCCATGTGTCACGTTTAAGGTGGGTCTGTCTGATTACTATTCTCTAATATGTATTTGTGTGCTTGGTTTGATATACCATATCATGACTAATGAGACTCCATCATCAACCAACACACACTCTAGTCTTATGTGTTATTATTGTCTATCTACCTTCTGCAATAACATCTGACTAGGGACATAACAATAATGTACATACTCTTAACATTTGTATGATCTCATTGTTCAAGTCACGTACTTGAAGACATACATCATTGAGTAATTGTCATTCTTTAGACATTCATCATGTTTCCTCATTATCTCATAACTATAGTGAAATAGAATGAAGTGGAAGCTTGTCTTTATTATTATTAATCAAATCTTTATGTAATAGGCCATCACAATCACCATATGATTGGTTCTCTGAGCATACATACCAACTGACTCCCACTTGTACTTAATGGTAATCACCCACGGATCTTATCCTCAGTGATCTAAACATGTCCATCATGTTTCTGATGTGCAAGTGCTAATCCAACGGGTTAACAACCCTTTCTTTTAGCCAGTATATTTCATGTTCATTTGCTATTGTTTGTACGATCTCTTATATGAGATGGAACTACCGTAATATGCTATCTGATATTCCTTGCCTAACAAATAGCTCCATTGTTGTCACTATATCACTATTGTGTTATCAATGTTCAGAACATCTTTAAGTTCATCATATTAACTTCTAGATCCTCATAGTATCCTCTCTAATGTTTACAACACCAGGAAACTCAGCTTCTATCATAGAATTGAATTAATGGTATGTAGTTCAGAAACCTTCCAACAAACAACATAATTTTTTAAAAATCAAAACACATTGTATATTGTAATCACTTTTTTCATTCTGGAAGGTTGCATCAATGTAACCCTTTACACCCAACTCTTCCTTATTTTTATAACCTAGAAACACATCCTTAGTGGTTCTCAGGTACTAATGGATATCTTTTAATGACATTCCAATGGCCCTTATTGGAAACTAATACCATCTTGTCATGTACAGTACATATAAGATTATTTGGATGAGTACACTATATAGCATACATGATAGATCCAATTGCTAGTGCATATCACATCTCACTCATGTATTTCCATTCTTCGTAAGAATTGGAACTTTAGGGTTCATGAGATACTAATCTGAATTCTCTCAAATTAAATCATTTATGTTGAACTCTTCTAACATATTGCTATTGTATGTTCTCATACTTAGGTTATGAAACTTTCAAGAACTATATCTATAGATCTCAATCCCTATCTCATAGGATGTTTCACCTAATCCTTCATTGTTGAATGTGTTTTCAATGCTAGGTCTCAATATATATTGAGATGTTATTCCCTATCAATATGTGGAATAGTTGTATATGCTCTCACCAAATGTTTTATAATCACATATTTAATATTTTATCATGATTCAAGTCAAACTCTTTAACTATCTTGTCAAGTCAAAAGATCCTATCTCTGAGATGCTTGTTTCAATCTCTCAGATTGAACCTTGTATCTTATAGATTTTATTAGCATTCATGAAGTTATAAAACATTTAGGTTGTGTCACATACACATCCTCTCAAATATTCCTTTTAAGGAATCAGGTTTTAATCTTCATGTGCCAAATCTCATTGTCAATTCTAGCTGAAACAACAAGCATGACAATTGGTAAAGGAACTTCTTCAAGTTCAGCAATTTGAACTGATTTGAAACCTTTGCAACCCATCTATCCTCTTATGTTATCCATGTAGGTCTTTCCAATGAAAACACAACTTCACCTTATGGGTTTTACCTCCCTTTAGGTGGTACTATCAAGGTCGTACCTTGTTAGTGTGAATGGACTTCATAATGGCCTTAAGCCATTTCTCATATTCTAGTTATCAATAGCTTCTAGTTGATTTGTTGGCTCATCATCTTATGACCAACCCATCTAAGTTGTTGGATTCACAATATTTCAATCTCAGATGTGTTCTACTAAATCTATGAGGTTTTGTGTTACAACAATCTTAAGAGTCCACGACAACTTGTGATTCTCAATTGTTCTTATTGCACCTCTTTGTTGATCTCAAACATTTCGAGTTCTACTTTTATTCCCATTGATTTTTTGGAACTCAGTTATCCTAGAAACAAACACTTTGTTGTTGGATTGGGAGTAATAGTAGTATCCAACAATAATGGTTTGTGGATAAACCTTTTCAAGAAACTACTTTCTTTGTGTATGCTTCAATCCTAGAAACATATCGGGACATTCCCTTATAATATCACATATGATGTCTTTAAACCATCTAGGATGACACTTAGTTTTAGTGTTAAGTATATATCCATGAGGAATTTAGAAGATGATATTAATATGATAATTACATCATGACTCATCATGATATAATTCCTACTTTTTGACACATCATTATGTTTCATGTGGATTTGACTTCTGATGCTCTATCAAGGTCTATCCAAAAGGTTCTCAAACTTTTGATGTGAAGTATCTCTGTGACGACACAAATATTATTATTACATAGGATCTATAACATCCTATTACATCATCTAGAAGAATAAAACTATCTAACTAAAATGAATAAGATAAGAAGTGGAGATATATCTACTATCCTCCATGCTCATTATTTATTGTCTTCTGGTACTCTGAAGTGCATCCTATGTTTCTTGTACCTAAAAAATAAGAGAAACAAAAACATCAACAAAGTTGGTACGTGGAATTAAAAGTTATACTATGTTGGCATATAAAATTACTTGGAAATGAAAAAAGAAAGAAAACATTATTTAGAGGTAGAAAATTAGGAAATCCCAAGTTATTAATCACATTGAAAATGAATATGCATTACTATGGTGGACGTAGCACATAATCACATATATGGTGGGCCCTTCCCCATGTACCTTGTACTCTAGGGATCTCCCTATATACCATGTACTCTAAGGAGATGCTACTCAACATTAATGCTTTCCCTCTCTAATAGGGAGACTAATGAGCACCACTAGTAACTACATTTCATGTATCATCATTTATGTTCTTTACTGTTCAAGGCGGAATTTGACAATTACATGTATATCTACATCCAATAATGTATTTCAATTACATGTAAGCAAGTACATATATTTAGCATCCAGTAAAATCTATTCATATAATTATATCCACGTACCTTGAATCTCAGAGATTGATTCCAAAAAGCCTAGATTATGATAGAGTAGATCACCCTCAAATGTAAACAAGGACCTAATGTCATCATGGGTTCTCATCATTCCATATTAGGGTTTCTATTATGGTTTAGATCATTAAGGGTGTCTTTTTGGGATTCATATAGTTCTAGGGTATTAGAGTTAGATCTAGTGTTTTTTTGGGTCGTTCAAACATCATAAAGTGTCAGCAATTATATAGAATTTGACATATAATTGTATAAGGTATACACATATAGAGAGAGAAAACTAGAATTTAGGTTTTCCATCTTTATTAAGTCAACTACCACTATTTGATTAGGGTTTCGAGTCATAAGAAGATCAAGTTGGGGTTTCAGGGTTTTTCATAAATATTGATCCATATTCTTATCATTATTTTCTATAAGTAAATTTATAAAGAAAACATTTAAGATCCAAAAGAAGGGTGCATCAATTCTAGGGTTGGATTTAGGTCTTTACCATATTATATATAGATTCCTCTTATTTTTTTGAGAACATGGACATTTTATGGGAATTTTTCTGATACAAGAACTATTTTTAATCGATTTTCCAAGATCCAACCAATCAGATAATTCCTGAAGAAATAAACCAAAAATAAAAAAAGGAAAATCGAGCTCTACATCGTGAATCAGGTGAGGGATCCAAATAACTAGATCCTCCCACAGACCCGTGAGCGGGCGCGTGACAGAGCATGGGGGTTAGTGCGAGAAAAAGACCAAAAGGCCCAAGGAATATCAATGGAGCCCATTGACGTGCATGGGCAGAGAGGGCAATCCATCTGTTCAATTATCCTCTACTCATTCCATGGTTGCAGTGAGGTGACAAGGAGGCAAGTGAGGTGATGTCGGAGTTCTAGGGGAGGTTGGTCATTGTTGAGGAGCGGGTTGTGTCAGCGTGGTCACAACGGTTGTGAGGAGGTCAAGATCTTGCATAGGGTGGTCTCAACTCCATTTTCCAATCAAAATAGGATAAAACAAAACAAGGAGTGAAGATGAGGGTTACCTACCCTCAGGTTGAATTGAGGGAGTTAAAAGCTTTGCGGAGGTCTACTGATGAGTTTGCGATCTTCCCACAGCTCTGAGGTGGCTCCAACCAGGCTGGTGGTGAAGCTTTTGGATCTCAGTTGCGAGGCTCATCGACCCAGGCCTCTGGGCCTTCGTGACTCTAGTTGAAGGTGGTGATCCTCTCACCAAGGTCCCCCGATGGTGCAGCTGTGATTGATAGGAAGGAGAGTGTCACTGGAGTGAGGAGGAGGTTGAGGTCAGGTGAGGTGAGGGTGTTTGAGGTTAGGGAGGTAGGGGCGTGCTTTGCTGGAATTGAGGGTGGGGAATGATAAAAGGGTGGTCGGTGGATCTCTTGGGGGTCTTATATAAGTGTGGGGTGGTCGAGGGAGTTAAGCCCTAAATCAGGTGTTGCCTCCACTGAGAGGTGCGAAGAAGGTAAAGGTCGTTCTCCCTACTCTGAGTGCAAGAGGCGTCGAGTGAGTGGTTGCTGACTTTGTCTCGGTGAGAGGAGTCTATCCTCCAAACATCCCACGTGGGTGTTGTGGGGGTTGGACGCACGAGGTAGTTGTTTGGGTCGGCGTTCTGTTGGGGTCGAGGCCAAAATAGGTGGAAGGTAGAAGACAGGGTCTATGCCTTAGTTTATCCATGGTTAGACTCATCCAACAGCTGAGAAACGGGTCGAGTAAGGGTTAGTCTATGTGACACATCAATTGTCACATATACAGACGATTAAAACTGGAACTTAGGTCCTTAGCTCAGAATTTAATGAAAATATGCACATAATACCCAATTGTGAATATCTCCTAAATGGTTATACCAATTGAACTAAAATTTTAGGTGTATCTTTATAATGTCATGATGTAACTATGGTGTGAAATTGGAGTTAATATTTGAATGTTTACTATGTCAATTGACTATATGTCATATTTCATGTAATTTGACTTTATATGGCACTAAGGATGGTACTATATGAATTTTGTGAGCCATTTAATCAATCTAGTAAGAGAGAGATGGTTGAGGGCATAATTGGAATAAACAAAAATTATAGGAGAGAGTAATATATATATAGAAAACTCACTCTGGCACATTCTCCCCTCCTTTTTAAGAATTTTGTCCCCAAAATTCAAGAAGACTAAAAGAGATGTGGATATTTCTTCTCAACCTCGGTATTTAGCTCCCAGGTGGCATCGGTCTAATCATGGTGACTCCATAGAACATTCACCATATCTATATGCTGATTACTACGAAGCTCCTTTGTCTTAAAATCAAGAATTTTGACTGGGGACTCAGCATATGACAGATCATCCTTCAACTCGAGAGGCTCATGATTCAGAATGTGACTGGGGTCTTTGACATATGGCTTCAGATTAGATACATGAAAGGCATTATGCATGTCACTATACTGAGGTAGCAAAGCGAGACGATAGGCACATTCACCAACCCTTTCTAGAATCTCAAAGGGTCCAACATAACGAGGACTGAGCTTTCCTTTGTTCTTGGCCAAAGCTTGAATAGGTCAGATTTTTATAAAAACATGGTCACCTTCCTTGAATTGACGTTCCTGATGGTGAGCATCTACATAAGATTTATGCCTATCATGTGCCCACTTCATCCTCTGCCTGATCAGTGCAACTTTATCATTATACAGTTGCATCTCTTTGGATTTCATCAGGGTATGTTCTCCAATGTCGTCCTAGTGTAACGGAGATCTTCATGGTCAGCCATAGAGAGCTTTGTAGGGAGGCATCCCGATGGTTGCCTAGTAGCTATTATTATAGGAAAAATTGGCTAAAGGCAAGTACTAGTCCCACGAGCCTGCCCAATCGAGAGCACAAGCTCGTAGAAGATCCTCTAGAATCTGCACTATATGCCTTGACTTCCCGTCTGTCTATGGATGGTAGGTTGTACTGAAGTTCAATATGGTGCCCAATTCCTATTGAACCTATTTCCATAGCTTTGAAGTGAACTTTGGGTCCCTATCTGAGACAATGGACGTTGGAACCCCATGCAGACATACTATCTCCCGTATGTAGAGGTTGGCCAATTCAGAAACTTTCGCAGTAGTTTTCACAGGATGAAAACGAGCTGATTTGGTGAGACGATCCACTATGACCCATGCAATGTTGTATCCCTTCATGGTCCTGGGTAATCCCTCCATGAATTCCATGGTGATGTGTTCCCATTTCCATTCTATAATCTCAAGGGGTTGTAGTAGACAGCCTGGTCTCTAATGTTTGGCCTGGATCCTTTGGCATGTCAACCACCTGGACACAAAATCACCAATATCACGCTTCATGCCCCTCCACCAGAACTGACATTGTAGGTATTTTTACATCTTCATCATGCCTGGATGGACTGTGTACTTAGACCCATATGCCTCACTAAGAATTGTTGTCTTTACAGCTGACGGCTCAAGAACCCACATACAATTCTTATATCAAAGACCACCATCAAGACCCACAGACAGATGTGTTTGAGGCTTCGATAGGAGAGAGGAGAGCTCTTCAAGATCAGTACTAGCCTTTTGTGCCTCAAGAAGTTTGAAATGCAAGTTGGACATGATGGAGATGTTATTAACATGCACACGATCAGACAGAAACTATGGCTTCCAGCCCACTAGATCCTCCATATTCTTCCATTCAGGAACAGATAGAGATGCACACACTGCCCTTTTCCTACTAAGGGCATCAGCGACTACATTTGCCTTACCTGGATGATAGGCAATAGTGAAATAGTAGTCCTTTAGGTATTCAATCCATCAGCGTTGATGCAGATTCAAGCCCTTCTGAGTCAGGATGTACTTTAGGCTTATGTGGTCGGTGAAGATGTCGAATGTTGCCCCATACAAATAGTGCCCCCAGATTTTAAGAGCATGAATGATTGCAGCTAATTTCAAATAATGTGTGGGATAATTAAGTTCAGTGGGTTTTAGCTGCCTTACGCAAAGGCCACTACCTTTTCATTATGTTGCATGACTCATCCTAACCCATTCCTTGAAGCATTAGTGAATATCACAAACCCTTTGTTGCCAGAGGGTAGAACAAGAATAGGAGTCAACATCAACTTCAGCTATAACTGCTGGAAACTGGACTCACAAGTAGCTGACCAGATGAAATTCTCATCCTTCTGAGTAAGCTTTGTCAAAGGAATTGCCACTTTGGAGAAATTCAGAATAAAATGACAATAATATCCGGCTAGACCTAAGAAACTCCACGTTTCAGAAGGATTGCGAGGAGGTTGCCAATCAAGTATAGTAGAGACTTTAGTGGGATCAACAGATATGTTACCCCCATAAATGACATGTCCAAGAAACATGACTTTATCAATCTAGAATTCACATTTTGAAAGCTTGCCATAAAATTTCTGGGTTCAAAGAATGTCAAGAACTGCTCGCAAGTGTTCCCAGTGTTTTTCCATAGAATCAGAATAGATCAAGATATCATCCATGAAGATGACCACAAACTCATCAAGATAAGGTTGGAAGACTTTGTTCATCAGGTTCATAAATACACCCGGTGTGTTGGTCAACCTGAATGGCATCACTAGAAATTCATAATGCCCATAATGAGTTTGAAAGGTAGTTTTAGAAATATCAGAATCCTTGATTATAAGTTGATGGTAGCCAGAATGAAGATCAATCTTTGAGAAAATTTTAGCAGTACGAATCTGATCAAAGAGGTCATCAATACAAGGGAGAGGATACTTGTTTTTAATAGTAGCTTGGTTCAACATGTGGTAGTCAATACACATACGCATAGAACCGTCTTTCTTTTGACAAAAAGAATAGGAGCACCCCAGGGGGAAAAACTAGGTCGAATGAAACCTTTGTTGAGAAGTTCTTTAAACTATTTCTTCAACTCCATAAGCTCAGCAGGAGCCATCCTATACGGTGCCCTAGAAATTAGAGTGGTTCCAGGAAGAAGATCTATGGAGAACTCAATGGCTCTATTTGGAGACAACCCAGGAAGCTCCTCCAGAAATACGTCAGGGAAGTCACGTACCACCTCCAGACTTTCTACAGGCCCGCTACTAGGACTGGTCTCTAAGACTAATGTGAGGAAGACTTAAAATCCTTGAGAAATGAGCCTTTTAGCTTTAGGAGAGGAGATTATAATATTATTACATAATTTGCTTCCCTTAGGGATTTTCACAGGACAAGAATGAGGTTTAGAGAGGACTACCATCTTGTTTCTACAAACAATGTGAGCATGGTATGTGTATAGCCAATCCATACCAAGTATAATATAAAGTCTTCCATAATTAAGAGAATGAATTCAAAGGGCATATCATGATTTTTGAATTTAAGAGAGAGGACGTCAGTTTTCTGTAGGGTGGTGAGTATTTTGCCACTAGGAGTAGACACATCCAGAATATACCCCAAGTCCCTTATATGCAGATGTAATATAGATGCCAGAGTTCGAGAAATAAACGTATTTGTAGATCCAGAGTCGAATAAATCCTTAACAAGATGACCATTTAATAATGCAGTGCCTACACATGATAATTGAGTTATGAATAATTTTAGGCTTGATCAAGATATTAAATTATGAAAAAAATTTAGGTTACCTTCACAAAGTTGGTTGGGATTTGCCTTGGCCTCTTCTGCATTCATGGCAAATATCCTACCATTGCGGTGTCCTTGAGGCTGTGGAGTTCCTGATGTAGGGTTGCCAAAGACAGAGGGAGTGCGGCACTTGGCAACGAAATGACCCTCCTTTATGTAGTTATAGCAGACCATCTTGGTACAGCAGCATACCCCACCATGGTGTCACCCACAAGTCTTGCACTTTGGGTGGACTATCTTCTGTTGATTTCGGTTGTACTTCTGTCCTCCTTTTCCTGAACCTCCTCCTTTCCCTAATCCCTTATTGTTATGGCCTGGGTTGAATTTCCTAGACTTATCCTCCTCAGTAGTGGTTAACCTAAGTACCCCATGTTGGAAGGTTTCTGCATTTCCTGCTCTTTCTCCTACTTAAGGGCCATGTTTGGGGCTTCATCTATGCTTCTAGGATGTGAGGCTATGACTAAGGTTTTTAGGTGGGTGGAAAGGCGGTCAACATAGTGCTCGGTGAGGTTATATTTAGTTCTGATAGGTGCATAATGTTCCAGAAGTCTAAACTTTTGGGTGCAGTCAGCTACCGAAAGGCTGCCCTGCTTAAGCTCCATGTACATCTTCTCCTTCCTTTTCCTCTCAGTTATGGGCATAAAATGATCATTGAAAAGGGCTTTGAAGGCCTCCCACTCCATGTTATCTATTTCTTCTCCCCTATTCCCACCATAGTTCTCCCACCAGATTTTCACCCTTCCCTTAAGCAGATGGGTGGTGAACTTGGCCTTCTTCTCAGTGGGTACTTCTAGGGTACAAAAACCATTCTCCACAGAGAGGATCCAAGCCTCAGCCTTATCCATGACCTCAGGCTGATCTCCCCCCAGAAGGTATCAGGGTTGAGTTTGATGAAATCTATCACTGTCACCTCCTTTTTCCTAGAGGAGCTAGGTTCAGGTGTTCCTTTTGTGGCAAGGGTTTCCATAAAGTCTAGAAGGATTTTTTTCTATTCCTCCCACCTTTCCTTGGTTGTGTTATCGGGATCAGGTACTTCAGAGGTTTCAGGCTCTTTCCTCTTCTTAGAGGATGATTCCTCTGAGGCCTTTGAGTTGTGAGTCTTGGGAGGCATCCTAAAATTAATTTGGACATATTAGATTTATTACTTCAATAATTATTCTCGTCATTATCATTATTTTTATCACATAATATTTCATTATTCTCTTTTATACATTATTAATGTTCTTAATGTTACAATTTGTGGAGGATACCCTAAAATCCTTATCAGTTGGTCCTTAAGACTTTCTAAATAGAGAGACATTTTCCTAACCTTATATCATAAAGGTAAGGGGGGCATTTTCAAAAATAGAGATAAGAGGGAAATATTCCTATAGAAAAGATGAGAGGGAATTTCTATAGATGAGAAGGATCCTAATTTAAGGTATGCCCAAGAAGTAGGGGACATTTAGGATATCGTCCAGGTAGATTGACACTGACTTATAGGTAGCCTCGTGATTGCCAAGAAAAGTGGCTTGGAGACTTTAGCCAGACCTTAGGCAGCTGCTATGCTAGTCGCCACAACCCTTCACATTCCTAACTCAAGGACTACCCTAGACTCATAATAGGGTTCATGAAGGTTATGTGACTATGATGTGTGAACCTTGGCTCTAATACCAACTGTGACGACCCCAATTTCTATATACTTTCCTTAGTAACATCCACAGATATGTGTGCACTCATATTTATAAATGTCAAAAGGGAAAATATAAGAAATTAAGATAGTCAACTAAAATCAGAGAAAAGCCAAGATCAAGTTCACATCATCATTAGATAGCCACACATCACTTCATTCATTGAGAATAAATAAAGTCATTACATACTAGTAATTGAGAAGGAAGAATGAATAAGTCTATGAGAAAGAAAAACAAATATTATTATTACATAGGATCTATAACATCCTATTACATCATCTAGAAGAATAAAACTATCTAACTAAAATGAATAAGATAAGAAGTGGAGATTCATCTACTATCCCCCATGCTCATTATTTATTGGCTTCTGGTACTCTGAAGTGCATCATATGTTGCTTGTACCTAGAAAATATGAGAAACAAAAACATCAACAAAGTTGGTACATGGAATTAAAAGTTATACAATGATGGCATATAAAAATACTTGGAAATGAAGAAAGAGAAAGAAAATGTAATTTAGAGGCATAAAATTAGGTTCTCCCAAGTTATTAATCACATTTAAAATTAATATGCATTACTATGGTGGACTTAGCACATAATCACATATATGGTGGGCCCTTCCCCGTGTACCTTGTATTCTAGGGATCTCCCCATATACCATGTACTCTAGGGAGGTTCTAGTCAACATTAATTTTTTCCCTCTCTAATAGGGAGATTAATGAGCACCACTAGTAACTACATTTCATTTATCATCATTTATGTTCTTTAACGTTGAAGGCGGAATATGACAATTGCACGTATATCTACATCAAATAATGTATTTCAATTACATGCAAGAAAGTACATATATTTAGCATCCAGCAAAATCTAGTCATATAATTATATCCACGTACCTTGAATCTCAGATATTGATTCCAACAAGCCTAGATTAAGATAGAGTAGATCACCCTAAAATGTAAAAAAGGACCTAATATCATCATGGGTTCTCATCATTCCATATTAGGGTTTCTATTATGTTTAGATCATTAAGGGTGTCTTTCTAGGATTCATATAGTTCTAGGGGATCAGAGTTAGATCTAGGGTTTTTTTTGGTCATTCAAACATCATAAAGTGTCAGCAATTATATAGAATTTGACATATAATTGTATAAGGTATACACATGTAGAGAGAGAAAACTAGAATTTAGGTTTTCCATCTTTATTAAGTCAACTACTACTATTTGATTAGGGTTTCACGTCATAAGTGGATCGGGTTGGGGTTTCAAAGTTTATCATAAATATTGATCCCTATTCTTGTCATTATATTCTATAAGTAAATTTACAAAGAAAACAATTAAGACTAAAAGAAGGGTGCATCGATTGTAGGGTTGGATTTAGGTCTGTACCATATTCTATACAGATTCCTCTTATTTTTCTGAGAATATGGACATTTTATGGGAATTTTTCTGATATAGGAGCTATTTTAAATCGATTTTCCAAGATCCAACCAATTAGATAATTATTCCTAAAGAAATAAACACAAAATAAAAAAGAAAAAAAGAAAAATTGGGCTCTGCTTCATGGATCAGGTGAGGGATCCAAATAACTAGATCCTCCAACTGACCCACGAGCGGGCACTCGACAGAGGAGGGGGTTCGTGTGAGAAAAAGACCAAAAGTCCCAAGGAATATCAATGGAGCCCATTGACGAGCATGGGCAGAGAGGGCAATCCATTTGTTCGATTGTCTTCTGCTCACGCCATGGCTGCAGTGAGGTGACAGGGAGGAAAGTGAGGTGATGTCGGAGTTCTAGGGGAGGTTGGTCATTGTTGAGGAGTGGGTTGAGTCTGCGGGGTCACAACGGTTGCGAGGAGGTCAAGATCGTCGCATGGGGTGGTCTGAGCTCCATCTTCCAATCAAAATAGGCTGAAATGAAACGAGGAGCGAAGATGAGGGTTACCTACCCTCAGGTTGAATTGAGGGAGTTAAAAGCTTTGCGGAGGTCTACTGATGAGTTTGCGATCTTCTCGTAGGTCTAATGTGGCCCCAACCTCGTCGGAGGTGAAGCTTTTGGAGCTCAGTTGTGAGGCTCGTCGACCCGGGCCTCTGGGCCTTCGCGTCTTTAGCCAAAGGTGGTGATCATCTCATCGAGGTCCCCCGATGGTGCAGGTTTGATTGATAGGGAGGAGAGTGTCACTGGAGTGAGGAGCAGGTCAAGGTCAGGCGAGGTGAGGGTGTTTGAGGTCAGGGAGGTAGGGGCGTGCTTCGCTAGAATAGAGGGTGGGGAATGATAAAAGGGTGGTCGGCAGAGCTCTTGGGGGTCTTATATAGGTGTGGGGTGGTCGAGGGAGTTAAGCCCTAAATTAGGCACCGTCTCTAGTGAGAGGCACAAAGAAGGTGGAGGTCATTCTCCCAGCTCCGAGCACGAGGGCGTCGAGTGAGGGATTGCTGACTTCATCTCAGTGAGGGGAGTCTGTCCTCCAAACATCTCGTGCGGGTGTTGTGGGGGTTGGGCATGCGAGGTAGCTGTTTGGGTCGACATTCTATTGGGGTCGAGGCCAAAATAGGTGGAAGGTAGAAGACAAGGTCTATGTCATTGGATTTTTAGTTGATATGTGGTCACATTCATCCAACAGTTGAGAAACGGGATGAGTAAGGGTTAGT
Organism: Alisma plantago-aquatica; assembly: GCA_963693085.1. Lineage (NCBI taxonomy): Eukaryota > Viridiplantae > Streptophyta > Magnoliopsida > Alismatales > Alismataceae > Alisma > Alisma plantago-aquatica. The sequence goes on along the minus strand of OY856411.1, from coordinate 1,256,141,461 downwards.
CTATGTGACACATCAATTGTCACATATACAGTCGATTAAAATTGGAACTTAGGTCCTTAGCTCAGAATTTAATGAAAATATGCACATAATACCCAATTGCTAATATCTCCTAATTGGTTATACCAATTGAAATAAAATTTTAGGTGTATCTTTATAATGTCATGGTGTAACTATGGTGTGAAATTGGAGTTAATATTCGAATGTTGGCTATGTCAATTGACTATATGTCATATTGCATGTAATTTGACTTTATATGGCACTAAGGGCGGTACTATATGAATTTTGTGAGCCATTTAATCAATCTAGTGAGATAGAGATGGTTGAGGGCATAATTGAAATAAAAAAAATTATAGGGGAGAGAGAGAGTAATATATATAGAAAACTCACTCTAACATAATCTCAACATTTGATCATATCAAAGTTTCTTAATACTTTTATTAAAGTTACACTTTATTGATAATCTTCTTGAACACTTTAAGAGATTTGTGTCTACATTTCATCGAATACAAACATCATATCAACTGAGACCATTAGTGTAACGACCCCGCCTCCCGGTAACCCCCAATTAAGGGAGATTGAAAGGTCAGAGTCATTAACCAATAACCCAGATCAAAGGTATCACAAATAATCAATAACAATTAATAAATTTTACCAACTAAACTGAAAACTGGTATAAAATAAAACTTTGCATACCTTTTAAAAACTGGGATTTCTAAACTTCTATCCATGAAGATACTAATTTAACTAATCCTCCTGTGCACGTTAATTCTCATTTAATTCCACATATGTCACTTTACTGTTTGTTCTTTTCATTTGTACCTAAAACACCGAAAAATAAAATGTCGGTCAGCAAGAAGCTGGTATGTGGGGGAAACAATAATCATGAAACTATAATAACATTGTAGTCATCCAAATATCATTTAACATCCAAGATTATGCTTTAAGAAATACTACTCAATCCTTACCTATCCCCTATCTCTTTGTTGTCCTTGTAGTGGACCTGAATGCTACCTTCCTCATGGTAGATCACCATTAAACCCTCCATGATCCTACCTAACATGTAGACCAATATCTAGGGTTGAGTCGCATGGCACTACCCATAGGTATCCCAATCCCTAACTCATGGTGTTATAAGAGTCGCATGGCACTACCCATAGGTAGCCCAATCCCTGACTCAAGGTGACTTGATGGACCTAACCCATTGGTAGCCATATACTTAGTCATCCAATGACCTGATGGACCTACCCCATAGGTAGCCATGTACTAGGTCAAACTATTAAGCCACAGAGGGGACCATGATCTGAGCTAGTAGGCACATATCTTAAATGATAGTCATATCCACATTATAGTTTGCATGAATTAAATTCATCCAACAGTTTAATTTAAGTCATCGAGGAAAAATTTGAAAAACCTCGAAAAACTAATTCAAGATATTCATAAGCATAACCACATACCGGTCAGGCAGACTTAGATGCAGGAATAGTCCAAAAATGCAAGTAATCCAGAATCAAGCAAGTACACAATTCAATCCTGAAATATACATCCAATTCCTTTTTATCAAAACTATCCAAACCATCTTTCTACTCATGGTTTCTATTCCTTTTTAGGGTTTACTTTTCAATTAGGGTTTCACTTCATTTACTATTTTAAACCCTATTTCTATACAATTACTTACAAACCCTAATTTTGGATTAAAGGCACACTTAAACATTAATTAAGCCCATTATGCCTCTTTTATATTAAAACTACCATTTTTATCCTTTTAATCCATGACAAGATCATTATGCCCATTCATCATAAATTCAAAGTTCATTATGGTCTAATCACATATGAACTCGATTTGCCATAATTCTACCTTTTATTCATGAGAAAACCCTAATTGCTACATTTAGGGTATTTATCCAAAATGAGGGAATTTTGTACTCTAAATAGATTAGAACCATCATATCTCAGCTTTGTACATGAATTTGACCAATTAAAATCATTAAGGATCATAATTACCATAGTTAGGGTTCAAGGTTCATTAAATCATATGGAGCCCTAAATTAATCAAATTATGCATGAAGATCATCCTTTTAGATCTAATATGCCCTTTTTATTAACAACAGGTTAATATCTATTTTAAACACTCACATAATCCCTTTCTAATTCATCAATCATCAAAGGTTAGGGTTTTTCATTGATTAACTATTAAAGATAGCATCTTGATATACTTTTTTAATAAAAAGAGAAATTAGGCTTCAACAATAATTTCTTTGTGTTCCTCTCATTTTGAGGATCAATTTTCATATATTACTTGTCCTAATCAGAGTTACCAATATTTAATTATGAATTTAGCAAGATTTCACTTACTTGGCCGATCAGATTGCGCCACGTCACTTCACCCATGCAATGATCTCACGACTTGGAAATATTTCAAAATGTTATAATTGCCCTCCTTTAAGTTATTGGTTGTACAGCCCGCGGAGGGGCACAACTATCCAATGCACTTGGACCATCTTCAACCTCGCGTTGCCCTACTGTACGCTGCCTGCAGGCTTGCTTGCGGTCCACCTCCACTTCTCCCTAGGGTTTGAGGGTTGCCACCAAGGGCCACCCCAACTCCACTGCACCTGGGCACACCTGAAGATCCCCCAAACCGCGGATAACGTGGTTGGTTCTCTGCTCATCGGCCATGTTGTTGTGGCCGTCACTATAGCCTGACGGTTGCCATTGCACACACCCTAGGGCACGGCCTCGATGGATGTGCTTCTCCTTGGCACTCGGACACTTCAGTCTTTCATTAAAACCTAGCTTTGGCTCTTTCTAACCTCATGCTCATGCCGCTCCTCCTAGCTAGGGTTTTGATCATAAGGAAGCAAGAAGAAGATGAGGAAGAGGGTGGGAAACATGGGATCTCTCTGGAACTCGACCCAGAGGGTCTACCCCTTATATAGGGGAGGATCGTAATGCCCTAGGATGCTCATCTAGGAGAAATCAAGTTCTCTCTCATAAGGAATCCTATTACTTCCATGAGAAGTAATCTTCTCTCTCCTACTTATTTCCTTGTTTATCCATATGTTTTGATTATTAGGAAATTCAAGAATTATCTCTGTTAATATCCTTGCTCTTGGCTTTTAATTCATTGGCCTTGAAATTATATATCTCCTTAAGTAGGAAATACTTCCTTTTTATCAATATTACATAATCCATTAATTATGTATTCCCATTATCGGGTTAGTTATGTCATACAAAGTTATGATGGTTAGGGTTGAATGTCCCCAGCGGTGATCGCCGCTCGCCCCCCCCCTCCGGTTGGGCACCCCACCCACCGTAGTCCACCCACATCACCCCTCCCAGTCCATCCAGTCCTTGACTACGAGAGTCCTGCTATGATAAGTCTCGATGCTACCCTCACCGCTACTCCGCAGGGTTACGCGACAGAGCATGAGACAGGCGCAAAGGGTTGTCGCTGAGTGACGAGAGTTTTTTGCCTCCACATCCACGCCGCCGGATGCAGTGATCCCACACATCAGGAACTTTCTTCAATAACCCACACATATGATGACTGAGGATGCACACCCCCTGATCAGCATGTCGACGCCGAGTCTAGAGATGAGGATGAACTCCTTTTCTCCTCCGTAGATGAACGCAAGTCATACGTCACAAGAGAACCCTACGCCTCAACCGACAAATGAGCAGACACAAGAAGTGAACCATACACCTCATCTGATGATCAAGCAGCCACAAGGAATGAATACCATGGATTCGCCTCTCCAAGAAGATACGACGACCCTCCATGGATACCTCAGTCGTCCCCTACGATGAATGCAACTAAAGAAACAACTACAGCCAACCAGAGAATAGCTTAGCGACCAGATCAACGGTGCAGTCTAGTTATATGCAGTCTCCAGTGGCACAGCATAATGGTTCAGCATCCAAGATGCACGGACATCCATCGATGAAGAAACCGTTGTATGACATACCTCACGACACTTGTTTTCGGTGTCTTGGCAGAGGACATTGGCAATCACAATGCAGAAGGAACAAGGTGTGCTACAAATGTCGTAGGCCTGGACACCTTGCGGAGAGATGCAATCAAATGTTTACTCAGGCAAGAATATCAGATATACTGTCAAGAACGGTGTTCCCTCCACTGTCGTCAGGAAGACCAGCTAGGGGTGCACCACATCACATCCCAAAAAGGATTTCGGTGGATATAGGCCCTGATGATGATATGAGAAGAAGCAAGAACAGTGCTCTTGAGAGGGCGGTGGAGATTTCTTGTCCCAGTGAAATATCATGGATGGATCTTTGCCCTTTCTTAAGGCAATGTTGGCCATGTGCGGCGGACTTATATTGATTTGTAGATAGAAAAGTGATTACCTTTTTCTCTTGCCCCAACGAAGTGAAGGAAACTGCAGCAAAAGGGGTACCTACCTTTAGAGGTTCCAAGATTGACACGAGGCACATGATTGGAGGGGAGCGACATTGTTGCAAAGAAGCTTTCTAGTTTTGGGTGGCAGACCTTCCCATGGTGTGCCGTGATGATGAATCTGTTGTAGCCATTGTCAAACCTTTTGGTAAACTAATACAAATATTAGACTGGAAGAAGGGAGAAGATGATCTATCAGGTATACTCATGCTCGTGGAGGCCTTTAGTGAAGATGTACCACAATTCGTATCCCTTACATACGGATTGAGGAGGACCTTAGTTCATCTTATCATGGTAGCTAGAGGAAAAATGGGTGCATAAGACTCTATCCTTACTAAAGCTGGTGGTGAATATGGAATACTAAGAGAAGCTCTCATTGTGAAAAAGAATAGGGAAGGACCTGTTTCTGAGGTTACAGTGATTACTAGATTGTCGTCTCTGGTGGAGAGACCTAGATCATGGGGACCATCTTCGGACAGACAACGTCAAAGAGAGGATAGATCTCCGAGAAGAGTTATAGTTGATCGAGAAGGTAATAGACAATTCCTTTCGAATAGAAGGTTGGAGGACTTTATACACTTTGAGGATGCCTGTGACAGAGAACGTAGAAGAATAGATAGAAGAAGATACAGATCCAGCTCGAGGAGATTTGAGTTTACTAATCAGGGACGCAACACTATCCAAGAACATTCTTATACCAGGCGTGATCATTCTAGGAGGAGACACTCAGAGGATGAGAGACATGCTGCCTATGTTGATTATAGCGATGAGGATGAATGGAGGTTTAGTCACTGACTTGATAGTGACTGAGATGAGAAGAGTAGTTTCTTTTCTTATGGACAGTAAGTCAATTTTATGGAATATTAGAGGGGCTCCTAACAACCCAACAAGAAGGGTGCTGAGGAGACTTTGTAGTCAGTTCAAATCGGGCATTGTTTTCCTCTTTGAAACTTTCTTACATGTTGTACAGGCTGCTGAGCTATTAGATGTGGTACGTCTAGATTGGGTGGCAGACAACCATATAGAGGAAGGAAAGATATGGGTATCTGCGGACCTAAACCTAAAGCCAGTGATTTTTAGAAGACATAGACATCACATTACTGTTAGATGTGAGGCTTTAGATGGTTCATTCGTCTTTGTTACGAGTGTGCATGCAAGTTGTGATTGTGCCCACAGGAGAGATCTCTGGGAAGATATTATCATCATGTTTGTTGAAATAGGTGATATGAAATGGATCATAGCATGTGACTTTAATGTTGTGTGAGAGACCCAGGAGAAATGTGGGGAAATGCTCCAACTTATCAGGAAATGTTTGATTTCAATGCTCTTATTGTTGATGCTCTCTTGAAGGAGGTGGCTTTTGAATGAAGCTGGTTTACTTGGGTTAACAAACAGATACTCATGCCTACTATTTGGGAGAGGATAGATAGGGTTCTTATGAATGGAGCATGGTTTGCGGAGAAACCCACGACTCGTTCTATACACCTTACTAGATCTCAGGTGTCGGATCATTGCCCTATTATAACTATCCCTGGTGCACAGGCTATTACTGATAGGAAAGGTCACTTCTCATTCATGTCGACATGGCTAAGGGAGGTTGAATGTTTGAAGATTGTTGAGCATATCTGGGAAGAGAGAGTTGTGGGAAATCCATCATTCATTTTCTATCATAAATTGAAGCAAGTAAGAGGTGCTCTCAGGGCCTGGAGTAAGATAAAGTTTGGAGACAATAATCAACATATCAAACATTTAGAGCATGTGGTGTTCACTACACAGGTTGTGTTTGATGAAAATCCCACTCCGCTCAATGAGGCAAACTTAAAGACTGCAGAGAATGAGCTTGAGCAGCTTCTAGATGTGGAAGAGGCTATTTGGAGGAAGAAGGCCGGAATTAGTTTGCTACAAGATGGTGAGCGCAACACTTGGTTTTATCATTCGGTGGTCAAAACCAAGCAAAGACATGGAAGTCTAAATGCATTGACACTGCTTGATGGTACAGTGATAACGAACCCTGCTGAGATGGCTGAGAAGGCGGTGACGCATTACCAACAACAATACAATGAGAAGGTTGAGATAGATAACACTGCCTTAGAATAGTTTCTACAGGACATCACAGAGACTATCTCGACAGATGATAGCTTCTCACTGGCGGCCACCCCTCATGAGGATGAGATTCTAAAGACATTGAAGGAAATGGACCCAAATATAGCCCCTAGGCCGGATGGATTCACCCTACCTTTCTTTTTAGCTGCGTGGCATATTATTAGAGACGATTTCCTCGCTCTGGAAGATGGTTTATTTAGAGGACAGATGTGTCATAGAGGTTTGTTCTACTGTATAATCCTCCTTATTCTGAAGGTCGACTCTCCCAATAAGTTATCCACTGATTTTAGACCTATCTCGATTGAGAATTTGATCCTAAGAATCCTTGCAAGAATCCTTAGTAACAGGTTGGCTCCATTGATTACTCGGATGATATCTTGTCCACAGGGAGCTTTCTTGAAAGGGAATGATATTACTCATCATGTCAGGCTGGATAGAGAGTTGATGCATGATATCAATCAAGGTTGGGAATCTCCTAATGTTGTGGTTAAGTTCAATATGTCAAGAGCATATGACCGAGTGGATTGGTAGGTGATGCGTAAATGTCTTATTGCTTTTGGGTTTCTACCTGAGATGATCGATCTATGTATGAGTTTATTTAAACACACCTGGGCTATGATTACTATTGGTGGGGATACAGTAGGGTTTTTTTAGATTGGAAGAAGCTTAAAGTAAGGTAATGCTATATCACCATTCATGTTCATTATCTTTGAGGAACTTCTTTGCATAAGGATTAGTAGATTGGCGAGTGATCGGTCCATTTCCAATTTCTGTATGAGAGGATATGGGGTGGCACCTCCAATGCTTCTCTATGCTGATGATCTTGTGATGTTCTTCAATGCGGACCAGGTGATAATCAATACAGTTAGAAGCGCATTCGATTTATATGAAAAGGCAACTGGTCAGAGAATCAATCGACAAAAATATGTTTGTGTGATTGGGGGGTCTGATCAAGCAAAGGAAGATGACATAGCAAAGGAATTTGGAGTGGATAAGGCAACTCAGTCTTTTACTTACATGGGCATACCAATTTCTAAAGGAAGGACAAAATTAATTGACTACGAGTTTCTTGTTAGAAAAGTGTACTCTAAAGTGGTTGCATGGAAATCTAGATTGCTATCTTTTACAGGACGGAGGTTACTAGTTGCTCATGTGCTGTCATCCATTACTGTCTACACGGTAGCGGTGGTGGGAATTCTAGCAGGTATCATCCAGCATATAGAGAGCACATTTTCGAGCTTTCTATGGGCGGACAGGGAGAATCACCAGAGAAAAGCATGGATCGGATGGGAAAGAGTTGTTACACCGTTGATCGATGGGGGTCTTGGTCTCACTTCCTTGAAGATGATCAATGATGCCTTTGTTGCTAAGGCGTGTTGGGAAATTCTCAATATTGAGAATTTGTGGGCATCTTTTTGCATAGATAAGTATGCTAACCTCACAACAGGAAGGTTCAAAAACTATCCTAATCACTTAAATATTAGTAGTTGTTTGTCCCCTTTCTGGAAAAAGGTATGGGACATATTCCCTAGGATGTTTCCTTTTTGTAGATGGTCGATTGGGAGAGGTAATATCCCTTTTTGGGACTCATGGTGGTGTGATGAGAGACTCACTAACCATGCCATCTTTGCTAGTGATAGAAGGCATCCGTACTAGGTTAGAGATTTCTGGAATGAAGAAGATGCATAGGACTGGGAAATGATCCAACAGGTGGTTGATGACCAGGGTGTGGAGATGATAAAAAAGGTAGGTGCTTGGATAACGAATGCAGATGATGAAATGGTGTGGGGTATTGACCAAAAGGGTCACTTCACTATGAAATCAGTGAAGAAGATTTTGATGCAACTAAGAACGGGAGGACTGGATGCTCTATGAAAAATATGGGGCCTGGACGCCCCTAAGGCGAGTGCTATCATATGGAAGATGACTAAAAAAGCTATACCTACGGATGATAATGTTCAACATAGATGTTGCATCCCCCTTGTATCGAGGTGTAACTATTGTGATGATCCGAGAGTAGAAGATGTTGATCACCTTTTCTTCCATGGACAGGTTGCCATGTTCTTCTGGACCAGATTTTCCCATTTGACGCAGATGCAGGAACCTCATGATATAAAGACCCTTCTTAATACTTGTGAGAAAGGCTACTCCAGGAGGATCTCAGATTGTATAGCAGGAAGGTTAGCAGTTAACATACCCCACAGCATTTGGAGGATACAGTGTGCATCCATATTTGCGGACAAATTGCGAGGTTGGGAGTTTGAATGGAACCTAATTATATCTTCTGTGAACAACATGATTCAGCATAGATCCTTCTCTATTGAACATGGATCGAGCATTTATAATAGAATGAGAGATGGCGAGATTACTGAGCCTAAGATGAAAATGGGAGAGATTCAACTGATAAGGTGGATGAAGCCTGACATGCATAACTTGAAAATGAACTTGACTATAGGAAGAAATAAGGGAGAAGATGGGGTATGTAGGAGGTGGGCAGTAGGCCTGATACGAAATCATAATGCAAACATATGCATGGTGTTCCATGCCTGGATCAAGACATCGGACTTCGTCCTGTCATATGTATAGGCATGCATTGTTGGACTGAAACTGGCAGGTGATCATATGCTACGAGTTTCATGTATTGAGATTGATGACCAAGAAGTCTATGATATTCTGTGGAAGGATGCTATCGAACCATGGAGGACCAATCTGTTTGTTAGAGAGCTGAGGTCTGAGTTGGCTAGATCTAGTATTACTAGTTCAATGGTGCACAAAGTTGCTAACTCTATACCCAGAGAGATTGGGAGATGGGGGAAAAGATTTTTAGAGATGACAGTTATTACGGATAGAAGGATGATACCGAATAGAATTTGAGGCATGGCATCTTTGGAGAAAATATGCATTCCCTATGTGCACCTGAAGAGGATCGACGCTTGATGAATCATAGATATTTTTTTAGTTGTTTCTTTGTCTGGGTTGTGATGATTTATTTTATTTGGTTTTCTGGGGGGAACAAACATGCGGACATATAAGCAGGAGTTGTATTTTGTTGATGATTTTCGCCCACAAGAGAGGGGTGGGATGAATAGAGAACCCTCTGGCTTAATTTAAATAAATGTATTCCCATTATCTCCTTATTTTCTATTATTGGTATTTTTCTCTTTCTTTTCTTCATTGGGACTCCTTGGATCTAAAGAAACTCAAATAATTCGAAATTCCTTTTTAAGGAATACTCGTTATCCTTCTACATGCATCAATATGCATTATTTCAAATTATCTTGTTTATTTCTCATTAAAATATCACTTTTTGAGGATTTCTCTTTATTTATCTTTTATTTTCCTCATTGGTATGCCTTTTATCATTAGGAATCCTTGGGATATGAAAATCCACCAAGGATAACTCAATTATACCTCTTTTCACATATTTTCCACATTTTATCATTATTTTCAATTTCTTTCTTAACAAGGAAATACTTAATTGGTCTTTTCTTTTCTTATTGCATTCTCTATGCAACTTTGGACTCCTTGGGACCCAAGGAATCCAAGAGGCACGAAATACAACTTTGGATTATATTCTTTTGCCTTCTGGAGGTTTGCACACCTTTCTTTTCTCAAAAACTTAATTATTCATTTACTAATTGATTTTCCTTGTCATTGGGCCCAATAGCCAATAAAGCCCACAAAGCAATCATCAAGGCTATTGTAACAAAATTCATGCATTCAATCAAAAGACGTCATTATTTGTTTATTTATCTTTAATATGAGAAATTACATTTCTCAGCAAATGAACCCAAAATTGGGGATGTAACAATTAGTCAATATAATGAAGTAAAAACAACTACCTCTAGCATTTATTCTATAAAATCTTCATACATAAATATGTATAAGACTTAATAGAGTGATTATCCTCCCATTACATCTAGTGAATGATTATTTTGTCATATTGTTCACATATAATTAAGACTTGCATGTCTCTTATTGGTTCAATAACCAAAAGAGTCTAGATAAACATCAATATGGATTCTAGATATGCATTTCTTATATATGTTCCCAAGATGACAATGCTAAAGATTGTTTGAGTTATCAATAATAATACTTTTGTATTCATGTTATAAACATTCATCTTTAGATCATTAAGGTCACTTGATGTTTGGTGCATTTCCATACAAGATCAAATCTTTGAAATAGAAGCATTAACAACTATTCATTATCATCCTTGTCATACAAGATGCACAAAGAAAAATGTTTCTATTTATTGGCATAATGAAATAGCCATTCAACTAACTCTGTTACATGCCCAATGGGCTAAGATAAATTTAAATGTAGACTAAAGCTACAGCAACTCTTGATCTGCATAGTCCATCTTTATCCTTTCATAAAGGCCTTATTTCTTATCAGATTTTGCACATCAGTATGTCAGATCTCTATCTAGTATCACATGCTAAGATAAAGAAGTAATCAAATTTATCTTATATCATTTATACCTGAAGTAGAGGCCTCATCCCCTTCCTTATTATTATTTAATTCCTCCATAAATAGAGGGAAATTCATTTTCCAATGTCCAGACTGGTGTCAATGATGACAATCACCTCTTTTCTTTACTCCTCTATTTGCCTCAATATCTGAAGACTTGGGATTCTAGATAACTTTAGAACTCTTCTTGGCTTTGCCTTTATAGACTTTACCTTTGTCTTGTTGATCATCATCATAAACTTGGGCTTGTCTTTCTTTATTTGTGCCTCAGTTGTTCTCAACATGTCCAATAACTCTGTCAATAGTTTGTCAAAGTCATTCACATTGTAGTTCATGACAAACTTATTGTGATTCTAGAAGAGATTATAGAATCACATTAGTGGCCAACTCTTGACCCAAGGGGAATCCCATTCTAACCAGGTTCTTCTCATACCCAATGAGCTTGAGTACATGAGGATCTACTAGATCTTCTTTTGGCATGCTACATTTGAACAGTGGCTTAGAGACGTCATATGTCTCTTATCTTTCTTGATCTACGAACATGTTCTTCAGATGTGTGACCATCTCAATAGCATCCATGTTCTCATGATGCCTCTAAAACACATAGTTCATAGAGCATAGCATCAAACACTTGACATACATGACATCTTCAGTATGCTTCTTAGCCTTAGGTGCATTGAGAAGGGGTTCATCTAGCTCTGGTGTCTCCAGGACATAGAGCTTGCACTCCTGTGTGAGAATGATTCTCAGCGTCCTGAACCATTCATAGAAGTTGTTCCCATTTAACTTATCCTTCTCAATGACCAATCGTAGAGTTTGTCCGCATTTGATTATACAAAATAATTTGCAATTTTGTCAATAACTCTTTTTTTATTTGATTTGATTAAATTTTGATGATATAAATTAGGTTTTTAATTACTATAGCTCCCATTATTTTGAGAAAATTGACAACCCTCAATTATCAATTTGGAAGATCATAATGAACAATATCCTAATGAGTCAAGATCCAAAATGATTCAATTATTACCCGACCAACGCCAATGTCCATAATCAATCATTAAGGTAGGCAACATTTTCTAAATGCATCATATGCTATTTTTTGATAGATAATGTGTGCAACTCTTTTTCATAATTATTTGTATGCTTTTGGTGCTTAATCTCATTAATACCACATAGTTAAGCCTAACCCAAAATCCGACATGATAATAATGCACCCTGCTTGGCGGGCCCACATCATTACCATCACACTTCCACGAGATAGACGACGCACCACCCTTGGGGTTCCCATGCTTAGTCGATCAAGATTTTCATGTGTGTCGCTAATGGAAAGCATCTTAGACTTAATATGCTTGATTGAGGGATTTGATATATATATATATATACACACATATATATATATATATATGTGTGTCTGTGTGCGTGCGTACACAGATCCAATCACCACATACTACTCCATATCATATACATGTTATATCCCACAACATAAACATGCAATACGAAACCAAAGGTGATGGTTATGGCCATGTCTACTATAATTCCTTGGAGCCACAAGGAATTACTACCACCTAGGTCAACATCACATCATATGCTTGAACCTGTTGTTGGTGTAGATCTGTGGTTTATCAATCTGGGTGGATGGGTTCAACCCTTGAACTGGTCGTCTCGCGTCCAGGATGGTCGGTTGGTCACCTGAAATGATCGATTGGCCTCCTGTCCAACCAGTGTCTTGACACCTCCAGATAGTCAGTAGGTCAACCAGTCGGTCAGTTCATGCCTCCTACAGTCTGCCCTCCTCATCCTCCAGCTAGTCGGCTCACTTGACATTGATTATCATCCTCGACGTTGCAAGAAAGGAAACTATCATATTGCTTATTACATAGTAATGAGAAACCTTGAGTTACATTCAAGGGGATTAAGGGTAGGAAAGAATTCACTTTTACATTGGGAGTAGGAGCTTGGTATGAAAACTGAGATATAACAAGAATAAAACCAAACCGTCCAACCACACATATATATTAGGGTTACTGGCCATAACCACGCTACACATACACCATCAAAATCGCTTTTAGGATGATGCGTATAAATTGTATATATATATTATATATATATATAGAGAGAGAGAGAGAGTGTGTGTGTGTGTGTGTGTGTAACGACCCCACCTCACAGTAACCCCCAATTAAGGGAGACCAAGAGGTCACAGTCATTATCCCAATTAACTGGATCAAAGGTTCAACAAATAATCAATGATAATTATAAAATTCTACCAAACTATACTAAAATATGATATAAAATAAAACTTTTCATACCTTCTAAAAACCTTGGATATCTACTTCTATTCACAGTTGGACTTTATTCTAACTAATCCTCCTTGCACTTTATTTCATAATTTCACAATATGCCACTTTACTATTTGTCCTTTACAAAGTTGTACCTAAAATGCCGACAAACAAAACGTCGGTCAGCATAAATGAATATGTCGGTATGTGTGGACAACCAAAATTTCACAAATATGGCTAACAATCTAAATATCACAATCAAGTTAATTAACAAGCCAATTTACACTTTCAATGTGACATTCTCCACTGCTTTTGCCCAAACCCTGGAATATCCTCTTTAGGGTTTCTCTTTTGCCATTGACTTAAGGACACCTTCTCAATTCCAAGCTTGGTGCCTGGGGTCACCTCTCATGGTGCCCATTAGTCATGCAAAAAAGACCGCCTTCTCAATCCCGAGCTTGGTGTCTGGGGTCACCTCTCAAGGTACCCATGGGTCTTCCCTCCTGGGCTTGACCTTTTTGCATCATCCATCAGGGTGGCATGTAGGTGCGAGAATACATACTTATATTATAATTGTGATAATCATAGTCACTCTATAGTTTCATGAAATAAAATTCATCCAAGCAGTTATTTTCAGGCAGCCGATAAAACATCCGAGAATCACCGTGAAACTAAAGTGATTAACCATAAGCATAACCACATACCTAATCCAGAGCAACTTGATGTCCAAGCAATAATGATAAAGAACAATCAAACAAGCAATCAACAATATCCTAAAATTAATGCAATACATCCAAGTGTTATAGTTTATCCAAAACATTCTTAAGATAGACTTGGATTCCATCTTAGGCTTTCTAGGCCACCTTTAGGGTTTCATTAGGGTTTTAACCTCCATAATACATTTATCACATTTAATGCTCTCTTAGTTCACAAACCCTAATTTCAACATCATAAGCCCAATTGAATGTCAATTAAGTCTATTATGCCTCTTTTACACTAAAACTACCATCTTTATCCTTTTAAGTCATGTCAAGATCATTAGGCCCAAATATCATCTTTGGTTTCTTTTGAAATTGACAACTCGTATTTTATTATGGTCTAATTCATATATGAACTTCATTTATCACTAACATTACATTATTCCACTAGAAAACCCTAATTACCAAATTAAAGCTATTCATCCACAAATAGGAACTTTTATATTCAAAATAGCTTAGAACCATCAAATCTCAGCTTTATACATGAATTTGACCAATTGAAGCCATTAAGAAACATAATTACTAACATTAGGGTTTCAAGGCACATTAAAGCTTATTTATGTATATGGAACCCTAAATTAATCAAATTATGCATAAAGTTCATCCTTTTAGATCTAATGTATCTTTTTATAATCAACAGGTTAATATCAACTTTAATCATCAATATAACCCTTCTCAATATATTAAGCATCTTAAATTAGTGTTTCTTAATCATTAATGCATTAAAGTTGATAACTTCCACTACTTTTCGAATCACAAGAGGAATTAGCTTCTAAATCTATTTTTAATGGATTCCTCGCATTTTTCAAAGCAAAATACATATATTATATGCATCAATCGAAGCTACCATTAATTAGATACGAATTATGCTATTTTAATCATTCCCAACCAATGGTTGATTGACATGTCAGCAAGTGGTAGCGACTTAAGAAAACTAAAAGACACATGTGCCCTTACCTCGCTACGTTCTGCTCAGGGGCAGAGAGGTCTTTTCATCAGCCCACTTCTTCAACCTCATGAGCCCGCCCTCTCTCGCGATGCAGCTCCAGGCAGCGGTCAACAACGGCGTTGACCCCACGAGTTCCTCCTCCCCAGTAGTCGGCGAAGGTCTCTCTCCCTTTGCCTCAGCCCGCCAGACTCAGGGAGCCCCTTTGCAGGGGTCATGATGGCGGGTGGAGCCGTCACCCACAGAAGGTCTGCCGGCCTAAAACAGGGCTGCCGCAGCCCTCTCGGATGAGGCAGTCGGGGCCTCCACCTCGCCCTCCAAGCATCTGATCCTCTTCATGATCTTTCCTCAAGTTTCGAGTCCTAAGCAATTTGTAGGTGTCACCCCAAATTGCTGACAAGAACTCGTGGCCACAAGGAGAAGAATGTGGCGAGTTGGGAGAGTATGTAGCAGATCTTGCAAAATCAACAAATGCTTCATGTTTCTCTACATACGGGGTCCTGGGGGAATCCTTATATAGGTAGGGGAGGTGGTCCAGATAGTTGTCGTGTCAACCATTTGTATCCCAAATGAATTGGGTTTTAGGTACTTTCCATATACAGTATGACAATGGAAATCCTATGGGTTGTCAAACTCGTCTCCCTCTCCCGATCTCAGCTCTGGGGAAAAAGACTGGTGAGTGGAGGGGAGAGGGGTAGGATCGATTGAGTAAGTCTCTCAGTCCTATTCACATTGGTAACCTAATTGGTCACAAGGTAGAAGATAAAAGGGAAACTATTCGATTTTAATGTAATAGTTCCTATCATGCGTCCCAACTTAAGATATATTCCAATCCGAAAGAGAAATTGTGACATTTAATATCGATCCTCTCAATATAAGGAAATTTACAAAATTCATATCTCCCAAACCGTTTATCATTTTAATCTCAAATTTTAGGGGAAAGTCTATAATGACTTAATCCTCGTGTGCACAAAATTTGAGTCCCAAATTCCAAAGTAAAAGGGGCATTATCTTCATGTGCAAGTTATCCATTAATAAGGCATATTTTAAGCATATTTTCTCTCCTATTTTCTCTTTCCTTTGCTATTATTTCCTTGGACCCCAAGAAATCCTAATATTTCGAAATTCCTTTTTAAGGATACTTATCATCCTTCTAGATGCATCTACATTCTTCATTTTTCATTATCTTACTTATTTCTTTATTAAGATATTTCATTTCAAGGATTTCTCTTTATCTTTCATTTCCTTTTTCATCTTTTCATATTTCTTTTATTATAAATCACATAGAAATGAAATTTATTTAATTGTGGCCATTAATTCCACTTTTTAGATATTTCTATGTATTTCTCATAATTACTTTTCTTAATATCCATTATATTGTATCTTTTCCTTTTATTTGGACTTTTCTTCTTTTATTCTCTTTTATATCCATTATTGGATTAATCTAATAATAGAAATTACAAAATTCCTATCATAAGGTATATTTGCAAATAAATCCATCTTTTGAAGCAAAGCATACAACCTTTTCAATTATGTCCATATTCACAAAATCTTTACAATTCAATTATGAAAACACATGCAAAATTAAGGTTGTAACACCCTTCCCCTCTTATAAGAATTTTGCCCTCAAAACTCCCTCAAACATACAAACAAACAGGATAAGACCTCCTCATGTCCATCATGGCTCTCATGTGGTTTTACCCTCTCCATGGTGCCTCTCAAGAACCTTCATTGTATCATATTCTTGCATCTGAGTTCTTTCTCACCTTAGTACCTTGTACCCTCGTAGGTGACTCAGGACATTTTAGCTTCTCTCAAAGCTAACTAGGTTCATGGCTCAGCACATGGCTAGGGTACCTCACATAGTTCTCTAGATAGGACTCATGGAACACATCACGTTATCTTGAGGGGTAATACTGAACATGACCATCTCCACCAATCCATCTCAAAAGGACCCATATATTGGGGACTCATCTTTCTCAGTTGTAGTTTAGAGGGTTCGGATTTTCGCATCGCATATTCTCCCACAGTGAACTACATGTCAGTCTGCTTTGCATCAGCTCACGAATCATGTCACCCTTGGGCTTCCTCAGCCATCACATGATCAAAGTGACTTCATATGCACACACTGTGGTCCTTTTCTAACCTTCACAAGGTCCCTTCACCAACATTATCTTAATGAAGTGGTGACCGACACAACCTCCCTTACAGAGCTTCTTTACCTCCTGATATTGCCTATGGTGGTTATCATCACATCTCTCATAGGACAAGAACTGCCCCCCATGTATCACCCTGAATGAGCACACATGCTCTCATCAGATCCTCTTGTCTGGATCACACTAACCAATAATTAGGGGTGATAAGCTATACTCACATCGAGTTATTTATGTATCTACTTCCACCTTATGGAAGTGAATCTTTAGGTCATATTCAAGAACTTTTGAACTTGCATCGTGGTGCAGTTGAACCATCTCACTTACTTGTAGTTCATATGAATCTGTCTCCCAATATTATTCTCTCTTTATCTTAGATTATGTCATCTAGGTAAGGAGATCTACCATAACCCATATTGCATCTTGATCTTCCTTGGTTCAGGGGAGACTTACCACGATATCCATAGTGGTTAACTCCCATTCCCTCTCAGGGACTTTTTATCCCTTGTATCAACTTACTGGGTTACAGGTGTTTGTCCTTCACCTCCTGACATGCATGGTGACAAGCCAAATGCAACTTCATCTTAGGCATCCAAAGTACTATTGAAACTTACCATCTTAGTAGTACCATGGTGTATGGTGACTTAAAATCATGATCTCATGTATGTCATGATTCTTCAAGATTGATTCCTCAGAAACCCTAAATCACTCTAGTCGGGGTTTCATCACCTTCTTTTCTAGAGAAGTGCATCTGAGGTTCTACAACCATCCTTTTATCGCATCAAGGCCTAGGCTAGATAACCAAACAACCACTAACTTGATCAAAAAATCTCGTTACATATGAGTGTTAGCCAAACATATCTCCTTTTTCAAACTTAGGGCTAACCTAACAACCTCTTCTAGCCTCTAGCTAAACTAGGAAGCTGCATCTCAACCAGAGCATCCATTACCACATCACATCCTCATGTATAAGGTAATGTTGAAGACATACACCTCCATGTACTCCACTTATTATCTCATCTCAAACTCTAAGTCTATCTTCATCAAGAAAACTCTGAGCTCATCCTCTTAGTTTTTGAACTTAACCTTGTATAGCTCGCAAATTCCACATAGCTCATGATAAAAACATCCTCACAAGATGACTACCTTAATACTCTTGGTGTTTGTACAACATCCACACATCTTACACTCCATAAGGGTACATTATTATCTCGATCTTCATGCATCATAGTAATGTTTCCACTCACATTATCTTTATCCTTGGTGTACGACATGCATACTATTCTATCTCTCACTCCCATAACAAGAGGAAATAATCATTTGGCTACAGTCCAAATACAAAGTTCTTCCTATTCCAAGAGTAGAGATGGTACATCCCACATTTCCAGTACACCTTCAAATCAAAGTTGAAATGTGCAACATATGTCTCTAAATCATGATCATCTTGATATCACATTTACTTCCATGGAAAACTGGTCTCGAACCCACTTAGGTCATGGTCATCTCCTCTAGGTCTGTAGGGTGCCATCACTTTTGGGGTCATCCCTCTTCCCTTATGCATCAGAGAGTGCTCTCCTCATTTGCCCCTTGGGTCCCATGAGTTCATGAAGGTGATCAATCTCCTAATCCATGGCCCTCAGACAAAGATAGTTGTTACCTCCCGATCCTATGGTCATGTGCAACTAGGGAATTAGGCAACTCCTACTCTCATCTGTCTTATCCCTACATGACCCTAGGATAGACTCTGGATTCTAACATAGTACGTATCCAACTTGAAACCTTACCCAAGTCTCCATCATCTCTCTCAGCATTCGTGGTCTGACTTACATCCTTTCATATGGGTCATGCCGACCTATCTACCTCGGTCAGGCCCCATATCGGTTACCTCCATGGTAACAAATCCACATGCACTCAGAGATGATCATCTATGGGTCTACATGTTCACTCTTATACTATGTACTCTCCACTTAGTTTCTCAAGATTCTATGAGACCTCTTAGGGTTTCCTCAAACCAAACAAAATCTTATTCATACCCTACAAAAGGGTCCTCTCCCAGGATGGGAGGAAACTATCGCTTGATAGCAACAAAGGTCACAAACGTCCTAGGGTTTACATCTAGGGTTTGAATGAGCATGCTTAGTCCTATCAAGCTACTAAGGTGTGTAGCTCACAAGAATACCACCTTCTAAACCATGCTAGGTATCCATGGTAGGTCATACTTGTTCTCATTCCTTAATATTGGACCAAGATCATACCTGCCCATGTCACCAACTTATAGGTGAGGGGTTCATCAAAAATACACCTTAACCAAGGGGTTTCCTTTTCCTCCAAACATGAGGGGTGCCATTCTCAAATCTTTGGAAACTCAAATCTCATCATGAGCATCAGGTACACCCAGCACTACTATTTCCCCTCTTAGGTCTAGGAACCCTAGGTTCACCTTTCTGATGTCCAACTGCATGCTCAACCTTATAACCACATACCAAGCATGTACAAGGTACGACATGCACTTCCTATTATCATTCCACTTGAATAACACCTCAGAGTGGAGTCCTCCTCAAGTACAACCAACTAGGTATAAGGATTCACAACTCATTACTATACCTTTCCAGGGTCTAAGGAACTCTTCTTCCTAACCCTAAAAGGGTAAACACCTATACCATAGGCACATAGGTGTACCAGCAGCCTTATCCTCTCTCTAGGGTTTGGTTCCTCTAAAGGCAACCAAGATACCATAAGCCTCCAGGGATCATGCAAGAGGCAACTGTAAGCATCCACTTAGGTCTCATCATCCTCAACTCCACAGGGTTCCTCCTAACCTGGAGTCTAAACTTCCAACCTTCTAGCTTGGGCCCTGATCTCTCTCTCTAGAGCTTAACCCTACAATAACCTTACTATAGAGGTCCTCTCTCTAAGGTGGATCAAGCTCACAAGTGTACACCAACATGAATGAAACCTATTTTTGTATCAAGATTATCCAGAGTTCTTTATGCTTATCTCATAATCTATCCAACATGCCCTTTTGGACTAGGTTTTAACCTACTGCTACCACTACTGATGTACTTTGGGTGCAACTTTTCCATGCTCATATAAGCTCATAGGGTTTTTATATGGTCATCACTAACCTCATCAATGAAGGAGTTATCCTTCACCCTAACATGCATGACCCTTCCCAGGGTTGGCTCGCCAAAGGTACTAGGACAACCAACCTCACATGGCTCATATCGTCATGGGTATCCAAACCAAAAGCATGTCCAACCACACACATGGTCTACCATGACATCTAACTCATCGTGTCATCCCTCTCTAACCACCACTTAGGGTTAGCGTTAGCATCATCCTCAGAGGATGTACCAGGTCTCTACCTTTAATGGAGATCTCTGCCTTCAAAACCAACTCTCTACTCATCCTCCTAAACAGGGGGTCTAACCTCAGGTCTCTCATGACAACACATGTCATACGACCTAAGCATGCAGCTATTCTTTAGTTTACGCTTAAACTATAAAGCTTATGTCCATGACATCTTATTTACATGCTTTTTATTAATTTTGGTGGAGGATTCCTGAACCTTATCATGCATACCCTATCCTTAAGAGGGTGAGGAGGAGAGAGAAAACCCTAAACCTTATGATCTTAATAGAATTATGGTTGAGAAGGGACGAAAAATAGATGAGAGAGTCCTAAAGGTATCTTATTTCGAGTCAGATCCTAAGACATTGGCCAGGCAGTCACACAGATCTGGGAGTCCTTGTATTCTGACTAGCAGTGCGGAGGAAAATATTGCCAGCCCCCAGACGTGATCCTTTTCTAGACACCTTTATCTTTCGGAAAATCCTCTAATAACTCCCTTGGGTTCTATAGAGTTTGTAAAATTTAATAATATTAAGGATTAAATGAGGAACCAGTGCTCTAATACCAAATGTAACGACCCTGCCTCCCAGTGACCCCCAATTAAGGGAGACCAAGAGGTCAGAGCCGTTATCCCAATTAACCAGATCAAAGGTTTGACAAATAATCAGTAATAATTATAAATTTCTACCAAACTATACTGAAAGCTGATATAAAATAAAACTTTGCATACCTTCTAAAAACTTTGGATATCTACTTCTATCCACAGTTGGAGTATATTCTAACTAATCCTCCTTGCACTTTATTTCTTAATTTCACAATATGCAACTTTACTATTTGTCCTTTTCAAGGTTGGACCTAAAACGCAGACAAACAAAACATATGTCGGCATAAATGAATATGCCTGTATCTGGGGACAACCAAAATTTCACAAATATGGCTAACTATCTAAATATCACAATCAAGTTAATTAACAAACCAATTTACGCTTTCAATGTGACATTTTCCACCGCTTTTTCCCTAACCCTGGAATACCCTCTTTAGGGTTTCTCTTTTGCCATTGACTTAAGGTCACCTTCTCAATCCCGAGCTTGGTGCCTGGGGTCACCTCTCATGGTGCCCATTGGTCATGCAACAAAGACCACCTTCTCAATCCCGAGCTTGGTGTCTGGGGTCACCTCTCATGGTACCCATAGGTCTTCCCTCCTGGGCTTGACCTTTTAGCATCATCCATCAGGGTGTCATGTAGGTGTGAGAATACACACTTATATTATAATTGTGATAATCATAGTCACTCTATAGTTGCATGAAATAAAAGGCATCCAAGCAGTTATTTTTAGGCAACTGATAAAACATCAGGGAAACGCCGTGAAAGTAAAGCGATTAACCATAAGTGTAACCACATACCTGATCCAGAGAAACTTGATGTTCACGAAATAATGATAAAGAACAATCAAACAAGCAATCAACAATATCTTAAAATTAATGCAAAACATCCAAGTGTTATAGTTTATCCAAAACATTCTTAAGATAGACTTGGATTCCATCTTAGGCTTTCTAGGCCACCTTTAGGGTTTCATTAGGGTTTTAACATCCATAATACATTTATCACATTTAATGCTCTCTTAGTTCACAAACCCTAATTTCAACATCATAAGCACAATTGAATGTCAATTAAGTCTATTATGCCTCTTTTACACTAAAAATACCATCTTTATCCTTTTAAGTCATGTCAAGATCATTAGGCCCAAATATCATCTTTGGTTTCTTTTGAATTGACAACTTGTATTTCATTATGGTCTAATTCACATATGAACTCCATTTATCACTAATATTACATTATTCTACTAGAAAACCCTAATTACCAAATTAAAGGTATTCATCCACAATTAGGAACTTTTATACTCAAGATAGCATAGAACCATCAAATCTCAGCTTTATACATGAATTTGACCAATTGAAGACATTAAGAAACATAATTACTAACATTAGGGTTTCAAGGCACATTAAAGCTTATTTATGTACATGGAACCCTAAATTAATCAAATTATGCATAAAGTTCATCCTTTTAGATCTAATGTGTCTTTTTATAATCAACAGGTTAATATCAACTTTAATCATCCATATAACCCTTCTCAATATATTAAACAGCTTAAATTAGGGTTTCTTAATCATTAATGCATTAAAGTTGATAACTTCCACTACTTTTTGAATTGCAAGAGGAATTAGCTTCTAAATCTATTTTTAATGGATTCCTCACATTTTTTGAGCAAAATATATATATTTTATGCATCCATCCAAGCTACCATTAATTAGATACGAATTATGCTATTTTAATCATTCCCAACCAATGATTGATTGACACGTCAGTAAGCGGTAGCGACTTAAGAAAACTAAAAGACACATGTTCCTTTACCTTGTTGTGTTCCGCTCAGGGGCAGAGAGGTCTTTTTGTCAGCCAACTTCTTCAACCTCATGAGCCCGCCATCTCTCGTGATGTAGCTCCAGGCAGCGGTCAACAGCGGCGTTAACCCCGCGAGTTCCTCCTCCCCAGCAGTCGGCGAAGGTCTCTCTCCCTTCACCTCAACCCGCTAGACTCAGGGAGCCCTTTGTAGGGGTCGCGATGGTGGGTGGTGTCGTCCCCCATAGAAGGTTTTTCGGCCTGAAATAGGGCCTCCGCAGCTCTCTCAGATGAGGCAGTCGAGGCCTCCACCTCCCCCTCCAAGCATCAGATCCTCTTTGCGATCCATCCTCGAGTTTCCAGTCCTAAGAAATTTGTAGGCATCACCCCAAATTGCGGATAAGAACTTGTGGCCTTGGGGAGAAGAATGCAATGGGTTGGGAGAGTCTGTAGCAGATCTTGCAAAATCAACAGATGCTTTGCGTTTCTCTGTGGACGGGGTCCTGGGGGAATCCTTATATAGGTAGGGGAGGCGGTCGAGATAGTTATCATGTCAACCATATGTATCCCAAACGAAATTGGTTTTAGGTACTTTCCATATACAATATGACAATGGAAGTCCTATGTGTTGTCAAACTCGTCTCCCTCTCCCAATCTCAGCTCTGGGGAAAAAGACTGGTGAGTGGAGGGGAGTGGGGTAGGATCAATCGAGTAAGTCTCTCGATCTTGTTCACATTCGTAACCTGACTGGTCGCGAGGTAGAAGATAAAAGGGAAACCGTTCGATTTTAATCTAATAGTTCCTATCATGCACCCCAACTTAAGATATATTCCAATCCGAAATAGAAATTGTGACATTTAATATCGATCCTCTCACTATAAGGAAATTTACAAAATTCATATCTCCCAAACCGTTTATCATTTTAATCTCAAATTTTAGGGGAAAGTCTATAATGACTTAATCCTAGTGTGAACCAAATTTGAGTCCCAAATTCCAAATGAAAAGGGGAATTATCTTCATGTGCAAGTTATCCTTTAATAAGGCATATTTTAAGCATATTTTCTCTCCTATTTTCTAGATTTTGAAATTTATTTTTAAGGATACTTATCATCCTTCTATATGCATCTACATTTTTCATTTTTCATTATCTTACTTATTTCTTTATTAATATATTTCTTTTCAAGGATTTCTCTTTTATCTTTCATTTCCTTTTTCCTCTTTTCATATTTCTTTTATTAGAAATCACATAGAAATGAAATTTATTTAATTGTCCATTAATTCCACTTTCTAGAAATTTCTATGTATTTCTCATAATTAGTTTGCTTAATATCCATTATCTTGTAACTTTTCCTTTTATTTGGACTTTTCTTCTTTTCTTCTCTTTTATATCTATTATTGGGTTAATCTAATAATATAAATTATGAAATTCCTATCATAAGGGATAATTGCAAAGAAATCCATCTTGTGAAGAAAAGCATACAACCTTTTCAATTAAGTCCATTTTCACAATATCTTTACAATTCAATTATGAAAACACATCAAAATTGAGGTTGTAATAGAGAGAGAGAGAGAGAGAGTCAAAATGGAATACACTCGAGTGTATAGATATCACACTACACTCAAGTTGTGTTTGCATATCAAGACTATAAAATGTAAACTAGTGATCTTCATTGTCGTAGTCTACATACAAATTTTGAGCCCATTTGGATGAGTGTAAGTCACTCATTTGAAGGCAACAAAATTGATGCCTGAAACTAATTTGAAATGCATAATTTTTGTGGTCTTCATAACATGACCTATAAATGTCTAAATGGGCTCAAATTTTATATACGAGCTATTCACAAGAAGTTTAAGAAGATCAATGGATTAGATTTAAAAAAAATACATTGCATCATGAAAAACTACTTGAGTGTATTCTGCTCTGGA
Organism: Alisma plantago-aquatica; assembly: GCA_963693085.1. NCBI lineage: Eukaryota > Viridiplantae > Streptophyta > Magnoliopsida > Alismatales > Alismataceae > Alisma > Alisma plantago-aquatica. The sequence continues at coordinate 1,256,116,663 of OY856411.1, read as the reverse complement.
TACATTCAAGTGTATTCCAACCTGACTATATATATATATATATATATATATATATATATATATATATATATATATATATATGGTCCCATCTTTATTGCCCGCGCGGGTAGCTACCCGCCCACCCTTCTGACCAATTTTTTGAAAGAAAAAAATCACAATTACAGAGGAGCATTTTATCTAGCTCCCCAAAAAATTTCATCCAAAAATAATATCATTTTGCCCACCAAAATCAAAAAACACGTCCTTATATATAAATGTTGTATATTTTGTACAGAGTTACTCTTTTATTCGTGTAGTTACTTTCTTATCACCATATTTACTTTTTTACAGTAGAGTTACTTTTGTGGCCAGAAGAGTTACTTTTTTGGCTGCCGGGTAGCGAAATTCTAGGCTACCCATGCGGGCAATGAATGAATGCCCTATATATATATATATATATATATATATATATATATATATATATATATATATATATATATATATATATATATATATATATATATATATATAAGTTTGGGATTAAATGTGGTATTTAATCAGATATGAACATTAAGCAGTTTAAGTATTCACATCGTATGCAATAAATAAATGTGATAAACCAAAAATCTGATCATGTCGGTTATCCCAAAACATAGTAAATTGATATGGCTCTGATACCACTGTTGCGAAATACCGGATCAGAGTAGTAAATGGAAATAAAAAATTTACTATCTGCATTCTATGCAATAGCAAGATCGCATCAATAACTATGTAATGGTAATGATGGTTTAACGAGTTCATACTTGGTCCTGGAGGAAGTCCAGTGACTATAACTCTTTGCATTTGTCGTGCAACTATCTTCTAGTTGCTCTTGGACGGTGTCTGGGCAGCTCTTGGTCTTCACCACAGATAGTAGACTCAATGGCATCTACAGTAGCTCCACCATAGACTACAGCATGATGTTGCCCTCCTAGCGACAACCAACAGCCTCCTTACCTCTAGAGAAGTCCACATGGATCACCTAGAACTCCTCTCATTCTAATATAGCATACATGAAGGACTTGTCCCTCCTGTTGGTGTACTAGTCACCGACTTACTCTCCCATAATTGTTTCTCCCTTGCTATCATTCCCTTTAGCGGGTAGGACTTGCTCAGGCTCTCTATTAGTTACCACAACTAGAGGGGACAACAATTGTCATAGTTAATTGATTTGTGTTCTGGGAAGCCCCCAGTACCCCTCTATTTATAGGAGTAGTTTGGGTATGGGTTCCCAGTTTGTGTGGGAGTGGAAGGGACCAGAAGATCATGAATTTTCACAACCTGTAAGCATCGAACTGGTCGGTTGGAAAATGAACCGGTCAGTTCACATGCAATTTGATCGGTTCGTAGCCTGAACTTATTGTTTCACCATGTTTTCCAATCACATATGAATGAGCAAATTCATTTTCAATTAATGTCCCACATTAATTCCTTGCACCAACCGAATTGAGCAAGTGAAATGACCAACTATTTTCACGAATTAGGTAAATCACAAGAAGCTTTGGTTGGCATGACTGAGTTGATCTGTTCACTAGGTGAATTGATCGTCTCACCATCCTGAGTCAATTGGTTCAGTCATTGAGTCGATCAGTTGGTGTCTTGATTCATGCAGAATTCAGTCAATTCAATTTCTAATCAACCTGACACTCTAAATGGTCATCTCATCTTATCAACCGACCGGTTGGGAGATCAGTCATCTGATTTGTTGTTTGATATGAATATCCAAACACTTTGTCAATCAATTCAATCATCATTCATGATTCCTCTCCTCTTCTAGATGAGTTCCTATGTGTGTGACCCTATATGTCCCATATCACGTTGGCAATGAATGTCCGTACCTAGCTTATGACATTAGAAGCAAAGAGCAATGCCTAGTCAGCCATCAGTGCTACCCTAGTGAATGGAAAGTTGGAGAACAACTTCAACCTACAATCTGTGTAAGGTGTTACAATTATTGTATAATTTCTTTACCTCTGATATCTGGAATGAACTCAAGGCATGGAATCATCATCCTCTAAATATTTAGTCCATGTTCCTTGAACTTAGAGCAAATTTTCTGAGATTTATGTGACCTCAATATCATCTATTGATTCAGATGTGCATGTTTGTGCATTTCTCAGTCTCTCTTATCAAGTGGATAGGATATCAAGCTCCGGTAGGAGGCATAAATCCCATCAACATCACTCACAGTCTATCCCCATGTGTCACATCTACCCAATCATCACCTTTATGGCAATCCTTATTCAGGATTATATTGGATGATGTCAAAGTATACCGAATGACATGTGATGAGTATAGTGACTTCAGGTCTAAGAATCACAATCACCACCTTCACTATGAGAGGTGACTATTGACCACCAAGTATGGTTTCCATAAGGTAGGTGTGTCTGATACATTGTTCTCTAACATGTATTTGTGTGATTGTTTTGATATACCATATCATGACTAAAGAGATTTTTTCATCAACCAACACACACTCTATTCTTACGTATTATTGTTGTCTATCTGCCTTCCACAATAACATCTCACCAGGGACATAACAAGAATATTCATACCCTTAACATCATATGATCTCATTGTTCAAGTCACGTACTTGAAGACATATGTCATTAAGTAATTGCCATCTATAGACATTCATCATTGTTCCTCATTATCTCATAACTGAGTGAAAAATAATGAATTGGAGGCTTGCCTTTATTATTATTAATCAAATCCTTTATGTAATATGCCATCACAATCATCATATGATTGGCTCTATGGGCATACATACCAACAGCATGCCCTTGAAGCTATTGGAGAGGAGGATTCCTTCATCTACAATGAGCTCCATGGATACTTCTACCTCTTTCTCCTATCTATTTGTATTTTACATTTCCGTGAGTAGCTAGGCCCCTTAGGAGGTTGTTTCAGGTAAAAAATGTTACTTTGATACCATTTTGGGTGAAAGTGATATGTAAACATTGTAATTCTATTTGCTAATGATTATGTTCTATTTCTATCTCATTTCCCATAAATTTATTTGTGGTTTTTTCTTGAAATTTCCTAGGATTCTAGGAAAATTGCTTATATGTAGCTAATTTTTGAATTGCTCCTATGTCCAATTAGTGGATCCCTAGTTAGAAATTCACCTCCATACATGTTAATCAATTCTCCTACACCTAGGCGAGAGATCTAAGTAGCTAGTATAGAAGCATTTAGTGTAATTATCTAGGAACCTTCTCAAGGCTAGAATGTAGGTGATGTGAGGTCTAAAACCTCACTTCCACCTTACATTACTACCCTCATCCCCTGATTACCCTAAGAGCTCCTATCCTAGAAACCTAGGATTTACTAGACCCATTGAATTTCATCTAAACCCTAACTTAATTGAGCCTCTTAAGGGTAGGTAAGAGGTGTCAAGGACTAGTTCCCCTATGCAAACCCTACCTTATCCATGGACAGTTAGTAGTTTAGGGCAATTAACTAGCCTCTAGCTTGTTATTTGGTTTGCTAATCTAAATGAAAGACTAATGTTTACATGTTATCACCCTCGACCCAATTGACAATTGCATCCCCCAAATAACCCACACTCTTAATTGTATTAAAACCCTAATTGCCTTCTTGATTAGCTAGTGTTAGCTTGTTTAGCTCTTTAGTTGTCTAAATAGCTTCTTGCCTTGCTTTTGCATTGATCTTTCTAGTTTAGGTGTTTAATTGCTTTTGTGCTTAGTTTGCTAGTCTATTCTTAGAGTTAGATCTTGCCTTTTCTTGCCTAGTGTAACTTGTTCTTTCCTTGTTTAGATTCATTTCTTGATCATTAGAATAAATTGTCTACGGTAATTTAGGTTTTGATTGTGTAATCAACAAATCAACTTCAAACCCTTCAACCCTAGACTCCACAGTAGGAACCTAGCTAGAACTAACTACGCTCTAGTACCCCTTTTTCTCTCTTGGGTTTGACCCCTAACTTGTCGTCCTCTTATACTATAACACGGCCTCATGTTCTTGCGGGTAAGTGTGTTAGACTATGTGAGTGATCCTATTAGGGCTTTATAAATATGAAAGATTCCAATTGTGTTCAAAAACTCTTAGGGTTGCATATAGTCACCATTAGATTGATTAGTGTGTGACCCTAGGAACAAATGCACCAAGCTTTCTGGCATCGTTCCCAGGGAGAAAGGCGCTCGCCCTTACTAGTTAGCTTTGCTTTGATATTTTCCTACTGCCCTTAATATTTCTATTGTTTATTCTTTATTATTTATATTCTTTGTGCATATTGGTTTGCTAACTTGACTGCTTTTGTTTGGTTGTGCCTTTATTCATGTGACAAGCAACCCATGGGAGACAAGATGGAATGCAAAAATGCACCTCACAAGCTACTTCATGAGTACTTCATGGTAGCAACTACAAATTGCCAATTGCTAACAGAGTTGATCAAATGTTAGGGGAGCAATTCTTCATCCCTCCAGGTCTTCTTGGTCTTTTGCCCACCTTCTATGGATCAGAGAGTGAGAACCCCTACAAGTACTTGGACTCCTTTCTTGAAGTATGCACTACCTTCAGGATCCTGACAGTTAGTGATGACTCAATTAGGTTGACCTTGATCTCATTTTCCCTCAAAGAGAAATCCAAAGATTGGTATGACTCAAGAATGGACATCATGAGTTGGTAAGAGATGAAGAATGCCTTCTTAAGGAAATTCTACTCCATTGTAAGGTTGATACAAATGCGGCATGCCAAAGTGAGTTTCAATCAAGAGGGTAATGAGAAGTTCCATGATGCTTGGGAGAGATTTCAAAAGATGGTGAACGTTCACACCATGAAATCCCTTTATGGTAGCTTGTGCAATCCTTCTACTCCCATCTCTCTCTCATGAGTCAAGCTACAGTTGATTCTTCTTGAGGAGGAGATTTTATGGCCAAGACACCTGAGAATACATGGCCCTTGTTTGAGCAATTGGTGGAAAACTCAAGTATCTGAGCTTATATCATGATAAATGATGGTGAACGCCCCTTTGGTGTGCCACCTCCAGCTTCTGGTGATTCAAGCCCACAAGTGATGATGATTATTGGGGAAGTGGTGAGCTTTATGAAGAACCAAGTGGGAAGTGATCCTTGTGACTCGATCAATTTTATTGAGTCCTTTGGTGAAGAAATGAAGAAGCATCATCCATATGGATACTCAAAACAAAAAAGTCCAAGATATTGCTCAAGGTTTGATGAGGAAATTCTCTCTAATTGAAAAGCTCTGATGATGTGCAAAAGAATGTTACAAAGCTTGAGCAAAAAGTGGAGCGGCTCTCTTCACTTCTTGCTCTACAAGCAGAAGAAAAGTTGTTCTCCCAACCCAAAATGAACTTCAATGAATCAAGTGGATCAATGAGTGCTTTACAAATTTTCTATAGTCCACCTCCTATGCAATTGCAACCCATTTATCATTTCCAAAGCCATACCAAGCCTTACACACCTCCTCCCCCTCCATCACCACAACCATCCTACCACTTCACTGACCAACCTCAATTCTTTCCTCCACCTCAATTTCAATACCAAGTGTCACCTCCATCTCCTCCACATCCACAACAAGATCCCCTCTCCACCACGAGCAAGGAAGTGTTGTGATAGTTTTAAGGAGTGAAAAATCTCTTGAGTAGCCCACAAGTAAAGAAAATGTTGATAAAACAAGGCAAAGGCAGCACAAGGGTGATATTGGGATTGAAATTGTTGAATATGATACTATGACACCTCATGTTGAGCATGTGATATCATGTGTTCCACATTCTATTGCATTTTTCTACAATTCCACATGTGATTCCTAGAGTCCCTCATGTTGTGACACAAGGAAATCATGTTGATTCAAGTGTTCTAAAAGAGAGTCACCATTCCATGAAGTATTGGATGAGCCACTGGAAGTGAAAAGGAGGCAGAAGCACAATGTTGACGTTCTAGATGTGTTTTTCCAAGTGTAGGTGAATGTTCCATTGTTGGATTCTATCAAGAAGATTCCATATTATTCCAAGTTTCTTAAGAACATGTGTACTTTGAAGAGGAAGTCAACGGGTAGAATGCTTAAGAAAATCAAGTTGACTGAACAAGTGAGCTCTATCATCCAACACTCACTTCCTGTGAAGAGGAAAGACCTAGGAGCACCACTCATACCAAGATACATGGGGGGCATCCCATAGACATCCCTACTTGATTTAGGATCTAGTGTGAATTTTATGTCATATGGTGTCTATGTAGAGTTAGGGTTAGGCAAGTTGAAACTAGTTCACTGCACTCTCTAATTGGTGGATCGCTCCATCAAAGTTCCTAGAGGAAGAGTGGAAGATGTTTTGGTGATGATAGACAAAGAAAGGGCAATAGTGTTCCCAGCGGATTTTATTATTTTTGACATGGACCTAGAGGATAGGAAGATTCCCATCATCTTGGGAAGGCCATTTTCATTTACAGACGAAGTCAAGATACATGTGTGCAGTGGCACAATGACAATCTCTTTCATGTACATGAAGATAAAGATCAATGTGTACAAGACCCCAACCAAGCGAGACCAAGATAAGGGTATTGAACATGGTCACTTGAAGAGTCTGACTAATCATTTGAAAGAAGGAGATCCGGATGGAAGGCTTGGCGATAGTTCTTGTGGTCAATGGGACACAACACACACTTTGAATGCAAATGATATATGGAGCTATTGCATGAGTAGACATTCGATGATCCTAAATGGATGAATGATGCAATAATAAAAAAGCTTGGCTAAAGGCATAAAATTTAGTGCTAGTGGGAGGCAACCCACCTAGGTTTGGGAAATTTTCACCCAACCTTCCATTTTTGATACTTTGATTATTTTTTATCTTTTCCAAGAAAACACAAACACACACTTGTTTTTAATAGTTTTTGTTTATTTTTAAGATGTGCATGTGAAAATAGTGGTGAAATGAAGAAAAAATATGATTTTTAGAAAAAGATTCATTAAAAATCACTTTTGGTCAAATATTTAGTGTTTTGATGAAGTTCAAGTTGAAATCACCTACTACTTACGGTTGTGGTACCATGGAACGATTGTGGTGGGACACTCAAAATCACATGGAAATTAGAGAAATCAAAGAAAAATTGAAAAAGGGTCAGATACCAGCTACCATGATCGTGTGCTGCTATAAGGCTGTGGCGCAAGAAACAAACATGGATGTGCCACCTGACCCAGCAACTTAAGTCATTGAATCCAGCAACAACCTAGTCTTTGCATTTTAGATTTTACATGACCACAGAGTCATTTTGTGACTCCAGTGACTGTACAATGTTGTGCCAGCCTTCTTCAACCCTTGATTTTTTTTTTCACCCCCAAACCACCACCAATCACTCCCATATCATTTTCCCTACTTCTATCCATCAATTCTGCCCCTTTTCCTCAACCAAAACAGCCTTGTTTCTCCATTCTACCCCAACAGTACAAATTTCTAAAAACCCTAAATTTCCTCTCTTTCTCCACCAAAATTCAACCAAAATGAATAAAATCACCAAGCAAGTAGTGTCAAAGACCAAGAAGGTCATCTCTCATGGCCTTCGCCCGAAGAATGGCTCTTATTTAGCCTAAGTGACATCTCTCACTCCTCCACTGCCACCAACTACCACCGGTTCACATGGAGAATCACCTCATATGGCGGTGTTGGTGAATCCCATGGTAGAGGGATCCACTCGACCACCCAACAGAGGTGGGGTAGCAGCTTGGAAATCCATTTCTTCTAGGGTACCACCACCACCTTCATTAACCCAGCCATCAACCTCAGCCTGACCCTTGACCTCCTCCACACCACAACCGCAGCCACAGCTACAAGCCCAAAGGTAGTTACTTCTAGATGATGAAGAGGAAGTGATGCAAAATGCACCACATGAGGATCTACCCAATGAGCAACATGAGAAAATGCCTGAAGTGAGGAGCAGTCAGGTGAAGAAACCAAAGCGCCTAGAGTTCTTGATGTGTAGGGTGATAGCCACCCACAATGTGTGCCAGGAGACAATGGATGCTCTAGGTTTCTTTGCATATAACCATGGCATTATGGAAGCCACGGGCTTATTTGAGATTCTGACAACAATGTAGGAGACATATATAGAGTTGACATGCCAATTCTTCGCCACACTAGAGAAGGTATCTGATGATCAGGAAGATGTCATTCGAGTTAGAATTGGAGATAGAAGTTGGGTCCTTACCTCATCCATTATGAACAAAAAAATTGCTCTTAGTGACGAGATGGCGGCCCTCCTAGATCAAGGGAGGACAAATAAAGACTCAAGTGCCAATTACACTTCCATATGGAAGAAATTCACCGACCGTAGCAACTTTATAGTGGGGAAGTCCATTCCTTTACTATGTTCAGAAAGTTCTCACAAACACAATCTTTGGCAGATATGAAAATCAAGGAAGTTGCACAAAGAAGGATGTGCTTATCTTGGGTTGGATGACAAAAGGTAGGCACATCAACTTGGGAGCATTACTGATTGATCATTTAAGTATAGTCCCCTCTGAGAGGAAAAATCCACTTATTATGGAAGTTATTGTGACTTCCATTATCATTTCCTTAGAGCATGATGTTTCTAGATACACCAAGGCAGGGGTAAAGCTGGTGAACCTATAGTATCTTGTTTGTTCTTCTATGATTACAATATTTGATCATAAAATCATATATCAGGTCAAACCTCCATATGTTGGCATCTCATTAGAGCTACCCTACCATACCATACCTCTCCTAGGTGAGTATGGACCGACTCCAAATTTCTTGGATACACTAAGGAGATGGGAAGAGGAGCATCCCAGGGATACCGAGCAGCCAGAGGTCATAGTATTTCCTGAGGGACTAGGAGAGTCACAGGAAGCTATAGAGAGGAGGAGAGAAGTGGAGGAGAGAGAGGCTCGTAGGGTGAGGAGATGAGAGGCAGGGGAAAAAGAGCCACAACAGCCCACAGTGAATGCATATAATATGTCTACTATACATGCACAGTTGGAGGGTATTAAGAGGATGCAGGGCAGTATTTTGAGGCACATGAGGGTTTCCAACTCACACAGGATGCACAATAATTGGATCACCATTAGATGCACCATCGAATCCACCATATGTATCATTTTCAGCATGCCTAGGTACAGAGGAACCCCCACTGGGGCGAAGATTGGTGGGGTGCACTATCCGCATACCAGGATGCCTACCCACCTCCACAGGCATACTAGTGGGACAATTACTACCACTATCCTACACCATAGGGAGGAGAACCACTTTATCCACCGTAGGAGCTGTGATCGTCTACCCTATCACTCCTAGACTTTAATTTTATGTTGAGGACAACATGATTCAAAAGTTTGGAGTGGTAGCGTGGTATGCCATCATTTCACTATTTTTCCATTTCATCCTACCATTTACTTTTTTTTATTTTTTTTATATCTAGTCGAGATGTTTGCTTGCTTTTCACACATGCATGCCATGTAGTTCATTTTCTTGGAATTTGTGCATAATTTCAAAACTTTGTCATGCATTGCATTTCATGTAGATTTTTATAATTATTACATGTTTTATCTAGGATCTGCTTTTCTTGCTTAACATTCCATAATGTAGGCTTGGATGTGATTGAAGACAATTTGGTACCATTTTGGCCAATTTTTCCCAAATTTAGAATATCTTGCCCAAAAAGCATGTTTTGACCCAATCTCTACTTTGTGAATTGAAAAGGATGACCTCTGAAAAATGCATGTGAATTATCACAATTTATTGCTAAATGGTATCAATGCTTATATTATTACATGTGAATTGCCTCTCTCATGCTTTTGAATAGCTTGGTTGAATTGTGATTTAAGCAGGCCACAAAGGCTTAGGGTTCTGTAGAAACTCATGATAGAAGTGTGGTTTTAGTATTGCTCATTCATGTGGCATGTCATTACTTGATGAAATTGTTGTAGTAGTTTTCATAGAGGATATCTCATGTTGAAATCCATACTAGTAACCCCCTTTGACTAGACTTTTCTTTCATCATCTTCTAACCTCTCCGCCTCATGAAAGGATGCCAAAGTGTACATATTCAGCCTTGGCCACCTCCAAAAGTTTGGGGTGGCCATATCTATATCTCATCGCTTCACTCTCACCACCATGTGCCCTAGATACATCAAAGGCAAAGAAAAAGAAAAAATGCAAAAAGAAATTTGAGATCCTCATAGCATCTAAACAAATAAAATATGAGTGCTCCTATGTAATAGCACTCCAATCTCTTCAATAACCCTTTCTTACATTTGCATGCCCATTGAGTTAAGAAACATCAAACCTAGCTCATTTTTCCTTTTTCCACAGACATGTGGATCACTTAGCATGGATTGACATGTGAGATTGAATGCATGAATGTAAAATAGCAAGATTAGTCATTTTTTATCTCCAGTACCATGAAACGTTTTACCCTTGTGACCACCATACGTATTTTATCTATATTCTATGCCCTATATTTGAAGTTTGTATGGTCAATGATGTAATCATGATTGGTTTGTGAAAGAGGAGAGAAGAGATGTAGAATGCATGTACTTAGTCACCATTGAACCCATTTAGTCAATATTCATATGTTGCACTACATTTGTCCTTGATTGTGGAAAAAATGTAGAGAGATTGAGTTGGAGCATACTTGAGGACAAGTATGTTTTAAGTTTGAGGTGGTGATGCAGCCCTATTTTAGGGCTCCATATTGTGTCTTATTGCACTTCAATCACATCTATGTCTGTTAAATTACATGTCATTCTCCTCAATATGCATATTTATATCAAATGTACTTATGGATGTTCTTTGTATGTTTTTCATGTTCTTGAATCATGCTTGGAGTCATCCTAGGGTTTCTCTACCCTTAGAGAGGCCAAAGGTGAAGTTAAAGGCTCCCTCAACCTACCCCTAGTGGCTAAGGGTCAATTGAAGCAAAGAAGTCCAAGGTTGAACAAAGAACAAGATCAAAGTATTGTTGAAGAGACCAGCACAGTTGTAGTACCACAGAAAGGTTGTGATGGCCCAAGAAAATTCACATAGAAGCCACAGAGTGAAAGGGTTGAAATGTAAGTCAGTAGAACGGCCATGTAGCACAGCATGGTCATGTTGCCAAGAAGTCAGAAGGGTCGCTTCCGCCAGAACGGGAAGCCAATTCTAGAGCCAAAATGGTCGTGCCATACAACACGGGTGTGTTTCCCATGACCCACCACTGCACCAGCGACTCAAAACCCAAAATCAACCTATAACATTTTGGCCATTTTCCACCCCGCCCATTCCATTCCACCCCAGCCATGTTCACTCCACTCCACCATGGCCTTGGTGACCAAAGCAGTCGTGGTGGCCAGCAACCCTAGTACATATTTGCACAACATTTCCTATTCTGCCCCCTACTTAACCTAGTGCTTCCCCACCACCTATATATATACATAGGTAGAAACTGGAGGTCGAGGATAGCTACTCCCTAGCCACCCTTAGCTCCCTGTTTTTTCCCTTAGCCATTCCACCTCATTTCCATCTCCATTCAACTCCATTTTCACCATTTCCACCACCAAAACCCTAGTTTTGTAGGGGTTTGACCCTTTCCCACCATCATTTCATGCCATTGCACCTTAGAGGAAGGAGGATCATTCCCTTAAAGCTTCTAGAGAGGATCATTCCTTCATCTACACCAATCTCCATGGTTACTTCTACCTCTTTCTCCCCTCTTCTTGTATTTTCCATTTCCATGAGTAGCTAGTCCCCATAGGTGGGTTGTTTGGGGTCAAAAATGTTACTATGATACCATGTGGGGGAAAGTGATATGTAAACATTGTAATTTTGTTTTCTAATGATTATTTTCTATTTATATCTCATTTCCCATAAATTGCTTTGTGCTTTATGCTTGTAATCACCTAGAATTCTAGGAAAATTGCTTACATGTGGCTAATTTGTGAATTTTTATTAGTGGGTCCCTAGTTAGCTATTCACCTTTCTCCTACATGTTAATCGATTCTCCTACACCATGTGAGAGATCTAAGCATCTAGTATAGTAGCATTTAGTGTAATTAGCTTGGAGCCTTCTAAAGGATAGAATGTGGGTGATGTGAAGTCTAAAACCTCACATCCATCTTACATTACTACTCTCGGGCCCAAATTACCCTAAGAGTTCCTATCCTAGAAACCTAGGCTTGATTAGATCCTAATTAAATTCCACCTAAACCCTAACCCAATTGAGCCTCATAATGGTAGGTAGGAGGTGTTAGGGACTAGTTCCCCTATACACATCCTACCTTATCAATGGCCAGTTAGTAGTTTAGGGAAATTTATTAGCCTCTAGCTTGTTATTTGGTTTGGTAATCTAAATGAAAGAATAATGTTTACATGTTATCACCCTCAACCTAATTGACAAGTGCATCCCCCAAACAACCCACACTTCTCTTAGATGCATTAAAACCCTAATTTTCTTCTTGCTTAACTAGTATTAGCATGTTTAGCTCTTTACTTATCTAATTAGCTTCTTGCCTTGATTTTGCCTTGACCTTGATAGTTTAGGTCTTTAATTACTTTTGTGCTTAGTTTGTTAATCCAGTCTTAGTGTTAGCACTTGCTTTTGTTTTCCTAGTGTAGCTTGTTCTTTCCTTAGCTTCATTTCTTGCTCATTAGAACTAATTATCTAGGGTAATTTAGGTTTTGATTGTTGTCTTCCTTTAATTTCTTGCTTTCCCATCTTAGTGTAATCAATTAGGTTTTGATTGTTGTCTTCCTTTAATTGCTTACTTTCCCATATTGCCTTTCTTTTTCCTTGATCTTGCTAGTTTAGGTCTTTAATTACTTTTGTGCTTAGTTTGTTGGTCTAGTATTAATGTTAGCACTTGCCTTTGCTTGCCTAGTATAGCTTGTTCTTTCCTTACATAGCTTCATTTCTTGCTCATTGGAACTAATTGTATAGAGTAATTTAGGGTTTTATTGTTGTCTCCCTTTAATTGATTGATTTCCCATCTTATGTAATCAACAAATCAGCTTCAAACCCTTCAATCCTAGACTTTGTAGTAGAAACCTATCCAAAATTAACTCCACTCTAGTGCCCCCTTTTATCTCTTAGGTTTGACCCCTAAATTGTCACCCTCCTATATTATGACACAACCCCGTGTACTTGTGGGTAAGTATGTTAGTCTATGTGAGTGAGCCTATTCGTTTTTTTATAAATTTGAAATATCCAAACTACGTTCAAAACCTCCTAGGGTTGCATCTCATCACCATCCAGTTGATTAGTGTGTGACCCTAGGAAAAATGCACCACTATACAATGAATGAAGGGAATAAATCATTATGGTGGATTATTGTTACACCCACATCCCATGATTACCACTAATCATGAGATTAGGGCATAAGTTTGAGGATTATACTTAATACAAAGTTCACTCCCAACTCTTTTTTTTCCTTTATTTCAAACTCCTTGTTTTCTCACATTTAATCACATAAACAAACTTTATAAGAGTATTAAACCTTGATTACTATATATGATCTCAACACTAATGATACACATCCATGCATTCATTCTGTTTCTCACACTTCCATGATCATACAACATGATAACCCGATACATTCTCTCTTATTAAGGAACCAAAGATACAAAACATCATTTAGAACTCTCTCTCTCTCAACTCTATACAAGTACCTAGAATGACAGGGATTGACTGAACTCAACTGATTATGATACTTAGCTCTTATGGTAGATCTACTCTGGCATTGACATTCTTCAAGTCCATGTAGTTTCCCTAAAAATTTTGAGTAGAGGGGTAAGCCTACTCACTCAGTGAATGAGTACTTCAAAGAAATAGTTTAAAGCATTTATATAATTACAGATATACTATTTAGCAATTGTTATCAATTATAACAGCAGTAAGATTTAAAGAGACTAATCATTCACAAACATAAATATGGCACAATCTAGACATCTACAAGAGTGAATCAATATATGAACATGCTTGATTAATCACAAAGAAAACTAATAATCTAGAAACATAAAAAGAGTAACTGAATAACTTCATACACTTGGTTAACCTCTCATTCATCTTATATGCCTTGAACCCACATGAGGTGTACCATAACATGTGAAAGAATTACAGCAAGCTATGATCTCACTGTGCAAGTCTTAGAAGCGTGCCCAGGTTCCTAAGCCTATCTCTTCAGTAAGACCCCATCTACAGTGGGCCTCGACATGTTTGCCTCACGACAGCTAATGGGAGCAACTAGATATTTCAGAATCCACCTCACAACCTGGGTACTAAAGTGGTGAGTCAAAGCCCTCAGGCTTACTCTGCATCAGTGGACCTATTGACCACTGATCACTACAACATGTAACGTAGGTACCACTGGCATCCCTGGTAGGTGTTGGGTACCACACAACTGTAATGAGTCTGCCCTACTGGTCAAGACCACCGCACCCTACTGGTGTGATCCATCTTACCTCGATCTGGACTACCTCCAGTTAGGAAACTATTTCCTCCCCACAGCGCAGGCCTCATCATGTGAGGATTCTACAGTGTTCGGGTAATCGAAATGTTTAATTCACTCTTTAAATTTATAATCAAACATCACATCAACATATCTTAGTTTAGCTTTGTAAACCATTCATTTCATAAACCATCTGATAACATTTACCACAACTGAACTGTTAAGAATAACCACATCTCATACTGAGAAAAATTGATATCGCAATACTTGATTCATTAAACAACCTATCCTTAGGGTTTTGTTTACCTCATTCACTTATCATATGACTCGCATAAGGATTTAATGTGTCATAAGCATTCACTAAATAAAGATTGCTTTCAACAAGTGATATACAATAAACATATGTATGAAATCTTAGAATTGAGCTAAATTAGGGTTTTCATGCCATTCATTGAGATATCATGAATCAAGAATAACATTGAATAAATAAAGTCTATGATGTTAAGAAAAACACCTTAAATGGATTTCACAATATCTATTCACAAATTTCCAACTTGCCACTCATCTAGGGTTTCACCCACTTTACTGAGATATCAAGAAAAGACTATTCACATAACATGAAACCCAAGATAGTATCTAACATATATGTACTACACATTCAGATAAACAATCATGCATAATCAATGAGATTCAGATAGACAAATTTCTCTATCTAATTATACAACAATTTCAGTCATAGCTAGAAACCCTAAATTTCAGTATATTCATATAACCTCTACAATTACTTTCAGAATTCTCATTCAAATGGATTGTAACCAATTATAATGTGATTTCATCATCTAAAATTCATCACAATAGAGAAATAATCCATTTCATATCATCTTGCAAAAGCTAGATCAAACAGGAAACTTAGGGTTTGTACTCACATACTAAGCAATTGAAGAATATTGATGATTTAACTCACTTTTGTGCAATCTACTATTTAAAGGAAGTACCCACTCACCATAAGGTGTGAAAACACCTTAAAACATAGCCCATCTCTGAAAATCTCGAATCCATATCAAAACTCTAGCAAATCACGGATTTATTCTTCCTTTCAACCCTAAAGATGGTCTAATGTAGGTAGGAGATGAAAATCAGAGGTTAAGCTAAAACTCAGATTCATTGGATTAGGGATTCCAAGCAAGGGGAAATGAGGAGGAACAGTCTGTGATTAAAACTACTTACGAAGTCGAATCTATGGCAACCCTTTTGGATTTATGTTGTTCTTCACGTTCTTCCCCTAAAATCACCCCAGAAATCACCTTATAGTTCTCACTCCCATTAAGAAAGGTATCTGATATGATATAGGATCCAATTGTGGTTCTAACACACTTTGTTTCATTGAAAACGAATAAGTATATCCCTTGATATGATCATTTTACAATTGGTTGTCCTGGGCGGCATCCGTCGCGGTCGCGACACAGCATCGCGATTGCGGCACCAGTGTCACGGTCATGGCACATGACATAGCATTG
This sequence comes from Alisma plantago-aquatica, assembly GCA_963693085.1. Classification (NCBI taxonomy): domain Eukaryota; kingdom Viridiplantae; phylum Streptophyta; class Magnoliopsida; order Alismatales; family Alismataceae; genus Alisma; species Alisma plantago-aquatica. The sequence continues at coordinate 1,256,100,716 of OY856411.1, read as the reverse complement.
TGGTCACAGAACATGATGTAGCATCGTGGTCACGGCACATGACACATCATTGTGGTCGTGACACACGACGCAGTGTCACAGTCGCGGCACTATGTACATGTTTACTAAAAAGGGCATAACTCTCTCATTTTAACTCGGATTTGGTTCATTCTTTTTTTTTATATTCTTAATTGAATTATATACAATCCTAAAATTTTATTTTTATAATATTCTCAAATTAAAACTTATTTATTAATTATTTTCTCCTATGTCATTAACTCTCTTCTTGCATACATGTATGGGTTAATGCTATATTAATTCCTACTTGGATCTTTATAGTATGCTTAAGTCATGATTATGAGTTTCCCAAACAAGTATTTAAGATTACTAAAGTTAATATAAAGCACAACATAGAATATTACTAACAAAAGCATGACAAGCATTAAGATTTTCTTAAATCTCTAAGATTACCAGCAAGCTAGGAACGGGTTGTAGCAATTCTTCCCCTCTAATAAAAAATTTCATCTCAAATTTTCTAAAAGAGGAAAGGATACTTGTTAAACATATCTGATTCTACTTGCCAAGTAGCTTCTTCTACAAATGATTCCTCCAAAGAACCTTTACTAGGTGTATCTCTCTCTTTTTAAACTTTTAAATTCAGCGGTCTAGAATTTTATTTTCAATATTGGGTGATTCATTTCTTTTCTAATCTCAACATGTTTAAAGCATGTCTTCTCAATGACAACAAAAATATTCTCTATGCCACAATAAATCATAGGAAAGATAAAGAGAAACAACCATTTTCAATATTTTCATACTCTTGAGGTGTTACCTCAACATGGGCTGTAGAGGCTGAGAGTGAAGCACTAGGTGTGGTGGAGGAAAAGATAGGCACGGATTTCTAAATTGTGGTCTCACTAATACACACTCCCTTCCTGGCAAGTTTGTAGTGGAAGTCAGATAATAGTGATTTCTCAGTGGCAAACTAGAATAGACCACATATCAGGGCTGGATAAGGTGGATGGGTGCCAGGGGTGTTCTTGCCAGAGTCAAAACATGTCATATGGTGGAGAATGTATCTTGACCATTTGACTCTGACATTCTCAAGGATGCAGTACATTACCACCATAGTGTTCTCTACAATATTCGTTTGATTTTTCTTGGGATGGATGTTGCAGTTGACTACTAGGGCTAATATACACTACTTGAGGTCAAGGGAGGAAGAGGGTAGGGTGCTCTTCTTCTTGTCAGGAACATCAGGTTTCTTTAGGTAGTGATGGATATCAGGAAGATTGATCTCATTCTGCTAGTAGAAACCCTCAGGATCCAAAAGGTCAAAATACTCCTCGTAATCCTTACGCCAAGTGTCATTCTCATCGTCTCCTAAAAAGAAAATGTTCAGGATATCTTCTTAGATTTGGAATTTCTTCCCGATGATCATGGATGTAAGGATCACTTGAGTATTCAGTGGGGGTACAAGGGAGTCATAATTCCAATGCAAGTTAGCATAGAATTCGTGAACTACTTTTGTTCTTGTTATAGAATTATGAAAGCAGCCACGCTCGACAGCCAGGGCTGATAGGAGATGAATGGCTAGCAACCTCGCCACTTGGTCTATGATAGATTGACGCCTAGGGCTAGGCTCAAACAAGGCTCTAAACAGAAAATTACTCCTAGGTAGGAGGTCCTTATACCTTATTTACAGCCTCTATTGAGACAAACAAGTAATCATCAAATGGAACCAAGCGAGAAGACAAAGAGGATGATGGTGCATTGCTAGGGGCGGGTCTCTTTCTTCTATGAGAAGCCATGGAGGTGAAAAGAAGGAGAAGAAGAGAGAAAACACTCAAAACAAACCACCAAAACCATTCACACACCAAGGGTGAGCAAGGGGGAAGGTCTAGGGTAGCCTATCTAGGTCGGAAAAGGGCTAGGAGAGGGAAGGTAAGGCTTGGGGTTGAGATCTTAGGGCTAGAAGAAGGGGAATCATTCAGCTATTCTCTAGTTGAGAGGAAGAATAGTCGACCGAACCCAACATAAGTTGGTTTCAGTCTGTTGATTGGTCAAGTTCTGAGAGTTGAAAACTCGACTGATTGGTCCATTTCAGAATAGCTCTCAGCCATGAATCGGTCGAGTTTGTCCTGGGGGAAACTCGACCGATGGTCAACCTGACCTAAAACCATCAAACTTAATTTCTAGCCATTTGAATGCTAATTAAATTTGTTTTTTAAGACCATTATGTATATTGAATATACTTAGTCACATATCACTCATCATTGGGTACTATTTAGCGATCAAAACCCGAAATTTGAGAAATGCCCAAAAACAAGCAAAACTATGACAACAAGCAAATTTTAGGAATTTTAGGCAAGCAAGGTGACTTAAGCATGAGCAAGACATATAGAATAAAAGCAACTAGCTAGATAACATGTCAATATCATCTGAACCAATTATGAGTAGTTTAGAGCTAATGAAGTTAAATTGCTCTCTAGCTAGAGGTTTGGTGAAAATGTCTACCAACTGATTTTCCATGTCCACATGTGTGATATAAATATCCTTTTTGGCAATGTGATCATGAAGAAAGTGATGACAAACCTCTATATGTTTAGCTCTACTATGCAATATAGGATTATAAGATAGATTGATTGCACTAGTATTATCACAATAGATAGGAGAAGAATCAAAATGAATGTTAAAGTCTTAGAGCATTTGCTTCACCCATAGGACCTGGGCACAACAACTCCCGACTACTATGTACTCAGATTTGATGGTTAATAATGTCACTGTGCTCTATTTCTTAGAGAACCAAGACACCAAGCATGGTCCTAGAAGGAAGCAAGTGCCACTTATGCACTTTCTATCAATCAAAAAACTTGTGTAATCAGCATCACTATATGCTACAAGAGTAAAGTCCCTTGACTTAGGGTACCATAGTCCAAAGTTTTGAGTTTTGTCTAAGTACCTCAAAATCCTCTTAACAGAAATGAGATGTGATTTCCTAGGACTTGATTGAAAGCAAGCACACAAGCCAACACTAAACATTATGTCAAGTCTAGAGGCAATTAAGTAAAGTAAACTTCCAATCATACATCTATAGAGCTTCTCATCTACCTTCTCACCTTCTTCATCTCTATCAAGCTTGGCAGAATTGGACATGGGTGTGTCCATCGGCTTCATGTTCTCCATTCCAAAGCATTTGAGTAGCTCATTTGTGTACTTGCCTTGGTTGATGAAGTTTCCATCTTTTGTTTGCTTGATTTGGAAGCTAAGGAAGAAAGTAAGCTCACCCATCATGCTCATCTCGAACTCACTCTACATAAGAGAACCAAACTCCTTGCAAAGATCAAGATTAGTTCTGCCAAATATGATATCATCAACATAAATTTCAATGATAAGGGAATTGCTAAAAGTGTGTTTTAGAAATAAAGTAGAATCAACTTCGCCCATGACATAGCCATTGTCTAACAAAAAGTTCTTTGATTTCTCATACCAAGCTCGAGGTGCTTGTTTGAGTCCATAGAGAGCTTTTTGTAGCAAATAAACATGGTTAGGTAGCTTGTCATTTTCAAAGCGTAGAGGTTGAGCAAAAAATACTTCCTCCTTGATTGTACCATTCAAAAATGCACTTTTAACATCCATTTGACGTAGCAATAAATTCTTATAACTAGCAAAAGCAAGTAGTATTCTAATATATTCAAGTCTCGCAACAGGAGCATATGTTTCATCAAGATCAATACCTCCCTACTTATTGTAGCCTTGAGCCACTAACCTTGCTTTTTTCCTTACCACCTTGCCATTTTCATCAAGCTTGTTGCGGTAGACCCATTTGGTGCCAATGATTTTCCTGTTTCTTGGTCTTGGAACTAGAGTCCACACTCAGTTCTTCTCAAAGTGCTCTAGTTCCTCCTGTATGGCTAGGATCCACTTGTCATCTCCAAGAGCTTCCTTGATGTTCTTTGGCTCCAACTGTGAGATGAAGGCATTGTTTACTTGTTCTTTGTTGTAGGAAGCTCGTGTCTTCACCCTCTCAAATGCATTACTAATGATTATCTCTTTGGGATGATTCTTTGTGAAGCTAGGAGTAGGATCCTTCTTATCTTCATCTTCTTCTTCAACCACCTGTTACCTTTGTTATCGATGTTGAGGTCTTTTCAGATTGAAATTAAGTCATCTGCAACATCATTATCCATAACATTCTTTCTAATAGCAGGGTTAGATTCAATAAATTTGACATTAATGGACTCTTAAATTTTAGATAGTTCAATATTGAAAACTCTATAAGCTCTGCTTGTCATGGTGAGTCAAAGCCCTCAGGCTTACTGTGCATCAGTGGACCTATTGACCACTGATCACTACAACATGTAACGTAGGTACCACTGGAATCCCCAGTTGGTGTTGGGTACCACACAACTGTAATGAGTCTGCCCTATTGGTCAAGACCCCCACACCCTACTGGTGTGATCCAGCTTACCTCGATCTGGACTACCTCCAGTCAAGAAACTATTTTGTTCCCACAGCGCAGGCCTCATCGTGTGATGATTCTACAGTGTTTAGGGAATCTAAATGCCTAATTCACTCTTTAAAATTATAATCAAACATCACATCAACATATCTTAGTTTAGCTTTGTAAACCATTCATTTCATAAGCCATCTGATAACATTTACCACAACTGAACTGTTAAGCATAACCACATCTCATACTGAGAAAAATTGATATCACAATACTTGATTCACTAAACAACCTATCCTTAGGGTTTTGTTTACCTCATTCACTTATCATATGACTCGCATAAGGATTTAATGTGTCATAAGCATTCACTAAATAAAGATTGCTTTCAACAAGTGATATACAATAAACATATGTATGAAATCTTAGAATTGAGCTAAATTAGGGTTTCCATGCCATTCATTGAGATATCATGAATCAAGAATAACATTGAATAAATAAAGTCTAAGATGTCAAGAAAAACACCTTAAATGGATTTCACAATATCTATTCGCAAATTTCCAACTTGCCACTCATATAGGATTTCACCCACTTTACTGAGATATAAAGAAAAGACTATTCACATCACATGAAACCCAAGATAGTATCTCACATATATGTACTACACATTCAGATAAACAATCATGCATAATCAATGAGATTTAGATAGACAAATTTATCTATCTAATTATACAACAATTTCAGTCATAGTTGTAAACCCTAAATTTTAGTATATTCATATAACCTCTACAATTACTTTAAGAATTCTCATTTAAATGGATTGTAACCAATTATAATGTGATTTCATCATCTAAAATTCATCACAACAGAGAAATAATCCATTTCATATCATCTTGCAAAAGCTAGATCAAATAGGAAACTTAGGGTTTGTACTCGCATACTAAATAATTGAAGATTATTGATGATTTAACTCACTTTTGTGCAATCTAGTATTTAAAGGAAGTACCCAGACACCCTAAGGTGTGAAAACACCTTAAAATGTAGCCCATCTCTAAAAATCTCCAATCCATATCAAAACTCTAGCAAATCACCAATTTCTTCTTCCATTCAACCCTAAAGATGGTCTATTGTAGGTAGGAGATGAAAATCGGAGGTTAAGCTAAAACTCAGATTCATTGGCTTCGGGATTCCAAGCAAGGGGAAATGAGGAGGAGGGAGATTTGGTGGTTAAAACTACTTATGAAGACAAATCTATGGCAACCCTTTTGGATTTATGTTGTTCTTCACGTGCTTCCCAAAAAATCACCCTAGGAATCACCTTCTAGTTCTCACTCCCATTGAGCAAGGAGTCTGAGATTGTAGAGGATCAAATTGTGTTTCTAATACACTTTGTTTTGTTGAAAATGAATAAGTATATCCCTAGATATGATCATTTTACGATTGGTTGTCCTGGATGGCATCCATCGCGGTCGCGACACAGCATCGCGATCGCGGCACCAGTGTCATGGTCACAGCACATGACATAGCATTGCAGTCACAGCACATGATGTAGCATCGTGGCCATGGCACATGACACATCATCGTGGTCACGACACACGACGCAGTGTCGCTATCGCGGCACTATGTACATGTTTACTAAAAAGGGCATAACTCTCTCATTTTAACTCTGATTTGGTTCATTGTTTTTTTGTTGTATTCTTAATTGAATTATATACAATCAGAAAAATTTAGTTTTACAATATTATCAAATTAAAAATTATTTATTAATTATTTCCTCCAATGTCATTAACTCTCTTCTTGCATACATGTATGGGTTAATGCTATATTAACTCCAACTTGGATCTTTATAGTATGCTTAAGTCATGATTATGAGTTTCCCAAACAAGTATTTAAGATTATTAAAGTTAATATAAAGCACAACATAGAATATTACTAACAAAAGCATGACAAGCTTTAAGATTATCTTAAATCTCTAGGATTACAAGCAAGCTAGGAACGGGTTGTAGCAATTCTTCCCCTCTAATAAAAAATTCATCTCAAATTTCTAATAGAGGAAAGGATACTTGTTAAACATCTCTGATTCTACTTCCCAAGTATCTTATTCTACACATGATTCCTCCAAAGAACCTTTACTAGGGGTATCTCTCTCTTTTTAAACTTTCAAATTCACCGGTCTAGAAATTTATTTTCAATATTGGGTGATTCATTTCTTTTCTAATCTCAACATGTTTAAAGCATGGCTTCCCAATGACAACAAACAAATTCTCTATGCCACAATCAATCATAGGAAAGATAAAGATAAACAACCATTTTAAATATTTTCATACTCTTGAGGTGTTACCTCAACATTGATTATATGATCCAACTATCTCAATTCATACGGCTCAATATGTACTATTGTTTTGTATTACCTCTGAGTCACAAAAGAGAGTTCATCATGTTGTTTTGAATTTTACTATTGTTCTACTCAAATAGAAAAGCACTCATGAGTTGAAAGACTAGATTCAACAAAAATTGTAAAATACTAAGCTGGATTACTGGTAATGAATGACTAAAACTATCTGACACCTTTAATTAACATATTGCTTGCACATGTACAACTAAAATCATACGTAAAACAAATTTACCTCCATTTTGTTTTGTGGAACACCAGAAAACTACTGGTTACAGACTAACTGATGAAGACAAAGAGAAATGCTGGAAAGGAAAGGAAAGGGCATCCATCTGAAGGTCTTTCAGAAGAGGTTGTGGGCAAGAAGGCCAATTACTGATGGGCAATGGTTGCTTGAGGCATTGCTTGGCTAGCCAGTCAGCTAAGGTGTTCTGATTCCTTCTGATATAACTGATGGATGGCAAGCTCAGTCCGAACCAATAACGACGGATAGCATGAACCAGCAACTTGTATTTTAAAGGGACTTCCTCCTCCATTCGGATCCACTGTACTGTAGTAAGAGAATCCGAGAAGATGATGCATGAAGTACTTGGTTGTTGAGCAGCTTGTTCCAGACCATACTTGATAGAAAGAAGTTCCCCCCTCATAGGATCCAAACCTCTTTCACGTTTGGCTAGACCGCCAATCCAAGTACCCTCCTTAAAACGTATAATGAGGCTCATAGCGAGGGTATCTTCTGAAGCTTTCACAGCTGTATCAACATGTATGATGGTGTCGAACTGCACTGATGGTTCTACCTGCCAGCGCGTTAGAGAGATTTGAGAGGTCGGGCTGTCCTTCTTCGAAAAAGCATCCTCAGCAATCTGAAGATCAGATCTACAATGCGTTTCCAGAACGGATGTGGAAATGCAATGACCTTCAAAAATATGAGTGTTCCTTCCTTTCCAAAGCCACCAGCAAGCGATTGCAAACAGATTGGCCCAATGCGCCTCCTTCTTCATCTTCTTAAGGTTGTAATCTATCCAAGTCTTAATGGAGTCGCTGGAGAAGAAGTCGGTGGCAGCCTGAGGTCCTAGTCTTGTCCAGAGATCACATGATGCTTGACAGTCTCTAATAGCATGTAGGACCATTTCCGTCGGGTGATTACACCTAGAACAAGATGTGTTGTCGGTGAGATGTCGGGTTACCCGTAGATCATTTGTAAGCAAGCGATTGTGGTATGCTAGTCATAGGTTGGTTTTAACTCGTTGTTGTATAGCCAAGGACTAGATGATAGAAAAGCATCCATTATTGTCTCTGAGGGCATTTTGAGTGAGACATTTGTAGGCTGAATTTGACGAGAAACGGCCATCAGGGGTGTGTAGCCACACTCTTCCATCTGAACCATAAGAATGTCGTGGTGTTGGCATGGATAGAATGGCATTGCTTGTATCTTTAGTGAGCCAGTATCGGATAAAGTCCTGATCCCAGCATCCATCGTCTGAAACCAGGCTAGAAACAACCATGTCTCTTATATCTTCTGGAATCACACGCCCACTTATGAGCTCGGGTGCATGGCCTTCACCAATCCATTTATCGTCCCACATATTTGTCTCAGTGCCAGAGATAGCAGATACTCACGAGTTAGAAAGGATGAAGGGCATGAGTGTCCTGATTCCTCGCCAAGTGTGTGATCCTGATCCGTGATCCGTGTGTTGCCTCCCATATTTGGCTTGCATGAGGGCTATCCACGGGATCCGCTTGCCTTGCGTGAACTCCCATGCTAACTTCGCCATCAAAGCTGAGTTAAAAGTCTTAGCTGGTCTGATGCCCAAGCCTCCCAGGTGCTTGGGTTTAGAGACGTTCCTCCAGGAGACTAAGCTTAGTTTGGTGGCTGCGTGCGAGCTGCTCCATAGGAAGTTCTGTGTGAGCTGATCAATCTTGTTCGTAATGGAAACAGGAAGGAGGACAGATTGCATTGTATAACAAGATTGTGACTGGAGAACCGAAGTGGCTAGGGTAGCCCTTCCAGCGAGAGAGAGGAGACGGTGTTGCCAACTACATATCCTGCTGTGAATCCTTTCGATTAAGAACTGAAAATGTTCCTTGCTTTTTCGTTTGTGAATGATGGGAATGCCCAGGTGTCGACCAAGATCAGTGGTCTCTTTAATGTCCAGGATTCTGCAGATCCTCGCCCGGAGAGTTCTATTGGTGTTCGTTGAGAAGAAAATTGAGGATTTTGCGTTGGAGAGGTGTTGCCCCGGTGCCTTGTTGAAGAGCTTGAGACATCTCTCCACGACCCGAGCTTGTCGTGGTGTGGCTTCTCCGAACAAGATAATATCATCAGCAAAATAGGCGTGGGAAAAAGGAAGGTGCTGCCTAGTGAGCCAGATGGGCTTCCAATTCCTGTGAGAAACTTGTTCTTCGATCATCTGACTCATGCACTCCAAGCAAAGAACAAATAGGTATGGAGACAAGGGGTCCACTTGTTTGACGCCGCAAGAGGGTTTAAAACTGTCTATGATATCCCCGTTCCACAGGACAGAAGACTTGCCTGAACTTAAGATTTGCATGATGATGTGGATCACATTATCTGGTATGGCTGTTCTGTGAAGGGTGTCTTCAACAAAGGTCCAGCTCATCTTATCAAAAGCTTTAATTAGGTCAAGTTTGATAGAAAATAATTGTTTGCATCGTTGCTTGGCTTCCATGGAGTGTATAATCTCCTGAACCAGCACCACATTGTCCCCAATCTTCCGCCCAGGGATGAAACTAGATTGATAGGGGGAAATCCAATCAGGGAGATAGCGCTTCAGCTGATTTGCAATCACCTTGGACAGCAGCTTGGTGCAGACATTATTCAACGAGATGGGCAGCAGCTGACCACACTTCTCCGGGTGTGGCACCTTTGGGATGAGGACAAGGGTCAAATCCGCGCACTTGGGGTTGATGGATTCTCCTTGGAAGGCAGCTTGGATAAAGTGTGTCACTTGGTGTTGTAGAATGTCCCAGTGCTCTTGGTAGAAGGAGGTGTCGATTCCATTGGGTCCCGGCGCCTTCAACGGGGCCATGGCGTGGAGAGATCGCCAAATCTCCTCAGTGGTGGGTACTCTGCGCAGATCATCAACCTCCTAGAGAGATAGGGTCGGAAAGACACCTGGGAAGGATGCGCAAGCGCGGAGGCGGTGTGCGGAGGGGATTTCCTGATAAACATTAGCAAAAAAATCTAAAACAAGATTGTTTAGATCGGCACCTTGCTCCACCCAATCGCCATTCTCATTCTTGAGCTTGGTGATAGTGTTTCGCCTTCTTCTTTCCATGACCGAAGCATGAAAAAAAATTGTGTTGTATACTCCCTTAATATACCTTCAAAAAATGATACTTATTTGAAACAAATTCACATATTACTAAAAGCCATTATTTTCTCTTATTTCTCTCATCATTCATTACTACTTACTAACATTTTACTTATCTTTCTCATTTTGATCATATAGAATAAACATCTCTAAAACTGAAACATACAAGGTACGAATAGATTATTCATCATTCTTAATATCACTACAAGAATTTATTTCATATCACATTTTACTCATGTTATATTTCTCATTTTGTTCAAATCACACCTCTTATATTTCAAATACATTTCTTATCCTTTGCTTTGAATCATTTCCATATTATTTATCTACCTTTCAGATTATCTACCTTTAAGCCATGGATTACTATTAATGATAGTTTACTTCTGATAGTGCAAATCTCATGATCTTGTTTTATAGATATGCTAGTATTCAAGTTCAAATCACTAGTGACATCCCTTGAACTACTACAACTCTAAAAATTCTAGGGTTTGGTTTGTATTAGTAGCATGACATTATTTTGATGTGACTTTTCTCCCTTAATTTGAAATTCAAACTTTGGATCTCACAAGTTTTACTAAAATCTTCCTTATCATATCTATTGAATTTCCTATCTCTTACTTGGCCATTCAGATAGATTACATTCTCAATTTACCCTGCTAGGGTTTCATAATCATATTGTGTGTCATTATTACATTTACTAGATGTCTCTACCATGGTGTTCATGCATCATATATGATTCATTTTCTTATCACTTCATTCCCCCATTACTCTCATTAAGGAAGATATGAAAGAGAAGATGATTCTAAGACTTAGAATTCTTATCTTCAAACATTCACTTAATACATTTGTCGTATGTAGGTTTAATTGGTTATCAACAAGGATACTTGACTAATTAGCACTTGCTTGAATCTCGCAACCTCTTTCTTTTATAATCTATATTACTCCATCATGTTTCAAACCCTTCCTTACTTTCCATAATCCTCTTACTATATACTACTCTTCCACCTGTCATCTTTAACTTCTACTTTTCTCTTATGATCATGTTACTTATACATGTGTATGATCATGTAAACCATGTTGCATATATTTATTTTATCCTTCTACTAATGTGAAGTTGAAATTCTAAATCAATAATCTCTCTACTAGTTTAGTCTCATGTTTAATACATAACATATCCTTCATTTTAAATCAAACAGCTCATGCATGTGTCAAACTTACTTTCTCTTTCAATCAAGTTTTTCCTTACTGGATATAGTCTACCATTGTATGACTTATCCATTTGTTAAGCTACACTTGTGTTCTTCTTTTTAAAACTAGTTTGTTGCTCTATAGAGACTTAGAATCCAAAGGTAGTAAGGAAGAATGTACTAAACTTCATAATAAAGGAATACATTCCATGCTCTCAATTATATCATAACCCTCATTCCTTAATCAAGCTCATCATTTCCAACATTTCTCTTTATTTCATCTAAGTTTCTTATCCTAGTCTTATGATTTACATGTTCATCTAGTTCTCTTCACTTTAACACTTCTGAAGACTCTTCACTTCTATTGACTTACTGTATACTTAACTCTTTCATTCTATTTTCCCTTTTCTTTGGAGTACATAAAAGACTTTTACTCAATTATATGATACATTCCTTATAACTGATTCTTACTATCATGGCCCTCACATACTTTTCTCATATCTTTTTCATATTTCATATTTAGGGTTCATATAATACTAATCATTAAACTTAATCTGAACCTTATGTCGTGTTCCTTTATTCCCAATTAAGGGTTTCTCATATGAGGCCCCAAAGTTGAATCTCAGATATCAATTCTAATTGATTCTTAGCTATTTTAATATTTCCCTTATATTTCAACATCGTAGTGTATGTACATTCTCACTATGATGTGGGTCTAATTCTAAAGTCTACTCTTATAATATTGTTAGTAGGAGTCGTTAGATCCCAGTAATGCAAACGGCCATCTGGACTAGGCCAAACCTGTAGTATTGAAGCCAAAAGCTACTCAGGATCATACAACTCCTACTTATTTCAAACATGTGGAAAGAATATCCACTCAGGTTAAATTCCTTTAATCATAACTTTTGGTCTACTTGATACAAAGAATATAAACAATAACTGAATCACTTCATGATACACAACAATATAAAAGAACCATATATATTCTACAAACTGATAATCTGAATTCATATATAAGAGCATTTCTATTGATCTCCAATCAAAGAAGAAATATAAAGCAAATTTTCTATCACATTCTATGTTTAATCTCTTACTCCTTCATTACTTTTTGGTCTCCTAACCCTAAGATTTATAGGGTTTCTCTCTAGCCCAGCCTTCCTCTGCATACCTGGCCATGGCATCCAGAGAAGAATAGACAAAGTAGCTTGATACTGGTCAACCTAAGTATTCAGATATTGAGCTAGGATATCCAAACACTCAGACCTCCTAGAGATAAAAACACATCAACTCCTAAATGCCAAACTAATAACTCTGACTTTCTATCCTAGTGGTCCCTGATGACTCAGCCTAAGCTCTGATACCAAGATGTTACACCCACATCCCATGATTACCACTAATCATGATATTAGGGCATAAGTTTGAGGATTATACTTAATACAAAGTTCACTCCCAACTTTTTTTCCTTTATTTCAAACTATTTGTTTTCTCACATTTAATCACATAAACAAACTTTACAAGAGGATTAAACCTTGATTACTATAATATGATCTCAACATTGATGATACTCATCCAGGCATTCATTCTATATCTCACACTTCCATGATCATACAACATTATAACCAGATACATTCTCTCTTATTAAGGAAACAAAGATACAAAACATCATTTAGAACTCTCTCTCAACTCTATACAAGGACCTAGAGTGATAGGGACCCAATGAACTCAACTGATTATGATACTTAGATCTTGTGGCGGATCTACTCTGGCATTGACATTCTTCAAGTCCATGTGGTTTCCCTAAAAATTGTGAGTAGAGGGGTGATCCTACTCGCTCAGTGAATGAGTACTTCAAAGAAATAGTTTAAAGCACTTATATAATTACAGATATACTATTTAGCAACTAATATCAATTATAACATCAGTAAGCTTTTAAGAGACTAATCATTCACAAACATAAATATGGAACAATACTCTAGACATCTATAAGAGTGAATCAATATATGAACATGCATGATTAATCACAAAGAAAACTAATAATCTAGAAACATACAAATAGTAATTGAATAACTTCACACACTTGGTTAACCTCTCATTCATCTTATTATGCGCTGAACCCACATGAGGTGTACCACAACATGTGAAAGAATCACAGCAAGATAAGATCTCACTGTACAAGTCTTAGAAGCATGCTCGGGTTCCTAAGCTTATCTCTCGAGTAAGGCCCCTCTGCAGTGGACCTCAGCACGTCTACCTCTCAGCAGCTAATGGGAGCGGTCAGATATCTCAGACTCCACCTCTCAACTTGGGTACTCAGGCAGTGAGTCAAAGCCCTCATGCTTACTATGCATTAGTGGATCTACCGACCACTAATTACTACAACATGTAACACAGGTACCACAGGCATCCTCAGTTGGTGTTGGGTACCACACAATTGTAAGAATTCTGCCCTACTAGTCAAGACCCCCTCACCCTACTTGTGTGCTCTGACTTACCTCAATCTAGACTACCTCTAGTCAGGAAACTGTTTACTCCCCACAGTGCAGACATCATCTTGTATGGATTCTATAGTGTTCAGGGCATCTAAATGTATAATTCACTCTTTAAATTCACAATCAAACATCACATCAACATATCTTAGTTTATCTTTGTAAATCGTTCATTTCATAAACCAACTGATAACATTTACCACAACTGAATTGTTAAGATTAACCACATCGCATATTGAGAAACATTGATATCACAATACTTGATTCATTGAACACCCTATCCTTAATGTTTCATTTACCTCATTCACTTATCACATGACTCGCATGAGGATTTAATGTGTCATAAGCATTCACTAAATAAAGATTGCTTTCAACAAGTGATATACAATCAACATATTTATGAAATCTTAGAATTGAGCTAAATTAGGGTTTCCATGCCATTCATTGAGATATCATGAATCAAGAATAACATTGAATAAATAAAGTCTATGATGTCAAGAAAAACACTTCAAATGGATTTCACAACATCTATTCACAAATTTCCAACTTGCCACTCATCTAGGGTTTCACCCTCTTTACTGAGATATCAAGAAAACACTATTAACATCACATGAAATCCAAGATAGTATCTGACATATATGTACTACACATTCAGATAAACAATCATGCATAATCAATGAGATTCAGATAGACAAATTTCTCTATCAATTATACAACAAATTCAGTCATAGCTAGAAACCCTAAATTTCAATATATTCATATAACCTCTACAATTACTTTAAGAATTCTCATTTAAATGGATTGTAACCAATTCTAATGTGATTTCATGATTTGAAATTCATCACAATAGAGAAATAATGCATTTCATATCATCTTGCAAAAGCTAGATCCAACATGCAACTTAGGGTTTGTACTCACATACTAAGCAATTGAAGATTATTGATAATTTAACTCATTTTTGTGCAATCTACTATTTAAAGGAAATACCAATTCACCCTAAGGTTTGAAAACACCTTAAAAATGTAGCCCATCTCTGAAAATATCAAATACATATCAAAATTCTAGCAAATTGCCAATTTCTTCTTCCTTTCAACCCTAAAGATGGTCTACTGTAGGTAGAAGATGAAAATCGGAGGTTAATCCAAACCTCAGATTCATTGGATTAGGGATTCCAAGCAAGGGGAAATGAGGAGTAGGAAGATTCGACAGTTAAAACTACTTATGAAGTTGAATCTATGGCAACCCGTTTGGATTTCCATTGTTCTTCAAGTTATTCCCCTAAAATCTCCCCATAAATCACCTTTTAGGTTACCCTCTCATTGATCAAGGAGTTTGAGATGATAGGGGATTGAATTGTTGTTCTATCAAGCTTTGTTTCATTGAAAATGAATAAGTATATCCCTAGATATGATCGTTTTACTATTGGTTGTCATGGGCGGCACCCGTCGCGGTCATGACACAGCGTCGTTGCGGTCATGGCACGTGACACGGTGTCATGGTCACGGCACACGACACATCATTTTGGTCATGACACATGACACAGTGTCGCGGTCGCAGCACACGAAACATCGTCACGGTCATGACACACAACACAGCATCGCAGTCGTGGCACTCTGTACATGTTTACTAAAAAGGGCATAACTCTCTCATTTTAACTCCGATTTGGGTCATTCATTTTTTTTATTCTTAATTTAATTATCTAAAATCCTATAATTTTATTTTTATAGTATTCTCAAAATAAAAATTATTTATTAATAATTTATCCAATGTCATTAACTCTCTTCTTGCATACATGTATGGGTTAATGCTATATAAACTCCAACTAGGATCTTTATAGTATGCTTAAGTCATGATTATGAGTTGGACAAACTAGTATTTAAGCTTACTAAAGTTAATATAAAGCACAACATATAATATTACTAACAAAACCATGACAAGCATTAAGATTATCTTAAATCTCTAGGATTACCAGTAAAGCTAGGAACGGGTTGTAACAATTCTTCCCCTCTAATAAAAATTTCATCTCAAAATTTCTAAAAAAGGAAAGGATACTTGTTAAACATCACCAATTCTACTTCCCAAGTATCTTCTTCTATACATGATTCCTCCAAAGAACCTTTACTAGGGGTGTCTCTCTCTTTTTAAACTTTCGAATTTTGTGGTCTAGAATTTTGTTTTCAACATTGAGTGATCAGTTTCTTTTTTAATCTCAACATGTTTAAAGCATGGCTTCTCAATGACAACAAACGAATTCTCTATGCCACAATAAATCATAGGAAAGATAAAGAGAAACAACCATTTTAAATATTTTCATACTCTTGAGGTGTTACCTCAACATTGATAATATGATACAACTATCTCAATTCATACAGCCCAATATGTACTATTGTTTTGTATTACCTATGAGTCACAAAAGAGAGTTCATCATGGTGTTTTGAACTTTACTATTATGCTACTCAAATAGCAAAGCACTCATGAGTTGGAATACTATATTCAACAGCAATTGTATAATACTAAGATGGATTATTGGTAATGAATGATGAAAACTATCTGACACTTCCAATTAACATATTTCTTACACATGTACAACTGAAATCATAGATAAAACAAATTTACATGCTTTAATATACATTCAAAAAATTGTACTTATTTAAAACAAATTCACATATTACCAAAAGCCATTATTTTCTCTTATTTCTCTCCTCATTCATTACTACTTACTAACATTTTACTTATCTTTCTCATTTTGATCATATAGAATAAACATCTCTAAATTTGAAACATACAAGGAAAGAATAGATTATTCATCATTCTTGATATCACTACAAGAATTTATTTCATATCACATTTTACTCATGTTATATTTCTCCTTTTGTTCAAATCACACCTCTTATATTTCAAATACATTTCTTATCCTTTGTTCTGAATCATTTCCATATTATTTATCTACCTTTCAGATTATCTACCTTTAAACCGTGGATTACTATTAATGCTAGTTTACTTCTCATAGTGCAAATCTCATGATCTTGTTTTATAGATATGCTAGTATTCAAGTTCAAATCTCTAGTGACATCCCTTGAACTACTACAACTCTATACATTCTAGGATTTGATTCTTATCAGTAGCATGACATTATTGTGATGTTACTTTGCTCCCTTAATTTGAAATTCAAACTTTGGATCTCACAAGTATTACTAATGTCTTCCTTATCTTATCAAATGAATTTCCTATCTCTTACTTGGCCATTGATATAGATTACATTCTCAATTTACCCTGCTAGGATTTCATCATCATATTGTGTGTCATTATTACATTCACTAGATGTATCTACCATGGTGGTTATGCATCATATATGATTCATTTTGTTATCACTTCATTCCCACATTTCTCTCATTAAGGAAGATATGAAAGAGAAGATTATTCTGAGACTTAGAATTCTTATCTTCAAACATTCACTTAATACATTTCTTGTATGTAGGTTTAATTGGTTATCAACAAGGATACTTGACTAATTAGCACTTGCTTGAATCTCGCAACCTCTTTCTTTAATAATCTATATTAGTCCATCATGTTTTCATTACTTTCCATAATCCTCTTACTATATACTACTCTTCCACCAGTCATCTTTAACTTCTACTTTTCTCTTATAATCATGTTACTTATTCATGTGTATGATCATGTATACCATGTTGCATATATTTATTTTTATCCTTCTACTAATGTGAAGTTGAAATTCTAAATCAATAATCTCTCTACTAGTTTCTTCTCATGTTTAATACATAACATATCCACCATTTTAAATCAAACAGCTCATGCATGGGTCAAACTTACTTTCTCTTTCAATCAAGTTTTTCCTACTGAATATAGTCTACCTTTGTATGACTTATCCATTTGTTAAGCTACACTTGTGTTCTTCTTTTAGAAACTAGTTTGTTGCTCTATTAAGACTTAGAATCCAAAGGTAGTAAGGAATAATGTATTGAACTTCATAATAAAGGTTTATATTCCATGCTCTCAATTATATCATAAATCTCATTCCTTAATCAAGCTCGTCATTTCCAACATTTCTCTTTGTTTCATCTAAGTTTATTATCCTAGTCTTATGATTTACATGTTCATCTAGTTCTCTTCACTTTAACTTCTAAAGACTCTTCACTTCTATGTACTTATTGTATACTTAACTCTTTCATTCTATTTTCCCTTTTCTTTGGAGTACATAAAAGACTTTTACTCAATTATATGATCCATTCCTTATAATTGATTCTTACTATCATGTCCCTTACATACTTTTCTCATATCTTTTCCATATTTCATATTTAGGGTTCATATAATACTAATCATTAAACTTAATCTGAACCTTATGTCGTGTTCCTTTATTCCCAATTAAGGGTTTCTCATATGAGGCCCCAAAGTTGGATCTCAGATATCTGTTCCAATTCATTCTTAGCTATTTTAATCTTTCCCTTATATTTCAACATCTTAGTTGACGTGTATTTTACTACGCGCTAAAAACGCAAGTGTACGCCTCGAGTAATATAGGCCTTTGTGAGGCCCGAGTCGAACACAGGGATACGTTGAATTATTGGAGACTTCTACTAACTATTTGCGATCAGCTAAGCCGGATAACAAAGTAGGGTTTGTTGTCGAAATTAAAAGAAAATAAAAATAAAACAAAGCAAACAATGGATTAAAGGTTGATTTAATCAATTCAAAAGGATATCTTTAGGATTTTGGTTTCACCGCGGGTCAACATTGCATTAGGTTTCATATAACTCCTCAATCTTCTCTCTCTATCCGGGTAGTGGCCTGAAAACAGAATTACCCACTGTCGTGGTGTAATTCACTACTTATGTTTAGGTTGATTCCACCATCGTAGTAATCATTCCCCTAAACTAAGCGCATTATAGCCGATCTCTCAGTTTCCACCATTAATTTTACACCTCCTTTGTCAAGGGATTTATCGATTAATGTAGGTTTCGTCTCTTTTCAACCGTTAATCCTTCTGTCGAAGTGATTAAGGGCATTAAGTTATTATTATGGTGATCAAGCATAACAATATATGGAGAAAACGAAACTATACCACGGATTTAAGAGAGAAAATATGAATTATTAATATAAAACTGTCATACAATGCATTCCCCGGGCTACTCCCGGTCCTAAAGACAAAGGGGATTAGCCCCGCATGGTCATCTCAATGAAAGACAGAGGAGTAGAGAAGAAAAACATGGGAAACATGGAGCAAACTCGTGTAACCCCTGATACAAAGGTGTTCATGGAGATCCTCCTCGAGAAACGTGCGTTTTGCAGTCTTCCGGCAGCAAAATCGTCCGTCGGAGGTGCCCGGATCGCTCGGTTGACGGCCTTCGTCTCTCGTCTCCTATCTCTCTCTCTCCTTCTTGGATGTTGTGCAACACAATGTCCTCCCCCTCTCGGGCCGTCCGTGCTCTTCTTAGGTCATAGGACCACTTTACGGCTCCGAAAAAGCTCCACCGTCGGATTAAAACGCTCCGTTTTAGTGCTGAAAATCGCCAGATCCCGACGCTGTCGATGGTATCGACCCCAAGGTCGATGGTATCGACCATGGCACAGGTTATTCCTTCCAAGATCGCATTTTGGGGTTGCTTTTTGATGAAATGTCGATACTATCGACCTGGGGGTCGATAGTATCGACTCCGGACAATGCAAAAGTGCCTGAAAAAGTGCCGAAACATGTGTATAAGTCCGGGGATTATATAAAATCATATAAATATGATAAAAGAAGTATAATTTGATGCAAAAAGAGTTTAAGGGCCAACTATAGTGAATTATGCAAATATAATCAAGAAAATGACAAATACATGCATAAAACAGATATAAAATAAGCCTATAAAAGTGACTCAAAACCCATGCATCAAACTCCCCTAAGCTTAAACCTTGCTCGTCCTCGAGCAACAAAACTTTGGATCTGGTTGAGATAAGTCAGCAACAGGACATAAATACATGAAATGAATCTACATCATCCCCACTTTCTTTCCACAAACCGGCCCTCATTGACCACTGAACACTAACTGCCATCCAGGCGACTAAAGACCTATGTAAAAGATGTCTATCCCCCAATCAGTGAAACACTATCAATTAAAGCAGTTAATATGATAAACTCATCAGGTCCATACTTGATGCATCTTGTGATCTCCTATCTACGTTGCTCATTTCCTAACTACCATCTAAATGGAAGCAGATCTCCTGATATTAATGAATGAGGAGAATATCATGGGTGGCCTACCGATTAGAGCAACGGGTGGATGGGATAGGTGGTTGTGGAAGAGATGGAAGCACATAATAGTCATGCAATACAAAAATTAATGACCTATCATGATGCAAAATGCAAGTGAAAATGTCCTAATGTTACATTTTTGGTGGAATGATGCATGCACTATCATTCTGTCTCAAGGTGAGATGGAATATCTAAGAAAACTACACCATGTGCTTATTCTTCTTAATATGTAAGTGAGAACATGTTCCTTTCTCCCTCTCATTCCTACTTCTCAATTCTTTTTTTTCCTCTCTTTTTTTTTCTTCTCTTTTTTTTCAATTATTTTTTTCAAATTTTTTTAAGCCCTTATTTTCATAGATGACAATGAATTATTTGTCGGGCTCACTTCTTGTTACATACTTGTGCATCTGAAGTATTCTATTTGGAGGGTATGGAACAAGTTCAGCACCTTTAATGTTTTCAGAGTAACATAAGATACATGGTGTACAATATGCTCAAAAGATGTAAATGCAACTACATAATGACAGTTATGCAACTACTATGACATGCACCTAAGGATAATGTGCATGTATAACTACTCTATCTTTTTTTTTTCATTCTCATGCAAAAAATGTGAAAATAGTTGTAATGCAAGACCTATCTACATGGTATGAAATCAAAGAGTGAAAGACAGTAATGTGCTCCCATTTCTTATGGTAGAGTGTGAATGAAATTGCGGTGGATCAGATCACAAGACTATTTGACAGAACCTTTTGAAAATATCATATGTCCCTCTCTAAAGGCCTATGTATAGGGTAACTAAAGGATTTCTCTCTTAAACTTTAGTCTAAGGTCACGTTAGCATTTGGTCGGTTTGGGCTCAAACATCCTTGTCAATCACTTTTCCTTGGACAATAAAGATGGTCATTCATGTCCCCGTGTCCTGAAGCTGACTCACCCAAGCACTTCCTCAGTTATGCCACTCAATTACTCACAAGAATAAGCTCAAAAAGTTTTCAATATGCTCATATTTTCATGTGCACACAACCCAAGAGTAAAACTTGCAATTGAAACCATGCATTTATTGCTCCACAGATTACACTAGATAGATGTGGATCCTACAAAAGCGGTAAACCTAGAAATAAAAACAACTAATAATTCAAAAATAAAATCAACATGAATAAGTAAGTAAAAACTAAGATAGAGGGTTGTTCCAACACCCCCCCCCTAAGCTTGAATATGACTATGGCCTCATAGTCAACATTCTCACTTAAGAGGTGGAACAACGGTACCGTTCGCTTTGAAGTGTGGTGAAGAAGGATGGTCAGATGCTCAAGTAGACCAAGTGATGCTTGCTATCTCCCTCCTTTTTGTGGCCCATTTTTTTGTCTTAGTGGTTCTAAGACGTGACTTGCTTCATCCATATTTCCTCTACAAAAAATGGTTCGAAAAAATCTCGTTTCGATACCTTTTAAGGCTTGTTTTATGTAGTTGTCCTGCGGGTGTCGATACCATCGACCAAGGTCGATGGTATCGACCCAGACTCAGCGATTTTGTTGAATCGACGCATCTAAAAGCCTGGGAACTCAAAAGTGTCGATACTATCGACCCTAGGGTCGATGGTATCGACTTTACTGGCACCAATTTTTCTGTAAATCTTCAGGAATCTCGATACTATCGACCCTAGGGTCGATGGTATCGACTTTACTGGCACCAATTTTTCTGTAAATCTTCAGGAATCTCGATACTATCGACCCTAGGGTCGATGGTATCGACTTTTCTTCAGCGTTTACTTCTCCAAACTCGATACTATCGACATGGGTGTCGATAGTATCGACCTTAACATTCTGCACACTTCAAAACACGAGTTAAGGTACCATTTTTACAAAAATTATCAAAACCTAAGCAAAAACTAAGTACATAAACATAAACGAACATAACCAAACGTAAAATTGAACCTAAAGTTGGGTTGCCTCCCAACAAGCGCCCTTGTTTAATGTCCTAGGCTTGACATAAAGATACCTTTAACCTGGGTTGTCAAGAGATGTCTCCAATGAGTCATGTGACAATTTGAATTGAACTCGATCCTGTCCAATCCCCAAGGTCAATATACCTCTCCCAATGGCAACGATGACATCAGTCGTAGCTTGGAACGGCCTTCCCAATAGCATCTCACCTCCTTCCAACTCAGGAATGTCCATGACCACAAAGTCAATAGGAAAGATGAATTTGTCGACCTTTACTAGAACATCCTCACATATACCTTGTGGCTTCACAATGGATCCATCCGCCAACTCAATTGTCATAGATGTTTGTGTTGGCTTCTTCAATCCCAGCATTTGAAAAGTGGCAAGTGGCATAAGATTAATACTTGCCCCTGAGTCACACTGAGCTTGTGGGAAGTGTTGATCACCTATTGAACATGGAATATAAAAACTCCCCGGATCTTTCTTCTTCTCTGGTAAACTCCCAAGGATGTTTGAGCTCACCATTTCATTCATCCTGCATACATCAGTATCTTTGATCTGCCTCTTTTTGTTGATTATATCTTTAATGAACCTCCCATAGACGGGAACCTTCTCAATCATTTCCACCAGCGGAATGTTGATATGCAGCTTGTGGAATATTTCCAAGAATTTCCTATAGTGTCGGTGCTCCTTCTTCGGCTTCGGATTGTCCCGACTTGACACATCTGCCGCATTGACACGCTTGTGAGGAGGCACATATGAGCTTTTTGGGGCCAGCTCCCCTGAACTTGCTTCAATTACTCCCTCTGATGTGGGCTTTGGCGAGACATCGTCAATAGTAACAGCTTGTTGTGGTTCCTCTCTCGCATTCGATGTCTCCACACGTGCACAAACAACCTTCAATTGTTCTTTTTCTCTAGAGGGAGATACAATATTCATAACTCACTGTGATTTTCTGAAGAAAGGGTTTCCGCCCGGCAGTCCATAATAAGTGCGTGGATACGGTATCGCCGGTGACGCATGCGTATTAAACGTCATTTTTCTTTCCTCTTTAGCTTCTTGCACCTGAGATTCCTCCTCATTGCTTACCACAGAAATATACTTGACCTGATGGTGTGCTTGGGCCACGTTTGCATTCTCGGCCGGTTTCTGTTGATTGGCGTGCTTGATGGCTGCCACTTCACTAGAAATTTGTGCCACGGTGGTTTCTAATGCCCACATTTGTGCTCCATGGCTTTGCAGCGTCTGTCCAAACTTGGTTAGAATATCACCTTGAGATTGCAATTGTTTACCAAACATAGCCATCATCTCCTGATTCTGCTGCACCATTTGACTAAGCAACTCGGTGCTTTTATCTTCAGCTCTCGGTTGTGGCTTTGCATCCGGATCTTGTAGGAAATTGTTAGGATCCTTCCATGAGAACTTCCTATCCTTCCTCCAAGCATAATCATTATTTCTATAGCCCTGTTGTTGCATGAATTTGACTTGAGCTTCTTCATCGTCTTCTGCATCTTCTTTGGCAAGCAATTTCTTAGCAAGAAGGTCTAATTTATCATTTAACTCTTTGATGGCCTTTGACTCCCCCACAGCCTGAACATGCTCTACGGCGTCTCTGTCGCCCCAGGATTGCTTCTTTGCCATATTCCTCAAGATCTCCCAACATCGAGTGTCTGTGTTATTCAAGAAGAATCCGGAACCGGCTGAATCAAGGTTGCTTCTATCATGCTCGGAGAGAGAAAAATAGAAGATCTTCACTTGGGTCTCCTTATCCAGCGCATGATGCGGGCATCGCCTGAGCATGATCTGAAATCTCTCCCAGATCTCAGAATAAGTCTCGCCTGCTTGTTGAGTGAAGTTGTGGATCTTTCTTATCATGTCATTGGTCTTTTCGGGCGGAAAGAACCTCTCGAAGAAGACCTCAACCATGTGGTCCCAAGACTCCACATATTCATCATCTAAGTTATGCAGCCATTCGCGCGCAATTCCCGCTAGTGAACTCGGGAAGAGCTTCAAGTAGAGCACGTCCTGTGGAAATCTATCGATCTTTACCATATCACAATTCTCCACAAACTGACTTATGTGCGCGACGGGGTCTTCATTTTTGAGCCCGTGGAAGGCATTAGACTTCACCAAGTTGATCAAAGCTGGATCAATCTTGTATTTCGGAATATTCAGCACTTGCTTCTTTATAGGCCCTTTGGAAGCGGACGAGGAAGAAGCCTTGATCTTCTCCCATATTGTCTGTGGCTCATCCATCTCTTCGTGTTCGTGTTCAGAATTTATATCCTCCAGCTCGTCTTGATTATATTTGCCCTCGTCTTCTGGTCCCGGCAGCGGAATCTCTGGTGTGCGACCCGCGTAGTCAGTACTACGTGTCTGCACCATGCACAGTACCTGAAAAGAGAAAATTTGAGTTCAATACAGTGCTATGACGAGTATAAAAATTATCGAACAATTTAAAAATATTTGAAGTTGTTTCAATCTAAATAACAAAAAATTTGGCCTAGAGTGGCCGCTCGTAGCACTCAAAGTGCCAACAATTCGCCGTATCCCCGGCAACGGCGCCAAAAACTTGACGTGTATTTTACTACGCGCTAAAAACGCAAGTGTACGTGTCGAGTAATATAGGCCTTTGTGAGGCCCGAGTCGAACACAGGGATACGTTGAATTATTGGAGACTTCTACTAACTATTTGTGATCAGCTAAGCCGGATAACAAAGTAGGGTTTGTTGTCGAAATTAAAAGAAAATAAAAATAAAACAAAGCAAACAATCGATTAAAGGTTGATTTAATCAATTCAAAAGGATATCTTTAGGATTTTGGTTTCACCGCGGGTCAACATTGCATTAGGTTTCATATAACTCCTCAATCTTCTCTCTCTATCCGGGTAGTGGCCTGAAAACAGAATTACCCACTGTCGTGGTGTAATTCACTACTTATGTTTAGGTTGATTCCACCATCGTAGTAATCATTCCCCTAAACTAAGCGCATTATAGCCGATCTCTCAGTTTCCACCATTAATTTTACACCTCCTTTGTCAAGGGATTTATCGATTAATGTAGGTTTCGTCTCTTTTCAACCGTTAATCCTTCTGTCGAAGTGATTAAGGGCATTAAGTTATTATTATGGTGATCAAGCATAACAATATATGGAGAAAATGAAACTATACCACGGATTTAAGAGAGAAAATATGAATTATTAATATAAAACTGTCATACAATGCATTCCCCGGGCTACTCCCGGTCCTAAAGACAAAGGGGATTAGCCCCGCATGGTCATCTCAATGAAAGACAGAGGAGTAGAGAAGAAAAACATGGGAAACATGGAGCAAACTCGTGTAACCCCTGATACAAAGGTGTTCATGGAGATCCTCCTCGAGAAACGTGCGTTTTGCAGTCTTCCGGCAGCAAAATCGCCCGTCGGAGGTGCCCGGATCGCTCGGTTGATGGCCTTCGTCTCTCGTCTCCTATCTCTCTCTCTCCTTCTTGGATGTTGTGCAACACAATGTCCTCCCCCTCTCGGTCCGTCCGTGCTCTTCTTAGGTCATAGGACCACTTTACGGCTCCGAAAAAGCTCCACCGTCGGATTAAAACGCTCCGTTTTAGTGCTGAAAATCGCCAGATCACGACGCTGTCGATGGTATCGACCATGGCACATGTTATTCCTTCCAAGATTGCGTTTTGGGGTTGCTTTTTTATGAAATGTCGATACTATCGACCTGGGGGTCGATAGTATCGACTCCGGACAATGCAAAAGTGCCTGAAAAAGTGCCGAAACATGTGTATAAGTCCGGGGATTATATAAAATCATATAAATATGATAAAAGAAGTATAATTTGATGCAAAAAGAGTTTAAGGGCCAACTATAGTGAATTATGCAAATATAATCAAGAAAATGACAAATACATGCATAAAACAGATATAAAATAAGCCTATAAAAGTGACTCAAAACCCATGCATCATTAGTGTATGTACATTCTCACTATGATGTGGGTCTAATTCCAGAGTCTACTCTTATTATATTGTTAGTAGGAGTCGTTAGATCCCAGTAATGCAACCTACCAGCCAGACCAGGCCAAACTTACAGTCCTGAAGCCAAGAGCTACTCAGGATTATACAAATCCTACTTATTTCAAACATGTAGAAGAATATCCACTCATGGTAAATTCATTTAATCATAATTGTTGGTCTACTAGATACAAAGAATATAAACAATAACTTAATCACTTTATGATACACAAAAATATAAAAGAATCATATATATTCTACAAATTGATAATCTTAATTCATATAAATAAGAGCATTTCTATTGATCTCCAATCAAAGAAGCAAAATAAAGCAAGATTTGTATCACATTCTATGTTTAATCTCTTACTCCTTCATTACTTTTCAGTCTCCTAACCCTAAGATTTCTAGGGTTTATGTCTAGCCCAGCCTTCCTCTGCATACCTGGCCAGGGCATCCAGAGAAGAATAGATAGAGTAGCTTGATACTAGTCAACCTAAGTATTCAGATATCGGGCCAGGATATCCAAACACTCAGACCTCCTAGAGCTAAAAACACATCAACTCCTAACTACCACACTAATAACTCTGACTTTCTATCCTAGTGGCCCCTGATGACTCAGCCTAAGCTCTGATACCAAGATGTTACACCCACATCCCATGATTACCACTAATCATGATATTAGGGCATAAGTTTGAGGATTATACTTAATACAAAGTTCACTCCCAACTTTTTTCCTTTATTTCAAACTCTTTGTTTTCTCACATTTAATCACATAAACAAACTTTACAAGAGGATTAAACCTTGATTACTATAATATGATCTCAACGTTGATGATACACATCTAGGCATTCATTCTATTTCTCACACTTTCATGATCATATAACTAGATACGTTCTCTCTTATTAAGGAAACAAAGATACAAAACATCATTTAGAAGTCTCTCTCAACTCTATATAAGGACCTAGAGTGATAGGGACCCATTGAACTCAATTGATTCTAATACTTAGCTCTTGTGGCGGATCTACTCTGACATTGACATTTTTCAAGCCTGTGTGGTTTCCCTAGAAATTGTGAGTAGAGGGGTGAGCCTACTCGCTTAGTGAATGAGTACTTCGAAGAAATAGTTTAAAGCACTTATATAATTACATATATACTATTTAGCAACTAATATCATTTATAATAGCAGTAAGCTTTAAAGAGACTAACCATTCACAAACATAAATATGGCACAATAATGTAGACATCTACAAGAGTGAATCAATATATGAACATGCTTGATAAATTATAAAGAAAATTGATAATCTATAAAGATACAAGGAGTAACTGAATAACTTCACACACTTGGTTAACCTCTCATTCATCTTATTATGGTCTGAACCCACATGAGGTGTACCACAACATGTAAAAGAATCGTCATAAGCTACGATCTCACTGTACAAGTCTTAGAAGCATGCCAGGGTTCCTAAGCCTATCTCTTGAGTAAGACCCCATTTGCAATGGGCCTCGTCACATCTGCCTCTCGACAGCTAATGGGAGCATCTAGATATCTTAGACTCTACCTCTCAACCTGGGTACTTAGGTGGTGATCATAGGCATCAGGCTTACTGTGCATCACTGGACCTACTGACCAGTGATCACTACAACATGTAACACATGTACCACCGGCATCCCCGATTGGTGTTGGGTACCACACAACTGTAAGGAGTCTTCCCTACTGGTCAAGACCCCCACACCCTACTGGTGTGCTCCAACTTACCTCGATCTGGACTACCTCCAGTCAGGAAACTGTTTCCTCCCCCCACAATGGAGGCCTCATCCTGTGAGGATTCTACAGTGTTCAGGGCTTCTAAATGTCTAATTCACTCTTTAAATTCACAATCAAACATCACAGCAACATATCTTAGTTTAGCTTTGTAACTCATTCATTTCTTAAACCATTTGATAACATTTACCATAACTAAATTGTTAAGCATAACCACATCTTATACTGAGAAACATTGATATCACAATACTTGATTCACTGAACACCCTATCCTTAGGCTTTCATTTACCTCATTCACTTATCACATGACTCGCATAAGGATTTAATGTGTCTTAAGCATTCACTAAATAAATATTACTTTCAACAAGTGATATACAATCAACATATGTATGAAATCTTAGAATTGAGCTAAATTAGGGTTTCCATGCCCTTCATTGAGATATCATGAATCAAGAATAACATTGAATAAATAAAGTCTATGATGTCAAGAAAAACACTTCAAATGGATTTCACAATATCTATTCGCAAATTTCCAACTTGCCACTCATCTAGGGTTTCACCCACTTTACTGAGATATCAAGAAAACACTATTCACATCACATTAAATCCAAGATAGTATCTGACATATATGTACTATGCATTCAGACAAACAATCATGCATAATCAATGAGATTCAAACAAACAAATTTCTCTTTTTAATTATACAACAATTTCAGTCATAGCCGGAAACCCTAAATTTTAGAATATTCATATAACCTCTACAATTACTTTAAGAATTCTCATTTAGATGGATTGTAACCAATTCTAATGTGATTGCGTCATGTGAAATTCATCACAATAGAGAAATAATCCATTTCATATCATCTTGCAAAAGCAAGATCAAACATGCAACTTAGTGTTTGTACTCGCATACTAATCAATTGAAGATTATTGATGATTTAATGCATTTTTGTGCAATCTACTATTTAAAGGAATTACCCACTCACCCTAAGGTCTGAAAACACCTTAAAAACATAGCCCATCTCTCAAAATCTCGAATCCATATCAAAACAAAAGCAAATCGAGGAACAGGGGGGTTTCACGCGGATGATGGAGACAAGTCTTAATAGACTCACTATTGGTGATTCACTTGAGGATAATCTCTTGGACTCACTTGTTAGATCAGAGGCATGTGCTTCAGCTTCAAAGAGAATTTTTGTTCACCGTATTCCCCCATGTCAGAAGATTTCGATGACTCACGATACTATGATTCTCCGACTACAGAGATGACACAATTTGAATTCATTGCCTATCAAATTAGTCTAGTATCTCCTCACAGACACCAGAAGATCATGCAAAGCGTCTCTTCAAGTTACCCATACCCTTTAGTTGTATATTCCCTTCCCTTTGTTGTTTGTTGTACAAACACAGGTCAACGTGGCTTCAAATCTGAGGGATAGTTTCCTTCTTCCCCGTATGATATGTGCCACACTGGATATTTGAGGCGAACAATACTCCTAAGGTTAGTGCATATGAGAGTACAATCCTACTTATGAACTATAGTTAAGTAGTTCCAGGTAATCAATAAGTATATTAAGGAAGATGACATGTCATATCCTAAAACAAAGAGCCCGAGTAATCAAGATGACCATTCAAGTCAAGAATAGTTAATGGAGCATAGACATTAAGGTATGCGCTAGGGATATCTTGGGAAAGATAGGACTAACTCATCTAAAAATAACACCCTACTATATTTGATAGGTGAGAGGTGCAATTAAGGGTGCTCAAGTCCACCAAATGACTAATACAATCTACATTACTAGTAAAACGTATTTAAAATGACAGGCTCATACTGATCTGGTTGTAGCTATATGTACACATGACTCCTCCATGAGATCTGAAGTCCTTTCTTTCATGAAGGCTAAACTAAGCAGAAAATGCTTGTTCTGTCTACGACCCGATCTGATTGTAGGATGTGAGACAAATGTTCTTTATTTCTCTACAAGAAATTGGTTATGTCTGCTTAAATTGAAAGATCCTACCATTTTTACCTACGTGCATCTAAATGAAAGATGGTATAATAATTCTTATGTGTGAACTCTCTTAAAATGCATGGAGGTGACTGATTTTCAAAAATTTATGGAAAAAAAGAGGAACATGCAAAGTCTAATGTATCAGTCAAATCTTGCGTGCCTAGTGTTCTGGTCAAAAATAATATATTTGGAGAAAACATAATATGGGCAAAAAAGGGAAAAAGATGGTCATAGTCCTCATGGCTATCATTTTGAAGCAGTTGATATAAATTAAACAATTTATCAGATGATGGTGGTGGAATCAATAAGTATAGATTGGAATATGCTAAAAGCTACTTGAAGATTTTAGTTGTTAGTGTTAATTCTAGGGATAATCAAGGGATTGAGGCAATTCAGAGCACAAGGGACATGCCATTAATTCTTGATGATCTGAAAACAACATGATGAACCATTTTGATGGACATAATTGAATCAAATGGTCTGCAAATGCTACATCAGAGCTAAGTACTTGGCCATTAGCAATCAGAGAAACCGTTGAGACATCCAAACAAAATAACTAAACTTCATCACAAAAATGAATCCCAAAAAAATGTTGATGCCACTAGTCAATCTTATGTATATGTAATACTTATTAACAAATGATTATGCATCACAACTAGGCTCTAGTCTCAGTGATCATTATTTGGACAAGCGGACATAATTCTGCTAGAAATGCCTATCTCGATCATCTTCAACTTTAGAAGGCAGATTACTTAGGAATTTTGCTTGCCTTACACAACGAGTACAGTGTGCCTTTTATGGGTAACTCAAATTGACTAAATCAAGGTCATTATGTAAATCCTAGGTTTAAATTAGGCATATTTTTTCCTAGATTTATAGTAGCAAACTATGTTCGTTCTTCTTGAGGTAGTCTTGGTAACCCCCTTGATAGGCATTCTAAGAAAAACATATGCTTTCCTTCTAGCATGAGAAATTTTAATGCAGGTGGATGGGGATCATGAACTTGGATGGGAGTGGTGGCATTACTGATAGATATACATCCACTCTTAAAGAAGACTTTGAAAGCAACAAGACCAAAATATTTGAATTATCTGAGGTTGATGGACATGTTGTGGAGTTTAGTTATAATTCTCTATATTACATCCATCTTAAAAAAATCATCGGAAAAGGAGGTAGTAGATGGGAATGTATTAATGCCAATCAAAGACATTACCTACTTTGGATCTTCTGAGATGATTGTAAATAGAGATGGTCTGAATATCTTCTCACAAAGTGTTTCCACAAAATTTTTAGTACCTGCAACAAGTTGATAAGATGAAGTGAGTTAGATTAGATTTGAACACCAAGAGAGCCATCCTTCTTTTAAATAAAAGGAGGCAACCAAATATGATTATGTGTAGTGTTTAGTCACTCATTATAGTTGTCCCATAGTTTTTTCTACACCTTTGAGGATAGTTGCAATTGGTATTCCTTTTATCTCAGACAACACACTCTCTGACTGAAAAGGAAATACATGTTCACAACAAAAATTTGGAGACCCAACAGAGAACAAGCCCCTCACCTGCTCTTCAGGTTCACACTCAAGATCACATCAATTTAAAAAACATAGAAATGATTAAGCATTTCATAATCAAAATAATGGAACCCAGGGTCTACACCAGACCAACAAGTCTTGCCCCCATCTAAAAACGAATTCAAAGAATATCTAACCTCCTTGATGTGATCCGGATCAATATAAATCTTTTCTCAAAGAAACACCGGCATTCTCATAAATTTCAGGATCACTTCTAAAATTTAGGCTTGATCTTGGTTTAAAGCATGACATTCACTTACACATTAAACCAAAGGAAAAAAACTTTATGTCTACTACTATAATTATGTTACCTTTATCTGTTTGCATTTCTAGTACCTT
Source organism: Alisma plantago-aquatica (assembly GCA_963693085.1). NCBI lineage: Eukaryota > Viridiplantae > Streptophyta > Magnoliopsida > Alismatales > Alismataceae > Alisma > Alisma plantago-aquatica. The sequence continues at coordinate 1,256,068,998 of OY856411.1, read as the reverse complement.
TTTTGCTTGTCCTGAACAACACCTGCTCCAAAAATGCCTAGAATGTCTTCAGCACGCTTTCCAGAGTAGCTTCTATTTTTTTCATCATTGGTTGCATTTTTTTTAGACCGAGAAGAATTATATGCTTTGTAGAAGATGTACATTCTAGAAATACAGAAAACAACAGTTCGGGAAATACATCTGAAGATGTACATTCTGAAAATATACATTCTAGGAGTCATGTTTACAGTCTGAAGCTATGTGCGTTACCTGAGAGAAAAAAATAAAATGCTCCATGTATCCCAAGTAGTACTACTATATGTGTTAATTATTCCATTTACAAGATATAACACAAATAATGTGTACATAATTCTTTGATAAATTTCTCATGACAAAAATAAACAATAATGTCTACATGTAACTTCTAAAATAAAATGCATAATTTATCTCAGATGTATTTTGTACGAATTTTCACTACTATATACACACCAAATTAGGATTATGTGCCATCTTCAAAAACATTGACCATGTTACAACCCTTTTGAATGAGCCTTTCAGCTCAAGCTTTATATGTCCAGAAAGGCTTCTTGGGGTCCTCAAAGTTTCCTTGGCTTATATATCCACGCAGTTGTTTACAAAACAAAGCAACATGACATTTATAGAATTAAGAAAATGGACATAAAGCACATTTGATTTTAGAGAATGATTCGCTAAGAGAATAAACAGGAGATAGATATTGCCCATAACTTCATTGAGCAGATACTAAATAATAAAACTGCTCAGACCGGTTACAGATCTCAAAGGGGTTTGTTGAGAACTCTGTTGGACTCAGAGGCCTTGTTGTTTCTGCTCTTTTAAGGCTATTAAGTAGTCATACGTGTTGAGCCCTTACAATTACAGAAAATATATTAACTCAGTCAACCACCATACATCATATAGTCCATGAAATCCACAACTCCTCCTGCAACAAGCATATAATCTGTGAAATCTGGAGCTCCTCCACGTCCCTTATAAACCACGAAATCTGTGAAATCAGGTACCCCATAAGTTTCAGCTAGTCCAAGTCAAGCGATAAAGAATATCATCAACCAGGGAAGATTGTTGCTAGTCCTCCTTCCATATACGATAAAAAAATCTGGCAAAATAAAATACTAAAAAATCCTAAAGCCTTACGGAATAATACAAAGCAATATTTTACATTGATTCAACAATTACATCACCATGTCCAAGTCCATGAATTTAATAGTTGGTACATGTATGTCATCATTCAAGCTGCCCCTTCCTAATATTATGGATACTAGTAGTCTTAATTTCATAAAATTGGCCTACAACATTAGCACTGTCAGAAATGGTCATGTTCAAACTGGATTAAATTCTAAATATGTTCCAAACTTCTCATTGTATGTGATTTATGAGTAACCATTTCCCATGTAGATGCCATCGAGTAGCACATGTATCACTAACATTCTTTATGACTCTTAACACTACTGGATAAATAATGTTCACATACGATTCTCACACTATTGGCTCCATTTTCCTAACACCATATATGGGACACCTCACTTATTAAAAGAAACGAATACTTTTTTGGGAAAATCTAACAGTATATACTAAGTCAAACAAAACCAAAAGCCTAAAGAAGTACTCCAAACTAATATTTTCATGAACTGAATATATATATACCCATAGCTAAATAAGTGGATGTGAACAGCTATTAGATGTCAATATCATCAAAAATGCGTGCCTGCAGCATGATATATTATTCTGGAGATTAGTTGTCTCATTTTTATTGAGAAACATTGGAGAATGATCATTTACCCAAGGTTATCACTATCTAAGGCAAGGATCAATTGGTCTCAGTTATTAAGGTCTGAAACATGGATATTTGTTGAGCTTTCTTGCTGTTTTGGTTTACGAAATAACCAATCTTGATCAGTATTTTCATATTAATTGGTACTTAGATAATATAAAATATAATAAGGCCAACTATTCCGCTGGGGTGAAACTCTTTTCTAAACCATAGAATAGAGAGGCCGGCAACAAAGCCTCCATCTCAAGGCTGAATGTGAAGGCGCGGGTTGCTTCCACTCATATTTTTCTAGAGGATTTCAATTTCAAATTACATGACATTTCAAATACACAATCTAGCTAGACAATGTGAAATTCCAGTACAATAAATCCAATTGGTCTGACATTTTGCAATCATGTATGAGATCTTTAATGAGGAACCCATGTTCTTTAACATCTACTACTACCTTGAAACGTTAAGCAATTGATAAATAGCCAGATATTGCTTTCTCTTCAAGCAGTACTTACAATATTATACCTCATTATATGCACTTCCACCTAAAATTCTATCAAGATACATAACTGAGTACAGACGGCCTCCAGCCTGCAAACAATAAAATTTTAAAAAAGTAAGCTTTGGAGTAACTTTTCATGTATACTGCATGTAGGTAATTAGACAAGAACAGTAAGAAAATAAAACATACACATATATGATTTTCAAAAAGGCATTTTATTTTACAATTTTGAGATTAAACCCTTCCTACATCACTACTCTAAGTAGGACCTGAAATATAGATGTAATAGATACCTCCAAGGAGGTTTTAGGTAACAACTTGTTAAGTAACCAGGAAAAAATTAATAATACCAAAATACACTTGTTATAGCACATTATTTGATAGCTACTAACATAATATTCATGCAAATACTATTGAAGGATTCTTAAATGTCTATTATGTTATGATAGGAAAATGCAAGGTAGCCACAATTTGGATACATTCATGCTGCATGTAAATCCTACCATTCACCACCACATACTAAAACCTTGCACTCGGGAATGTTCAGTAAAACACATGCACCCATTAATACTGACTTTGACAACTAACAATGCAAGTGGGTTTTATTCACTAAAATAATGACCTTAGGAATAATCATAATGATTTTACAGAGAACAAACTCTGCAAAGTACTTGAGAAGCCCTATTCTATATTAAAAACGTCAAGAAAAGAACAATACATTTATAGATGGTAGTCGGTGTTGAGCTAAACGAGGATGCTACACACATATATGTATTAAACTAAATGAAGATACTATTATCATATAGGTTAGCTAAGAAACAGATAAGCTTATATATTGGCCAACAGGACCCTATTCTAGAGACTTGAACCCAAGTGTCAATAGTCAAAGTTAAATAACAACCATAAATTAGATAAAATAGTGTTCATCCATCAGCTGATTTTTTTAAAAAGCAAAAGAGGCACATCAATATATGGTAACATCACCATAGAGAAAAGTATGCAAATGGTATTATATAAAAATCCACATGAATCATTAATAAACAAAAAGGGCGCCCTTCGATTTGGAACAACCAGAAAACACCCATCCTGGTTGTGCATATGTTGCCTTCCGGGCAATGCCTCCAGGAACCATTGTTCGTCGGATCATGACTATCAGTGAGTAATCACATTCTCTTGATCCGTTCCCATTGCCATGTTCTTGAGGTGAAGTTACTAATTTACGGCTACATCCCCGACAGGATTTCAGGATGCATCTCATGACCATTGTACAGACCTGTTCCAAATATCGTGATTGAAGATCATTCAAGAAGATGCGTGCGGGCTGGCACACCTCTAGCAGTCACCAACTTCTATCTAGTCTGCCTCATCAGTGCTCTATTTCCCCATATAAGCTACCTGCACACCATCCATTACCTCAATGCATGTCTCCATGGAATCCTTGGTCCGGCCGCCGACGCAGAAGGGCGATAGTACATTTTTGGCGGTGGTGATGCTTGAAGTGTTATGAAGGACATCCCAGATCGTAGTGTCTAAAGGTGGCAGCGAGGCCATAGAGTTGAAGTGGTTAGTGCACTTGGAATTTAATAATCTCCGCTTTCTCGCTGGAGCCGGACAACAGCCAGGTCTCTTTTGGGGAGGTTGGATAGGAGGAGTGATGATGAAAAAAATGGGAATATCGGGCGGAAAAAATTGAATCGCTGATTGGAGAAGGGGGAAAGTAATTTGGAAGAGAAGCGAAGCTGGAAAATGAAATATTCAGTGTAATGGATGTGTAGTTATTTTTATTCGCTGCATTTGATTTAATTACATTTATACAAATTGTAAAAGAAACATGTATTAACTATAAATAAACAAATTGTACCTATATTAAATGTAGGTAATTCCTATGTTTTTTGTAGTGATCACCAGTTTCTTCTTCCTTTCAACCCTAAAGATAGTCTGTTATAGGTAGAAGATGAAAATTGGAGGTTAAGCCAAACCTCATATTCATTGTATTAGGGATTCTGAGTAAGGGGAAATGAGGAGGAGGAAGAATTGATGGTTAAAACTACTTACCAAGTCGAATCTATGGCACCCCTTTTGGATTTCTACTATTCTTCACATTCTTCCCCTAAAATCAACCTATAAAGCATCTTCTATGTCACCCTCTCATTGAGCATAATAGAGGATCGAATTATGGTTCTAATGCACTACGTTTAATTGAAAATGGATAAGTGTAGCCCAAGATATGATTGTTTTATGATTGGTTGTCCTGGGCGGCATCCGTCGCGGTCGCAACATAGTGTCGCAGTCGTGGAACTAGCGTCGCGATCACAGCACATGACATAGTGTCATGGTTATGGTACTAGAGTTGTGGCCACCACGCATGATGCAGCATCACGGTCATGGCACACGACACATCATTGCGGTCGCGACACACGACACAGCATCGCGGTCGCGGCACTCTGTATATGTTTACTAAAAAGGGCATAACTCTCTCATTTTAACTCCTATTTGGTTAATTCTTTTTTATTCTTAATTGAATTCTCTACAATCCCACAATTTTATTTTTATAATATTCTCAAATAAAAAATTATTTATTAATTATTTCCTCCAATTTCATTAACTCTCTTCTTGCATACATGTTTGAGTTAATGCTATATTAACTCCAACTCAGATCTTTATAGTATGCTTAAGCCATGATTATGAGTTACCCAAACAAGTATTTAAGGTTACTAAAGTTAATATAAAGCACAACATAAAATATTACTAATAAAAATATGACAAGCATTAAGATTATCTTAAATCTCTAGGATTACCGTTAAAGCTAGGAACGGGTTGTAACACTTATCATTCAGACTAGTGGGTGGATGTTGTAGGTTGCATGAAGTCAGTTTCACACATAATCAAATTCATTTATGTGATAAAACAAAAATTATGTGCCTAAATGATGGATGCAATGAAAATTGATGTCTCCTAATCCGACTACTTATGGTAGAAATGATGTATGTAGTGTATGCCTCATCTGAATGGTGAGTATGGGAGGGATGTTATTAAGAAAAGACTTCTATAATCACTATCTTTTACACTTTAGAGAGATAATATTATTATTTTTCCAATCCTTTCTTCTTTTCACATTTTTAATGCATTTCTTACTTTTTCTTTTATTTTTATTTTGCCCTTCTTCTAGCAGTATGGAGGAATTATGCCCAAGATTCCACACATTAAGAAGGAGGTCTAAGGTGTACAATATTTTATGTGGAAACTACTAAACAACACCTTATGAACATGTTGGATCAAGGTCTATAGAGGGGGGGTGAATAGAGCTTCACAAATCTCACAAGACGGATTAGACCTTCAAATTATATTAAGTGCAAAAGCTAAAGCATACAGCCAATTTGAAGTCCTAACTAACATGCATAGCAAGGATGAGAGACAAAGATATCATACACTTGGACAAAGTAGTTTAGAGTGGCTCCACACTTCAAACTAGAAGTGAGTCAGTCCACTACCTAGAGGTGGTTAGTCTCTAGGACTTTGCAATCTTGGTGCTCTTATATTCATTCATAAGATTACAAGACAAAACCACATTCATCCAAGGACTTAATGCCTCAAGCAAGGATCTTCAACCTACTGAAGGAACTTACCCACTTGAGCAAGGAGTCTTCAGCCTTCAACAAGGACTTACCCACTCCATCTTCAAGTCTTTTGCCTTCTGGGAATTACCTATTCTTCTTAAATGCTCGCCTTGCCTATCTCCTTCACTCGGAGATCTTGATCACCATGCTTTCTTCAACCTTGAAGAACAGCAACTGCTTCTCCTTCACTTGGAGAAGATCTTCAATCCTTTTCTTCAAAGAGGAAAGGGGGTAGGAAGATGGAGGTGGAGAGCTTTACATGGATATAGGGATTATCTCTCTTATAAGGGATCCTAACTCACTCATATTCATCGATTTGAATTGAAAGTAGAGAAAGAAAGGGGCTCAAAGGGGTGTAGCACTCTCAACTAGGCAAGGACCAAGCATATAGTGATGAGCAACCTTGGAATGAACTCCAAGTGGTCCTATTTATAGTTGGGGGTGCCCCTTTGAGTTGGGGAACACTTAGAGCCGAATTAAAGTCATTTTTGCACAAGGCAACAGATCTATTTTCGTCCAAACAAGTCACCAACGGTTAGAATCACTTTTTTTATGTTTTTTGTACAGTACATTCGGTCGAGATTCAATAAAGGTAACTCGACCGATCGGCTAAAAGACAAACCCGATTTTCAAACCATCAGTCGTGTTTGTCCTGGGGAAACTCGACCGACCAATGAAAATAGTATTTGGTCAGTAACCCAATCGGTCGAGTTCTATGAATGCACAACTTGACCAATGCACTCTCTAGAACATTGATCCAGTGGATCGGTCAAGATTGTAACTCGACCGATCAACAGCTTGTGATTGATTTTCTAAAGTGCTTAAAAAGTGATTAAAACTTGGTACTAAGTGTTCCACATAATTTTCTCATCTTAGTTACAAGTCATATCATCAATACAAGTGATTACAAAATTCTTGTAAGGTCATTTACGTGGATTTCCTAATTAACAAACTTGCATTGCTTTTGACTTGAACTTTGACAAGCTAGGGCTTTTGTAATTTGATCCTTTTCATGTACCTAACACCTGAAATCAATCTTGAATACACATATTAGATACATATGAATGGAATGGTTAAGTCGTTATCAAAATATGGATAATGTATAACCTCAACATTCTCCCCCTTTTTGATAATGACAAACCATTCCTCAAACATATTGAAAAGGATATAGAAATTATACATTTGACTTGTAAATTAGGTGGATTCAAGATTTGAACAATGTGAATTGCTCCCCCTCAATCTATACTTACTCTAACATGCATAGTTAGTATGTCTACACAAAGGAATTATAACATAAATGTACTATATGGTCCTTTGCAAGTCACATGATAAAGCATATAATGAACAAGAAAAGGATCTCATAAGCAATATGACAAAGAATAGCAATATGATTGAGTTTCAAGACATTAAAGTTCTCTCCTCCTTTTGACATTATCAAAAGGTGAGGGGGGTAGAAGAGTATATAATCAGGTCTTCTCCAAACACAATCAAGCAGATATTCAAACATGCAATCTCATATGATATATCAACCAGAGATGAATGAAGCACATAAGCTAAGTCATAATCAAAATATGGTGAAATATGGCACCAACTCATAGGATATAACTGATTAAAGAGCAAGAGTACACATAACATAGATTACAACTCAGAAGCATGTTCTCAAAAAAGCTGCTACAGACAAGAAGCAACAAAAACTGAAGATAAAATAATACATCTCAGATAATGTGCCCAGATGTTTCTAATACAAAATAGCCTAGAAAGATATATATGATCAGCAAACTAGACTACAAATTAAGAAACAACTAGACATCTAGACTATCTATGTCCACAACATCATCATCATCATCTCCAGGCTCATAGTCCTCGTTTCCATCTGAGGTTCAGTAGCAGTGCCTTCATCACCTAAATTAGCACCAGAGCCTTCACCATCATCAGAAGCATCCTCACCATCACCATCATCGTCATCAGTAGCAGCAGTCTCAACATCATCTTGGCTAGGCATCTCCTCATCCACAGAAGGACCAAAACCACGACCGGGTTAATGAGCATTCTACTCATCCCAAGTCATACCAAGAGCATAGAGCTCATTGGCTTGAGGAAAGGAAGGAGTAGATTGCCAAGACTGGACAGCAGAGTGGCCAAGGGGCCAGCATGCAATGGTAGGTAGATGGGAGCAGGATCACTAGTAGCAGAGGGTGTGGGAGCAGCAACAGAAGGCTCGGGGGTAGGGTAGTAATGATGGTATGCATAGGAAGCATAATCACTATCGGGGTAAGGCTGGTAGGTTAGTATGGGTGTGTATAGGATAAGTTCATGTTTGACATGATTGAACATCAATCCTGGTGCGGGTGCTCCTGAACCTGTAGGTTGTATACATGTTGGTGCATCATGTAGCCCATGAGGGTTTCATTGGACACACGAAACAAGGCACGGCTAGGTTAGGATGGCTGAGGAGATGGAGCTCGTTATAGGTAGAGGTAGGGTTTGTAGAGGCAGAGGCTGAGAGTGAAGCATCATGTGTGGTGGAGGAAAAGACAGACACGGATTTCTGAATTTTAGTCTCACTAATACACACTCCCTTCCTGGCAAGTTTGTAGTGGAAGTTAGAGAAGAGTAATTTCTCAGTGGCATACTAGAATAGACTACATATCAGGGCTGGATAAGGTGGATGGGTGCCACGGATGTTCTTGCCAGAGTCAAAATAGGTCATATGGTGGAGAATGTATCTTGACCATTTGAGTCTGAAATTCTCAAGGATGTAGCACATTATCACCACAGTGTTCTATGCAATATTCATTTGATTTTTCTTGGGATGGATGTTGCAGTTGACCACTAGGGCTAATATACGCTACTTGAGTTCAAGGGAGGAGGAGGGTAGGGTGCTCTTCTTCTTGTAAGGAACATCAGGTCTCTTTAGGTAGTGATGGATATCAGGAAGATTGATCTCATTCTGCTAGTAGAAACCCTCAGGATCCAAAAGGTCAAAATACTCCCCGTAATCCTTACGCCAAGTGTCATTCTCATTGTATCCTAAAAAGAAAATGTTCAGGATATCTTCAGAGATTTGGAATTTCTTCTCGGTGATCATGGATGTAAGGATCACTTGAGTATTCAGTGGGGGTATAAGGGAGTCATAATTCCAATGAAAGTTAGCGTAGAATTCGTGAACTACTTTTGTCCTTGTCATAGAATTATGAAAGCAGTCACGCTCGACAGCCAGGGCTGATAGGAAATGAATGGATAGCAACCTCACCACTTGGTCTATGATAGCTTGACGCCTAGGGCTAGGCTCAAACAAGGTTCTAAATGGAAAAGGACTCCTAGGAAGAAGGTCCTTATACCTAATTTATAGCTTCTATTGAGACAAACAAGTAATCATCAAATGGAACCAAGCGAGAAGACGAAGAGGATGATGGTGCATTTCTCGGGGCGGGTCTCTTTCTTCTATGAGAAGCCATGGAGGTGAAAAGAAGGAGAAGAAGAGAGAAAACACTCAAAACAAACCACCAAAACTATTCACACACCAAGGGTGAGCAAGGGGGAAGGTCTAGGGCAGCCTATCTAGGTCAGAAAAGGGCTAGGAGAGGGAAGGTAAGGTCTGGGGTTGAGAGCTTAGGGCTAGAAGAAGGGGAATCAGTCAGCTATTCTCTAGTTGAGAGGGAGAATAGTCGACCGAACCCAACATAAGTTGTCTTCAGTTCGTTGATCGGTCGAGTTCCGAGAGTCAAAAACTCGACCGATTGGTCCATTTCAGAACACCTCTCAGCCATGAATCGGTCGATTTTGTCCTGGGGGAAACTCGAGTGATGGTCAACCTGACATAAAACCATCAAACTTAATTTCTATCCATTTGAATGCTAATTAAATTTATTTTTTAAGACCATTATGTATATTGAATATACTTAGTCACATATCACTCATCATTGGGTACTATTTAGTGATCAAAACCCAAAATTTGATAAATGCCCAAAAACAAGTGAAACTAAGCTTGACAACAAGACAATTTTAGGCAAACAAGGTGACTTAAGAATGAGAAAGACATATAGAATAAAAGCAACTAGCTAGATAACATGTCAATATCATCTAAAGCAATTATGAGAAGGTTAGATCTAATGAAGTTAAATTGCTCTCTAGCTAGAGGTTTGGTGAAAATGTCTGCCAACTGATTTTCCATGTCCACATGTGTGATATAAATATCCTTTTTGGCAATGTGATCACGAAGAAAGTGATGACGAACCTCTATATGTTTAGCTCTACTATGCAATTTAGGATTATAAGATAGATTGATTGCACTAGTATTATCACAATAGATACGAGAAGAATCAAAATGAATGTTAAAGTCTTGGAGCATTTGCTTCATCCATAGGACCTGGGGACAACAACTCCCGACTGCTATGTACTCAGCCTCGATGGTTAATAATGCCACTGTGCTCTATTTCTTAGAGAACCAAGACACCAAGCATGGTCCTAGAAGGAAGCAAGTGCCACTTAAGCACCTTCTATCAATCAAACAACCTGTGTAATCAGCATCACTATATGCTATAAGAGTAAAGTCCCTTGACTTAGGGCACCATAGTCCAAAGTTTTGAGTTTTTTCTAAGTACCTCAAAATCCTCTTAACAGCAATAATATGTGATTTCCTAGGACTTGATTGAAAGTGAGCACACAAGCCAACACTAAACATTATTTCAAGTCTAGAGGCAGTTAAGTAAAGTAAAATTCGAATCATACCTCTATAGAGCTTCTCATCTACCTTCTCACCTTCTTCATCTCTATCAAGTTTGGTGGTATTGGACATGGGTGTGTCCATCAGCTTCATGTTCTCCATGCCAAAGCATTTGAGTAGCTCATTGGTGTACTTGCCTTGGTTGATGAAGTTTCCATCTTTTATTTGCTTGATTTGGAAGCCGAGGAAGAAAGTAAGCTCACCCATCATGCTCATCTCGAACTCACTCTGCATAAGAGAACCAAACTCCTTGCAAAGATCAAGATTATTTCCACCAAATATGATATCATCAACATAAATTTTAATGATAAGGAAATTGCTAGAAGTGTGTTTTAGAAATAAAGTAGAATCAACTTAGCCCATGACATAGCCATTGTCTAACAAAACGTTCTTTGATTTCTCATACCAATCTCGAGGTGCTTGTTCGAGTCCATAGAGAGCTTTTTGTAGCAAATAAACATGGTTAGGTAGCTTGTCAATTTCAAAGCCTGGAGGTTGAGCAACAAATACTTCCTCCTCGATTGTACCATTCAAAAATGCACTTTTAACATCCATTTGATATAGCAATAAATTCTTATAACTAGCAAAAGCAAGTAGCATTCTAATAGATTCAAGTCTAGCAACAGTAGCATAAGTTTCATCAAGATCAATACCTTCCTGCTTATTGTAGCCTTGAGCCACTAACCTTGCTTTGTTCCTTACCACCTTGCCATTTTCATCAAGCTTGTTGCGGTAGACCCATTTGGTGCCAATGATTTTCCTGTTGCCTGGTCTTAGCACTAGAGTCCACACTCAGTTCTTCTCGAACTGCTCTAGTTCCTCCTGCATGGCTAGGATCCACTCGTCATCTCCAAGAGCTTCCTTGATGTTCTTTAGCTCCAGCTATGAGATGAAGGCATTGTCTGCTTGTTCTTTGTTGTAGGCAGCTCGTGTCTTCACCTTCTCAAATGGATTACTAATGATTCTCTCTTTGGGATGATTCTTTGCGAAGCTAGGAGTAGGATCCTTCTTATCTTCATCTTCTACTTCAACCACCTGCTTACCCTTGTTGTCAATGTTGAAGTCTTTTAAGATTGGAATTAAGTCATCTGCAACATCATTATCCACAACATTCTTTCTAATAGCAGGGTTAGATTCACTAAATTTGACATTAATGGACTCTTCAATTTTAGATAGTTCAATATTGAAAACTCTATAAGCTCTGCTTGTAGTGTTATAGCCTAGGAAGAAAGCCTTGTACGATTTCAGATCAAACTTGTTGAGAGAATCCTTTGTGTTCAAAACAAAACAAGGACATTTGAAAATGTGAAAGAAGTCCATGGATGGCTTTCTACCATGCCATAACTCATAGGGGGCTTTCTTCAAAGATGGATGCATAAAAACTCAGTTCTACATAAAGCATGAGCTGCTAACAGCTTTGGAGTGTCATACTCTAGAAGCATGGTCCTAGACATCTCCTATAGTGACCTATTCTTTCTCTCTACTACCCCATTTTGTTGAGGTGTATGAGGAGAAGAGAAATTGTGCGAGTAACCAGATTTTTTATAAAAGCGCTCAAAAAGATCATTTTCAAACTCTCCCCGATGGTCACTATGGATAGAAACAATCTGGCAAGAAGCTTCATTTTCAACTCATTTACAAAAGCTCGAGAAAACATCTAGGGTATCACTTTTAGAGACGAGAAAGAATGTCTAAGTATAGTGAGAGAAATCATCGATAATCACAAGACAATTCTCGGAACCACGAAGCGTTTCAGTTCTCATAGGTCTGAATAGATCAATATGAAGAAGCTCAAGAGCTCTTTTGGTACTAAGGACTCCTTTGTATTTGAAGGAGGACTTGGTTTGCTTTCCTTGTGTGCAAGGTTGGCATTCCTCATCCTTTTCAAAATCTAATTTAGGAAGTCCCCTAACAAATTCCTTTTTGTTCAATTTCTTCGTGTGATGCATATTCACATGACCCAACCAGTGATGCCAAAGAGATATATCATTTTTATCCACAACTAAGCATCTATCAAGTATGGGCTTTAGAGAAACAAGCACAATAACATATAGATTGACATTTCTAGTTCCCTTATATATAAAATTGTAAGTGAGGGAATCTAGAAGCAAACATTCTAAAGAAGTAAATAGAACAAGATAACCATTATCACAAAGTTGGCTTACACTTATCAAATTGTGATGTAGACCATCAACAAGCAAAACATTTTTAATACAAAGATCATTGCCTACATCACCCTTACCTATTACCTTACCCTTTTTGTTGTCCCCGAAGGTCACCGATCCTCCTTTCTTCTTTATGAATTTGTTGAAATGGCTTATTTCACCTGTCATATGTTTGAGCAGCCACTAGCAACAATCCACCTTCTTTTGACCTGCATGAAAGAAGTATGTCAGTGCCCAACTCAAACTTTGGGATCTAGGGTTAGCTTGGGGACCCATATCATCTTTGGGTTGGTCCCCTTTGGCTTGTAAGGACAATAAGTTGAATAATGATCAACACATTTACAATGAGCAGATACCATTGGTTTCTTAGAGTCAGAAGTCTCTCTATGGAAGAAAGGAGGTTCCACACTCTTCTTCTTACCCTTACTCTTGTTCTTGTTCTTACTCTTAGGAGCAGTCCCATCATATCCTAAACCACTAGTACCAATTTGTTTTGTAGAGTGTTCTAGGACAGCATTAAGGGATTTCTTTCCCGTAAGGAAATTTTGCAAAGAAGTTCTTAATTTTTCATTATCATCACTAAGATTAATGGCAGTAGAAGATAAGCTAGCAAAATCATCTCTAAAATGCAACATATCAGCCTCTAAACAGAGGGCTTTAGTAGGAAAAGAATCACGTTCTAGAGCAGTGCTAGCTACCTCATTACTTTGCAAGATAGGTCTAGAGGATAGATCATTTACTTGAGCAAGCAACTTAGCATTTTTAGATTTAAGCAATTGAACTTCTCTTTGATAAGCATAAGTTTCTTGTCTCCTAGCTGCATTAATGAGGTTAAGTTCTACATTTTCAGTTTTAAGAACATCAATCTCATCTTTGCATTTTTGGTTCTCTTCCTTAAGAGTAGCCATGGTCTTAAGGTAGACATCATTCTCAACTTCAACTCCATTGTATTGGAGCTCAAGATCAAGAAATTGCCCTCGCAAAGTGTCAATACTATTAAGATGTAGCTTTTCATTTTGATCTAGAATCTCAATCTTAGCATAAAGATCATCTATAATTTTTCCTAACCTTTTATTTTTAGCTTTGCATTTAGTAAAAGATGGCCATCTAGCATTAAGCATATCAATAAGATTTTCTTTAGACAACTCATGCAAATTTACTTCACTTACCTCACTTACCTCACCTACATCATCACTTGTAGAGGTCATGAGAGAAAGATGGCATTCTCCATCTTCAGAGCTAGAAGAACTCGAGGAAGACTCCTCCCAAGTTGCATGAGTTTCATCCTTGCTTCTTCTTTCTTTCTTCTCCTTTCTCTTGTATTTTCCTTCCTTCTTATACTCCTTGTCCTTCTTGTGGCTGCTCTTGTGATGGCTCTTCTTGGCCTTGGGGCAATCACTCTTGTAATGGCCTTTTTGGCCACATTCATAGCACCTAGGAGTAGATGAAGAAGACTTTCCTTTGAAGTGCTTGCCCTTGGAGTAGTTAGCTTCATGCTCATTTGGGCCTTCATATTCACTTGAGGAAGGAGAAGGGGACTTGAGTGCAAGTTTTTGCTGGCGAACCATCTCTTCAATTTGAGCTTTGAAGGCGGTGTCCTTGATCTTCTTGGACTCCTTCTCTTCTCTCTTTTCTTCTTCTTCTTACTTGTCGAGTCTTGTCTCATGAGCTTGGAGGTTTCCTACCATCACTTCGGTTGACAATTCACTGAGCTTGTACACTTCTTCAATTGGGCTCCCATCTCTTTGGAAGAGATCTCAAGATTTTTGAGTTGATTGTGCCTTTGTCCATCACACTACCAAGAGCTTCCAATCCATTGATGATGACATTAAGCCGTGTGTACATGTCTGCCACTCTTTCATTCTTGCCCATCTTGAAGTTCTCAAGGAGACCACCAAGCATGTAGATCTTAGCCTTCTTCACTTGCTCCGTTCCCTCATATGTGACACATAGCTTGTTCCAAATCTCATGTGCGGTGTCCCATGAGGAGATTCGGTTGAACTCGGATGGAGTGAGGGCTGCATAGATGATGCTCACGACTTTGGCATTTTGCTGAGCTTGCTTCATTTGGGCTTCCGTTCATGTGGAGATTTCCCCCTTTGGATCTTCATACTTTAGGTGCACCACCTTCCACATCTCGTAGCTTACTCCTTAGAGGTAGAACTGCATTCTTCTCTTCTAATAGAGGAAGTTGGTGTCATCAAAGATTGGAGGTCGCATGGAGAAGCTTCCCTCCAAGTTGAGAGATCCAAGTGCTAAATCACCCATCTTCTCCTACTTGTGGAAGTAGCTTGGAGAAGACCTACCCTGATACCACTTGTTGGATCAAGGGCTCTAGAGGGGGGTGAATAGAGCTTCACAAATCTCACAAAATTGATTAGACCTTGAAATTATATTAAGTGAAAAAGCTAAAGCATACATCCAATTTGAAGTCCTAACTAACATGCACAACAAGGATGAGAGACAAAGATAGCATACACTTGGACAAAGTGGTTTAGAGTGGTTCCACACTTCAAACTAGAAGTGAGTCAGTCCACTACCTAGAGGTGGTTAGTCTCTATGACTTTGTAATCTTGGTGCTCTTATATTCATTCATAAGATTACAAGACAAAATCACATTCATCCAAGGACTTAATACCTCAAGCAAGGATCTTCAACCTACTGAAGGAACATAACCACTTGAGCAAGGAGTCTTCAGCCTTCAACAAGGACTTACCCACTCCATCTTTAAGTCTTTTACCTTCCAGGAATTACCTATCCTTATTGAACATCCGCCTTGCCTATCTCCTTCACTCGGAGATATTGATCACCATTCTTTCTTTAACCTTGAAGAACATCAACTCCTTCTCCTTCACTTGAAGAAGATCTTCAAGCCTTTTCTTTAAAGAGGAAAGGGGGTAGGAAGATGAAGGTGGAGATCTTTACATAGATACAGGGATTAGCTCTCTTACAAGGGATCCTAACTCACACATATTCACAGATTTGAATTGAAAGTAGAGAGAGAAAGGGGCTCAAAGGGGTGCAGCACTCTCAACTAGGCAAGGATCATGCATATAGTGAATGAGCAACCTTAGAATGAACTCCAAGTGGTCCTATTTATAGCTGGGGGTGCCACTTTGAGTTGAGGAACACTTAGGGCTGAATTATAGTCATTTTTGCACAAGGCAACGGTTCTATTTTCTTCCAAACAAGTCACCAATGGTTAGAATCACTTTTTTTACATTTTCCGTACAGTACATTCGATCGAGATTCAATAAAGGTAACTCAGTCGATCGGCTAAAAGACAAACCCAATTTTCAAACCATCGGTCGAGTTTGTCCTGGGAAAACTTGACCGACCAATGAAAATACCATTTGGTCAGTAACCTAGTCAGTCGAGTTCTGTGAATGCACAAATCGACCGATGCACTCTCCATAAAATTGATCCAGTGGATCGGTCAAGATTGTAACTCGACCGATCAATAGCATGTGATTGATTTTCTAAAGTGCATAAAAAGTGATTAAAACTTGGTACTAAGTGTCCCACATAATTTTCTCATCTTTCTTACAAGTCATATCATCAATACAAGTGATTACAAAATTCTTCTAAGGTCATTTACATGGATTTCCTAATTAGCACACTTGCATTGCTTTTGACTTCAACTTTGACAAGCTAGGGCTTGTGTAATTTGATCCTTTTCATGTACCTAACACCTAAAATCAATCTTGAATACACATATTAGATACATATGAATGGAATGGTTAAGTCATTATCAAAATATGGATAATGTATAACCTTAAGGTCAACAGAACAATGTTATGCAACATGTAAACTACTAGGATTTTTATTTTGTAAATTAACTTATACAAATGAACTACTCATGCAATTTTATTTTTATTTTCATATGTAAAATAACACTATAGGCTTCCTGTTATGACATGCAATGCATCCAATAAAGAAAAATGACTTGAATCATGTGTTCATCCAATGGTGGTGATGGAATAAAATGAAGGTGGATGAGATCATGTGACTAGGAGACATAATCTTTCTGAGCATGATACATATCTCTTCTATTAATTCATACTCTAGGATAATCCAAGATTTATTCTTGAATTAATATAACAAGTTACACTATTGCTTGGTGAGATTGGACTCAAATTCTATCGTCATTTTAGAAGCCAAGGGTTGAATTAGGTGTCAATTTCTCCATGTAGGCTCTTGATTGACTATTCCACTCAATTACAAATGTATGTTGTAAGGAGTCAGTCCCAGTTATGGGACCACTCCCTACTTTAATTATGAAATCATCAATACAACCCCAAAATAAATCCTTAATTAAGAAAAAGAAGGGGTGCATGGTATTACAAAAAATAGTACGGGATACAAAGCAGATAGAGTATTTATAATGAAAGAAAATTATATCCTACAATTGAAAAGTAAGTTTAACTAACTAGTCCACAGAGGACATAATGGAATACAAAATGAAAACTTTTAATAACAAGAGAGGAAAGCGGTAGAGGACCACATACACATTCAGGATCTTTTCAATTCTTGATCAATTTGCTTCAAATCCCAAGTTCTTGCTCCATAAAAAATTCGTTCATCAATGGTGGGGGGCCATGCCCAAAGGAAATAGATCAAAAGTACACATTAGTAAACATTGAGTATGTATATTATAAACATATTTAGGCATTTTAGGATAAAAGAGTTATAAGAAGGGGGTTCTCATTGAAGACATATATTAAAAAGTAGGTAAGTTCAAAATAATTAAGGAAGCAGATAAACTTCAAAAGAATGAGGCATATGAAAGAATATAAAGAGTCTCACAATTTTAGAATCCATAATATCACAAAATGAATAATTACATGTAGATAATTCAGATTAAAGGTAGCTAAGGTAGGTCCAAGATGCCACTGGATCATAGGACAAAGATCCGGTGAAAAGACGCACCCTTGGTGGAAAGATGTCCCTTTATATATATATATATATATATATATATATATATATATATATATATATATATATATATATATATATATATATATATATATATATATATATATATATATATATATATATATATATATATATATATATATATATATATATATATATATATATATATAGAGAGAGAGAGAGAGAGAGAGAGAGAGAGAGAGAATGTGTCAGACTAGAATGCACTTGAGTGTACAGATCACATGAATACACCTAAGTGTGTTTGCATATCAAGGCTATTTTTTGCAAAATGTAAACCATTGATCTTCACCATCATACTATAACTAGGCTACATACAAATGTTGAGCCTATTTGGATGAGTGTAAGTCACTCATCCAAGGGCAACAAAGTTGATGCACGAAACTAATTTGAACTGCATAAATTTTGCGGTCTTTATAATATGACCTATAAATGTCCAAATGTGCTCAAATTTTGCATATGAGCTATTCACAACATGTTTAATAAGATCAATGGATTATATTTTTGAAAAATATATTGCTACATGACAAACTACTTGAGTTTATTCTGCTCTGAATACACTCGAGTGTATTCTAGCATGACTATATATATATATATATATATATATATATATATATATATATATATATATATATATATATATATAGTCACACACACACATATATATACATATATATGTGTGCATGAGGTGGAAAGATGCACCTTGAGCGGAAAGACATGTCCTAATTGTTATGTGTAAACATCTACATTAGTTATCTTAGTCTAATATTACATGAAAAATTGGAAGGCAAGACATACATCCATCAATCATATCAATAAGATTAACTAACATGGAAGAAGGGATTTCAAACCCAATTTAGACATGATTAAGGAGTTTCAAGATATTTCATAGTGATTACCAATTGAAGTGGATCTAATTTCAAATAGGAAGTAACACTGTCAAGAGATGCCACATTTAGGGAAAATGTATGTCAAGTTATAAAAATGCCTAAACTTAAATAGAGAGTGCATATACCTATCAAACAAGGTCTAATTTCTCCAAAAGTCTTCTTAGGGTTCAGAGTCCAGATTCCTAGCACCTAATTCCAATATAAATATGTATAATATCTATTAATTATATTCCAAATTATTAAACTCTAAATCACCTTACTAATAAGTTTGATTTTACTCTAAGAAACGTCACTATTAAAACTAGTAGATTTTCTCGATGTTAAAAACATATAGTTTTGTATTTTTTGAGTTCCATATTAGTTATTATGATTTTTACAATTTAAATTGTTTTCAAATAAATTAAAGAAATCAAATGATCAATCTAACCATATGAGGTGTGACAAGATTATTATTGAGACCAAGGTAGGATGGTCATTCCAAATAATTGAATTTTGTACGGTTATTATAACATTAAAAACAAAAAGAACCTGATACTACCCTTGCAACTATAATAACATAATCAAGGTGTTGTGGATGCCTAGCTAATTTTAGGACTCTATCTCATCTTCTTCCTCATTCAAGGTCCGAATAACCTCAAACAAATGATGGAATATCTTGTATGATGGTAGGTAGGTGATTAATTCACCATGTGTGATGGTTCTAGATGACTTGGGCATGCCTAAACATATTGCTTGATACCTTGGGGAAGTTGAGAGGTGCATAGGAGCTTATAGGCTACCTCGACCAAGGTAGAGGGACATACATTGGTGAGATTGATTGTTTAATGCAAAACAAGATGGGAAATTTTGTAACTAAAGTGCTACGCTATAGTGAAGGTAAAGGGGTCATTATCGTGAACCCAATTTGTTTGGAGGTGGTGTGGGTGCCCGTTGTTGGACTCAAGTGACCAAAAGTGAAGCATAGTGTCATCAAGGCAACCCGCAAGGCTTCAGTTGCAATTGAGTGGGGAAAGAAGTAGAGGCATGTGTGGGGATTGATTCTTATCTTAGAAGTGTTACTAGTTATCATCCTAGTTTAGTATATTTATAGGTGGAAGTTTGACACTGGTAGCAAGGAGTGAGGGCTATCAATACCTAAAATTAACCAAAATGAAGTGAGTAATCCAATGCAACAAGAATCTTTTAAAACTGTTGATTGAGGAGTGAGAAAATGTGACGACATGAATTGTAGTAACACATATGTTATCGTTATCTCAAAATGTAGAAATAATATAAACGTCCATAGGATGACCATGTGCATGAAAAATATTTTTATGATAGAAAAATCTGCTGAAATAAGAAAAAGTTTAGTGAGGGGTCAAAGTGCAATTGACCCAAGCAGCTCAATTGCTCTATATGATCAACCTAACACACAAGGAGCTCTCATAATTCATGGTTCAATCTAGAGAAACGAAATCCTAGAGAGAGAGGGAGAGTTAGGGTTTGAGAGGAGAAATTGATGGAGATGCTGACCTATGGTTTTGCGGTCTGAGGAATGATGAAATCATATAAGTTTAGCTTCTTTGCATAGACTTTCATGGTGATTCTTCTCTCACATGTCAAGATTTTGTCCCTCCTCTGATTTGATCCGAAATAGTGTCAAAACTTCCCCTTTTCTCACTCTTTATTCATAATCCCGCATGTTTAGTAATCCCTCATGTTTAGGGTTTCCGAGTTGAAAGGAAGAGGAATTGGGTGAATTGCTAGGGATTTGATATGAGATCAAGATTTTCAGTGATGAGCTACGTTTTTAAGGTGTTTTCACACCTTAGGGTGAGTGGGAGCTTCCTTTAAATAGTATATTGCACGAAAATTGGCTAATTCATCCATAATCTTTAATTGCTAGTATGCGACTACAAACCCCGAATTCTCTATTTGTTCTAAGTTGTTGCAAAATGATATGAAATGGATTCTTCCTCTGTTTGGATGAAGTTTAGATGATAAAATCATATTAGAAATGTATACAATACATCCTAATGAGAATTCCCTAAGTATTCACATAGGTTATAAGAGTAAACTGAAATATAGGGAATTTGTCTATGACTGGAATTTACTGTATAAGTAAATAGAGAAAATTGCTTATCTAGATCCCCTTGGTTATGAATGATTGTTTATCTAAATTCATAGTACATATATGTCAGATACTCTCTTGGATTTTGTTCAAAGTGAATAGTGTTTGTTTGATATCTCAGTAAAGAGGGTGAAACCCTAGATGCGAGGAAAGTTGGATATTTGTGAATAGATATCGTGAAATCCATTTGAAGGAATTTTATTGACATGATATACTTTATTTATGCAATGTTATTATTGATGTATGATATCCTAGTGAATGGCATGGAAACCCAAATTCAACTCAGTTCCAAGGTTTCATACATATATTGATTTTATATGATTTGTTTAATAGTAGTCTTTATTCAATGAATGTTTATGTCGCATGAAATCTTTATGGGAGCCATGTGAATAAGTTGTTTCCTAGTGAGAGGTGACAAGATGTGTGATGGCCTTGTGATCCATGAGAATATTCTTACAACTAGTGAAATGAATACCTTGGTCTAAGGACCTAGAGGTAATGGTTACCTGTTACAGAGGCAACAATGCTATGTGATGATCTAAGGGTTTGAATACCCAGATCTAGTATTCATGATAATGATGTGAAGGTATGAGAATTCCCAATAATGTGATAAGGTATTGAGATCCCAGGTATCATATGTGTTTTAAAGATTTGAAAAGTATGTGATAGATGTATTACACCTTTCTTTATAGCATTTGTGGTGATTAAATGAAACCCTAAGGGTAGGGTGTTTAGTGAATCAAGTATTGTAACATCAATGTTCTCAGTTATTATTAATAATTATTGTTATGATAAGTAATTAACTCTTAATTGAGTTATGAGATGCACAACTCAAGATTTGGGTTGATATGCACGATTCTAGTGTGTATGTACCAAGTGGACATGAAATATGATTATTTAAGAATTTTAGTCTGCCCGTATGTATAGTATGTTGATTACTCGGTATATTACAGTGTTTTGAATATACTGTTCTGCCAAGTTTAGAATGATATACATGTTATATTATAACTTCAAATAAGTAGACATGACACCATAGAGATACCAGATTCAAGTATAAGTAAGAGAATGGTACAATGTAGAAAGAGCTTTCTAAGAATAATAAAATAATAGACTTAGGAGCCCTAAACACCATAGAACCTCTATGTGAGGTCTGTGCCTTAGGGGTGAAATGACCTAACCCTGGCAGCGTCCAGCATACGGGGGTCAGAACATGCTATCAGGTGGCACAGGGGATGAAGCCCTAGTGGAAGTCTCCTTAAATTATAGTTTGTAGTGTCCAACATCAACCAGAAGTCCTAGTGGCACTAGAGAACAGAAAATCCAAGAGGTGGCTTGACTCTCCACATGTGTGCTCAGGTTAGAGGAGTCCAGTTTAGGCCAGGGAGCCATTTCCCTATTGCAGACCAAGAGAGTAGTCAGACTTAGCATTTCCCGGGTGTATCTGCTAAGTCTTGTACGGTCTGATCATAGTGCACTATGAGTCTTCATATATAGAGTACACTGCATATGATCAGGGCATAATAAAATGAATGAGTGGCCAAACAAGTGTGTACAATTATTCAATTATTCTTTGTATGTTTCTGAATTATTAGTTCTCTTTATGATCAATCAAGCATTTCATATATTGATTCACTCTTATAGATATTTATAATATTCTTCCATATTTATGATTGTCAATTATTAGACTCTCTCAAGCTTTCTGTTGTTATAATTGATATCAATTGCTCAAAAGTATATATGTAATTATATCAGTGCTTGAGACTGTTTCTTTGAATTACTCATTCACTGAGCGAGTAGGCTCACCCCTCTACTCAAATTTTTTAGGGAAATCACATGGACTTGAAGAAGATATCATTGCATCAGAGTAAATCTGTCATAAGAGTTAAGTCTGAGTATAGTTAAGTTCAGTCGGTCCCTGTCACACTAGGTCCTAGTATAGATGTGAGAGTGTTGTAAGTAATGTTTTGTATCTTTGTTTCCTTAATAAGAGAGAATGTATATGATTATCATGTCGTAGGTACCTGAGAATGAATTTATGGATGTGTATCGTTTATGTTGAGATCATATTAAAGAAATCAATGTTTAGATTCTCTTGTAAAGTTAGTTTATGTGGTTCAATGCAAGAAAACAAAGAGTTTGAAAAAGAAGAAAAAGTTAAGGGTGATCTTCATATTATGTTAAATCCTCAATTTATGCCCTAATATCATGATTAGTGGCAATTGTGAGATCGGGGTGTAACACCAAGGTAGGATGGTCATTCCAAATAATTGAATTTTGTACGATTATTAAAACATTAGAAACAACAAGAACCTGAGACTACCCTTGCAACTATAATAACATAATCAAGGTGTTATGGATGCCTAGCTAATTTTAGGACTCGATTTCATCTTCTTCCTCATTCAAGGTCCAAATAACCTCAAACAAATGTTAGAATATCTCATGTGATGGTAGGTAGGTGATTAATTCACCATGTGTGATGGTTCTAGATGACTTGGGCATGTCAAAACATATTGCTTGATACCTTGGGGAAGTTGAGAGGTGGATAGGAGCTTATAGTCTACCTCGACCAAGGTAGAGGGACATACATTGGTGAGATTTACTGTTTAATGCAAAACAAGATGGGAAATTTTGCAACTAAAGTGCTACACTACAGTGAAGGTAAAGGGGTCATTATCGTGAACCCAATTTGTTTGGAGGTGGTGTGGGTGCCCATTGTTGGACTCAAGTGACCAAAAGTGAAGCACAGTGACATTAAGGCAACCCACAAGGCTTCAGTTGCAATTGAGTGGGGAAAAAAGTAGAGGCATGTGTGGGGATTGATTCTTATCTTAGACGTGTTACTAGTTATCATCCTAGTTTAGTATATTTATAGGTGGAAGGTTGACACTGGTAGCAAGGAGTGAGGGTTATCAATACCTACAATTAACCAGAATGAAGTGAGTAATCCAATGAACAAGAATCATTTGAAATTGTTGATTTAGGAGTGAGAAAATGAGACGACATGAATTGTGGTAACACATACGTTATTGTTATCTCAAAATGGAGAAAGAATATAAACGTCCATAGGATGACCACGTGCATGAAATTAGTGTTGTTGGATCACTTGTAGCATGATCAAGCCATGTCACAAGGGAAAAATCAACCAGACTTTGATCTAGTCAAGGTACGACACATTATTTTTCATTTGTTTCAGTTCATGAAAAACTAGCTATATGATTCTGACAAAGACTGCACAATCACATATGTGGCCAGCTCTTGTCCCAAGGGAATCCCAGTCTAGTAAGGTTCTCCACATACCCAATAAACTTGAGCACATAGGGACCTATTGTATCTCCTTCTACCGTAGTGCACTTGAATAATGTCTTCGAGACATCTTATCTCTCTTGTCTTTCCTGATCTTGGTACATGTTCTTAAGATGTGTTACCATCTCAATAACATCCATGTTCTCATGTTGTCTCTGCAACTCATAGTTCATTGAGCATAGCATCATGCACTTGAAATCCAAGGCATCATCGATATGCTTCTTGTAAGCATTCCTTTCAACCTTAGGTGAAGTGGGAGCGGGTTCAACCGACTCTGGTGTCTTCAGGATATAGATCTTGCACTGTTGTGTGAGAATGATTCTAAATGTCCTGAACCCTTATGGAATTTATTTCGATTTAACTATCCTTCTCAAGGATTGATCACATTGAAAATGTGTTTTTATTTTCCATTAGTTTCTATGAAAGTAGTCTGCATTTTGTCAAGACATTTTTCATTTGATTTGATTAAAAGATTATCTAGCGACATTGATAGGATTTTAATTAATTATATGTGAGGCCCCTAAACTCATTTAATGAGTTGAATGAGCTTAATTATCATAATTGAATGTTTAAAACCCTAATCTAACCTTGATTAGTGCTAAGTATCTTGTTAAACATCATGGAAAATCAAGAAAAGTTAAGATGTGAATCAATAGTTGAGATTGAATCACCTGAGGTAATTAATGATAATTGTAGTGTTAATCATTAAGTTATATAAGTGCCCAAGATGAGATTAGTGTTTCAATTAGTTGAAATAATCTAATTAGCATGATTTTTACTTTGGGGGTGTAGAGGACCTTGTGCTTGAAGTTTTGCAAAAAGAATCACCTCAATTGGACATCCGAGGTGAAAGTTATAGCATTCTTAAGAACTAGGGTTTGGTTTTGCAATTTTCCCAGTAATATACCCCTTTAGTGGGTCGGCTACTTTGTCACTTATCTTCTTCATTCCCAAATGATCCCCCGATAGAATAGGGAACTAATGGTAGCGATGCACAGTGCCCCGCTCGACCAGCAGCTCGGGCAGAGGTGGGGGTGGCCGTTTGGGCTTGGTAGCTTGTCTCTAACAGCTCTCCACCTCCGTCCACCCTCCTCCTTCCTTTTTCCTTTTCCCGCCCTAGCAGCGCCTGACCTACAGAGAAGAGCCATGGCTAGTAGTAGGCTGACCAGCAGGTGAGCAACAACGCAGGATGGCGGCCGTTTAGGGCTTGGGAAGGGCCGATTCAGCGGCGCCTTGCTCCTCCGCCACCTCCTCATCTCCTACCTTGCTCCATCTGTGCCTGACCAAGCTAGGGCGGCGCCCCCTTATAGGTGATGCACCGGCCAGCCGTATCTACTGCTTTGTGCCCAGCAAGGAGCACGTAAGGAGCCTGTTTGGTGTGGGAAACACTTCGAATTGATCGCCTTGAGTCCGACCCTGAAGCCTAGGCACAAATCTGCAGCCCCCATCTTTGATTTAGCTCCTAGATGAGCTTGTGTCTAACCTGTACGTGAAAAATATTCAAAGAAACCTTACATGCACGCTCTAGGTCATATGTAATGCGAATGATGTAATATTTACTCAAATTGACACACTTCTCAAATATAACATTGAAATTCCTAATTATTTATAATAATTCGTGCCATGATAATAATTTGACTCTTATTTGATTTATGAGATGCTCAACTCAAAAAATAATTTAGAATTTCAATTAATATTAATAATTTGTGTCATGGTGAGTAATTATAAACTTAATCAAGCTATGTGATGCATAACTCAAGATTAGGGTTGATGCGCATGTTTATATATTAAATCTTGCCATGATAAGTAAATAAATCTTTAATTGAGTTATGTGATGCACGATTTAGATTTGGGGTTGATGTGCATGATTTTCAAGGAATTTTAGATAATTTACAAGTGCACAACGAGAAAAATGTTCCATGGTAGAATTTGCTTTAAAGCTCTAAAACCTACCTTTCTTGCTCCTTATGTTTAGGGTTTGCTCATTTAATGAAGAAAGGTGCTAGATGGACGAATTCCTAGCTTACTCTTGGATTTTCTACCCTACCTGCTCAAGATTTCTTCTGTGCGGGGTTTCATCTTCACATTAGAGGCAAGATTTATAACTTGCTCCACATTTATTGCTTACCATAAACTTTCTAGGTCATGTTCTTGCTTGAAAATGATGATTCATGCACTAAAAAGCTATGCTTGACTTAGATTTCGATTTTTATAATGTTCCCTATTCTGATTTCAGTTATATATGAATGTGTGATCATGTGTGTGTTAGCACTAAGGTATAATGTGACTTGGATCAGGTTGTTTTGACAACCTATGTTCACCCCCTTAGAACAGGTTTTGGACCAATTAGAAGTTTAATGATCAACCATTAAATATCCTACTGATGTTATCAATCAATGTTGACATTAGCTTGATATTTGATGTTGATTAAGGAATATAGCGTTGATCTAACAACCTATAGTGATTTAATGATCACTAATGAGGGTGGATCAGGTCTCTACAATTTATGGTGAGTTAATTATATATTTTTAGCATCAATTAATTCTTAGACCAATGGTTTCTCAGGTCTTGATGCAATGGTCGAACATATATTGTAATTGATGGTTTTAATATATGAACTTGACCCAATGGTCAAGATATAATTTTTATTCCTCCAATAAAGTGGAATTATGGATAATGTAATATGTTGGTCCTAATAATGGGATTTAGATGATTTCTTTTGTATGATCAACTTAAGGATTTTACTTGTTGGCAATGGATAGCTTGTTCAAAATGAACAATTGATTGTGGGTTTTACCCTACTTTCAATAGAACTTTTTGTGTTGTTATAAAGGGATGTCTAGGGTTAGATGGTGACTCCTTCTAGAGCACAAATTAAGGACTTCATAGGTGGTTTATCCATGGTGTTTACTTATGTAAACAACCAATAGTCTTACCTTTTAAGCATCCAATGGTTATGGGTGACATTGTGGTATGGTGATATGGGTTGAATGACGATGGATCAAATGGAGGGTTACCCTTAATAAGTTAGTCTTACCTATTCATTCATATGAATAGAAGGGATGATAACCATATTGTGTTGATGTGTAACCCTAATTAAGTATAGCTTGTTATACCTAGCTTTAATATAACTAAATGATGGTAATTGGGTATGAATAGTCCTTGAATAACTAATACAACCATGGAGTACTCTATTATTGTTGAAACCCTAGTATGTTATAACTTAATGGTTACACCTTGATTTAGGTGTGGGCTCATACTTGAGAATAGTATGGAATGTAATGGTGATGTTTCACCTTATGCATCCATGATCTAATGGGGATGCCGTGAGTTAGGGTTTGGGTATAAGTGATGATTAGTAACATTGATATAATTTATCATGATGAACCTAAATCTAATGCAATCAGATAAAGATGGGCATTCATGTTTAACATTCTTATATGATTGAATGATTGTAGAATAACCTCCTTACTATGATCATAACCTTGACATGTTAATTGGTGGTTATTATAACCACATGGTTGATACTTTCTTATGCTAAACATGTGCATAATGAATATGATGAGAGTTAATCATATCTAGATTCCTTGCATGTTGATGTAATAAAGGAATGTTCCTTGTTTATGTTAATATAATGTTTATGATTAGTCAATATAGACCTTGAGTTTAGACACACATGATAAAGGTGATTTGAATTATCTTTAAGATGATTAAGAGTATTAAATAACAAGTGAAATGGTGACTCATATAGTTAGATATCCTAAACATCTGAGTTTCCTTTGAGGTCCATACTGGATATATGAAATAGATATCCTGATAGCAATCAATCAAAGTATTATGATGAGAATTTCTAGAGTGTGGATTGAGATCTTGAAGATTAGACCATCAAGATTTATGAGTGAGTGGCGTGATGTGATTCTATCCCTTATGTCATGAAAGTATATGTCCACAAGGAATAAACTACGATAAAATGTAAAGTGTAAAACATGAGCAATTTTTGATATGTGATATTCTATTTAGTTAGCTCCCATCTTGTGTATCTAAGATGGTAATTGAGCCTCTTTCGGTAACCATGTGATAAGCTAGGGTCTTTCATAGTAATCTTAGGTTGTCCAGCTAAACCCTACGATAATGACATAGTGAGTTGTTAACATGAGAATTAGGCTTGATCATGAGCCAAGTAGTTTCAAGGAAAATGAATAAAAGATGATAAGCAGTGTGGAATGTGAGATGAGTGATTGTTTTATTCCTTTTATTGCTAGTTGATAAAGCTATTGTTCTTGAATGTGTGTCATGTTTATGGAAAGTAATGATTCTTTTCTTAAACAAAATTTATTGTTTTATTCTTATCGGTCTAGTGTGGAATTTGGTCATAAACTTTGACAACTAGTCTAAAGTGTATGCGATATCTACTATTGTTTATCACTTGACTTGAGTTATTATTTGAATAGTTTTGTTTTGTAAACATGTCATATGTGAATTTCAAATTACACAATGATAAGATATGTTTATGATCCAGCTGGTGGGCGTCGTAGAGTAGTGTTATTATAACTGAATTCTATATGTGTAAATTTTGACTTGTTACTCTCATAATATGATTTTAGCTCTAAAATAGTTAGCATGTGTTGACCCTAATACTTATGTACTCATGATACTTAAGAAGTGGGGATCTAGGTTAAATGGGTGTCATTCTGATTAGTTATAACATTTTCATAAACTTAACATATTGAATGCTAGAAGTATCTGTTAGACTTATCAATGCCTATAAGTTTCTTTTATGTTCAAAATAAAAAAACCTAAATATGATGCATGTTGCTTAGATTGAGAGGTATGTTGGGAAATATGGGATCAGAGTAGGCAACAGAAACAAAAAAAAAAGTTGTCCATATTCACCATAACAGAAAGACCAAATCAACAACTATGTAATGGGATTGATGGTTTAACAAGTTCATAACTGATCCTGGAGCAAGTCCAGTGACCATTCCTCGTTATAGCAATACAACTCTCTTCTAGTTGCACTCAGATGGTGTATGCAGGAGCTCCAGTCTCCATCATGGACAGTAAGCTGACGTTTCCCTCCTAGCAGGAAAAGTATCCACGCCTCTATGGTAGTCCACACAGACCACCTAGAACTCTTGTCATTCTAGTAGAACAAATAGGAAGGAGTTGTCCCTCCCGTTGGTGTACTATTCACCAACTTGCTACCCCATAGTTTTTATCCCTTGTTATCCCTCCCTTTATTGGGTAGGACTTGCTCGGGCTCTCTATTGGTTACCATAAAGAGAGAGGACAACAATTGTCAGAGGAAATTGAGTTGTGTCTCTGAGAATCCCCCAGTACCCTTCTATTTATAGGAGGGTCAAGGTTAAGGTTCCAAGTATGTGTGGGATTGGAAGGGACTGGAATCTCACGAATGCTCACAACCTACAACAGGCGAAATGATCAGTTCATAAGTAAACTGATCAATTGGCATGTGAGTGAATTGGTTCACCCAGTGAACCGGTCGTTTCATCATGTTTCCTAATCACAATTGTATTGGAAATTAATATATTTTTTAATGCACAACATGACATCAGCACAAATCCTTGAATCAATTGAATTGATCCACCAACCGCTCGATTCATAACCTTAGTCGGCCGGTTTATGGACCTAAATTGATCAGTTCACTTCCTGAACTGGACGGTTGACTGTCTAGATTGCCAAACTTGGTTCTATTCACCTGACATGCTAAAACGATTAGTTCAACACTTTGAATCGGTCAGTTCAATTGTCCAGACAGTCAAATTTCAACCAATGTTGTTTAAATTAAAATATCTAAACACTTCAGTAATCAATTTTAGAATCATTCATGATCAAACTCCTCTTCTAGGTGTATCCTATTTGTATGACCCCATAGGTTCCATGTTATGTTGGCAGTGAATGCCCATAAATGATTTATGACATCACAAGCAAAGAGTGGTGCCGAGTCACACATCATTGCTACCCAAATAATTAGTAAAGTTGGAGAACAACTTCAACCTGTGATCTGAGTCAAGTGTTATAGTGATTGTCTAATTCATTTGTCTTTGATATCCAAAATGAACTTAAGGCATGGAATCATCATCCTCTCAATGTTCAATCCATGTTCCTTGATCCAGAGTAGACTGTCTGAGATATATGTGACCTCAATATCTTATATTGATTCACATGTGCATGCACATGCTTTTCTCAGTCTCGCTTATCAAGTGGCCTGAATATCAAACTCTAGTAGGAGGGACAAATCCCATCTACATCACTCGCAGTCATCTCCATGTGTCACAACACTTCCAATCATCACCTTTATGCCAACCCTTATTCAGGATCACATTTGATGATGTCAAAACATACATAATGGCATGTGATGAGTGTAGTGACTTTAGGTCTAAGAACCACAATCACCACCTTCACTATGAGAGATGATTATGATCACCAATTATGGTTTCCATATTTCACTCTCAAGGTGGGTTTGTCTGATACATTGTTCTCCAATAAGTAGTTGTGCTTGGTTTGATATCACATATCATGACTGATGAGATTATGTCATCAACCAGCACACAATCTAGTATTAAGTGTTACTATTCTCTCTCTCTCTCTCTCTATATATATATATATATATATATAGAGAGAGAGAGAGAGAGAGAATGTGTCAAGATAGAATGCACTCGAGTGTATAGATCACATGAATACACCCAAGTGTGTTTGCATATCAAGACTATTTTTTGCAAAATGTAAACCATTGATCTTCACCATCATACTATAGGCTACATACAAATTTTGAGCCTATTTGGATGAGTGTAAGTCACTCATCCAAGGGCAATAAAATCGATGCACAAAACTAATTTGAACTACATAAATTTTTCCGTCTTTATAATATGACATATAAATGTCCAAATGTGCTCAAATTTTGTGTATGAGCTATTCACAACATGTTTAAGAAGATCAATGGATTAGATTTTTGAAAAATATATTGCTACAGAACAAACTACTTGAGTGAATTCTTCTCTAAATACACTTCAGTGTATTCTAGCATGACTATATATATATATATATATATATATATATATACATATACATATACATATATATATGTGTGTATGAGGTGGAAAGATGCACCTCGAGCAGAAAGTCGTGTCCTAATTGTTATGTGTAAACATCTACATTAGTTATCTTAGTCTAATATTACCTGAAAAATTGGAAGGCAAGACATACATCCATCAATCATATCAATAAGATTAACTGACATGGAAGAAGGGATTTTAAACCCAATTTAGACATGATTAAGGAGTTTCAAGATATTTCATAGTGATTACCAGTTGTAGTGGATCTAATTTCAAATAGGAAGTAACACTGTCAAGAGATGCCACATTTAGGGAAAATGTATGTCAAGTTATAAAAATGCGTACACTTAAATAGAGAGTGCATATACCTATCAACCAAGGTCTAATTTCTCTAAAAGTCTTCTTAGGGTTCAGATTCCAGCTTCCTAACACCTAATTCCAATATAAATATGTATAATATTTATTAATTATATTCCAATTTATTAAACTCTAAATCATCTTACTAATAACTTTGATTTTACTCTGAGAAACGTCACTATTAAATCTAGTAGATTTTCCCGATGTTAAAAACATATAGTTTTGTATTTTTGAGTTCCATATTAGTTATTATGCTTTTTACAATTTAAATTGTTTTCAAATAAATTAAAGAAATCAAATGACCAATCTGACTATATGAGGCGTGACAAGCTTATTATTGATACCAAGGTAGGATGGTCATTCCAAATAATTGAATTATGTACAGTTATTAAAACATTAGAAACAACAAGAACCTGAGACTACCCTTGCAACTATAATAACATAATCAAGGTGTTGTGGATGCCTAGCTAATTTTAGGACTCGATTCCATCTTCATTCTCATTCAAGGTCCAAATAACCTCAAACAAATGTTAGAGTATCTCGTGTGATGGCATGTAGGTGATTAATTCACCATGTGTGATGGTTCTAGATGACTTGAGCATGCCAAAACATATTGCTTGATACCTTGGGGAAGTTGAGAGGTGCATAGGAGCTTATAGGCTACCTTGACCAAGGTAGAGGGACATACATTGGTGAGATTGACTGTTTAATGCAAAACAAGATGGGAAATTTTGCAACTAAAGTGCTACGCTATAGTGTAGGTAAAGGGGTCATTATCGTGAACCCAATTTTTTTGGAGGTGGTGTGGGTGCCCATTGTTGGACTCAAGTGACCAAAAGTGAAGCACAGTGTCATCAAGGCAACCCGCAAGGCTTCAGTTGCAATTGAGTGGGGAAAGAAGTAGAGGCATGTGTGGGGATTGATTATTATCTTAGAAGTGTTACTAGTTATCATCCTAGTTTACTATATTTATAGGTGGAAGGTTGACACAGGTAGCAAGGAGTGAGGGTTATCAATACCTAAAATTAACTAGAATGAAGTGAGTAATCCAATGCAACGAGAATCGTTTGAAACTATTGATTGAGGAGTGAGAAAATGTGACGACATGAATTGTGGTAACACATACATTATTGTTATCTCAAAATGGAGAAAGAATATAGACGTCCATAGGATGACCACGTGCATGAAATTAGTGTTTTTGGATCACTTGTAGCATGATCAAGCCATGTTACAAGGGAAAAATCAACCAGACTTTGATCTAGTCAAGGTGCGACACATTATTTTTCATTTGTTTCAGTTCATGACAAATTGGCTATATTATTCTGACAATGACTGCACAATCACATATGTAGCCAGCTCTTGTCCCAAGGGAATCCCAGTCAAGTAAGGTTCTCCACATACCCAATCAACTTGAGCACATGGGGACCTACTGTATCTCCTTCTATTGTATTGCACTTGAATAATGTCTTCAAGACATGTTATCTCTCTTGTCTTTCCTGATCTGGTACATGTTCTTAAGATGTGTTACCATCTCAATAACATCCATGTTCTCATGTTGTCTTTGCAACTCATATTTCATTGAGCATAGAATCAGGCACTTGAAATCCAAGGCAGCATCGATATGCTTCTTGTAAGCATTCCTTTCAACCTTAGGTGAAGTGGGAGCGGGTTCAACCGACTCTGGTATCTTCAGGATATAGAGCTTGCACTCTTGTGTGAGAATGATTCTAAATGTCCTTAACCCTCATGGAATTTATTTCGGTTTAACTATCCTTCTCAAGGATTGATCACATTGAATTACACTTTGTATTATATATTATACATATTTTACTTCATATTAGGAATTTTATGAATATTTATGTGAATCCAATTATTCATTATCATATTTGAGTCATTATATGCATTTTAGTGAATAGGATGTAACCCATTAAATATTAATGAATTAATTCATATATCAAGTTATGATGAGGTGTTCATTAGAGAATAAGGTGATATACCTTACATATATTGATAAATTTGTGACTATAATCCATTTGTATGCATTAAGGTATATTATGTGATGATGACACCTAATGTCACTAATGTATCATGAAAGGCATTAAGGGTATCTATATGTATATGTTGTCAAGGCTATATGATTACATATTAGGGTTTAGGTCAACATGATCATTACATGTTAAAGAATCCTTAGGGTGCATTATCCATACACATTTTACCATTAGGGTGGCATAGTCAACGGTATGTATATTCACCATTAGTAATAAGTAACTCATTATTATGTGCATCAAGAATATGTGAAGGTTCAAGCATAAGAATTATCCCTATATGACTTACTACATATATGCATGTGTGTATAAACAAACAAGTCGAATTACAAGTATAATGTGTTTGGTCAATTCTTGTTCACATAAGTTATTATGTACATATGTCCACGTAGATAGGGTTTCTAACTCCAAAGGTATTTGATTTTGCTTTTAATTGGGATTCCATCCCCCTAAAAAGGGATTTCGTCCTCGAAATTAGATTTGCAAAACCAAATAGGGTACTAACACCATTACCCTCACTCCACCCCTTAAAAAGGGTCAACTAAGTCAAATTAAGCTAAGGGTAAAAGGTACATAAAACTCAACACTAAAAGGATGTACTAACCAAACTTCAGGGTGTAACATAGGGTACACTAACCCTAAACATAGGAGTATAAGGTATTTAAGGATGATTTTTGTGTAAGAGATCAAATCATCACTTAAGGTTTTCCTAAGGTATTCAACACTTAGGTAACATGCCCAAAGATAGACTATTTCGAGCTGTCTGTATCAGATCAGGCCAGGCCAGGTCATATGAGCTCAAGAGTCCTCGTTACCAAGCTAGTGGGGCGGAGGAAAATATTTCAAGCCCCCAAGCTCTGACCCTTTCTAGACACCATCACTTTCAACTTCTTGCTCTAGTAGCTTCTCAATAGACAATTCACTAAAAAGTTGACAAATTTTATTTTTAATTATGACATTATTATGGTCCTAAATCAAAATTTCATGCTAGGTCAACTCAAGGTGAACAACTAACTAAAGGGAAACTATATAAGATAAGGGTTCTATCTAGGAGACAATTTTGAATTAGTCAAGAATATGACTACTTTGATGCTCTGATACCATGCTGTAAAGACCAAATCTCTACTATAAAACATGATAAACAAATACATCAATTGTGTAGCAGCGGAAATTTAAATCTTGACTTTATTCAAAATGTATAAAGAGTACATTACAAATTTTTCCCAAAAGGGGTACATCTTTATACAAGGAACTAGGATCTAGGTAGAGGAAGACTTAGACTAATACAACATTGTCTCCAACAAAACAACTTATAACATAAAAGCAACTATGATCATGCAAGATATATATTCCTTTTCTTCTTCTCCTATCCTTAGTCTTAGGTTCACCAAGCTTCCATGCACACTCTGATCCTAGCCTGGATGGTTGGGGTCATCCAGTAAGAGAAAGATAAAAGGTATGTGTCAATAATAAGGTAAAGGCAAGCATAAAGTTAAGCATTTCATAATAAAAGATTCCACTAAGGAATTTCAAGGAGTGAGAGGCAAATGAGTAAATAAGATTTTAGAAAACTGCCACATTTCAATATCAACAAATCTCACATTTGCATGAATATAAATTATGACTCAAAATCATCTCAATGTAGGGTGAGGCACCTGCCGGACCTCACCAATGGCAGGGGGACTAAAACCCCAGTGCCTAATATATAAAATGGCAGGGGGACTAAAACCCCAGTGCCCGGCAGGGGGACTAAAACCCTAGTGCCATGTGGGTGGTTTGTACTCATGTACACTACATTGTCAATTGGCCAATAACTATATCATGCATCAACATTCACTTGGCAATAGAGTGAAAAGTATAACAAGATTTCAACATAGCATTGGGAATAAAACCCAAATAAATAAATAGGCCATCATAGGAAACAACAATATACAAGAACTCCAAGAAATAAAGGAGCCAACAAAGCAACAACATTATACAATGTTTCCAAGTATTTCAAAAGGATGAGCCAACACTGGCCATGACAAGATTAAATATTTCACATAAGAGAGCCATAAATGCAATTGATTCATCAAAGAAGTAAAAGAGCCAAAAATGCATTTAGGAGAATAATAAGGCTAGCACAATAATGGTTGTGGGGTTGGAAAAGACCCAACTGAGAGATTAGGATTGTTTGCACAATAATCATTCACATAGATTTCACATTCATCATGGATGTCACTTACTAAAATAGACTTCACATACAAAATAGGGTGCACATACCTGTTTTATTTAATTACCATAACATTCACCAAACGGATTGCATCACCTTCCATATTCCCTAGTTATAACCATTACATATGTATTAGTATATATAAAGGCATAAGGCATAGGAAAAACCCTAATTTTCTACCTTCAAAACCAAAACTCGATTTGTGACTCAAAACCTTGACCAAACGATTACTCATATTCTCCTAATTAATAAAACATATTTTATTTTACAATTTGGAGTTAAAATGAATTAATTAGGTATTTTAGAATATTTCACATACTTAAAAAGGTATTCAAAGTAAACTTCGCAAAAGGAATCCAAATCATGACTCAAAAACCATAAAATCGAATTCTACATTAAAAATCCTTTCCATTGACTATTTATTTGCATTTTTCTGACATGGGAATGATTTATGATGAATTAAATCATCTCAGCCAATCAGAATGCAAGAAAACCATAACGTGACAGTTATTTAAATCAAAATACAATTTGTTGTAAATAATAGGTGAAATGACCAAAATACCCCTGCTCGTCAAATCAAATTAATTAAGAAGAGAGTTCAGTATGGTCATTTGGAACCATTGTTTGTTTGCACAAGAGAGGAAGAACAAGGGTTGGAATGATGATTATGCCCCTGGATGTTTAATTGAATCGATTGGCACCGTGAGGGTAATAACATCATTCGGTGTCTGTTGAATTATTGCATCGGGAAACAAACCAAAAGGTAAAAAGATGAGAATGCCCATACCCGCAAATGATGGCCCGATGGCAGGAGCATGACCACGGGCGTCATTGCACGACCAGGCTTCTTCAGCCTTGGCCATGGCGTGAGGTACACTCCAG
The DNA here is from genome assembly GCA_963693085.1 of Alisma plantago-aquatica. Lineage (NCBI taxonomy): Eukaryota > Viridiplantae > Streptophyta > Magnoliopsida > Alismatales > Alismataceae > Alisma > Alisma plantago-aquatica. The sequence continues at coordinate 1,256,032,380 of OY856411.1, read as the reverse complement.
CGCTCCACCTTCGATCAACCAACTGAAGTGTTGAGGCCGTTTTGTTAGTGGAAATCATTCAAACAGAACCCCGAGGAGTCACTGGTTTGAAATCCACCATTACAAACGTGAAAGGCCCACTGTGGCCATAGGACAGGTCGCCAAGGCATCCAGAACAGGGGAGAAGTCGGAGCTCGACGACCAAAAGAGAACATGATAAACCAGGAAATTGAGATCGGGATCAATTGGCAAGGTGAAAACGGACCTAGGTTAGGTCCTAGTGTGGCAGAGGAGCATCAGAATGCCAACTAGTAGGTGGCAGTGGCGACGGCGGTCCGATGGGCTATAGGGCTCGTCGTTCAGGGGCAACTCAGGCCAAGATGACAAGGGAGGAGCGAAGAAAGTAGGTCAAGGATGCTCACCGCTAAAAGAATTGGATTGAAATGATTGGAAGCTCCTAGTTCATGGGCGTGTTCACCACAGAGAAGGAAGAAGGAGGTCGGGCAACTTTGGGGTGCTAGGGACCAAATTGGAGGTGGAGGAGGTTTTCTCGGGGGCTGAGGGTACTTGACTCGGCCTTAAATAGGCGCGAGAGTGGGCGAAGGTCCCTCTGTGTGGCCATGGTGGAGACGAATCGAGGAGGCACATTGGGTGTTTTGCAACTAGACCAAAGAAGACAATGAGCTAAGGCTCATTCGAACTGGAGGCAGGAGACGGAGCCAAAGGGCTTGGAATCACACACAAAGGTGGAGAGGAGAGGGAGAACGACCCCGAGGAGCTGGGGCGCCGCACCTGTTCAACTGGTCGGAGGTAGGGGACAAAGGGTCCACCGTCATATCACAGATCGACGGTCCACATAACTCGCAACAGGCTGGTAACACGTGATAGCTAAAAATATCCGAACTATAGTGTGATAATTCGATATAAATGAAATCGATTAAAATCCATAGTTATACTTTATTAAAAGCTCATAAAATGGATTTGAAGGGTCAAACGAAGTCCAAAATCCACCAAATTTTATCCACATGTTCACATTAAAGTGTAGCATCATGCTATATAATTAGATTTCGTATTTAAGCTCACTAAGGCTCATAACTCATATGTTGTCCATTATTACATGTATTAAAGAGGTGAAATAATATGGAAAACTAATTAATTGAAATATGGGAGTAATATTTCGAGGCAATCATCTCCTAATTATTTCAAGAGAAATAACTCACCATATTATCCCATTTTCACACATTTTATCCACTTAAGAGGAGAGAGAAAATAAAGAGGTTAATATACTCATAATTAATTCAAATGCACATTATTACTAATATATTTATCCAAAAAGCTCCAAATTAATAATATCTACTTATATCCATCCTTAATGACCAAATTACCTTATTAACCTTCACCTATCTCCTTAATTGGGTTATTTGTGCAAACACCCCTTCATTATCGTAAATGAGGGAAAAAGATAATTTTAAACATTGAATTGTGCTCAAATTGCACAAGGGATCCAAAAAGAATATAAAACAAGGGGAATTTATGAAAAAGGTCCAAATGGACTAGAAGGCCAAGAAAAGTTCAAAAGTGGGTAAATTGCAGGGAAGACCTTTAATTTCAGTATGTTACAGTATTCATATTGTATGTAATAATCAAATGATAAAAAGAATTTGACCATATCGATTAAATACCAATACACCGTCAATTGACGTGGCTCCAACACCACAGTAGGGAAATCGAGCAACATAAACACAAATTTATGCTTGTATCCCATACTATCCGTTTGCATCAACAATGATGTATTTAGGAAAGGGGGTTTATGAGGTATATACCTGGTCTTGGAGCAAGTCCAGTGAGAATCCTCACAACATGGTGCTTCTAGATCTCACAACACCTAGATGGTAGTTGGGGCAGTCTACTAGTGTAACACCATGGAGGACGACTGATGTAGTCCTCATAGCGTGTTGGAGACAGCCTTCATGCATCTACCATAGTCTACGCAGACCACTGAAAACTCCTTGTCATGTTTTACTAGAGCTAACAGGAAGGATTTTGTCCCTTCGATGTCAATGTCATAGCGTAGACTTGTTCTCCATTACCATCTCTCCCTTTTACAGATAAGACTTGCTCGAGCTCTCTGATGATCACAAATATGAAAGGACAATGTTTTTCAATGTTAGTTGTGTCTTCTAAAAGCCTTGACTACCCTTCTATTTATAGGAGGGCCTGGGTCAGGGTTTCTAAATCAATAGGGAGTGAAATAGATAGATTTTCATAAATTTTTGGCTGATGTAAATCATGAGTCGGTTGACTCAACACTTGTGTTGGTCAAATTGCACCCAGTCGGTCAACTCAACACTTGATCCAGTCGATTGGAATTCTTTCCTATGTGCAAACATATTGTCTTTCAATGCAAAAATCAATGCACACATGATGTCAGCATCTGTCCTTATTCTAATCATATTGGTCATCCGGTCAGTCCACTGGACCTCTCAGGCGGTCGACTCATCACTTGAGTTGGTCGATTCAAAACTTGAGTTGGACGACTCATCACATGAGTCAGTTGAATCAACATTTGAGTCAGTTAACTCACAGTCCTTGTCAACCAAGTTTTAGTCAATATTGTTTAAATTGATTACCTAAACACTTCAGTATTCAAGACAAACCTCATTCATGACTAAAGTCTTATTCTAGGTGCATACTATGTGTGTGACCCTATAGATCCCAAGTTATGTTGATAGTGAACATCTGTAGCTAATTTATGGCATCACACACAATGAGCGGTATCTAGAAACACATCATTGCTACCCAAGTAATTTGGAAAGTTGAAGAACAACTTCAACCTAGATCTTTGATTAGTGTTACTATGATTATATAATTCCTTTGTCCCATATATCCAGATTGAACTTGAGCATGGTAACATCATCCTCTTAATCATTCAATACATGTTCCTTGAACCACAGCAGACTGTAGAGATGCATATGAGCTCAATATCATATATTGACTCACATGCGTACGGCCATAAATTTTCTCAGTCTCACTTATCAAGTGGCCAAGATATCAACCTCAATATGAGGGATACATCCCATCTACATCACTCAAATTCAACCTCATGTGTCACAATGTACCTAAGCATCACCTTTATGGAAACCCTTATTCAAGGTCACATGAATGATGTTAAAATACATCAAACAACATGTGATAAGTGTAGTGACTTTAGGTCTAAGAATCACAATCACCACTATCACATTGAGATGTGATTATGATTGTTATCCATGTATCACTTCACAGGGCTCGTCTGTATGGTACAATGTTCTCTAACAAGTATCTATGTGTCATCAACCATTACACACTCTAGTCTTATGTATTATTGTTGTCTATCAGCTTCCACAATAATATTTGACTAGGGACATAATCAAGAATGTAAATACTCGTATTATACTTATGATCTCATTGTTTTAGTCCTCAACCTAAAGACATATGTCATTGAGAATTATCATTCTTTAGACATCTATCATGTTATACCACCATCTCATATTTGAACAAACCTATAGAAAAAAATTGCATTTATTATTAATCAAATCATTTATAAGATATGCCATCACAATCATCGTATGACTGGCACTCTGAGGATACATCCCAACAATATAGGAATGAGAGCCTCACGAGATATACATGTAGGACTAGCTCTCTTACAAATCTCCTACTCACTCTGGTGGATGTAGCAAGTGATTAAGCTCATGAAAGTGGATATGGGCTCTTTGAGACAAAATTTTCTCAACTATAGTATAGGGACCTTCTTGGTGCTTCATTAATCATGAGATGAAGCCCAGGAGGTCCTATTTATTTGAGGATGTCTCCTAGCCATTACAACCATTTTTTAATGAACTGTAGCCATTTAGGGAGAGTACAACAGATACATTTCACTTTATGACTCTCTCCAACAACTAATTTTTGCACAATAGAATTGGATGTCGGTCGAGTTTGGTCCAAGGACAATTCTCCCAACAATACATCTTGTCTTGCCACCTACATTTCTCGGCCAAGTTACCTTCGAACCAAACTTGGCCGATAGTGGGTGTTGGAAAAAGTGATGAACAATGACGTAGACTGAGTCATATTCAGAGGAAACTAAGACGAACACACTTTCTATTTTTGTTGTTACAAGGCCCTCCCAATTGCATATTAATTTGTCCTAAATAATCCTATTACACATATGAGTTTGATTACAAGTCATGCAATCATTATAATTTATTTACATCAAATATCTAGGGAGAAAACCATGTATTCTTCAATTTTTTTATCTTTTTTGCTTGTATGACTTGATTTCTCCATATCATGGTTTGGAAGTTTAAGCATTTGCAGTGTGTCTATCAAATCTAAAATTACTCAAGCAGAAGCATTAGATACAAATAAGTGGAATGTCTTGGTCATCATAAAATTAGTCAATATAGACCTTGAGTCCAGACACACATGATAAAGGTGATTTGAATTATCTTTAAGATGATTAAGAGTATTAAATAACAAGTGAAATGGTGACACATATAGTTTGATATCCTAAACATCTGAGTTTCCTTTGAGGTCCATACTGGATATATGAAATAGATATCCTTATAGCAATCAATCAAAGTATTATGAAGAGAACTTCTAGAGTGTGGATTGAGACCTTGAAGGTTAGACCATCGAGATTTATGAGTGAGTGGCATGATGTGATTCTATCCCTTATGTCATGAAAGTCTATGTCCATAAGGAATAGACTACGATGAAATGTAAAGTATCGGATATGTGATATTCTATTTAGTTAGCTCCCATATTGTGTATCTGAGATGGGAATTGAGCCTCTTCAGGCAACCATGTGATAAACAAGGGTCTTTCGTAGTAATCTTAGGTTGTCTAGCTAAACCCTACGATAATGACATAGTGAGTTGTTAACATGAGAATTAGGCTTGATGAATTCTTCTTGGAGAGGTATGAGCCAAATAGTTTCAAGGAAAATGAATAAAAAATGATAAGCAGTGTGGAATATGAGATGAGTGATTATTATATTCCTTTTATTGCTAGTTAATAAAGCTATTGTTCCTGAATGTGTATCATGTTTATGGAAAGTAATGATTCTTTTCTTAAACAAAATTTATTGTTTTATTCTTATCTATCTAGTGTGGAATTTGGTCATAAACTTTGACAACTAGTCTAAAATGTATGTGGTATCTACTATTGTTTATCACTTGACTTGAGTTATTATTTGAATAGTTTTGTTTGGTAAACATGTCAAATGTGAACTTCAAATTTCACGATGATAAGATCTATTTATGGTCCAGCTGGTGGGGTGTCGTAGAGTAGTGTTATTATTACTGAATTCTATATGTGTAAATTTTGACTTGTTACTCTTATAATATGATTTTAGCTCTAAAATAGTTAGCATGTGTTGACCCTAATACTTATGTACTCATGATACTTAAGAAGTAGGGATCTAGGTTAAATGGGTGTCATTCTGATTAGTTATAACATTTCCATAAACTTAACATATTGAATGCTAGAAGATTCTATTAGACTTATCAATGCCTATAAGTTTCTTTTATGTTCAAAATAAACAACCTAAAGATGATGCATGCTACTTAGATTGAGAGGTCTTTTGGGAAATATGGGATCAGAGTAGGCAACATAAATAAAAAAGATTTGTCCATATTCACCATAACAGAATGACCACATTAATAGCTATGTAATGGGATGGATGGTTTAACAAGTTCATACCCGGTCCTAGAGCAAGTCTAGCGACTATTCCTCATTATAGAAATACAACTCTTTGTAGTTGCACTTGGATGGTGTATGTAGGAGCTCCAGTCTCCACCATGGACAGCAAGCTAACGTTTCCCTCCTAACAGGAAAAGTATCCACGCCTCTATGGTAGTCCACATTGACCACCTAGAACTCTTGTCATTCTAGTAGAAAAACTAGGAAGGAGTTGTCCCTCCTGTTGGTGTACTAGTCACCAACTTGCTACCCCATAGTTGTTATCCCTTGCTATCCCTCCCTTTATTGGGTAGGACTTGCTCGCGCTCTCTAATGGTTACTATAACCAAAGAGGACAACAATTGTCATGGGAAATTGAGTTGTGTCACTGAGAAGCCCCCAGTACCCCTCTACTTATAGGAGGGTTAGGTTCAGGGTTCCCAGTCTGTGTGGGATTGGAAGGGACTGGAATCTCACGAATCTTCACAACCTACAACAGGCGAAACGATCAGTTCATAAGTAAATTGATCAATTGTCATGTGAGCAAATTGGTTCACCCAATGAACCGGTTGTTTCATCAAATCATAATTGTATTGGCAATTAATATCTAATTTAATGCACAACATGACATCAGCACAAATCCTTGAATCAATTGAATTGATCCACTAATCGCTCAATTCATAACCTTAGTCAGTCAGTTTATGGACCTAAATTGATCGGTTCACTTCTTGAACTGGACGGTTGACTGTCTAGAATTACCAAACTTGGTTCTCTTCACCTGACACACTGAAATGATTAGTTCAACACTTTGAATTGGTCAATTCAATTGTCTAATCATTCAAATTTCAACCAATGTTGTTTAAATTAAAATACCTAAACACTTCAGCAATCAATTTCATAATCGTTCATGATCAAACTCCTCTTCTAGGTGTATCCTATTTGTGTGATGACATAGGTTCCATGTTATGTTGGCACTAAATGTCCATAAATGATTTATGACATCACAAGCAAAGAGCGGTGCCTAGTCACACATCATTGCTACCCAAATAATTAGTAAAGTTGGAGAACAACTTCAACCTGTAATCTGAGTCAAGTGTTATTGTGATTGTCTAATTCATTTGTCTTTGATATCCGAAATGAACTTAAGGCATGGAATCAACATCCTCTCAATGTTCAATCCATATTCCTTGACCCAGAGCAGACTGTCTGAGATATATGTGACCTCAATATCATATATTGATCCACATGTGCATGCACATGCTTTTCTCAGTCTTTCTTATCAACTGCCCTGAATACCAAACTCTAGTAGGAGGGACAAATCCCATCTACATCACTCGCAGTCATCCCCATGTGTCAAAACACATCCAATCATCACCTTTATGCCAACCCTTATTTAGGATCACATTAGATGATGTCAAAACATACAAAATGGCATGTGATGAGTGTAGTGACTTTAGGTCTAAGAACCACAATCACCACCTTCACTATGAGAGATGGTTATGATCACCGATTATGGTTTCCATATTTCACTCTCAAGGTGGGTTTGTCTGATACATTGTTCCCCAATTGGTAGTTGTGCTTGGTTTGATATCACATATCATGACTGATTAGATTATGTCATCAACCATCACACAATCTAGTCTTAAGTGTTAATGTTGTCTATCAGCCTTTAACAGTAACATACGACTAGGGATATAACAAGAATGTACCTACTCTTAACATCTGTATGATCTCATTGTTCAAGTCACATACTTGAAGACATACATCATTGAGTAGTGAGATTCTTTAGACATTCACTATGTTTCCTCATTATCTCATAACTGAGTGAAACATAACAAATCAAAAGCTCACCTTTATAATTAATCAAAACCTTTATATTATATGCCATGTCAATCATCATATGATTGGCTCTCTAGCATACATACCGACAAAATCCAACTTGCACTTAGAGCCAATCGCCCACAAATCCTATTTTTCATGATCTAAACATGTCCATCATGTTTCTACTGCACAAGTGCTAATTCAATGGGTTATCAACATTTTTCTATAGTCAGTATATTGCATGTTTAACATCTCTTCATTGTACAATATCTCATATGAGATGGAATTTCCAAAATATGCTATCTGATATCCCTTGCCTACCTAGTAGCTCCATTGTTGATATAGTATTTCTACTACATCACCAATGGTTGGAGAGTCCATAAGTTTACCCATATGAACTTCTAGATCCATATAGTATCCCTTCATGTGTTCACAACACAAGGATACTCGACTTCTATTGTAGAATTTCAAAATAATGGTTTGTTAGTTTGAAACTCTTTCCAACTAATATCTCTTCTCTAAGATTAAACACATATTTTTATATCACGATCATTTTCTATCATTTCAGAAGCTTGCATCGATGTAACTTGTTACATCCCACTCTTCCTTTTCACCATAACAATTTTTCCTTTAGTTCTTCTAAAAACTAATGGATGTTGCTTATGGCATTCCATTGACCTTCATTGGGTTGTGACTAATATCTTCTTGTCATGTCCAACACATAAAAGATGATGGTATGAGTACACTATATTATAGATAGATCCAAATGTGAATGCATAAGGCATCTCTTCCATTCTTCATAAGAATTGGAACATTGGATTCTTTGAGAAATTGATCCCATCTTCATGGATATATTTTCTCTTACTAAACCTTGTATGCTAAACCCTTATAGCATTTCGCCAATATATGTGCTTGTATTAAGGTTAAGAAACTTCCCAGAACTATCTCTATAGATCCTAATTCCTATCACATAGGACATTTCGCTTGATCCTTCATGTTGAAGTCTATTTCCATGCTAGGTTTCAATACTTAGTATCAATATGTGGAATATTCATATGCTCACGCTAAGTATTTTTTAATCATAGATTATATTTCATATTTTATCATGACTCAAGTAAAACTCTTTGACTATATTGTCAAATTAAAATATTCTAGTTCTGAGATGCTTATTTCAACCTCTAGTTTGAACGCTGTAGCTTATAGACTTTATTTGCATTAATAGAGTTATAAAACCTTCATGTTGTATCACATACACATCCTCTGAATTATTCCTATTAAGGAATGTGGTTTCATCTCCATATGTCAAATCACAGTCTTAATAAGCTGCAAAATAAGCATGTCAATTGGTGAAGGGATTTCATCATGTTCAACACTTTGAACTCGTTTGAAAAACCTTTGCTACCAATATGTCTTCTTATGTTATCCATATTGGTCTTCCTCATAAAAACCCAACCGCACTTTATGGGTTTTACCCCTCTAGGTGATACCAACAATGTCATACCTTGTTGGTGTTCATGGATTCCAATCTGGATACAATGTCCTCAATCCATTGCTCAGACTCTGGTCCCTCAATAGTTCTTAGTTGAATGTTGGTTCATCATCTTATGACCAACTTACAACTTATCTGAGTTATAGGATTCAAAATCTTTTAATCTTAGACATGTTCTACTAGAACTATGAGTTTTGTGTGTCACATAAAGAACTTGACATTCCACAACCACTTGTGACTCTCTACATTCTCAATGTGCCTCCTATGGTTCAAATGTTTTTCTTTGTTTATTTCAAACTTTTTGAGTTCTACCTTAATCCCACTAATTCCTTTGGAACTCAAACATCCAAAAACAAACACTTCTATCATTGGTTTGAGATAAGTAGTGTTCAACAAATTATGATTTGTGGATAAACCTTTTCTAAGAAACTACTTTCTTCATTTAGGTTTCAATCCTTAAGACATATTGGGACATTCCCATATCATATGTCATATGATGTATTTAAATCCATCTTGTTCAGTATATTGTTTTAGTGTAAAGCATATTCTTAAAAGGAGTTTAGAATATTAGATTAAATGATAATCATGTCATGACTCGTCATGATGTGAATCCTTCATTCTGACACATCATGTTCAGGTGGAATTATTGTGATACTTTATCAAATTCTCTCCAAAAGGTCCTCAAACTATTCATGTAAGATACTTCAAAATTTGATCATATCAAAGCATCTTAATACCTTTAAGGAAGTTGTGTACTTCATACATGTAATCTCCTTGAACACTTCAAGATATTTGTATTTTATTGAATACATATCACCATATTATCAATAAATATAATGAAGTGCAAACAACTATTTGTAGAACTTATTCTAAAGGTCCTTGTACATCATTATTTACATGTCCTTATAGAATGCTTATTCTCCCACTACACCTAGTGAGAGGTGGTTTGTAATGTTGCTCATATAGAAGACTTGCATGTCTCTTATTGAATTAATAACCAAAAGAGTCTAGATAAACATCAATATGAATTCTAGATATGCATCTCTTATATATGTGCTCTAGATGAAAAGGTTATAGATATTGGTTGTTTGAGTTATTTAATTACAATCCCTTGGTATTTATGTTATGAACATTTTACCTTTCAATCCTAAAGATCATAAGATATTTGGGTATTGCCACACAAGATCGTATCTTTAAAATATAAAATTAACTATTTTATTCATAATCATCCTTGTCATTACAAGATGCACAAAATAAAATGTTTATATTAATGGCATAATGAAATAATAGTTCATCTAACTCTACTACATGCCATGTGAGCTAAGATAAAATCTAAATTTAGACTGTAGTTTTAGCAACTCTTGATTCTACAATCCATCATCATCCTTTCGTAAAGGTCTACTTCTTGTCAAATCATACATATCAAACATTTGTCAGATCTACATCTTTATCACATACTAATTTGAAGAAGTCATTTAGAATTACCTTATAATGTATATACTTGAAGTGGAGATCTCTATCTCCTCTTTGTTCTTCTTTAGTTCCTCCATGTAAAAGGGGCAATTCCTCTTTGTGTGTCTAGCCTGGTGACACTTGCCTCCCTTCTTTACTCCTCATTTTGCCTTGAGATCTGAAGACTTGGATTTTTGGCCAGTTTTAAAACTCTTCTTAGCTTTGCCTTTGCCCTTAGACCTTCCCTTTTTCTTGTTGATCATCATCACAGACTTGGGCTTGTCTTTCTTCGTTTGTGCCTCAACTATTCTCAACATGCCTAGTAACTCTGTCAATGGTTTGTCAAAGTCATTCATGTTGTAGTTCGTATTAATTTTAGGATTTTGGCAGAGACTGTATAATAACATCAGTGGCCAACTCTTGACCCAAGGGGAATCCCAGTATTGACAAATTCTCCAGGTACCCAATGGCTTGAGCGCATGAGGACCTACTGGATCTCCTTCTACCACATTACATTTGAACAACACCTTGGAGACATCATACTCTCCTATATTTCCTGATCTTGGAACATGTTCTTAAGATGTGTGACCATCTCAATTACATCCATGTTCTCATCCTATCTTTGCGACTCATAGTTCATGGGGTACAACATCAGACACTTGACATCAATGTCATCTTCAATATGCTTCTTGTAAGCATCCTTGTCAGCCTTAGGTGTAGTAGGAAGAGGTTCATCAGGCTCTGGTGTCTCGAGGACATAGATTGTGCTCCTGTGTGGGAAACAATTCTCAGCATCCTAAATTATAGTGGAAGTTATTCCCACTTAACTTGTCCTTCTCAAGGACTGGTCTCGGAGAAAATGTGTTGTTGTGTGTTGACATTTGATTCTATAAGAGAAATTTGTATTTTGTCAAAAACTCATTTTGATTTGATTTGTATAAATTAACAAAATTTAATTAGGTCTTTAATTAATAATTGCTACCAGTATTTTATTCAAATTGATAGCCCTCATATATCAATTCAGAAGATTGTAACATTCAACATTCTACTGAGCCAATAACCAAAAATATTCAACTATTACTCGGCCAATGCCATTGTCCATAATCAATTATTAAGGTAGGCAACTTTTTCCAATTGCATCATATGCAGTTCTTAGATAGATGATATGCAAAACTCCTTGGCACAATCATTTGTATGCCTTTGGTGCTTAATCTCATTAAGTTCACCAGTTAAGCATGACCCAAAAGCCAACACTATAGATATACACCCTGCTTGGGCAGAACCTACATATCTACCATCACATTTCTATAAGATGGATGATGCACCATGCTTGGGAATAACCTACACTTCGTCAATCAAGATTTTCATGTGTGTTGCTTATGGAAAGCATCTAAGACTTAATATGTTATTTGAGGGAGTTTGTATTTAAAAATATATATACTTTATCCAATCACCACATATATAGTACATATCGTATACATGCTATATCTCACAAAGTAAACATGCAATATAAAAATAAGGGATGGTTATGGCCATACTACTATAATTCCTTGGAGACACAATGAACTACTACCACCTAGGTCTACATCACGTTCATGAACATGTTGTTGGTGTAGATATGTGCTTGCCAACCAGGGTTGATTGGTTTAACCCTTGAACTGGTCGGCTTGGCTCTTGGCTAGTCACTTGGTCATCGAAAGTGGTCATCTGGCCTCCTGTCCAACCAATGTTTGGACACCACCAAATAGTCAGTTGGATCCACCAATCGATTGATTCTCTCCTCATGTGTTATGCCCTTCTCGAACCTCTAGTCGGTCAGCTCATCTCAAAAAATGTTCGACTTGCCTAAAGTTGATTGTCATCTTCGTCATTGCAAGAAAAGGAACTATCCTATTGCTATTAAACTTATTACATAGTAATGAGAAACCTCAAGTTGCATTCAAGGGGAGAAAAGGTAGGAAAGAATAATAATTTTACATTGGAAAGAAGAAGGTAGAGGCTCAGTATGCAAATCAAGATGTAATAGGAACAAAAAAAAAATCATTCAACCACACACAGATATTTGGGTTATTGGCCATAACCATGTTACACATCCACTATCAAAACTTGCTTTTAGGGTGACGTGCGTAAATTGCATATATATCATATCATATATACATATTATTTTGGGATCATGTGCGGTTTTTAATTGAATATGCATATTAAGTAGTTTAAGTATACACATAATATGCAATAAATAAATGATGAAAATTAAAATCTTGATCATATTGATTATCCAAAAACATAGTAAATTGATGTGGATTTGATACCACTATTGGGAAATATGGGATCAGAGCAGGCAACGGAAATAAAAAATTTCTATCCATATTCCCCATAACATCAAGATCGCATCAACAATTATGTAATGGGAAGGATGGTTTAACAAGTTCACACCTGGTCCTGGAGCAAGTCCAATGACTATTCCTCATTGTAACAATGCAACTCTCTTCTGCTTGCACTCGGACGGTGTCTGTAGCAACTCCTGGCCTCCACTATGGACAACAGACTGACATTGCCTCCTAGCGGGAAAAGTATCCACACCTCTATGGTAGTCCACACAGACCACCTAGAATTCATGTTGTTGAGTACAGAAAAATATGAAGGAGTTGTCCCTCTCATTGTTGTACTGGTCACCAACTTCCTCTCCCACAATTGTTCTCCCTTATTATCCCTCCCTTTAATGGGTAGGACATGCTCGAGCTCTGTATGGCTACCACAACCAGAGAGGACAACAATTGTCAAAGGCAATTGGGTTGTGTCTCTGAGAAGCCCCCAATACCCCTCTATTTATAGGAGGGTCACGGTTAGGGTTCCCAGTCTATGTGGGAGTGGAAGGCACTGGAATCTCATGAATTTTCACATCTTGTAATAGGTGAAATGGTCGGTTCACAAGTGAACCGATCAGTTGGCATGTGAGCCAATCTGTTCACCTAGTGAACTGGTCGTTATATCATGTTTTTCCATCGCAATTATATTAACCATTAATATATGATTTAATGCACAACATGACGTTAGCACAAATCCTTGAATCAATCGAATTGATCCACCAACCACTCAGTTCATAACCTGAGTTGGCCGATTTATAGACCTGAGACAATCAGTTCACTTCCTAAACCAGTCAGTTCACTATCCAGAATCGCCAAACTTGGTTCTATTGACCTGACACACTTGAACCGATCAGTTCAATTGTCCAGTCAGTCAATTTTCAACCAATGTTATTTAAATTGAATACCTAAACACTTTAGTAATCAATTTAATCATCATTCATGATGAAACTACTCTTCTAGGTGTATCTGATGTGTGTGACCCCATAGATTCCATGTTATGTTGGCAGTGAATGTCCATAACTGATTTATGATATCACAAGCAAAGAGTGGTGCCTAGTCACACATCATTGCTACCCAAATGATCAGGAAAGTTGGAGAACAACTTCAACCTACGATTTGTGTCAGGTGTTGCAGTGATTGTCTAATTTGTCTCTGATATCTGAAATTAACTTAAGGCATGGAATCGTTATCCTCTCAATGTTCAATCCATATTCTTGATCTAGAGAAGACTATCTGAGATATATGTGACCTCAATATCATATATTGATTCACACGTTCATGTGTGCTTTTCTTAGTCTCTCTTATCAAGTGGCCTAGATGTCAGATTCCAGTAGGAGGAACATATCTTATCTACATCACTCACAGATATCCCCTTGTTTCACAACACATCTGACCATAACCATTATGGCAACACTTATCTAGGATCACGTTGGATGATGTCAAAACATATTGAATGATATGTGATGAGTGTAGTGACTTCAGGTCTAAGAACCACAATCACCACCTTAACTATGAGAGATGATTATGACCACCGACTATGGTTTCCATGTTTCACTCTAAAGGTGGGTCTATCCAATACATTGTTCCCCAACAAGTTTCTGTGTGCTTGGTTTGATATCACATATCATGACTGATGAGATTTTGTCATCAACCAACACACACTCTAGTCTTAAGTGTTACTTCTATCTATAAGCCTTCAACGATAACATCTGAGTAGGGATATTACAAGAATTTACATACTCTTAACATCTATATGATCTCATTGTTTAAGTCACATACTTGAAGAAATATGTCATTGAGTAGTATCATTCTTTAGACATTCATTATGTTTCCTCATTATCTCATAACTAAGTGAAATATAACAAATCAGAAGCTTGCCTTTATAAATAATGAAATGCTTTATATTATATGCCATGTCAATAATCATATGATTGGCTCTCTGGGCATACATACCAATAAGGTATTCACTCACTGAGGCTCTATATGAGTCCAATGAAATCATTTTATATGTTTTTATGTATAATTACATCCAACAGAGAGGTTGTCAAAAATATGTAAACATGATAATTTAGTCTAAAATGTCTACGTAGTGTCTCTTTTTTTAGATGGATTGTATGTAGAATTTATTTCTTTCATGTGAATGTAATTGATGTAAAGTATTTTTGTTATCCTAGGACACAACCCTAGAAGTCCAAAGAATTCCAATGAGGACCAAACTTGGGAGAGAGTTCAGTGGCCACACGACTCTTGCTAGGTAGTCGAGGGGGTGTTTGTATGTATGCCCAGAGAGCCAATCATATGATGATTGGAATGTGACATGAAATACCTAATTTGATCAAGCATAAAGGTAAATCTATCTATTATGTTTGTGTTAGTCATGATATGATGACACAGACATAGTAGATGTCTAAAGAATGATGTTACTCGATGGTGTATATCTTCAAGTACGTGACTTGAATGATGAGATCATATGGATGCTAATAGTATATACATTCTTGTTATGTCCATGGTTGGATATTACTATGGAATCAAAATAGACGAGCAAAATAGACGATAGTAAATCATAAGACTAGAGTGTGTGTTGACTGATGATGGAATCTCATTAGTCATGATATGTGATATCAACTCAAGCACACAAGTACATGTTAGAGAACAGTGTATCAGACAGACCCACCATGAGAGTGATACGTGGAGACCATGGAATGGTAGTCATAATCATCTCTCATAGTGATAGTGGTGATTGTGGTTCTTAGAGCTGAAGTCACTACATTCATCACATGTCATTCGGTATACTTTGACATCATCCAACGTAACCTTGGATAAGGATTGCCACAACGGTGATGATTGGGTAGTTGTAACACATGGGAACTGAGTGTGAGTGATGGAGATGTGATTTGTCCCTCCTACAGGAGATTTATATCCAGGCCACTTGATAGGCGAGACTGAGAAATGTACAGCCATACTCATGTGATTCAATATGTGATATGTGAACTCACATGCATCTCAGACATTCCGCTCTAGTTCAAGAAACATGGATTGAACATTGAGAGGATGACGATTCCATGCCTTGAGTTCAAATCCAGACATCAAATACAAAGTAACTATACAATCATGGTAACACTCATCATGGATTATAGGTTGAAGTTGTTCTCCAACTCTCTGAATTACTTGGGTAGCAATGATTTGTGACTAGGCACCGCACTTTGCTTGTGATGTCTTAATTGGTTATGGACATTCACTACCAATGTAATTCTAGACATATAGGGCCACACACATAGGATACACTCAGACTAAAGGAGTCTATTCATGAATGGTGTTTAGATTGATTAATAAAGGTTTTTAGGTATTAAATTAAACAACTGAGGTTCAAAATTGACCAATTGGACTCTGAACTGACCAGTTCAAGTGTTGACCTGATCGGTTGGAGTGTCAGATCAATTGGGATCAATATTGGTTGAACTTTGCTTGAAGTAGACAAATAGAATGACCATTTCACATGTGAAATGATTGTTTCACTATGTGAGACAATCGATTCACCCTCTGGGTCGCCTGGTTCAATTTCCATATAATTCGAACAAGAATTGATGTTGATGTCATGTTTAGCATTAATTGTGCATTGAATACCAATATGATTCAGAACAGGAAACTGCACAGACCGACCGGTTGACTTAGTGAACTAATCAACTCATGCACCAACTAACCGGTTGGGGGTTTAAACTCACTGGTTTTCCATTCGCAAGTTCTAGAAAATTCATGATTCTGGACCCTACTACTCCCACACAAACAAAGAATCCTAACCCTGGCCTCTACTATAAATAGAGGGATATTGGGGGCTTCCCAAAACACACATTTGAGAATGAGTTTCTCTAAAAAAAATCTCCTCTCTGGTTGTGGTAACCAATAGAGAGACCGAGCAAGTCCTACTTGTTAAAGGGAGGGATAGCGAGGGAGCGAACAACTAAGAACAACTATGGGAGAGCATGTCGGTGACTTTTACACCAATAGAAGGGGACAACTCCTTCATGTTGGTTCTGGTAGCACAACATTGAGTTCTCAGTGATCTGTGTGGACTACCCTAGAGGCAGGAGTCTGTTGGATACTGCTAGGAGGACATCGTCAATCGTTGTTTGTGGTGATGCACCAAGAGGCCGGTAGAGACGACTGTTCGAGTGTTGTTGGTGATGAAGGAGTGTGATGTTGCCTCAAGAAGAAGAAGCATGATGCTACTACAAGGGTAATGTCAGTGGACTTGCTCTAGGACCAGATATAACCTTGCAAACCTTCTTTCCTGGATATATTGTTGTTGACGTGATCTTACTATTTTGGAAAACAAACATTTAAATTTTTTATTTCCATTGTCTTATCTGTCACTCTGATTTCCCTATAGTGGTATCAGAGTCCCCTCAATTTATGGTGTATCTAGGATTTAAATCGATACAATCAGATTTAGTTTTCATTCTTTTATTGAATACAATGTGAATATTAAAATGATTAATGTGCATATTTGATTAAATTCCACATATGCTCCACAAACTAATATATATATATATATATATATATATATATATATATATATATATATATATATACATATATATATGTGTGTGTGTGTGTGTAATTTACAAGTGTCACCCTAAAAGTTGGTTTTGATGGTGGATGTGAAACATGGTTATGGCCAATAACCCTATATATGTGTGTGCATGGTTGTGGTTGTTTGTTCATGTTGTTACTCGATCTGCGTACCGGGCCTCTCTCTCCTTTTCAAATGTAAATTAATAATCTTCTTCCTATTTTTCCTCAAATATAACTTGAGGTTTTCCCTTATACAATGTAATAAGAAATAGGATAGTTTTCATTTATGTTTTGACGTGAGATACCAATCTGCACAAAGGCGAACCGACCAGCTCGTCAGCCGAACTAATCGATTAGAGGGCCAAGGAGGTCAAATGATAGGAGGATGAACTGATCGACTGGTGGCCCAACTGATTGGTTGGAGGAGTCCAAATGTCACTTGGACCTGAGAACCAGATGACTGTTTCAAGAGCCCAACTGAGTGACCAAGAGGAGAGTTGAATGATTCAAGATTTGAACTGATCAACCCAGATTGGTTCCAGCACAAATCTTCATTAACAACAGGTTTCATATGATGTGGACCCTAGGTGATCTAAGGAATTGCATTAGTATGGCCATAACCATCACTTATGTGTTTTAATTATATCATGTTCTTGTTTGTGGTTATAGCATGTATATGATACGTACTGTAAATATGTGGTGATTGGATATATATATATATATATATATATATATATATATATATATATATATATATATATATATATATATATAATCCCTCAATATAATATTTAGATGCCATCCATAAGTAGCACACATGAAAAGCTTGATCGACTAAGCGTAGGCACCCCAAGGGTGGTGCTTCATCTATCTTGTGGAAGTGTGATGGTAATAATGTTATGAAATATGGTATAGAGCAGGCATCAGAATTTAAAATTTTATTACCATATTCCCCATAATCAGTAGATTGCGTCAATAACTATAATGCAGGAAGTATGGTTCATGGGATATACTCGGTCCTGGAGCAAGTCTAGCGACAATTCTCATCATTGTAGATGTGCAACTCTGAATCCTAGTTGTACTGGGACTCTTTTGACTACTGCACCTCCTGGTCTGTACCACAGACTGCATCCACAAACATCATCTTCTTCAGTAGCTCCTCTTGTCACAGACTGATGGTTGATGTTATCCTCCAAATGGCAAACAATGGCTTCCCACCTCTATGGTAGTCCACACGGACTGTATAGAACTTATGTCATCCTTCTGGACTAGACATGAAGGAGTTGTCCCTCTCCATCGGTGTACTAGTCACCGACTTACTCTCCTACAACAATAACTCTTAGTTTTTCTCTCTCGTGGCTATCCCTCCCTTGTTGAGTAGGACTTGCTGAGGCTCTCGTGGTTACCACAACCAGAGAGGACAACAATTGTCAGAGGAACTGATTCCTCAGTTGTTAGTGTTGTAGTTGTCCTTTAGGAAGCCCCCAATACCCCTCTATATATATAAGGGGTTAGGGTCAGGGTTCCCAGTTCCCAACCAATCCAGGACTAAAGAAGGAGTGGAAAGGACAAATAGATCTTGCATTTTTACAAGTTTTCTGGAAGCTTCACAACCTATGTGTGAAGAAATGATCATATTTCCAAATGAGATGGTCGTCTCACACACAAAAATGTCGTATGGGACATGAGACGATTGTCTCGTAAGTGATACAATCATTTTGCACTTTTCCAGTCAGATATGAATTGGCAAATTGTTTTGTAATTAATGGCATACATTAATTTACTTGCACCCCAAGTATGTGCAATTGAAATGAGTTTGGGAAAACTCCAAAACTTTTGTTCTTCCCAATTGGGCCATCTCACACAAGTGAGATGCCTATCTCACTCACTTAGACGGCCATTTGGTGAGTTTCAGTCGAGCTGATTGGTTCAACAGATTGAACCAGTCAGATCATAGGCTAAAACTAAGACAATTCAAATTCTAATCTTCTCGACAACCCACATGGTCATCTCAACACTTGAGACACCTGTCTGGCTGCCCAAACGGCCATCTCACCCAATGAGATGGTCATTTGCTAGTTCAGTCAGCCAATCTACTGATATGTTGTGTGAATTGAGTACAAAATCACTTTAGTACTTAGTTCAATTATC
The DNA here is from genome assembly GCA_963693085.1 of Alisma plantago-aquatica. Classification (NCBI taxonomy): domain Eukaryota; kingdom Viridiplantae; phylum Streptophyta; class Magnoliopsida; order Alismatales; family Alismataceae; genus Alisma; species Alisma plantago-aquatica. The sequence continues at coordinate 1,256,012,829 of OY856411.1, read as the reverse complement.
ATTCAAGATCAAACTCCTCTTCTAGATGAGTTCCTATGTGTGTGACCCTATATGTCCCATATCACGTTGGAAATGAATGTCCATAACAACTTATGACATCACAAGCAAAGATTGGTGCCTAGTTGCACATCATTTCTACCCAAGTAAATGGAAAAGTTGGGGAACAACTTCAACCTACAATTTGTGTATGGTGTTGCAGTGTTTGTTTAGTTCCTTTGTTACTAATGTCCAGATTGAACTAGAGGCGTGGAGCAGTCACCCTCATTATTACTCAATCCTTTTTTTGAACCAAGAGAAGATTGTCTGAGATATATGTAAGCTCAATATCACGTATTGACTCACATGTGCATGACCATGCTTTTATCAGTCTCGCTAATCAATAGTTCTCGGACATCATACTCCAATAGGAGGGACAAATCCTATGTCTACCACTCACATTCAATCCACATGTGTCAAAGCCACCCAATCATCTCCTTTATAACAACCCATGTTTCAAGACTATGTTTGATGATGTCAAAGCGTACCCAATGACATGTGTTGAGTGCAGTGATTTCAGGTTTAAGAACCACAACCACCACCATCACTGTGAGAGATGACTATGACTTCCATGGTGATGGCTTCCGTGTGTTAGTCTCATGGTGGGTCTGTCTGATACATTGTTCTCTAACATGTATATGTGTGCTTGGTTTGAAATATCCATATCATGACCAATGAGACTCAGTCATCAACCAACTCACACTCTGATCTTATGTGTTATTGATGTTTATCAACCTTCCACAATAACAACTTATCAGGGACATAATGAGAATATGTATATGTACTCTTAACATCCGTATGATCTCATTTCTCAAGTCTAACATTTAAAGACATACATCATTGAGTAATATAATTCTCTAAATATTTATAATGTTACATCATTATCTCATAACCAAATTAAATAGAATAAATTGAAGCTTGTCCTTTGATTAATAATCAAATCGTTTACATGACATGCCATTACAATCATCACATGATTGGCTCTCTGGGCATACATAACCAACAAAATCCCACTTGCACTTAGAGCCAATCACCCACAAATCTTATTCCGAGTGACCTTGCATGACCATCATGCTTCTGCTGTGGAAGTGCTTTAGTAAAGGGGTCAACAACGTTGTTCTCAGTTGGTATTTTACAAATCTTAACATCACCTCATTGTATAATTTCTCATATGAGTTGATATCGACTTTGTATATGCTTTGAGCATTGATGTTATCTAGGTTCCTTAGCTTGCGCAATAGCTCCATTGTTGTCACAATATAGCTCAATTGCATCGTTGATGCTTGGAACAACCCCAAGTTCAAAGATGAACTTCTTGATCATACAGCCTCCTTTGTTGCACTTGATGCAGCAATATAGTCGGCCTCTATTGTAGAATTGCCAGGTGCTTCTCTTCTAGCTCACAACTCCATTATTGAGGTAAAACATAAATCATGATTATGATTTGTAATCATCTTGATCAATCTAGAAGCTTGCATCGGTGTAACCTTTTACAACCAACTCTTCCTCTCCATCGTAGACCAAGAACTAATCCTTAGTCCTTCTCAAGTACTTGAGGATATTCTTCACAGCTATCCAGTGAGCATCACCTAGATCTGACTGATATCTGATCATCATGCTCAAGGCATACAAGACGTCTGGAAGGGTACATAACATTGCATACATGATTGATCCAATTGTCGAGGCATATGGAATCACACTCATGCATCCGCATTCTTCACAAGAATTGGGACATTGAGCTCTAGATATGGGGACACCATGACACGCATGCAGGTTTCCTCTCTTTGAGTTCTCCATGTTGTACCGCTTCAACACCTTGTCAATGTATGTGCTCTGACTTAGTCTGAGAAGTCTTCTGGATCTATCTCTATAGATCTTTATCCCTAAGATGTAGGATGCTTCTCCCAAGACTTTCATATAGAATGTATTTCCTAACCATGTATTTACCTTTTGTAAAGTAGGGATGTCATTCCCCATTAATAGTATGTCATCTACATACAATATGAGGAATGTCATTATGCTCCCACTAACCTTCTTGTACACACAAGTTTCATCTTCATTTTAAGCAAAGCTAAACCCTTTAACGGTCTCATCAAAATAAAGATTCCAGCTTCGAGATGCTTTCTTCAATCCATAGATTGACCTTTGTAGCTTACGAACTTTATTGGAAAACGGTGGATCTATAAAACCCTCAGGTTGTGTCATGTACACATCCTCCACAAGATTAAGGAATGTGGTTTTAACATCCATTTGCCAAATCTCATAGTCATGATAAGCTACAATAGCAAGCATAATCCTGATGGATTTAACCATGGCCACTAAAGAAAAGGTTTCATCATAGTCAACACCTTGAACTTGTCTGAAACCCTTTACAAAAATCTACCCTTATAGGTTTGGACCTTTCCATCCATGTGGGTCTTCTTATTGAAGGCCCACTTGCACCCTATGGGTTTTACCCCTTCACATTGATCCACCAAAGTCCATACTTAGTTGGTATACATGGATTCCATCTCAGATCTCATGGCCTCAAGCCATTTCTTAGACTTTGGTCCCTCAATGGCATCTTTATAGGATATTGGCTCATCATCTATGACCAATTCACTGCCTTCTTGAGTCACAAGATATCCAAAACTCTCAGGTTCAAGGGGTGTCCTAGTAGATCTACGAGGTTCCTATGTCACCTAAGTAATTTGAGTCTCCACAATACTTTGTGATTCTCTGAGTTCCTCTAGTTCATCTATGGGTTCTATGTTCTCTTGTTGGTATCGAACTTCTTCGAGTTCCACTTTCCTCCCACTGATTCCTTTGGAAATGAATTCCTTTTCAAGAAATACAACATTTTTTGCAACAACTATCTAATTGTCAGTTGGGTGGAATAAGTAGTATCCCTTATCTCATAGGGATATCCAACATAACAACATTTATCAGACTTAGGGCCAAGCTTTTCAGGAAACTTTTTCCTAACATAAGCTTCACATCCCCAAATCTTCATAAAAGACACATCAAGACATTTCCCATACCATATTTCATATGGTGTCTTTTAAATTGATTTAGATGGTACGCAGCTAAGTGTAAACGCGGCCGTTTGTAGAGAAAAACCTCAGAAGGTTGTCGAAAGATCAATAAAACTCATCATAGATTGCACCATATCAAGTAATGTACAATTCCTTCTTTCTGATACACCATTATGTTGTGGTGTTCCAGGTGGATTCCACTGGGATACAATCCCATGAGCTCCCATAAGGTCCTCAAACTCTTGGCTTAAGTATTCTCCACCTTGATCATAATAAAGTGCCTTAATACTTTTTCCAAGCTGGTTTTGTACTTCATTCATAAACTATTTGAACTTTTCAAGAGTTTTCAGTCTATATCTCATCAGGTAGACATAGCCATACCTACTGAAGTCAGCAGTAAAGGTAATGAAGTACTTGTACCCACCTCTAGCATCTATTCTGTATGAGTCCTAATAGACCACTAGCCCTTACACTCTTGCGAGTAAAGGAAGTCTTGGTCATCTTTCCCAACAAACAAGATTCACATGTCTCTATTGATTCAAAATCAAAAGAGACCAAATAACCATCCTTATGGAGTTTGGATATGTGTTTCTCATTTATGTGCCCCAAACGACAATGCCAAAGGTATGTTTGGTTTGAGTCATTGAGTTTTTGTCTTTTGGTATTTATGTTATATATGCTTGTCTCTAGATCTATCAAGTATAGACCATAAGACATAGGGGCACTGCCATAAAATATCCCATCTTTAATAATAGAACATCTTCCATTCTTTATAAGAAATTTGAATCTGTTCTTGTCTAAACAAGATACATATATGATGTTCCTATTAATGGCAGGTACATAATAGCAATTCTCAAACTTTATTACTAGCCCACTAGGCAGAGATAACTCATAGGTTCCAACTGTGTTGGTTGCAATCTTGTGCAATTTGCAACACACAGTTCAACCTCACCTTTATGTTGGTTGTTACACTAACAAGTTTTAATCTTAAGAAATATCTTTTACTCAACTAACCAATTCCCACAAGTATACATAAGTAGTTGTAGTCAAGATCGCACACAAGGATCTTGGTAATCAATTAAACACAATTGTACTAAGGTTCAACAATCTAGACTATTTTAAAGATGTGATATGGTTTATTAAGCTAAAATTTTAGAATTAAGCAAAACAAAAAATGGATTACTAAAAGAGGTTAAATTTTAGACATGGAAGGATCTTGGACTTAAGATTTCACCAACATATCATAGCATAAAACAAGGAGCACTAAATTTAAACATAGTAAGCACTTGTTTTAAAGGAAAGTTGTATGTTGCACTTCACCTCTTGGTGCAAGTACAACGATCCTAACTCAATACAACATTCTCATGTATGAATTTCATTTTAGATCACAAACCTACTCCTCAACTCCATAATTTCCACTCTTGTGGTAAAGAAGGAGTTTCCAAGAGAGTACCTCCTTACTCTCCTACCTATATTCTTAGATCAAGCAAGAAAGCATAAAACATGCACATAAAGTGGCCATCCATACATGCAAGAAGAAAGAAACTGATACTCACAAGGTGGAAAAATAAGAAACTTAGAATTTAGTACGAAATTATCATGTTCCTTAAATGCTATGACATGGGAGTTACTCTCTCATATCCAAGAAAAAGAGTCTACTCATCCATGATGATGTACAACAGAGAAGATATAGAAATTTCAGAGTTTAACATGGTTTAGAGAAAGGAAAAGCTAAGAGAACCAAAGGTGTAACCCAAAAAGATTTGAATTATGGCTTGGGAACGAAATTCCACTCCTACAGCTACTCCAAACCGTACAAACTTCCCTCCCGAGAAGCCTTGTGGAGTGAAGAAGCTCTGCTGCACCTCTGGAGAAGAAAATGGAGAAGAAGAATGGGGTTCTTTGGCAAGAAACCACTTTCTTCCACCCCAAAATTTCCCTCCTTTGCTCTAGCCTTGCTCTTGAATGAAAGACTTTTGAATTATGACCAAAGATAACTGCTCCATAGGGTGGTATTGTCTTTAAAAGCAAGAGAAGTCATATTTCAAATTTGTTGAAACTAACAGAGACACAATGTGTCTTCCTTGGGACACATTGTGTCCTGGTCTCTGACAGTTGTTCCAAGTGTAAAGCACACGACGTGTCTGAATTAAAACATGGCGTGTACATTACCAGAAGTACAAGAATTAGCTCTGAATTCCCAGGTACACGTCGTGTCTATGGTGAACACACCGTGTACTTTTCCTCTTTGTCTGAAGTATATGGCCAATTGGAAATGTGCATGTCGTGTCTTAAATAAGACACATCGTGTGCTTTGCTATTTCAGCAGAAATGGAATTTTGAATGTCTGCAAGGTATGGAGAAGTCTCAATGATGATGAATTTGAGTTGGGGTATCTCCAATTTGATCTTTTTGAAGCATATCTGCAATACACATCATGTGATAAACAAAATACCAAAAAGATGGTAAGAATAATATGAATAAAGGCTAAATGAGAACGAAATGAACTGAATTTGTGTTTGAAATCATGTGAAAAGTTGATGTGGAAAGTACACAACAAATCCCCCTAAGCTTGAACCATTGCTTGTCCTCAAGCAAAAAGAGCATAAACACACAAACATGAAGGAATATTCAAGCTCATGCATGGATTAAATGAAATGAAGATATGTAATAAACTCAACCAGCCATGTACATTAGGTTTATATTCATAGCCATCATCTCAATTTAAACATCTATTATAGAGAAGTTTTAGTTCAGCAATGGTGGTCACAAATTTAGTGAAACAATCAACTAAACAAAACTAAACATAATCTAGATAATCAAGCCAAACAACTAGTGGGTGTATAGCCCAAAATTTTCAGCTATTATGGATGTAAATGATGAAATATTAGCTAACTTTAATAATCTCAGTTGAGATCTCTTCTCATAAATCTATGACAATTGATTTTTGGGATTATGGCACTCGGCTGCTAATTTAGGCTTATGCACATGTGGAGTGTCGGTTGAGGTGTTATTTTTACCCTCTTTTGATTTCATACCACCTAACCCTCATTGACGGATCAGAATCACACTAGGCTAGCATGATATGTGGGTTGTAAGCCATCTTTTATTCGATAAAGGGAGAAAAGGATAAAAGAAATTTCTGTACAACACAAGATAGTCAACTAGAAGGTTAAGTTAACAAGATTCCATTCATTATTTTGCAAAAAAAAATCACTGAAAAATCGACTGTATATGCACTAAGGGTTTGGCAAGAGTATCCCGTATTCTAAATAGTGTTGTAGAGTTGGTTTATTTGTTACAATTTTAGACCGTTACATGTATTTAGCAATCTAAGATGTGAAAATTGAGAGTTTAGGCTACAATTACAAGCCAAGATCATGTGCATGGGGAATTTCATTTTCCATTTGATTCATGCATGCTCTTACTAATTCTTTCATATGGCCAAAGGAAGTACAAGGGATGAGATGGTTCAAGCATACAAGGTACAAGATTTCATTCCATCACAATAGCCTCATTTCATATTAAACTTGCCATGAAGGGAAATACAAAACATGAAAAAGGATGAAATAAAAGACTGACATGACTAACAAAAGCAAATGATGTAAGCAAATGAAAACTAAAACTACATTACGGGCCGGTTGAACCCCCCAAGCTTGAAATTTGCAGTGTCCTCATTGCATCAATAAAACTCATGGAGGTAACAACCAGATACCTATCATGGATGAAATCAAAAAGAGGGGCCAATGCCCCCATGGTCTGGTGGAAAGAACTAGCTGACAAAATCATCTTCATGAACCTCCATTGGCATGGGCTACAAGACGGACTCGGGTTGCTGAGGTGGCGGTGGCTGATACAGTTGTGGGATGGAGTAGTGCCCTGTGAAATGTGCCATGAATCCATGTGGTGGACCATGTCATGTATCGCAGTATACTATGTACCCAGCTAATCCAGGGGGTCATCAATGTGATCAAACCACTACTGCACATAGCCGTATAGATGTCTGACATTAGGCATCGCCCAGGAGTACTCCATCTATGTGCTGGTGGAGGGAGGGGTGGAGCAGAAGGGGGTGTTGCAATATCATTAGCATCTCTAGTTGCATCAACTTCTTCATCAATGTTCAGCATGATTTTCCAGTTATCCTTGTTCTCCAAAATGATATGCTCAGGATTTGGATTGTCAATGTACTGATCATCATCGAAGAATTGCCAAAACTTGGTGTCACTATTGGCAACTCTTGGGATCAATCCTGTAGAAAGAAGGCACTGAATGTCTACCAAGTTTCTACCCGGTGCAGCCTCAAGCCTTATCAAATCAACATCAAGGTTATGTGCTATCAGATTAATCAAACAACCACACATGATGTCGCCAGTGTCCCTCTTCTTCACTTTCTTAATGTCTAGGAAATGTGTAAGAATATAATAAGAGGCACTAATCGGATGCTCATACATCATTCCCCACAAAAAGAAAAGATATTGCTTTCCAACAACCCTTGGGTTTCTTTCTTGGCAAACACTCTGATATAAGAAGGCGATGTATGTACCGAAAAATAGGTTTATGGGCAGCGGACGCTCTGCTTGCTTTGCTTCATGGTGTTCGTCATCTGATATCTCAAACCAAAACTCACCGTTGTGAAAAATTGGTGGGTAACTAATTACCCCATCATAATGGCACTCCAACAACTCACAAAAATGCCTAAATGTGAGCTTAAAATCATGACCGAAAATCATGAAATGAATAATACCATAGGGCTCCAACTTCTTTTGTGGGTCTTGCTCCGTGGTGAGCGTCACCAAAAAAATCATAGACTAGGCGACGGTAAGTATTTTATATCATACAACAGATGTAGCTTAGCCCAAATCTTACAGGCGTATGAGAACTTCATCCTTGAAGCCTAGAGTTGTCAGAGTCTGCTCGCAAGTGAACTGAGTCGGAAGCACCCTCCTTGCAATAAGGAACTAGTACGTTGGGTCTTCTTCAAGAGTGACTCAAAACTGAGTCGTACAGATATACGTCGATGCTTGGGAGGCACTGGCACCATGCTTGTGGTTGGAGGTTTTCTTGTCATGTACCATTCTGTCATTGACTGACTGAGACACGTCGTGTGCTGATACAGACACGGTGTATGCGAAGGCAGAACTTTGACTGAAGCATCGATGCACATGGCATGTGCATAAGCGAATACGATGTGTGTCTGGTGATTTTCTCTAATCTACATATGGGGACAACGGTTGTTGGTGTCAGACCTCGCGTGGTGGAGGACATCGATGGGCCTTCTTCTCAACATCGAGGATGGTGCTTTTGCTCACGTTCTCAGCGGTACAGTGGCGGCATGAGCACCTTGATTGGTGGCAGCTTGAGCTTGAAGAAGATTTGACGTCGATCTGGTGCTTGGAGAGGAGGACAACAGTTGGAAGGTTGGAGGTGAGAGAACAACCTTGGTGCTAGGGCATACAGCCACGGTTGAAGAGAAACACGTGAGCTTGAAGAAGACACGCAGTGAGTAAGGGAGGATGGTGGCTGCCTCAAGGTTGAAGAAGACACACCCAATGGACACGGCGGCTATTGCAAGGTGTGCTAGGGCACACGGCTGTAAGGGAGCAATGGAATCTAGGGTGCACAACGGCTAGTGCAATCTCACACGCCTTGAATGGAGGTGTGAGTGAGAGGGGTGGTTGTGTTCTAGGTTAAAAACCAACATATTTGACAAAAGACACAGTGTGTTCAAATAAAGACACATCATGTTTCTCGACAGAACTCCCTTTTTGTGTTATAAGACATGTCGTGTTTCAGAAAGTACACGGCGTGTGCCAATCCAGAAATTCAAAATGCCCCCTTTTCACTGATAACTACACTGTGTGTTCAAATAAAAACACGTCATGTTGGTTTTCCAGATTACTTATTCTTCCCTTTTCTACTGTGGTACATGTTGTGTCTGGAAGAGGACACAACGTGTTACTTTCCAAATCACGTAACACATTGTATCTTCTAGACCGTGACACGGCGTGTGTTTTTATGACATGTCGTGTACCTAGAGATATGGCTTGGTTGTTGTATTTTTGGGAGTAGTGACACGCCGTGTCAAATAAAGACACATCGTGTCTTCTGTAGTTTCTTTAGAAAATAGCTTCTCATTAGCACATAACTAATAACAGGTATGGCAATAGAATTGTTTAAATTATTTACAAAACTAAAGAGTGTTCTTAACTCAAATAACTTGAAAAGAAATCTATCCTAATGTGGGTTCAACTCCCACAAGGTCCTCCATTTAGAGTCCGAACTGAGACTCTTCAATCTGTCCATCATGCGTCTTGGAGGGAGCAAGAGGCTCCCTTGTGAACTTCATCTCCTGAGGTATATAGCTTGCAGCGTTGCCCATTTACTTTGAAAGCTCCATCCTTGCCTTGTAACTCAAGAGCTCCATATGGAAATATCTTCAATACAAGAAAAGGACTGGACCACTTGGACTTTAGTTTTCTAGGAAATAGCTTGAGTCTTGAGTTGAACAACAACACTTTGTCTCCTTCTTTGAAATCTTTCCTCTGAATTCTTTTGTCATGCCAAACTTTTGTTATTTCTTTGTAGAGCCTTGCATTTTCATATGCATCCAGCCAGAGTTCTTCCAATTCATACAGCTGCAATAGATGCTTTTAACCAGCCTTCTTCATGTCGAAGTTTAAGAATTTGATAGCCCAAAGAGCACAGTGTTCTAGCTTGAATGGAATATGACAAGATTTACCATATATCAGCTTAAATGAAGTTGTGCCTATGATGGTTTTATAAGCTGTCTGGTATGCCCATAATGCATCGTATATCTTCAATGCCCAATCCTTCCTTGAGCTAGACACTGTCTTTTCCAAAATACTTTTCAACTGCCGGTTGGAGACCTCTACTTTCCCGAAAGTTTGAGGATGATAGGGCGTAGAGACTTTATATGTGACTCCATACTTAGATAGAAGGTTATTGAATTGCTTCTCAACAAAATGTGTGCCTCCATCATAAATTATAGCTCTAGGAACTCCAAATCGAGGGAAAATGATTTTCTAAAATAGCTTGACTACAGATTTTGCATCCAATGCTTGGGTTGGAATGGCCTCAACCCATTTAGAGATGTACTCACAAGAAACTGCGATATATTTATAGCCACAAGGAGATGGGAATGGTCCCATATAATCAAGTCCCCATACATCAAATACGTCAATCTCCAAGATAGAGTTAAGAGGCATGTCATCGTGTCTAGATATTCCTCAGTCCTTTTGCATTTATCACATTCTTTGAAAAATAAATTAACATCTTTAAACAATGTTGGCCAATAGAAATCGGCCTGGAGAATCTTTGTTGCAGTCTTCTCTCCTCCTAAGTGACCTCTGTAAGAAGAGGCATGGCATTTAGCAATGATATTGGCAATCTCTTCTTCAGCAACACACCTCTGAATTAGTCCATCACTTCCATGTTTAAACAACAATGGATTGTCCCAATAGTAGAACTTTACATCATGGAAGAACTTCTTCTTCTATTGGTATGTCAAATCTGATGGTAGTTGTCCTATAGCAAGAAAATTTGCAATGTCTGCAAACCATGGTGCTTGTGTGGACAATAATGCATAAAGCTTCTCAATAGGTAAATGGTCATCGATAGGCAATAAGTCTCTAGCATCTGTAGTCAATCTAGAAAGATGATCAACAACATTGTTCTCTATTCCCTACTTATCCTGAATTTCAAGATCAAATTCTTGTAGAAGTGATATCCAACAGATGATATGAGGTTTTGCATCCTTCTTGTTAAGCAAATACTTAATGGCAGCATGATCTATATACACGATTACCTTAGATCCTACCAAGTACTATCAGAATTTGTCAAAGGCATACACTATAGAAAGTATCTCCTTCTCGGTGGTTTTATAATTGATTTTTGCTTCATCTAGGGTCTTGCTTGCATAGTATATGGTGTGAAGCTTCTTATCTTTTTGTTGTCCCATAAGTGCCCCTACTGCATAGTGGCTTGCATCACACATCAATTCAAAAGGAGCATTCCAGTCAGGTGGTTGAATGATTGGGGCTGAAATAAGAGCTTCTTTAAGCTTGGTAAAATTTTTACGACAATCATCATTGAATATGAATTCAACATCCTTTGCAAGTAAAGAACATAATGGCTTTGCAATCTTAGAGAAGTCTTTAATGAATCTTCTATATAACCCTACATGAACAAGGAAACTATGAATATCCTTGACTTAAGAAGGAGTAGACATCTTCTCCATAGCTTCCACCTTATCCCTGTCAACCTCAATACCCTTGTTAGATATAACATGGCCTAATACTACACCGGATTCTACCATGAAATGGAACTTCTCCCAGTTTGGTACTAGGTTAACCTCCTTGCAGTGGGCTAAGACTAATGATAAGTTTCATAAACATTGATCAAATAAATCTCCATAAACTCATCCATGAAAATTTCCATTATGTTTTCAATAAAATCGGAGAAAATAGCCATCATGCATCGTTGAAACGTCACAGGCGCATTGCAAAGACCAAAGGGCATGTGACGGTAAGCATAGGTTCCATAGATGCATGTAAAAGTGGTTTGCTCTTGGTCGGGAAGGTAGATAGGAATCTGGAAAAACCCAGAATACCCGTCCAAGTAACAAAAATAAGAATATTTTGCAAGATGCTCAAGCATCAAGTCGATAAACGGCAACAGAAAATGATCCTTGTGAGTCACTTTGTTCAACTGTCGATAATCAATACACATACGCAAACCCGTGACTATATGTGTTTGTATACACTCATCATTATCTCCCTTGATGACAGCTGCACCCCCCTTCTTAGGTACCACATGAAGGGCACTAACCCAAGGGCTGTCACTTATAGGATAAATGATATCGACATCAACCAACTTAAAGATTTCCTTTTTAACCACCTTAAGCATGTTTTGATTTAAATGTCTAGGTGGTTCAATGGTGGGTTTAGCATCATCCTCCATGTTTATTCTATGCATGCAAATGGAGGGGTGAATGCCTTTCAAATCATCGATAGAGTAACCCATGACATCTTTATGCAAATGCAATTCAGCAAGCAGTTTATTTTCTTATTCATTAGTTAACTCATTATTGATTATGACAGGAGAAGTAGAGTCAGAGTCAAGGAATGCTTACCTCAGCCCTGGTGGAAGGGCTTTGAGTTCTCCTTTCTCTGGGCTGCATTTTCTTTGGTTTTTTCATCAACAAGTGGAGTGTCTTCTTCAATAGCATCTAATTGAGCAATAGAAAATACCCCAGAATTTTCAGATTCATTATTTATACCCTCATCATCATCGCAGTAGTTCAGTATCAAATTAGCAACATCATGATCTTCTTCTACAACGGAATCAATAGAGTCCATAAAACATATTTCTTCTACACGTGAAGGTGCTTTCAGGGCATCTTATACAGAAAAACCCATGGCTTCTTTGCCAACTCAGAGTGTGAGTTTGCCTTCTCGGACATCAACAAGGCATCCAACAGTTCTCAAGAAAGGTCTCCCAAAAAGAATGGGATTGGAAGGAACTTCTACCATATCTAACACAATAAAATCACAAGGAATACAGAGTTTACCAATTTGCACTAGCACATCTTCCATGATACCTTTAGGATATTTGATGGAATTATCGGCTAGTTCAATGGACATCTTTGTAGGTTTCAGATCTCGAAGATCTAGCTCTTGCCACAAGGTATATGGGATGAGACTAATACTAGCTCCAAGGTCCACAAGACATTTGTCAAATTGGTGTTGCTAATCTTGCATGGTAGAGTAAAGGCTCCCAAATCATCTATCTTCTCAGGAAGTCTGTTTTGAATGATAGAATTGATTCTTTCAGAAAGCATCACGGTTTCCACTTGGTCCACCTTCCTCCTCTTGGTGAGGATGTCTTTTAGAAACTTAGCATATGATGGCGTCTCTACTATAACTTTAGCTAGCAGAAGGTTGACATGGAGTTTGTTAAGAATGTCCATAAATTTCCTAAACTTTGAATCCTCCTTCTTGTTTGCAAGTCTTTGCAGAAATAGTGCATTTGCTTTAATAGAAAGTGGTACCTCAGTTGTACCTTTTCCTTTATCTTCCATAGGGGTGTCAAACTTCTCTTCATCAGCGATCTCAACACTCTTCTCCTTGGATGGAGAAGGTCTTTGGATTTCAGCTCCATTCCTCAAGGTGATTGTCATGAAGCGTTCAAACAAAACATTATTAACTAAGCGGATTACTGAAAATCACTAAAATTTAAAACCTTTTTCAAAGAGATCCAATTCCAGGAAACTCTTATAACAAGAACCAAAGTATTACATATACATTCTGGTATACAAGTACATACCATGTACCATCTCTTCTTGAGGATTACATACAACAATTGCTTTGCCAGAACTATACATAAGCAACATAAAACCTCGAGGCATCAAGCCAAAATCTCATATCAATTCATTCAAAGTACCAACTACCAACTCCGAGGACCTGAGAGTACAGAGACAACACATAGGACTCTCTATACAAAATATGCATCGGTTGCTTTGCCAGAACTATACATAAGCAACATAAAACCTCGAGGCATCAAGCCAAAATCTCATATTGATTCATTCAAAGTACCAACTACTAACTCTGAGGACCTGAGAGTACAGAGACAACACATAGGACTCTCTATACAAAATATGACATCCAGAGTCTCCACTTGGAGTTTATAGTTGTCCTTGTTAATGATGTTGCTCTCCCCCTGCTATAGGGTTTCTGCCTCCTCTTCTGCATCTACCTAAAAAGTTGGATCCCACGGGGGTGAGACAATTGTAAATTACCCCAGCGAGAGATATAACTCTCCTCCAAAAACATTATTATTGTAGTTTTAATAGAATAAAACTAAGCAGAGGATTTATATATTCAACAGCAGATAGATCAATGTATACACAGATTAGAACAATATTCTTATTCAAAGAATTTCAGTTATAACTTGATAAAACAACATATCATTTATCCAATAAGGAATTAAAACACATGTATAACATTTATCCTTCTAGGATATGCTAAGCAGGGTAACATCAACCAATGAATTATCATATTTCAACCTTAAACAAATACACTACATGGATGATTACATTTTACAATCATACTTAAGCCCTGAGGAGATGAGGTATACCACTCATACTCCAACCGACCATGATTACGTTAAGCATTGGTACCACGGTCAATGGAAGAGTCAGAATCCAAGACCTCAGCCTTCTCGGTCAGTACGAGATTGTATGGTAGAGACATCATGTGTCAAACTACAAATAGTTTTCCAAGGTATATTGGCATCTTTGCTATAGAGTTATAGCCCGTAGCATATACTCTCTTCAGGGTTATGGCCTGTAGCCAATGCCTTGTATTTATATTGTGGAGTCATGGCCCGTATCCATACTCTTATTGGGGTATGGTTCGTAACCAATCCCATACATAGGATATAGCCCGTAGCCATTCCTATGGGGCATAAGGATATAATTGCCCAATTACCCCCACATATTCAAAAATATGCGCTTCGGGTTATGCCGCGGAGCACCCATTTCACCATTCAGCAATTTCTGACGCTGATGGATATGTGGTTAGGGCAACTACATTAAATGATATCAATTGATTAATTAAGTGTATTACCATATTATTTTAGCATCAAAAAAGTTTCCAAAACATCAATTATTATGACAAATACTACAAAGAATGGGTAATACTTTCATCAAGTATTGTTCAACCTTTAATAAAGCATTGGGAACTCAATCCCTCATCTCATCAGGTGCATTCTTATTTCTCAACAACTCATCATCATGATTATGGAATATGGGTATTCAAACCCTCAGTTCATCATATAACACTTGTTACTGCTTATTAGGTAATGTATACCTTCAGGTCATCTGACCAAGGTAAACATAATACTTGCTTCACAAGCATCTCACATGGCTTACAAGGATTATTTCATCTCTTGTTACCTCTCACTAGGCAACAAGGCATGTTATGGCTCACAAGGTCCATCAAACAATTTCAATAATAGAAGATCATAGTTCATACATGGCTATGCTCATCATCTCACGATATCTGCATGGTTAGTAATCACAATAGTCGTTATATCAATATCACATATCAACACCATGCAGTACAAGGGTAACACCACTATTCCCTTATCAGGGTTAGGGTTTCCCATTTCATATTAATCAGGGATAATCATCCCATTTCCCAAAATAAGGACTTCACATACCTTTACCTTATATTAGGGTTAGGGTTTCAAATTAGAGGTTCATATTTCATAGCATCACCCTGGATTAGGGTTTCATAACACCTCATCTTATGTCAGGGTTTCACACGTCTAGGCGCATACATTGTTATCATAAGTATTCAATCATACTTATTTATTCTCATCATTTACCACTAAATGATTATCAACACAAGGTATGAGTTTCTTTCTCATTCATAAAAGAGTATGATTACATCATATTTTATCATCTTGGCTTAACCCTTTCTCAAGTTTGTTAGCCTTCACTTATCAAAGTGCATTAAACTCATTGTATCTTAATGTAACAATTAACATAACACACTCCAGGTGTTTCTCACCCAAGTATATTGATTTTGAAGTGTATAAAGGTATATCAACCTTGAAGTGTTGAATATGATACTTGTCATATCTTGAATGTATTACTTCCCTCATCACTTCTAACTTGCTCAAGTTCATCAACTTATATCGTATTAGGGTATTTTCCATCCTAACACTTTATGCACTAATCCTGAATTTATCATGTAATGTAAAAGTCATAAAATAATACATTTGAATTGTCCAAACATCATCAATTGATATGGACTCATCTTAGGTTGAGACATTGTTGATATAAGGTTGTCCATCATCCACTACTTTAGGTGTTTCGTATAACATCCTTTTTTAAAAAATAGGGATTGTTATTAAAATACCCTGAATTAGGGTTTTCTCATATCATCATCCTAGATTAGGGTTACACCGTTACCTTATATTAGGGTTTCACTTAACATTGCCCTAAATTAGGGTTAGGGCTCATCACCTTTTTTTTCAATTAGGGTTTTATGATCTCTTTATCAAGGAGCATACCCTAATTATATATATTATATTCATAGTGGAAGTGTTGAGGCTTCACCACTACATGATTATCACTCATGTATGAATTCCTCTCTCTCTCTCATCCTCTCTAGGATGTTCATTACTCCAATCTTGATTAGATTGAGTTAATCATGTATTCTAAAACATACATTTAAAGTTAGCTTTGTGTGTTGAGTTGTTGCCTCCATAAATATCAAAGGTTAACCCTACCAAGGTTACCAATCAATTAAGTACATTATGGATTAAACCTTTGTACTTACCTTTGGTAATCATTGGGTAATGAGTTTATTACCTTCCTAGGTAGAAAATGTATAAATCATCTAAGTACATTAAATATGCTTCCATTGTAATCATCATTCAGGTACATTATAAGTACTCAATTAGTTTTGGAGTTAATTGAACCTTCAAATGATTAGAAATAATTTAATCCATTAATTGGGATTGATCAAATTGAACCATCAAAGGGTTTTAACCAAATTAAACTTTCAAACGATTTTGCTTAAGTTGGATCTCCAAACGGTTTTGATCAAACATGCCCAAACAATTTTGAGCAATCATGTCCAAACGGTTTTGAACAATCATGTCCAAATGGTTTTGAACAATCATGTCCAAACGGTTTGATCAAACATTCCCAAATGGTTTGAGACCGTTTAGACCTCCAAACGGTCTCGGTCTCAACCTCAAACGGTTTTGAAAATTGTTTTCATTCAATCGGTTTTGGAAACCCTAAACACCAAACGATCTTGAAGATCGTTAATCATCAAACGGTTTAGAAACCGTTTCTTTCCAAATGGTCAACTAAAAACCAAATAGTCAACTATACCAAATGGTCAAATCAATCCAAACGGTCAATTGTCCCAAATGGTTTTGAACCCAGTTCTTCGAAAGGTTTGCAAATCGTTTGGTCACCAAACAGTTTTGTGAAACCGATTGACCAATTTTATTGGAAACCGATTGGAGTTGCAATTTTGGGAAAAGTGTACATGATGATGTCATCATCGTATACATTCATTTATAAGGTTCACATTACTACTTATTTCATAGAATCATCCATTACAACAGGCAATTAATCAAGAAGAAGGAGAAATCAACATAACTTGTAAAATTGGAATTGAATAATAATGTAATTGAGTTCAAGTTATATAACCCACTTTCAAAGAATGCTTCAAAGATCCAATGCCACGTATTTAATGGTGGAAGAATCTTTATCAACTATTCCAAGCTCGTGCTCAACTCTTTGAGTGAAATGAATGGTCAAAGTTGAGAATTGAGTGGAGAAAAGAAGAAATCAAGCATTGATTTTCAATTTCCACCATGAAATCAAGGTGAAAGGAGATCATGGAGCTTACCTACAGGTTGGGAGTCCTCCTCCAATTGCTCCTAAGCTCCCTTGGTCGTTTTGCAAACAAAGAGTGAAAGAAAATCCGAAAAAGAGTCCTCGGTTGAGTGGGGAATGAAGTGTATATAAGGATTTTCAAAGAGAGAGAAAGTTGAAAAGCAATCCTTCAACTCCCCAAATTGGTGCCACTTAACCCCCTCTAATCATTGCATACGAAGGCATCCTCCTTTTACTTTAATTCTTCTTCATTATCCACAAGTAAAGGAAAAGCAATTAAGCACCTTAACCATTATAATAATAATATCCAAAATTGAGTGGATATTACTTTTAATTAACTAATGTGAGTGGACTCTCCACTCACTTAGATATTTTCGTGGTATTTGCAAGGAATAAGGACGTACACACTTATATACTTTCAACCATCTCATTTTTGGTTGAAGGGCACTTCAATTAACATATTTATTTTTGCATTAATTTGAAGTAAAGTTCCATTTATGCTTAAATCTTGATTATTTTAATATCAAGATTCTCTATCTTCCAAAATGATTCAAATGAGGCGCCCCTCTCAAATTATTTTCTCTACATGATGCCAAGAATCATGAGGGACCCTCTTAAAGTGGTATTTTTCATATTGAACCCTAGGTTTTGGGTAAATTGCACATTACACCAAAACTAGGTTTTAATGCACAAAGATTGCTCAGCAAGCTCTATCTTGGTGCTCAAGCTTATGGAAGACATACCACTACATCATACTCATTTCTATGATGCTTCAACATCTGAGGAACATTTTATCATGTACAATTTGCAAGTTAACCCCTCAACTTGGGTAATTTGCACTTTAGTCCAAAACGGGCAAAACATTGTTTCAACATTATTCTAAAAGGACTAAAATCGAAACATAAGTTCCTCTTGAGCCTTAATTACTTTTCAAAAGATAAGAGCAGGCATATAATTATCTTTATTAAATAAAACATCTAGGGTTAAAGCATAACCCAGGTCAGGGATGTTACAAATTATAAACCCCTAACAAGGATTTCGTCCTCGAAATCCCAGGAAAAGGAGAGACAGATATTATTCATTCATCATATCATCAAATCTCCACATAACATCTTAATGTCATGGAGATATCATAGAACCTTGATTAATGCAAAGTTATTCCATATTTCTTATTTATTTTAGAATTTCACTTTCAAGAAAAGACTAGAGTTACGTTTTGTCACCCACTTGTGACTACAAGTCTTATCATATATCTGTTGTGCCATCTAATTTATTGACACAACATTAATATTTCTTACTACTTGTACAAACCATCTCATTAGTTGTACATACCCTTTTTCATAAGGGGAGGTTACTTTTCAATTAAGAACTTATCTTAGAGATATCTCTAGATTATATATATAAGTTGCTTTAATAGGTCTAGATAGGGGTATTCTTATGGAATTATTTTTATCTTGATAAATTTTTCCACAATAATTACAATTGTTCCTTCATTTAGTACATCCTTATCGATGTTATGTTTATGCAGAGCATAAACCCCTAACATGTGATGTCCATACTATTTTATGTAATTAGACTGACTTCACGGTTGGCCATTCCAGGTAACCAACATAAGTCATTTAATTAGGAGTTATGCTTTTACTTTGCCATATCACCTGATATTTCTCAGATACCAAAATTTCTTACCTTGGTATTCATCACATGTGTCAAAAACACATCACATCCTCATTATTACTATCTCTCTGTTGTTGTTACCAAAGTCACACATATAAGAAGATCTTTCTTTCATCTTTGGAGCATTATTTGTTACATATATCTTTATCTTGGAACCAAAGTCCAAGATGAACTAATACTTTTCTAAGTATCTATCATTAGATTATTTCTAATCCATGCACATCAAGTGTCACAATACTCACTTGATTGCTATGTTCCAAAAAGAAGAGAACACAAAGAAACACATTTCTCTTATCACCCTATATCATCCAGGGTTGTTTATCAAAGAGAAAAGATTATCCTCTAATTATTGTATGAGCTTTCAACTGTTCATGAATCATTTACTCTTGTTTCATCCTAGGTTCCTTGCCATCAGCAAAGGAATTATAAGGATGATTACATGTCATTATTCATTCTTTTGTTATTTTCTAACATATTTATGAACATTTTGTGATTTTATCACATTTCCCATTTTCACATCATGGGAAAAGATCTTTACTATTCACACAGGCTTTATCTGACAGGGATGATCTCCCTTGTCTCATTTTCTTTATCATGAGGATTGTACTTTTATTTCCTCATATACACAGATGGATCCCATTTTATTGTATTAAGGATGTGATAAAAATATACATGACATATTTCTAGTTTCTTTATGCTCACTAGATTGTTTCAGAATGACTACTTGATCAGAGCAATCAGAAAGATAACAATCTAAGAGTCCCATACTTACCCTATCTCCAATATTTATATACTTGGCCAGGGTATACAAGTATTGAGATTAGGTAGTATGCACTTTATTATTATTATGTTCCTCACTTTTCATATCATTATAAACACAAGATTTAACATTACTAGATTTTCTTCAGGCATTACTTCTGTATCTCATCCTTTATCACACCGATAAGAGAAATTATAAAACATTTAAAGGAATATTGAGTAAAATATAAGCCCTCATCTTCCTTGTGTCCTCATATGACTTAGTCAAAGGAAGCTCAAACACAACTACTTTCTTATATTTAACACATGAAATCATGAAATAATATATTAGAATGAAACGGTTTCATCTGACCTGCCTCATCTCGTAGTTCATTTATTGCCTCAGGCTGATTCTTTTCATAGAATCTTGCTTGGGACATCTGTCCACATCCTCAAATGCCACCAGAAAATTGTTCCCTCTGATGACCTTGATGTCTTTGCCTTGGTGGTTGGGTTACCATTGTTTTTCCAACTGGACAATCTTTTACTAGATGTCCTACCTGTCTACATTGGTGACAGGTTCTAAGCTCTTGGTATGGTCTCAAAGGTCCTTTACCCTTTTTGGGTAGCCCTTTCCTTAGTACACTAGACCCTGGTTGTATCGGGGGTACCAAAAACTTCCCATTTTTAGAACTACTAGGCCTCTGGTCCTGAGTTTGGATAGGCCTTTTCTTGGTTCTCTCTTCCT
Source organism: Alisma plantago-aquatica (assembly GCA_963693085.1). NCBI lineage: Eukaryota > Viridiplantae > Streptophyta > Magnoliopsida > Alismatales > Alismataceae > Alisma > Alisma plantago-aquatica. The sequence goes on along the minus strand of OY856411.1, from coordinate 1,255,992,173 downwards.
TATTCTTTACTGGATAGTTCTTTCTGAAATGTCCAGGATTCCCACACCTGTGGCAGATTCTGGTTTTGTGTTGTAACCTATTTCTTCTAACATTTTCTATTGCTTCATCATGTTGATGTTGATTAATAATCTTGTTGGAGTCCAAAACTTCATCATTGGGGTCGGTAATCTGGGCTGTATTGCTAATGCACGGTCCACTATATGCATCATAGTTGTCCTAAATTTCCCAAACATAGCATGGAAAGGTGGGCTCTCTATCTCTTCTTGGTTAAACTGAGGATGTTCAGATACTGGTTCCTTCCTAGTCTGGTCCCTTGCACCTCTTCCTGGTGCAGCAATGCTGCTTTCAGAAGTATGTTCTTCGTGTGATCCAGACATCTTTAAGTTCTTCTTCTCCTATATGAGAAGAAGACACTACCAGATACACTGGAAGACACTAGAACAGACTCAACAACCTTAATCCTATGTCTCTGTAGACTCAGCGAACCTAGAGCTCTGATACCACTAAATTGTCACGAAGTGTTCGAACAAAACATTATTAACTAAGCAGATTACTGAAAATCACTAAAATTTAAAACCTTTTTCAAAGATATCCAATTCCAAGAAACTCTTATAACAAGAACCAAAGTATTACATATACATTTTGGTACACAAGTACATACCATGTACCATCTCTTCTCGAGGATTACATACAACTGTTGCTTTTCCAGAACTATACATAAGCAACATAAAACCTCGAGGCATCAAGCCAAAATCTCAGATCGATTCATTCAAAGTACCAACTACTAACTCCGAGGACCTAAGAGTACAGAGACGACACATAGGACTCTCTATACAAAAAATGACATCCAGAGTCTCCACCTGGAGTTTACAGTTGTCCTTGTTACTGCTGCTACTCTCCCCCTGCTATAGGGTTTCTGCCTCCTCTTCTGCATCTACCTAAAAAGTTGGATCCCACGGGGGTGAGACAATTGTAAATTGCCCCAGCGAGAGATATAACTCTCCGCCAAAAACATTATTATTGCACTTTTAATAGAATAAAACTGAGCAGAGGATTTATATATTCAACAGCAGATAGATCAATGTCTACATAGATTAGAACAATATTCTTATACAAAGCATTTCAATTATAACTTGATAAAACAACATATCATTTATCCAATAAGGAATTAAAACACATGTATAACATTTATCCTTCTAGGATATGCTAAGCAGGGTAACATCAACCAATGAATTCTTGTATTTCAACCTTAAACAAATACGCTACATGACTGATTACATTTTACAATCATACTTAAGCCCTGAGGAGATGAGGTATACCACTCATACTCCAACCGACCACGACTACGTTAAGTATTGGTACCACACAAGGTCAATGGAAGAGCCGGAATTCAAGACCTCAACCTTCTCGGTCAGTACGAGATTGTATGGCAGAGACATCATGTGTCAAACTGCAAATAGCTTGCCAAGGTATATTGGCATCTTTGCTATAGAGTTATAGCATGTAGCATATACTCTCTTCAGGGTTATGTCCCGTAGCCAATGCCTGGTATTTATATTGTGGAGTCATGGCCCGTAGCCATACTCTTATTGGGGTATGGTCTGTAACCAATCCCATACATAGGATATAGCCCGTAGCCATTCCCATGGGGTATAAGGATATAATTGCCCAATTAACCACACATATTCAAAAATATGTGCTTCGGGTTATGCCGCAAAACACCTGTTTCACCATTCAGCAATTTCTGACGCTGATGGATCTGTGGTCAGGGCAACTACATTAAATGATATCACTTGATTAATTAAGTGTATTATTGTATTATTTTAGCATCAAACAAGTTTCCATAACATCAATTATTATGACAAATACTACAAAGAATGGGTAATACTTTCATCAAGTATTGTTCAACCTTTAATAAAGCATTGGGAACTCAATCCCTCATTTCATCAGGTGCATTCTTATTTCTCAACAACTCATCATCATGATTATGGAATATGGGTATTCAAACCCTCAGTTCATCATATAACACTTGTTACCGCTTATTAGGTAACTGATACCTTCAAGTCATCTGACCAAGGTAAACATAATACTTGCTTCACAAGCCTCTCACATGGCTTACAAGGCTTAATTCATCTCTTGTTACATCTCACTAGGCAACAAGGCATGTTATGGCTCACAAGGTGCATCAAACAATTTCAATAATAGAAGATCATAGCTCATACCTGGGTATGCTCATCATCTCATGATATCTGCATGGTTAGTAATCACAATAGCAGTTATATCAATATCACATATCAACATCATGCAGTACAAGGGTAACACCACTATTCCCTTATCAGGGTTAGGGTTTCCCATTTCATATTAATCAGGGATACTCGTCCCATTACCCAAAATTAGGACTTCACATACCTTTACTCTATATTAGGGTTAGGGTTTCAAATTAGAGGTTCATATTTCATAGCATCACCCTAGATTAGGGTTTCATAACACCTCATCTTGTGTCAAGGTTTCACACATCTAGGAGCATACATTGTTATCATAAGTATTCAATCATACTTATTTATTCTCATCATTTACCACTACATGATTATCAACACAATGTATGAGTTTCTTTCTCATTCATACAAGAGTATGATTACATCATATTTTATCATCTTAGCTTAACCCTTTCTCAAGTATGTTAGCCTTCACTTATCAAAGTGCATTAAACTCATTGTATCTTAATGTAACAATTAACATAACACACTCCAGGTGTTGCTCATCTAAGTATATTGATTTTGAAGTGTATAAAGGTATATCAACCTTAAAGTGTTGAATATGATACCTGTCATATCTTGAATGTATTACTTCCCTCATCACTTCTAACTTGCTCAAGTTCATCAACTTATATCATATTAGGGTATTTTCCATCCTAACACTTTATGCACTAATCCTACATTTATCATGTAATGTATTAGTCATAAAATAATACATTTGAATTGTCCAAACACCATCAATTGATATGGACTCATCTTAGGTTGAGACATTGTTGATATAAGGTTGTCTATCATCCACTACTTTAGGTGTTTCATATAACATCCTTTTTTTTAAATAGGGATTGTTATTAAAATAGCCTGAATTAGGGTTTTCTCATATCATCACCCTAGATTAGGGTTACACCATTACCTTAGATTATGGTTTCACTTAACATTGCGCTAAATTAGGGTTAGGGCTCATCATCTTTTTTTTCAATTAGGGTTTCATGATCTCTTTATCAAGGAGCATACCCTAATTATATATATTCTATTCATAGTGGAAGTGTTGAGGCTTCACCACTACATGATTATCACTCATGTATGAATTCCTCTCTCTCATCCTCTCTAGGATGTTCATTACTCCAATCTTGATTAGATTGAATTAATCTTGTATTCAAAAACATACATTTAAGGTTGGCTTTGTGTGTTGAGTTGTTTCCTCCATAAATATCAAAGGTTAACCCTACCAAGGTTACCAATCAATTAAGTACATTATGGATTCAACCTTTGTACTTACCTTTGGTAATCATTGGGTAATGATTTTATTACCTTCCTAGGTAGCAAATGTATAAATCATCTACGTACATTAAATATGCTTCCACTGTAATCATCATTGAGGTACTTTATAAGTACCCAATTAGTTTTGGAGTTTATTGAACCTTCAAATGATTATAAACCATTTAATACATTAATTGGGCTTGATAAAATTAAACCATCAAAGGGTTTTAACCAAATTAAACTTTCAAATGATTTTTCTTAAGTTGGATCTCCAAACGGTTTTGATCAAACATGCCCAAACAGTTTTGAACAATCATGTCCAAACAGTTTCGAACAATCATGTCCAAACAGTTTTGAACAATCATGTCCAAAGGGTTTGATCAAACATGCCCAAATGGTTTGAGACTGTTTAGACCTCCAAACGGTCTTGGTCTCAACCTCAAATGGTTTTGAAAACTATTTCCATTCAATCGGTTTTGGAAACCCTAAACACCAAACGATCTTCAAGATCGTTAATCATCAAACGGTTTAGAGACCGTTTCTTTCGAAATGGTCAACTCAAAACCAAATGGTCAACTGTACCAAATGGTTAACTCAATCCAAACGGTCAACTCAATCCAAACGGTCAACTGTCCCAAACGGTTTTGAACCCAATTCTTCAAACGGTTTGCAAACTGTTTGGTCACCAAACGGTTTGGTGAAACCAATTGACCAATTTTATTGGAAACCGATTGGAGTTGCAATTTTGGGAAAAGTGTCCATGATGATGTCATCATCATCTACCTTCGTTTATAAGGTTCACATTACTACTGATTTCATAGAATCATCCATTACAACAAGCAATTAATCAAGAAGAAGGAGAAATCAACATAACTTGTAAAATTGGAATTGAATAATAATGTAATTGGGTTCAAGTTATATAACCCGCCTTCAAAGAATGCTTAAAAGCTCCAACTCCATGTATTTAATGGTGGAAGAAGGTTTCTCAACTATCCCAAGCGCGTGCTCAACTCTTTGAGTGAAATGAATGGTCAAAGTTGAGAATTGAGTGGAGAAAAGAAGAAATCAAGCATTGATTTTCAATTTCCACCATGAAATCAAGGTGAAAGGAGATCATGGAGCTTACCTACATGTTTGGGGTCGTCCTCTTGTTTCTCCTAAGCTCCCTTAGTCATTTTTCAAACAAAGAGTGAAAGAAAATCCGAAAAAGAGTCCTTGGTTGAGTGGGAAATGAAGTGTATATAAGGATTTTGAAAGTGAAAGAAAGTTGAAAAGCAATCCTTCAACTCCCCAAATTGGTGCCACTTAACCCCCTATACTCCTTGCATAAGAAGACATCCTCCTTTGCCTTTAATTCTTTTTCATTATCCACAAGTAAAGGAAAAGCAATTAAGCACCTTAACCATTATAATAATAATATCCAAAATTGAGTGGATATTACTTTTAATTAACTAATGTGAGTGGACTCTCCACTCACTTAGATATTTTTGTGGTCTTTGCAAGGCATAAGGACTTCCACAATTATCTACTTTCAACCATCTCATTTTTAGTTGAAGGGCACTTCAATTAACATATTTATTTTTGCATTAATTTGAAGTAAAGTTCCATTTATGCTTAAATCTTGATTATTTTAATATCAAGATTCTCTCTCTTCCAAAATGATTCAAATGAGGCGCCCCTCTCAAATTATTTTCTCTTAATGATGCCAAGAATCATGAGGGACCCACTTGAAGTGGTATTTTGCATATTGAACCCTAGGTTTTGGGTAAATTGCACATTACACTAAAACTAGGTTTTAATGCACAAAGATTGCTTAGCAAGCTCTATCTTGGTGCTCAAGCTTCTGGAAGCCATACCACTGCATCATACTCATTCATATGATTCTTCAACATCTAAGGAACATGTTATCATGTACAATTTGCAAGTTAACCCCTCAACTTGGGTAATTTGCACTTTAGTCCAAAACGGGCAAAACGTTGTTTCAACATTATTCTAAAAGGACTAAAATTGAAACTTAAGTTCCTCTTGAGCCTTAATTACTTTTCAAAAGATAAGAGAAAGCATATAATTATCTTTCTTAAACAAAACATCTAGGGTTAAAGCATAACCCAGGTCAGGGATGTTACAGTGATAGCATTTGCCTGTTGTCTTAGATTCACCTCTGGTTGGCTTGGAAGAGAACCGGATTGAGTGTTCTTTTGCTCTGCATCAAGGCCTACTAGGAAATTTGGTTTTCCAACATCCTTGTATGAGTGTAAATGCCATCCAATTTTGTGTATATTTGAGCAATTGCATCCTTCAAGAGTTTGTCATTGCCCCTGAACTCTTCATTTTACTACATCTACATGGAGATAAATTTCTCCGTCATGGCCTCCAAGGAAGAACTTTAGGGTTGTTGTTGTTGTTGTTGTTGGTAACCCCTATTGTTGTTGAAGCCCAGAGGATTCCCATTGTTTTGCTGGTTGAAGTGTTTTTGCTACTATGGTTGCTACTGTCCTTGTTGAAAGTTCTGAGCATTGCTTGTGTTCCGGTAGGAGAAATTAGGATGATCTCTCCATCCCAAATTGTAGGTGTTGGAATAGGGATTGTATTGCTTATTCCCCTGCACCCCAATGACATTGACTTGTTCTAGGCTCCCTTCATTTTCATTAGGAGCAAAGCACGTATAAGAAGTATGTCCATAATTCCTACAAGCTTCACATATCACTTCAGCTGATTGGATTTGCAATGTAGTCATCTTCTTGAACTTTTGTGTAAGATCATCGAGTTTAGCAGCAATTAGGTCAACGACATCAACAGTATGCTTCCCTCCTTGTTTCTCGATTGAAGAACTAATTGTAGAAGATGATTGTGCTTTCCTATCCAACCCCCATTGACAGTGGTTGAGTGTTATGTCTTCAATGATATCATAAGCCTCCCTGTAAGACTTATTCATCAAAGCTCCATTTGCTATGGCATCCAGTGTCATACGGGTATTATAGAATAGTCCATTATAAAATGTTTAGAGTAGCAACCAGATGGTCAATTCATGGTGAGGGCAAAGGCGTTGCAGGTCCTTAAACTGCTCTCATGTGTCATACAGAGTTTTTCCATCATATTGAGAAATGTTTGTGAGTTGGTTCCTTAGTTGGGTTGTTTTGCTCGGCGGGAAATACTTTGTAAGGAAAGCATTTAAAAATTGATCCCAGTTTTTGATGGACTTATTAGGAAGAGATAAAAGCCATGCTTTGGCTCTATCTCTCAAGGTGAAAGGGAATAATAGTAGCCTTACTCCATCGGCAAATGCACCATTGATTTTGAAAGTGTTCATATACTCCAAGAATTCAGCCACATGGAGATTTGGATCTTCATTAACAGTACCCCTGAAATGATTCTGCTGGATCATCTGCATCATTGAGGGAGCAAGAGAGAAACTATTTGCTTCCATTGCATGCAGATCAATGGCTACACAAATGTTTGTGGCAACTAGCATGGTGAAGTATTTTAAAGGACGGTCGTCCTCCATGGTTGGATCTTCTTGTGCGACTTCTTCAAAAATCGAGGAAGATGGTGATGGTGATGGTGATGGTGATGGTGATGGTGATGGTGATGGTGGAACACCTCCTAGTAGTGGTTGCTCTATGCTTCTTGCTCTTCTTAAGCTTGAAAAAGCGCACTCAATCTCAAGGTCTAGAAATGTCGATGTTTGAAGACCTCTTTGCGAGCAATGCATACAACCTGAAAAATAGCAAGATATATTGAGAACACAACTATAAGGTATATGGAAATTTGAAAATGGAAATGATGATCTAGTCTCAAATACTAATTAGCACTTGTTACTCTAATTAGATTAATTGTAGCTCCCCAACAATGGCGCCAAAAACTTGTTGGTTGTTACACTAACGAGTTTTAATCTTAAGAAAGATCTTTTACTCAACTAGCCAATTCCCGCAAGTATACGGAAGTAGTTGTAGTCGAGATCAAACACAAGGAGCTTGGTAATCAATTAAATGCAATAGTGCTAAGGTTCAACAATCTAGACCATTTTAAAGATGTGATATGGTTGATTCAGCTAAAATTTCAGAATTAAGCAAAATAGTAAATGGATTACTAAACGAGGTTAAATTTCAGATATGGAAGGATCTTGTAATTAAGATTTCAAGATATCATAGCATAAAATAAGAGCATGAAATTTAAACATACTAAGCACTTGTTTTAAAGGAGAGTTGTATGTTGGACTTCACCTCTCGGTGCAAGTACAATGATCCTAACTCAATACAACATTCTCATGTATGAATTTTGTTTTGGATTACAAACCTACTCCTCAACTCCATAATTTCCACTCTCATGGTAAAGAAGGAGTTGCCAAGAAAGTACCTACTTACTCTCCTACCTATCTTCTTAGATCAAGCAAGAAAGCATAAAACATGCACATAAAGTGGCTAGCCATACATGCAAGAAGAAAGAAACATGTACTCACATGGTGGAAAAACAAGCAACTTAGCATTTAGTACGAAATTATCATGTTACTTACATGATATGACATGGGAGTTACTCTCTCATGTCCAAGAAAAAGTGTCTACTCGTCCATGATGATGTACAGTAGAGAAAATATAGAAATTTCAGAGTTTAACATGGTTTAGAGAAGGAAAAGCTAAGATAACCAAAGGTATAACCCAAGAAGAGTAGAATTCTGACTTGGGGATGAAATTCCACTCCTACCGCTGCTCCAAACTGGACAAACTTTCCTCTTGAGAAGCCTTATGGAGTGAAGAAGCTCTACGGCACCTCTGGAGAATAAAATGGAGAAGAAGAGAAGAAAAATGGGTTCTTTGGCAATAAACCACCTTCTTCCACCCCAAAATCACCCTCCTTTTCTCTAGCCTTGCTCTTGGACGAAAGACTTTCAAATTATGACCAAAGATAACCGCTCCATAGGGTGGTCTTGTCTTTAAAAGTGAGAGAAGTCATATTTTAAATTTGCTAAAACTGACAGAGACACAGCGTGTCTTCCTTGGGATACGTCGTATCCTGGTCCCCGACAGTTGTTCCAAGTGTAAAGCACATGACGTGTCTGAATTAAAACACGTCATGTACATTAGCAGAAGTACAAGAATTGGTTCTGAATTCCCAGGTATACGTCGTATCTATGGTGGACACACTGTGTACTTTTCCTCTTTATCTGAAGTATATGGCCAACTAGAAATGTGCACACCGTGTCTTAAATAAGAAACGTCGTGTGCTTTGTTCTTTCAGCAGAAATAGAATTCTGAATGTCTGCAAGGCGTGGAGAAGTCCCAATGATGATGAATTTGAGTTTGGCTATCTCCAATTTGATCCTTTTGAAGCATATCTACAATAAACATCATGTGATAAGAAAAATAACAAAAAGGTGGTAAGAATAATATGAATAGAGGCTAAATGAGAATGAAATGAACTAAATTTGTGTGTGAAATCATGTGAAAAGTTGATGTGGAAAGTACACAACACTTTCTCTAAAGGTCTACTTCTTTTCAAATCCTTCACATTTAAGCAAATGTGTGATCCACATCCGATATCTAGTACCCATGATGAGGAAGTAGTGAAGTTAACCTCAATAACATATACACCAAAAGTAGAGATCTCAATCCCTTTCTTCCAGATTTGCTTATCCATCTCCTAATTTTGAGTGTTGAAGACTTGGACCTTAGCTTAGCCACAGAATGCTTCTTGGCCTTGCCTTTATCCTTGGACTCAACTCCATTGATCATCATCACAGATTTGTCCTTCTTAATTTGTGCTTCAACACTAATCAAGATGTCAAGCAACTATGACAGCGGTCTAGCCATGTTACTCAAGTGGTAACACTCAATAAACTGGCTATATGATTTAGGCAAAGATTGCAAAATCATATATGTGGCCAACTCTTGACCTAAAGGAAATCCCAGACTCTCAAGATGCTTCATATGTCCAATCATATTGAGCGCATGAGGCTCTACTGGACATCCTTCTGTCATTTTGCACTCAAAAAAAGCCTTAGAGACATTATACATTTCATGCTTATCATGTTGTTTATGCAGCTCATAATTCATATAGCCCAGCATAAGGTTCTTGATGTTCACAACATCATTGGCATGCTTCAAAGAAGCATCCATGTTAGTCTTAGGCAAATTTGGAGTGGATACTGGCACTGGTATTTTAGGATCATGTAGAACACTTCTCAAGGTCATGAACCAGTTATGGAAATAAATCTCATTTAATTCATCTAATTGCAATATATATTTGTTTGTCATTTGATTATATAAGAGAAAATTTGTATTTGTAAAAAAAAACTTTTTATTTGATTTGATTTGAAAATTTGATATTAATTAGGTCTCTAATTAATTATCACTCCCACTATTTTATTCAAATTGATAGCCCTCAATAGAAATTTAGAATATTGCAACGTATAATATTCTAGTGGGACAAGATCCTAATTTCATCCAAATCATGAGCCAGCTAGGGCTGTCACCCACAACTTGATTCTATCAAGTAGGCGACTTTTTCTAATTGCATCATATGCAACTCTTGATAAATGATATGTGCAACTCTCTACCATATTCATTTGTATGCCTCTAGGTGCTTAATCGAATTAAGATCACCTAGTTAAGCCTGACCCATAAGCTAACACGATGGACTATGAACCCTACTAGGGCAGACCCACATATCTACCAATACAGTTCCACGAGATAGACGGCGCACCAAGCTTGGTTGATCAAGCTTTTTATGTGTGTTGAGATATGGAAAGCATCTAAGACTTAATATGTAATTGAGGGAGTTTGTTTTATAAGTATATACATATATGTTATCCAATAACCACATATATAGTATGTATCATATACATGCTATATCCCATAAAGAAAACATGCAATAAATGAAAGTGATGGTTATGGCCAGTCCTGATGTAATCCCTTGGAGCCACAAGGGATTACATCATCTAGGTCTACATCATATGCAAAAACCTATTGTTGATGAAGATATGTGCTTGCCAATCTGGGTTGATCGATTCAGCCTTGAACTTATTGGCTTGCCTCCTAGTCGGTTGCTAGGTCGTCACCGGTCATTTGGTCCTTTTGTCCACCATCAGCTACCTCTTCCAGCTGATCGGTCGGGCCCACCAGGTGATCAATCCAGCTTGTCCACCGTGTCCTCCAAGGTCCTTCATTCGATCAACTCATCTTTGGGACGCCTTCATCTTCATCATAATAGGAAAGTAAACTATCCTAATTTTACATGATTATAGGGAAACCTCGAGTTACATTCGAGGGGAGTAAAGGTAGAAGGGAAATAACTTTACATTGGGAAGATGGGACAGAGGATCGATACGCAGACTAAGATAAACTGACAAACCAACCACATAGAACCATGCACGGATAGGGGTTATTGCCCAAAAACATGCTACACATCCACCATCAAAACCATTTTAGGGTGATGTGTGTAAATTGCATATATATATAAATATCATATATATATTAGTTTGGGATTATCGTGGTGTTTGGATTTGACAAGATATTATTCACATCGCATGCAATAATAGAATGACAAAACCAAAATCCAATCATATCAATTATCTAGTAATATAGTAAATTGACGTTGGATCTGATACCACTGTTGTGAAATATGGTATAGAGCAGGCAGTAAAATTTAAAAAATTATTACCATATTCCCCATAATCAGTAGATCACGTCAATAACTATAATGCAAGAAGGATGGTTCATGGGATATACTTGGTTCTGGAGCAAGACCAGCAACAATCCTCTACATTGTAGATGTAAAACTCTAAATCCTAGTTGTACTGGGACTCGTCTGACTGTTGCACCTCATGGTCTGCACCACGGACTGCAACCACGAACATCATCTTCTTCAGCAGCTCCTCTTATCACGGACTACTGGTTGATGTTGTCCTCCAAGTGGAAAACAACGGCTTCCCGCCTCTATGGTAGTCCACATGGACCGCCTAGAACTCCTGTCATCCTACTGGACCGGAGAGGAAGGAGTTGTCCCTCTCTATCGGTGTACTAGTCACCAACTTGCTCTCCCACAATGACAACTCTCAGTTGTTCTCTCCCGTGGCTATCCCTCCCTTGTCGAGTAGGACTTGTCGGGTCTCTCGTGGTTACCACAACCAAAGAGGACAACAATTGTCAGAGGAACTGATTCTCAGTTGTTAGTGTTGTAGTTGTCCTTTGGGAATCCCTCAGTACCCCTCTCTATATAGGAGGGGTTAGGGTCAGGGTTCCCAGTCCCTAACCAATGCAGGACTAAAGCAGGAGTGGAAAGGACAAGTAGATCTTGAATTTTTGCAGCTTTACTGGAAGTTTCACAACCTACGTGCAATGAAATGTCATCTTGCCAAGTGAGATGGTCATATCGCATGTGAGATGGTCGTTTTGCTAAGGGAAATGGTCTTCTGGGATGTGAGATAGTCATTTTGCACTTTCCCAGTCAGATATGAATTGGAAAATCATTCCTAATTAACATCATACATTAATTTACTTGCACCCCTAGTATGTGTAATTGAAACGAGTTTAGGAAAACTCCATAACTTTCATTTGTCCCAATAGGGCCACCTCACACAAGTGAAATGCCCATCTCACACAAGCAAGACACCCGTCTCACCCACTTAGATGGTTGTATGGTGAGGTCGAGTCGAGTTGGTCAGTTCAACAGCTTGAACCAGTCGGTTCATAGGATATAACTAAGCCAATTCAATTTTTGATCTGCCTGACAACCCAAACGGTCGTCTCAACTCTTGTGACGCCCATCTGGCTACCCAAATGTCCATCTCACCCAATGAGATGGTCATTTGGTAGTTCAGTCAGCCAATCTGTCGATCTGTTGTGTGAATTGAGTACCTAAATACTTAGTACTTAATTCAAGTATCATTCAAGATCAAACTCCTCTTCTAGATGAGTTCCTATCTGTGTGACCCTATACGTCCCATATCACATTGGTAGTGAATGTCTGTAATAACTTATGACATCACAAGCAAAGAGTGGTGCCTAGTCGCACATCATTGCTACCTAGGTAAATGAAAAAGTTGGGGAATAACTTCAACCTACAATCTATGTATGGTGTTGCAGTGTTTGTATAGTTCCTTTGTCATTGATGTCCATATTGAACTAGAGGCATGGAGCAGTCACCTCATTATTATTCAATCCTTTTCTTAAACCAAGAGCAGACTGTCTGAGATATATGTAAGCTCAATATCACATGTTGACTGACATGTGCATGGTCGTGCTTTTCTCAATCTCGCTAATCAAGAGGCCTAGGACATCACACTCCTACAGGAGGGACAAATCCCATGTCAATCACTCACAATCAATCCCCATGTGTCAAAGCCACCCAATCATCACTATTACAACAACCCATGTTTTAGGATTGCATTTGATGATGTCAAAGCATACCCAACGAAATGTGTTGAGTGTAGTGATTTTAGGTCTAAGAACCACAACCACCACCATCACTATGAGAGTTGACTATGACTTCCATGATGATGGCTTCAATGTGTCAGTCTCATGGCAGGTCTGTCCGATATCTGTTCTCTAACATGTATCTGTGTGCTTGGTTTGATATAGCTACATCATGGCCAATGAGACTCAGTCATCAACCAACTCACACTATGATCTTATGTGTTATTGATGTCTATCAACCTTCCACAAAACAACCGATTAGGGACATAATGAGAATATGTATATGTACTCTTAACATCTGTATGATCTCATTTCTCAAGTCTAACATTTAAAGACATGTGTCATTGAGTAATATAATTCTCTAGACATTCATAATGTTACATCATTATCTCATAACTGAATTAAATAGAATAAATTGGACGCTTGCCCTTTTATTAATAATCAAATCATATACATGATATACCATTACAATCATCACAAGATTGGCTCTTTAGGCATACATAACCAACAAATAATGTGGGCATGCCAAGTGTGGTGCATTATTACTATGTTGACTTTTGGGTCACACTTAACTGTGTGGTCTTAATGAGATTAAGTACCAGAGGCATGCAAATGACCATGGCAAAAAGTTGTACATGTCACCTATCCAAGAATTGCATATGATGCAATTGGAAATAGTTGCCTACCTTAATAATTGGTTATGAACGATGGTGTTGGTTAGGTAATAATTCAATTCTTTTGGATCTTGGCTCACTAAAAGATTGTACATTGCAGTCTTCCGAATTAATACATGAGGGTTATCAATTTGAACAAATAGTGGGAGCAATGATTAATTAAAGGCGTAATTAATATCATTAACTTATCAATTCAAACAAATAAAAAGTGTTTTGAAAAAGTTGCAATATTTCTTTGTAGAATCTAATGTCAAACACAAACACATTATTATTGCGATCAATCCTTGAGAAGGACAAACTAAATAGATTTACTTCCACATTTGGTTAAGGACTTTGATAAGTGTTCTCAAACATGAGTGAAAGCTCTATGTCCTTGAAAGACCAAATCCATAGGAACCTGCTCCAAATGCACTTAAGACTAAATTGGATGCTTACATGAAGCATGCCAATAATGTCATAGACATTAAACACCTTATGCTATGTTGTATGAACTATGAGTTGCATGAAGAACATGATAACATGGAGATTCTTCAAATGGTAACACACCTTAAGAATCATCTAAAGCAAATAAGGTATAATGTCTCCAAAGTGCAATCTGAGTGCAAACTGACAAAGGGAGGTCTAGTAGAGCCCCATGTACTCAATATGATTGGGCATGTGGAGTGACTGGGATTTCTCTTAGGCCAAAGTTGACCATGGATATGACTACAATTTTATGCATGAATCATATAGCCAATTATCAAATGCTTAGCATGTTGATTCTGAAGCAAGGAAGAAGAAGGACAATGATGTGATGGTGATCAATAGAAAGGAGTCTAAGGGAAAAGACAAGGCAAAGAAATGTTCTGAGGCAAAGGTAAAATCCAAATCTTCTGTACTTAAGTTATGGAGAAGGGTAAGTGCAAATGAATTTGTCCTTTTCACTCAAAGGAACAAAGGAAGATAAAGAGATAGATATCTCTACTTCATACCCAATAAGAAATAAGATAGAATTGTAAGGAGCAAGAGTTGCTGCCACTACAGTTGGAATCTATCATTCATGGGCATATAATAGAATTGCTGAATTGCTATTATGGACTTGCCATTAATGAAAACATCATGTATCTTGTACGGACAAGAATAAACTCATTTTTTATTTTAAAAGACGAGATATTATATGGCAATGCCCTATGTCTTATATACTATACTTGATAGTTGTAGAAATAGATGTGTATGACAGATATATTCAATGACTTTATGACTTCAACAATGAATATCTATAGCATTATCATCTAGAGCGCATAAATGGGAAATGCATTTCTAGAATCCATATGATAGTTTCCTAGACTCTTTTAGTTATTGAACAAATAGAGACATGCATATCTTATTTATTGTGCAATATGACAAAAGCATCTTCACTACATGTAGTGGGAGAGCGACTGTTCTATTAGGGCTCATACATATTGATGTATATAGACTTTTTAGAACAAATTCTAAAGGTAGTTACTAGTACCTCATTATATTTACCGATGTTATCAGTAGATATGGAAATGTGTATTTAATGAAATTGTAACATCCCAGGATTTGAGGCCTCGAATAACATGATCTTAAAAGGAATGATTGGACTACCCATATCACTAAGGTGCACCTCCTTTTTCGGGAGCCCATCACTAAAGAACTCCATAGTTAAGCGTGCTCAGCTTAGAGTAGTACTAGGATGGGTGACCAGTCGGGAAGTTGACCCCGGCTTGCACGTGAGTGAGATTAAAGCGTGCAGTTAAGGCTAGTGGTGGTCTGTGGGGCCAGTCGTCATTCCTGAAACTCTACTAGAGCCTTGGGCAGTGGGTCTGGGCGTTACAAATGGTATCGGAGCTATAACCCCTCCGGTAGGTGGGGCCCACATGGACATGGCATGCCAGTCTTGAGCCGTGCGGTCCAGGCATGTAGGAAAGGGATGTCCATGGTTGACGTAGCCACCCTTGCGCTGGTATTCTGTGATCGGGAGTTGGGTGTCCATGGGCCATTGTGGGTCTGCACTGAAATGGGGAAGAGATTATGAGGCCTTATAGTTGAGCCTTGACGAGGACGTCAAGAGTCTAAGTGGGGGATATTGTAACATCCCAGGATTTGAGGCCTCGGATAACATGATCTTAAAATGAATGATTGGACTACCCATATCACCAAGGTGCACCTCCTTTTCCAGTAGCCCATCACTAAAGAACTCCATAGTTAAGCGTGCTCAGCTTGGAGTAGTACTAGGATGGGTAACTAGTTGGGAAGTTGACCCCGACTTGCGCGTGAGTGAGATTAAAGCGCGCAGTTAAGGCTAGTGGTGGTCTGTGGGGCCAGTCGTCATTCCTGAAACTCTACTAGAGCCTTGGGCAGTGGGTCTGGGCGTTACAGAAATACAGTATAAGATCTCTTGAAGTGTTCATGAAACTATGAATGAAGTATGTAACTAACTTGGATACTTTAATGTGATCGATATTGAGATATTTTAAACCAAGAGTTTGAGTACCTTCTGGGAGATCATGATAATGTATCATGATGAACTCCACTTGAAACACAATGATAGTGTATCAAAAAGAAAGAAATAAGTCATGATGTGATTATCAACAAAATCTAGCTAATCTTCCAATTTCCTTTTGGCCACATGCTTAACACCAAAACATTTACCGTCTAAAATGGTTCAAAATGCACCATATGAGATATGTCATGGGAGGTGCCCTGATATGTCTTTTGAAGTGATTAGGATTATAATCTTATATAAGAAAATAGTTTCTTAAAAAGCTTTATCTACAAATCACATAAATGTTATTTTGTTAAAATACTACTCTTATCCCAATCCAACAACAAAATTGTTTGTTGATCTGGATGGTTGTATTCTTGAACAGGAACTTAGTTCAAAAAAATTAGTGGGAGTAAAAGTAGAACTTGAAATGTTCGAGACAAACAAGAAAACATTAAACCTAAAGAGGTACAGTAGGAAGAAGGAGAATTACAAACTGTTGTGGAATCTCACATTCCTTATGTAACACAAAACCTTGTAGTTCTAGTAGAACATGCCTTGAATTTGAAAGATCATGATATCTTATAACTCAAAAAAAATGATGCGTTGATCATAAATGATGAGTCAACAAACTACCTAGAAGCTTTTGAGGAACCCAAATTTGAGAAATGGCTTGAGGCCATGGATCAAATATGGATTCCATGTAAACCAATAAGGTATGACCTTAATACATCCACTTGAAGGGGTAAAACCCATAAGGTGCATTTGGATCTTTGAGAGAAGACCAACATGGAAGGGTATATTGGTTGTAAAGAGATTCAAACAAGTTCAAGGTGTTGAACATGATGAAGTCTTTCACATGTCACCATGGTTAAATCCATCAGGATAATGCTTGTTGTTGCATCTTATTGTGACTAGTGAGATTTGGCATATGGAAGTTAAAACCACATTCCTTAACTAGAATTATTATAAATATGTGTACGTGACACATCCTAAAGGTTTTATAAATACAATAATACAAATAAAGTCTATAAGCTACAAATTAAGGTCAATCAATGGATTGAAGTAAGCATCTCAAAGCTGGAATATTCTATTTGATAAGACAATCAAAGGGTTTGACTTGAGTCAAAATGAAGATGAAATCTCTAATTACAAAGATTTAGTGAGAGCACATTTATATTCCACATGATGATGGGGGATGACGTCCTTATCGTGTAAATGTTAGAACCTAGCTGGAAACACCTTCTCTGTGAAGGGTTTAGGCAAGACATCCTATGTGATAGAGATGGAGATCTATAGAGATAGATCTGTAAAGCTTCTTGAACTAAGAAAGAGCACATACACTAGCAAGATGTTGAAAGGGTTCAACATGCAAGAACTTAGTGAGAGAAAATGTGTCCATGTTCAATGGAGTTAGTCTCTTAGGAGCCTAGTGTCCCAATTCTTGTGAGGAATAGAAACACATGGATAGATGCCATATGCATTCACAATTAGATCTATCTTGAATGCAATGTTATGTACTTATCCCTTTATCTCGTATGTATTGGACATGACGAGAGGATATCTAGTTATCTCGTATGTATTGGACATGATGAGGGGATATCCAACCATCTCATGTGTATTGGACATGATGAGAGGAGATATATATACCTATCTAGAAATCTCGTATGTATTCGACATGATGAGAGGGTATATGTCAGATTCCCATAAGAGTCACTGGACTACCATAAAGAACATCCTTAGATGCTTGTGAAGCACTAAAAGGATCGATTCTTTGGTTATGGTAATAAGGAAGAGTTGGGTGTAAAAGGTTACGTTGATGCAGGATTCTAAAATAACAAATTAATGATCACATTCTAATTTATGTTTGACCTTAAATGAGAACTTTAAGATGGAAAGGGTTCTAAGCTAAAGACAATTATTTATATCTACATAATAAGCCAAGTATCTTTGTGTTATGAGAATAACAAAGGATATTGTATGGATCAAGAAGTTCATACGGGTGAATGTGTGTGAGGTTCAAACCATTGATGACATAATAGAGATACTATGAAAACAATGGAGCTATAGGATAGGCATGGAATCTCAGATAGCATACTACAACACTTCCATCTTATACAATCAGTCATATACTGAAGAGATGTGAAAATTGCATAATACTGACTTGAAGCAAACGTTGCTTAACCCGCTATAAAAGCGCTTGCATAGTAGAAACATGTTGAACATGTTAAGATCACTTGGAATACGATTCATGGGTGATTGGCTCTAAGTGTAAGTGGGAGTATGTTGGTATGTATGCCCAGAGAGCCAATCATATGGTGATTGGAATGTGGCATTAAGTACCTGATTTGATAAATCATAAAGGCAATTTCATCTATTATGTTTGTCTCAGTCATGAGATGATGACACAAACATAGTATATGTCTAAAGAATGATGTTACTCTATGACGTATGTCTTCAATTACATGACTTGAACGATGAGATTATATAGATGCTAAAAGTATATACATTCTTGTTATGTCCCTAATTAGATATTACCGTGGAAGCAGAATAGATGCTCGTAATACATAAGACTAGAGCATGTGTTGGCTGATGATAGCATCTCATTAGTCATGATATGCAATAGCAAGTTAAGCACACATGTACATGTTAGAGATCAATGTATCAGACAGACCCACCATGAGAGTGATACATGGAGACCATAGAATGGTACTCAAAATCATCTCCCATAGTGATAATGGTGATTGTGGTTCTTAGAGCTGAAGTCACTACATTCATCACATGTCGTTCAGTATACTTTGACATCATACAACACAACCTTGAATAAGTATTGCCATAACGGTGATGATAGGGTAATTGTGACACATGGGGACTGAGTGTGAGTGATGTAGATGGGATTTGTTCCTCCTACAAGAGATTGGTATCCAGACCACTTGATAAGCGAGACTGAGAAATGTACAGCCGTACTCATGTGATTCAATATGTGATATGTGAACTCACATGCATCTCAGATAGTCTGCATTAGTTTAGGAACATTGAGAGGATGATGATTCCATGCCTTGAGTTCAAATACAGATATCAGAGACAAAGGAACTATATGATCATGCTAACAGTAATCACAAATTATAAGTTGAAGTTGTTCTCCAACTCATTGAATTACTTAGGTAGCAATGATGTGTAACTAGACACCACTCTTTGCTTATGATGCCATAATTGGTTATGCACATTCACTACCAATGTATTTCTGGACCTATAGGGTCACACACATAGGATACACTCTGATTAAAGGAGTTTATTCATGAATGATGTTTAGATTGATTGCTAAAGGTGTTTAGGTATTCAATTAAATAAGTGAGTCTCTAATTTGACTGACTGGACTTTGAACCGACTGGTTCAAGTGTTGAATCGATCGTTTGGAGTGTCGGATCAATTAGAATCAATATTGGTTGAACTTTGCCTGAACTAGACAAGTGAAATGACCGTCTCACAATGTGAAATGACTGTTTCACTATGTGAGATGACATGTTCACCCTATGGGTTGCCCAGTTCAGTTGTCAATTTGATTGGAATAAGGATTGATGTTGATGTCATGTTTACCATTAATTGACCATTGAATAGCAATATTATTCAGACAAGAAACTACATGGATTGACCGGTTCACTTAGTGAATTGACCAACTCATGCACCAACTGACCAGTTGGGTGTGTGAACTGATCGGTTCTCCATTCATAGGTTCTAGAAAATTCATGATTCTGGACCCTTCTACTCCCACAGACTAGGAACCCTGACCCTAGCCTCTACTATGAATAGAGGGGTAATGGGGGCTTCCCAAAACACACAATTGAGAATCAATTGCTCTAATAATTGTTTTCCTCTATGGTCGTGGCAACCAATAGAGAGCCCGAGCAAGTTCTACCCATTAAAGGGAGGGATAGAGAGGGAGAGAACAACTGAGAACAATTGTGGGAGAGTGTGTTGTTGACTAGTACGCCAACAAAAGGGGACAACTCCTTCCCGTTAGCTCTGGCAGCGCAATGTGGAGTTCCCCATGGTCCCCGTGGACTGCTCTAGAGGTAGGATTCCATTGGCTACTGCTAGGAGGACATCATCAACCACTGTGTGTGGTGCTGCACCAGGATGTCAGTAGAGGCGATTGTTCGAGTGATGTTGTTGCTGAAGGAGTGTGTTGTTGCCTAAAGAAGAATAAGAAGCATGATGCTACTGCAAGGGTAATGTCACTGGACTTTCTCTAGGACCAAGTATAACCTTGAAAACCTTCCTTCCTAGATACATTATTATTGACGCAATCTTGCTATTTTGGGAAATGGACAATTAAATTTTTTGTTTCCGCTTCCTTATCTATCACCTGGATTTCCCTAATGGGGGTCAAACCTGGATCTGATGTGAAGGAGTGCCCATGCTAATTCAGTGGACTACCACCTCAGTGGCATAACAGATGTAAATTGATTTACATATGAGCAATAAGATATGCTTTTGGTTTAAAAGAAGTTGAGCATGATTTGTGATAAATGTGCATCAAATTGTTTTGATGTGGAAATTGTTTTTAAGGTTTTACAAAAAAAAGGAACAATTTAGATATGGTTCTTGTATACTGTTTTGATCATCTTTTTCAAGAATCTCATATTTTATGTCTCAGTATATGTCTAGACCTAGAGTTTTTCTCTAATGGTTGGTTTATGCTAATATGGATAGTTTGTAATATACGGTCTAAAAATATCAAATATTTATATATTGTGGCTACACATGTGTATTGTGCATGTGCTAATAATGTATGTTGATTTGCTCATTTGTTGTAGGTTTAATGAATAATATGAGGGTGAATAATCAATAGATAATGATAGGTCTGTTAGGAGAGTGACTTTGTGTTACAATTGTTAATGCAATTGGAAAAACATGTAAATGTTTAGTAATTTTCAAAATGTCGTGATATATTTGTTAAAATAAGAAACATCATGAAATATATGACTTTTTCCTTATAGATAAACAAACTTTAAGTATTTAGGATTGTGCCATTATAGATATTTTAGACAACTGCATTTCTTCCAAAATGTTTATGTTTTCATTAACCCTATATTTTCCATATTTGTGACATTTTTTCTCATTTTCTTTAATTTACCTCTCTCTTTTCCCAAATAAAAAACATTAATTGATGCTAAAAAAACCATTCCATTAATATTTCTATATGGATGATTCTCAATAACTACATGCTCCCTAGTTTGCAGTTGTTCCCTTTACCCTACATCTTCTCAACAATACATTCTTCAGAAGTTTGTCAAAGAAGCATATCCACATGCACACTTAAGATATCAAAATTGGCACAATGTAGCTTGTAGTTGTGATTTTATGTGGGTGTGAATATGTATATTACTAGTCCATAAAAAGAAATGAACCATTCTCATAGGATGTAAGTTGGTAATCCATAGTTTCCTATGTCTTTGACTGTGATGACCGCTATCACACTGACAGCTTAATCACACAAAACTAAGAGGAAATAATCATTAACAATAGATGACCAAAAATCACTAAAAATTAAAACCTTTTTGCCAAGAGATCCATTACTAGGACACTTTTTTTAGAAAGAACCAAACCACATATATATACACATCATTGTTTACTTATACATACAATGTTCCATCACCTTGCAAGGATTTGAGATAACAATTGCTTTATCAAAACATACACAAAAGCAACATTATGCATCGAGGCATACTAGCCAAAATTACAAATCGATTATAAAACTATTTACACACTATCTCCCAAAGGACCTGAGAGTACATGGACAACACATAGGACTCTTTATATACAAGACACATAGCAACACACTCAACCTGAGCTGTTACTGTTGTTCTTATTGTTGTTGCCCACTCCCTACTGCACAATCTCTACCTCCTCGTGAACGTCCACCTAACAAAAGTTGTGGAACCCACTAGGTGAGACAACTTGTCCCAGCGAGAGATATAACTCTCTGTCAACATAATTATTATCACGGTTATACTTTTATGAACGAGAGTAGAAGAAACCTATATTGAATTAAACAAGTATAACTATTTATTATATGTAGAGTAGAGAAATGTTACCTTCTTATTAGTTCAGATATCTACAACTGAGAAGTAGATCATTTATTCACTTTTAAAAGGAATATGAAGAACATGTATAACTGTTATAAACTAAATATTATAAAACCAAGGCAAGGCATCAACCAATGTTTCTATATATTGGTCCTTAAACAAATATGCCACGTGTTTGATTACATCTTTAAACATTCCATCTTATGCTCTGAAGAGATGGGAATATACCCTCCATATCCAACTGTACACTGCTAAGTAAAACATTAGTGCCATATAGGTATATGGAAGAGTCGGAATCCACAACCTCTCATTTCTCAGTCAGTACGAGATTAATGGCAGTGACATTACGAGTCAAGCTACATTATAGCTAGCATGGTGTATAGAGGCTCTTCGCTATAGAGATACAATGTGTAGCATGTTCTCTTATCAGGGTATGATCCATAATCAATCCTGATTATATCACGTTATGGTCTGCAACCAATCTTGACTATTTATTAAGTCATGGTACAACCACACTCTAGTTAGGGTTTGATCTAAATTCAATCCTTATCTTTAGGGTATGGCCCATATCCAAACCTGTTAGTTAAGGATACAAGAAGATATTTCAACTTGTACTGTGCATATTCAATAATATGCATTCCGAGTAGAACTCGTTTCACCATTTAGAAAATCTTGACACGAAATGGATATATGGCCAGGGCAACTACATTTTTAGTTCACTTGATAGATTAAGTGCATTACAACATATTTTAGCATCAATCAAGTTACAAGCATGAATTATAGATGAATGCTAAACAAAAGGGTGTAACATATTTTCAAGAGATCTTATATCAATTGGTACATATCTTGTTACACTTATCTTGGGATCTCAGTCCCCTGAACACATTATTGGGAATCTTATCCCTACAACTTTATCATTATCATGATCATATGTTTAGGTATCAAATCCTTAGTTCATTATTGAACAATATCACCTATCATCAGACAATAACCAACTCTAAGTCATCAGACCCATATACAAATCATACTTGTAGTACAAGTACATCACATGGCTCACAAGGCCTCATACAATCTGTGTCATACTAAATCATCATAGCTGATCATACCTAGCTATGTTCATCATCTCATAATACCTGCATGGTCAGGATCTCATAGAAAATGCAATATCAAGCAAATATCATGACCATGCTATAAGAAGAACCATTCAAATTGCAACCCTCTCATATTTAGGGTTAGGGTTTCCCTTGTAATTGATTTAGGGTTTCCAATTGCATATTTACCAATCAAACCCTTATTAATATTATAAGAGCTTTTAATTTCCATAAATGTTCAAGCATACTTCATCAAATATCATCAATTGATTATCAACATGAGGAACAAGTTTCTTTCTCATTCTTACTAGGATATTGACTTCATTATGCTTATTACATTGATTTAACCTTCTTTTAGGGTTATCAACCTACACTTATATAAGTGTATTCATATCATTATTTTCATAATGTATCCATTGATTGTATTCAGGATGTGTCGACCTACACTCATCAAGGTGTACCGGCTTCCACTCATCAAGGTGTATTGGCCTATAGTCTACAATGTGTATCAGCCTATACTCTACAAAGTGTATCATCCTACACTCTACAAAGTGTATCAGTCTTCATTCCAACTTTTGTATCGACATAGACACATAACTTGTTTCGGCCTAGACACATATACTTGTGTCAGCCAAAGCAAATCAAATGCTATCATTTTGGAGGTTCTTAGAGTGGTATCATTTGTTAGATGCTTGAGGTATATTGGCCATAATACATGCTTGTGTGTGTCGACCATACTATCATCTTATGTATCGGCCACCCAACATCAACTAGGGTATCGACCACTCTATCCAGTATCCACTAGTGTGTCGACTAGATCATGAACTAAGGTATCAGCCATACCATCAACAAGGATATCTGCCTCATCTTCAAATAGGATATCGACCTCACCTTTAATTAGGGTATCAGCCTCCTCAATCAAGTAGTGTATCGACCACTCAATATCACTTAGGTATCAGCTACAACATTAGCTAGTGTATCGGCTACATAGCACATTATGGGATATCAACCTCTAGGGTTTGAGTTGTATCAGATTAGGGTTAGCCATATCAGCCACCACACTCAATCCAAGGAAACATGATTACATGCTCTTTCTTCACTAGACCTCTCTTGGTCATGATGAGTTAATACTATTGAGGCATATTGGTTTATTAACATATCGTTTTAGGGCATCACAATTCGTCATAAGCATCAATATTGAAGTGCAAGTGTGTATTGACTTTAGTTACCTTCAAGATATCAACCTACCCTATTCTTAACCTTAAGTAACATGTTAGAAATTTGCAAGGATGGTAGTCCTACTCATGTACAAACCGATAAGAGGGGCTAGGGACTCATGTGTATCAGTTTTACACTCAAATATCTGGGCATTATTCATTAGAACTTATAGAATCATCATTCAAATAAGAAAATCAAAGTAGAAAACGAATCACCAAGTATTGCATGATAGGAGGTGAATAATAATAAGATTGGGTTCAAGTTATATAACCTGCCTCAAGATCAACTCAAGAGCTTCAAGCTTCAAAACTCCACATTCCAAGGTTGAAGATGACTTGTCAAAAGTCTAAGACTTGATCACAACACTTCTCTACCTTAAGTAACATGTTAGAAATTTGCAAGGACGGCAGTCCTACTCATGTACAAACCAATAGGAGGGGCTAGGGACTCATGTGTATTGGTTTTACACTCAAATCTTTGGGCATAAACCCTATATATTCATTAGAACTTATAGAATCATCATTCAAATAAGAAAATCAAAGTAGAAAAGGAATCACCAAGTATTGCATGATAGGAGGTGAATAATAATAAGATTGGGTTCAAGTTATATAACCTGCCTCAAGATCAACTCAAGAGCTTCAAGCTTCAAAACTCCACGTTCCAAGGTTGAAGATGACTTGTCAAAAGTCCAAGGCTTGATCACAACACTTCTCTATGGAAGAAGATAACATAGTTAAGAATTTTGTGAAGAAAGAAGAGAAGGAAAGAATCATGATCCAAGAAGCATAGTCTTTCTAAGGTTGAAGAAGATCATGGCTTCACCTTAGGCAAGATGATCAACCTTCTCTTTGCTCCTTGGGCTCCTAGGATCGTCCTCCAAGCAAGAGATGGTAAAGGAATCGAAAGGTTTTCTAGGAAGTGAAAAGAGAGGTATATATAGTTCAGATTCATGAAAGAGAGTGTGTATAAGGTGTCCTCACTATGTGCACTTAAGTGACATGTGTCCATGCATAGTAACTTCATGCAACCATAATTATCTTGTCATGCAAAACTCTTGAGGATAATCCATAGACATGATATCGGCCATTTGAGTATCTTGCTTGACAACATATCACCCCCTAATCTTGCTTTATGTGCACACCGATACCACTTTTTCAAGGAATATTCAAACCGTTAGGCTTCACCTACTTGAGGTGATTAGCCTGTCATGAACATCTTCAAAGGTTAATAAACTGATATGGGACCTCCTATATGGCTTCCAAGCTGATAGGAACTCCCATATACACTTCAAAACTTGATACAACCTCGTTTAAGGTTCAAGGTACTCAACACTTCTTTGGTTCTTTCACCACAAAGAGTGTTATCATCCAACTAAGACTCAAACAAGGCGCCCCCTTCTTTCTCTTTCATCTGGTCAATACTAAGAGAGAGAAGAGACATTCTAGAGATGATAATTTACACATAAACCCTTCAATCGGGTGGATTGCAATTCTTACCAAAGTTATCATATAAGGCACAAACAATTTGCAAATAAGTTCAAAATTGAGAAATAAGCTCTTCTCAAGTCTTAATTACTTTTCAAAAGATTAAGATAAGGTTTAAGAAACTTACTTAAGCAAAGCTTCTAGGGTTATCCTAAAACCCAGGTCTGGGGTGTTACAAGTTATCAACCCCTAACAAGGATTTCGTCCCCAAAATCTCAGGAGAAAAGAGAAGGGTAAGTCCTCCTCATCTCTTCCTCCAACTCCCATGTGGCTTCTTCAACGTTGTGATGATGCCAAAGAACTTTTACAAGCACTATGTCTTTCTTTTTCAACTTCTTAATTCTTCTGTCAAGAATCAACACTGGACCTTCCACATAGGATATATTCTCATGTAATTCTACCTCTACATGTTATAATACAAGTTCTATATTAGGGTGGCATTTCCTCAACATAGATACAAGAAACACTGGATGTAGTCTATGCAACTCAGGTGGAAGTTCTAACTTATAGGCTACCTTTCCAACACAAGCTATCATCGGATGAGGTCCCATAAATCTAGGAGCCAACTTTCCCTTCTTCCCAAATCTGAGAACACCTTTCCAAGGAGAGACCTTGAGATACACTTTGTCTCCAACTTGGAATTCTAAAGGTCTATGGCGATTATCAACATATGACTTTTGTCTATCTTGTGCAACCTTTAACTGTTGTTGTATTACTTTAATCTTTTCTGTTATCTATTACATAAGTTCAGGACTAAGAAGTTGGTATTCTCCTATTGCATACCAACATAGTGGATCTACAACGTCTACAATGCAGTGCTTCATATGGTTCCATGCCAATGATGTTCTGATAACTGTTATTATAAGCAAACTCTATCAAGCTCAAATGTATATCCCAACTACCTACAAACTGAAGAATGCATGCCCTAAGCAAGTCTTACAAAGTTTGTATAGTCCTTTCAGATTGTGATACATCTTGGTACTTCTTGGATGCATAGCATACACAGATGAGTGAGCTTTTTCCATAACTATCTTCCTTAAGTCATTAACATCAGGTACCAATATATGTACCTTGATAACAAACGGTTCCAACTTTTGACTCATGAAATCCATCCCTCTTTTCACTACCATATTTTGATCTGATTTGGTGAACCACAATATCAGACTGTTGTGCTTCATTAATTTATTATCTCAGTGTAGTTTTAACTTGTATCTATTCCAAAAATCCAGCCAGCAAAGATACTTCCAGCCGCACATTCATTTGTCTTAAGGAAACTAGCATGTCTCTCTTATGACATACCAAAGAGTTCAACTATGCTTTATTTGTAGATGAAGATGATGAATTTCTACTTAGCACATCTGCCATCACATTAGCCTTTCCTAGATGGTAATCAATCATAAAGTCATATTCTTTGATTAGTTCCATTCACCGATGTTGTCTCATGTTTAACTCTTGTTGTGAAAAGATATACTTCAAATTCTTATGGTCAGTGAAAATCTGACACTTATCCCCATACATTGATGTCTCAAGATTTTCAAAGCATGAATCACTACAGCTAATTCCAAATCATGTGTAGGATAATTCTTTTCATGTTTCTTAAGCTGTCAAGAGGCAAAAAAATCATTCATTTATCTTGAATCAATACACATCCCAAACCATTCTTTGAAGCATCACAAAAGACAATATATCATTTCCCTTGCTCAGGTAACACTAACATTGGTGCACTGGTCAACTTTTCCTTCAACAAATGGAAAGATCATTAACACTTGTCATTCCAGACAAAAGGAGCACCTTTCCTAGTTAACCTAGTTAGGGGTAATGCTACAAAACTGAAGTCTTTGATAAATCTTCTGTAGTAACCTGCCAAACCTAGGAAACTGTGAATTTCTATTGGTGTCTTGGGTTGTTCCCATTCTAGAACAAACTCTACCTTTTTAGGATCAACACAAATTCCTTTAGCAGATATAATATGTCCTAGAAAAGATACTTCTGACATCTAAAACTCACACTTTCTAAACTTAGCATATAGCTTGTGTTGTCTCAACAAAGTCAACGCTTGTCAAAGATGTTGTTCATGTTGTTAGCTATCTCAGCTGTATATTAGAATGTCATCTATGAAGACCACTATGAACTGATCAAGGAATGGCCAGAACACTCTATTCATTAGATCCATGAACACCGTTGGTGCATAGTTAGTCCAAATGACATAACTATAAACTCATAATGACCATACATTGTCCTAAAGTATGACTTGGGTATGTCATCTTTCTTAATCCATAACTGGTGATATCTTGACCTCAGATATATCTTAGAAAACACGGTTACACCTCACAACTAGTCAAAAAAATCATCTATCCTTGGCAGAGGATATTTGTTCTTTATTTTCACCTTGTTCAACTATCTATAGTCTATACATAACCTCATAGACCCATCCTTTTTCTTTATAAAAAGTACTAGAGCACCCCACGATGATTTACTTGGCCGTATAAAACCCTGGTACAGTAACTCTTGCAACTGTTTCCTTAATTATGCCATCTCAGCATGTGTCATTCTATAAGGTGTTTGAGCTATCCGTTGCGTACCCAAAACTAGATTGATCTCAAAATCAATCTTGCAAGGTGGAGGAACATCAGGAAATTCCTTAGGAAACACATCCTTAATCTCCCTAACAACTGGCACTTCTAGAATACTAGGACTTTCTACCTTGGTATCCCCCACATGTGCTAAGAATGCCTCACACCCATGCCACAACAATCTCTCAACTACCATTATCAATACTAGACATGTTGAAAGAATCTTCCTGTCTCCCTGAAAGATCCATGTCTTACCACAATATGTGAACATATCTTACTTGGAACCACAATCCAAGACTACTTTATACTTTTCCAAGCTGTCCATCCCAAGGATTATTCATATCCATGAATCTCAAGTGGTATAAAATCCACTTGAATGTTGTGTTCTGAGAAAGAAAGAACACAGGGGGAACATACCTCTTGTAATACTACAGAACCAACTAATAGAGTTTCTAACAGTAAGTTATATGTTCTACGATTAATAGGTAAAAGACAATTTGAATTACTTCTCAAGTGATAATGGAGTGTGTAGCACCCGGATCAATCAAAACATATATGAAGCAAGATGAAGACATATCAGAGTGAAATAATTCCATCTGTCCTGTCACAACTCATGGGTTGACTATTGCTTCCGGATGACTCATAGCATAGAATCTCGCCGTTGCTTGATGTCGACCATGTCCTCTATCACATTGTGCAGATGAACCTACTTGAGACATCTGTCCACAACCTCGTCCTCTTGCACCACCACTGAACTGTTGCCTATGAGAGCCTTGCTGACTCTACCTTGGTGGTTGGGTTACCTTAATATCTCTTACTGGACACTCCCTCATCAAATGTCATGTCGCCACACTTGTGGTAGGTTCTGGTCTCCTGTTGTGGCCTAGACGACCCTGTCACTGACATTGACACTGTACTTTGGGCTCCAATAGGCAGAAAATTATGGTCCCTACCCTTACTAGATGTCCACTATGTCTGAGCACTGAACCTCTATGGTGGTGACGGCACAAAAACCTTGGTTTCTTATAACTCTCAAACCTCTGTCCTTGGAACTGGGCAGGTCCTTTCCTATAATTGGCCTCATGTTTATCATTTATTGACCTTTCTATCCTTCTAAGTGATTTCACAAACATAGGAAAGCTCTCCCTATTCTCTAGAGCAGTTGTAGGTGTGTTCAACTCAGCATTCAAACCTTTTTTTCAAAATGTTGAATCCTCTCCTGGTCTGTAGAGCAGACAAAACCACAAAAGATCCATGAACTTAGCTTCATACTCATCAATCTTCATAGTCCCTTGCCTAATTCGTTCAAACTGTGAGATTTTTTCATCCATGCACGTACGAGGAAAGTACCTATTGATGAACTCACATCAGAATTCCTCCCATCCGACCTCAACATTAGGTCTTTTCTCTTCTTCGATGGCATACCAGTGGCCATCACTTCCCTTTAACAGGTACACAACATGCCTAACTTTATTAGTTTCTGGGATGCTAAGGATCTTAAAGGCTTTTTTCTAGCTCAATGAGCCACATATCTGCATCTATTGGGTCAGCTGTTCCAACGTATTCTATTGCTCCCACATGGTGTAGCCATTCAAAAGTCTTACTAGAACTCAAACCTTCATTAGGAACTGATGCCCTAGGGGTGGTACTGGTATCTTGTCCGCTTTATGTGTTACAGTTGTCATGAACTGCCCAAAAGAGCATGGAAAGCAAGGTTCTCCAGCATAGTCTGATCCACCTGGGGATTCTCAAGCACTTATTTTCTCTCACCTATTTCCTTGCACCTCTTCCTGGTGCGGCAATGTTGCTTTCAACAACATGTTTTTCATGTTCTCTAGACATCTTTGAGCTTTATTTCTTCTTCTATATAAGCATGTAACTTTAAGATAAACTGGAGGATACTAGAACAGACTTAATGACCTTAATCCCATGTCCCTATAGACTGAGAGAACCTAAGGCTCTGATACCAAAAATTGTGACGACCACTATCACACTGACAACTTAATCACAAAAAACTAAGCGGAAATAATCATTAATAATGGATTACCAAAAATCACTAAAAATTAAAACCTTTTTGCTAAGAGATCCCCTACTAGGACACTCTTTTCAAAAAGAACCAAACCACATATATATGTCATGGTTTACTTGTACAGACAATGTTCCATCACCTTACAAGGATTTGAGATTGCAGTTGCTTTATCAAAACATACACAAAAGTAGCATAATGCATCAAGGCGTACTAGCCAAAATCTCAGATCAATTATAAAAAAAATTACGCACTATCTCCCAAAGGACCTGAGACTACATGGATGACACGTAGGAATCTTTATCTACAAGACACATAGCAACACATTCAACATGAGCTTTTACTGTTGTTCTTGCTACTGCTGCCCACTCTCTGCTACACGGTCTCTACCTCCTTATGCACATCCACCTAAAAAAAGTTGTGGAACCCACAGGGTGAGACAACTTGTCACAGTGAGAGATATAACTCTCCACCAACAGAATTATTATCATGGCTAATACTTTTATGAATGAGAGTAGACGAAACCTATATTGAATTAAACAAGTATAACTGTCAATCATATGCAGAGAAGAGCAATCCTATCTTCTTATTAGTTCAGATATCTATAACTGAGCAGTAGATCATTTATCCACTTTTAAAAGGAATATGAAGAACATGTATAACTATTATAAACTAAATAGTATAAAACCAAGGCAAGGCATCAACCAATGTTTCCGTATTTGGTCCTTAAAAGAATACACTACACGACTGATTACATCTTTAAACATTCCATCTTATGCTCTGAAGAGATGGGAATATACCTTCTGTAAGGAACCTGACCTGCGTTTAGGGTTTACCCTGTTTGTTTTGCTTAACCTTAGTGGTTTGATGCTTGCTAATCACCCTAAGTGGTGATTAGGGTTTTGTTGAGCTTTATTGAGAGTTCGAGGGGCTACTTGCAAATAACCCAAGTGCAGGTTTTGTGTGCAAGTTTGCCATCTTTTGAGATGTTTTCCCCTCTTTGCTTCCTCTAGGGCTGAGAGGAAGGCTTGGGCTTGTTGTTTGAGTCCTTTGGGCCTGAGTTGAGCTTGTTTGGGCCTTGGAGTTCCTTGTTTGGGCTTTCTTGAGCCTTGTGTCGGCCAAGACCTGCTTTGTGTCGCCCAGCAGAGCTGCTGCCTGTGTCGCCCAAGATGCTTGGTCTGGTGTGGTGGACCCTTGGTGCATGTTTTGGACAAGTGTCCCATGCCTTGCTAGTGTGTTGGCCGGAACCCTAGGACAAGTGTCCCTTGGGTGGGCGACACATAGCATGGATGTACCTTGGTTTCTCCTCCCCTTCTTCCTATATAGGCAGTTTTTCTTCTTGCCTTAGTCTCCTTTGGTCTTTTAGTCTCTCTTCCACCTTGAGTGCACGATATCCCTCTCCATCTTGCTTGTGTTGGCCGATACACTCCCTTGGAGCTGAAGTGGTGGCCGATACACCCTCCTGGAGCAGCTTGGTGGACGATAGCTTTGGACCCTGGAGTGCTTTAGAGCTTGGAGCTTAAGGCGGGTTGCATAGCTTCTAACCCTAACTCCTTTACCTCTTGCTTGATCTTATGCATGTAGTAGTTTAGCTTAGCTCCTTGCTTTTGTACCTTGCTAGTGTACCTTGGTGGCCGACATCTCCCTTAGGGTTTAGGGTTCCTTTGTGTACCTTGTTTTCTAGGGTTTGGGGCTTCCTTGAGTTGGAGGTTGAAGGTGACCTAGGGTTGGGCGATACCCCCCCCCTTCCTTGTGAGTGTGTTGGGCGACACACTTGCCCCTAAGTTGAACGATATGAGTGTCCTTGGGTTGAGCAACACCTTTGTTCTTTGTGTGGCCGATATGATGCTTTAGGGTTTGAGTTCTTTGAGTTGGAGGTCGATAGGTTGACCTAGCTTGAGTGTCGGCCGACATGGTGACCATGTTGGGCGACATGGTGCTCTCTTTGGTGGTCGACATGGCACCTTGGTGGACGACATGTTGAGCCCTTGAAGTTGGTCGATACCCTTGCCCATGCATGGGCGATAGAGTGAGCTAGGGTTTGGTTGGCCGATATGATGGGAGACATAGTGATGTCCCTTGTGTTTTGGTTAGTGCTCTTGGAGTTGGACGATACCCTTTCTCAAGTTGGGCGACATGGTCTAATGGTGTTGGGCGTCATGGATATCTTTGAGTTGGACGTTAGGCTATGTGCCCTTTGGCCGATAGCCCTATGGCCTATAGCCATGTTGGGCGATACCTCTCTCTTGTGTTGGCCGATAGGGTTAGTAGTGTGTTGGCCGATAGGGTTAGTAGTGCGGTGACCGATAGGGTTAGTAGTGTGCTGGCCGATAGGGTTGGTGTGGTTGTCGATACCATGTTGGACGATAGGTCTTGATAAGTGTTATGTGAGGGTTGTGAAGCTTTAGTGAGTGTATGAGTTTCTTTGGTGACGGTCCCTCATGTGATGGAAGTGGTTAGCTATGCACCAATAAAACGATGGTGGTGTTTGTGATATCATCAATATGTAATATGTTGCCTTGCAAATAATAAGAATGCTAATGATAGTAATGTATATGATGTTAGCCCTCATGTAATTGATGCATGACGTGACCCTTATGCTTAATTGTTAATGATAAAGAAGATGATGATAACTACTCTAGTGGTTTGTTTAATGATAATAATGTTGGTAATAATGATGCTAAGTGACAGTTACATTAAAGGTTGCTTCATGATAAAGATGACAATAGTTGATGACATAGTAATGACCTTGTTTATAATAGTGTTGGTTCTGTAAACACAACATGATATCTATATACCCTGATTGTTTGTACAATCTTGATATAAGGGTAAGTATCAGTATGGGTGTTTAATGATGTACTTAACATACTTGATTACCAAATAACTGTCATATTGATAAGTAGATTATCTTGAATGATATTTCATGATAGCAAGCATAGTCCTTATGTTGAATCTACAATTATTGCATACCTTAACCTTGCAGGTGATGACTTAGCCATGAAAGGGCTATGTGACATATGTAATGAGTAACATTACTTTGATAATTGCTCTATAAGATTATGTATGTGATGTGTTGGTCCCATGATGATGATGTGAGTCTTAAGAGGCAGTAACAATACATGATGAAGGGTTGAGACCCTGTGGTATGTGATGATCCTTGAGATGGATCTGGATGGTTGGCAAGAGGCCAAGTGGTAACATGTGATGTTGGATCCTTAAGATGGATCAGGTTGATATGAATAGATCATAATATAATGTTCTTTACTTTCTGTTATATCTTTGCATGTTATACAACTTGGTTGAATCTTGCAATCCATCTAAAAGATACTAATTAATCACAGTGAAATACATCATGTAGTTTGCCCTGGCCATAGATCCATCATCGTCAGGGCTTGGTGATGGTGAAACAGGTTTTCCTACGGGTTAACCTGGAAGCGCATATTGTTGAATATGTGTAGGTTGCTCCTAGCCTGAAAATGAGGAGGTAAGAGTGTAACTTCGGTTGCAGACTCAGATATGTGTGTAGAGCTTGGTGAACAGGCCCATGGCTCAGGATATGTGATGTATGGAGCATGAATGCGTTCATGGCTCAGAGCACGGTGATCAGGCCCGTGGCTCAGTTTTACTAGCGCCGAGACCTGTACCAAGGCAGGCTAGAGAATGGGTAGCCTATGGAGCTAACCCTGTGGCTTAGACCACTTCAGCATGTGACTGCGGTCCTGCGTGTGTTGTACACATGTACTGACCATGAGGTGGGAGGTCGTGGAGTCTGGTTCTCCCATTGACCTTGTATGGCACCGGCTTGGGTTTCGTAACCGAAGGTTGGATTTGAACGGTACGGTTCAAATCCTCAGGGCATAATAAAATGTAATACAGCCGTTTAGTATTTACTGATCAAATCAAACACGAAACATTGGGTGAGGCCTTGTTTGTGTAATATTCCGTTATACCTTGCAGGTCATGTGGTAATCTACCTTATCTTGATAATCAGGTTATATGGCATTATATTCTGTTCTAATAATCCTGTTACATGTTGATATACCTTATCTTGATAATCATGTTCTTTTGAAAGACATCTGGTCATAAGTTTTAGTACAGCTGGTATGCTTGCCGGTAAGAATGATCTTGCTATATATATATATAACTGCTTCTGATATATCTGCTCATGTTATAATTGTTGTTATAGTTTCTCTTGTTGAGGTTCTATGGTTGCGGTGGGGAGCTATGTTTCCCGCTGGGACAATTGTTCAATTGTCTCACTCCGCTGGTTTCCCCCCTTTTTAGGTGGTCGAGGTAGACGTGGTCGTGGTTGTGGTGTTGTGGACGAGCAGCTTGAGGAGCAGTAGAAGGCAAGCGATGGACACGCTGTTGTTTTGGATGTTTTGTAGTAGTTTAGAGTCATCCCTGTACTCTCAGGTCCTTGGCAGTGTTTTGACGATGTTTCACGAAGATCGTTCGATGATATTTGTATATCCTGTTGTTGGCCGGATGTGGGCCTTTATGTATATATGAACAGGTGGTGAACTCATGTGATGGATGGACAGTTGTTCCTGAGCTGTGGACACATGTCAGATCTTGTGTACATATTTATATGACATGTTTCTGTGCATGATGAGGACTGGAAAGTAATAGTTTCATAGTTTATCAGTTTTCCGCAATCGGTTTTAATTAACCCGTGTTTTGATAATCTGTGGTTATGGTGTTTTCCGCACGTTTTCGCGTAACACCTCGTTATCTGTGTGATAATGGGATGTGTTGCCACACCTTCCATCTCCAACTGACCATTGCTAAGTAAAGCATCAGTGCCATATAGGTCTATGAAAGAGACGGATTCCACGACCTCTGCTTTCTCAGTTAGTATGAGATTAATGGCAATGACATTATGGGTCAAGCTTCATTATAGATAGCCTGGTGTATAGAGGCTCTTCATTATAGAGATACAATGTGTAGCATGTTCTCTTATCATAGTATGATCCATAATCAATCCTGATTATATTAGGTTATGGTCCACAACCAATATTGATTATTTATTGAGTCATGGTACAACCACACTCTAGTTAAGGTATGATCCGAAGTCAATCCTTATCTTTAGAGTATGGCCCATAGCCAATCCTGTTAGTTAAGGATACAAGGAGATATTTGAACTTGCACCTGCATAATCAATAATATGCATTCTGAGTAGAACTCATTTCACCATTCATCAAATCTTGACACTGAATGGATCTATGGCCAGGGTAGCTACATTTTTAGTTCACTTGATAGATTAAGTGCATTACAACATCTTTTAGCATCAATCAAGTTACAAGCATGAATTATAGATGAATGCTAAACAAAAGGGTGTAACATATTTTCAAGCGATCTTATATCAATTGGTACATATCTTGTTACACTTATCCTGGGATCTCAGTCCCCTAAACACATTATTGGGAATCATATCCCTATGCCATTATCATTATCATAATCATATGTTTGGGCATTAAATCCTCAGTTCATTATTGAACAATATCACCTCTCATTAGGCAATAACCAACTCTAGGTCATCAGACCCATATACAAATCATACTTGTAGTACAAGTATATCACATGGCTCACAAGGCCTTATATAGTTTGTGTTATACTAAATCATCATAGCTCATACCTGGATATGTTCATCATCTCATAATACCTACATGGTTAGGATCTCATAGCAAATGCAATATCAAGCAAATATCATGACCATGCCATAAGAAGAATCATTCAAATTACAACCCTCTCATATTTAGGGTTAGGGTTTCCCTTGTAACTGATTTAGGGTTTCCAAATGCATATTTATCAATCAAACCCTTATTCACATTATAAGAGCATTTAATTGCCATAAATGTTCAAGCATACCTCTTCAAATATCATCAATTGATTATCAACACGAGGTACAAGTTTCTTTCTCATCCATACTAGGACATTGACTTCATCATGCTTATTACATTGATTTAACCTTCTTTTGGGGTTATCAACCTACACTTATTTAAATGTATTCATCTCATTACTTTCATAATGTATCCATTGATTATATTCAGGATGTGTCGACCTATACTCATCAAGGTGTATCGGCTTCCACTCATCAAGGTGTATCGGCCTACACTCTACAAGGTGTGTCGGCCTATACTCTACAAAGTGTATCGGCCTACACTCTACAAAGTGTATTGGCCTTCATTCCAACTTTTGTATTGGCCTAGACACATCACTTGTGTCGGCCAAAGCATATCAAATGCTATCATTTTAGAGGTGCTTAGAGTGGTATCATTTGTAAGGTTCTTGAGGTATATCAACAGTAATAGATACTTGTGTGTGTCGGCCATACTATCATCTTATGTATTTGCCACCCAACATAAACTAGGGTATCAGCCACTCTATCCAATAGTGTGTTGACTAGATCATGGACTAAGGTATCAGCCATACCATCAACAAGGATATCAACATCATCTTCAACTAGGATATTGGTCTCACCTTTAATTAGGGTATCTGCCTCCTCAATCAAGTAGTGTATCGGCCACTCAACATCACTTAGGTATCGACTACAACATTAGCTAGTGTATCGACTATATAGCACATTATGGGATATCAACCTCTAGGGTTTGAGTTGTATCGGATTAGGGTTAGCCATATCGACCACCACACTCAATCCAAGGAAACATGATTACATGCTCTTTCTTCAGTAGACCTCTGTAACATCCCAGGATTTGAGGCCTTGGATAAGTTGATCTTAAAAGGAATGATTGGACTACCCATATCACCAAGGTACACCTCCTTTTCTAGGAACCCATCACTAAAGAACTCCATAGTTAAGCGTGCTCAGCTTGGAGTAGTACTAGGATGGGTGACCAGTCGAGAAGTTGATCCTGGCTTGCGCGTCAGTGTGGACAAAGTGCGCAGTTAAGGCTAGTGGTGGTTTGTGGGGCCAGTCGTCATTCCTGAAGCTCTACTAGAGCAATGGGCAGTGGGCTCGGTCGTTACAAATGGTATCAGAGCCATAACCCCTCTAGTAGGTGGGGCCCACATGGGCATGTGGCATGCCAGTCTTGAGCCGTGCGGTCCAGGCAAGTTGGAAAGGGCTATCCGTAGAGACGAGATGGAGCCGCCCTTGCGCTGGTAGCCGTGGACGGGAGTTGGGTGTCCATGGGCCATTGTGGGTCTGCACTGAAATGGGGTCAGATTATGAGGCCATATAGTTGAGACTTGACGAGGACGTCAAGAGTCTAAGTGGGGGAGATTGTAACATCCTAGGATTTGAGGCCTCAGATAAGTTGATCTTAAAAGGAATGATTGGACTACCCATATCACCAAGGTGCACCTCCTTTTCTAGGAACCCATCACTAAAGAACTCAATAGTTAAGCATGCTCAGCTTGGAGTAGTACTAGGATGGGTGACCAGTCAGGAAGTTGATCCTGGCTTGCGCGTCAGTGTGGACAAAGTGCACAGTTAAGGCTAGTGGTGGTTTGTGGGGCCAGTCGTCATTCCTGAAGCTCTACTAGAGCAATGGGCAGTGGGCCCAGACATTACAACCTCTCTTAGTCATGATGATTTAATGCTATTGAGGCATATCGATTTATTAACATATCATTTTAGGGCGTCACAATTCATCATAAGCATCAATATTGAAGTGCAAGTGTGTATTAACTTTAGGTTCCTTCAAGATATCAACCTACCCCATTCTTAACCTTAAGTAATAGGTTAAACATTTGCAAGGATGGCAGTCCTACTCATGTACAAACTAATAGGAGGGGTTAGGGACTCATGTGTATCGACTTTACACTCATATCTCTTTGTATCAGGCTAGGGTTTCCCCACAAACCAATATTAGTTTGTGCATATTGGTTTCATCATCTTCAAGCTCAAACTCTTCGCCCATAACTACTCTAGTTCATGGACATCCGCCCTATATATTCATTAGAACTCATAGAATCATCATTTAAATAAGAAAATTGAAGTAGAAAAGGAATCACCAAGTATTGCATGATAGGAGGTGAATAATAATAAAATTGGGTTCAAGTTATATAACCCGCCTCAAGATCAACTCTAGAGCTTCAAGCTTCAAAATTCCACATTCCAAGGTTGAAGATGACTTGTCAAAAGTCCAAGACTTGATCACAACACTTCTCTATGAAATAAGATACCATAGTTAAGAATTTGGTGAAGAAAGAAGAGAAGGAAAGAATCATGATCCAAGAAGCATAGTCTTTCCAAGGTTGAAGATGATCATGGTTTCACCTTAGGTAAGATGCTTGACCTTCTCTTTGCTCCTTGGGCTCCTAGGATCGTCCTCCAAGCAAGAGATGGTAAAGGAATCGAAAGAATTTCTAGGAAGTGAAAAGAGAGGTATATATAGTTGGGGTTCATGAAAGAGAGTGTGTATAAGGTGTCATCACTATGTGCACTCAAGTGACATGTGTCCATGCATAATAACTTCATGCAACCATAATTATCTTATCATGCATAATTCTTGGGGATATTCCATAGACATGATATCATCCATTTGGTATCTTGCTTGACAAGATATCATCCCCCAAGCTTGCTTTATGTGCAATCCGATACCACTTTTACAAGGAATATGCAAACTGATAGGCTTCACCTACTTGAGCTTCTTAGCCCGTCATTAACATCTTCAAAGGTTAACAAACCAATATGGGACCTCCTTTGTGGCTTCCAAGCCAATAGGCAGTCCCATATACACTTCAAAACTCGATACAACCTCATCTAAGGTTCAAGGTACTCAACGCTTATTTGGTTCTTTCACCACAAAGAGTGTTATCATCCAACCAAGACTCAAACAAGGCGCCCCCTTCTTTCTCTTTCCTCTAGTTGATACTGAGAGAGAGAAGAGATATTCTAGAGATGATAATTTGCACATAAACTGTAACATCCTCAATTTCATAGCTATATTAAGCCTTCAATGTGGGGTTTTCTAGCAAAGGCATGACATGGGACATAATGAACATAACCATGGCTAGGTACATAATTAAGTTCACAAAATGTGTATTTCAAGCCATCTAATCAACCAATACACACATTATGACTTGAATGTGTATGATTATAATCGGTTGTATATGAATATAAATGAATTATTACCATGAACAATATTGTGACGAATATACCATATGATGATCTAGTTCATGGCTTGAGCCTTAGACCTAGCTTAGGTCTTCATGTTATGCAACTAAAGAAATATCAATCACATGTGTCATACATGAGCTTCAATTGGGAAATTATATTTATTCAAGATTTATTTTCATGATTTAGATCATAATTAAGCTCATGGACCCTTTACAAGACTATAGAATGTGCCATGTGCCCTAGAGTTCAATTCTAGTCCATTTAGGCCAATTAGGTATTATAAATAGGTCCTTGAGGTACAAAATTTGAGAATAGAACATCTAGTGCTCATAATAAATGTTCACAATATTTTTATTAGATGAGTAATTAGAATATACAATAGTGGGTGAAATTTCAAATAATTATGATTTAACCAATGACCAAGGTAATTAAAAAAGTAATTAACCAATATTTATTTAAAAGATAAATTTAAGGCATCTATCCTGATTAGTTTGACTTGATATCTTTCTCACATAAAGATAATGACAATGTGGTGTTTAGCCCAAAATTTGGGATTAAAAGGAGTCTTTATGTGGCCTATATAATTAATTGTGTAAACTGGACTTTTATCTAAAATAGAAAAGAAAATAAAAATAAAAAAGGGGGCGAACCCCCGTTCGCAACCCCTATTTTCTGGGTCCAAATGGCGCCTGTGATAGGCAGCCGTATCCCAAGATAGGGTCAGAGTGGGGGTATAAAACCCCTGGATCTTGGATGCTTGGTGGCGGCCGGACCCTATGCCAGGGCTTTGACGCGAATCCAGAGGGGTAGAGAGCAATATAGAAGAACAAAGAAGGTTGAAGGGGAGCATGATGGCGGCGGCCATGAGTTCTTCTTGTAGCTTTGATCGCGGCCCCTTCGCTGGCATTTGCGGCGCCACCCATCTAGGCGAGCCAATCTGTGGTCAAGGAAGGCTCACCTCGCGCGAGGATGGCCTACTCACCGGCCGCCGAAGTCTCCGGGTCGTTGCTCTGTTCTTACGATGAAATAGGGGAGAAGAACCCCCTTTCTCAGCGGGTGAAGAAGACGCAGATCCCGCCCGATCCGTCTGGGATGAGGATGGAATCGTTGATCCTTCTCAGCAGTTAGATCAAGTTTGAACGGTTAGCATCACTTT
This sequence comes from Alisma plantago-aquatica, assembly GCA_963693085.1. Taxonomy (NCBI): domain Eukaryota; kingdom Viridiplantae; phylum Streptophyta; class Magnoliopsida; order Alismatales; family Alismataceae; genus Alisma; species Alisma plantago-aquatica. The sequence continues at coordinate 1,255,951,363 of OY856411.1, read as the reverse complement.
GATAAAGTAGTTCTTCCAAAATTCATATCATGAGATGTAGAGCTTAGTTTGGGACAAACAAGATACCTACAGAAAGCTCATGATGAGTACTATCAAATAAAAATACTTTTAGGTTATGATTTTGATATATGATATTTATTAAATATTGTGTGTTCAAAACTATATGATATTGATGTTTTGTCAATTAAAAATAGCAAACAAATTTATAAATTCATGCAAATTTTATCGGATGTGTATTATGATGTTCTTAACATGATTTCAAAGCCTGATCTCTATTATATAAAGTTTTATTGTGGTTTTTGATATTAACCCTAATAAGGGTATTTTGAGTATTTCACCCATGATATGATTTTTAAATGACCTGATATTTTAATACATGATCATACCTACATTATATGAATACTTTTCTAGAGTTTTGATGGAGTTTCTTGTGCTATTATATTAGCAGTTAGTTTAGATGAGTAGCCATTATGAAGGAATAATAAATGATTTTTCCTGACACAATAAGTGATATATGTATGCCTAATTAGGTCTGATATTAGTAATGTGATGGTATTCTACTTTGATTTCCTGATTGAGTCAGTAAGTTTACAATATGTGACTATTTTAGAGAATTATTCACATTATATGAAGTATATGTTCATATTAGTGCATAAGATGATTTATGTCCTATTTGAGTATAAAGATAATACCAATTATATAGTATGAGTTTTATTTTATTTCAACACTAAGATTTTACGGTGATTTTAGATTAAAGTTATGTTTAGTCTAAATAAGAACCCTAAGTTGGTATATGTAGTTAGGAAGATGGGGTTTTGAGATTTAGAAATAGAAAGAGGGAATATAGGCTTGGACTGATAAAACTATGATGATATCCAGGTTATTAAAGTTATGCAACTTAGAATCAAGACTTCCTTATTGATGCCATCTGTACAAGAGGTAAGTGGTTCATGCCCATGAGTACTCATGTTTTAAGTTCAATATGTTCACATGTCTCATGATAAGGCTTTTATAATTTATATTGTTCAATGTTCTAAGATTTTAATGCAAATAAGAATATCCTCATATCTCTATCATTATACAAGCTTAGATATCCAAAATATCAAATAGAGACATGTTTCTCAAAATAGTTGTGACCCATGGACCAAGTACATGAGTAAGTTAAAGAACCATGTTCCTACAAGATTTCTTAGAAATGTTTGAAATTAATGAATAAGATTGTAAGATAAGATATGAAAGTAATGTAGCCATACTTAGTTGGTGATTTGCGATAGTTTTGTATTGATAATTTAAGTACACATATGTTGTCAGGATTTCCCATATTTATAGGCATAACTACGTATTACGATTTCAAGTAGAAACATGACATTAAGATTTCATACATATGCATAAATATAACAAATAGATTCCTTATAGTGAATAATATCTAGAATTTAATTACAATATAATAATATGAATTTCAAAATGTTAAGACATGATCTACATTCAGAAATAAAGGTACTTTTGGGATCACCATGTATTGTAAAAATGAGTTCATGATGGCATAATAAGATAATGACACATTAAGTTATGATTAGGTTGCAATACAATATTTTATAAGATTTCTATTTTGATATTTAAGGTTTAACATGTAAGTTCATATGCAAAGTTTCAGGGTAACATTATATTTTATAAGAAGGATTGAACCATCTTGTCAGAATTGATATTTTTTAGATATGTTGTACTTATGATACTTTCATAAGATTGACTTAAGATACTTTGTATACTTAGTATTTCTATATTCAGTATAGATCCTTTTCCTAAGCTTTTATACCCATTGGTCATATTCAATATCAAGAAAGTCATCTCTATTAAATTAGAGTTTTAGATTTAGGCTTATCTAGATAATAAGCACATTAGAGTTAGATTCAGACTTGGACTACTCATTGTATGAGTAGTTAGAAATAGAATAATGATACATGATGAGGGTTTTAGACCCAGTCTCAATTATGAAGTAATTGAGATCCATATTCATTGTCAACTCTAGATTCAGTTTAGAACTTAAGAATAAGAAATTCAGTTTCAGATTCAGAATTCGGTACATGCTCAGTACTCAATTATCAGTTTCAGATAAGTTCAATTATCAATATTCAGTTTTAGTATAAGATAAGTTCAGATTCAGTATTCAGTATTCAGTAAAGCTATCAGTATTCAACTTCAGTTCAGATTAAGAATTAAGTAAGTTTAGACTTAATATAAATAAGTTGAAACCTTCACATAAGACATTATATGATAAGTCCTCATTCAGTAGTCTCGGGACGATTCAGAGGCATCTGTTGCCAATTCAGAGGAGTGTTACTCCAATTCAGAGGTGTTGCGGCACCAATTCAGGGCGTAGTCACGCCAATTCAGAGACACCTCGGTGTCATTCAGAGGCATGTAGTGCCAATTCAGGGTACCTTGGTACCAATTCAGGGCGTAGATATGCCAATTCAGGAGGACTTATTGTATAATGGTGGCCACAAATAGATAAAAATCATAAGTAAAAGATACTTAAGATTAGAGCATGTCTATAATCTCATCCACGAGTGTGATAAGAGGAATTCAGATAAGATATTTATGATCCAGAGACTTTGGCGTAGGCCATGAGACCTAGAGTATAGGTCTCCAGAAAAGATAGAGTAGAAAATAAGAGTTGAAGAAATGAGAGATAATATGTTTCTAGATTTAATTAGAGTTTAATGTTCACTTTATATTTATGATTTCAAGAATCTTTTGTAATATTTCAATTCTTTAGCAATGTACATTTTAGAATACTCACGCCACTTACTCTAATGATTGTTTTTCCCGATGCATGGCTGGGGACGCGATGTCCGCAAGTTTTGGAGCAATTGAAGAATAAATGGACTAACAAAGGCTTAAGAGACTTTCAAGCTTGCCTAGTGGGGTGCCATCTACCTAGATGATCCTGAGTATTGACATCTTTTTATTATGAACTTATGCATAAACATGATGTAGTGTTATGTTGACAAAAAGCTATGTATGAATCAGTTTTACTAGTTTTGCAAAGTGTTTCATTTACTTTTATTGCAATGGTTATCATGTTTGTGACACTCCCAGATGGAAAAAAAATTATTGCTTCCGCTCTTGTGTTATGAAAATCTGGGTGTTACAATATGGTATCAGAGCAATTTGGTAAATGGCCACTAGGCAAACATGATTCTCATAGTCATCCTGGAGTGAAGAGGTAAGATTAGGGTTTAGGGATAGATTCCATAAGAAGAATACCATAACCTAGAGTGATTATGGGTCTTAACCTTAGAATAGATAGATATCTTAGAGGTAGAAGTCATCCTTGTTTAGATCTAAAGTAGCAACCTAAACCTAGCTAATGAGGTTTCTTCTCCATTCTCAGTGGTTATCGCCAGCCAATTGAGAATTGAAAAGAAATTTCATAAGCGCTAGACTTTTATGCATCTCTCCTTTCTTATTGGCCCATGTGGGATGGGACACACGTGTTAGTAGGTTAGTGAGAGATAGCATGTCAGAATCCCACATCTCTGGGTATGTGCCTGATCACCACATATCTAGGAATGTAGGAGTTACCTAAAGAACCTAAGATTAGACAACCATGTGCAACAAATGTTAGGAGGTCATGATAAGGTTGAGGTGGATGCCCTAAGTATAGAGACAAGTTTAGTTTCATAGACCCTAAGTATGAGTTGAGAAGTAGACCAAGGTAAAAGATAATACTCACATAAATCTTTATGAAAATACATTACATATCTCTTATCATGCAAAAATTTGAACATAAGTATGCCTTACAATAAATGAAGAGGTAAGCAAAACCCTAAGGTGGATAGTAGCCTAGAGAAATTTCGAGGATGAAATTTATTTTAAGGTGGATAGAATTGTAACATCCTCAATTTCATAGTTAGATTAAGCCTTCAATGTGGGGTTTTCTAGCAAAGGCATGACATGGGACATAATGAACATAACCATGGCTAGGTACGTAATTAAGTTCACAAAATGTGTATTTCAAGCCATTTGATCAACCAATACACACATTATGACTTGAATGTGTATGATTATAATCGGTTGTATATGAATATAAATGAATTATTACTATTAACAATATTGTGATGAATATACCATATGATGATCCAGTTCATGGCTTGAGCCTTAGACCTAGCTTAGGTCTTCATGTTATGTAACTAAAGAAATATCAATCACATGTGTCATACATGAGCTTCAATTGGGAAATTATATTTATTCAAGATTTATTTTCATGATTTAGATCATAATTAAGCTCATGGACCCTTTGCAAGACTATAGAATGCGCCATGTGCCCTAGAGTTCAATTCTAGTTCATTTGGGCCAATTAGGTATTATAAATAGGTCCTTGAGGTACAAAATTTGAGAATAGAACATCTAGTTTTCATAATAAATGTTCACAATATTTTTATTAGATGAGTAATTAGAATATACAACAGTGGGTGAAATTTCAGATAATTATGATTTAACCAATGACCAAGGTTATTAAAAAAGTAATTAACCAATATTTATTTAAAAGATAAATTTAAGGCATCTATTCTGATTAGTTTGACTTGATATCTTTCTCACATAAAGATAATGACAATGTGGTGTTTAGCCCAAAATTTGGGATTAAAAGCAGTCTTTATGTGGCCTATATAATTAATTGTGTAAACTGGACTTTTATCTAAAATAGAAAAGAAAATAAAAATAAAAAAGGGGGCGAACTCCCGTTCGCAACCCCTGTTTTCTGGGTCCAAACGGCGCCTGCGATAGGCAGCTGTATCCCAAGATAGGGTTAGAGTGGGGGTATAAAACCCCTGGATCTTGGATGCTTGGTGGCGGCCGGACCCTATGCCAGGGCTTTGACGCGAATCCAGAGGGGTAGAGAGCAATACAGAAGAACAAAGAAGGTTGAAGGGGAGCACGATGGCGGTGGCCATGAGTTCTTCTTGCAGCTTTGATCACGTCCCCTTCGCTGGCATCTACGACACCGCCCATCCAGGCGAGCCAATCTGTGGTCATGGAAGGCTCACCTCGTGCGAGGATGGCCTACTCACCGGCCGCCGAAGTCTCCGGGTCGTTGCTCTGTTCTTACGGTGAAATAGGGGAGAAGAACCCCCTTTCTCAGTGGGTGAAGAAGACGCAGATCCTGCCCGATCCGTCTGGGATGAGGATGGGATCGCTGATCCTTCTCAGCAGTTAGATCAAGTTTGAACGATTATCATCACTTTGATAAAGTAATTCTTCCAAAATTCATATCTTGATATGTAGAGCTTAGTTTGGGACAAACAAGATACCTACAGAAAGCTCATGATGAGTACTATCAAATAAAAATACTTTTAGGTTATGATTTTGATATATGATATTTATTAAATATTGTGTGTTCAAAACTATATGATATTGATGTTTTGTCAATTAAAATTATCAAACGAATTTATAAATTCATGCAAATTTTATCGGATGTGTATTATGATGTTCTTAACATGATTTCAAAGCCTGATCTCTATTATATGAAGTTTTATTGAGGTTTTTGATATTAACCCTAATAAGAGTATTTTGAGTATTTCACCCATGATATGATTTTTAAATGACCTGATATTTTAATACATGATCATACCTACATTATATGAATACTTTTCTAGAGTTTTGATGGAGTTTCTTGTGCTATTATATTAGCAGTTAGTTTTAGATGAGTAGCCATTATGAAGGAATAATAAACGATTTTTCCTGACACAATAAGTGATATATGTATGCCTAATTAGGTCCGATATTAGTAATGTGATGGTATTCTACTTTGATTTCATGATTGAGTCAGTAAGTTTACAATATGTGACTATTTTAGAGAATCATTCACATTATATGAAGTATATGTTCATATTAGTGCATAAGATGATTTCTGTCCTATTTGAGTATAAAGATAATACCAATTATATAGTATGAGTTTTATTTTATTTCAACACTAAGATTTTACGGTGATTTTAGATTAAAGTTATGTTTAGTCTAAATAAGAACCCTAAGTTGGTATATGTAGTTAGGAAGATGGGGTTTTGAGATTTAGAAATAGAAAGAGGGAATATAGGCTTGGACAGATAAAACTATGATGATATCCAGGTTATTAAAGTTATGCAACTTAGAATCAAGACTTCCTTATCGATGCCATCTGTACAAGAGGTAAGTGGTTCATGCCCATGAGTACTCACGTTTTAAGTTCAATATGTTCACATGTCTCCTGATAAGACTTTTATAATTTATATTGTTCAATGTTCTAAGATTTTAATGCAAACAAGAATATCCTCATATCTCTATCATTATGCAAGCTTAGATATCCAAAATCGCAAATAGAGACATGTTGCTCAAAATAGTTGTGACCCATGGACCAAGTACATGAGTAAGTTAAAGAACCATGTTCCTACAAGATTTCTTAGAAATGTTTGAAATTAATGAATAAGATTATAAGATAAGATATGAAAGTAATGTAGCCATACTTAGTTGGTGATTTGCGATAGTTTTGTATTGATAATTTAAGTACACATATGTTGTCAGGATTTCCCATATTTATAGGCATAACTACGTATTACGATTTCAAGTAGAAACATGACATTAAGATTTCATACATATGCATAGATATAACAAATAGATTCCTTAGAGTGAATAATATCTAGAATTTAATTACAATATAAGAATATGAATTTCAGAATATTAAGACATGATCTACATTCAGAAATAAAGGTACTTTTGGGATCACTATGTATTGTAAAAATGAGTTCATGATGGCATAATAAGATAATGACACATTAAGTTATGATTAGGTTGCAATACAATATTTTATAAGATTTCTATTTTGATATTTAAGGTTTAACATGTAAGTTCATATGCAAAGTTTCAGGGTAACATTATATTTTATAAGAAGGATTGAACCATCTTGTCAGAATTGATATTTTTAGATATGTTGTACTTATGATACTTTCATAAGATTGACTTAAGATACTTTGTATACTTAGTATTTCTATATTCAGTATAAATCCTTTTCCTAAGCTTTTATACCCATTGGTCATATTCAATATCAAGAAAGTCATCTCTATTAAATTAGAGTTTTAGATTTAGGCTTATCTAGATAATAAGCACATTATATTTAGATTCAGACTTGGACTACTCATTGTATGAGTAGTTAGAAATAGAATAATGATACATGATGAGGGTTTTAGACCCAGTCTCAATTATGAAGTAATTGAGATCCATATTCATTGCCAACTCTAGATTCAGTTTAGAACTTAAGAATAAGAAATTCAGTTTCAGATCCAGAATTCGGTACATGCTCAATACTCAGTAATCAGTTTTAGATAAGTTCAATTATCAGTATTCAGTTTTAGTATAAGATAAGTTCAGATTCAGTATTCAGTAAAGCTATCAGTATTCAACTTCAGTTCAGATTAAGAATTAAGTAAGTTTAGACTTAAGATAAATAAGTTGAAACCTTCACATAAGACATTATATGATAAGTCCTCATTCAGTAGTCCCAGGACGATTCAGAGGCATCTGTTGCCAATTCAGAGGAGTGTTACTCCAATTCAGAGGTGTTGCGACACCAATTCAGGGCGTAGTCACGCCAATTCAGAGACACCTCGGTGTCATTTAGAGGCATGTAGTGCCAATTCAGGGTACCTTGGTACCAATTCAGGGCGTAGATACGCCAATTCAGAAGGACTTCTTGTATAATGGTGGCCACAAACAGATAAAAATTGTAAGTAAAAGATACTTAAGATTAGGGCATGTCTATAATCTCATCCATGAGTGTGATGAGAGGAATTCAGATAAGATATTTATGATCTAGAGACTTTGGCGTAGGCCATGAGATCTAGAGTATAGGTCTCCAGAAAAGATAGAGTAGAAAATAAGAGTTGAAGAAATGAGAGATAATATGTTTCTAGATTTAATTAGAGTTTAATGTTCACTTTATATTTATGATTTCAAGAATCTTTTGTAATATTTCAATTCTTTAGCAATGTATATTTTAGAATACTCATGCCACTTACTCTAATGATTGTTTTTCCCGATGCATGGCTGGGGACGCGATGTCCGCAGGTTTTGGAGAAATTGAAGAACAAAGGGACCAACAAAGGCTTAAGAGACTTTCAAGTTTGCCTAGTGGGGTGCCATCTACCTAGATGATCCTGAGTATTGACATCTTTTTATTATGAACTTATGCATAAACATGATGTAGTTTTATGTTGACAAAAAGCTGTGTATGAATCGGTTTTACTAGTTTTGCAAAGTGTTTCATTTACTTTTATTGCAATGGTTATCATGTTTGTGACACTCCCAGATGGAAAATTTTTTTTATTGCTTCCGCTCTTGTGTTATGAAAATCTGGGTGTTACATAAACCCTTCATTTGGGTGAATTGCAATTCTTACCAAAGTTATCATATAAGACACAAACAATTTGCAAATAAGTTCAAAATTGAGAAATAAACTCTTCTCAAGTCCTAATTACTTTTCAAAAGATTAAGACAAGGTCCTAAGTAACTTACTTAAGCAAAGCTTTTAGGTTATCCCAAAACCCAGGTCAGGGATGTTACACCGACATTGCATAGTTTCCTAGAGAGTTGTGAGGTATGAAGACATCCCTATAACCATGGGTGCATTCACACGATCTAGTGATCTAATGATGAATTTTGGACCATTTTAAAGGGTGCGTAAAATTTCAACCACATCGAGTTCCAACGAGCTGGGTACCTATAGGGCATTGAAGAAGAAACTAAATGAACAAATTGAATTGTTGAATTGAATATGATTGAACCTACAAACCCCAAACGACACGGTGTGGTCTTAAATCTTAAGTACCATATGGTTCTTTTTATAAACTATGTTTCAATATGGTACTAGTATAAGCAGATAAGTGACAAGAAACTAACTAAAGTGAACCAATATTTAGAGAAAATAAATTTTAACAAGAGTATATACAAATCAATTTTGTATAAAAACACGTTTTAATGTCTTGTAAGATATATTCTAAGATGTAAAACCATTTTGGTCACATGTCACTATATAGCACGTGAAACCACATACCTTGTGTGGCAGTTGATAAGGAGACATTTGAGTCCCAAACATTTGGTGTTTAGAACATATTGAATTAATGTTCTTAGTATCACCTTTTTTTATTTAGCAAGAGATCTTTGAAACTACAAACATAAGATACACTACTACTTTTGAAAATGAAAGTTAATTATAAAATGAGAATGTCAATATTAATCTAGGAGAGTACATTTGTTGGTTGGTATAATTTATACATTTGTTAGTTGCTATAGTTTATTATATATACACATATTCTAACACCACAATGGAGAAAAACAAGGTCTTGAAGATTTTTAGTAGGAATTAATATCAGATTACCATATTTTGACCGAGAGGTTTCTCGGGCAACACAACTTTTCTGACATTCAAACTATTTGTTATATTTTTATTGGGAATAATAACTAATCAAATGAGTTGTTCAAACTATTTTTAAATATTGATTTATTTGCATTCAAAGCAGTTAGGTTTGAGGCCACCCGTTCTCCTCAAATAAAAATAAACTAGCCTTTATGCTTCGTTTAGTAGGTGACTATTACTTGGATAACGATATTGTAAACACAGGCAACTTACAACGGCATTGCCAAATACAGGACTACCAACTGTATTGTATTCATATTTTTTAGAGTTGAAGAGCGTCTATGAGGATTACTTTTTATCGGACAGAAAACATGCGATGAACAATCTCATAATAGGAATTCCATTTATTGGACAAAAAAATACAATATTAGTAATGTGAAACGTGTTGCCAAATGCTGCGTTTGTTCCATCCAGTGTGGTCGTTCCATAAAAGTTGAACCGAGCGATGCGCAACCCCAAGCACCCGTAAGCCTACAAATAATTGTATGGTTGACATGAATCTATTTGTTGTTTACACGTTGGAATTAACCGATTAATAAAATATTTTCAAATCCGAACGTGTGCTAAAGCATTCCAATAAACAAAACATTGTAGTAACCTCGTAGTTGCATCCCAAAACAGCGCCGTGGGCTGACCAAGTTCATCAACTCGGCATGGGCTCTTTTAGGGTTAGGGTTTCGCCCAAAGCTCGAATCCGGAGCGCGCACACACCTCAACCCGCCGCACCAAAAGACATACAAGGATTTCAAGCTGCATTCACCGTGACAGCTCAGTTCGGCCAAACCCCATCCAATTATCCGTAAAACTCTACCTTTTAGACAGCAGCTGCTGCTTACAGTTGGTGGGCAACGAAATGATCCACTTTACCGGTAGACAAGACCCCTAACCCGCCAGGCCTTTGCCACAATATATAAACGGTACAGGAGACAGCGCCTCCACCCGGTGTTCGTTTTCCCATTATTATTCTCAGAGGCGAACGAAAACAGACAGAGCAGGCAGCTGCGCCCCCACCCCTCCTCTCCCAAAACCCCAGCCAAAACCCCCTCTCTTCTTCTCGTTTGCTTCCGCCGCACTCCCTCCTTCTCCCCTTCTAAGCCACCCCAGTAGGCGATCCAGGTAACCGGGGTTAGGGATCAACATGGGCGCAGACAAAGGAAAGAAGGCCAAGCTGGCCGACGGGGCCGAGGTGCCCACGGAGGACGAGGGTGAACTTGTCCATGCCGTTGAGAAGCTGCAGGAGATACAGGACGAGCTTGAGAAGGTAGTTCGAGTTTGATTCATTTTCTTCTCGTTCAGCTTCGATTTGGGGTGGGTGTTTCCTCTTCTAGCTGGTTTTTTGTGATGGGTTGTTGTGAAGTTAACTTCTTTTTGGGCTCTGGACTTCGGCGGACCGTGTTCCGCTGTTGGTGGGCTATGTACCGGGTTGTTTTTGAGAGTCATGGTTGGTTTTCAAGTGTTTCCTACTCATAGTACTGTCTCTCCGATTGCTTCGTTGGATTTGGGGGCGTGATCTGGATAGAATGAGAAACCACCGGTTCAAATTTGGTCCGGTTGTTATCAAGGAGGCCAGCTATTGCATTGCTGATGCAAATGTCTTATGCCCGTAATTGTTGTGGTGGTGATCGCTGCAAGTTTAGAAAGGCTATTTGTCAAGTCATTTACCATCTTTCACTAATTGGTCGGGGACTGCTGCTCCTTATGCTATAAAAGTTTGTCGCTCAACAGATTCCTGCTCATTTTATCGTGCTTATCTTCTCTTCTTGTACTCTTAATAGATGATACTGAAGCAGCTACTACAACAACCGCTATCTTTTTATACACTATTGTTATTTTAATAGAATTGGATTATTGCAATTCACTGTCTTTTTTAGTTGCATTCTGCGATTTTTGAAAGAAACTGATTTTTTGTTGAGTTATTTTCCTCGTCTCTAAATATACTTTGCGTACTGTACCGTAATTCTGTTGTGTTCAGTAGAGCGGTTCGACGGGGAAACCAGCAAAGTCTTTCCTACCAAATCGATACTCACGTTTTTTTATATATTTTTTGCATTCCTGTTGTCATAGATTCTCAACCCGTGTTCTCAGTATGGCTCCGTCTTACATGTGTTGGGCTCTGTAGTGAATTCTTATCTTTTTCTCTGAAAATTATATCTGCCATCCGATCTCTAAGAATTCCAACTATAGTAATAAACTATTCCACTATGTAGTTGAAAGAGAACTGATCTAGTTGAACATCGACGTGCTATACTTCTCTCCCAATAAACTTCAAAAAGTAAATCTAATTTTAGGCTGCGTGTGCTGTGATTTTGTTGCTTTCTTTACAGCCATGCAGCATATATTTCGCCCAGTTTCCATGCTCCCGATCATTCATGACTTACCACTTTTTTTCTCCCTGGCAGATTAATGAAGAAGCCAGCGACAAGGTTTTGGAAGTGGAACAGAAGTACAATGAAGTTAGAAGACCTGTCTATAGCAAAAGAAATGAAGTTATTCAGTCAATCCCAGATTTTTGGATAACTGCGGTATGTGTTTTATAACATGACATTTTTTGTTTCTGGATTTAGTTCGCCCTGTTTGGATTTCTGATATGCTCTCATCTGCAGTTTCTCTCCCATCCAGTACTTGGGGATCTCTTAAATGAAGAGGACCACAAGGTTAGTTTTATCAATGTGACTAGGTTCCGTTAGTTGCTTGCTTTCTATTAGATGACCTTAGATCTATTCTCACTGCTTAGTTCGTTTTCTGATACCAAGTGTTCCAATACCAAATTATGCCCCCGTAATGTACTTTTTAAGATTGTGTTGTCTTTACTGCTTTTTCATCGAAGATATCTTCTTGGATGTCATTTTTATATTGAGCTTGACATCAAGTCTCTATTCTGGCAGTGTTCAGTAAAGACAGAATGTGAAACTCCATTTTCTGAAGATAAATCTTGCAAAATTGTATTGTTTGACTTACTTATACTTCTTAGGAATCTATGTGTTTGAAATTTATTGCTCCATATGAATTACTATATCATCCAGAACAAGTCAGCATTTGTACAACACAGCATGCTGTTTCTTTGTGTTCTTAGTATTGTTTTTAATCTATCCGTTCTTAGTTAGAGAAGCACTCTTGGCTGAATGAATCAAAGTAGTGTTTCAATTTGATTGAATCAGTTCTACCCTTCAACTTGACAATTGACTGATCTCATTATGATGGATTTGCTCATTGATTTGATTTGAGTAGATATTCAGGCACCTGAAAAGTATCGACGTTGAAGACTCTAAAGATGTCAAATCAGGCTTTTCCATAACATTCGTGAGTTTCTACCAGTAATGCCAATTTCTAAATTCTATCTTTCAATGTCAAGCTTAATTGTTTATTGTTCATGGTCCTGTCTTGCAGAGTTTCTCGCCAAATCCCTTCTTTGAGGACACAAAACTTACAAAGACATTCTCTTTTTCTGAAGAAGGACTCATCAGTACAACATGCACGCCAATTAAGTGGAAAGAGGGCATGGTAAGACCACAATATATTAGAAATGGTATATTTGTTCGTGCATGCTCATATGTTAACTTATTGGATGGTAAATTTTTCTAGGACATTTGCAATGGAGATGCTTCTGGGAAGAAGGGAAAAAAGAGGCCCCTAAATGATGATTGGTACAGCTCTAGGACCTGGATTTCTATTTATTACGCAATGCTGTTTTTCTAAATTGTACGCAAACACTGATTGCGTGAAGGGCACAGTGGATCAGTGACACAACCTGCTTCTTATGTTAGATTGACATCCAAAATCTGGTTGTTTTTAGGATTCAGAACCCACAACTGATATAAGGTTTAATGTACAAAAATGTGAACTTATACGTCCGATATTTTACCAGTAAACAAATTTCCAAACACAAACAATTTTGTATTGTATCTTGTTTATGTAGCAACAGAGTATGATTTTGTTAATACATAACTATCTCCCACTGCTACATGCATTATTTCTTTCTTACTTACCCTTCGTTCCCCACTTTGTTCAAAGCAAGACCCTCTATTGTGTTTATCCTTTGATTTGCAACTTGTTTCTTTTATTTGAATGTTGTTGTCCAACTTGCTTCTTTGCCACAGCTTCTTCAATTGGTTTAGCGAAGAACAGAAGGATGAGATGAACTGTGATGAGGTATAGTTTAATATGATATTGCAGTTGTTCTGTTTTTATTTTATTTTTGATGTAACGTTTCCATGTGTGTGGCACATTTTATTTTATCAATAGACTTGTATAAATAGACAGATAAGCTGCAACAATATTTTTCCGTAGATTTGATATGCCCTATAAGAACCGACCTAGAAAACTTTTTCAGGCTACTTCAGACTATGGTTGGTTAGTCACCAATTTCTGTTACATCTGCAGTCGACATATTTCTGTGATTCCAGTTCATCTTGATGTTTTGCTCCTTTTGCATGTTGAACTTTGTTATCGTACTGAAAATAAATTATTTCCATAGTGGCTACAGCGTTGTATGTACTCCAAATCCATTTTGATATTGCAGTTGTTCTGGTTTTATTTTATTTTTGATGTAACTTTTCCGCGTGTGTGGCACATTTTATTTTATCAATAGACTTGTATAAATAGACAGATAAGCTGCAACAATATTTTTCCGTAGATTTGATATGTCCTATAAGAACCGACCTAGAAAACTTTTTCAGGCTACTCCAGACTATGGTTGGTTAGTCACCAATTTCTGTTACATCTGCAGTCGACATATTTCTGTGATTCCAGTTCATCTTGATGTTTTGCTCCTTTTGCATGTTGAACTTTGTTATCGTACTGAAAATAAATTATTTCCATAGTGGCTACAGCGTTGTATGTACTCCAAATCCATTTTCTTCCTCAACAGTTTTGACCACACTTTTTGTCTCCTTCCCCACACTGTTCAAATCCTTATTCCTTTAAAGTATCTAATAATTAATTGGATTGACCATGGCCATCTTATATTCATCACTAATGTACAGTGAAATGTATATTGAGATATCATCTTATGGATTCTTTCTTTGCTAATGCCTTCAGCTTATGGCCTTCTTGTACATTTTTATCTGTATTGCTGTAAATATAATTAACTCCAGAAGCAAGATACCTTTTGCCAGTGTGTTCATGTGATGTGTATCTTGTCCATGCCATGCATAGTCTGTTCATTGATTTTAGAAACTGTGCTTTCTATCCAAAAAATATATTGCCTTTTAAATCTTAATTGTGTATTATCTCAGATGTATGGGATTTGGTATAATATATTCTTGTTAATCTACAATATTCTGTTTTTTCTTTAAATTGTAAATTTATACTTTTTCACTTTTGATAGCAGATTGCAGAAATTATCAAGGATGATTTATGGCCGAATCCTTTGAAGTACTTCAACAATGTTGGTATCAATATAACATTTTGAGATATCTGTCACCTTTACTTTCGATGTGCTATAATGTTCTCCTTACTCTTTAGGAAGCTGATGAGGAAGATGAAGGAGATGAAGATGGAGATGAGGTACCTATTTCTAACCTATGACGGATTTCGATAGTTTTTGTTTCTTTCTGTTTTGTATGATGTGCTTGGTGCAGTTTTCTCCTTGTTAGCCGCGTGGACACATTTGAGTTTCAAGGTAAGGTTATTTGTATTAGCACTTGGACTCACAGTCCAGACATTCGGCTCAACCTCTTCTACCGAAATTATCCTGATTTCATCAATATATAAACATAACGTCTGATCAGTGTTTCTGAAGTAAAAACCTCTTATTTTGTACCTATTTTTTTTGTCTTCTCTTATAAACCATTTCTGTCACGCCAAATGTCTCGTTTTCTAAGAGAAGCTCCCTTTGTCCCTGACATTGTGTTGGCCTCTCTCGTTTTGAGTCATCTTTTACATGGTAAACCAACTATGGTTTTCCATTCTGCCAGTCCCAAAATTAAGCCCCAAAAGAAAAATACCCGGGACACAATAAGAAGCTAAACGTCTACGCTATGAAGTTACCTGTGACAGCAAGACATTGGTAGTTGAGTTATTTATTTAAAGCCAGAAAAAGTCGTCCCAGTTTCGACTGTTGCTCATTGCTAGATGCTGACCACACCTCAACGCATTGTATTGTCAAAAGTTGACAAATACATAAATATCTTGATGTTGCACATTGTGCAGAGTTGTGGCTCTGCCTCAATGGATGGCTGTTGCTTGTTCCTAGAACAATTTCTCAATGTTGTAACAGTGCTGCTGTGTCCATCTCCCAAGTTATAATAACTCTAATCCAATATATGACACTTTTTAAACCCCAGACTGATTTAAGCTAGTTCACTTATTCTAGTTGTTAAGGTGGCAAGGTCCCAAAACTATAGTGCCTTGGCGCACCTAGATGCCAATAACATTTTACATACATTTTTGTGGGTGTCGGTGTTATATGTTATGTTTATGAATACTAATATAAATTTTGTAGCTACCAGCCGAAATAACCTCAAACCATGTTTACAAAATACAAGCTGCACTTATTTATTTATGCCCCATTACCAAGAAACAGTTACAGAAATAAGTTATAAATCATAAGGCCTAGTTTGGCCGCTGACTTCGGAAATCCTGGTAATTAGCATTTTGATTGGTAGCTCATCACATTGTACATGGAACTCATAACCACCGTCCCATAATTGCTGTAATGGAGACAGATGTCTTTTCCAGTCATGCTGAAATGGATGTTACTGGGAATCCGCCCTCCTGCCTGATTTGCTGCCTTGTTGCATCTTTCCTCACAAATTTATCGTGAAGTCCGCAAGCCGTGTGCAGCTCACCTTCTGTGGCCACCGGAAAATATCAATGCCATGTACTACTAAGGTTTAAAAAGTACGCGGGCCAAACTTGCCTAAGGAATTGAAACTTTATTGACAACTTCAAGTATCAAATAAAGTTGTGGCTTCCATTCATAATACATATCCATGTTCATAAAATAGCCCAATCAACCAATTAGTTTAATATTTGGGTTATTTTATCTATGGAAGTTATATAAATATTTATTAATGAGTATTAATGTTATTGAGACCCATCTAGCTTATCGAGGCGCCTATACTACATTTGGCTTATCCTAGCCTGGTTATAACATTACGACGACAATATTTCAATTTGCACTTGAAGCCCTAACACGAAGACAATTACTAAAATGAAGTCTGGATCTGTGTTGCAGACTAAGACAGCCTAACAAGAATGCCTTATTTTCATAGTTGAGAGACTGTAAAAAGAGGCAGACTAAATGCCTTATTTTCATACTATTTAGACAACCTTGAAACATAGTACGATATACATTTTGATGCTTCCATTATAGTATTTCAACTTAAAAACGACGAATCACTCAAAAGGATATCATTTTTCATAAAAGACAGCGTGATCACTGGTTTGAACACCTATCATGGACAGCAGTTGTAGTTGGGAGACCTTAAAGTGAGAGTACCTATCATAGAATCACTCAAAAAGATATTATGTTTCAGATAAGACAGCGTAATAAAAAAGGCTTGAACACCTATCATCTACAGCATGTGTAGTTGGAGACCTCAAAGTGAGAGTACCTATCATAGTCCCAGATTTTATTTTGGAATCTTCTACAAATAAATTCGTAATTGTCGTGCGAAAATGAAGGATTTACTGAAAGAATATATTCAAGTAGAATATCGGTATGAAAACACTTAATCTTGTCACAACATTGGGTATTAGGTATGTGAGTTTCCTACATGTGTATAAATTGACTTGCCTTGTGAGATTTTCAATTACAATTTTTATGACTAAGTGAAGGGATTAAGTTATGCATTTTTGTATGCTTGAACATAGAAAAAAACAACGAACTGCTGTACTGAGAATTAAGGAACAAACTGTTGAAACTTGATAAAACTTAGCTGAGTCTCTAGGACCATACCGCACTAATACTAAAGTGAAGTATCAATGCTGATACCTCTCTTGCTAAAGCTTTGTTGCCACCGTGGTTGCTGTCCTCCTTGTTGTGCATTTATTGGCTCCTGCTCTTCGGTTCCTAGTACAGTCTGTTCTCCATGCCTTCTCTGTACGCACTTGACAGGTGACAACTTGCATCCGAAAAACTAAGTGTTTGTTCTTGTGTAGCTGGAGGATGCAATAGTGCATCTGGAGGGATGATTGCCAATGGCACTACTTAGAAATATCTTCATAGCCATGCCAATCTTGCCAGCCATCGTCACATTCTCAATTTCCTCTTTGATTATCTTGATAGAAGAGTTAAAAGAAAAAGAGTGGTAGAAATATGCTAGGCTGAAAGGGAACATACCTCAAGCAGATATGTGTCTTTCGATTGTGTTTGTCAAAGCACCCCACCCTGATAATTCATCCTTTCAAACATCTTTTTGCTTTAATTTGCTAAAATCGTTTAGCCTAAACCAAATCATATGAGACGACATAAAAAGTTTAGAACTTATAAACTCTTTATGAAAGCCATTGATTTATTAATGCGGTAATTTGTTTATTTGGAATTACTGATTAAGAGAAGTTTACTTGAAACCATTTATACAAGAACTTGAAGCAGGGTCTGGCCATTTTATCTCTAACCATTGGGTGTTTTTAAAAGCCATTGTTTTATTAATGTGGCAATTTGTTTATTTGGAATTACTGATCAAGAGAAGTTTACTAGAAAACAATTATACAAGAACTTGAAGCAGGGTCTGGCCATTTTATCTCTTAACCATTGGATGTTTTTAAAATTTGTAACTTTGATGCATAATCTCAATTTTTAGACTGAATTAAAGAGCTTGCTGGTCATTTATTTGTTGCCTTGTAAATGCACAGGAAAAAGGGTTTGATGAGGATGAAGAGGATGGCGAGGAAGATGCCGATGAAGATGATGATGAGGGCAATTGATACGATTCACTTCACATCTGCGCCTTCTGAAGCCTTCCAGTTCTATAATCTTTTAAAGGAAAGTTTTCAGCTGTGCACTGAAGAGGGTTTTCGGTTGTCCAGTGAGGAGGCTGCCGAAATTGACTAGTGTTCTCCGTTCTTTCTCTTTGTTTTTAAATGTCTCTCTAGATTCTTGGTTGATTAGACGGGCTTACCTGGGAAGATGCCGTTTCAGGTATCTGATGCTTTGTTTTCTTGGGGCTTGCTCAACGTCAAAGCAACTAATATCAATGGCTCTTTTGTATTTTAATATAATTTATAAACACCGGGCCTCTATCTGGATGCCATATTAAAAGTTTATTACACAATTCTCTAATCTACAGATGACACATTTGTCTATGTGCAATGAGTAACTTTTTCTATCTGTATTTGGTTTGGTTGTGGATGTATTCAGTTGCAATATGCAGCTTCATCTGCCATTGATTAAACTGTATTCTTATATAAGCTTTGAACATGATTCAGAATTTTGTGTGGTCTACTTATATCGCCACTTGGGAAGGGTATGCTATTTTACTATGCTTTAGCATTTGACACGTAAAATTATGTGACAACATTTCTTAGTTATGGAACGGTACTGAAAGTGTTGTTTTTACTGAAGGAAATTAAGAATTCCTTTCCTAGGGTTTAAGGTTTAAAGTCAAGTAATTTCGTTTGAGAAAATCATGTTTGAGTTGGTGCTAATAATTTTTGATGACAATATATTGAAATATTTCATTAAAGCGACACAACATTTACAAAGAGATTTATGGTGATGTTAAATCGAGAACAAGGACATGAGACGCACACAGTTTAGATGAAATATATCATGATAGTTCTTGCACAAGGAAAACGTGATGGAGAACGACTCTTGCGAAAGTGGTGCTCACCTGAGGGACAGTTGTAGAAGTCATGGTTGGCAGGGTGGCAGTCGTGGCCGGGGTGGATGGGGGTGCAAAGGGGACGATGATGACGCTTTGACTCCTGTCATTGAGGGAATGGATTGTCAGATGAATGATGGTTCGTTCCCCTGTAGTCTCTCCCTTCATAGGAAGTTCAACAATCTGATATAGTTATGAGTATTGATCCGGTTGAACAGCAACTTGACAATGCCGCTACCGTTACTGATATCGCTCAAGATGCACCCGTAGAGCAACGATTCAAGCGATTGGGACCATTGGGTTTCCAATTCAAATACAGTGGTTTGAAGGGCAATCCATCTCCAAATACCTGAGGCCTTGATTGTTATCATCGAAAGGAAGCATCAGATGATAGGCCTTTTGACGCGTATTTGTGAAGGATACATCAACAATCTGGCACTGAGTCTGAACCGACGTCTCCTGTAACTACCCCATTAAGAAGTTTTTGAGACGTTATTACTGGTAACTACCTATCTTCTTCAGTTTTTTTGAGGATGATGATCTACCTTCTGTCAATCCAGAGGATATTTACATCGTGAATTCTTCTGGACAATCTAAAATTCGGATCACCGATACTGCTCAATCTATTTTCCATAAACCTTGGTCCTATGCAGTTGTCATTAAAGTTGGTTGGACAATCTGTGGGATACCTAACTCTATGTGACATACTTAAATGTTTCTTGAAACTAATGGGACGCTAGAAGATATGTGAATTGAGCACGAACAATTCTGTTGTCTAATTTCTTGCTTCCCCGACTAAGATCATGCCCTCACTAATGGGCCTTGGTCTATATATGGTTGTTTTGTAATGGCATGCATATGGCCTCCTGCTTTCGTGCCAAGCATTGGCCTGCCTGAATCCGTCATTGTATGGGTAAGGATCATTGATCAATCGGTACACTTGTATAATGAACTCATTGTTGAATGAATTAGACTAGGGAAGTTATTCATATAGATGCCCATACACTAAACTGTTCTCGGAGCCGTTCTGCCCGTCCAGCAGTAGAAACTGATACTACGGATTCATGTACTACATGCTGTTATTATTGAAAGAACTATCTACAGGGTTGAATATGAATCACTATCACTTATTTGTCTTGTCTTGTGGAAGACTAGGACATCATCAAGGGGAATGCCCTTCACACAATCTACAACCTGGTCCCCCGCAACATAAATCTTCATGAGAAGCAGGGTTTAGATGGGTTTCTGAGGAGGATCGCTGGGAAGTGCAGTACAACGGAAACATTGACTTCAAACGTGTTGTTCGAGATAAATCATTTTAACATGCGGTCAAGGGTACACAAAGGAATGATCTTAAACAATGACTATTTCCCCAGTTAATCGCTTGCATTAATTGCATGAAATAGAAGCCACCAAGGGGAATCCTCAAAGTTAACTTGAAGGATTATTTAATCCTCGTGAAAAGCAAGTAACACTCCCTAATGTTTGGAATCAGAAGAGAAAAATCTGCTACTATTGCTGTTGGAACCATGGGTGAGGATGTAACCTCTGTAGATATATCTTTGTCTACTCCTGTTGTTATGGTTGACACTCCTGCAACAGTTGCCCACCAGAGTTTCCATACAGTTGTTAATCTAGAGTTAGACGAGGTCATTTGTCACAATGTTCCTGACATTTCAATAGATGCTCAATCTGCTTATAGGTCATCTGATGTGCAAATTATAGACAAGATTTCTGACCCTTCTCCACCTATCTCCCACCGTCACACATTTACTGGTGAAATCAGTAGAGTGACCAGGGGTTCTAGTGGTAAAATGAAGGCTTCACCATATTTGACACGGAGCCAAGTGAAGAAGAGATTAGAAAGCAACCTGTCTTCTCAATTAGAAGGCAGAGACGATCATTCCTAATCCTTATGATATACATTCTTTGCTGGAATTTCAGGGGTATAGGAAATGACCTTACCCAAGATCTTCCTTCAGAATTGATAAGGTTATATAAACCAACACTTGTTGTAGTTCTTGACCCTCGAATATCTGGGACTGTTGCTGACACAACTATTAGCAAGCTTGTCTACAATTTACTCTCATTGTGTAGATGCTCGGGGTTCTTTGGTGTATTACAATTACTTTGGCATCCACATATCACTCTAGGTTATCTGATTGAAAGCCATTGGCAATATTTGCTTTGTTATATAAATAATAGCAGGCGTGCAGCTATTGTTTACTCTCACCATTCACCTTCAATTTGAAATATACTTTGGAACCATCTGTTTGTATTGGTTCGCCTATGACTCGTCCTTGGATTGTGATAGAGGACTTCAATGTAATTCTTCCCCTTCAGAGAAAATAGGAAGTGACACTTTTCAATTTTCTAAATCCTCAAAGTTCCAAGATTGTATTTATGTAGGCAAATTTATCAAATTTTGGTTATTCTGGGTATCCCTATACTTATAGAGCAGGAAAACTTCATCATAGACTCAATAGAGTTCTAGTCAATTCTTAGTTTCTTTTATCGGCACACAACTATACAGTTCATCACCTAATCCAGATCTAGTCTAATCATAATCCCCTCCTCTTTTATCGGCACACAACTATACAGTTCATCACCTATACGTTGTTCATTCAAACCAATCTTCGAGACGAGGATGAATTGGAATGGCAATGTCTCTTTCAAGCATCTTTTAGCTGGAAACTGGCCTACCAATTCTTAGTTCACTTGTGCAATGCAACAAATTAAGAAAACTATTATTGCTTGGGACACTGCTTCATGTAAAAAACAACAGATAAAGAATTATAAACTTTTGAACCAAATCAAAGCTATTTAACAGGTCTTCACAGATTTATTTTCTTCTGAACTGGACCTGTATTGCAATAACTTACAACAATAGTATGACATCCTCATTAATAGAGAGCTAACTGACATTAAACATGAATATTATATCAATTGGCTATGGCTCAAAGACGGTGACGCTAATACCTCATTATATTATGCATTTGTAAAGGCCAGACGACAACAAAATACAATTTCTATGTCACTGAATGAAAATTATGAGGAGATTTCAAATGCTCAGTCCTTGAAACAACATATTCTAACTTTCTTCAGACACATATTATCCTCATCCTATACACCTTCCACGACTAGTCTTCTTCAATTTCCTACAATGTACAACCTACTCACCACAGAATAGGCAAATGATTTTGCTGAGATCCCTTCAGAACTTGAGGTTTTACAAACCTTATCTTCTATGGGTCGCAACAAGGTAGAGGGACCCGATGGTGTAAGCACGGAAATCTTGATTACCCACTGGAATACTGTTAAGTCGTATATTCTCCATACTGTATCACTATGTCTACATGGATTTCCTATCCCTTATTCTCTGTGTGATGTCATTATGGTACTTAAAAGTGCCGTACTTGAGGAGATGTAATTAACTCAGACTTATCTCCTTGAACAACGTTTCTTTCAAACTTATATCTAAGATTGTGGTCATTTGTCTGAAACAATATAGGGATGACTAGATATCATATGAACAATCGAGATTTATTCCTGGATGTTGAATCTCAGATAATGTCATTCTTGTTCAAGAACTCATTCATAACATGAGACGACCGCGTTCCAGTCCTGCAATGACAATCAAAATTGACTTGGCAAAGGCGTAAGATCGTATGTCTTGGTCCTTTATTCTTGATATACCTAACAAGATTGCTTTTCCTTCGACCATCTTTTCCTTTATAATGAACTCTATCTGTGGTGGTAGAATATCTATAGTCTGCAATAGATAAAGTTTACCAGGGTTTAAAGCATCTAGAGGACTTCATTAGGGTAATCCAAATGTCATTGTATCTGTTCATGTTATGCTTGAACATGCTAAGTCTTCTTATTTATCATGAAACAAATTACTCTATGTGGAAGCTGCTAAAACTATCACGACAAGGACCTTCAATATCTCATATTGCATTTGCAGATGACATTAGTCTCTTCTCTAAGGTAGATTTGACCAATATTGATATAATTATGATCTACTTTCAAAGATCCGATGATACATAGGAATAAACCATTTCAACAAGTAAAAGTCTCATCTTCTTTTCAAGTACAATTCAAAATTTATTATAGAGGCAAATATGTGAAGGATCTGACATGACTACCACTATTGATCTAGGTATTTACCCTTGGGTTTCACTTATCCATGGTCATGTCACTAAGAAAACATATTCATAAGTCCCAAACAAAGTTCAAGCCAAATTATTAAGTTGGGCAACCCATATTCTTAGTTTAGTTGGACACATCTGCCTTGCGAGATCAGTTCAAATAACTAAACCAAATTATACTATGCATACATCAGTACTTACAATTTCTATTTGTGAATGTATTGATAAAATGATTTGACATTTTTTCTGTCACAAAGGTGCTTCACAACCCTATCTCTCCTGTGGCGTGGGACAAAATTATTGTACCTAAAAAACATGGTGGCCTTGGTTTAGTATCCTTGCATGAGTGGAATCGTGCCTTGATTATGAAATCTGCTTGGGAATTTGTTACTTGGAGAATATATGGGTGACATGCCTAGAACATAAATATAAATCATTTCACCTAACTTTTGGTCATTGAATAACATTATTCTGGAGAGCTGTGTGTTCTTTTAAGGACTTGGCACCGCAACATAGTTACAAAGTGATAGGTAATGCACATCACACATTGGTATGGTAGATTATTGGATTCCAAAAATCTCAGATCAATCTTCACTACTTATAAGGCAAATCCCTGATGATCTAAAAGATGTAGAGGCTGTATCTATGACCTCTCTTGATGGAAGTTGGGTTGTAAAATTCATATGAAATTATTTCCCTTCTGAAATTATGTCTCACATTCTAAATCTTACTCCTCTAAGGGAGTGTTTTTCTAATGATTCTTGGTCTTGGTTATTAACAACAACTGGTGCAAATCCCTAGGATTTGATGCCTCTGATAAATGATCTTAAAAGGAATGGTTGGACTACCAATATCACCAAGGTGTACCTCCTTTTTAGGGAACCCATCACTAAATAATTATGTGGTTAAGATTGCTTAGCCCAGAGTAGTACTAAGATGGGTGACCAGTTGAAAAGTTTATCCTATCTTGCGCATGAGTGCGAACGAAGGTCACAGTTAAGGATAGTGGTGGTATGTGGGGCCAGTCATCATTCCTAAAACTCTACTAGAACATTGGGCAATGGGCCCAGATGTTACAAATGGTATCAGAGTCAAAACTCCTCCAGTAGGTTGGGCCCACATGGGCATGTGACATGTCAGTCTTAAGCCGTGTGGTCCAAGCATGTTGGAAAGGGCTATCCATGGTGTTGCAACCACCCTTGCGCTGGTAGCCTTGATTGGGAGTCGTGTATCCATGGGTCATACTGGTTCTGCACTAAATTAGAAAACATTATGAGGCCATATAATTGAGCCTTGACGAGTACGTCAAGAGTCTAAGTGGGGGATATTGTAACATCCTAGGATTTGGGGCCTCAACTAAAATTATCACAAAAGGAATGATTGGACTACCCATATTACGAAGGTGCACCACCTTTTTAGGGAGCCAATCACTAAAGAACTCTGTGGTTAAGCTTGCTCAGCCCAGAGTAGTACTAGGAAGGGTGACCAGTTAAGAATTTTATCCTAGCTTGCACATAGTGAGGACAAATCATGTAGTTAAGGATAGTGGTGGTGTGTGGGACCAGTCGTCATTCTTGAAACTCTACTAGAGCCTTGAACAGTGGTCCCATGTATTACAACTAGTGTGTTTTCTATGTCATATGCGTATGCTTTACTTATGAAAGGGAAAGTAGTACATGCATCTGGACCTTGGGACAAAGCGTGGTCCTTAAAATCTTCCATCCAAACTCAAAGTTTACTTATGGTTAGTTTTGCATGAGGCACTAATGACAAATGCACAGAGAGTACATCACCGTTTTTCCTCTTCAACTTCATGTCTGGTTTGTTATGCACCAGTTGAAGATATCCAACATGTGCTCATAGATTGTCCACATTTATTCAAAATTTGGGTCAACTTGAATGTCACTAGATATCCCTCTGATTTCCTTACCCAGTCAAGAGTTCAGTTGATAAATATGATTATTTCTTCATCTTATGACCACACGGTCATCTTGGTATCTACTTGTTATAAGATCTGGCTATCTAGAAATGCTTTCATGTTTAGAAATGAAGAGCAATGTCTCCACCCCATGATAATTAACTCCTCGATCTATGTGACTTATTATATTTCCCAAGCATTCAATGCCAATGTGTCTATCATCATAGAGCCCATGCATCCATCCATTACTACATGGAACTCTCCTCCTAAAGGCTAGATCATAGTCAATACTGATGAATCTGTTATTGATACCCAGATCTCTATTGCGGTTTCGGCACACACTAGTAGCAGATCCTAAATTTATGGATGGCCACAAACTGTTTATATCTCATATGTTCTTGAGGCTGAAGTGGCTGCAATACATCTTGCTCTCCAAAAGCTGCTCCCGTTTCCATACACAAGGATTCTTATTCAGTGTGATAGTGAGCTAGCTCTATCTATTATTACAAAGGATGATACAAGGTATCCGGGGGTTAATACTTTGATGAACTCAAGAAATTGTCTCACCAATCGTTCATGGCAACTTGTATTCTAGAATTGTATAAGACAAAAAAGAAAAGCTGACAAATTGGCTAAGTTACATCTACATAGCCCTATACCATTTAATATTTATGAAACCGCTCCTTTGGGTTCTGTAGCAAATTTACCTCCAAAAATTTGATGTAATTTACTTTTAACATGCTTTTGTGCATGACTCCATGATGAAACAATGTCCCCCCCCCCCCACAAAAAAAAACCATGATAGTCATAAAACATCTACAAAGAGATCCACTGTGCTGTCAAATTGAGATTGGAAATAGGTAAACCATTTTAGATCTAATTCCTGGTCGATGTAAAGAAGAGAAACTTCTGGGTGAAATTCCTTATCAATATTGATTGTCATCCATTTTGAAAATACCCCAATTCCCATACACAAATCAAAACAACAAACCATGAAGCAATTACCATCTAGCTGATTGGTATTGACAAATACATCAATTGTTTGTAAGCAAAAGAAAATGTTAAGGTGGGATCCTACACTAAACACAAATCCAAGAGAACCCAATTTATGGATGCCTATACAAAGGGAGGAACCATAAACAAGGTTGGATAAAGGGGCCGCAAAAATGACAAGCAAAAGACACTACACCAAAAAAGAGAGGAAAACATTTTATAGTAAAAAAAGGAAGCACATAAGGGAGAAGGGAGAAAGACTCGAACCAATAGGTCAACATTACAAAGGGTGTTGTGGTGGGTTCCCAACTCACAATGGAGGAAGAGATTGCTACTCCAAAGCTATCACATGTCATTCCATTACATCACTAATGGTCACTGAAGCTCATTGGAAGATGAAATTGCTACCACAATAGGCTGTACAAGGCCATCAAACCACCTTATGGATGCTGACCCTGATCAAGATCAGCAAAAAAAAAGCCTAGGAGGAGACATGTAGGCATGCTATTGTTTGAAGAGCAAATTCTATTTCCTTAAATCTTATAGTTTCAACATATCTTGGGACTAGCATTAGTTCTATCCAACATAGGTAAACAACAATGTGAGCCCTTCATAGTTAGAGAAGGAACATCACCAAAGTAATGGGTAAAGCTGACTAGACCATGTGCCTACTTCATACTTTATAAGGATGCTAAATTATTTAATGATTAATTCATTCATATTGGTGATATCACAATTTCATTTGAGATGTAGGATTCTATCTCAAGTATTGATGGTGGGCACACTATATTGACAATCTTGAATTGTCAGTCGTTGGAACACCCAAGATTGTTGGTCTTTGGAAAATGTTATGCTTGACATTAGTGTACCAAATTTATGCCCAAAATCAAGTGGGATATATTCCCAACAATGATAGAGAACTATACAAATCACAAAGTCCATTGGATGGTAGTTGAATCTCGAATTATATATGGGGATTGCAACAAGATCATATCCCTTTTGGATAAGCCTCCCAACTAACGTTTGATGATTCCATATAGTTCACAAAGAACATGTCTTCCCCTTCTCACTTGAATTCGAACAACAAAAAAATGAACTCATTGCCACAAGTAAATGGATGGAGGAGGAAGGCACTACCATTGACGTGGTCAACTATAAATACTACACAAGAAACATATTTGAAGAGATGTTAATTATAGTATACGATGTTGGATTGAGAACTCCACGAATACCACCAAATAGTTTGTACAAAAGGGGAAGATAAAGGGATAAAAAAATCATAGTGGCAAAAGTTTTCTCCATTTGTGAACCTACGTCAAACAAATTAGTTGTGATAGAACCCTCTACGCTAAATGAGTTTACTCAAAACTCAAAACACGATCGATCACTAATTAACCACATAGAAGAAAAAGGGGATAATTAAAACTGATTAAATATTCCAAACTTATCTAGGATAATTTCATAAAATCCCATCACCTTGCTTGTATTCATATTATGATAAATATCTTTTACAACTGCTTAGTGACCTCAACCACAACATATACATAGTAGAGAACATGATCTACATAAACCACATGTACAAGCACATTTTACCAAAATCTTGAGTAGATTGAAACATCATATACAAAATTTCCTACTTGGACCTAAGAGTACAAGGATGACTCTAGGACACACTAGACATCTAAACGACATTCTCTAAGGTCCATCACCACAACTCCTTCTTGCTACCACAGGTTTGTTGCTGCTACTGGCGGTTATTGGGTTTTAGGGGAGGCAGAGAAGGCAGCGGAAACAAAAACTTTCTCCCCCAAACCCGGAACAAGGAAACACGTCAACGTCTATACAATAGGAAAGGATGGTTTGTGGAATCATACCTTATCCCGAGGCTTGCTCGATGACAATACCTCGCACCTTGCACGGTCTTCACCTCCGGTCTTGGACGGTGTCTGTACAGCTCCTGGTCGCACCGGGACTGACGACTCCTGGTCTCACCGGGACTGTCGGGATTGACAGTTGTCCTCCTGAGCGGTAGAAACCTCCCACCTCTGAAGTAGTCCACACGGACCACCTGGAACTCCACACTCCTTGTCCCACAAGGAGTTGGAAGGAGTCACACCCTCATGTTGACGTACTAGTCACCAACACACTCTCATGCTGCCAGTTGCAACTGCAACTATCTTTCCCTTGCTGCACCTCCCTTTGCGGGTAGCACTTGCTCGGGCTCTCTCTCGGTTACCAAAACCAGAGAGAACGACAACTTTCCAAAGCAACTGGTTGCACTGAGTTGTACTTTGAG